>JAVIAB010000102.1:19154690-21630923 GCA_032433765.1 Megaustenia siamemsis
TGGACGCAGCCACCCTGGTGGAACGTAGAAGTCGAGGAAGCTTGGCGGAGCAAGAGACAAACGGTCAAGACATGGCAGAAAGCTAGAAATAATGGAAGAACACAGCCTGAGCTCTTGAAGCGTCTGAAAGTAGAGGTCGACAAAAAAATGATGCACTTTAAACTATGTGCTAAGCAGGCTAAGGATGCCAAATGGGATGACTTCTGTAGAAAAGTATACTCAGAAAAATCGCTCGCCACATTCTGGCGCCTTCATCAGAGCATGAATGGCACAACACGACACAGAGGCATACCAGACTTTCAGAGCACAGGCCGGATGTAGCACAAATCTGATGAGAGCAAAGGAAAGGCCCTGCTTGTCTGCTACATTGAGCAGACGGACCAAAGAAATGAGGCTGTAAGAATGAGGATATGGGGATCGCTGTCAAAATTGTGTAAAGATGTAGGGCTGGAAGAAGATCTCACAATCACAACCGATACCATTCAGACAACACTTAAAAGGTCACACAACACTGCTCCTGGGCAGATGGTGTTCAATACGATGACATAGGCGATTTAGCTGATGACGACTTGACAAAACTGGCCAATGAGTTTAATGCCAGCATTCGGAGTGGTCAGATTAAGGAGGAGTGGCTAACAGCTACTTACTACCGCTACCGAAGCCAAACAAGGACCATTCTCAGATCAGTGCCTACAGAATCATCACAATGCAGAACACTGCGGGCAAGCTGCTGAAGAAAATAGTTGCCCGTGTCCTAATCTGTCACCTTGAACAGAAACGCGCATTCCCACCCACACTCGGAGGTTATAGATGTAACAAAGAGACATAGCTCAATGCGGCAGTCTTTGCCTATGACATGCATACAACAGGGTACCATTTGAATACCTCATGCATATGCTCCTCAAACTAGCGGTGCACCCCTTCCTCATTAGATGGATGCTGCGGCACTGTTTCAGGGGAAGGTGATACTCAGATGTGGAAGTTGGTCTTCCGAGCATTGTCCGATCCATTTGTCTAGGGCTGCCACAAGGCTCACCATTGTTGCCAGTTATATTTAACGTATACACAATAACGATCACGGAACAACAGCTGGATGGGAGGGGAAGAACTATGACTTTTGTTGATGATATTTTGGTATATCGACAGGGAAGAGACAGACGTGTAATCGCCTCCACAATGCAAGACGAACTCGATCGCATTTCTTCCTGGTGTGGGGTTTCAGGTGTCTTGATTAATCCTAATAAAACATCAGTTTCATGGTTCTCCCTTAACAATCATATCATTAATACGATCACACCGGTGGTACGAATGGGAGCTGATGAGGTGACGAGGGACAAGTTGATGACAGACCTCGGAGTAAAGTTTGATCGCAGCCTGTGTTTTCGAGACCACGTCGACCATGTGATAACAAAATCCAGCAAAGGATTAGACTCATTGCAGGTCATGGCAGCTGCCAACATCGAGCAGAGGCTACTTACTCTTCTGTTCCAGGGATTAGTCCTCGCACCAATGGAGTATGCCCTGGCAATTCTTACTGTCAGTACGACTCAAATTGATAGGCTGGAGAAAATACAAAATGAAGCCATGCGCATTATCCTGGGATGTACGAGGGACACTCCCTGTGTAGTAATGAAGTATCTTCTTGACTTTCCAACCATGGATGACAGAATCAAGATCTGGAGAGCACGAGCATACCTGAAGATTACTACAGATAAAGAGCATCCATTGCACCACGTGCTCAACACAGAGAAAGGTGACAGGCTAAAAAGAGGCAAATCATGGGTGGGCCAAGCAGAAGATGTCATCAAACAGGTCTGTGGGTTTACCAATATCAGCGTTGGTGAGGAGTGGATACTGGTGCCTACGTCATTCAAGGGGACTTTCTCGTGTATTGTCACACTCGACAGGATAAGTAGGGAACAGAACCCGGTCGTGGTTAATGCTGAGGTCAACGGTCTCATCTGCGATAACACCGATGAGAAAGATGCAGTCATCTATACAGACGGATCTGTAAGACGACACCAAAGAAGGGCATGGGCATTTACAGCACGTTCGGCAGGCAGAATAGCCAAGGAAGACAGTGGTGCATACGCCATGACCACGAGTAGCATGACAATGGAGGTGATGGCAGTGGCCAAGGCATTCAAATGGTTAGAGTCACAAGACTACATCCACGCATGTATACTGAGTGATTCGATGAGCATGATAAAAAAAGTGGAGGCGGGCTTTGTACGCATGCAATGGGTAGAGTCGTTGCAGAAATCCAAAATACGTAAGGTCACCTTTGTCTATGTCCCTGGACATGCGGGAGTACGGGGAAATGAGAGAGCGGACAGGTTGGCTAGCTGCGCTGTCGTTGAGGACGGGCAACCGATGGATCGGGCGGACGTCATCAATGCACTCCGAGATGTGGGAAGAGCACAGGACTTCGACAAACACAGATCAACGTCACTTCTTCGGATGATGGAAATGGGAGTTAAGATGGGCACAGCCAGAAATGAGAAACTTGGTGGCCGTGTAAGAAGACTTATCAACCAACATAGAACTGGAGTCGTCAGTCGCTGGACACTGAGGGAATTGCTGAGGAGGGGATCTGAGTACCTATGGACATGTTCGGAGTGCAATGATGATGACCCGCAAATAACTCAATAACTCAATAACCCCTATTTATAGTTGAGTTTTATCTCTAATGCCTTTTACTCATGTTACGAATATTTCTTTTGGTTTACTCGTTCTCATTTTCGGTTCCAGTGCGTGCTAACTCTTATAGTATGACAAATACACTCCTTGTCTTCTGAGTCTTCTCCCTTTTCTCTTCCTTCTCTGGATCTCTCTCGGCCGCAGCATGAACAAGTGGTATTCGTGGCGCCTGACCTCATCTCCATTCTCCGGCGCCTTGTGTCTTCTGAATGTACTGACATCACTATCTTGAAGGTGGTGTGCCAATTTTTTTTATTTATGTTCTTCCTGTGCTACAGTCTGCAACCAGACTTTCCCAGTTTCCTTCACTCTTAGATAAATCACCCTACGAAGCACTGCCACCATCCTTATATCTCACTACTATCGAAATAACTTTCAAAGGCATAAGTTAAACGAAAAGGGTATATGAAATTATTGGGAACATCGATACCGTAAGAGGCCACCGTTTTCAAATCGTAATAGGGGAGGGGGGGGTGTAGAAACAAGACTTGTAAACATGTTTTCATTGTCCTCCCTTGCACGTTTTCTTGTGTTTGCTCATAAGATTGAAAAACTTCCATAACTTCCCGCATCGTCGACAACTAGTAGAGTGAGAGGCCGCGTCAATGTCAGAAATATACATGCAATGGTCTTTAAAATAAACAAACCGTAAAATGTCCTAATAACTATTACTACCACTGAGTTGTGGCATGAGAACGTCTTGTCGGCAAATTCGAAGATCCCAATGTTTATACTAAAACACTGTTCTAATGCTGGGATCTTGTGCAACTAATACCTGGGGAATCTTCTATTGCCCCTAATCCCTGATAATCTATCTACTGTTTCATGAGAGACTGCGCGGGTTTCCTTAACATATTTCATATCGATGGGGGGTAAGTTGTCTTATTGCTTTGCCTCTATAAACATGTCAATAATAACACCAACTTAAAGATCGGATGAAGAATTTAATGTAGAGTGAACAGTGGACGCCAGTTGTGATATACATTTGAGGCTGTGACACATGTTTCTGCATCATTAGTCTATGTCGGACACCGATGCGATCTCGTGAGTAGTGACAGTGCCGTAAAATGCCCTTGTTTACTACGTTAAGCACAGAAAAATGCTGTATTTTTTGTCTATATTAAAGTATACACGCAGTTCTTCTTCTACCTTTTAGCTCCCAGTGGAGCATAGGTCTTCAACAAACACTTTCCAAGTCGTTCTGTTTTTTGCAATTCTCCAAGAATTCCTTGGTCTTCCTCTTTGTCTTTTCCCCTGGGGATTCCAAAAAAGGGCCTGTTGTGTAATACTCTCAGTTGGTTTCCGTAGTGTGTGTCCTATCCATCGCCATCGTCTTCGCTGTATTTCTTTATCCACTGGTATTTGACCGGTACATTTCCATAATTCCACGTTAGTGACTTTGTCCTGCCATTTCCATCCCTTTATTCTGCGCAAGCATCCATTAATGAAAGTCTGTACCTTCGTGATTGTCAATTTTGTTATTCTCCATGTTTCACAGCCATATAATAGAACCGACTTAACATTGGAGTTGAAAATTTGTATTTTTGTATTTAGCCTAATTTCTTTGGATTTCCATATGTTTCCCAGTGCAATGAAAGCTCCTCTTGCTTTTGATATCCTTATTTTGGTATCGTTTTCTGTTCCTCCCTCTTTATCTATATTACTGCCCAGATATATATAAGATTGTACGTCTAGTAGAGGTATTTCTCCTAGTTTTATTTGGTTATTGCCAACTGCATTAATTCTCATAATGTTGGTCTTATCTCTATTAATCTTTAGTCCTAGCTGTTGTGATCTCTCATCTAATATATTCATTTTATCTTGCATCTGTTGGTGGCTGTGTGATAGGAGAGCTATGTCATCAGCAAAGTCTAAATCATCAAGTTGTTTGGTCAGTGACCACTGGATCCCATTTCTGTTGTTTTGAGTTATTTTCATAATCCAATCTATGGCCAGTAGAAAGAGAAATGGAGACAGAAGGCATCCTTGCCTTACTCCTGTTCTTATTTCAAATGCTCCTGTAAGCTGTCCTTCATGCACCACACTACATTTTGTTCCTTCATACATTGTTTTTATCAGGTTAATAAACTTTATGGGGATTCCATAATGACTCAGCAACTTCCAAAGCATTCTTCTGTCTAAACTATCAAATGCCTTTTCGTAATCTATGAATCCAATATAAAGTGGGGATTTTAGTTCTAAACTTTGTTCAACTATTATACGTAGAGTAGTTATTTGATCAGCACATGATCTGTTCTTCCTAAAACCTGCTTGTTCATCTCTCAAGTGTTTCTCTATAGCCTCTTTTAGTCTCTCCAGAATGATTCTGCCTAATATTTTTCCTGGCACTGATAGTAGCATAATCCCCCTATAATTTGTGCACTCCTGTAAACTTCCTTTCTTTGGTAGTTTGATCATATAACCTTCTCTCCAGTCTTTAGGTATTTCTTCCCTCTCCCAAATTTTATCCAATAGATTATGTAACATCTTGGTAGAGGTGATAATATCTGCTTTGATGGCTTCCGAAGGAATTTCATCTGGTCCTGTGGCTTTACCATCTTTTAATAGTTTGATGGCTTTCATTATTTCTTCTTTGCTTGGTTTTCCGCAGTTAACGTGTAATTCTTCTTCTGCTGGTAGTATATCTGGAGGATTATTTGAGCCGGGTCTGTTCAAAAGTTCTTCAAAGTGCTCTTTCCATCTCTCCATTTGTTCCCTTATATTACTAAGCAGATTTCCTTTCTTATCTTTGATAAAGGCGTTGATCTGTTTGTATTTTCCACCTAATTTCTTTGTGCTGTTGTACAGTTCTTTCATATTCCCTTTATTTGCTGCTTCTTCTGCCTCTTTAGCTAATTCATCTATATATTTCCTCTTATCCCTTTTAATGCATCTTCTCACTTCTTTGTTCACCTCTGTGTAAGCTTCCTGTGTCTTGGCTTTATTACTTCTTGTTTTGCTTTTATTTATGTCTGCTTTCTTGTTCTTTCTTTCTTTAATTTTATCCAGGGTCTCTGCTGTCATCCATGCCTTATTCTGGCGTTCTCTTTTCCCCAGTGTTTCTTCGCATGTCTCTTTCCATATATTTTTTACCTGTTTCCAATGATCTTCTATATTTATTGTATCTTCTAGTTGTTGGAGGACTTGGTATTTGTTTGATATTGTGACTGCGAATTTATCTTTAATTCCTTGTTCTTTAAGAAACCCTACATTGAAATACTTTCTGCCCTTATTCGTTGTAGTGTACCTTTTTAATTTAATTTTAAGTTTGGCTAACAGAAGATGATGGTCAGAAGCTATATCTGCCCCTCTATATACTTTTACATCCTGTAAGGATGACTTAAACTTATTATTAATACATATGTGATCAATTTGATTTTCCGTTCTATGATCTGGTGACACCCATGTAGCTTTGTGTATTCTTTTATGTTGGAATATTGTTCCTCCTAGGCTCATTTGATTAAGGGCGCAGAAATTCGCAAATATCTCTCCATTCTCGTTTATATCTCCAAGTCCATGTTTTCCCATAATCTCTTCAAAGCCTCTGTTGTCTGATCCTACCTTACCATTTAGGTCTCCCATCAAGATTATAATATCCTTGGCTCGTCTTGCATCCATCTGGCATTGTAGCTGTTTATAAAAATCATCTTTAACTGAGTCATCTTTATCGTTGGTTGGTGCATAGCATTGTATAATGTGTAATTTTATTTTGTTTTGTTGCACACGCAGTTAAACTTGGCAAAATAGTACATTTTTTTTTTCTATAAAAGTATAGGATAAACATTGACTACCATGAAGTTGGAATATTACAGCACGAATACAATGTGATCCAAGCAAGAGTTTTGTACAGACACGATTAGAAACAAGGGAATTAAGACAAAGACCTAAATATAGTTTAGTAGAATTCTTTTATTGTCTCAATAGATATATAACACAGGATTCAGCGGATGTTACAATACTAATTATCGGTGCTGATGGAGAAGCTAGTGTTGTAGAGGGTGTTGATGGTGAAGGTGGTGTTGTAGACGATACTGATGGTAAAGGTGGTGTTGTAGCAGGTGCCGATATTGAAGCTGGTATGGTAGACGGTACCAAGGGGGAAGGAGCTGTTGTAGAAACAGAATTTTTAGTCTCCTATTGCTGCCTACGTTTCAGGTCTACGTTTCATTAACAACATCGTTTTTACGATAGCGGCTTGTTAAACCTCTGATCAACGGTTATATACCAAGCCGGAGAAAAATAATTCCTCCATTTTGGAAACAACCGGAAACGATTGTATACGAATACTTGGTATAGCATGGAACGAATTCAAAACAAATGAGGAAATTAGAGAAATCGCCAATCAACCACTAATATCTTCAGTAATAAAGAAAAGACGATGGTCATTCGTTGGACATGTGATGAGAAGAGATAATAACCGAATAGCAAAGCAAGCCCTCATATGGGAAACAACAGGTAAAAGAAAAAGAGGAAGACCCAGGGAGACACTGAGAAGAACATTGATGAGAGAGGCAAGAGCAGCAGGAGTCGGTTCCCTCAATGAGATAGAACTGCTTGCACAGAACAGAGACAGATGGCGAGATTTGATAAAATATCTTTAAAAGAAAACTGCTAGAACAAAAAAATCCATATAGGAGAAGGTGTATCTTGGTCTACGCCCTATGGGCCGGTTACGGCTCGAAAGGTCAATAGATAGATAGATAACAAGTATATATTTTTAGTCTTGATGTGATTGTTATTCAATGATATTAATTTGTTTAAACTAGGTATGTTAAGTAATGTTGATAAAGGGTTATTTGATCTTCTACAGATGGTTTCTCTTAATGTAACATCTTGTGGTGAACATCAGTGTCCATTATGTTCAAAGCAGTTTAAACGGCGCCAAGCTATGGTTCAGCATATAAGGGCCGCACATCGCCTTATACGCCATGCTTGTGCCATTTGTCAACGTTCATATGCGAGTCGAAGTTCTTTAGCCAGCAATAGGAGACTTAAAAATTCAGTTTCTACAACAGCTCCTTCACCATTGCTACCATACCAGCTTCAATATCGGCACCTGCTACAACACCACCTTTACGATCAGTATCGTCTACAACACCATCTTCACCATCAACACCCTCTACAACACCACCTTCACCATCAGCACCGATAATAAGTATTGTAACTATTGTAATGTTATATAACATCCGCTGAATGCTGTTTTATATATCTATAGAGATAATAAAAAAATTATACTAAACTAAACTTAGGTCTTTGTCTTAATTCCCTTGTTTCTGCTCATGTCTGTGCAAAGCTCTTGCTTGGATCACATTATATTCGAGCTGTAATATCCCAACTTAACGGTAGTCAATGTTTATCCTATACTTTTTTTATATAAACAAAAAATGTACCCTTTGGCCAATCTTATATGCGTGTATACTTTTATATAGACAAAAAATACAGCATTATTCTGTGTTTAACTCAGGTAATGTATACATTTTACGACACACTCACTACTCTCGTGTCTTATTAGACGTCGTAAATAGTTAATTTTAATCGGTGGTGAGTTTATGAAAAATAAACGAGTGGCGTCATGACACACTGGTGGTAGCAAGCAATCATAATATGTCAGTAGTTTAGTAACTTATTAGCGCCCTATGCTGGAGGCTGTTTTAATGAACAGCTTCTCTTGTGGTTGGGCCAATATTTGATAGACAGATCCGACCGCAGAATGAACAAGATGTATTCGTGATTTCTGGCTACTTTTCCATGCCCCTGCGCCTTTTAGTTTCTCTCTCTCTCTCTCTCTCTCTCTCTCTCTCTCTCTGCGATCAAGACTCAATCAGAGTAGGATTCCAGACTCTCACAAGAAGACAGCTGTCTGTTTAAGTGAATTGATCGACCCCACAGGCAGAACATCATAATTTGAGACTGTTATATCCACTCTGATTGAATACCTGTTAAAACGTTGCACTGTGTTCTGCGCCAGTGACCCAGATCTGATTTCAGCCAGCATTTTATTCAGGTTTGCTTTCCTTAGCCTTAGATTGTCCCCAATCTTCCTGCAAGGCAGCAGATTGTCTTTTCTGTAGGGAGATTCAGCCCTTAGATGGTCTGCCCTCCCAGGTTTACGAGCACCATCTGCCCGAGTCACTAGAGGTGACTAACATAGATATGCACACAGAAAGATATGAGATGTGACTAACACTGACATGCACACAACGATAAGAGGTATGACTAATACTGACACACCAAGATTTGAGCTATGACTAACATAGACACACACTAAGATACGAGATGTGACTAACACAGACACACTCTAAAATATGAGATATGACTAACACAGATAAACATACTAAGATATGAGATATGACTAAACACAGTCATGCACACACAAAGATATGAGACATGACTAACATAAACATGCACGCACAAAGATATGACAAATGACTAACACAGATACCCACTAAGATATGAGATATGACTAACATGACACACACCAAGATATGAGCCATGGCTAGCACACAAACACACTAATATATGAGGCAAGGCTAACTCAGAAACACATTAAGATATGAGCCATGACTTCACAGAAACACCAAGATATGAACCATGACTGGCACTGAAACACATTAAGATATGAGCCATGGCTAGCACGGAAATACACCAAGATATGAACCATGACCAGCACAGACACACACCATGATATGAACCTTGGCCAGCACATACACCCACTAAGATATGAGGCACGGATAACACGGATATACACTAAGATATGAACCATGGCCAGCACAGACACACACTAAGATATGAATCATGGCCAGCCCAGACACACACCAAGATATGAGCCAAGGCCAGCACATATACCCACCAAGATATCAGTCATGGCTATCACAGACTCCCACTAAGATATGAACTACGACTAGCACCGATATACACCGAGAATTGAGCCATGGCTATCACAGACACCCACCAAGATAGGAAGAAGCCAAAAAAGGGACGCACCAAGATGGACGTTTGTTTGCGTTTGAACAAAGCCCAACGGCCAAGATCTGAATTTGCAGAAGATATAAGGCATGACCAAACCGAAACATATCAACATACGGTGTCTAAGTTAAACAATTTGCAGACAAACTATAGGGAAGATCTGATGGCCTTCTGCAAACAACTAAATTCAGAAAACAACTAATATTTCAGTGCAACATGCTGACCAAAGAAGGATGAACACTGAAGAACAACATACATGCAGAGATATACATTTAGATTTATGTCCGTTTGGTACGTTGTGCGCATAACAGTATCCATATATCACCATATGTCATCCAACAAGCTTTGTGGTTGTGTGCACAAAGCGACGCGCCAGTGCCATGATCATGTGCATTCTAGTCTTGTCGTTGTTGCTGTATATGGCCACTGCTGTTGCTGCTGAGGTAACGATATAACCCGGCCAACGATATAGGTCCGGAGAAATGCTTGCCAAGTCCAAGGCTGATGTTCTTGCACATAATAACCTACATTGACTCGGTAGTAACGCTGCTGATCGCCATTACTGTTATGCTCTTTACGATCGTTCTGTCCATCATACAAAAGTCCCGGTGGAAGAAGATCAGTGGTCAGCCAATGCTGGAAGTTTCCGAGATGAAACCTATCAAAGATCCTAGGTGGAGCTCAGTCTGAATTTAATAGCAGCACTGCCTCGATTGTTGGTGTGCCGTTTTTTCCATGTTCTCCATATGCTACGATCTGCGGCCATGTTGTCCTTGTTTCTATCACCCTGAGATATTCACCCAAAGAAGCACTGCAAACATCATTATATCTCAACACTGGTCTGCCTCTTTCCATCTCTACGTTCTTTTCACGATATTTGTGGGAATGCAATTGTTTGCATTCTACTTGCATGAACCAGCCACCCTAATCTCCAACTGCTAAGAGTTACCAGGATAGTTGAGAATTTCCCTCGTTGTGAAACATTAGAGGTGGTTACTTTGCACCGGTTATGATGTTCATAACCGGCGAAGATAATGCATATAAAAACTATGTAATCTGATATCCTTCCCGACATAGGTAGTCCAAGTATCTGATCCATATAAAAGTGTACCATGCACGCAGCTGTGATAAATTAGATCCTCATGGTCAAAATGTTTGTGTTGTGATGACCCATACTCTATGTTTAAGTTTACCAAATCTCGAAGCTGCTTTCCAGAGTCGTATTTATCTCTTCATCAAGTGAGATGACGGCTTTGAACATGAAAAAATATGTCATCAATGATAGGTTGCTGCTAATAATATAACGTTTTTTCTAAATGTTTGAATTTGTAAAACACTACCCGATTGCTGACAACGTGTATATTTGTTATGATAATTCTTAAATAGTATTTAAAATGAGAAAACTGTATAACTAGTAACACGTCAAGTTAGTTATTATCTTGTGGTTTCTTGGTAAGTGATGTAGCATATGTGAAATAAGCAGACATCGCTGATGTTATGTGACTAATATGTGACCACTTCCCTTTGTTTCAATTATCATCATCATTATGTGCCATACCGGTTGGCGTTGGCAATCATGTCCTTCCACAATCTTCTATCTACAGTGCATCGTATGAGTTATTTTGTTGACTGTTTTCCATGCCATGACACCAAGCCATCCATTATTTTCTCTCTTTGTCGTCCGAGATCTCTCTTTCCTTTTATTTTGCCAGTTGTAACCAAGTATTCCAACTTTCCTCTTCTCATGATGTGCCAAAAAAATGGTGATTACATCTTTCTGATCTTTTTTAAGAGCACCCTTTTTGTGTTGGCCCCTTTGAGAACTTTATCATTGGTCTTTTTAGCTGTCCATAAAACTTTCAACATTCTTCTGAGAAATCCTATCTCTGTGGCCTCTAATCGTTTTTTTCAATTATAAATTTGTCAAAAACAATCACACATAAACAATCTAACCAAACTGTGCTAGAGCTTAAAATCTTCGATAATGAACGTCGTACCAGCTACTTGTTGTCGAAAAATAATCCCGGAAAATTCTCCTCCCAAATCACTCAAGAATGTTTGAACTTAACACTGACTGTCATCATTCCGGGTGCTTTACGAATAGTCCTTTCAGTGTTGTGAGAACATGATCTGCTTTCAGAACATTGCATTGTTCGAAATCTTGAAATTTGATTTTAGAAAACTTGCAGTATTCACAAACTCCATGTACCAAAATACAAACCTTCAACCCTCAATGTACTGCTTAATGAAGGTTTCCTGGAACTAAATTCAGAGTCCACAGATCTTCGTGACCAACATAATCATGCTTTTGAAAACCTGGTAAACCCTAGCACATTCAAGTGCGTTCCCTGATAATTAAATAGCACCAGCACGGGGAACTCATCGTTTCGGGTGTTGAGCGGAAAGTCGCTTCAGCGTTATGAAGATGTGAATCGTTCTCCGAAGTAATCGTTGTTGAGAAGCTTGAAGAAGTCTCTTGAAATATGTCTTTATCAAGGCTCGATGTGCGGTGTTAAAATCTAGAGAAAACCTTGAAGAGTTAACGTTCTATTCGCCATCTTCTCCAGCAGTTGTTCTACACAACGGAGGATTTCGATGGATCTGTATATCTTTGGATCCTTTTTGTCATTGTATGGGTATAGTTATGGTATGTAGAGTTCTCATTCCAGATAGATGATACCTGTCCTGAGTGTCATAATTGGTTAACGATCCTGAAAACAGAAATGACGACGGAATCTTAGGGTTATGGTGATATCAGTGACAAGACCATGATTATCATATACCATACCAACTGGCGTAGGCAATCATCAGCCCCGAACACATTTATCTGCCTACAATGAATCTTATCAATTCAGTTGTTGAGTGTTTTCCATACCAAAACACAAAGCTATCTGGATACTTCTCTCTTTATCGTCCAGGATCTCGCCTTCCCTATGCTTTGCCAGATGTACCCAAGTATTCAAACTTTCCTTTTTTCATAATGTTCCCTAAAAATGTCCATTGTTTCTTTTGACTGTTCATTAAGAGGTCTTTTTTGTGTGTGGACTCTTTTTTGAGAAATTTGGTCTTTTTAACTGCTCAGGGAACGCCCAAATTCTTCTGATAATCCAAAATTTGTGGTCTCTAAACGACTTTTCATTTGGTTGATTGCTAACCATCGGTAAGACAACTACCCCTGCATACTTGAGACTGACAGAAAAAGAGCGAAAAATATGAGGGTACCAAGTAGATAGATATGGACTCCATATGCAAACAATGCATGAGAGTAGTGAGAAAACCGTAGAATGCTAGCCATTAGTGCAGTGAAATGTTTATATATTAGTGTCTGTACATGTTTATAATGTGAGTGCACATTTTTTTAGTGTTCGGATGGAAGTTCTTTCGACGGTGTCGACCCGTGACCCGGTGATCTGTGACCCGGTGATCGGTCGTCGCTCGGTGGCTCGGCTGGGATTATCGGTGATGTTAAACATCGTGTTTTGAATGTCAGATTTGTTTGAATGGTCGTCTCGTGATCGGTCGGTGTGGGATCAGTGGTTGGGATTATCGTATTGTTGAGACGCGGCAGGTTCGGTTGAATGGTCGTGATGTGGTATTGTTATGCTTAATGCTGACGGTCCTTGTTAGGTAAACCGCGTGTTCAGGTAGGGGTGACCTCGGTATGTAACTAGGAAAAGTTTGGGATGCCTTTGTTAGGTAAACCGCATGTTTAAAAAAAGAGATGACGCGGCAGGTTCGGTTGAATGGTCGTGATGTGGTATTGTATATTAAATGCTGACGGCCCTTGTTAGGTAGGAAAAATTAAAACCCGTTTATGCTAAATAAAAAGAAACTTTAAGAAATAAAATAATTAAAGTTAAATGATCGTAATAAAACTGAAATAAAATGAAATAGAAATATATTTACATTAAAAAGTATAGTCGATAGGAAATGTTTCGATTGAACACCGACATGGGGAAAAATACTTAAAGTTAAATGATTGTAATAAGACTGAAATAAAATGAAATAGATATTTATTTACTTTTTTTTTTAAAATAGGCGATACGAAATGCTTCGATTAAAAACCGACATGGCGAACAAAAAACTACCGCTCGTGAACGCTGGCTCGGTTTAAGTGACCAGATTTTTAGTGATAGTCCTATTTCGGTTTAAGTGATCAGGTTTTTGGTGTTAGTCCTATTTCGGTTTAAGTGACCAGGTTTTTAGTGTGAATCCTTCACTGTAACACATGTTTGAAAGTGATAAATTCGTGCGTTACGTGGCCAAAGTGGTTTATTTCCGGCTGGGTCATGAGACTTGATACATGCGAGCGGATCGCAAGTCACCGGTGGTTACTTTAAGATTATCATGCTAGTTGATTCCGAGACCTGACCAATAATAAAGGTAGTTAAACTAGGGTATTTCTATAATACATGGACGTCAAACAGTAAGTAGAAATATTTAAACATAGGTTAATTTGAGAAAGTGAAATAAACTTGTTATTATTTTTTTTCAAACATTTATTTATTTTATTGTTGCTGCATGCGTGCTTTGGTCAGTCAATAAATTTTCTGTTTCCTTCTCAGAAAGTTTTGTTCATTCAATATATATATATATATATATATATATATATATATATATATATATATATTGATAATTCCGTAGCTCAATCCTTTGTAATCTTTTATTGATAAATAGGTGTGTAGTGGGATAGATGTGATATAATATATATATTTGTTATTTATTTATTTTTTTAATTTAATTTATTTTATTGTTGCTGTACGCGTGCTTTGGTCAGACATCCAACTCTCTCTCTCTCTCTCTCTCTCTCTCTCTCTCTCTCTCTCTCTGGCAAATGAATTAACCAAGTCAAATAAAACAAATTCTTTCAATACTTAATTTCACAGCTTTTTATTAATACAGCAGAGAACAGATATTTGAAAATATATTACTGTTCGGTTGATGAATTTTTTAATTTTAACCGTCTGGGCTTCCTCCCTCCTGTTTTGGTGGTACTGTCTATTTGTGTTATGGAAGTTCGTCCGTCCAGACTAAGGTGGCTCTGAGGCGACACATTTTTTAGCAAACCATGTCCCTCTGTCTGTGTCTGTGGCGTCTAACGTTCCGGGGTTTACAGAACCTGTCTGCTTTGTCACCGAGGGCAATCCTCAGAAGTTGGTAAATAAAATGATTGATTATCTAAACTCTATCTCAAAGGAGGCTTACACAATTTTAAAACGATTATGAAGAACTGTTTGAAAAGCTGGCCGCATGTGCTGAAAGGCGTGATCCAGAGAAGTCCGACCTGAGAGGACGGCTAAGAGCTTACTTGAAACAGCTCCCGGTGATAGGTTTCAACTCGGACAAGTATGATATAAATTTAATAAATCCCTATGTAATACATTGCCTCGCTGTCGCCTCAATGCTTGCAATAGCTCCGAAGGGTCATGGGTGTATTGAGGAGACCGATCAGGAAGGTGCGCGACAGGATGATAAGGAGGAGTGGATAGATGAAGAAAACAGGCTAGGTGAAATAAATTTTATAGTTAAGCGAAACAATAATATTATGTGCCTCGCTACCAAGAAGTTAAAGTTACTAGACTTCGTAAATTATCTAGCGCCAGGTTTCAACTACAGCAAGAACTAGACAGCTTACAAAGTAGAGAAGACCAAGGATGTTTTCTGTACGAGTACGTAACCCATTTAAACAAGCTGAATGAGAGGCAGTTACCTCCTCACACGGCTTTCTTTTCCAAATTAAAAAATATTGTAATATTTCAGAAGAGGAGTACGCTCTGTGTAAAATGGTCTGGAAGGACAATAAGATGACGACACTTAGGGACTTTTTGGTTTGGTACAAAAACAAGGACGAGGTTCCTTTTCTTCAAGCCCTGTGTCATCAGTTTTGGTTACGGCGATTTGGGTATCTATATGTTTAAGAATGCGATTTCGGTCTCCAGAATAACTCTGAGGTGCGTTTTTAAAACTCTCCCCAGAGATGTGGGTTTTTCTCTGTTTGCAAAAAAACAAGCCGATTTGCATCATACCATACGACAGAATTTCGTTGGAGGTCCATCTATCATTTTTCATCGGTACCACGAGAATGATGAAAAACTTTATCAGAAACACTAAAAATGTGGTGCGCAGCATTAAAGGCTATGACGTCAACGCCCTTTATCTATGGGCACTTATGCAAAAAATGCCCACCGATTATAAGGTCATTCTCAAGGCTGAAGACGGGTATAAACTGCTTAATATAAAGTAGTACACGTGTCAGTGCAGAGAGTATCTGACTTGGATTTCCCACCAAAACCAGGTCTATTTGACAACCCAGTTTAATAAGATGGCTTTGGGCAAACGCAAGATTAGAGTGGATGGCTGGGATAAAGCCCACATAGTCGTATATCAGTTCCATGACTGTCTCTTTCACGGCCATCCAAACAATGACATCACAAAAGGTTGCGAAGTCAATCCGTTGAATAAAATACAGTTGATTGTTTTGTGCCGGAAAACCTGTGAAATAACGGCTTATTAAAAGAGCCTCGATCGTGTTCGCGTAATCGTTATGTGGGAGTGTGAGCGACAAAAACTGAAGAAAACAACGCCGGCTATTCAGATCTTCACAGATGAGAACTTGCGTCGTTCTAAACCATCCTTTGCCAAACATAAACCCATCACGGATAAAGTCATTATAGATGACGTTTCAGACGAGTCGTTTTTTGGTCTCGTCGAGTGCGACACTCACATCCCCGATGAGTTAAAGGCCCATTTTAGCGAGATGAACCCCATCTTTAAAAATGTAGACGTATCCATTGATGACATTGGCCTCTTTATGCAGTAGTACGCCATCAAAAACAAGTTGTTGAGTAGCCCCAGACGTACTCTTGTTGGTAGTTATAGTCGAACAAAGATCCTGTTGGCCACACCTCTGCTAAAGTGGTATTTAGACCGCGGGTTGAAGGTCACTAGGATATATCAGGTGGTAGAGTACCTACCCGTTAATTGTTTTAAAGAGTTTGGTGACAAGGTCACAGAGGCGCATAGGGCTGGAGATTTACATGAAAATCAATCTATAGTCAGTGATACGATGAAACTCTTGGGAAACTCAGCATACGGCAAAACCCTGACGAATATGGCGAAACACGTGGACTTGACCAATGTTAAGAAGGGTACAAATACAACCAAGCTGCTAAATAAACCACGATTTAAAAACATGACACCTATTGGTGAGGATCTGTACGAGGTGACGATGGGAAAACGATGTATCGTGTGGGATCTTCTTTCACAGATAAGTTTTTCCGTCTACCAGTACGCCAAATTGAGGATGTTGCAATTGTACTATGACTTCCTAGATAAATTCATAAACAGGTCCGACTTTCAACTCTGCGAAATGGATACGGATAGTCTGTACTTGGGGCTCAGCGAGACATCGTTAGAAGGGGTCGTTAAAACCGATAAGATGGACGAATTTTTCTCACACTACGATCAATGGTTCCCTTCACAGACTTGTGATGACCATCGGGCAGATTTCATTCGGTAACGGAGCAGAGTAAAGTATTATTGTTCCGAGTGTAAGGCGATCAGTTATACGACAATCGGATTCCTGGTCTGTTCAAATTAGAATATTCGGGTGATGGGATGATATCCTTATGTAGCAAGACCTATTACTGTTTTGGGGATTATGCGAAAGTTAGCACCAAGGGTCTTAATAAACACCGCAATAAGTTAGATAAGGATACTTTCACAGAGGTCCTAACAAAAAACAACCCGGGGGTGGTAAAAAATATAGGGTTTAAAACACACGAGGGATCGGTATACACATACACACAATACCGAAACTCACTCTCTTATTTCTACATTCAGCGATAGGTCCATTCTGGCAACGTGACCACCTCACCTTTATCAATTTAGCTCTATCATATATTAATTTTCATATATATATATATATATATATATTACATTTGTATTTACATTTCCTACTTTTTGATTAGTTAAAAGGTTAATAATAATAAAGATTAATAATAATAATACTGTTTTGAATATTATCCCCTAGAGTCTTTCCTGTATGGTGGTTTCAACGGAAGGGGTGGAGGCATGTTTATAGAAACCCACCCGACCAGGGAAGCCGATGACCTTAATCTCTTCATATAATCATTAAACAAGTATCCCATATTTTATAAAATACCTACACTTTTATATATCAATAAAATCTTTAATTTAAAGTTATATAGGAAATATTTGTTTTATTTGATTTGGTTAATTCACTTGTCAGAGAGAGAGAGAGATAGAGAGAGAAAGAGAGAGAGTTGTTGTCTGACAAAATCACGCGTACATCAAGAATAAAATAAATAAAATGTTAAAAAAATAAATAAATAACAAATATATATTCTATAGCACATCTATCCCACTACACTACTTTCCTACTATTTAACAATAAAGGATTACAAAGGATTGTAAAGGATTGAGATATGGAATTATCAATAACCAAATAAAGCACGTGTATAGCAATAATAAAATAAATAAACTTTTAAAAAATAAATAAATAACAAATATATATTCTATAGCACATCTATCCAACTACACAACTATTTAACAATAAAGGATTACAAAGGATTGTAAAGGATTGAGCTACGGGATTATCTATATATATATATATATATATATATATATGTGTGTGTGTGTGTGTGTGGATTAACACTAAAAACCTGGTCACTGAAACCGAAATAGGACTAACACTTAAAACCTGGTCACTTAAACCGAAATAGGACTAACACTAAAAACCTGGTCACTTAAACCGGACCAGCGTTCACGAACGATAGTTTTTTGTTCGCCATGTCGGTTTTTAATCGAAACATTTCCTATCGCCTATATTTTTAATGTAAATAATTTTTTATTTCAGTTTTATTACGATCATTTAACTTTAAGTATTTTATTTCTTAAAGTTTCTTTCTATTTAAGTATAAACGCGTTTTAAATTTTCCTACCTAACAAGGACCGTCAGCATTTAAAATACAATACCACATCACGACCAATCAAACGAACCTGCCGCGTCATCTCTATTTTTTTAAACACGCGGTTTACCTAACAAAGGCACCCCAAACTTTTCCTAGTTACATACCGAGGTCACCCCTACCTGAACACGCGGTTTACCTAACAAGGGCCGTCAGCATTTAACATAACAATACCACATCACGGCCATTCAACCGAGCCTGCCGCGTCTCAAAAATACGATAATCCCATCCACCGATCCCACACCGACCGATCACGAGACGACCATTCAAACAAATCTGCCACGTCATCTCTTAAACACGATGTTTAACATTACCGATAATCCCAGCCGAGCCACCGAGCGATCACTGGGTCAGGAATCACCGGGTCACGGGTCGACACCGCCGGCCGGACGAACTTCCGAACACACACACAAATGTGCACCCACATTATAAACATGTACACTATTATATAAACATTTGTCTACACTAATGGCTAGCATTCTACGATTTTCTCACTACTCATGTGAATCTGATGGGAAACCAATCTTGTCACGGGTCTGATGGTGACATCTGTCGAATGATTTTACATGACCCGCTACATTTCAACATCTAAACTTTTAAAAGTAACAAGTGAGTCAACTAAAGGATTAGATAGCAAACTGTCTTACACTGATTCTTTTTGATCTACTGCGAAGCTAGAAATAGGGGACATAATATATGCGAACACCAGACTGAATTTGCCCGATTGTTCAGACGATGATGTGAGATGGGAGCACTGGAACCAGACGAAGACGACTGCAAATTGGGTTTCTTTGAAAAAAAAACCATATTGTTAAGACATCTACAACAGTTGTAAAAGTGGTTTCAGAAACTATCGAGAGGACACATAAATTACGATGCTTCGGAATACAATGTGATTGAAGTCTAGCTTTCAACCAACACATAGATCAAGTTTTAAGACCTACAACACTTGCAAAGGTTGGTTAAGAAACTATACTGGGGACCCACAAATATGGCGAGACGTAAAGAACGAGTCATAATAAGACCACGATCCAACGCATCCGTTCCAACCAAGCTAGCAGCACGTTCATTTTCCCGGCCTAAGCGAATGTACAGAGACGAACCGTAAATAGATCTTTTCAACACCCTTACTCCAACACCCTTACTCCAACACCCTTACTCCAGCGCCACTGCCTAGGTGTGAGATTGCCCATAGATGACCCAAACTGACCACTGACACAAAATGACCACTGACCATAGGTGACCCAAAATGACCACTGACACAAAATGACCACTGACCATAGGTGACCCAAACTGACCACTTACAAAAATTGGCCATTGGCCCAAACTGACCATTGACACAAACTGCCCACTGACACTGACCGAAACTTTGTGTGTCACTTATTCTCAGTGGTCAGTTAGAATCAGTGGTTAGTTTGGGTTAATTGTCATTTTGTGTCAGTGGTCAGTGCTGACCACCTGTGCGGGTGCTATATGAGTATCAGTGAACGCATTTGAATGTGTTAGGGTTTACCAGGTGTACTCTGCGTGCAACAGGTAGTGTTAGATACATCGTTCAATTTTGCAGGTACCTCGATCTCTACTTTCAAAAGCCTGATTATTTTAGTCACGAAGATCTGTGGGCTCTGAATTTAATGACAGGAAACCTTCATTACGCAGTACCTTGAGGTTGAAGCTTTGTATTTTGGTATATGACGGAAGGCAACAGAAAACCATCGTCGTAATTTCTTTGTACAATAAGGAATCGCCACAGAAATTAGCGATGAACAGTGTGGTTTTGTTAGAGATAAAGGAACAAGCAATGCCATTTATATCATAAGATCTTTAGTAGAAAGTGCCATAGAGGTGAAAACAGATCTATACCTATGTTTCATAGATTATACCAAAGCATTTGACAAAGTAAAGCACCAAGAAATAATCAAAATTTTAGAAAGCATAAACGTTGACAGCAAAGATCTAAAAATAATAAAGAACACGTACTGGCAACAAACAGCAGCCATAAGAACTGGAAACCAATTGGGAATGTTTCAACAAATAAAACAGGGTGTTAGACAAGGTTGTGTGCTGTCACCAGATTTGTTTAATATTTATAGTGAGATTATTTTAAGATCCATAAGGGACATGCCTGGAATAACAATTGGAGGTCATAATATAAATAATCTAAGGTATGCTGATGATACAGTCTTAATCGCTAAGAGTGAAAATGAGTTACAAGAAATGTTGGACATTATAGTGAAACAAAGCAAAAATAAAGGACTCAGCCTTAATAGCAAAAAGACAGAGGTAATGGTAACAAGAAAGAAAAAAAAATCACCTCAGTGCAAAATAAAGACAAGTGGAACAGTAAATGAATTTAAATATTTGTGAACTTTGTTAACCTCAGACGGAAGATGTACAAAAGAGGTGAGATGCAGAATGGCTCAGGCAAAAGCAGCTTTCCTAAAAATGAGGAAGATACTATGCAATCCATTTTTGACAATAGAAACAATAAAAAGAGTTCTTAAATGTTACGTAGAGCCAGTCTTAACATATGGATGTGAATCATGGACAATAGGACAACAGACAAGAAAATCACTGGAGTCTGTAGAAATGTGGTTTTACAGAAGAATGTTGAGAGTACCATGGACAGCTAAGAAGAGTAATGAAGATGTTCTGAGAGAGGTCAAAGCAAAAAGAGAGCTAATTTCCAATATTAGGAAGAAATAATCATCATTTTTTGGCCATGTAATGTGAAGAGAACAACTGGAATATATTGTAACAACTGGAAAAATTGAGGGACGAAGAGATAGAGGGAAGCAAAGAGAGAAAATACCAGACAGCTTAAGAGAATGGCTTGGCAGAAGGTCAACAACAGAAATTATAAAGAACTGTCGAGATCGAAAGTTGTGGAGAGACATGATCACCTACGCCAGCAGGCCCTGTACTTGATGATGATAAACAGCTTCCGTTGCTATTCATTGGCATTGTATAAATGATTTGGTGTTCTAGGCATTTATTGAAATGAGTGTTAAAGTCAAGTTTCTGACACTGCAATCAGTTGCAGTGAAGTGAATAAATATTTATGCAGAGAATCTAAGCGTGGGAAACTCTATCGGAGTATCTCAAATCATGAAAGGGAACTATTCACGTTTTGGGTTTAAGTAAGCGTTCATTTAATCAATGACTCAAAGCTAATGCCGTTGTAAGTTCAATCAATACCGGCAAGCAAGGAAGAAACAAAATAGTAGAAAGTTTTGACAGAGATGTGATTAGAAGAGAGATTTTTATAATGTTCGATTCCAAAGAAACCGTGACAGTAAGAAAGCTGAACAATCGGCTGAGAACACACAATGACAATGATGTGTCGAAGTCTACATTATGGAGAACAATCAGAAGCATCGGCTTTACGTTTAGGAAGTACAGTAGTGGGAAAAACGGCATCTGCGAGAAGCCGCACTTGTCAGAAGCAAATATTATTGACGTGAA
The DNA here is from genome assembly GCA_032433765.1 of Megaustenia siamemsis. NCBI lineage: Eukaryota > Metazoa > Mollusca > Gastropoda > Stylommatophora > Ariophantidae > Megaustenia > Megaustenia siamemsis. The sequence goes on from JAVIAB010000102.1 coordinate 19,176,812, forward strand.
GTACGCGAAATGCGCAATCAAGATTGTGATATTGTGTATGTGGATGAAACTTGGATCAATGCTCACCACATAAGTGAAAAGAAATGGCAGTTATCAAATTGAACGATTAAAAGATATGTACCCAGTGGAAAAGGACAAAGTCTGATTATGGCACATGCAGGCAGCACACATAATGGGCTGCTGAAAAATGCTGAGCTTATTTTCACTTCCACATATACCGACAACCGAGATTATAATACCGAGATGAACGGTAACATATTTAGAGAGTGGACTGCAAATACTCTTCTTCCGACAGACCATCCTGTGTGATAATGAACAACGCATCATACCACAACGCAGTGACAAATGAAGACAAAATCCCGTCATCTTCGAGTACAGAAGATGCAATAAAGATTTGGCTCAGAAAGGAAGACATTCTATTTAACAAGGGGTGTCTGGAACCTGAATTATTGTCCCTTGTTAATAAATCACAAAGGACTAAGATATTCCATATAGACAAGTTGATTCAACAGCATGGTCATATGTGTTTGAGTCTGCCACCGTATCACTCACATTTAAACCCAATTGAAGTCGTTTGGGCAAAATTAAAAAAAAAACAGGTAGCAACTGAAAATAACACTTTCGAACTATTCGACATGAAAGAACTAACATATGCCGCCCTCTCGCAGATAGGCAATTATATATTATTTTATATATATAATTATTATATATTATTGGTTATAGACAACCAGAATAGGTCATTAACTTAAATTACGGTAAACTATTTTCTTCAACCACAAAAATAACTGCATCTGTCGAAAATATCAAAAGAATTAGCCGTTGCAGGTGAATAACACTATCTACAATATTGCATTTTAGAAAACTTTTGGGACATTGAAAAAAATAAGATCAAATGCAAAAAAAATCATTTTTATGTGTGTAAAGGTTATGGTGTAATTTGTAGTCAAGCGTGGACAAACCAATATGAAACGAACAATAATTCCTTGAGTGAGGCAGAAAAATGGTGTCGGAAAAGAATGTGTACATTTAGAGACACGTGAGATTTAACGGCGTAAAGGGATCGGGTCAATTTTCTTTATTTCTGAGAGAAGAAAGTATCTTTACAAACAACATCTGACAGAGATAGTAATCGTAACACGCTTCCAGAGATCATGGAACGGACGATGATGCAGATAGGGAGATGTTCCAACTAAAAGTAAATTAATTCTATAGATGAAGAGGTAGATAGGTAAATGACAATTAAGTTTTATAAAAACAAAAGATTGAGAAACGAAACAAAACATTTCAACCTCACATGCAGAGTGAACGGCTAAAACGGAAAAAAAGATAGGCATGCCTGAATTAGTACTAAGTTTAGTTTTTAGTTGATAGGTAATTTTCATTGCACATCGAGTCCATAATTAGTACATGAAAGATAGAACCTGTACTTTCACAACCTCTTAACATTTTGCAGATGTGAAATAACAAACTATAAACTACTAACAAAAATATGTTAAAGAACAAACTATAACCAAGCTCACAGAACATAGATCAAACATATTAAATTTTGAAATTTTAGAAGTAATAACAACTGAAAAAAAACAGAAGATGTACTGACGCAGTATTCATATTAAAACAGCTTGCAGAAAAAAACAACAGAACATAATCAAAACTTATAGATAGCCTTCATTGACCAGGAAAAAGCATTCGACAGAGTAAACAGAGAACAACTGTGGGGGATATTATAACATACGGAGTAAGCCAACATCTAACCAACCTAATTAAAAGTCTCTACATCAACAGCAGCTGCAGGGTCAGAACAGCAGCAGGCTACACAGACCACTTCGAAATTAGATCAGGTATAAGACTGGGGTGCGTACTATCCCTCCTACTGTTTATTACATACATGGACCATATATGCAAGCTAGCCAACCCATCAGAGACAGAGGAGATCAACGAGCTTTTATTTGCAGATGATCAGGCACTAATACATGAAACAATAGAAGACCTACAAGAACACTTAAACAAACTCAACAGCTCTTGCACAAAATACAACATGAAAACCAACATCAACAAAACAGAAGTCATGAATGTCGCCAAAAATAAATAGAACATCAACATAACTATAGATGGCAGGCAACTAAAACAAGTAAAGGAATTCAAATACCTGGAAGTTTAATGACAAACGATAATTCTCAAACAGCAGAGATAGAATCAAGATGCAACAAAGCTTGTCAAATCATTGGACAGTTATCACCACTATTGTCCAACAAGGAAATAACTCTGGAGGCAAAACGAGCACTATACAATACAATCTTCATCCCAACGTTGTGCTACCAATGCCAGACCTGGACCCTAGATGCAAGAACAATAAGTAAAATAACATCTACAGAGATGAAATGTGTTAGACCAATAACAGGAAACAGTCTGAGAAATAAGATCAGAAATGAAGAACTGAGAAAAAAGCTAGAAATAGCCCTCGCCATAGAATATATAAGGAAACAACAGATAAAATGGTTTGGTCGCGTGATAAGGCAGAAAGATCAAAACACAACACAACGAGACTTCAACAAACGTTGTGAGAACACCAGACCCAAGGGTCGACCACGAAAAAGATGGATCGATGGAATATTAGAAGCACTAGGAAACATAACAGGAAGCCGCGATAGCTCAGTGGTTAGTGAACTGGACTACAAAGGATAAGAGGTAGGGTTCGATCCCAACCGACGGCTTCCGGGTTCACCCAGCTTTTAATGGGTACCTGATTTTTTTCAGGGAAAGTGAAGCGGCACGGGCCTAATACCGACCACATTACCCCAAAAATCATGTGCCGAAGGTCTGTAAAATATATGGTCACTAACACCATATTCCCTATACGCCACTTGGCGTGACGGGGGTACTTTACTTACTTTTAGGAAACATAACAGCCGCAGAGGCGAACAGAAGAGCAAAAGACCGCAAATAATATCTCCCCTATCCGCTATAAGGCAGATGAGGAAGAAAAGAGGAAGTAGAAGAATAACAAAACTATGATCAGAGCACGATGGAGCTGTCTGTTGTGCAAGGAAGATGGTATGTCGACTAAACTAATTTAACGATAACTTAGATTAGATTAAACTTCACTGAAAATGAAATATAGTAGTAGTAGCCTCCGTCAGTCATAGTTAACTATGGATCTTCCAGCGCCTCTAGAAATGTTATTTTTTCTTTCTGTCGCCGTGTATTCTCTTTTTCTATGAATCTGTCTGCTTCTTTTTTGAGTTGGAGCTTTAGAGTGTGTTTCCAAAGATTGCGGTCTGCAGCTATTTTTTTCCCAGGCTGTAGGGTTTATGTTCAGAGTCTTCATGTCACATTTATTCGCGTCTACAAATCGAAGTTTTGGGCGCCCCTTAATTCTTTTGCCATCTATCTGTTGCCCGTAGAGTATATCTTTTGCTATGCGGCCATCTTTTATACGGTGTACGTAACTAAGCCAGCGTAACCTACGTTGTTTGAGCAACGAGTTGATTTTTGGGAGGTCCGTGCGAGTCATGACCTCCACTTTTGTCACTTTATCCTTTCAGGTGATACCAAGAATACGGCGCAGACATCGCATATGAATTGCGTTTATATATATGAATAGCCTTCTCTCCTGCTTTGTATAAGTTGTCCAAGATTCGCTGCCATTCAGTATACTAATTATGCAGGCATTATAAACTTGCTTAAAATTAAAGGAAGATGACAGAAAAGTAGAAACAAAGATAGTAGGCAATATTGGTCTAGGCTATTAAAGAAACGGTAGTTAGCTTTTGGCAACCACAGAGAAATGAGATGGGACAATCAGGAGTATATTAAATCAGGAGAGAAGAAAAGAAAACAGTGATTAGAACTTTACAATTGATAACTTTACTTTAGATTGGAGACTTTGAATAATATTCAGTGATTTTTTAGTAAAGAATTATCCAGAAGATTTGTTTCAAGAGCAGTTGTTTAGCTATATGTTGATCTTTTGGATCTCAAAACCAAACCAGCCAGATCATTCAAGTGCTTGGTACAATCGGTATTACTTGCCTCAAATGGTTTGTTCACTCTTTGTACTTCAGTCAATACTGGTAGAATAAAGAGGAGAAAGCAGGAGATATTTTTCTCACCAGAAAGCATATTGTTCAAAAGGGATGTTGTATAATCTCTGCTGTTTGTACTCGAAATGTCAAACATACCACCTAGTTCTACACACACTGATCCACAGTTCTTTTTATTGCGGATCAATCGACAGCCAACGAGCCTGTCAATTCTGTACAATATTTCTAGAATTGTGCCCATCATTTCTAGTAGCAAATAGAACTTTGTAATCATTTCGCAGTACGGCAGAATGGGAAAACCAATTATATATACATTTCTCTCACAAGAAAGGCAAGATTAGTGGAAAGGCAATCTGAGGTTGAGGACACAACCAGTTAGAGAGAGTGACACACGCAGCACTATTATTATTTAAGATTATTGTAAGCTCTGTGCATTCACTCAGCAGTTTAGCCCACACGCCATTATTTATGCCAGTCATGACACTCACATTATCGATACCGATCCCTTTCATATTTAGAATGTATAACCCTTTACTACCAAGTGTTCTCCTAACAGCAGCAACAATTAGACTCAGCATCACAGGTTCAGCTAATGCCAAAAAAGTAGACTCTACCTTTCTCCACTGATTACTGAAATGTACAATATCAATTCATTTCGTTGGTTTGAAATCGTTGCTGACGTTGCGGTCCTATATTTTGAATGAAACAGCTTAATGCACTTAACAATTTAAGATAACACGAACTATTGTAATCTAGATATATCACAGCAAACATCGATTCTAACTTCCAACGAATGCTAATTAAAATGAACCAAGAAAAAATTGAAAATCGCGCGCGACCGAAAGAAGTTTTTACTGGAAACTGAAACAGTGATCAATAGGATTTCCAAGAACTAGAAATATTAAATGAAACTAAAACCTTGCCAATCAATGGTTAAGATTTCTTCGTTTTTTGGGGGTTTTTGTTGTTGTCACTGGAGTTTTTTTTAAAGTAAATTCTAGAAGTTTATTATATAATGAATATTAGGGATATGAAAACATTTTCTTGCATGTCTTTTTTTTAGGGAAACACCCCTAAAAGTCGATGGCCAGTGTTTCAATAACGCTTGTTTAGTAAAATAAAATATTTTTTGCCCCTAAATGGAGTATCTAACCCTCTAGATCTAGCAGGAAAACAGGTAAACTGGCAACTCCTTCCGTAATATTGTTTATACCCAGTCTTCTATATTGGCCTAAGTGTCTTTGCTACAGTAGGACATGAAGGTGTTGAAGTGTCACAGTGTTTCATCTCGCCGCAGATAGGAAGTGTGTCCGTTGAATCAAAGTGTCAAAACTGTCCCACAACGATCTGGACTACCGATGACAGTTGCTACCCTTTGATCTTGACGAAGTCCGAAAATCTCCTATGATCTATCTTCTGACCGGAAGTTGGAACGTGAAAAGCCTTACGCCCGCATGTGATGTCCAGGCGTGTTTTGTAGTTCCCTGCATCTCTGCCACTATTCCCTGGGGTAAGGGTACCTCCCTCCTGTCCAATATTATTACAACATGATGTCGGATCTGATCAGTCATGGCTGAGGCCGTCAGAGCTGGCTCAAGCCTTTTTCTGATTTAGACTTCCAATAACATCGCTCTTTTCAATTGTTATAAATATATTAAAAGGAATATTATTATTGTTATAAAGATATAAAAAGAAATATTTACTCTTTTTTCGTTCAATTTCCCTAGTTATAACATTATACTGCAGCTTTTCTATTCTATGGCAACAAAGTGATGAAAGCTTTCTCTTGGTGCTTGCAAGTTTTCTCACTGCTTTGGCGTCTAAACGAAAAACTCCTATAGGTGTCCACGAAATTTGCAACAATCTTCAACATTTCTGTGGCCTCGAAAGAATTGTCTTGCCTGCTGCTCGATTGCACAGTATTTATTTTCATATATTTATAACCTGGAGACAGTTCAGAACTACAATTACCTTGGACATACTATAACCAGTGATAGAAAATGTACAACTGAAATAAGCCAAAGAACAGGAATAGCAAAAAGTAATTTTAATACCATGAAAAATATACAAACATCAAAACAAATAACACCGCGGCTAAAACTAAGAGTAGCAAAATGTTACATCTTCTCAATATTCCTATATGGTGCAGAAACATGAGACAAGAAAACAGAACCGAAAATTGAAGCATTTAAAATGTGGATATATAGAAGAATAGTTAGAATTGGATGAAAATTAAGTTGTCTTAAAACAACTAAAAATGAAAAGAGAACTACTAAACACAATTCAAACAAGACAAATGCGATTTTTGAGCCATGTTAAAAGACACAACAGCCTACTAAAAGTAATATTGGAAGGGAAAATACAAGGTAGAAAAGGCAGAGGCAGACCAAAACTAACATGGACGAGTAACATCAAAAGATGGACAAATCAGCTTATGACAACCTGCACCATCAAAGCAAGAGGTAGGGCAGAATGGCGCACCATGGTAGCCAACCTTCGTTGCGGAGATGGCACCCGATGATGATGATTTATAACTCTAAAATACTCTTTCTTATTTTTGTATGCAGCGTTCGCTTGAGCTATTCTGCACCCTGACTATGTTTGCATCTACTTTCGATGTCAATATTGATCCTGGGTAGTTTTGTTTTATTTCATAGACCTAATTTTATATTTTCCAATTTATTGTATTTGTAAAAGACCGTTGCTTCATTTATTGGCGTAATTTCAAGAATACCGTATTCCCTTGTCCCAAACGTAAATTAATTAAACTTGTATCCGTTACAAAAAATATAAAAATAAAATTTATGCAAAATAGTATTTCGTAAATCAAAGTTGACGGACAATATGTTGGACCAAACGAGTTCAGTAGTTTTGTGACTTAAGAAAATACTTATAACAGAAGAAATAAATAAGTACTCAAGTTTGCCATTGCCAACAGACACCACACATCAGATAATTTTGTGTAATGGTGTGACGTGTTATGAATTAGTACTTTTATAACTAAGGACTTCTTGTTTTGTTTCTGCGTTTGTTGAGCTTTACTAGTCTTATTTATTTGCAGCCATCTTGTAAAATGTGCTTGGTTAACCGACACTTTCTTTCCAATGAACTGTGTTGCAATATCTTCACTCGGTATATCATTATACACATTTATAGACTGGCCCCAATTCAATGTGTATATATGTAAATTATTTGCTGACAACGTGGAGAACAAGACAGCACCGATAAAAACACTCCTGATAATGACCATACCAAGAAATGCAGATAACATTATTTTGAAGACCTGCCCCATTGGCGATTTAGCACTGCAGACCCCTCTTTGCATATCACACCTCAATTTTATCCATGCAGGGCCAAATAACACAAACATCCTTCACAAGATTCTTGTTTCCCTGACGCGAGAGCGAGTGGAAATGAAGTGCTTTTAAAATGAGATGAGAAGGATGCAGGATGAAAATCAGCATCACAAATCTAAAGAATTCAATGTACATGTAACCTAGTCATGAAGCGCAAATCCTTCCCAGCATTCTGCTAATTGAGTTATATAGCCGAACAAACATCTTGGGGCTTCAGTGAAAACACACGGAACAAGCCTGAGAGATTGCCTGTCAACCCGGTCCAGGACTAATTGGAATTTTATTTAATAAGTACTCCCTGGATCATTGTAGCTGCAGGCTCTTTCTGCGTGGCGGGCCCAGAACAAACTGACGTTTAATTTAGGACTCCTTTGGTTCCTGAGCCTGGCCAGCTCCTGTTAGCTTGTCCTGGCTCCTAATCAAGGGCCCGGAAACAAGAACCCCAAAGTTTAGGAAATCGGATTAGAACATATAAATTTAATAGTAATATTGGAACCGTTATTTGCCATCACTCTGGACGATGGCCGTTTTTGGCCCGTCTTAAATGAATTTGCAAGTATTTCTCCATGAAAAGTGGTGGAATGCTCGAATACGGGTTTTAGAATTCAGATAAACGTGAACAGTGGATAATGGGTATTGAAATTGACTGCTGAGCAATAAATTATAAGTATAAAGAATACATTTTTTCTCCCATTGCATACATATTTGATGTCAAATTGTGCATAAATCATGTGAAATTCTGTGTGTTTCGGCTAATGTAAACAGGAAATAAACTCATTAACTACACGTAGCAGAAAAACACATACACGATACCTACCCACAGGACTCTTGGTCCCACATATACACAGATGGCTCTGCTACAAATGCCACCAGAAATAGAGAGGGAGGTGTGTTCTTGACGCTGAATAATCATGACGAGATCACCAAGTCAATAGCTACTGGAAAATTCTCAAACAACTTTAAAACAGAAACGGAGGCCATCAGAGATGTTGCAACACTGGCTACTCAACACAAAAATAACATGCACAATAAATTGGTGATTCTGACTGATGCACTGTCAGTACTATCAGCTCTAAAAAGTCCCAAGAACAATGAACTAGATGACTTGAGAACAACCCTGGACCAACTATGCAATAACTTCCAGAAAGTAGTCATTCAGTGGATACCATCACTCTGTAATATACACGAGAACAAACGCTCAGACAAATTAGCTAAAGAGGGAGAGAGATTACCACAAGAGAACCATCCGCTCAGTTATGATGAAGCCAAATCCATCCTCAAAGGTCAGTTCCATGAAAAATGGAAACGAGAACACCCAAAGCATAACGAGAGGGACGGATACCACCTACTATCAAGGAGGGATCAAGTCATCATACTTCGCCTATGCACTGGCCACAACAGAATGAGAAATCACGTGTTCACCAAATTCAAAATAGGTACAACCAGCCTATGCCACTGTACACTGGACAACTTGACTACAAAACATGTTCTACAGGATTGCCCCCAGTACACAGACCTGGGAAGAGCAATGTGGTCCACGCCCACTTCCCTGGAAAAAAAACTATATAGGGCAATCGATTCGCTTAAACAGACAGCTGACTTCATGAGAGAGTCTGGAATCCTACTCTGATTGAGTCTTGATCACACAGAGAGAGAGAGAGAGAGAGAGAGAGAGAACTCAGAAACTTATACGTATTCAAACTAAAACAAAACAAATATAAAATAGAAGGAATTTAACAGATAGAGCCATAGTACTAGACCCATGGTTCATTAACAAGCTGTGGACATAAGGAACATAACCTTATTTCGTACCAGCATCAACCTATTTGTTTTATGAATATTGTTTTTGTAATTTAAAAAAAAGTAAAGTACCCCCGTCGCGCCAAGTGGCGTATAGAGTATATGGTGTTAGTGACCATAAATTTTACATCCCTTCGGCACATGAGCTTTGGGGTAATGTGGTCGGTATTACGCCCGTGCGCTTCGCTTTCCCAGAAAAAAATCCGGTACCCACTGGATACGGATGAACCCGGAAGCCGTCGGTTTTGTTTCTGTAATAGTATATGTTTATTATTTATATTAATTATGTGGATTATTCTGTCAACCAACACCGAAATGACACAGCTGCACGACGATGGACATATTCAGAAGATCGGAGCCTCTATAGTTTTGTCCTGAGTCACGCAGTGATGATGATGATCCGAACATAACATAACTTTATTGTGTGGATCTGCTTACTATTTGTATAATTGTGTGGGTCTGGTTATATTTCTATTATGCTCTGAATTAATTTGTTCTTTTTCCATCCTTCGCTCTCACAGAACAACATAAAACTTTGTTTAAAGAAAATGAAGGTCTGTCTTAGACTTCTGTAGTCATAAAAAAGTTTGTGAAACAGAAAGTTCGTGAAGATGACATCATTACTCAATTTCCCTTGTGTGGCAAGCAGTTATGGGAGCACATAGTGTTTGTGACATTCTGTCCCATTTTTACTTTGATACTTGTTTTGTTTTTTTTAAATTTTATTTAAAGAAAAAAGATGCCGATAATCATAGTTATTTTTTTCATTATTCAATGCTATCTACCGACATTTGTTATTAATGCATCATACATCTATCATTAACTCGCCAACACCTTGAAAGAAAGAAACAAATAAAGATGTCGGTACTCACCACGAATTTGTTACTACAGTGCCATCTACCAGTATACTTCATTTGCATTACATTCACTGTAATTAAATCGAACACGTTTTTTTTTCAAGTAAGATTTAGCGGAGGGAGGGGAATACTGTAAACCGCCAAATTTAAGAAGAAAATGCATATTCTAAATAACACAACACTACACTACAACACCATAACAAGTGAAAATAGTAAATTCATTTTAAAATGATCTTTCTTTATCATTATGCTCTCAACATTACTGACGAATTTTATTTCGTCTTTAAACGCATTTTTGCTGCGACATTTTTTTTTTTTTTTTAAACTGCCTCAAATCTTGAATAAATGTTTTCCTCTTTTCTTCCTCAATTGCCTTTCAGAGATGAAGAGAGGTGTAATTTGCTCTCTTTTGCAATTCTGTTGGCCTCTGCTGCTATTATGTTTCATAGTGTTGATAATATTCATCTTTCTCTCTCTCTCTCTCTCTCTTTCTGCGATCAAAACTCAATCACAATAGGATTCCAGACTCTCTCATGAAGTCATCTGTCTTTAAGCGAATCGATTGCCCTATATAGTTTTTCTTCCAGGGAAGTGGGCGTGGACCACATTGCTCTTCTCAGGTCTGTGAACTGGGGGCAATCCTGTAGAACATGTTTTGTAGTCATATTTTCCAGTGTACAGTGGCATAGGCTGATTGTACCTATTTTGAATTTGGTGAACATGTGATTTCTCATTCTATTGTGGCCAGTGCGTAGGCGAAGTATGATGACTTGATCCCTCCTTGATAGTAGGTGGTATCCGTCACTCTCGTTATGCTTTGAGTGTTCTTGTTTCCATTTTTCATGGAACTGACCCTTGTGGATGGATTTGGCTTCATCATAACTGAGCGGATGGTTCTCTTGTGGTAATCTCTCTCCCTCTTTAGCTAATTTGTCTGCGCGTTCGTTCCCGTGTATATTATAGTGTGATGGTATCCACTGAATGAATACTCTCTGGAAGTTATTGCATAGTTGGTCCAGGGTTGTTCTCAAGCCATCTAGTTCATTGTTCTTGGGGATTTTTAGAGCTGATAGTACTGACAGTACATCAGTCAGAATCACCAATTTATTGTGCATGTTATTTTTGTGTTGAGTAGCCTGTGTTGCAGCATCTCTGATGGCCTTAGTTTCTGCTTTAAAGTAATTTCCGGCAGCTATTGACTTGGTGATTTCGTCCTGATTATTCAGCGCCAAGAACACACCTCCCCTCCATTTCTGGTGTTATTTGTAGCAGAGCCATCGGTGTATATGTGGGGCCAAGAGTCATGTATCGTGTATGTGTTTTTCTGCGACGTGTTTTCTTTCTGTGTCTGATTGTGTGCCTTTTTTCATGATTCCTCTTATATTTTCCTTAAGTTCTGGTATTTTGTTTTCCATGAGGAGACATATCAGATGGGCCCAAGGGCTTCGATATTGTTAGGGAAAGTACTGGGTCTCCAGTAGTTAATTCATTGGCAATTGCAGCAAAGTTGCTCCTCTTTAGTCGTACAATTCCGGAACCAGTTATTCTTTGGTGCATGGAGTGGCTAAGGAGCTTTCTAAATTTCTCCGCTTGTTGCAATACTTTAGTGACCCGTCTGTCATCTAAGGGTTGTAAACCTGTTACTGTTTCTAGAGTCTTGATAGGTGTAGATTTCATAGCACCAGTGATGATACGGGCAGCTTGGTTCTGTGTTCTGTTAATTTTGCTAAGGTGTGATTTGGAAGCCATAGCCCAGGCTGTGACTCCATACTCTAGAACAGGTCTGACTCTTCCTACGTATATCTTTTCAAAATATTGCTGTGTGCCCCCCCCCCCCCAGTCCGTTCCTGCCAATTTCTTCATAATATTTGTTCGTTTTCTGGCTTTTTTTTTCTTGCTCTGTCTGTCTATCAGATTTTTCCAAGTCATTCTGCGATTCATGGTTATGCCAAGATATGTTGGATCAATAGGGAGTGTATGGTCTTTTATCTTCAAGTTTACAGAGAGTGTGTTTCTCGATAGGCTGAAAATTGTATATGTAGTTTTTTTCGTTGATTGGTAAGAACCAGGTGTTCGTCCATTTTTCAAGTTCACCTAGGGCATCTTGCATCCTGGGTCCAGCCACCGACATACTTTCCTCGCGAGCCCATAACACTAGATCATCTGCGTATATTGCTGAGTGTATTATGGGTGGAATGTCCATTACGATGTCATTTATGAAAATTAAAAAGAGTGTTGGGGACAAGACTCCGCCTTGTTTGGGACACCTTGTTCGAAAGAGACCTTCTTACTTAGTTGAACTTGTACTCTGGCCGTTCTATTCTCAAGGTATTGAAACACCCAATTGAATAAACGACCCTGGATGCCAAGTCTAAAAAGCTTGTTCTTTAATCCCTCTCGCCATACCCTATCAAAAGCCTTCTCCATGGCGATCCACACTGCTAGTGTGTGTTTCTTTTCTTGTAGAGCATCCTCTATTTCCTGTGCGATGTAGGTGACCAGTTCTTCGGTTGATCTGTGCTGACGGATGCCACTTTGTTGTGGTACGATTTGTTTCTTTCATAATATTCAGCAATCCATCTTTTTCGTGTTAGACCCTTTGGTCTGGTGTTCTTGATACTTTTATTAAAGGATCGATGTGTTGTGTTTTGGTCTTTCTCTTTTAACAATTGGTCAAACCATGTTATGTGTTGTTTTTTCATGTATTCTATAGCGGAAACTATTCCTAGCTTTTTTTTCTCATTTCTTCACTTTTGATCTTAACTCTCAGAAACTTTCCTGTCATTCGTATAACACATTTCATCTCGATAGTGGTTATTTCTCTAAATGTTCTTGCATCTTTGTATTGAGTCTAGACCCGGCATTGATGGCACAATATTAGCATGAAGATTGTATTGTAGAGTGCCCGTTTCATCTGTAGTTTTATTTCTTTGTTAGGCAGCAATGTTGATAGATTGGACAATATTTATTGTATCTTGAGTCTAATTCTGCTGCTTTTGAATGGGTGGACTCACACATGTACAAAAGTGTAGGCACTGCGTATCGCAAGAAAAAAAACGAAGCATTAATTATACATACGGTAACTGAGCCTTCGCAGCGTCAGTTCTGAATTTGAAGACTATTGTTTGTATGTTGATTAACATGACTGTTCCACCAGCTCATGATATTCCTAGTGCATTTTGAACTGTCAAATACTTAATAACTGGATTAAAGAGCTACAGTTTGCAGACGAATAGGCTCCTTGCATGGAAAAATAGAAGACCCAAAAGAACAATTAAATAATAGCGCAAAAACCAATACAGCTTGAAAATCTACTTCTATAGAGCACCTTCTTTCAATTTCGAACGTATGGACTTTGTCCCTCCTTCGGAAATCCTTGAAACGAAGTCGAGAGGGGGATAGTGCGACTGGGTAAAGCACTATCTCCATATCCTGTGCCCAGGCAGAGTAGGCAAAGTGAAATGAGGAAGAAAGCACCAATTCTTCCACATGCGATGTCTCCGCAAAATAATGCACATCAAATGGCAGGATAAAATAACCAACTTAACTGTCCTGCAACGTGCTAAGACCCTAACAATCATGTCGATGCTCAGAAGTCGAAGGCTAAGATGGCTGGGGCATGTCCAACGGATGGAAGAAAAACGCATTCCTAGGCAAATACTATATGGCGAGCTAAAACACGGAAAACGACAAATCGGCAGACCTAAACTACGATATAGAGATATCTGCAAATCATCTCTGAAAGACTTCTCCATCTGTGAAAACGACTGGCAACATCTGGCAAGTGATCGCACATCATGGAGAGCACGTATAAGGAACGGTATAACAACATTTGAGACTGTTCTAAGACAGGACTTAGAAGAGAAGAGACTCATGAAAAAGGATGGTAAACCCTGTGGACCAGCGAGCCTGACCTGTTCATTATGTGACCGCGTGTGTTTGTCAAACATTGGTAGAATTAGCCACGAGAGAAGCTGTTCGGCAAAAACAATACCTCAAAAAAATACGCAATAGCCTCCACTAGACCGTCTGACAAGACGAAAAGGGCCACACAGAGCAGAAGTCGTGAATATCCCAAAAGAGAAACAGAACATCAACATAACGGTAGGGGGAAAGACAATTAAAACAAGTAAAGCAATTTAAATATCTAAGAAATCGAGTGACCAATGACTATTCAAAAGCAGCAGAAATAAACTCAAGATGCAACATACCTTGTTAAATCATAAGACAACTATAACTAGTAGTGTTCAACAAGAAAATAAAACTAGAGGCAAAAGAGCAGTCTACAATACAAACTTCACACCAACGTTGTACTTCCTTCCCAATGCTTGTCCTGAACTCTAGACTCAAAGAAAATAACCACTACCAAAATGAAATGTGTTAGCCAAATGACAGGAAGCAGCTCGGGAGATAAGATTAGTAATTGAGAATTGAGAAACTAGGAATAATTCGTGCCATAATTAAGAAACAAGAGATAAAATTGTTTGACCCCATGATACAACAGAAAAACCAACACACAACACAACCAGCATTTAATAAAGGTTTTGAGAACACCAGACCCAAGAGTCGATACGAAAAAGATGCATTGACGGAATATTAGAAACACTAGGAAACTTAACACTAACAGAGACCACAGAATGTCAAAATAGCGCAAATTATTTCTCCCTTCGACGCTGATAGACAAATGAGAAATGAAAGAAGAAAAACGAAGAAATTGAGTTATTGAGTTTCTTGCGTGTCATCATCATTGCACTCCGAACATGTCAATAGGTGCTCAGATCCGCTCCTCAGCAAGTCTCGCAGTGGCCAGCGACTGACGACTCCAGTTCTGTGTTGGTTGATTAGTCTTCTTACACGCCCACTAAGTTTCTTTTTTTCTGGCTGTGCCCATCTTAACTCCCATCTCTTTCATCCGAAGAAATTATGTTTAATCATGGTTGTCGAAATTATGTGTCCTTCCCACTTCTCGGAACCATTTATGATGTTCGCCCGATACATTTGTTGACCGTCCTCAAAAATAGCGCAGCTAGCCAACCTGTCCGCTCTTTCATTTCCCTGTACCCCCGCATGTCCTGAGACGTAGACAAAGGTGACCTTACGTATTTTTGACTTCTGCAATGACTCTACCCATTGCATACGTACAGAGACCACCTCCATTTTTCTTATCATGCTCATCGAATCACTCAGTATACAGGCGTATAAAATAAGAAATACTTATGAATGGCACTTTGTTAATATAGCGCGATGCTTTGTCTTCTTTTTGTGTGTTTGATGTCTACCTCTTTCGCGAGTTTATCTGTTTTTAGTTGAACATTTTATTTCTCTGTCCAATAAATAACGACAAATTGGTTGTCATAAAACAAAAACAGCATTCAAACTTCCTGATTTGATCTTAAAGCAAACTAAGAAGAAAAAACGTGGAAGATAAGTATCTCATCGTCTTGCTATTCATAGCATACTAAGGGTTTTGAAACTATGATTCGCTGATGCTGTACCATTTCCACTGTTTTGATTGTAATAATTCTTATCATTAATGTATATTTCAATTGTGCAATGATATACTTCTGAATTATACATACGCACACAACATTTGTTTTAAAGCAGAAGGACGGCAATGCATGCAGTAATTGGTATACGTGTTATTGCTACAGAAAATGTAGACTCTCATGTTAGACATGGTCTTTGAAAACTAAAAGATGTCATAAATGATTATAAGAAGGTTGTGGAGATGCTGTAATTTCGATATTGTAAAATAAGCAAAAAGTCTACATCGGATCGAATTACTGGACTAATGGATGGAGACATCGCACCCTCACACTAAACTATCACATAATGCACCAAACATTACTTGAAGAGGTAACATTGAAATCGAAGAACTTATAGAAACGAAGTTAAAAAAACAAAACCTAAACTGCATTAGTAGTGAAATGAAAATAGTCAACAACAAAAAAAAAAAAAAAGCACAGTCGACAGATCATCTCACTGCACATAGGACAAATTCATAAGTGCACGGATCCCCTCCTCAAGGTGTAGCGATTGACAAACCCAGTTCTGTGTTTGATTTACCAGTCTTCTATGACGATCTTGTATGGCCCGATTGACCTTATGTGCTTGCAGTCCACTCAAGATTGTAGACTCACATTTATTGCTCAAATCAAGTATTCGTCCCGCCTCCTTGGCTCAGCCTCCAATGAGATTATCAGCACGGTTCATTGCTCGTCCATTCTCCACAATAACTAATACACCGAGTCTGTCTCCTCTTTTCATTTCCTCTTACACCCAAATGTTCGTGCACACAAATGAAACAGATTTTACTCAGCCTTGACCTCTTTAAAGACTCAAACCACACTGCCTTTGAGCAAAGAACATTTCTATCTTCCTGAACATACGCATTGAATTATTGTTAAAATATACGCGAATAAACGTTAATGCATTTTGTTACAATTTCTTTATTTGATCACTGATGCTCATCAATGATTCATTGCATTTTGTTACAATTTCTTTAATTTGGTCACTTATACTCATCTTTGTTGTTGATTGCGCTATTGAACGCGTCAAAAAATGGCGGTTTGTTTTCGCCGGTCTCTCGTCAAGGACGCATAATTCATTTAATTTGTAAAAGGCTCACAGTGTATCCTCATGCTGCAGAGCTATTTACTGGAGTTGGCCAGTATATAACGTGGAAACGGGTTCTGGACCGTGCGACTGAGTAAGTGCAAGTGAGTCTAGAACATCCACAGCATCGACGTTCAGCGACAAAATCATCTATGATACTATGACGACGGTAAGTATTCAGATGCATCCCAAACGACAACATCGAAGAAGGAAAACACGACAAGGTAAAAGAGGTGGCGTTAAAATGTCGAAGTGTGAAAGGCTAGGCCTAAAGTATGTGCGCGTTACATATTGGAATTGTGGGTCTATAAATCAACGACGGCCCATTCTTGATAAGCTACTGTGCGGCGCCGATATAATGGTTTTACAAGAAACTTCTTGGTGACAGGACAGTAAGTACTCCTGGTTTTCATTTTTTCTACAATAGGCGACACCTTGGGCAGAACATCCTTGTGCGCAACAATATGGTGGCAGCTGAGGTTGATATGTCTGCATGAGACAATGCAGAATTGCAGGTACATGCGGTTAGGGTGCAGACCCCAGTTCATTTCGTGATTGTAAATGTGTATGCATGTAATAGGAAGGTGAACACACAACAATGGCAGAATCTCTTCGAGTTCGATGAAGAGAACGTCATTTTCTGCGGAGACTTTAATGCTATAGGCAACCAGTGGGGTAACGTCATAACCAACAAGCAGGGAGAAGACCTAGAAAACGCACTAGTGTCAGTCGATTTAGTGTGCTTGAATGATGGAAGGGCAACAAGAATGGCCACTCGAACAGGGGACTCTGATAGTGTCATAGACCTGGCACTGGTGTCTTCCACCTTCGCACCGGTTTGCAGGTGGAGTGCACCGGGGTTCCACGGAAGTGATTACTATCTATGTGTCCTCCTAATTGATAAAAGCAGAAATAGAAGCAAGAAAAGGAAGCTTCACACATTCCACTACGAGAAAACAGACCAGGACGTCATTAGCAAAATCAGACATAGGAAACAGAGCGCCCCTCGCAGGAGGCAGGAGAGATGGACGCAGCCACCCTGGTGGAACGTAGAAGTCTAGGAAGCTTGGCGGAGCAAGAGACAAACGGTCAAGACATGGCAGAAAGCTAGAAATAATGGAAGAACACAGCCTGAGCTCTTGAAGCGTCTGAAAGTAGAGGTCGACCAAAAATGATGCACTTTAAACTATGTGCTAAGCAGGCTAAGGATGCCAAATGGAATGACTTCTGTAAAAAAGTGTGCTCAGAAAAATCGCTAGCCACATTCTGGCGCCTTCATCAGAGCATGAATGGCACACCACGACACAGAGGCATACCAGACTTTCAGAGCACAGGCCGGATGTGACACAAATCTGATGAGAGGAAAGGGAAGGCACTGTTTGCCCGCTACATTGAGCAGATGAATGAGGCTGTAAGAATGAGGATACGGGGATCGCTTGCAAAATTGTGGAAGGATGTAGTGCTGGAAGAAGATCTCACAATCACAACCGATATCATTTGCACGACACTTAAAAGGTCACACAACACTGTTCCTGGTCCAGATGGTGTTCGGTACGATGACATAGGCGATTTAGCTGACGACGACTTGACAAAACTGGCCAATGAGTTTAATGCCAGCATTGTTGAGGACGGGCAACCAATGGATCGGGCGGACATCATCAATGCCCTCCATGAAGTGGGAAGAGCACAGGACTTTGAAAAAAACACAGATCCACGTCACTTCTTCGGATGATGGAAATGGGAGTTAAGGTGGGCACAGCCAGAAATGAGAAACTTAGTGGCCGTATAAGAAGACTTGTCAACCAACATAGAACTGGAGTCGTCAGTCGCTGGACACTGCGGGAATTGCTGAGGATGGGATCTGAGCACCTATGGACATGTTCGGAGTGCAATGATGATGACCCGCAAATATCTCAATACCTTTTTTTCAAAACCATTCCTCAGCATGAAGCATCTTGGAGACATCCAGAATCGAAACATTAGCATGAAGTGGATTTGATATTAAGGAGGTAAAAAATAAACCACTTTACCAAGCAGGTAAAGAATAAACCACGCATAGACAACAGCAAACTAACACATTCTGGTTTGGTCGAGCAGTTCAACTAGACCCTCAAGGAGTCGTTAAGCACTCATGAACAGGCTAAAGCGATGAGGAAAATGGGAACATCTCCGCAACGTCATCTACAACAACGCGGTTAGCACCTTTGGAAAAACTGACATTTATGTCTCACGATTGGTATGACGCTAAATCACACGTTAAGGCACCTATAATCGAAGCTAAACGTGCGGTCTTTTAGATCACAAGCGTGCACCTAATGTGAATGCTCTACATGCTGTTCAAATGGCCAGAAACAAAATAGCAGACAGCTCGACACTACGCAAATGACTATTGGTTCCAACGTAGCGACGGCGTCCAGAGTGCAACTCTGGAGGCAAAACGAGCACTATACAATACAATCTTCATCCCAACGTTGTGCTACTATAGTCCGTTCAGAAATTCATAATCACACCTGAATTAGTTTAGCGTGATAACCGCTTGTTATTTTGGTTTCAAATTTTGCATGCAATCTTAGAATATTGATGACGCAAAGATTTTGGTATTTTTTATTTCACAAACACAACATATTTTGCACATCAGCGAATTCCTTTGATCTTTTATGACGATATCACACAAGTTGATTCAAATTTTAGAGTTTACAGTAATTGTGTTAAATGTTCCAGTTTACTGCAATTCTTGTCAGAGCCGTATCTACATAGTGTTTAATTGTGGGTGTTGTTCGTTATGTGTATTTGCAAACATGAATTCAATTGGTTACAATTAGTCTTGTCCTTCGGTCACCATTAGACCCCAGGACGTCCTAACTGCAGCTCGAATTGAATTCATCTTAATTTTAATCATTCCGAATCTGACGATTCCAAGAGGTTGATAATCATTACTGGCTGGACAAAAAGTAATCCATCTCGTTTCCAGTACTCATCTTTCACCCGCAGCACATGTTCAACACACTTCTTCCAGAACGGAATGTCTATTTTTGAGAGAGACTCGCGTGTCAGAACTTCAACATCACACATTTTAAACGTCCTGTTCTGTTCTGCAACTTGTCCTTTGACGTGAGCCCATACAAGTTCGATTGAATTAAGGTGCGCATGCTATGCAGGGAGTCGAAGAGAGGTCTGGCCGTATTTCTCAATGATTTTGTCAACATGGTACACCTTTTTCTTATTCGTATTCTTCACAAGTTGTAACAATTCGGGTTTTAAATATGTGTCGTCAAATTTGACATTTAAAATCGCAAGCCATGTCCTAATTTGCTCTTTTGTATTTGATGTAGTAGGCACTTTGTCTTCCTCTGATACGACATTGTGGTATGATGCATTATCCATGACTATGCGTGAAGGTCTCTCCAGGATTGGTAAAAGATCGTTCTCCAACCAGTGCCTGAAAATGTTTCCATTCATTTCAGTATGGTAGTCACTACCGTCGGTACTTTTTGATTGGAAAATAAGTCCCGCATCATGGACACGGCCGTTTTCAGTGCTTCCAGCATGCGTTAATATAATGCGCTGGCCTTTGCTGCTCGGAATTGTTCTTTTGAGTTTGCCATTTACTGACTGCCATTCTTTAGCATAGGTGTGGTGTGCGTTGACCCATAATTCGTCCAAATATACAATATCATACCGTTCACTCTGCCGCTCACGGATCTGTCTCAGGTATTTGCTTCGAGCAATGACCAAGTGTGATTTTTCACAAATAATATTCCTGCCCCCAACAGTTTTTCTGAAAGTGAAGCCGGCTCCTCGCACAATCTTCCATAGAGTACTTTTAGAAATGTCAATATTGCAGTCTGCATGCAATTTTAATTTCAAATTCCTGAGAGTAACAAGTACATTATTAGCAAACATTTTCAATATCTCACGTTTTATGACATCCATGTCAAAGTTGTCGACTTTCCTTTTCCTTCCTTGATTGACATGAGTGCACTCGGAGTCCTGTTTAATCCAACGAGAAAATGACGATCTATTAAGACCAAGCGCGAGTTGCGTTCGTCTCTCTAGGTCATGAATATCACAATATAAATGCCCCATCTTGGATTTCCTAAGGAAGTGCTGATATAGTAAAACAGTAACCTTTTGCATAGTTATAAATTTGCATTTCAAGTTCATTGTAATTTGGATATAAATGTTGGTATTTAAAATCAACAAATTGTCTACTGAGTCTTCACAAAATTAATAAAGATACGCCTTCCCTTCGCTATTTAATGCCAAGGTCGTGGTGCGTCATGTCGTTCAATAACAATTCAGTTTTGTGCACGGGATTTTCCTGAAGTTAGTGTTTCTGAAATAGCCACACTATTTTACGTGAACGACCGCACCAATTAATGTATATATCCTAAAATGGTGTCAAATTCGAACAGGGTGAATTTAATATAGCCTAAAGAAGAAAAATTTTAAACTAGATCAAATTTCTCAGAGCAAAAAATATTTCTATAACGTCATCAATATTCTAAGATTGCATGCAAAATTTGAAAGCAAAATAACAAACGGTTATCACGCAAAACTAATTCAGGTGTGATTATGAATTTTTGAACGGACTATAATGCCAGACCTGGACCCAAGAATGCAAGAACAATAAGAAACATAACATCTACTGAGATTAAATTTGTTAGACGAATGACAGGAAACAGTCTAAGAGATAAGATCAGAAATGAAGAACTGAGAAAAAAGCTGGGAATAGCCCCCGCCATAGAAAATATAAGGAAGCAACAGATAAAATGGTTTGGCCACGTGACAAGGCAGAAAGTACAAAACACAACACAACGAGCCTTCAACAAACGTTATGAGAACACCAGACCCGAGGGTCGACCACGAAAAAGATTGATCGATGGAATATTAGAAGCACTAGGAAACATAACAACAGCAGAGGCGAACAGAATAGTAAAAGACCGCAAATTATATCTCCCCTCGACGTTGAAAGGCAGATGAGGAAGGAAAGAAGAGGAAGAAGACGCAATTGTCTGTGTGCTTTTGCTCGAAGAATAGTAAAGTGATACACTATTAACAAAAGTTTCTGCACACAAAATATTGCCAAATCGTAATACGTACTTTATGGTAATTTCCTGCAGGGAAGAGAGAGAGGAGGGTGGTCTTGGCAGTCTACAGGTACATGTCGGCCTCAGGGCAGGAAGGACCCAGGTTCGAAGCCTACCAAAAGCGGTGGATATTTTTACAGAATAGGAAAAATGAATCCCTAGTTTCTTTATGAGTTACACTCCCATGATCTCTTGGGTAGTGAGATCCGATGTCTAGCCCTATCGAATAACGGCAATAAACAGGAGGTCCCGTGTGTGCTCGCGCACGTTAAGGATCCCTTGGTAGTTAAAATTGAAAAGAGTAGGCCATAAACGTGGCCGCTGCCCAGGAAAAATTGTCAGCAAAAACCTACCCGCACCTTGTATCCCTGACCATGCTACGGAGTGTGTACGTGGGCGCAGGATTCTCCTCGGATTTTCTCGAGATTCTCTATAAGAACCGGAGCATCCATGGATACTACTGGTGTGCAGTAATGGTGATCATAAAAACAAACAATTTACTGCTTAGTTACTGGTAACCTATAGCCAGTTTTATCTCAAAAGTGATTTGTTTCAAACATAGATGTTTGCAATCATCTATGATGCAATATTTTGTGGTGTCTTCTTGTTTGAAAAATCCTGTATAATCTATTTAACTTGACGCTGAAAGGCAGATGAGGAAGGAAAGAAGAAGAAGAAGACTTATTTGCGGAAACGAATATATGACTTAATGGTTGATAAATGAAGGTGATGGTTCCAATTGCAGAGTAAATAATGTACTGTGTGCTAACATGTACAGTGTTAGTAGATTAAAGAGGAAATATCTACTAATTAACTCTTAATACTTAGGATCAGTTGTCAGCGATGGAGGCTCGACTTTTGAAATATCGGCTAGAACAAGTAGCTCTTGGAAAGCTAAAATCTATTTGGAAAGATAAGAAACTAAGCTTGACTATAAATTTACCTAATAATGCGCCCTTGCTATATCAATTGTTCTAAACGCTTGCGCATCGTGGAGCTTAACAGCAAAACTACGGAAAAAAAAGAATAAGGTATAAGAATAAAATGTTACAAGATTTTGTAGTGAAGACAGTAGCCACTCTCACTTAGAGCTTATTATAAATGAAAAGTTAGCAATTGGATATAGCAAGTAATCGGAATAATGATGCTCCTTTGATCATTGTTAAAAAGCGCGTGGGTTGACCATATTCCTCGATCGTCTGGTCTTACAAAGACCTTTCTACAAGGAACTGTGGAAGACAAGTTAAAAGGAGAATAGCTCATCAAAACTAACCAATGGGAAAAGATGGGGGCGTGAATCGAGTCGGACTCTTGTAAGTATTCCAAAGACATACCACACACACATAACACACTACACACACACAAACACACACACATACGAACGTAAGAAAGAAAAGCGAAAAATGAAAGATAAGTGCCAGGTTTATTAGTTTCTTTACATCATTCTAAAAACTATGTACATGTATATTAATAATGGCAAAGTTGTAATTTATAATGTCTTCAAATACATATTTTATTTAAAACAACAAAAGCAATTTTGGTACGTCCACAATATACTTCGAAATAAAAGTTATGAATAACATAGAACTTTGTAAATTTCATCAGTGTGCTGACCAGGCATATTCACCTAGCAGGTCAGAAATTTAATTATAGTGGAATAGATTAGCCGAGGAGATTACATGTGTTCATGGGGAAAAAGAGATAAACCGTCGAACCGTGGAAAGCGATAACAAGGTCAATCAGCTAGCAAACACTGATGATCATCATCATCATCATCAAGTACCACGACTGCTGGCTTAGGTTATCACGTCTCTCCATAACTTTCAATCTCGACAGTTATTTATCATTTCGGTTGTTGACCTTCTGCCAAGCCATTCTCTTAAGCTGTCTGATATCTTTTCTCTATCGATTCGTTCAATTTTCACAGTAATTACAATATATTCCAGCTATTCCCTTCTCATTACATGGTTAAATAATTATTATTGTTTCTACCTAATATTGTAAATTAGCTCTCTTTTTGCTTAGGCCTCTTTCAGAACGTTTTCATTACTCTTCTTACCTCTCCATGGTATTCTCAATATTCTTCTGTAAAACCACATTTCTACAGGCTCCAGTGATTTTCCTGCCTGTGTTCCTATTGTCCATGATTCACATCAATATGTTAAGACTGGCTCTACATAACATTTAAGAACTCTTTTTCTTCTTTCTGTTGTCAAAAATGGATTCCACAGTATCTTCCTCAATTTTTGGAAAGCTGCTTTTGCCTGATCCATTTTGCATTTCACCTCTGTTGTACATTTACCAACTGAGGTTAACATTGTTCCCAGATATTTAAATTCATTTACCTGTTTTAATATTGTTCCACTTGTCTTTATTGTGCATTTCGGCGGTGTCCATTTCTTTGTTGTTACTGTCCTTTTTCTCTTAAGGCTGAGTCCTTTATTTTTGCTTTCCTTCACTATAATATCTAAATTCTTGTAACTCATTTTCACTCTTAGCGTTTAAGACTGTATCAACATAGCTTAGATTATTTATAGTATGACCTTCGATCACACACTGCTACATTACCTTATTTAGCCTTGGAGTTTTATAAAATAATCTTGATAGGATAATAAATTATATTGGTTTTTTTTAAAATTAATAATCCTACAGATATACCAATAATAGTTGTAAGATTAATAATGTAATCTCAATTATGTGGTAGATAAAATATTATAATAATAGAATTATTTTAATGTAAACATGCAATATCTTGAAGCAACTACACGTAGGAAGAGTCAGACCAGTCCTAGAGTATGGAACACAGCATGGGCTATGGCTTCCAAATCACACCTTAGCAAAATTAACAGAACACAGAACCAAGCTGCCCGTATCATCACTGGTGCTATGAAATCTACACCTATCAAGACTCTAGAAACAGTAACAGGTTTACAACCCTTAAATGACAGACGGGTCACTAAAGTATTGCAACAAGCGGAGAAATATAGAAGGCTCCTTAACCACCCCATGCAACAAAGAATAACTGGTTCCGGAATTGTACGACTAAAGAGGAGCAACTTCGCTGCAATCGCCAATGAACTAACTACTGAAGACCCAGTACTTTCCCAAACAATATCGAAGCCCTTGGGCCCATCTGATATGTCTCATCACGGGAAACATAAAATACCAGAACTTAAGGAAAATATAACAGGAATCATGAAAAAAGGCACCCAATCAGAACAGAAAGAAAACACGTAGCAGAAAAAACACATACACGATACCTACCCACAGAACTCTTGGTCCCACATATACACAGATGGCTCTGCTACAAATGCCACCAGAAATGGAGGGGGTGGTGTGTTCTCAACGCTGAATAATCAGGACGAGATCACCAAGTCAATAGCTACTGGGAAATTCTCAAACAACTTTAAAGCAGAAACTGAGTCCATCAGAGATGCTGCAACACTGTCTACTCAACACAAAAATAACATGCACAATAAATTGGTGATTCTGACTGATGCTCTGTCGGTACTATCAGCTCTAAAAAGCCCCAAGAACAATGAACTAGATGACTTGACAACAGCCCTGGACCAATTATGCAATAACTTCCAGAGAGTAGTCATTCAGAGGATACCATCACACTGTAATATACACGGGGACGAACGCGCAGACAAATTAGCTAAAGAGGGAGGGAGATTACCACAAGAGAACCATCCGCTCAGTTATGATGAAGCCAAATCCATCCTCAAAGGTCAGTACCATGAAAAATGGAAACAAGAACACCCAAAGCATAACGAGAGGGACGGATACCATCAACTATCAAGGAGGGATCAAGTCATCATACTTCGCCTACGCACTGGCCACAATAGAATGAGGAATACATGTTCACCAAATTCAAATTAGGTACAACCAGCCTATGCCGATGTACACTGGATAATATGACTATAAAACATGTTCTACAGGATTGCCCCCAGTACACAGACCTGAGAAGAGCAATGTGGTCCACACCCACCTCTCTGAAAGTGAAACTATATGGGGCAATCTTAAACAGACAGCTGACTTCATGAAAGAGTCTGGAATCCTACTCTGATTGAGTCTTGATCGCAGAGAGAGAGAAATGTAAACATAATTTGCCGCTTATAATTCATATTAATCTTAAGATTAATAGTGAAATAAAATAATAACTGAAATTATCATTTGTATTTAGATTGATATAAATTTTCAATCAACATAAAAATTTTAAACTTCAAAATTCATATATGGTTGTGAAAATCATAACCAAAAGTATTAATAAAATATAGAAATACATGTATTCATATTAAAGATAATTATTAGTTCAAGAATCACATTTTTGAATAAAAACACTTATAAATGGACCACAATTAAAAATAATCTACGAATTACGAATTTTGAAATGCAATTAAAATAGGGCTCTTTATTAAAATTGTACCTAATAAGTGTAAGTCCTGAGAATCAAACCTTAGTACTATCACAGCAAACTAAACATAATTAAGCTTTAAACACTGCATGTGTATAAGGCGAAATAAAACTGTGAGTGGGAAATTTGTAAATATTAAATATATATATATATATATATATATATATATATATATATATATATATATATAAATAAATTATAATAATAGTAAATATAAACTAAATCGGCTCCCTCAATGAGATAGTTACTTGCACAGAACAGAGACAAATGGCGAGATTTGATAAAATATCTTTAGAAGTATTGAAAACTGCCAGAATAAACATTTAGATAAGAGAAAGGGTACCTGGGTTTATGCCCTATGGGCCGGGTACTGCTCGAAAGGTCAATAGATAGATAGATAGACAGACAGACAGACAGACAGACAGACAGACAGACAGATAGACAGACAGACAGACAGACAGGCAGGCAGGCAGGCAGATAGATAGATAGATAGATAGATAGATAGATAGATAGATAGATAGATAGATAGATAGATAGATAGATAGATAGATAGATAGATAGATAGATAGATAGATAGATAGATAGATAGATAGATAGATAGATAGATAGATAGATAGATAGATAGATAGGATAGGTAGGTAGGTAGGTAGGTAGGTAGGTAGGTAGGTAGGTAGGTAGGTAGGTAGGTAGGTAGGTAGGTAGGTAGGTAGGTAGGTAGGTAGGTAGGTAGATAGATAGGTAGGTAGATAGATAGATGGATAGATAGATAGATAGATAGATAGATAGATAGATAGATAGATAGATAGATAGATAGATAGATAGATAGATAGATAGATAGATAGATAGATAGATAGATAGATAGATAGATAGATAGATAGATAGATAGATAGATAGATAGATAGATAGATAGATAGATAGATAGATAGATAGATAGATAGAGATAGATAGATAGATAGATAGATAGATAGATAGATAGATAGATAGATAGATAGATAGATAGATAGATAGATAGATAGATAGATAGATAGATAGATAGATAGATAGATAGATAGATAGATAGATAGATAGATAGATAGATAGATAGATAGATAAATAGATAGATAGATAGATAGATAGAAATATTATTACTTAAGTATTATTATTTCTTAATTCCCTCAGATGACAGAATATACATGGAAAATAAACCGGTGGAAGAGATCGGTCACTTTATCTTGGAAGTCACATTGATCGGGAATGGGATACAAGTAAAGAAATTAGAATCAAAATAGCTAACGCAGCAATGTCTTTCAAAAGCCTTGAAAAGTTGTGGAAATCAAAACTCATCAGCACAAACACAAAACTTAGACTATTAAAATAAAGGTCATATTTACCCTTACTTATGCATGTTAGAGCTGGAAAACAATAAGAGACATAGAAACAAAGTTTAACGCATTCGAAAATAAATGTCTAAGGAAAATACTTGGTATAGCGTGGAACGAATTCAAAACAAACGAGGAAATTATAGAAATCGCCAATCAACCACTTATATCTTCAGTAATCAAGAGAAGTACAAAAGAGGTGATATGCAGAATGGCTCAGACAAAAGCAGCTTTCCAAAAAGTTAGGAAGATACTATGCAATTCATTTTTGACAACAGAAACAAGAAAAAGAGTTCTTAAATGTTAAGTAGAGACAGTCTTAACATATGGATGCGAATCATGGACAATAGGACAACAGACAAGAAAATCACTGGAGTCTGTAGAAATGTGGTTTTACAGAAGAATATTGAGAGTACCATGGACAGCTAAGAAGAGTAATGAAGATGTTCTGAGAGAGATTAAAGCAAAAAGATAGCTAATTTCCAATATTAGGAAGAAACAATCATCATTTTTTGGCCATGTAACGAGAAGAGAACAATTGGAATATATTGTAACAACTGGAAAAATTGAGGGACGAAGAGATAGAGGGAGGCAAGAGAAAAAATAACAGACAGCTTAAGAGAATGGCTTGGCAGAAGGTCAACAACAGAAATGATAAATAGCTGCCGAGAACGAAAGTTGTGGAGAGACATGATCACCTACGCCATCAGGCCCGGTACTTGATGATGATGAATCAAGAGAAGACGATAGTCATATATTGGAAATGGATGAGGAGAGATAATAACCGAATAACAAAGCAAGTCCTCATGTGGAAAACAACAGGTAAGAGGAAAAGAGGCCGACTCAGAGAGACACTGAGAAGAAAATTATCAGAGAGGCAAGCGCAGCAGGAATCGGCTCCCTCAATGAGATAGAGCTGCTTGCACAGAACAGAGACAAATGGCGAGATTTGATAAAATATCTTTAGAAGGATTGAAAACTGCCAGAATAAAAATTTAGATAAGAGAAAGAGTATATGGGTCTATGCCCTATGGCCGACTACGGCTCGGAAGGTCAATAGATAGATAGATTATTATTTCTAGCTGTCTTAATGTTGATCAAACAATAATTATTTTAATGTATATTTCACAAATTGTAGATGTACCACCCAAAAGACAAGTTAATAAACCACAAAAACATAATAAAGAGAAAATGTCGCTCCTCAAAGGAACATTACATCTTAACTGAATTAAAATATTATAATATATAATATAACTATATATATAATATAATTATAAAATATAAAATATACACCACCAGAAACAAGCGCTGAAGAGCGAAAATTAATATTAAATTGAGTGAAAATTGATATTAAAATTATTCTTCATACAATTATAACATCACCAAGTTGATTTACAATTACTGTTAAAAGTCTAAGAGCTAATATATCTTTATTTTGATAATAAATAATTAAATGAAATTAAGTAATCCCTAACTCATCTCAGCCTATTAAAATTTTTTTTTAAATAGTACCTGAGAACATTAATAAATTTATTGATTAAAAAAAACTAAATAAAATAATAATAAATCGATTATAAAATTAATCTTTGATTAAATCATATCTAGCAAAGGCAAATACACTATAAGAATTTAAAGTTACCACGAAACCCAAATTTTATCTATAATGATTATAATTGGAAAATTAACTCTTCACAATGAGAAAAGGCAGAAAGAACAAAACACAACACAACGAGCCTTAACAAACGTTGTGAGAACACCAGACTCAAGGGTTGACCACGAAAAAGATGGATCGATGGAATATTAGAAGCACTAGGAAACATAACAGCAGCAGAGGCGAACAGAAGAGCAAAAGACCGCAAATTATATCTCCCCTCGACGTTGAAAGGCAGATGAGGAAGGAAAGAAGAAGATGAAGAATGAGAAAAAATTTCATTTAATTAAATATGTTTTTATATATTATATTAAACATTACATATTTTTTTTAAAAAATCATATACGAGAATTTTAATAATAAAGTAAATCGACTAATGTGAATGAATTTAAATATCTCTGAACAATGTTAATCTCAGAGGGTTAGATGTACAACAGAGGTGAGATGGAAATAGCTCAGGCAAAAGCAGCATTACAAAAAATCAGCAAGATACTGTGCAATCCATTTTTGACAATATAAACAAGAAAAATAGTTCTTAAATGTAATGTAGAGCCAGTCTTAACATATGGATGTGAATCATGGACAACAGGACAATGGACAAGAAAATCACTGAGCCTGTAAAAATGTGTTTTTTACAGAAGAATATTGAGAATACAATGGAGAGGAAAGAAGAGTAATGAAAACGTTTTGAAAGAGGCTAAAGTTAAAAGAGAGCTAATTTCCAATATTAGGAAGAAACAATCATTATTTTTTGGCCATGAAATGAGAAGGGAATAGCTGGAATATATTGTAACAACTGGGGAAATTGAGGGACGAAGAGATAGAGGCAAGCAAAGTAAAAAAGATGCTTGACAGCTCAAGAGAATAGCTTGGCAGAAGGTCAACAACCGAATTGATAAATAACTGTCGAGATCGAATGTTGTGGAGCGACATGATCACCTAAGCCAGCAGGCTTTGTACTTGATAGTGATAATGAAATCTACTAATATAATTATTTTGATAAAATTTTTAATGATACTCCACTCATCAAAATAATATTAATAATAATTATAAAACAACTTCAAAGATATACACACGATCTTAAAAATAATAAAAAAATTAATGCGTGATTTCATTAATATTTAGTATTTAACAAAATAGACTTTTAATTAACATAATGGTTAAATAAAATTATTAACAAAACCAAAAATATAACCACTCGTAAATAAATATAATCTTCACCTAATCGGAAGTTCCTTCTAATTAAACAAAAAATAATAATTATAACATGTATATATACCAATATAAAATAAAAATAACATATATGACCATCCTTTAACACAACAATTATATATTAATTACTACTATTCAACTTATGAAAAATTTAAAAAATTATAATCGCATTGGCATTTTTTAATAAACAGAAATATTCACCTACAAATTAATATTATTCTTGTTATTCATAAAATTTAATTTAATAATACTGTAGAGGAAGATTTTCTAAATCACTTATTCTTCTTCTTCTTTTCTTCTTTCCTTCCTCATTTGCCTTTCAGCGTCGATGGGAGATATAATTTGCGGTATTTTGCTCTTGTGTTCGCCTCTGCTGCTGTTATGTTTCCTAGTGCTTCTAATATTCCATCGACCCATCTTTTTCGTGGTCGACCCTTGGGTCTGGTGTTCTCACAACGTTTGTTGAAAGCTCGTTGTGTTGTGTTTTGTTCTTTCTGCCTTGTCACATGGCCAAACCATTTTATCTGTTGTTTCCTTATGTATTCTATGACGGGGGCTATTCCCAGCTTTTTTCTCAGTTCTTCATTTCTGATCTTATCTCTCAGACTGTTTCCTGTCATTCGTCTAACACGTTTCATCTCTGTAGAGGTTATTTTTCTTATTGTTCTTGCATCTAGGGTCCAGGTCTGGCACTGGTAGCACAACGTTGGGATGAAGATTGTATTGTAAAGACCTCGTTTTGCCTCCAGAGTTATTTCCTTGTTGGACAATAGTGGTGATAACTGTCCGATGATCTGACAAGCTTTGTTGCATCTTGATTCTATCTCTGCCGTTTGAGAATTATCGTTTGTCATTAGGCTTCCTAGGTACTTGAATTCCTCTACTTGTTTTAGTTGTCTGCCTTCTATAGTTATGTTGATGTTCTGTTTATTTTTGGCGACGTTCATGACTTCTGTTTTGTTGATGTTGATTTTCATGTTGTATTTTGTGCCAGAGATGTTGAGTTTGTTTAAGTGTTCTTGTAGGTCTTCTATTGTTTTATGTATTAGTGCCTGATCGTCTGCAAATAGAAGCTCGTTGATCTCCTCTGTCTCTGATGGGTTGGCTAGCTTGCATATATGGTCCATGTATGTAATAAACAGTAGGGGGGGGGGATAGTACGCACCCCAGTCTTACACCTTATCTGACTTCGAAGTGGTCTGTGTAGCCTGCTGCTGTTCTGACCCTGCAGCTGCTGTTGAGTAGAGGCTTTTAATAATGTTGGTTAGATGTTGGCTTACTCCTTATGTTGTTAGTATCTCCCACAGTTGTTCTCTGTTTACTCTGTCGAATTCTTTTCCTGGTCAATGAAGGCTATGTAGAAGTTTTGATTGTGTTCTGTCGTTTTTTCTGCAAGCTGTTTTAGTGTGAATAGTGCGTCGGTACATCCTCTGTTTTTTCGGAACCCCATTTGAGAATCGCTTAACTGTAGTTCTAATTTTGGTCTCAGCCTTTTTTCCAAGATTTTGGCGTATAGCTTTCCTACATGGTTGAGAAGAGATATACCTCTATTTTGATTGCAGTCTCTTTTGCTAACTTTCTTTTTCATATTGGTATGATGATTGCCTGTTACCAGTCTTCTGGGGCTTGTTGTTGGTGCAATGCTGCATTAAATATTCTGTGCAGCCATTGCATTCCTTATTGATTCCACATAAAGTCTTCTAGATAAAGTATCCAAATCAAAAGCGTGAATAACCCGATCATTAATTTCGAAAGTTAATATTTGAAATTAAATATATTAGATGACTAAAATATAAATTATAATTTGATTCTAAATCGTATACATGTATTCTGCCAAGTAACAATAATATTAAATTAATTTTGTTATGGTCCTACTAATAGCAGATTTTGTAAAATACGGATACTAACCTGGTTTACGTCGGTCTGAATTCAGATCATGTAGGATTTAAAAAGTTCGAACAGAACAAAACTTTTAACGCTGTTAGTTTTAAATCGTTTCTAGTCCAAAACTACTAAATACAATTAAGACAAGACAAATGAAATTTTTGGGGCATGTTAAAAGACACAACAGCCTACTAAAAGTAATATTGGAAGGAAAAATACAAGGTAAAAGAGGCAGAGGCAGACCAAGACTAACATGGACGAGTAACATCAAAAGATGGACAAGTCAATCTATGTCAGCCTGCACCATCAAAGCAAGAAACAGAGTAGAATGGCGATCCATGGTAGCCAACCTTCGTTGCGGAGAAGGCACGCGATGATGATGATGATGAGTCCAATATCAAGATAATAAAGCCAAAAAAAAATATTATCCATAGGGTAGGTAGTTTAGTTACAATTTTTAAGTTTCGTTTAGTTTTTTTAAATTGCCTTTTTATGGGTTGAGTGCTATAGTATCTCACCAAAAAATGAAAAAAACTTCAATGGTCGTCTATTGTGATTATTTAAAGGAATTTTCACTTTTTACGTAACTTATAATTAGCTATAAAAAGAGGCAGAAACTATTCATAAAAGTCTTTCATTGAAAGCTTTTCAATTAAACGTCAACTTCTTTTGCTATGTTGGCACAGTCAAGGTACTAAGGCACTATAAATTTTGTTTCATTGGGCAGGTCTTATCTTATATTCATAATGCTATGTTTTTGCTAAACCGATGAACAACTATTTTGCTGAGTTCCTTATTTTAGAACATTATAATAATTATAATAATTTTAAAATAACTGATAAATTAATTGTAATTGTAAACTAATTATAACTTTCAAATTAAATAATTTTAATTTAAAGAAAAAAGTACCAATTATTTTTAATTGTATGTATTAGAGATATTATCTAATTCATCAGTGTAATAAGTAATTATTCTTTATAAAATAATTCTTTTATATTTTGTTTGTTCGAAATTAATTTTATTACGTAGCACATTTAAAGTTAATTTAGTTATTCCTTAAATAGAAGTATCTTTCACACTACTTTCACCATTACTATTTTGTAATTTTGCAACATTACATTTTATTTTTAATTAAAATAATCAAAATATATTTTTTTTACATTTTGAATAATAAAAGTTAAAATTAGTTTTGTTTAACTATTATGTAAAAGATAGTTCTGTTTTTTTGTTAACATATCACATTTAGTGACAATCTGACACCCTACAAGACCTTTATCTATTTAACTATGCACTTTTCCGCTTGTTACTATAATTAACAAAGTTGTCTGTTTTATCAGTGTTGCCAGCTAGTTGACATTATTACTGATTTTGCTTTCCAGAGTTTATCGCTTCTTCACTGTAATTAAATTTCTGACCTGGGCCAGGTGATTTTGTTTCGTCACCACAATTTAACTAAGCTTGAGAAAGGATTAAAATTAAGAAAAGAAGACCGTGTTACTTATAACTTATTTTTGGAAGTATATCGTGGGCGTTTTAAAAATTGCCTTTATTTGTATATAATATTAATTAATTTTATGGATTTGAAGAAATTATAAGCTACAACTTTGCCATTTTATTAAACATGTTTTTAGAATAGTAAAAGTAAAGTACCCCCCGTCACGCCAAGTGGCGTATAGGGAAATATGGTGTTAGTGACCCTATATTTTACAGACCTTCAGCACATGATTTTTGGGGTAATGTGGTCGGTATTACGCCCGTGCTGTTTTACTTTCCCAGAAAAAATCCGGTACCCATTTAAGGCTGGGTGGACCCGGAGCCGTCGGTTGGGATCGAACCCTACCCCTTGTCCGTAGTAGTCCAGTTCACTAACCACTGAGCTATCGCGGCTCCTACTAATTTTTAGGGAATTAGTAAAACCCAGGTGTCCTCGCCAGGGTACGAACCCCGGCTGTTGCCGTGGTAAGCCAACCGCCTATCGATTGCGCTAACCGGACACCCTATGTTTTTAGAATGATGCAAAGAAATAAAATAAACCTAATCCATACCGTTAAATAATTTGTTCACATTTACTTTTTTTTCATATGTTTGTGTGCACGTGTGTGTAATGCATGTGTTGCGTGTGTGTGTCTGGAATGCCTACAAAACGCCGTTTCAATTCACGCCACTCTTTTTATTGGCCAGTTTTGGTTCGCACACCTATTCTATTATATATTTCCATCCACGTTCTGCCTTTCCCCACACCGGCTTTTTTTACTCCTTACCACCACCCATTCCATACAATCCACCCCTACAATCTGGTCGATTCACGCCATCACCATCTTTTATATTGGTCAGTTTTGGGTCGCCCCCTAGTACATCCACCTTCTGTTTTTCCCAATTCCACACTTTTTTTATCTACTTTTACCTTTCACACAATGTTTCCACTACTTTTACCTTTCTCACACACGTTTGCCGCCTCCCGATAACGCAACGGATACGGTGAACTGATATTGTTTCGTCACATGGATCTGAGACGATATGTGTTTTTGAACATCTTATACTACCTACTGGTTAGTTAATTCATCTCATGAACTATAGCAGACGTCATAAATCTCCATGTCTTACTAGTCACTGCTAGATTTTCTAGGTTTAGTTCATCATCATCATCAAGTACCGGGCCTGCTGGCGTAGGTGATCCTGTCTCTCCACAGCTTTCGATCACGACAGTTATTTATCATTTATGTTGTTGACCTGCCAAGCCATTCTCTTAAGCTGTCTGGTATCTTTTCTCTTTGCTTCCCTCTATCTCTTTGTCCCATCAATTTTCCCAGTTGTTACAAAATATTCCAGCTGTTCTCTTCTCATTACATGGCCAAAAAATGATAAGTGTTTCTTCCTAATATTGGAAATAGTTTCTTCCTAATAGCTCTCCTTTTGCTTTGACCTCTTTCAGAACTTTTCCTAGGTTTAGTTAATAAATCCATAATCCAGTACTCTCATTAATTTTTCTACTTAATGTATCTTTCTGTCCTTGATTTGTTTTGCCATCGGGTGTTCACATGTATGCCTGGCGCGTTCGTTTTCTTTGTTCATTCTGAGTTCAAATAGATGTATTTCCAACATCTTATACTCCTATAACTTGACGAGTGTTCTTTATTCTTTTTCGCTTTATAGTTTCATTTGGTAACGTAAAAGAACACCTATGATAATATTTCTTAAATTTGTTAATATAATAAACCAAGGGCTATGTTAACAAGTGACACTTTATCTGGCACTTCATCACCAGTAAGTTAACAATATATGATCTGGATAAAACATTTTTGTGAAAAAGAGTGGAACAGATTTTAATTCTATATTGTGTTTATCATATGAATGTGGGTTATGGGAATGAATATAAAACAAACAAAATTACTACTTCAATACGCCAAAATGTTCTTTTTACGGAAGGATATATAGAACACTAAAAACTGATAAAAAAATTAATGCTGTAAAAAGTCATTGCTGTAAAAAGCAATTACACATATATGGAATATAGAAACTTAGGAGTGCGCTGGAACAACAGACTTAGGGATGAAAGAGTGTGTTTAAGAAGTAATAATCAGAGAGATGCATTCTAATTAAAGTTG
Source organism: Megaustenia siamemsis (assembly GCA_032433765.1). Classification (NCBI taxonomy): domain Eukaryota; kingdom Metazoa; phylum Mollusca; class Gastropoda; order Stylommatophora; family Ariophantidae; genus Megaustenia; species Megaustenia siamemsis. Next base: position 19,212,697 of record JAVIAB010000102.1, read on the forward strand.
TATTAAAAAACAGTCAGCATAAGAACTAACAGATTGTACAAGAAACAGGTTTTTGTATAAATTTATATTTCATTTAGTCTGCAAGTACCATAGTGGTGACGATTGCAATTTTTCTTGAAACTGTTCGCGTACATTATTTATAATTTTCTACATAGCATCCGGGATGGCATCCCTTTTATCTCCAAAGATTCAGGTTTCATTAATTTCTAACAATTGGTTTACAGGCTTCCACTCATGCAACTTTAAAATTCTTTTAGTTCATATCTAATCTGAGGGTAGAAGCGTATGTCGGCAAGACAGCTATAAGCATGTTAGCAAGCCATAGACGGTGTGTGCACCACGATAGGTGAATTAGAGCTTTTCACATTTTCATCTACCTAAAAAAAAATCAAATAGTCTGGACATGTAACACGATCACCACTAGACATAATCGCTCCTAGAACCTCGGAAACAACGGAACGAGAAAAGGACAAACCTAAAAAAAAAAATAACAGGTTAATTTAATTTAGCATAAACATCACATTTGGAGACGTCCGCGTTGCTAGAAGCAAAGCGGTCACGTGGTCAAAATTGACAAAAGAAGACTTCAGAGCCAGGTCTCTACGTGGACACCTGTTGGTAAAAGAAAACAAGGAAGACGAAAGAAATTCTAAGAAGAACAATAATTGAGAGGGCTCAGCTGTGGGCATTAGAACAAAGCAAGTTCTAGAAGGCCAAGCAGTGAATCGTCAGATCTGGAGATTTATTATTTCTGCCCTATGTGCCGTCTTCAACCCGAGAAGAACTAAAATTCACTATGAACATCATGCAGTAGGCCTACACGCATTACAGATCATTACAAACATTTAATTTTTCATCGACGCTGAAAGGTGAAAGTGGCAGAGGAAAGTAAGAAACAAGTAATTTCTCCTACATCTTCATTACTTCATTTATTGCCTTCATTTTTGTAAACCTCTGCAATATCATCTATAATTTATTTTTAGTCTATCACTCTTTCTCTAAAATGTCTGTAATAAAAATCTCTTTTATATCTCACTTTGGTTCATCTGTTCTTTCCAACTTTCATTGATTCAAAATATCTTGTCTCGTTTGTCCATCCATTGTTTCTTCAAAATCCAATCATACTTGATTATCATTTTTGTATTATTAAATTTCCCTACCAAATACCAACGGTATATCTTAATATTGCTATTGAGTTATTAGCGGGTCATCATCATTGCACTCTGAACATGTCCATAGGTGCTCAGATCCCCTCCTCAGCAAGTCTCGAAGTGTCCAGTGACTGACGACTCCAGTTCTGTGTTGGTTGATTAGTCTTCTTACACGCCCATTAAGTTTCTCACTTCTGGCTGTGCCCATCTTAACTCCCATTTCCATCATCCGAAGAAGTGACGTGGATCTGTGTTTGTCAAAGTCCTGTGCTCTTCCCACATCTCGGAGGGCATTGATGATGTACGGCCGATCCATTGGTTGCCCGTCCTCAACAGCAGCTCAGTTAGCCAACCTGTCAGCTCTTTCATTCCCCCGTACTCCAGCATGTCCTGGGACGTAGACAAAGATGACCTTACGTATTTTGACTTCTGTAATGACTCTACCCATTGCCCGCGTACATGTCTTAATATTCTCTTTATTTCATTGCAAGCCACTCTCTTATATCTGTTATTATTCGATAATTTTTTGTCTCATTTAGTTCTCTTTTCCTCTAGTATTATAATTATGTTCTCAATGTCCCCCTTAAATCATTTCCCTACTTTCTTTGGTAATTAATTCACTCTTTCTGATTCATTAATTTCGATCACTCCTTATCTCAGGAGTGTTAACCAATTCTCGCTCCTCTTTTGGTCACCCTACACCATTTTCCTCGTCCCCCAACTCCCATTTTTGTTCTCAATGTCACAAGAGACTATTCAGATCCCAATCTCCAGAGATTATAGCAATTAGTCCGGGAGATAACTGTAATATATTTTGAAAGAAACAATAAATGTAATGGCCCAAGTTTTTGCTCATCCATCGATCTGCATTTAGGAGTTAAAAGACAAATCGATTGAACACTGAGCCAGTAGTCGAGGGAAAATATATCAAGCTACACTTAATTTTGTTATTACCAACAACTGCCATATTTTCGTTGGGGTGTCTTCAAACATTTTTTTCAATGATCTAATTTTAGTCCGCGAAATCTGTATATGGCTCGACGCAAATCAGTTACTTTTGCCGTTTTAAAACGGTGCTGGAAACACAGAAAATTATTAGAAACCGTTGTTACAAATGGTAGAAATCTGATCACGTAGGCGCATACAGTAAATGCATTGAAAGGTTAAGATACACTTTTGCCTAATAAAATTATAATCTATAGTGCATTTCAAAATGCCTTCAACTCTTCAAATATCTTTACAATCAATGTACGGATTACTTTGTACATATACAATGGTGGCAAGAGGTTACATTTTCCATGATGCAATGAGTTTAGAATTTAAAATAACGCATGTATTAAGGTTTACTAAATCGGCAAAAAAATTTAATTTTTTTATGTCACTGTTACCTGCCATGCGTGTTGTAACAGGCAACTAAAGAGGTTTTGAATCGTCGCATGTGCAGTCAAGTAAGACATGCACAGAGCGACATTGTCAGCAAAATTTACCAATGCACTTTGGGAAATGCTTTAACAAGTGGTGGAGCTGATTTGGGAATTAGTGACTGCAATGCAGCTGGTTCCATGGATAGAACAGAATAGAATCTGATTTGTATCTGTTTAGTAGTTAATGTGTCCCTAAAAAACAGATTTTACAGTAATTGAACAATTTGTAGACCTTTTTATAAGCCATAGGCGTATCATCAAAATTTAGTTTGGGGAAACTGTTATAAATAGTAATGAATGTTATGCTTTCATTTTGTCTTGTACATGTTTGTTTCATGAAACAGGTGCCAGGGTTAGAATAAACTGAGTGAGTGAGTAAATACAACCATAGAAAAGATAGTAATTATTCAGGTGTAGAATTTGTTTTTAGCTAATAACTCAATATAATTTGCTAATTATGACTGGTTACATTCAGTTTTGAACTCAAAACTTCAGGATGATTGGAGTGTTCCTAAAAAAGAACATTATTACAATTCGAAATAAAAAGCAGAATAGTTCAGGCCAAAATAGCATTTCAGAAGGTTAAAAATATCTTATGCAACAAATCTATGTCAATAAAAATGAGAAAAAGAGTTCATCGGTGCTATATAGAACCAATTCTGACCTATGGAAGCGAATCATGGACAGTGGACAAACAAATGAAAAGACGATTGGAGGCCACAGAGATGTGATTTCTCAGAAGAATGTTGAAAGTTCCCTGGATAGCTAAAAAGACCAATGAGGAAGTTCTCAAAGAGGCCAACACAAAAAGGGAGCTCTTTAAAAAAATCAGAAAGAAGCAATCAACATTTTTCGGGCACATCATGAGAAGAGGAAAGTTGGAATACTTGGTTACAACTGGCAAAATAAAAGGAAAGAGAGATTGTGGGCGACAAAGAGAGAAAATACTGGATAGCTTGGTGTCATGGCAACAACAGAACTGATACGATGCACTATAGATAGAAGATTGTGGAGGGACATGATCTCCTACGCCAACCGGTATGGCACATGATGATGATTACAATTCGATGTCAACATGATGACAAGCAAATTTATTTAGCAATCAGACATATTCAGGTAATGATCTCCATTCAGAATCAGAAGAGTCTAACAAACCGATTGCTGCTTTGGCTGAACAAACAAAATCATTTTTTCCAATATGCCTCTACCTGGTGTAAGACATGGTCCTCACATTTTGCCCAGTAATCTTTGCCCATCTTTGAGAGAGCTTGATTTAAAGAAACTTTAAAATTGCATAATTCAAGAGATTTAATCTCAGCTGCTACTTATCCTTTGCCCCATCTAGCTCTATTGTGTCTACTGTGACTGCTAAGGTGATAACCTCAAACATCTATGACCAGGCTCTATATGAAATATAACGTTAATGCAAAGAAATGCAAATGAATGCATAAAAATGCGAAGCTGCAGCAAAGCTGAATGTGATGGAAAATTGAAAAAAAAAATGGTATGGTAAAAGCTTTACGTGATTAGTAGACGACACAGATTCGAACGACGTTTCGGCTCAATAGACCTTCAGCAGGAACAAACAAACAACACGTACATACAGATATGTAAGTAAATAAAGCTAATCCTACATAGCTAACTAGTAACGAAACATCCAGAACAAAATAACCAAAATTGGTTAAAGAAAAGAAAAATGACTTCCCTGTGTCGTGGACCGTGGTCAGAATGGGAAAGGAATGGTCACACGGGTGCAGCTGTAATTATACCCTCTGGTCAGTGAAGGGTTATAAAAATATACGAGTGGGGGGAACGCTGTCTAGGTTACCTCGACTGCAAAGATACTGACAATGTCTAAAAGTATCTAAGGGCCCATAAATACATGTATCCACACACACAGATGCGTGTATACATATATACACGTACAAACAGACATGGAAGAAATCTGGGTCATCCTGACAGATGCAACGGAATTCCGTTCTCTCAGTTATTGCAACTGCCAAGATGACCAAGATTTCCTCCAACAGGCTCACCTCATGTTAGGTTTTTTCAGCCGTCGGCTTTATCCAGACTCGATCCTCCAGTCTGCTCTCAAGCGGGTCTTCCTTATCTCCCGTCCCCAGGCACTCACTTCTTCCAACCGCAACCCCTCCCCCTTCTGAGAGAACCATACTCACCCTCACCTATCATCCTCACAACTTAGCTGCTGTGAAGATACTCAACCGCTACCGTTCGATTCTCATCTCTGATCCCACTACACGTCTACATTTTAGTGATCCCCCGATGATCGCCTTCAAGCGCCACAGGCATTTGGGAGATATTCTGGTTAGGAGCCATCTCCCTCGCTCCGATCATCAACACTTCGGTACGGCCCCTTGTAGTCGGAACTGTATTATATGTGTCTATATGCTCCCTACTGACTCGGCCTTATTCCCTAATGGACTGTTCGAGATCAAGCATGGCTTCACATGTGTGTCCCGTAACATCATTTATGCCATAATATGCAAACGATGACTTATATTGGCAAGTCTGGGAGACGATTAGCAGAAAGATTTTGTGAACATCTACGAGATGTTAAACAGAATACTGGCACTCCAGTGTCTTCCCATTTCAACTCCCAAGACCACAAGAGCAAAGACGACATCCGTATCACTGGTATTGTCCTTTGTCACTCTGGCGACCGCAGCCGATTTGCTTTGGAGAATCGCCTCATAGTCCAGTATGGTTCGCTGACCCCACGAGGCATGAATGTATCACACTCGTACACATAGTTTCCTTCTGGTTACTCCTTCCCTTTTCCTAGCCTTCCCCACTGCCCATGTTTGGACTCTTTAGTCTATCTACTATGACATGCTATTTATAGTTTTCCTCCACTAGTCCCCATTGAGATACTTCGGTGTTCTCCTATACCTATTTTTTTTTGTGCTAGTTACCCCTCATATGTTTTTATTGTACCCCCTCTCAGACATATCTCTTTCCGCCTTTTGAGTACCTGTTATTCTACTGTTCTATTCTTTCTCCTTTGTGTTTGCACACTGACCCCGGTGTGAACTCTTCTGGTTATGTGTACGTTATGAGCACATTTCTACACATATATCATTGTCCCCGTATGGGTGTGCACATGCATGTATGGGTTCATATGTATGGGTATTGGTATGTATATATATATATATATATATATATATATATGCATGTATGTATGCATATATATGTATATGTTTGTATATGTATATATATATGTGTGTATATATGTGTATATATGTGTATGTATATATATGTGTATGTTGATATGTATACGTATGTGCATGTCTGTTTGTACGTTTTTATATATATACATACACGCATCTGTGTGTGTGTATACATGTATTTATGGACCCTTAGATACTTTTAGACATTGTCAGTATCTTTGCAGTCGAGGTAACCTAGACAGCGTTCTCCCCACTCGTGTATTGTTATAACCCTTCACTGACCAGAGGGTATAATTACAGCTACACCTGTGTGACACCTTCCCCATTCCTTTCCCATTCTGACCACGGTCCACGACACAGGGAAGTCATTTTTCTTTTCTTTAACCAATTTCGATTATTTTGTGTTGGATGTTTCGTTACTAGTTAGCTATGTATGATTAGCTTTATTTACTTACATATCTGTGTGTGCGTGTTGTTTGTTTGTTCCTGTTGAATGCCTATTGAGCCGAAACGTCGTTCAAATCTGTGTCGTCTACTAATCACGTAAAGCTTTTACCATACCATTTTTTCTTTTTTTTTTCAATTTTACCTCTATATGAAATATCTTTGTCTGTTCTGTGTCTGCTTTAAAAAGGACAGTAATTCGGGTTTCAGTTGGGAATCCACTACTATCTAGCACTAAAACACCACGGACTTGGTATATATAACATGGTTTCGGACAGCAAAATGATGCGGGATTGATCCGCGTCATTACATGGCTCTTTCTATAACACAAGACAGGATTTCACCACCTCGTAGAAACTTTTAAAATGCCGTTTATTCAACCAGTAGGCTTATATATCTGATCAAATAAATAATCTTGACTCGCTTTGAACTCGACTGATACAATTTACAGTCTAGTAATTTCAGTTACAACAGTGTCTTAGCTTGACGCACTCAGAGGGTTATTGAAATACCTACTTCGATATATATTAAATAGTATTCAGAACTCATTTTTCAAATAACTCTCTTACTGTCAATGTTTTAGAAATATTCCATAATGTCAGACTAGGCATATTCATCATTTAACTCACTTGGATTAATCTTACATTCTCAGCTATGATTAAGAGACTTATATCAACCACTAATTTAATAACAAAAACATATACGTGAATCGGGATATGTCCTCTACTCTCATCGCACCCTCTCGTTCGATTCTATCAGTCGGACAGAATTGCTGGGGGAAATAATTCTTTCTAACCTATTTCACAATTTCTTGTGGACAAATATTCTGATGGTTATCTTATCCTTAATGTCTGCCTTTTTCTTTTTATATTCATTACAGACTTCTAAAGAGAATGGCTAAAGAGAAGGTCAACAACAGAAATGATAAACAAACTGTCGAGATCGAAAGTTGTGGAGAGATATGATCACCTACGCCAGCAGGCCCGGTGATGATGATTTCTTACTATAAGCATCACACTAGATGGTAACATCGTCTCAATAGTTATCACTCTAAACACTACGGTTATCATGGAATCTCTGATCTCTACTCTAATGTCTAATGAACCTTCAATACTCGTTGAACCTTGGCTCATCAACAATTCCCTCCCAAAATCAAGTCAAGTGACCTGGTTTTAACAATAATATCTTGTGACTAGCCTGCAACTCACCTAAGGACTTTGTACTTGTTCCATATTTAATCACCCTTCTCCATCACGGGCAATCAGTCTTATTAAATTATTGTCATCTCCGTTATTATCTCCTACACCACAACAAAGGTACATGTCGTTAAATGGGATGTGTTACTGTGTTAGTCACCAATTTATTGCATGTTTTGCACTTGGTGGTGTCGGGACTTCATTTGCCACCATGTTGTGATGCAGTGTCCATTACCAGTCAAGACAGTCTATCCAAAAATGAAGAACAGTTTTCTCAATCAACTTTAAAATATGTGGCCGTTCACTGTGATAACCCCGATTGTCTGTTGACTTTGAAGCAAAAACGAGTTCAACATTCTGCAATAGCCCACTATGTCTGCTACCTGCACTGCAAGTACAATTATCAAATGCTACAATTTGTTGCTATATCTATATAAACAATACCATAACGTTCTTTAGGCATTTCCTTCACTTCACTGAAATACTTGCGTTTCAAGGCTACTAGATGTGACTTCTCACAAACGATGTTTTTTTTATTTTTTTTTTCCCGCCAGCACACTTTCTAAAGGAGAAGCCTACATTTCTCACAGTTCCCTATAATGTAGTTGCTGAAACTTCAATTTCGATATTCATTCTTGACAACATTTTCCCAATGTCCTTAGTGTTACTTCTTCATTAAAAACAAACATTCGACAAACTTCTCTTTGTATAACTTCTTTATCTAAATTGTCAGATCCTTACTTCCTACCTTCCTACAATCCTATCTTCCTACCTTCCTACCTCCCTTCCATCTTTCCTTCCTCCTTTCCTTCCATCCTTCCCCCTTCCCTCTCTATCCCTCCCTCCCTCCTTCCTTCCTTCCATACTGTTTTGGATTCCTTGAATGGAATTATCCCTATTATTTGACCAACGATTAAATTACTGTTTAGGTAATCCCAACAAATGCATACCTGCAACAGCAGAAGACTACACGGACCACTTCGAAGTTAGATTAGATGTAAGACAGGAGCGCGTACTATTTCCCCTGCTATTTATTACATCCATTGACTATATATGCAAGTTAGCCAACCTATCAGAGACAGAGGAGATCAACGAGCTTTTATTTGCTGACGATCAGGCACTAATACATGGAAAAATAAAAGACCTACAAGAACATCTAAATAGACTCAACAGCACAGGTACAAAATTAACATCAATAAAACAGAAGTCATGAATGTATCAAAAGAGAAACAGAACATCAGCATAGCTATAGAAGGCAGGCAACTGAAACAAGTAGAAGAATTCAAATACCTAGGAAGTCTGGTGACAAACGAAAATCAACAAACAGCAGAGATAGACTCAAGATGCATCAAAGCTTGTCAAATCATTAGATATATACCACCACTATTGTCCAACAAGGAAATAACTTTGGAGGCAAAACAGGCACTTTACAATACAATATTCATCCCAAAGATGCTGCCATTGCCAGTCCTGGACTCTTGATGCAAGAACTACAAGAAAAATAACCTCTACTGAGATGAAATGTGTTAGACGAATGACAGGAAACAGTCTGAGAGATAAGATCAGAAATGAGGAACTGAGAAAAAAGTTAGGGATAACACCCGCCATAGAATATATATAGAAACAACAAATAAAGTGGTTTGGCCACGTGACAAGGAAGAGTGATCAAACACAACACAAACGAGCCCTCAATAAATGTTGCGAGAACAGCAGACCCAAGGGCCGGGCACGGAAAAGATGGATTGACGGAATATTAGAAACACTAGCAAACATAACAGCAGCAGAGGCGAACAGAAGAGCAAAAGGCCGCAAATTATATCTCCCCTCGACGCTGAAAAGGAAATGATGAAGGAAAGAGGAAGAAGAAGATGACTACTAAGTAAAAGACTGCTCTCTTCTTACGCGTAAGAATGTTATAGGATTTCCTTAATTCAGATGTGTGTCTATTATATTCCTTTGCTGACGCATGTCACCTTCAGTTGTATCTCCTGTTGCAATTCTATGAGTTTAAGAATTTTACTCGCATTTACCAGGAATTGTAAATGTTATCTGGACCTGACGTGAGGAGAAAAATGTTTATACTGCATTGCAGCGACTTTATTTTTTTTCAAACATATTAACTATTATCTTAGCTGTCCTGATATTCTGAACATTATTCTACAAAATCAGATATCAGTGATTCAATTGATTTGTTCTTTTTTTTCTTTCTTTATTAATTGCTCATAACTAGTAACCGTTTATTCAGATTCGCCCCATGTTAGAATGAAAAAAACAATAATCTCATCTCGTTGACAAAAACTTGATACACTGGCTATTGTTCGTTGTTTTAAATGTTTTTTTTTTTATTGAACAATTATTTATTTCTTGGTTTCAGCGGTCGTCTAATTGGCATTCAATTCAACATTAAAAAAAAAATATTAAGAAAGTCAGCTCCTGGATGTTATAACATCTTTCTAATATCTTAATTCCTACTGTTTATTTTCTCTTGTTCTTAAATATATTTTCCAGTTTGTAGCATGTTTCTATTTAGTCATCTTCTGGAACATTTGCAGAAATAGAATGATTTGCCGACCCAATGAGAAAATTTGATAAAAAATTCGCTGAGATCTGGTTAGTTTCATAGGCCGGTACCTACTCCCTAAGGATTGGCAGGAGGCGGGCTCGGATTACGGGTGACTGTGCCACTGAGCGAGGAAGATTAGTGTTGATGTTGCAGGGCGTTTCCGATCTGTGAGATCGATACGAGTTCGGGATTACAACTCATTATTATAGCTGCTTTTTCAGAAATTGCTGTCTTTTTATGTTTTATAGCAGCGGTGATTGTATGGTAGTGTCTGTTAATAATGGTGCTTGAGATGTCTAGTGGCGGTGATGTCTGATTGTGGTCATTTGTGTTTTGTATTGGCAATGTATAATGGAGGTGTATGGTGGCACTTGTGACGTGGCGATGGATCTGACGATGATGTTGGATGGTAATGGTTGTGTCAAGTGATGAGTCAGGTGGTGGTATTTGATGATATATAATGAGGGTAACCATAGATTTTAGAAGCAGTGATCTCTGCAATATGTGCCATTTTGGCACGCAAGGTTTCTGTTTTTGAGATTGTGGTTCTGCCCTATGTGCCGTCTTCGGCTCGAAAGGACAATAGATAGATAGAATGAGGGTAATAAATCGGTCTTGTGCAGAGAATGAATGTAGAAATACCTCCCCCTCGAGGCATTCATGTTGCAACCATCTGGTGAAAGAAAACAAACTTAGACCAAGGGAATCGCTACACAGAACAATTAATAGGGAAAGCGCAACGATGGGAATAAGAAACACACCAGGAACTAGACGAATTTGCAGCAGATCATCAATTGTAAAGAACTTTGACTCCCGCCCTTGTGGCTACTTCAGTCCGAGAGGAAAATGAATGAATGAATAATGGCAAGAGTATTTAGTGGTGTTAGTGTGTGATGATATTGATGATGTCTGGATGTGGTGATATCTGAAATGACGGTCTAAAGGGTAATGAATGCTGGTGGTTGTATCTTTCCGGCTAAAAATTGATACGGAGCAGGCAAATAATTTAAGGGCTGCAGTAAAGCTGATAGCAAGGAGCAAGCGGTGGGATGTAACGTACACTCCTATAAAGTATGGTGACAGCTTTACAAAAAAAAGGACGTTTGTCTCTTTATACTGCACGTTTGCCAAAAATTAAAGTCAGTTAATCAGTTTTCATTGTCGATAAGTATCTTCCAAATGCGATCAAATTATCAAAACAAACAAACATTGTGTAAGGTGTTTGTGTAAGGTCTATAAAAAAGTATGTTCACAAACACCATATTTCCTATTCGCTACTTGGCGTGACGGGGCTCTTTACTTTACTTATGACATAGTAAGTAAAAAAGTAAAGAGTCCCGTCCCGCCAAGTGGTGTATGGGGAATATGGTGTTAGTGAACATAATTTTTATAGACCTTCAGCACATGATTTTTTGGGGTTCACTAACCACTGAGCTATCGCGGCTCCCTTATGGTATAGTAGTTGCTGTAAGTAAAATAAAAACACCATTATTGTTTAACACAGACGAAGTTAAAAGATACTGCCTTCCCCTAATCGGCTCCTATCGTGTGCTATTTTTTTCAATAGCGTTTGCAAATTTCAGCTTTTAAATAATAAATGATTGATTTTCTTTTTTAAATGAATAAAAATAATCGTGTACTGTTAGTCCGCATAATTAAATTTGAATGGCAGTAAATCACAGACGAAATAATATGTCGGTACGATGAGAGGATTATGTAAGATGATTAATAACATAATTGATTTTAGTTGGGTTGACAAAACAAAACTAAATATTTATTAAAGTTGCTGTTTTTTTCTTCTGCTCATGGCACTTAACTGGGCAATTCACAACGTCGAGCAAACTTTAACCCCGTGTCCCAGGCTAGAGCCATGCCAACCTTACCCTTGTGTTGAGCTGTTAGGTCATAAAAAACTAATACAGGGACTTCAATTATTTAATCTCGTTACATCAAAAAAGGCTTTACATTGAGTTCGTTACGGAAGAAGGAAGTCAAATGTGGTCAAGCTATTGGTGAAGTGTAGGCATGGAAATAAACCGTGCATTTGACATGCACAAAACGCAGAGTAGGCTTTAGCGACTCAAAAGTAATGCTTTGTTCAGCTAGTTGACAGATTATCCTCACTGCACAACAGATAACTCTATAAGAGCTTGTATCCTCTTTTCAGTGTTTCGCTCAATTTGTAGCATCTCATAACCCCAGTTCTGCGTTGATTCACCATGAATCACAGAATGACATGGATAAATCAGATAGACAGAGCAAACAAAAGAGCCAGAAAACGAACAGATATTATGAAGAAATTGACAGAAACGGACTGGGGAGCAGACAGCAATATCTTGAAACAACTATACGTAGGAAGAGTAAGACCGGTCCTAGAGTATGAAGTCACAGCCTGGGCTACAGCTTCCAAAACACAGCTTAGCAAAATTGACAGAACTCAAAACCAGGCTGCCCGTATCATCACTGGTGCTATGAAATCTACACCTATCGTGACTCTAGAAACAGTATCAGGTTTACAACCCTTAGAAGCCAGAAGGAAAACTAAAGTAATGCAACATGCGGAGAAATATAGAAGGCTCCTTAGATACCCCATGCACCAAAGAATAACTGGTTTCGGAAAAATAAGACTAAAGAGGAGCAACTTCGCTGTAATCTCCAAAGAACTGTCAACTAGTGACCCAGTACTGTCCTAAACACTACCGAAACCCTTATGCCTATCTGATATGTCTCCTCATGGGAAACAAAAAATACCAGAACAGAAATGGCAGAAAGCTAGAAGGAATGAAAGAACACAACCTGAGCTCTTGAAGCGTCTGAAAGTAGAGGTCGACCAAAAAATGATGCACTTTAAACTTCATCAGTGCATGAATGGCACACCACGACACAGAGGCATACCAGACTTTCAGAGCACAGGCCGGATATGGCACAAATCTGATGAGAGCTAAGGGAAGGCCCTGCTTGCCCGCTACATTGAGCAGACGGACCAAAGAAATGAGGCTGTAAGAATGACGATACGGGGATCGCTGTCAAAATTGTGTAAGGATGTAGGGCTGGAAGAAGATCTCACAATCACAACCGATACCATTCGCACGACACTTAAAAGGTCACACAACACTGCTCCTGGTCCAGATGGTGTTCGGTACGATGACATAGGCAATTTAGCTGACGACGACTTGACAAAACTGGCCAATGAGTTTAATGCCAGTATTCGGAGTGGCCAGATTAAGGAGGAGTGGCTACACAGCTACTTACTACCGCTACCGAAGCCAAACAAGGACCATTCTCAGATCAGTGCCTACAGAATCATCACAATGCAGAACACTGCGGGGAGGCTGCTGGAGAAAATAGTTGCCCGTGTCCTCACCTGTCACCTTGAACAGAAACGTGTATTCCCACCCACACTCGGAGGTTATAGATATAACAAAGAGACATGGCTCAATGCGGCAGTATTTGCCTACGACGTCTTCGAAGGCTTCCACAGACGAGAGGAGACATGTGCTGCTGCTATAGATCTGGAGGATGCATACAACAGGGTACCATTTGAATATCTAATGCATATGTTCCTCAAACTGGCGGTGCACCCCTTCCTCATTAGATGGATCGCCGCGGCACTGTTTCAGAGGAAGGTGATACTCAGATGTGGAAGTTGGTCTTCCGAGCCAACATCCATTTGTTCAGGGCTGCCACAAGGCTCACCATTGTCACCAGTTCTATTTAACGTGTACACAATAACGATCACGGAACAACAGCTGGATGGGAGGGGAAAAACTATGACTTTTGCTGATGATATTCTGGTATATCGACAGGGAAGAGACAGACGGGGAATCGCTTCCACAATGCAAGACGAACTAGATCGCATTTCTTCCTGGTGTGGGTTATCAGGTGCCGTGGTTAATCCTAATAAAGCATCAGTTTCATGGTTCTCCCTTAACAATCATATCGTTCATACGACCAAACCGGTAGTACGAATGGGAGCTGAAGAGGTGACCAGGGACAAGTTGATGACATACCTTGGAGTTAAGTTTGATCGCAGCCTGTGTTTTCGGAACCACGTCGACCATGTGATAACAAAATCCCGCAAAAGATTAGCCGCTTTGAAGGTCATGGCAGATGCCAACATCGACCAGAGGCTACTTACTCTTCTGTTCCAGGGATTAGTCCTCGCACCTATCGAATATGTCCTGGCAATCTTACTGTCAGTACGACTCAAATTGATATGCTGGAGAAAATACAAAATGAAGCCATGCGCATTATCCTGGGATGTACGAGGGACACTCCCTGCGTAGCAATGAGGTATCTTCTTGACTTTCCAACCATGGAGGACAGAATCAAGATCTGGAGAGCACGAGCATACCTGAAGATTAGTACAGATACAGAGCATCCATTGCACTACGTGCTCAACACAGAGAAAGGTGACAGGCTAAAAAGAGGCAAATCATGGGTGGGCCGAACAGAAGATGTCATCAAACAGGTCTGTGGGCTTACCAATATCAGGGTTGGTGAGGAGTGGATACCGGTGCCTACGTCATTCAAGGGGACTTTCTCGTGTATTGTCACACTCGACACGAAAAGTAGGGAACAGAACCCGGTCGTGGTTAATGCTGAGGTCAACAGTCTCATCTGCGATAACACTGATGAGAAAGATGCAGTCATCTATACAGACGGATCTGTAAGACGAGACCAAAGAAATGCATGGGCATTTACAGCACGCTCCAGTCAGAATAGTCAAAGAAGACAGTGGTGCATACATCGTGACCACGAGTAGCATGACAATGGAGGCGATGGCAGTGACCAGGGCATTCAAATGGTTAGAGTCACAAGACTACACCCACGCATGTATACTGAGTGATTCGATGAACATGATAAAAAAGTGGAGGCGGGCTCTGTCCTCATGCAATGGGTAGAGTCGTTGCAGAAATCCAAAATACGTAAGGTCACCTTTGTCTATGTCCCTGGACATGCGGGAGTACGGGGAAATGAAAGGGCGGACAGGCTGGCTAGCTGCGCTGTCGTTGAGGACGGGCAAGCAATGGATCGGGCGGACATCATCAATGCCCTGCGAGATGTGGGAAGAGCACAGGACTTCGACAAACACAGATCCACGTCACTTATTCGGATGATGGAAATGGGAGTTAAGTTGGGCACAGCCAGAAATGAGAAACTTAGTGGCCGTGTAAGAAGACTTATCAATCAACATAGAACTGGAGTCGTCAGTCGCTGGACACTGAGGGAATTGCTGAGGAGGGGATCTGAGCACCTATGGGCACGTTCGAAGTGCAATGATGATGACCCGCTAATAACTCAATAACTCAATACATATATTTTATACATAAATATAAATATATAGAAAAAATACATATATATTTATATTAATACATAATTATAAATCGTAAGTAATAAGAAAATTAAGTTCATCTACTTCTTTAATTCCTAAGTTATGTTTATCACCAATTGACCCGCAAATAACTCAATAACAAATATGTCAGGAGTACAATATCAGTATAAGGTCAAGTGCAGTACCACATGAATGGCTACATAGTTACCTCGCTCCGCTAGCCACATAAGGCAATGACAGTTCAGAGATCAAAGGCTACCGAATCATAACACTGACGAATATATAGAGTGAAGTGCTTGAAAAAACAACTGCCAGACGTCTAATATGGTATTTGGAAAAAAACACGGGATGCTTCCTGATTCAGTGGATAGACAACATAGACCTTGCAGGGATACTACCATAGACCCATTAGTACTCCTGTACGATGTTTACGAGGGTTTCCAAAGAAGGGAGGAGCCAGCAAGAGTTGTGCTTTACCTAGAGAACGCATATAATAGAGTTGATTTTGGCACTGTAATATCTCACATGATGGTCATGAAGATAGACCCATGGATTGTATGATGGGCAGCCACGATGTTACTGGCAAGGTTTGTGGCACTGAGATTCTGATCCTAGTTCTCAGAGGCAAGACTTATAAAGTAAAGGTAAAGTACGAGACTTGAATCGGCGTCTCAGCACGCACGTTTTCGCCCATATGTGCTCGGTCACCTATCCAGAAGTGTTCCGAATACTTTTGGATAGTGTCGCTTCAAGCATTGAAAATAACAATGCGAGGCGGCATTCCTCACATTCACAGAGTACTGCCCTGGTATCCATTTCTGCCAGTGGCTGGGTCGACTGCGGGGGTATTTTTTTTTCCAATCACGAGTACAACTCACACTGCTTCCAGCGGTAATCGAACACGGGTTGTCCGAACGTCGGTAGCCTAGTCGGATCAGACTTATAACTCCAGGCAGGGTTCTCCTCTCTCGTTGATGTTGTTTAACATTTATACTGCTAGCCTCACACAGACATAGTTGGGTGAACCAGATCGCATCCTAGCATACACTGATGACATATAGTTTACATCCAGAGCAGGAGCCGTAATGACATCATTCAGAAATTGCAGACCACGATTGATCGAGTCTTTGACTTGTGTGGTAGTAATGGAGCTGTGATCACTCCTGGCAAGATCAAGTTGCTCTGGTGCTCAATGAACAATCACGTTGTACAAGCAGAGCTGCCTAATCTGGAGTGCAATGGTACGCACATTGAAAGAGTCCACAGCTTTAGGTACCTTTGGATCTTTTTTGACAAATCATTGTCCTTCAAGTATATGAACAGTGTAGTAAAATCTGCAAGGAATTAACTGAATGCACTAAATGTTATGGCGAGGTCTGATTACCATCAACGAAAACTATTCCTCTTAATGTAATCACTGGCTTTGTCAATCATCGACTACGGCCGGGCCTTCTTAACCTATCTCACACTTAGCTAAATTGGAAATGTACAGAACGAGGCTATGCGAGCCATGTTGGCATGCACCAAGGATACATCAATTTCAGCTATGCGATTCCAAGCATTCAAGCGCAACACAAGTACATGCAAGCAAAAGCGTACCTGGGGTGGCATATAACAAAATACATCCACTGCTACCGGAATTACAGCCAAAGAAAGAGAACAGCTTTAAGCGCGGGAGATCATGATTGACCGACTGAGACAACACTACAAGGCGTATGCAACAAGGAGGACATACCTACTTGTACGGATTGGATAGATATGCATCGCAGGTGTGGGCTAACCAGGGTCATCATAAACTGATCAGGACGAGATTCTGGAGGTACTGCAACTTCATTACCAGCCCCAAGTCCTAACAATCGTATACACTGATGGCTCAGTCACAAGGGGTCTACGGAGCGGCTGGGATTTTGTTGTATTAGGCTTGTCCGCGTCCGTGCCATGGTGTATATAATGTTGACTTTGAACATCACGCTATTTGTTATCACAGCGAGTTGACGGATTTTTAGAAATGTAACCACGGGTTTGATAATAAATGTCCGTTAACCACCGCTGCAGATCAAGTCTTTATTCTGGTGGCTTAGTTCGCGACCTTGGAAGTTAATGACCTGATTTGTGCAGCCGGTTGGTTTGGGGCGAATTGTACGTTACAATGTCACTGCTATAATGACTCAGTTTGTGACAAAAGCACAGGGACATGCCCAAACAACGACAGTTGTCAGCACGAATATTTCGAACCCCAGTGTCAGTACTTGAAACTCGTTTACAAATACGCCCAAAAATCTGAACCTACTTTCTTGTTTGATAACAACGACACCACGTGTAATCCGGACACAGATTCTACATCAGTTGAGGCAACTCTCAATCAATCTTTGCCGTTCTCCTGGTTTAGGATTTATGTGAATGACTCAACGGATCCGGACAGTTTCACGGTTAAGCTAAATGGTTCTATCTCATGTAACAATGAATCACGGTTTGCAGTTAGTTCGCACGAGATTGATATCTTTTGCTCTGGGGCTGGTCTGATCAACAAGATACGGATTGAAGGGGCGATAGTTGCAACTATCTGCTCCATCTACATTGGTGGGGGTCGGAATGTGGCTCTCAAACAAAACACAAACCAGACCGACACATTTAATGCTTGTTATACAGGAGACGGATGTGGACCAGAGGCCGCAGTTAATGGCAAAACAAAGACTAATCTCTATGACAATGACTGCACACACACACAATTGAGAAGTGGAACCAATTCTGTTTACAGGTATCTGAACTTTGCCACGCCCCAGAAGACTCACACCATTCGAATTTATCATTGAGCTAGCACTATGATTCGGGTAAAGATTGCCACTCTACAGGCTTTCTCTGACAGTGGCGATGTAGTGTTCCAGTATAATGATATATCATACCCAAGCATTTCTGTGAACACTATTGTAGTCACCACACAAGCGACAATGGCACACATTAAGATTGAGTTCTCACCGACCATTTCGCAGGCCGACAGTGCACTGACGGTGAGTGAGGTGCAAACATTTACAGACACCTATTGTCTGTTTGGTCGTTTTGTGCAGTGTGTAGTGGGTGCTGCAAAGGCTACAACGTCATCATCGGTACGTGTCACGGCAACTGTTCACATGGGATCTATGGACACGATTGCTCCGGGTCTTGTCTTAGTGTCTGTCCTTTATGTGAGGAAAAATCAGGAAAATGGCTACAATGTAAACGTCCTGGCTACACCTGTAGTGACACTTGTCCCGATGGTAATTTTGGGCTACAGAACAGACGTGTTCTGATGGCTGTGACATCAAATGTGACCCTGAAAGTACAGACTGTACGTGCAAGGAAACGTACTACGGGTCAGACTGCACTCTCAAATGTCCGGACAACTGTTTCAACGACATCTGTGAACAGTCAAACGGGAACTGTACATGCAAGGGGACGTTCTATGGGTCAGACTGCGCTCTCAAATTCCCGGTCAACTGTTTGAACGAAACCTGTGAACAGTTAATCGGGGCATGCGTCATATCTTTGTTTGTGCATGTCTATATCAGTCATATCTCATATCTTTATGTGCATGTTTATGTTAGTCATGTGTCATATATCTTGATGTGTGTTAGTGTTAGTCATGCCTCGTATCGCTGTGTGCATGTCTGTGTTGGTCACATCTCATATCTTTGTGTGTGCATGTCTGTGTTAGTCACCTCTGGTGACTTGGGCAGATGGTGCTTGTAAACCTGGGAGTGCAGACCATCTAAGGGCAGAATCCCCCTACAGAAAAGATCATCCGCTGCCTTGCAGGAAGATTGGGGACAATCAAAGGTTAAGTAATCCAAACCTGAATAAAATGCTGGCTGAAATCGGATGCACTGGGCCACTAGCGCAGAACACAGTGCAACGTTTTAACGGGTGTTCAATCAGAGTGGATCTGGCACACTCTAATTGTGATGTTCTGTCTGTGGGGGCGATCAACACACTTAACCTGACAGCTGACTTCATGTAAGAGTCTGGAATCCTACTCTGATTGAGTCCTGATCGCAGAGAGAGAGAGAGAGAGAGAGAGAGAGAGAGAGAGAGAGAGAAAGAGGGTCGGGGGAAGAACAGAGCAGCCAAAAAAGCTTCTGCTGTTGTGGCAGAGTTGGATAAGTTTTCTTGATATTTATAGATTGATTAGACTACTGATAACTATGTTGATTAGACAGGTTTCACATAGATCAATCACAGCACAACGTTTTAACAATGTCTTGACGTATGGTTGTGGTTATGGTTAGGGCAGGCCTCAATATCACTGCAAACGAATTAAAATCCATAATTTCTCAACCGCCCGTGCCAGAGGAATCATCCGAATTAATATCTCATCTCCCGAACAAAGACAGGTAGCTGCAGTCCCCATCATAGCAGTCTCAGCACACGCCAAAAGATATATGGCGAAACCGCACAGAAAGTGAACACAGCCATCTGTTCCCCGTCATACGACAGTAATTCGGGTTTCAGTTGGGAATCCACTACTATCTAGCACTAAAACACCACGGACTTGGTATATATAACATGGTTTCGGACAGCAAAATGATGCGGGATTGATCCGCGTCATTACATGGCTCTTTCTATAACACAAGACAGGATTTCACCACCTCGTAGAAACTTTTAAAATGCCGTTTATTCAACCAGTAGGCTTATATATCTGATCAAATAAATAATCTTGACTCGCTTTGAACTCGACTGATACAATTTACAGTCTAGTAATTTCAGTTACAACAGTGTCTTAGCTTGACGCACTCAGAGGGTTATTGAAATACTTACTTCGATATATATTAAATAGTATTCAGAACTCATTTTTCAAATAACTCTCTTACTGTCAATGTTTTAGAAATATTCCATAATGTCAGACTAGGCATATTCATCATTTAACTCACTTGGATTAATCTTACATTCTCAGCTATGATTAAGAGACTTATATCAACCACTAATTTAATAACAAAAACATATACGTGAATCGGGATATGTCCTCTACTCTCATCGCACCCTCTCGTTCGATTCTATCAGTCGGACAGAATTGCTGGGGGAAATAATTCTTTCTAACCTATTTCACAATTTCTTGTGGACAAATATTCTGATGGTTATCTTATCCTTAATGTCTGCCTTTTTCTTTTTATATTCATTACAGACTTCTAAAGAGAATGGCTAAAGAGAAGGTCAACAACAGAAATGATAAACAAACTGTCGAGATCGAAAGTTGTGGAGAGATATGATCACCTACGCCAGCAGGCCCGGTGATGATGATTTCTTACTATAAGCATCACACTAGATGGTAACATCGTCTCAATAGTTATCACTCTAAACACTACGGTTATCATGGAATCTCTGATCTCTACTCTAATGTCTAATGAACCTTCAATACTCGTTGAACCTTGGCTCATCAACAATTCCCTCCCAAAATCAAGTCAAGTGACCTGGTTTTAACAATAATATCTTGTGACTAGCCTGCAACTCACCTAAGGACTTTGTACTTGTTCCATATTTAATCACCCTTCTCCATCACGGGCAATCAGTCTTATTAAATTATTGTCATCTCCGTTATTATCTCCTACACCACAACAAAGGTACATGTCGTTAAATGGGATGTGTTACTGTGTTAGTCACCAATTTATTGCATGTTTTGCACTTGGTGGTGTCGGGACTTCATTTGCCACCATGTTGTGATGCAGTGTCCATTACCAGTCAAGACAGTCTATCCAAAAATGAAGAACAGTTTTCTCAATCAACTTTAAAAATATGTGGCCGTTCACTGTGATAACCCCGATTGTCTGTTGACTTTGAAGCAAAAACGAGTTCAACATTCTGCAATAGCCCACTATGTCTGCTACCTGCACTGCAAGTACAATTATCAAATGCTACAATTTGTTGCTAGGTATTAATCTTTTAATACTTTCATCATCATTCATCGTAAGCAATCGGAATATCGAAACATAATCTGGATGAAAAACACAGCTGGCGGTGTGCACAGTGCAATTAACTCAGAGCTCCGGCAGCTAGTCGGACTTGGAATAAGAGGACACTGCAACACGATACACTTTTCAGACTGAGCCTGAGTGATTCCTGCCACCTGTCCGCCACATTGACCGGAAGTGTCCTTGTTTTCTTTCCTCCAAATCTCCCACCTCCTATCCCCAAATCACTATCCCTGCCTCCCTCTCTCTCTCTCTCTCTCTCTCTTTCTTTCTCTCTCTCTCTCTCTCTAACACGCACACATAATCCAAACACAAACTCTACCACATTGGATTAATCTTAGGAGTAATCTTGGAATATGAGGAAACTGCAACAAGGAACACTTTTCAAACGCAGCCTATATTGGTTCCTGCCGCCTATCCACCATATTGACCGGAGGTTTACGTTCTCCCGAAAATGTTGATCGTCCTATTTTTAAAAAATGTGTAGCGCTTAATGATGCTAGGACATCGTTTTTTTTTTCAAAATCCGAACATATGAAGCACAGTTATTCGTCGGATTATCCACATCGTACATCGAACAACAGTCCATAAGCGCTGAGATCTCCCCTGCAATGTGAATCTGTGAAATGACAAACCAGTCCACAAGTCTACCCTCGATCTCACAGTCTTGAATCTAGACAACATCCAATCCTGATCAACGTGAAACTCCGTGAGTCACACTGACGCTGCAAAGTCATGAACAAAATTCCGTTATTTCGCCCTTCATTATAAGCGTACGGCCGGTTTAGGGATAAACGTCTTGACGTAGTCTACAATCACAGACGATTGTTCATTCAAGTTTATTAATTATTCTATTGGCTGGTACATAATGAATTAGTGTAGCATTTAAAATTATAATTCTAATTCAATGTTCTTTATTTACATGAATTCAGAAGGTACCGCCGATATCTATTGAGTTATCTCTCTGTACCTATCTATTGTCTGTGACAATTACAATTCAGACTTTCATTCACAACTTGACTTGACAATACTTTTATTCTATCTCTATACCTTATACTCCTTATGGATTAGTTTTACTCAAATTACTACTGTTCTCTTGAGCGCACAACTTCTGAATATAACTTGAAACACTTCACAACTAAACGCTGTCTTCCTGACGGATATTTCTCAGTGATTCTATACTCCAAATTGTCAGTATTGAACTGTTCGCTATCTATATGGTTCTAGTTCTACATGTTTCTCTCCCTCGGAGTTTCTGGAGATTGTTTCTCAGCTCTAAAAGTTCTTTCATTTCTGATCCTCCTTCATTCTCTCACTGTCTGCATTCCTTGTGTGCATGAGGTTAAGTACCTCTTTCTCATTTGCAAAAACTCTTAGGCTCAGTCCTTGCACCTCCAACTTTTCAGCCAATAAACTAACGCGAGGTTAAATTATATATGAACTTTGTGTCGACATTTACAAAACGAGTCTCCATTGTGGTATCTTGTTAATCTTCACTTGTTTCAAAACAACGTTACCGTAACTCTTTAGAGTAGCATTTCTCTCGTATACTTGACTTGCCCCGATTTGTCAACCTAATTTCTGGGCAGGTGATGGGTTGAGTCATGTTACCTCCATCCCCACACCTTTCCCAATAACAGCTAGAACATTTCCATTGCATCCAATTCCTTCAATACTGACTACTGTTATAATTATGTTACTCTTATTACTTAATGATAAAAGAGTAACGGTTAAGCTATCCGACCAATGCATTATCTCCCATTATGTTATCTAGTCTATCCCTATTTATATACTATTATAATACCTCCCTTAAACTTTACTTTTTAAAATGAACTTTTTAAAAAACGTATTCATTAAAAAGTAGTAATAGCATATATCTAACAATTAGAGACTGCCTATAAGTAAGTAAAGTACCCCCCGTCACGCCAAGTGGCGTATAGGGAAATATGGTGTTAGTGACCCTATATTTTACAGACCTTCAGCACATGATTTTTGGGGTAATGTGGTCGGTATTACGCCCGTGCTGCTTTTACTTTCCCAGAAAAAATCCGGTACCCATTTAAGGCTGGGTGAACCCGGAGCCGTCGGTTGGGATCGAACCCTACCCCTTGTCCGTAGTAGTCCAGTTCACTAACCACTGAGCTATCGCGGCTCCTACTAATTTTTAGGGAATTAGTAAAACCCAGGTGTCCTCGCCAGGATTACGAACCCCGGCTGTTGCCGTGGTAAGCCAACCGCCTATCGATTGCGCTAACCGGACACTAGAGACTGCCTATGGTTTAACTAAAATTCTAAATGTGTTTTACAAATCAAACAAAATCTTCACATACATTTTTTTGGCAATCGTAACAACATTACATAACTTATCTCTGTAAGATAATCTACAACAATAACTACTATAGTGCATGCATTCTTAAATTGGACAGCTTATATATATAATATATATATATATATATATATATATATATACTTTACAAAAATGCAGATCATGTACAAAATATCAAAAATATTTGGAAATAGTGTCATATCTTTAACAATTTTACTATATCTGGTACGGTTAGTATCATTATAACATGCAACGATACTCTCTTGGGCATGGCTGTCTAGAAATAGAGCGCAGTAGTAAATTTAAAACAGATCTTCATATGTGTCACAACATATCCTCCTAGTTAACATATAACACAACAACAACTGAGCTCACATATCTCCAGATATGACAATTACAAACACACACTTAGGCTCGAGCAACATACTCACAAAATCTTCACTCCAATTCAAAAGTACTTGTCCTGAGTATTCTCTCTGATCTCAGAAATTCTCTTAGTCTCTCATAATCATCTCTTAAATTCTCAACTGAGTCTTTTCTATCTTATATAACTTCCTATGAGTATCATTGTTGTGTCTTTATGCTGATCAGCTTAACTTCTCTAGTTTTTTTTCGGCCAATACTCTTATACACCGGCAGACAAGCCTCCTTAAGCGTTTAGTCATCTCATCACTCTTAACCATCTGCGATAACACCGATGAGAAAGATGCAGTCATCTATACAGACGGATCTGTAAGACGACACGAAAAAAGTGCATGGGCATTTACAGCACGTTCGGCTGGCAGAATAGCCAAGGAAGACAGTGGTGCATACGCCATGACCACGAGTAGCATGACAATGGAGGTGATGGCAGTGACCAAGGCATTCAAATGGTTAGAGTCACAAGACTACATCCACGCATGTATACTGAGTGATTCGATGAGCATGATAAAAAAAGTGGAGGCGGGCTTTGTACGCATGCAATGGGTAGAGTCGTTGCAGAAATCCAAAATACGTAAGGTCACCTTTGTCTATGTCCCTGGACATGCGGGAGTACGGGGAAATGAGAGAGCGGACAGGTTGGCTAGCTGCGCTGTCGTTGAGGACGGGCAACCGATGGATCGGGCGGACGTCATCAATGCACTCCGAGATGTGGGAAGAGCACAGGACTTCGACAAACACAGATCAACGTCGCTTCTTCGGATGATGGAAATGGGAGTTAAGATGGGCACAGCCAGAAATGAGAAACTTGGTGGCCGTGTAAGAAGACTTATCAACCAACATAGAACTGGAGTCGTCAGTCGCTGGACACTGAGGGAATTGCTGAGGAGGGGATCTGAGCACCTATGGACATGTTCGGAGTGCAATGATGATGACCCGCAAATAACTCAATAACTCAATCACTCTTAACCTCTTTTAGGTTACCACCTTTTGTTCTCACTCTTCCTCGCAAAATCTTATCTATTTACAACCCAACTCCTCTAGGTCATCTCATATCGCAGGTCATCACCCTATATTTCTATCTCTTCTGCTTCGTTTAATTGTCTTCATCTCACTACTTATTATTTAGTCACTTGTAAACTTGGATTACCACCCAGACTTATAGTTTACTGTCTCTAGTAACTTTTATGTTTACATAAAAATGGCGTTTATATTTGTATTCTTTAAGAATAGGAACGTTTTTAAAATTACAATTAATACAGAAATGTGAAATAGTTCAAAAATATACCCTATTTAGAATTCTCTATCCACGTTTCTTTTTATTTATTGCATAACAT
Source organism: Megaustenia siamemsis (assembly GCA_032433765.1). Taxonomy (NCBI): domain Eukaryota; kingdom Metazoa; phylum Mollusca; class Gastropoda; order Stylommatophora; family Ariophantidae; genus Megaustenia; species Megaustenia siamemsis. The sequence goes on from JAVIAB010000102.1 coordinate 19,238,020, forward strand.
TTAATTTATATTGTGTAACTGACTGGTGGCAGCTAATAACTTTAAACGTCTTTATTATAAGCCACCTTTACCCCAACGAATAATTTCCCTTAGATATACAATAGATATAATCCTGAGATAGTGGAAAGCGAGTAGAAAAGATACCAGACAGATAATGGCTTGGCAGAGGGTCAACAACAGAAGTGATAAATAACTGTCGAGATCGAATGTTGTGGATCATGATCTCCTACACCAGTAGGCATGGTACTTAACGATGATGATGATGATGATGATGATGATGATGATAGTTGTCTCAATAGCAGTGTCATTAATGACACTGATTTTCGCAGTCTGAGTTGATCGATTGCTTTAAACTTGTTTTTAACTTGCACAGTCAGAAATTTGACGAAACAATTTCACTTCTGTTGTTGACATTTTAAAATTATGATTTAATTTCCTCTTTGCACTGTGCTTCTGTCTGTTACTTTTTTAAAATTATTATTCTGTTTTGTTTCTGATCATAAACCGGGTGTTTAGTAGTTGTCACGCACAAATTGCTTCGGGGTTTGGTTTTGGCCTGCGGCCTAGATTTTCTACCCCTGATTTATAGATTACATGGTCATTTTTCATATAAGCTATTTTGTGTGTGTTCCGAGCAATTTGCTGTCGTCAATTCCATGGGCTCTAAAGTCGGTATAGACAAGTGTAAAATACCACTGTGTTCCAAGTTCAAGTTCTACAAAACAAGGACTGCTATACGTAATAAAACAACGCCAACGGCTAACCCTTACCCTACTGAAGCGAGGTTTTGGTAGTTTCTACTGGTGCTTATGCTTGATGCCTTATTGTGCTGTCTGGCTTCTCTATATCCCAGTGGTAACTGGTAATGTTATGATCTTGAGCATAAAAGAATAAATGTATGTGGGAAAATTGACAATATGATGGTGATCATACTTACCTAAAAGGTGCAACCCGGAAGATGTATGCGGGGGTGTGTACGGTTGTCTGTATCGTGAGTCATTATCTGAAAGGAAGTATGAGCATATATATATATAATAACCCCCAAAATGGCGACACAAAATATTTATTTCAAAGACTATTTATCATACTAACTCAAAAATAATAACACATACACATTAAGAGAACATGTGCGTGCTACAATGACAGTGATCTAGTAAGTTGCCTGTTTACATATAATACTGCCATTATTTGTCATAGGAATTTTTTTTTCTCTAATCTGTCAAATTCTTTCTCTTGGTTTATAATTACTATAAATAGATTACTATCGCCTCTCATAATTTTTTTCTAGCAGTTATGGTTATGGGTATGGTTCCCGGTATCACTACAAGCGAATTAAAATCCATTATTTCTCAAATGCCCGTGTCAGTGAAATCATCCGAATTAAAACCCATCCCATTGAAGGATGCAAAACAAAGAAAGACAGCTGCAGTCCCCATCATTGCAGCTACAGTACACGCCAAAAGACATAAGGCCAAGCGGCACCGAAAGTAAACACAGCTGAACTGCCCTTCGTCATACGATATCATCATTCATCGTAAGAAATCGGAATATCGAAACACAATCTGGATGAAAAACACAGCTGGCGGTGTGTACAGAGCACTAAACTCAGTAGCTCCGGCAGCTAGTCGGACTTGGAATATGAGGACACTGCAACAAGGTACACTTTTCAAACTGAACCTAAATGATGCCTGCCATCTGTCCGCCACATTAACCGGAAGTGTCCTTGTTTTCTTTCCTCCAAATCTCCCACCTCCTTTGGAAGCACAAAAGGAAAGGTTTAACTGCATCCTTGTACTCCACATTATGCCTCAGCTTCTTTGACGGGTTAGTCATCTCAACATTGTTCTGGCCATACAGAGCGATAGGTTTGGACCATTCCAGGCTGACATTGCAGTTGAGATCAACTCAAATGTGCGGTGAAAAAACGACTCTCATGTAGTAATTATTGTTATTTTTCTGTCACCCACCAAGATGCCAGGGTGGCCGGTGGTTTGGTCAGAAAGGGAAAACTGTTTTAATATAGCAGTTTTAGCTCTCTAGCTGGCAAGCATAGCACTTCAAAATTGGTTTAAAATGATGGAGTTTGAGGACAGATGTTCTAGCAGTTGTCTATGTGTGAAGATTAAATTTGTTAAGTTTCTTTTTGTTATTTTTTTAAAGTCGATCTATTTTTAAACAGCTGAGATGGCTCAACAGCCAGGTAACTCTGTACATTCTCATTTGTTTTCCTTATTTTTCAACAATGGTATTACTATTGCAGTTTGAGTTTGTTTGTAAATGTAGTAATCTGAGGCTATTTTCCACTTCTACTTTAAATATTTATATTTTGATAGAACAACTTACTTGGTTTTTTTGTATTTTAGTGGCTGCTTAACCCCAATTATTTATAGATTTTGAAACAAACAAAGTTCACCATTTTCAAATAATCCATTTTGTCTGCTACCAGCAATGAATATTATCAATCGTTGACCCTTGCCACAAATCTCTTTACAATTCCATCCGGAGTTTGCCATTCCCTTGCATTAGTATGGTGTGCATTTATCCATGTTTCATCTATATAAACAATACATTAAAAAAATTTCAGGTTTAGCTTCAAATTAAAAATATGTGTATAACATCAATGTAATGTTCTCGAGAGTGACGATTCTAAGTTTAAAAGTCGTTTCAATGAACCCTCAAATTGTGAATTATGAAACTCCCCTGAATACTGTAAACACAGAATCCGAAAATAAAACAGTGATGTAAATTTCAGCGCACATAGAAACCTACGTTCATTATGTGCAAATTCGTTCAGGATTTTCTTAAAAGAAACGTGAAATTCGTTATATAGAACGGTCAGATGAATACTACTACAATATTAACTGTAAAACCCTTAAATAGGAACAAACCAGGGATTAAGATGTATTTCTATATCTCGAAGAAACAAAAATGTTTCTTATTGATAAGAGAGAAAAAATTATGACATAAGGTTGACGATGATATTAATATGTATTTCAACAAGTTTTACTTTATTAACTCTGAGATATATATATCAGTAGTTTTGTTAACAGCGGCAAACACGTGTGAACGCACTTAACGCTATTTTTAATGTAAAAGGTATTTATGCCGTCTGTGTGAAATTAGCCCTTCTATAGTTTTGTAATGAATAGAAAGATTAAATTCCCCGTAGGATGCACTGTTCATTATTTATTTTATACGGGAAGTAGTGTTCTTTTTGATTATTTGATGTTTAATAGAAAGAGTCCAGTTGCTTTCTGAGCACAAGCCCCCAGAGATGTAGGGGGACGAGATGAGAAACAGACGAGGTGTCTGAGGGCCTCCGTGGCAGATGTGGTTCAATGAAAACGATATGTCTGATAATTACTCCTAACACTTTGGGTGCAAATTAAACTTGGAAGAAGAAATGAAAGTGGTTGTAGCTTTTTGTTCAGCTTTGACAGTCATTGGTAGCAGAAAAAAAACATTTTTTGGAAGCAGACATAAGTTCTGAAAATGCACAGACTTTTTCAGAAAATAGTGACCATTAAAAGAACTAACGAGAAGTGTGTTAAGAAAAATCTAAGCACGTAGGGCAGAACAATCATTAGAAGGTAACTTTTTTTTCCACAATGCAGTGTGCCTTTTGAAAACATCAGGACAACAGTTGCAATTCATAAAAAGAGAGACAGAGAAACGAGAAAGCTTAATACATAGTACTTTTTAAAGTTAGGTATTACTATTAATCGAACTAATATCTAGTTGTCAAAAGCTATCTTAATATACGCTTTTGAATAGTGTTTGTTAATCTTTTCCGAGTTGTCTCTCCCTTTCATGCCAGCTTAATAACCTGCAACCTACCTTTATAATAGTCAGATAGCATGCTTGTAGCACTTTCATAACAGTCATTAACCTGCGCCTATATTTATTTCAGCAATTTGAAATTAAAAAATAAAAGCGTTGACAATTTTCTTTGTCAAATTTATGCAACAATACCTTTCTTTTCCGAATATGATTATCTCACCCCTTTATCTACTCTCCTGTATATTCCACAAAAAGGGCTTGTTGTGCAGTACCCGGAAATGGCTTCTCACTCTTTATCGTGCAACATGGCCATGGAACAGTGTAAATCCAAAGAATTAACTATTTTCTTAGGGGATTTCTTCTTTTCTTCTTCTGCGATCATGGCTCATTTAGACTAGGGCTCAGGACTCTCTTATGAAGGCAGCTGTCTGTTTATGTGATTCGGTTGCCCCGTATAGTTTCTCTCCCAGGGAGGTGGGTATGAACCACATTGTCTTTCACAGGTCTGTTTACTGGGGGCAATCCTGTAGAACATGTTTTGTTGTCCATTGTACAGTGGCATTGGCTGGTAGTACCTATTTTGAGTTTGTTGAACATGTGGTTTCTCATTCTGTTGTGGCCAGTGCGTAGGCAAAATATGATGACTTGATCCCTCCTTGATAGTTAGATGTATCCATCCCTCTCGTTATACTTTGGGTGTTCTCGTTTCCATTGTTCATGGTTCTATTGTAATAATCTCCCTCCATCCTTAGCTAGTTTGTCGGCACGTTTGTTTCCGTATATATTACAGTGTGATGGTATCCGCTGGATGACCACTCTCTGAAAGTTATTGAACAGTTGGTCTAGGGTTGTTCTCAAGTCATCTAGCTCACTGTTCCTGGGGGTTTTAGAGCTGTTACGACATCAGTTATTATCATCAATTTCATGTGACCGTTATTTTTGTGTTGGATAGCGAGTTTTTCAGCGTCTTGGGGGAGGGGGGGGGGGGTTTGGCCTTCAGTTTCTGCTTTATTGTTGTTTGAGAATTCCTCAGAAGCTATTGACTTGGTGATCTCTTCCTGGATATTTAGCCTCAAGAACACACCTTCTACTCCATTTCTGGTGGTGTTTGTAGCGGAGCCATCTGTGTATATGTGTGACCAGGAGTCCTGTGGGTAGTTGTCATTTATGTGTTTTTTCTGCTATGTGCTTTCTCTCTCATCAGAAAGAAACGATCAACATTTTGTTTGGGACACATCATGAGAAGAGGAAAGTTGGAATACTTGCTTACAACTGGCAAAATACAAGGAAAGAGAGGTCGCGGACGACAAAGAGAGAAAATACTTGATAACTTGGTGTCATGGCATGGAAAACAGTCAACAACAGAACTGATTCGATGCACGGTAGATAGAAGATTGTGAAAAGACATGATCGCCTACGCCAACCGGTATGGGACATGACGATAGTAGTGAATCATGTTGTTTATCGGTTTCCTTCATTAATTCTTCTTTCTGTTTTCTTTTCTCTTTTCACTGATACCTAAAAGGTGTCGTGGTTTATATAATTGGTCGTTTTTGAGCTGCTCGAATTATCTGAATTAGTGATTTTCCTTTGTTGTTACATGTCTCTGTCACTGCATCTATCCATCTTCTTCTGGGTCTTCCTCTTGGTCTTTTTCCATGCATTCTCGAGAAGAGCGCCCTTGATGGTGATTGGTAAGGGTTCATTCTGACCAGGTGGCCAAACCATTTAAGTTGTTGTTGTTCTATATATTCTTGGCAGGGTTTAGTTCCTACCATTTTTCTTATGGTTTCATTTGGTATTCTATCTCTTCTTGTGTTGTTTGTTACTTTTCTCAAGCATCGCATCTCACATGTATTGATCTTCCTTAAATGGGATTTAGAAAGGGTCCACGTTTGACTTTCATAGCACAAAGTTGGTATGAAAATGCTATTTATTATTTGTTGTTTAGCTGGCATAGAAATGTTTGCATGTCTTAGCAATGGTGAAAGCTGGTATGTGACAGTATTTGCTTTTTATATTCTCATGTCAATTGCTCTGTCTAGTTTTCCATCTTCTGTGAACATTGTGCCTAAATATTTGAATTCCTCTACTAGTTTTATTTCTTTATCTTTGATCTTAATGTTTAATGGGTGTCTTAATTTGCTTATTCTTATAGCCTCTGTTTTTGCTGTGTTAATTTTCATACTGTAGTTTGTGCAGCTTTTATCTAGATATGTTAAATGCTGTTGTAGCAGGTTTTCATCCTCATATATTAGGCATTGGTCATCTGCGAAGAGTAGCTCGTTGATGTTGAAGTTTTCTACCTCTATGTTATTATTTTATTTTTCCTTATTGTTGGTTGTTTCCTGATTTATTTTGTCCATATATATGATGAAGATATATATATACTGAGAGGACGCATCCTTGTCTTAGACCTGTTGTAACCTGAAACCATTCTGACAGACCTTCTGATGTTCTAACGGCACGATGACTGTTTTTATATAATGCTGTTATATTATCTAGTAGTTGTCCTGCTACACCGTAGTTTTCAAGAGTTTCCCTTAATTAATTACCAGCGTATATATAAGGATGGATTATAGAGTGTCCACTGCCCTGGTGAGAACAAGAGTTATATAGTCAAATACCACCACACTGGCCTGCCGCAGAGTGAAGTTGGTGGAATCTATATATATATATATATAGGAGTTTGCGTCTAAGACTCGTGTAGAGTAGGCAGTTGTTCTCGAAGAGGGTGGGGGAATAATTGAGTACATTGGTTATGGTTATGATTATGGAAGGCCCCGGTATCACTGCAAACGAATTAAAATCCATAATTGCTCAACCGACCGTGCCAGTGGATTCATCTGAATTAATAACTCATCTCCCAAATAAATAAAGGTAGCTGTAGTCCCAATCATAGCAGTCTCAGCACACGCCAAACAAATAAGGCGAAACCGCACAGAAAGTGAACACAGCCAACTGTTCCCTGTCATACAATATCATCATTCATTAAAAGAATTGCAATATAGAAACATGATCAAAACGGATGAAACACACAGCTCACAGTGTTCACAGAGCACTTAACTCAGTAGCTCCTGCAACAAGCCGGACTTGGAATATGAGGAAACTGCAAAAAGGAACACTTTTCATACATAGTCTTCAATGGTTCCTGTCGCCTATCCACCTTACTGACCGGACGTTTACGTTCTCCTGGTGCACACTACTGTATGTTTTACATCCTCACCAACTCTTGTTATCCCGGGCACAAAATGGCTGGCCTGTTTGTACTTTCCCTCTCAGTTTAGCTGCTCAAAACAATGTAATGTTCACTTTTTTGAAAGTTTTACCAACTTTTTCTGCGGTCTCTCACGATGTTTATGCAATATCGTCATCATATGTAAGCGCTTACAATAATCTTAGTATTAAGATGTATTATTGGTAAATTGTAGTAGTGACTTTTAATAATCCCTAGTGTCTGGCTACTGTCTAGTCTAACACATTGATTGATACGAACTACACAGATTCTCAATAGTCTGAGTTTAGTTAGTAAGAAGGCTTTGTAAGTTAGAGGGAGGCTCAGAGCAACAAGAATTAAAATTAATAATAATTGTAAAATAAAATTTTAGATATGATCACTTAATTTTTTACGCATTGGTTAATGAGTACTGTAATCTAATGAGTAATGGACTCTGTGTTTATCGCCAGATTTGACAGCGCCAATAGGAACGGGTTTCTGTTTTGCCGCTCGTGATTTAGCCACGACCACACACAAGAAACAGAAATGTAATACCTAAAAAAGTACCAGTATTAGCTCAAAGCTATCGTAAAGATACATTTGTTATATACTTTATATATATTTATTATATACTTAGGATACATATTAAGGATAATGGAGAAGGGGAAGAAATACTCAGAGAAGAAGTGGAAGACGCCTTGCGCAATATGAAAGCAGGCAAAGTTCCTGGACCAGATAATATAACTAAAGAAAAGACTGAAGCCATGGGTGATTTTGGAATAGAAATAATAACTAAAATATTGAATGATATCTACAACAGCGGATATATACCAGACGACATGCTCAAATCAATATTCATAGCCCTACCAAAGAAATCGGGTGCGATTGAATGCGATGATCATCGCACAATAAGCCTTATGTGTCATATGACTAAGATATTACTAAGAATCATCATGCGAAGAGTGCGAAACAAAATCAGTCCAGAAATTAGCGATGAACAGTGTGGTTTTGTTAGAGATAACAAGCAATGCCATTTATATCATAAGATCTTTAGTAGAAAGAGCCATAGAGGTGAAAACAGATCTATACCTATGTTTCATTGATTACAGCAAGGCATTTGACCAAGAAATAATCAAAATTTTAGAAAGCATAAACATAGACAGCAAAGATCTAAGAATAATAAAGAACATGTACTGGCAACAAACAGCGGCCATAAGAACTGGAAACCAATTGGGAATGCTTCAACAAATAAAACAGGGTGTTAGACAAGGTTGTGTGCTGTCACCAGATTTGTTTAATATTTATTGTGAGATTATTTTAAGATCCATAAGGGACATGCCTGGAATAACAATTGGAAGTCATAATATAAATAATCTAAGGTATGCTGATGATACAGTATTAATCGCTAAGAGTGAAAATGAGTTACAAGAAATGTTGGACATTATAGTGAAGGAAAGCAAAAATAAAGGACTCAGCCTTAATAGCAAAAAGACAGAGGTAATGGTAACAACAAAAAAAAAACATCACCTCAGTGCAAAATAAAGACAAGTGGAACAATATTAAAACAGGTAAATGAATTTAAATATTTGGGAACTTTGTTAACCTCAGATGGAAGATGTACAAAAGAGGTGAGATGCAGAATGGCTCAGGCAAAAGCAGCTTTCCAAAAAATGAGGAAAATACTATGCAATCCATTTTTGATAATAGAAACAAGAAAAAGAGTTCTTAAATGTTACGTAGAGCCAGTCTTAACAAATGGATGCGAGTCATAGACAATAGGACAACAGACAAGAAAATCACTGGAGTCTGTAGAAATGTGGTTTTACAGAAGAATGTTGAGAGTACCAAGGACAGCTAAGAAGAGTAATGAAGAGGTTCTGAGAGAGGTCAAAGCAAAAAGAGAGCTAATTTCCAATGTTAGGAAGAAACAATCATCATTTTTTGGCCATGTAATGAGAAGAGAACAATTGGAATATATTGTAACAACTGGGAAAATTGAGGAACGAAGAGATAGAGGGAAGCAAAGAGAAAAAATAACAGACAGCTTAAGAGAATGGCTTGGCAGAAGGTCAACAACAGAAATGATAAATAGCTGCCGAGATCGAAAGTTGTGGAGAGACATGATCAACTACGCCACTAGGCCCGGTACTTGATGATGATATACTTAGGAGGGTAAAATGGGGGTATAATTAAGATAAATAGGGCCATATTGAGTGAAATATTATTGATGCTGGATGCAACGTCGAGTTCGTGGTTCAATATTACTAAACTAACGTTACATGCAAGTACACCTTTCATCCACCACTATCACCCCACAAAAAAAGATCGAACGTCTTCATATATTAAATAGATTAGTTTGCAATTCGCTCTTAATTTGAGGAAGGTCGTTGCTTCGATTGGGAAAAAAAAATACGTGCTTGGCTTCTTCCGGGAAAAATGTCAGAAAAATTACTTGAGTGATGTCCTTGATGGAAAGGTCTGATTTCGATTTAGAAGCGAAACTTTTCGCAAAGACAATTCATTAAGTAAAACACGTTGGAAATTGTATTTGTTTCATTAGCAAGTTGAGTTGTACTGTTTTTTTTACCTGTTTTTGTACACCTCCAGTGTATTTGTCTTCAGTATGTATTTATCTGAGACCGCTCCCTAAACATTGGTTTACTTCTGCAAATCGGCAATTATTTGTATTTAAAGTTGCGTCTAATTTCAATCAAAGCAGGTTTACCAGATTTAACAAGCCTTCCTCTTTCGGGTTAATGTTTTTCATGACTTGGATTGCACGCCCAACAATCATGCTCAAGCAACAATTATTATTCAATGGTTTTCTCTCCAATGCAGCGACATTTTAGATTTGTTTGGCTCTTCATTTCCATATTGTGGCAATGCCACAGATGCAGCATTGTCAGTCATTGTAAATATAGTTAACAGTTTTTGTCAGCCTGGTTGTAAATAAAAAACCAATGGTGACTTCTTCTTTCTTGAAGATTGTCTTTTGTTCTTCTGTTGGCTTCTGCTGAAATATTTCCTAGTGTTTGTATCTGTCTGATACGTTAATTGCATTTGAGCCATGTTCTCATAACACTTGTTGAAGACGCACACTTCTTCTTTCCTTCCTCATTTGCCTTTCAGCATAGAAGGAAGATATGATTTTCTGTCTTTTCCTCATCTCGTCGCCTCTGCTGCTGTTATGTTTCCTAGTGTTTCCAACATTCCGTCAATCCATCTTTTTCGTGGTCGACCCTTAAGTCTTGTGTTCGCGCAATGTTTATTGAAGGCTCGTTGTGTTGTGGTTTGATCTTTCTGCCTTGTCACATGACCAAACCATTTTATCTGTTGTTTCTTTATATATTTTATGACGGGTTTATTGTTAGCTTTTTTCTATCTTTTTGATTACTGAACTTATCTCACAGTCTGTTTTCTGTCACTAGACTAACACATTTCATTTCAGAAGCGGTTATTTTTCATATTGTTCATGTATCTTTAGTCCAGGACTGTCATTGGTAGCACAACGTTGGGATGAAGATTGTATCGTAGTGTCCGTTTTGCCACAGAGTTATCTCGCTGTTTGAAGTTTCATTGTGTTGTTTTATGTCTTATCACGCGCCAAACCATTATATGTAGCAGTATATGTATAGTTCCTTATCAGCTATTTTATATTAATCGTCTGTCTCTCTGTCTTAAGTGTGTAGTTTCTCTGCGCAATATTCATCTCCTACCGACCTTCTAAGTCCGCCATAGGTTAAGAAGATGGACAAAATAAAAGAAAAGAAGATCCTGGCAATTCTAGATCGACCACGTCAGCAGACATGTGATATAACAAATGTGTGACGAAAAAAATAAGTACATTGATCTCTAGACTCATCACTATAAATGGTCCTTTTCGTCTATTGTGCATTTTTTGAGGTTTTGTTTTTGTCGAACAGCTTCTCTAGTGGACAATTCTACCAATGTTTGACAAACACACGCGGTCACAGAATAAACAAGTCAGGCCCATTGGTCCACAGGGTTTTCCATTCTTTTTCATGAGTCTTTTCTCTTCTCAGTTTTGCCTTAGCACAGTCTGAAATGTTATTATACCGTTCCTTATACATGCTCTCCATGATGTGCGATCACTTGCCAGATGTTCCCAGTGATATCCACATATGGAGAAGACATCCAGAGATGATTTACAGATATCTCTATATCGTAGTTTAGGTCTGCCGATTTGTCTTTTTCCGTGTGTTAGTTCGCCTTATAGTATTTTTTCCATTCGCTGGACATGCCCCAGCCATCTTAGTCAATGAGATTTCAGTCACTGTGATGTTAATCTTGGTTACTGAAGGCTCTCTTGATTTATAAATACGACTACTTCTAGCTTTGATCTTACTGATGTCGAGAGCGTAGTCTGTATTGCAGTCTGCACTGTGATATGTTCGTGTTATTCTGATGTTATTTAAAGACTGCCTACGCGTAAGAACTAGATCTAGTTGGTGCCAGTGACCACTTCTAGCATGTCAGCATGTTACTTTATGTTTGTGTTTCACATTAAAATAAGTATTAGTTACACAGAGATGATTATCAGAACATAATTCTAGGAGTCTCTGCCCATTTTCGTTGATTTCGTGATGACCTAGGCATGTTGGCCAAGATTGTTGATCAGATCCTGTGCGTGCGTTGAAATCACCGAGTATATATAATAGTTCCTCTTTTGGAAGTGAGTCAATGATCAGATCCTGTGCGTGCATTGAAATCACCGAGTATATATAATAGTTCCTCTTTTGGAAGTGAGTCAATGATCAGATCCTGTGCGTGCATTGAAATCACCGAGTATATATAATAGTTCATCTTGTGGAAGTGAGACAATGATCATTTGCAGTTGTTGGTACAAATTGTTTTTCTCTTCGTCTGATGCAGCCAACGTTGGTGTATAGGCACTAATGATATTTATTAATCCACTCTTTGTATGCAGCTGAAGTATCATTGAGCGTTCGGACACTCATTTTGCTGTGGTTATGGAGTTTATATGTTTGTTATGTACAGCGAAGCCTACTCCGTGTAGACGTGGCTTTTCGACACTTAGAGAAGCGCCAGAAAAAAATATAATTTTCTTCCTTTACAGAACCACAGTCTGAGAGTCTTGTTTGTTGTAGGGCAGCAATATCGACATTTAGCCTATTTAGTTCTTTATCTTTGAGGGCTGTTGTTCTAATTTGCCCTTTATTCAGTGTGTTTGCTTTAGCAAGTCCAGGGTACATGGTCATTACGTTCCATGTGCCAAGTTTAAACATTGGAGCTTTCTTCCTCATTTCACTTTGCCTACTCTGCTTGGGCACGGAATATGGAGGTAGTGTTTTACCCAGTCGCACTATCCCCCTCTCGACTTGCTCATCATTATACTAGGCCAGAAAAATAGGTTTTTTTAAATAAAAAAAAATAATAATAATAATTCCAGTACAATTTTTGCAGAATTATAAACTTTTGCTAAATCCACAGCATTTGTTATAGGAAAATAAATCTTTGTAGCCAGATGATCCACAATAGTGATATATTCGATTAAGAAGCTATAAAAGTGCCGTAATTCTAATACCGCCTGCTGGATCCGGGGTGCCAGGGGTCGGAATTTTGTTTGTGTGTCGGGGTGACATTCTTTCCACAAAACATTTATTCAAGAAAATGAAACATTGTCAAGTTTATATTTTTATTCAAATATAATAGAAAGCATTATGCTTCTTTTAACTAATGTACATAATAGACAACTTTAATATATAAGAAATAAAGTAGTTATATATGCAATTTAATACATGATAGTGTTAAATGGATAAAGAGGAGGTGGTTACGTTATCAGAATGGACCTGTCGCTAGATGTAGAAAACGGAAAGTAAGTTCCGGTGTTGCGATTATGCGTATACCGATTCCTCGTGTGTTTTAAACCCTATATTTTTACCACCTTCTCCTTGCTTTTTGGTTAGGACATCTGTGAAAGTATCCTTACCTAACATGTTGTGATGTTTATTAAGACCCTTGACACTAACTTGTTCGTAATCCCCAAAGCAGTAATAGGTCTTGCTACACAAGGATACCATCCCATCTCCCGAATATTCCAACTTGAACAGACCAGGAGTCCATTTGTCGTATATCTGTTTCGCTTTACACTCGGAGTAGTCATACATAACGCTACCTCTAAGCTGAATGAAATATGCGCGATGATTCTCGCAAGTCTCCGAGGGGAACCACAGTTCGTACTGTGAGAATATGCCCACCTTATCGGTTTTAACGACCCCTTCCAATGATGGCTCACTGAGCGCCAAGTACAGACTATCCGTGTCCATTTCGCAGAGTTGAAAGTCGGACCTGTCTACGAACCTATCCAGGAAGTCATAGTAAAATTGTAGCATCCTCAATTTGGCGTATTGGTAGACAAAAAAACCAATCTGTGAAGGAAGATCCCACACGATGCATCGTTTTCCCATCGACACCTCGTACAGGTCCTCGCCAACACGCGTCATGTTTTTAAACCGTGGATTATTTACCAGCTTGGTTGTATTGGTCCCCTCCTTAACATTCGACACGTCCACGTGTTTAGCCTTATTCGTCAGGGTCTTCCCGTATGTCGAGTTTCCCAGGAGTTTCATCTTTTCGCTGACTATAGATTAATTTGCATCTAAATCTCCAGCCCGATGCGCCTCTGTGGCCTTGTCACCACACTCTTTAAAACAACTAACGGGTAGGTACTCTTCAACCTGATATATTCTAGTGACCTTCAAGCCGTGGTCTAAATACTACTTTAACAGAGGAGTGGCAAACAGGATCTTTGTTCCACTATAACTACCCACGAGAGTACGTCTTCGGGTGCTCAGCAACTTGTTTTTGGTGGCGTACTCCCGCATAAGGAGCCGATGTCATTTATGCCAACGTCTACATTTTTAAATATAGGGGTCATCTCGCTAAAATGGGGCTTTAACTGTTCGGGGACATGAATATCACATTCGACGAGACCAACAAATGAATCGCATTAAACCGAATCTATAATGACCTCATCGGTGATGGGTTTATGTTTATCAAAGGATGGTCTCGAACCATGCACGTTCTCCTCTATGAAAACTTGAATCGCTGGTGTGGTTTTCTTCAGTTTTTGCCACTCGCACTCCCACATGACAATTACGCGAACACGCCCTAGGCTCTTTAAATAAGCAGTTATTTCACAGGTCTTCTCGTACAAAACAGCCAACTGAAAATTCTTCACCGGATTGACATCGCGATCGAGAGTGATGTCACATTTGGATGGTAATGAAAGAGACAGCTGTGGAACTGATACACGGTCCCATTGACTCTATCCCAACCATCCACTCTAGTCTTACGTTTACCCAAATCCTTCTCGCGAGCATTAAACTGGTTCTCACAGAGACCTGGTGTTGGTGGGAAATCCAAGTCAGATACTCTCTGCACTGACGCGTGTAATAGGTCATCTTAAGAGGTTTATAACCATCTTCAGCTTTGCGCATGATCGCATAATCTGGGCATTTTTTGCATAGTGCCCATAGATAAAAAGAGCGTTGGCATCGTAGCCTTTAATGCAGCGCACCACTTTTTTGGTGTCTTTGATAATAGTTTTATGCTTCTCGTGGTACCAATGAAAGATGATAAACGGTTCACCGACGGTTTTCTGTCTTAGCGCAACTTACAGCCTAAAATATAGTCTCAACACAATCCTCTACACTGAACTATGAAAATAAACTTCCTTGAATCAACCAAACTTATAACACGAAATCTATCGCAGTCTACGTTTAAATATAATCTTGTAACAAATGTAATAAATTAAATAATCAGAGCGTGACTATGACAACATCGACTAACATTTAGGTTATCCAATCAGAAAAGAGAGTTAATCTAAATGTAACGCCTGTCGAGTCATCGGTGGGGAAGGATAATGCAGGTGGTGGGTTACTTAATCTCGATTTGACCCTTGATGCAATATCTGTTGACCTACTAAAATAGATTTGACCTGTGATGCAATACCAATGTGGTCACTTATCAACCAAGGAGTTTAATACAGCTGAGAAAATAATGGATACGCATATGAAATCGTTAGGAAAATTAAATTTAACCCATAGGCTTACCCCAAACTTTATATTAGACACCACTGTAATTTAAAAACAACCAAAAGCTAGACGTAATATAAGAGCATAATAGGGTTTTCGAACCGGAAAAATTTACCTATATAGAAAGTCTATGCCTATGTGAGGGTACACTTTTATATAGGGAAAAATTAGGGGCCCCTCTCGAAAAAGGAGGTGGTCTCCACAAATACTGCCTATTATGCACCTATATACCAAAGGTGTTTTCTGCTACGAATACATAACCGATTCGAATATCCCTATAGAACCACCTTCGATTATGAGTGTTATTTTGATAATAGCGAGTTGCTCACCACAAAAGGCGCCTCTGATGCGACGAATGTTTTAGCAGAACATGTACCTCTGTCCGTGTTTGTGTCGTCCAACGTCCCAGAGTTTGAAGAGCCTGATTGTTTTCTCAACGAGAAAGACCCCAGAAGTTTGTAAATAAGATGGTTGATTATCTAAACACTATCACAACGGCGGCTTGCACAATTTTAAAAGAAGACCTTAAATAACTGTATTGTGATCTGGCTAAAGATAAAGAGCGTTGGCATCGTAGCCTTTGTGACCACATTGGTATTGCATCACAGGTCAAATCTATTTTAGTAGGTCAACAGATATTGCATCAAGGGTCAAATCGAGATTACGTAACCCACCACCTGCATTATCCTTCCCCACCGATGACTCGACAGGCGTTACATTTAGATTAACTCTCTTTTCTGATTGGATAACCTAAATGTTAGTCGATGTTGTCATAGTCACGCTCTGATTATTTAATTTATTACATTTGTTACAAGATTATATTTAAACGTAGACTGCGATAGATTTCGTGTTATAAGTTTGGTTGATTCAAGGAAGTTTATTTTCATAGTTCAGTGTAGAGGATTGTGTTGAGACTATATTTTAGGCTGTAAGTTGCGCTAAGACAGAAAACCGTCGGTGAACCGTTTATCATCTTTCATTGGTACCACGAGAAGCATAAAACTATTATCAAAGACACCAAAAAAGTGGTGCGCTGCATTAAAGGCTACGATGCCAACGCTCTTTTTATCTATGGGCACTATGCAAAAAATGCCCAGATTATGCGATCATGCGCAAAGCTGAAGATGGTTATAAACCTCTTAAGATGACCTATTACACGCGTCAGTGCAGAGAGTATCTGACTTGGATTTCCCACCAACACCAGGTCTCTGTGAGAACCAGTTTAATGCTCGCGAGAAGGATTTGGGTAAACGTAAGACTAGAGTGGATGGTTGGGATAGAGTCAATGGGACCGTGTATCAGTTCCACAGCTGTCTCTTTCATTACCATCCAAATGTGACATCACTCTCGATCGCGATGTCAATCCGGTGAAGAATTTTCAGTTGGCTGTTTTGTACGAGAAGACCTGTGAAATAACTGCTTATTTAAAGAGCCTAGGGCGTGTTCGCGTAATTGTCATGTGGGAGTGCGAGTGGCAAAAACTGAAGAAAACCACACCAGCGATTCAAGTTTTCATAGAGGAGAACGTGCATGGTTCGAGACCATCCTTTGATAAACATAAACCCATCACCGATGAGGTCATTATAGATTCGGTTTAATGCGATTCATTTGTTGGTCTCGTCGAATGTGATATTCATGTCCCCGAACAGTTAAAGCCCCATTTTAGCGAGATGACCCCTATATTTAAAAATGTAGACGTTGGCATAAATGACATCGGCTCCTTATGCGGGAGTACGCCACCAAAAACAAGTTGCTGAGCACCCGAAGACGTACTCTCGTGGGTAGTTATAGTGGAACAAAGATCCTGTTTGCCACTCCTCTGTTAAAGTAGTATTTAGACCACGGCTTGAAGGTCACTAGAATATATCAGGTTGAAGAGTACCTACCCGTTAGTTGTTTTAAAGAGTGTGGTGACAAGGCCACAGAGGCGCATCGGGCTGGAGATTTAGATGCAAATTAATCTATAGTCAGCGAAAAGATGAAACTCCTGGGAAACTCGACATACGGGAAGACCCTGACGAATAAGGCTAAACACGTGGACGTGTCGAATGTTAAGGAGGGGACCAATACAACCAAGCTGGTAAATAATCCACGGTTTAAAAACATGACGCGTGTTGGCGAGGACCTGTACGAGGTGTCGATGGGAAAACGATGCATCGTGTGGGATCTTCCTTCACAGATTGGTTTTTTTGTCTACCAATACGCCAAATTGAGGATGCTACAATTTTACTATGACTTCCTGGATAGGTTCGTAGACAGGTCCGACTTTCAACTCTGCGAAATGGACACGGATAGTCTCTACTTGGCGTTCAGTGAGCATTGGAAGGAGTCGTTAAAACCGATAAGGTGGGCAAATTATTCTCACAGTACGAACTGTGGTTCCCCTCGGAGACTTGCTAGAATCATCGCGCATATTTCATTCAGCGTAGAGGTAGCGTTATGTATGACTGCTCCGAGTGTAAGGCGACCTGGTCTGTTCAAGTTGGAATATTCGGGAGATGGGATGGTATCCTTGTGTAGCAAGACCTATTACTGCTTTGTGGATTATGCAAAAGTTAGCACCAAGGGTCAATAGCCATATATTCGTTTTAAAAGCAACAAAAGTAACTCCATTCTGATGCCGCCTGCCGTCTCCCGGGAGCCAAGGGTAGGAATTTTGTGTGTGTGTCAGGGGAACATTGTTTCCTCAAAACGTTTATTCAAGACAATAAAAATAATCTGACCCCCGTCACCCCGGAGGCAGCGGACGGTATCAGAATAAAGACACTTTTGTTGCTTCTAAAACGATTATATCACTGCTATCCATAGACCGCAGAAGACCTTGGCGCCATGTACGAACTCGACAGTATATGCTGGCTATAAAAGTTATTTAATAAAATTGTCAAAGATCACTTTTAAGTCGATTACAATGTTGATTTTATGTTAAATTATTCATGACAGTGACATACAGTATATTATTTTTCTATGTGTTCAACTGTCATGAATTCGTTCATTTGCAATGGCGGCTTTAGGGCATATGGCAGTTCAGGAGTCTTGCTGCATTCCTTTCATTTCTTATCTTAGTGTGTATGTGTTAGTCATGTATCATATCTTTGTGTGCATGTCTATGTTAGTCATATCTCATATCTTTGCGTGCATGTCTATGTATGTTAGTCACATCTCATACCTCTGTGTGTGCATGCCTATGTTAGTCATGTCTCATATATGTGTGTGCATGTTTATGTTAGTCATGTCTCATATTTTTGTGTATTTGTGTTTAGTCATATATTATATCTTAGTGTGTGTAACTGTGTTAGTCATATCTCATATTTAAGAGTGTGTCTGTGTTAGTCATATCTCATATCGTTGTGTGCATGTCAGTGTTAGTCACATCTCATATCTTTGTGTGTGTATGTCTGTGTTAGTCCCCTCTAGTGACTTGGGCAGATGGTGCTCGTAAACCTGGGAGGGCCGACCTTCTAAGGGCAGAATCCCCCTACAGAAAAAACAATCTTCTGCCTTGCAGGAAGATTGGGGACAATCAAATGCTAAGGAAAGCAAACCTGAATAAAATGCTGACTGAAATCGGATGCACTGGGCCACTGGCGCAGAACACAGTGCAACGTTTTAACAGGTATTCAATCAGAGTGGATCTAACAGACTCTAATTGTGATGTTCTGTCTGTGGGGTCGATCAATTCACTTAAACAGGCAGCTGTCTTCATGTGAGAGTCTGGAATCCTACTCTGATTGAGTCCTGATCGCAGAGAGAGAGAGAGAGAGAGAGAGAGAGAGAGAGAGAGAGAGAGATTTCTTATCTATTTTCAATTTTTAAAAACACTGATTGTAAAGTCCTTTGGTGTGTGAATATAATTAATTCAGTGCGATGGGTTTTTGAGTTATTGAGTTATTTGCGGGTCATCATCATTGCACTCCGAACGTGTCTATTGGTGCTCAGATTCCCTCCTTAGCAAGTCCTGCAGTGTTCAGCGACTGACGACTCCAGTTCTGTGTATAGGTTCTCTAATAAGTTACCTTTTATTACACTGTACAAACAATGGTAGATAGACATTGCAATTTTTTTTACCGTTTGAAAATGATAAAATGCATCAATGTATTGCTATCTTTACAGCTGTGCATAGATCCAATTCCTTCCAACAGAGTTCGCGTAAATGGGTCAGTGTTCTTGTTGGGGGCTCATCAGCGGGTAGCGACAACACGATAGCCAGAACTGATAGTGATAGGGTGTAATATTCAAAGGACCTGACTAGGGGCAGAAATTGGTGTTCATGGTTCAGCACGAAACCACACCGTAGACAATACAAAAATACGATGAAAAATAAGCGCGCAGGCGCTAGAGTTACACTAGAGTGAAACAGCGGCTACCTGTTATTGAGAAATTTTTCTACGGTACTGATGTCCTACAGAAAACCCTACCAGATGATAGACGATGAAGGTTGTGGATATTCTAAATTCTACAATATATTCCACCTTCGCCATGTTACTTTTGTGCGTGAAAAATTATACCTATGTAGAGTAAGCTGTCTGTGCGCAACATTAATTTTATACAGGTTTATATTGCGTGAGTGAGTGCACAAGCCTGTGTCGATTGTCATCGATAATGTCTACGCTTGCAATAAATAAAAGTAAAGAGCCCCGTCTCACCAAGTGTCGTAGAGGGAATATGCTGTTAGTGACCATAATTTTTAGAGACCTTTAGTACATGATTTTTGGGGTAATGTGGTCGGTATTACGCCTGTGTCGTTTTACTTTCCCAGAAAAAAACGCGTACCCATTTAAGGCTGGGTGAACCCGGAAGCCGATGATCAGGATCGAATCCGACCTTTTGTACTTTTTAGTCCATTTCAACCACTGAGCAATCGCGGGTCACTCCCTTCCAATGATCATTGTTGACAGACATACCAGATGTGATTGCATGTGGCGAGGTGGTGATTAAAACCAATATGGGGACATATTTTGGGAGTGGAATTCGGATCATATTTTGTTTCAAAAGCCATATTGACTTTGTAATAGCATAAAAGTAAAAAAAAAGTAATGTACCCCCGTCACGCCAAGTGGCGTATAGGGAATATGGTGTTAGTGACTATAAATTTTACAGACCTTCGGCACATCATTTTTGGGGTAATGTGGTCGGTATTAAGCCCGTGCCGCTTTACTTTCCCAAATAAAATTCGGTACCCATTAAAGGCTGGGTGAACCGGAAGCCGTCGGTTGGGATCGAACCCTACCTCTTGTCAATAGCATAAGCTCGCAGTGAATTATCGGCGATGAGACTCATAGCAGCTGCATGCATCGATGGACGGTTGCTGATTCTGTTGTATCGAAGACCCAACCAACGAGCGAACGATGGCCGTTCATACTGTTAGTGCTGCTGATATTGAAAGACTCGAAAATTGCAAAATGAAACCTTGAGCACTATATAGATGCACAAGCGACAGACTCATGGTCTATAGAACACGTGCTTATATAAGCGCTGATAAGAAGCATCCGATATCTGAGAACTGAATAAAGGAAACAGGATATGAATGGGTAAATCATGAAAATGTCGACCGAAAATATCAAATTAGTGTGTGGAGGCAAAGGAACTTTACAGCAGTAGATTTGGAAGCTGTCAGCGACCTACAGCTGATGACTTGGGCCAATATCGGTAAATCAGAACCATTCAGATCCTACTCCACCTCTCCGTGGTGCCTCCAGAAACAGACTAACCAGTCTAGTCTGACCAAGCGAATAGAAATAGAATAAAGAAAAGTCAACCCGATATTTAAAAAAAACATGCTGAAGTCGGATGCGGTGGGCCGAAAGACGCAAATATCACAGATCTACTGCCAACTACAAAACAACGTATCCACGTACACTTAACGTTCTTCTATTGAAATCTATTGACGGATGATGAAGAGGGCATCAATTCATTTAGATTCAAAGAGTGAACGACAGGAAGAAAGAAAATTAGAGTGTGGACTATCTAACATTAACCCTGCGGCAGTATGAGTTTCTGCGCTTCCAGGATTCAATACTACCTTGCCATCGCCAACCAACTAGATAGAGCAGGGATGGCCAATTAGGTGCTCGCGGGCCACAAGTATTTACAAAAATAAAATCAGGTTGCATTGAGCAAAATGTCCTGGGTAAAATTGATTTAAAATTTGTTACATTAACTTCTATCGTGGAGAAAGCTAACTCAAATATTCCCTAGTAGACCTATGTTTAAAACTCGGAACACTCTAGTAGTTAGTTAGTGACTTCCTGTCATTCCCGGCCCATCCTTTTTTTCTTTTTGATCGTCCTGCGACCGACTTAAACAAAGGAAGAAGCCAACGAATGGTTCTAGAGCCGACTCTCGGTTTGGCGAGTTTAAACAGTTTCCGCCAAGAAATACTGTCAGTCACCCACCTTCTCCACCCCAACACATTCACCTCACAATTATTTTACTTTCAGTTTCTTTCTCTCCAAACCTCTTTTCATCAGTCAAAATTATACATCCGATCTGATCATTCTGATTTTGTCGAGTTACAGTGAACAGTTCCATTTTAACAAGAAACAGTGCTATTGTTGTAATCTATGTTTTCATTGTCTGTTGCTTCGGTCGTGGTATAATATGAACAATAAACGTCAATTAAATGAAAAAATCAGATTTTTTCATGAGAAATGGAAACATGATTCTTTATTTATCAACAATAAGGATAGCAAACAGCAGTGCTTTGTGTGTTTGCAAGTGTTGTCTGTAAATAAAGAGTATAATCTTAAACGGCATTACACACAGTATCACGGCGCTAAATACAAGGACTACATTGGTACAATGCGTTCTACACTTGTGTGCGATTTGAAGAAAAAGGTTAGTGCTCAGAAATATGTTTTTAACTACATTAACAACAAAACAAACAAGTTCCTTAATGGCATCGTTTGTTGTAAGCGCAGAGATAGCGAAATAAAAAAAATCATTATGTGACGGAGACTTCGTAAAGCGTTGTTCTATTAACATGGCGCGTGCATTTGGGGAAGAAAAAATTGCCAGTCATTTTAAGAGCGTTCCACTATCAAAACAGACAGTCACTAGAAGGGTTGAGGAAATAATTTCTCATATATCTAGTAAATTAAAGAGTGTCGTTACAAATTCCGCTTACTTTTCTCTGGCTTTGGATGAATCTACTGACATATCAGACACAGCACAACATTTAATTTTCATAAAAACTGTTTCAAAAGACTTTATTATCAATGAAGAGCTACTAGCTTTAGATTCATTGCATAATACGACCAAAGGTCAAGACATTTATAACTCAGTTATGAAAGTTGTTAACGGTATCGGTGACATAAACAGACTTTCAACAATAGTGACAGATAGCGCTAAGTCAATGTGTGGTACTCAAACAGGTCTAGTTGGATTATTAAGGAAGGCTGGAATCCATTGCCCAGCATTATACTGCATTATACACCAGGAGGCGCTGTGTGGCAAGATTCTAGACGTGGAGGATATTATGAAAACTGTAATAAAGTGTGTGAATTTAATAAAAGGCGGGAATCGGTCTTTGACACACCGACAGTTTATAAATTTTCTATCAGAAGTTGAGGCGGAATATGGCGATTTGGTGCTCTGCACACAAGTACGCTGGCTAAGCAGAGGGAATTGTTTGAGCCGGTTTTTTGCTTTGAGAAACGAGATAAAGCAGTTTTTAGAGAAACATGATACCAACAAAGAACTGATCAGAAAAATGTCTGATCTACATTTTAACAGCGTATTGGCCATTTTAACTGATATCACCCAGCACATGAATGAACTCAACGTGAAGCTACAGGGACGTTCCCAAACAGTCTCATATTTGGTAGGACACCTAGATGGATTTATAAGTCAACTAAAAGTTTTTTACTTTACCCTGGCCAAAGAAAACTTCATTCATTTTCCTTCGTGCGAAGAATTGATTGAGGAGCGCAGTGACACTGATTTCAAATTTATTTTCTGTATTAATGTTAGACAAACTATTGGAGCAATTCAACGAACGATTTTCTGACTTCAGTGGTATACGACCAGAACTAGCATTGTTTTCCAACAACATGACCCTTTTCAGTTGGAGTTATGTAACCTCCAAAGTGACCCCTTTTTCCAATCAAGGATGGAGATAGGAGTTGACTTTTGGAAACTTGTGCCACGGGAAAAATATCCCGCATTGAGTGATTTCAGTTTGAAAATTACTTCTATGAAGCACATATATATGTGAATGCGCTTTTTCAGCAATAAAGGAGATTAAATCGTCACAAAGAAACCGACTCACTGATGGCCACCTTCAGGATTTATTACGATTATCATCATCATCTTTACACATTGACTTTGATGAACTTGTTGCTGCACATGAACGTCCACATTGTTCTCATTAAGGTTTGTTACATGTCAACTTTAAAATGACCTAACTAAAACATGTTTGTTAAACAATATAAATAGCAAATTTTATTCATTTTTATAAATCAACTAGGCATTTTTAACTCTGTTGCAATAAAAGGATTTATGTAAACAAATAATGCCGATAAATAACAAAAATATTACCTTAAAACAAATGCTAAGTTTATTTGTATTGATGTTATATGTGTGGCCCGCCACAAAAAAAAATAATAAAAAGGTGGCCCGCCATTTGAAAGAAATCGGCCATCCCTGAGATAGAGGATGCAGAGAACCAACCCCGAATGTGTGAACTGCAGACGTTAATGTCCTCATGTGTAAAAATTCTAAAGGCACCGGTACTCAACGCTATGAGCGACAAAAAGGTGTTTCTGTAGTGCATCACCAAGGAAGTGCTTGGATCTTTAATGCATGTTCCAGTGGCAGAACCATTCATGAAGATAGTCGCGCCTACACAATAACAATGGAAACCATGGACGTGATCAGCCTTTATCTAGTTATTAAAAAGAAAAAAAAAGTAAAGTACCCCCGTCACGCCAAGTGGGGTATAGGTAATATGGTGTTAGTGACCATCAATTTCACAGACCTTCGGCACATGATTTTTGGGGTAATGAGGTCCGTATTACGCCCGTGCCGCTTTATTTCCCAGAAAAATCCGGTACCCATTAAAGGCTGGGTGAACCCGGAAGCCGTCGGTTGGGATCGAACCCTATCTCTTGTCCTTTGTAGTCCAGTTCACTAACCACTGAGTTATCGCGGCTCCCTTTATCTGGTTATAGTTACAAGATTACATTCATGTCGGTGTGATGTGTGTTTCGATTAGCTAGATCCGCAGAATCCAGACAGGCTCCTTCCTCAGGCATCTGCTGGAGTCAATATAGAGATCAAAGTCCTGCAAAGTTACCTTCTTTTTCGTCCGGGTCACACTGGTGTTGAAGGCAATGAAAGAGATTATAAATTAGCTGATTCAGCGATCATATGAGAGGGTCAGTCCTTGGATAGGGCAGATATTATTGTGAGCCTCCGAAATATTGGTAGAATGAAGGACTGAAAAAGTAAAACGACGTCGCTATCCAGATTGCTAGAAATGGGTAAAAATATTGACATTGCCAGCAATAAGGATTTTATGAACGAATGAAATGAATTGTCAGCCAACACCGAACTAGTACAGTTAATCGTTGTGTGCTGAATGATTGGGAAGATTGGAGCACCTATGGCTGTGTCCGAAGTGCAATGAGAATGATATTAACATACCATAGCATGAGAAAATGTGTCTCGCTTGTTGTGGTCCATGGTGTAACACCAATTAAAATGTACCTACTCTCCTTGTACACAAGATAGTCTTTTTTTTAATTCTTCATCTAGTTTTTGCCGACTAGTATTTAACTATGCCAATCAGTATTTGAGGGAGCCGCGATAGCTCAGTGGTTAGTGAACTGGACTACCACAGACAAGGGGTAGGGTTCGATCCCAACCGACGGCTTCCGGGTTCACCCAGCCTTAAATGGGTACCGGATTTTTTTCTGGGAAAGTAAAGCAGCACGGGCGTAATACTGACCACATTACCCCAAAAATAATGTGCTGAAGGTCTGTAAATTATAGGGTCACTAACACCATATTTCCCTATACGCCACTTGGCGTGACGGGGGTACTAAATAATAATAATAATCAGTATTTGGTATTAAATGACTTCTTAGGACTCACTGATCTATAGATTGGAAGATCTAGACTTTGCAGACGACATTGTGCTTATTAGTGATAGCATGCATAAGATATAGGACAACGCAGATTCCCTATCATCATTGGCTGGTTTGATAGGACTTTAAATTAACAGAGAGAAGACCAAAATAATGACAACGGGGACTGTACCAAAAGGCAATATTTACCTTGATGGGAAGAAGTGGATTACATTACATTTGAAGTTTCTCTCTATAATAATATACATTTTGTATTATTTGTCTCTGGTCTCAACCACTGGAAACTACTATTCGTGCTGTTTCGTCCTAATACTCCTTGCCTGCAACGCAAGTATTCAGCCATACGGGAGATGCTTGTCTTAATAGGAAAATGCAGATATACAATTTATTCCCGAGTTAATTTCGTAACCCAATGCTATAGTCATGGGCATGCGTGAGCTACTTTTTCAGTTAGCTGAGTTGGCCGTGTGTTCTAGCGTTTGGTTTTTGTGGCAATGAGCTGTGCCGAGGAGTACGGCTTTGATCCTGCTTAGGATCATCTATTGTTCTTTGGTTTTTTTTTTTTCTGTTCTTGATTATTTGTGATTTTCTTCCGAATGTTGTAAACATACCTCTTCCCAAGAAATTATTCGCCGCTTACTTTACATATCTTGGTAGCAGTATATCTCAAGAAGGAGGAATTAGAAAAGGGATCAAAATCAGAATAGCAAAGACGGCTTTAAGTTTTAAAAACCTTTACAAAAATAGAACGATCAAAGACAGCACGAAAACAGTGTTTAAAATTTTCCACTCAAGCGTTTTATCCACCCTCGCCGTGTGAAAGCTGCAAAACATCAAATGAGATTGAGAAAAAACTCGAACCATTTGAACACAAATTCCAAAGATACTTTGCATTAAATGGTATGAGTTCAAGACTGATGCTGATATAAAAGAAATGGCCATGCAACTATTTATCTCGTCCACTATTAAGAAAACGAGTTGGACATATGTCGGGCATGTATATATATATATATATAAAACCCAGAGAATTACTAAGCAGGCTCTCATATTGGAAACATTAGGTCAAATAAAAGGAGGACGACCTCGAGAAACACTGATTGATAAGAACTCTAACAAAAGAGGCTAGGTTGACTAGCAAAGACTCACTCTATATAATAATCAAGCAGCTCGCCCAGAATAGAGACAATTAACGGGAGACTCCACTAACCACTATGTGCAGTTATTATTGCCCCATTGGAAGGATAAAGAATACGGGCTTTTTATAAACTTTGCTTTCTTCCATGTAATTTTGATGTCCATGACAATACCTTTTTATATTCGGTCTTGCTATATAAGGAGTAATTTTGGCCATGTAATGAGAAGAGAACAACTGGAATATATTGTAACAACTGGAAAAATTGAGTGACGAAGAGATAGAGGGAAGCAAAGAGAAAAAATACCAGACAGCTTATAAGAGAATGGATTGGCAGAAGGCCAACAACAGAAATGATAAATAACTGTCGAGATCGAAAGTTGTGGAGAAACATGATCACCTACGCCAGCAGGCCCAGTACTCGATGATGATGATATAAGGAGTAAATGATCATTTATTTGTAATTTGTGATAACTGAGTCCTATTATGCTAAATACACCATGAGAACACTGATCAAATGAACTATCTATCTATTGATCTTTAGAGCCGGCCCATAGGGCATAGACCCATATACTCTTTCTCTTTTCTAGATTTTTATTCTAGCAATTTTCAATCCTTGTAAAGATCGTTTATCAAATATCGCAATTTATCTCTGTTCTGTGCAAGCAACTCTATCTCATTGAGGGAGCCGATTCCTAAAGTCGTTTCCGGTTGGATCCAAGATGGAGGATTTGATTTTCTCCCGCTTGGTATAGAACCGTCGTTGATCAGAGGTTTAAAAAGCCGCTATCGTAAAAATGCTTTTGTTAATGAAATGTAGACCTGATACACAATGTGTAAATTAGCAGTAGATAATAGTGATAGTATTTTCGGCCCTAAAACAACAACAAAAATAGGATTCTGTGATGTACGAACAATGGCTGCGCCGATGAAACAAGCATGTCGCAAGCGAGATGGATAGATATGACCTCGATATACTAGGATTAAGCGAAATGCACTGGCTAGGAACAGGTAAGAAATCTGTTGATAATAAAATAATTGTTTTTTTCAGGAAGGAAAGAAGGAAAACACCGCGAAGGAGTAGGCATAATGATGACAGACATAGCTGCAATACGTTTATTAGAATGGGAACCGGTAAATAGCCGTCTGATACGAACACGCTACAAAACAAAATATGGAAGACTTTCAATTGTTCAATGCTATGCGCCTACAAACGAAGCTGATGATGAAGTTAAGGACGATTTTTATAACCAACTACAACAACTTATAAACAAAAATACCAAAACACGACCTTTTAATTGTAATGGGAGACTTCATCGCCAAAGTTGGAAAAGACAACGCAGGAGTTGAACATGTAATGAGGAGAGAAGGGTGTAATACAACAAGTCAGAATAGAGACAGATTAATAGATTTATGTTTAATAGAAAATTTATTTATAGGTGGGACATTATTTCCACACAAAAATATTCACAAAACAACATGGATATCTCCTGAAAATGAACTACAGAAGTAAAAAAAATATCTATATACGTGTTTCATAAACTACACGAAAATATTTGACAAAATAAAGCATACTGAAATAATTAATATGCCGATCGATGACAAGGATCTGAGAATCATATACAGTGGCAACAAACAGCAGCCATAAGAACTATTCCAATTTATAAAACAAAGATTCAGACAAGGTCGTGTTGTATAATGGGTATTCGGGGCTACTCTTGCCTCCCTGGATAGCTTCTTTAAGTTAATCTCAGCCTCTTTTACGTATATAAACAAGTCTGGGGTGTAATACAACACCAACATATGTTTATTTACAAATTCCACATAGAGTTCTTGAACACTTCGAGTATGGGCGGCGTGGATGGCCGTCTAAATCACACAATTACCAAAGATAGATTGTCTCAGTACTTCATATTTCACAACTCCTAGCACTTATCTACTGTCTTAATTTATATAAAAGATTTAATGTCACACATCCTCCACATATAGCATATTTTGCAACTCTCTAGCAAGTATATAATATCACCATTCACAGAAGCTTATGTCACCATTTCAGCAGTATGTCATAATTCACAATTGTACATAATGTCACAATTCACAGAAGTATCGAATGTAATAATTCACCGAAGTATCAAATATCACAATTCACAGAAGTATCCAACGTCTCAATTCACAGAAGTGTCAAATGTCTCAATTCACAGAAGTGTCAAATGTCTCAATTCACAGAAGTATCAAACGTCTCAATTCACAGAAGTATCAAACGTCTCAATTCACAGAAGTGTCAAATGTCTCAATTCACAGAAATGTTAAATGTCTCAATTCACAGAAGTATCAAACGTCTCAATTCACAGTAGTGTCTGATGTCTCAATTCACATAAGTGTCAAATGTCTCAAACGACAGAAGTATCAACTGTCTCGCACTATCCAGCAACAATATAATATCACCTACTTGTTCTGTTGTGGTTAAGCATTTGAACTTATGTCCTTTCCGGCGTTATCTCCCGTCTCTGGTCTATCTCCCACCTTGAGTTCTGGTTTCTTTTCTATGTCTAATTGACTTATCTTCGTGCCATTTTGGCGTATATCTCGACTTGTCCCTGGTAGATCGCTCTTCCAACTATCAGTCTCCAGTCGAGCTCCGAAAGGATTAGCTGACTTACTACCTAGTGGCTGAACCTTCAGCTCTATTTAAATGTCTGTGCTTACTTCTCTCGATGACTCGACTCTGCGGCTGTCCTCTATGTGTTCCCCAAATCCGTTTGAGTCTGCCTTTTTATATGACCCTTTACTTCATGTTTTCTCTGTTTGTATCCTCGCTCGCAGTACTTTTCTCCGTTGATTTGGGGTTTCACGTTTATGCTCGTCTGCCCACCTTAACATAATTCTCTAGAATATTCTTTTACCCTCTCGCGACATTGACCTTTTGGTCTGTCTGGCGATACGTTTAACCATACCTGTCCCTCATCCCTCTTTCCACAAATCCTTTGTCACGTCAGCTCCTGGCCTTCACACTGTTAATAAATTGTTGTTCCATTTTTTTTCCTACGCTAGTCTGCCCACCTTAACCTAATTCAATAGAATAACTTCCACTCATTCGTGACCTTGCCTTTTTGGTCTGGCTGGACATATTTTTAACCATACCGGTCACTCATCACTTTTAATTAAAGAATACATTATTATGCCTACTTCAGACCTTGCCATTATTAATATCCTGTTGTTCCCCTTTTACAGTGTTCTGTGCCGGATATTTTCTCACTTTACAGCGAAAATATTATTAGATAATTGGTAGACAATGAAGTAGTTAAGCGGGACAAATCTGAAACAAGTGCAGAGGGTCAAAAACTTTCGAGCAATAATAACATCAGACGGAAGATGCACCATATAAATAAAAAGCAGAATAGCCCAGGCCAAAGTATCATTTGCGAAAATGAAAAATCTTGTGCAACAGGTCTATGTCAATAGAAATGAAAAAGAGAGTTTCATCAGTGCTATATAGAGCCAATTATGACCTATGGAGACGAATAATTGACATTAGACAAACGGATCATAAAACGAGTACTGAGAGATGCGACTTCTCAGAAGAATGTTGAGCGTGTCCTGTGCAGCTAAAAGGCCAACAATGAAAAATTCTAAATGAAGCCAACACAAAAAAGAGCCCCTAAAAAACAACAGAAGGCAAAAAGTCGATATTCTTCGGACACATCATGAGAAGAGGAAGGTTGGAATAAAGTAAGTAAAGAGCTCCGTCAAATCGCCAAGTGACGATAGGGAATATGGTGTTAGTGATTATAATTTGTATACACCTTCGGCACATGATTTTTGGGATAATGTGGTCGGTATTACGCCCGTGTCGCTTTACTTTCCCAGAAATAAACCCAGTACCCATTTAAATCTTGATGAACCCGGAAGCCGTCGATCAGGATCGAACCCAACCTCTTGTCCTTTGTAGTCCAGTTCACTAACCACTGAGCTATCGCTGCTTCCAAAAAATGTTTGGAGTCAGTCCTCGGTAGCCTCGG
Source organism: Megaustenia siamemsis (assembly GCA_032433765.1). Lineage (NCBI taxonomy): Eukaryota > Metazoa > Mollusca > Gastropoda > Stylommatophora > Ariophantidae > Megaustenia > Megaustenia siamemsis. The sequence continues at coordinate 19,268,331 of JAVIAB010000102.1, forward strand.
CCTGCGTTCATCACACAATGAGGCATTCAAAAACTAACAACTCGATAACCCACGATGTGCTATCGATAACCAATTCGCCACATAATAAAGACTTACATGGATTCTTTATTTCCCCTACCGCGATATTCAAAATGCTTTCTGTGCAGGTCACCAAGAAATCAGATGGTCACACATACGTGGTCTGATGATGATGACAGTCGGCTCATTTGACAAAGGGTATGCCAAATGCAGATACTATGAGATCACCAGAAATCTCGGAGATCAGCCGAGGCTGACATCTACTAATGTCGGTGGGCTTCTCCGTTCCAGTATCACGAGAGTCGGGCGAGTTACCAACAGTTGGTTCTCGGTTGCACCTTTCTCAATCACCAAAGTTGGAATACGTGGTTACAAATGGCAAAATACAGGAAAAGGGAGATCATGGACGACAAAGAGAGAAGATACTAGACAGCTTGATGTCATGGTATGGTAAACAGTCAACAACAGAATTTATACTATGTACTAAGGACAAAGAATTGTTGAAGGGTATAATCTCCTATGTCTACCGGTATGACACATGATGATGAGATCTATTAAATTAGTTCTAGTTATGTAGGTAGTTTCCATGTTTAACCTATAACAGGACTGATCTTTACATTTCAGTAGAAAATGTTATTCTGCTATGCAGTTTATTTAACATAATACCATCACATAGCAATAGATCAACCGCGTTTTCGGTCTTTCATTCATTCATGTGTTAGTCACTTGTGTGCTACGCAGGTGATCAGATTACATTTTTCAAAAGTTGACACTAACTTTCTGACAACTTGGTTGCTTAAATCAGTTCTGACGTTACCTTTCTACCACGCAGTAACATGAACATAAATTAAGAAAGAAGAGCAAGAGATTGAATCGTTAGAAGTGTGGATATATAGAAAAATGGGGTGGAAGGAGAAGAAGACAAACAAGGAAGTTCTGAATCAGCTGAAAATGAAAAAGGAACTACTTAACACAATTTGAAAAAGTCAACTGAAGTTTTCTGGAACATGTGAAGAAACCCAATACTACATTAAAGCCATCTTGGAAGGGAAGGTACAATGTAGACGAGGCAGACCAAGGCTAAAATGGACTGATAACATTAAAAGGTGAACAAGTGGACCTATGACAGATTGCTCTTCCGGTGGTCCCAAGATGGTGGTCTTTTTTCGCCGGTTCGTCGCAAAGGATGTGTGATTTCATTGCTGTGTGATTCTCATCATCATGTGCCATACCGGTTGGCGTGGGCGATCATGTCCTTCCACAATCTTCTATCCACAGTGCATCGTATCAGTTCTGTTGTTGACTGTTTTCAATGCCATGACACCAAGCTATCCAGTATTTTCCCTCTTTGTCGTCCGCGATCTCTCTCTCCTTTTATTTTGCCAGTTGTAACCAAGTATTCCAACTTTCCTCTTCTCATGATGTGTCCAAATTATGTTGATTGCTTTTTTCTGATGTTTTTTAAGAGTTCCCTTTTTGTGTTGGCCTCTTTGAGAATTTCCTCATTGGTCTTTTTAGCTGTCCAGGGAACTTTCAACATTCTTCTGAGAAATCCCATATCTGTGGCCTCCAATCGTCTTTTCATTTGTTTGTCTACTGTCCATGACTCGCTTCCATAGGTCAGAATTGGTTCTATATAGCACCGATGAACTCTCTTTCTCATTTCTATTGACATAGATTTGTTGCATAAGATATTTTTCATTTTCTGAAATGCTATTTTGGCCTGAGCTATTCTGCTTTTTATTTCTGGGGTGCATCTTCCATCCGATGTTATTATTGTGCCCAAGTATTTGACGCGTTGCACTTGTTTCAAATTTGCCCTGTTTATTTGTATGCTGCATGTTGGTGATGATATATGATCATTACTTCTGTTTTCTTACTATTCAGACTGAGACCTTTCTGATCATTACTTCTGTTTTCTTACTATTCAGACTGAGACCTTTCTTTGTGCTTTCTTTTGCTATTATGTCTATCATTTCTTGTAGTTCATTCTCTGTTGCTGCTATTGTGTGATTCTGAATGAAGAAAATAAAAAGCTCACGGTGTATTCACGTGCCGAAGAGCTGATTGACTGGGGTTGGCCAGTCTATATTGTGGAAACGGGTTCTGGACCGTGCGATCGAGTGAGTGCATGTGAGTCTAGACCATCCATAGCATCGACTTTCACCGACAAAATAAAAAATAACGAAAATAAGTATTCAGATGAAGCCTAAACGACAACATCGAAGAAGGAAAACAAAACAGGCAAACGTACCGAAATACGTAAGAAACCGTCGGGGTGTGAGAAATTAGGTCTAAAGTATGTACGCGTTACATACTGGAATTGTGCTTCCATAAATCAACAACGGCCCATTCTTGATAAGCTACTGTGCGGCGCTGATATAATGATTTTGCAAAAAACACTTCTTCGTGATAGGACAGTTAGCGTTCCTGGATTTCTACAATAGACGACTTCTTAGACAGGTCATCCTTGTGCAAAACAACATGGTGGCAGCTGAGGTTGATATGTCTGCTTGGGACAGTGAAGAATTGCAGACACAACCGATTTGGGTACAGACCTCAGTTTCTTTCGTGGTTATAAAAGTGTATGCCTGTAATTGGAAGGTGGACACACAACAATTCACCACACCTTCGATTTGGAGATGGCATCCAATGATGATGATGTATTTTCTTAAGCTATCTTGTATGTTTTCTCTGTTTCCCATAAAAGTAAAAAAGTAAAGTGCACCGTCACGCCAAGTGGCGTATAGGGAATACAGTGTTAGTGACCATAATTTTTACAGACCTTCGGCACATGATTTTTGGAACAATGTGGTCGGTATTACGCCCGTGCCGCTTTACTTTCCCAGGAAAAAATCCGGTACCCACTTAAGTCTGAGTGAACCTGGCAGCCGTCGTTCAGGACCTAACCCGGCCTCTTGTCCTTTGTAGTCCAATTCACTAATCACTGAGATATCGTGGCTCCCTTTGTTTCCGATACTCTCTTCTTACCTTGAATGTTTCCAGCTGTAACAATTTATCCCAGCCGTTCTATTTTTTTTTCAAGAACGGCCCTAAAAAATTATGTTTGTTTTCCCCCTGAAGTTGGTATTACTCTTTCTGTTAACTTTTGTCTCTATTACAACTTTACTTTACATATTTTTAACAGTTCCATGGTTTTCTCAACTGTCTTCTATTATACTATATTTTGGCCACTAAACACTAAAGAAAATCGTGTCTACTGTTCGATTGTTCAGAGTCCACGTGTCAAAACTGACTCTACATAGTAAAGATAAATTCGTTTTCTTATTTTCATTGAAAAAAATATTGGTAGCATAATATATTTTTTCTATTCCTTGGAATGCAGCATTTTCCTAAACTACTATAATACTTCACCTCTTATCTGCATCGGAAGGTAACATCCTTCCTAGGTATTTAAATTCATTAACCTGTTTTAATATTGCCCCAGTTACTTTAAATATGCACTTCACAACGTGTTTTCTATCCTGTGGCCAAGGTTTGTAATCTTGTCGATGTTGAGGCTAGGACCTTTGATTTTATTTTCCAACACTATAACGTCAATGTGGCCGTGGCCGTGCGGATAAAACCACTGTTCCCGCTGGCTGAAAAGCTGACGTACGGTGTTCGAAGCTCGCGGTAGACTGAAAGGATTTTTTCTATCGGGGGTGAAATAAAAATCCTGAGTCGCACATGTGGCGACTGCTTGACCAAGCGGCCCTTGGTTCTATCGTTGCCACCCGACATACACCAGCAATGGTACTATGTGTCGTAAAGATAGTTTTTTTTTTCTATGACGTCAATTATTTTCTGTAACTCATTTTTAGTCCGAACCACCAATTGTAACGACTTAAAAGATTACCTGAATTTGCAACCATGATCAGACTACAGGTGTCTAATATCGTGTCAAGGTGGGAGATGCCAGACTCGAGCAGCAGAAATCAAAAGAATGCTTCATCAACCAACACTGGTGTCGTTAGTCGCTACTCGTTGAGGGATATACTTTGGAAGAGATCTGAGCACTTATGAGCTTGTTCCTTGTGTAATGAGAATTACTTGTCGACTAAACTAAATTAAACTATTAAGATTGTAATGTCCGCATATCTCAAAGTGTTTATATTGTAAAAACCCACTGATATTCTGGATATGTCCTTCATGGATTTAAGTATAATGTCATCATTATCATTATCATCACTATCGTGTCTGCTGCCGTAGGTGATCATGTCTCTTCAAATCTTTACAGTTGTTTATAATTTATGTTGTTGACTTCCTACTACGCCATTTTCTTAAACTGTCTGGCATATTTTCTTTCTGTTTTCCTGTCTCTCTTCTGCCCTTGTCATTTCCTGTTTACACAAAACATTACATCTGTTCCCATACATTACATGACAAAAACACGATGATCGCTTCCTTCTGATGTTGGAAATTATCATCTTTTTTTTTTACTTGAACCTTACTATACGAATTTAATATTTGTAGTGAGCGTACATAACCCTGCATACCATTTTGTTTATCTGAAAGAAATATACAGTTTATTTCAAGTTTCTTATGGTTGCTGTTATGATCTAAATATTATATTATCCTAGGAAAACAAGGTTGGCAGGTCAACGAGTCTTTCAACAAGGTTTTGTACCAAATTAACATACATCCATTACAATGTTTGACAAGTCTTCTTCTTAGTCCTCTTAACTACGGTCGGAGCATAGGGCCCTCACAAGAGAATTCCACCCAATCCGGCCTTGAGCAATCATGGACAACTCGCAACAGGACATGCCAGCTTATGTCATTTCATCATGTATGGTCTTTGTCTCCTATGGTCTGCCGCTTCCTCGTTTGCCAAGTGGTTTCCATGTTATTACTATGTACGGATGCGCACTTCGTTCCATTCGTAGAACGTGGCCTAACCGTTTCCAGCGTCTTCTTTTCATTTCTTGATTTTTGTTGTTGATCTGATATTCTGCGACTTCTTTGTCGGTAATGTATTATCCCAACGGTTGTTTAAAATCTCCTTAAGACAGCGACCTTCAAATTATCTTAGTTGACCTTATGGTTCATGTCCACGTTTTGCTGCATATAGGAGTACAGATCACACATTTGCCTTGTAAATTCTAAGCTTGGTGCTGAGATGGAGCCTTGTTGAATGTCAAATGTTTCTGAGTCTATTGAATGCCTGGCCTGACAAACTATTCTATTAGATATCTTGTTCTCCGTGTCGCTATTTGATGAAATATATCTCCCCATGTATTTAGAGTGATCCACTCCTTCTAGTCCCATTCCTCTGAATGTAACTTTCTTTGTGCTTTTGGCATTTATCTTTATAATTTTAGTTTTCTCTGCATTTATATTCAGTCCTACTGTGTTAGCAAACTGATCTACTCTATCTATTTTCTCATGTATGTCTTGGTGACAGTGGGCAAGTAATCCAACATCGTCTGCAAAGTCAGTATCTTCAAAACGTCCGGTGAAACCCCATGTAATTCCTCTTGGTCTGTCGCCAACCATCATTCGCATGATCCAGTACACAACCACAAGGAAAAGGAGTGTTAATAAAATACATGTTTGATGGGTGATTAACTTATGTTTCATCTTGAACTTAATCATTTTAAAAACAACTCAAGTCTGCCCCCCACACACACACGCACGCACGCACGCACGCACGCACACACACACACACACTACACACACAAAATGTGTCGTCATCTTCGTTTATAGAGCAAATTTAATGGCATTAATCACTTCGGTAACACAAGTTGTACGTGGGCACAGCAAGATTTCTAAATCCGATTGAAGCATTTAAGTTTCATGTTGGTAAACTGTGATCTTGTCAAAACACCACATTCTGATCTTCTCCATTCTGCACACACTATCGATGATCTGGAGAGCGCGACATACATGAAGATAAGTGCAGATAAAAAACATCCATGTACCAAAAAGCTCAACACGGGGAAAGGTGACAGGCTAAAAAGAAGATAATGAAGGGTGACCCGCGCTGAAGACGTCATCAAACAGGTCTTATAGTTTACCAATAGCAATACTGGAGAGGAGTGGTTACCGGTGCCTACGTCTTTCAGGGCATATTCTCATGTATTGTCACACTCGATAGGCAATACAGTCCAGTCGTGATCGATGCGGAGGTCAACGCCATCATCTGGTACAACACCGACAAAAAAAATACAGTCATCCATGCAGACGGATCCATAATACCACACCAAAGAGTTCATGGGCCACTTAACCCACGCTGTGCAGGCAGAATAATCTAAGGAAGACAGCGGTGCGTACTTTATGACCTCGAGGAGCATGACGATGAAGGTGATGGATGTGGCCAGGGCATTCTTCTGGTTAGAGTCAGAAAACTACACCCATCCCTGTTTACTGTGTGTTTCGATGAGCATTGTAAGAAAAATGGAGGCAGGCTCTATACGCAGGAAGGCACATCATCAGTGCCATTCGGGAAGTTAGAAGGACACAGAACTTCGACAACCATGAGTCCACGTCACTCTTCCGATGAAATAGATGGAAGTTAAGATTGGCACAGCCAGAAACAAGAAACTTAGTGGGCGTGTAAGAAGACTAATCAACCAACACAAAACTGGAGTCGTCAGTCGCTGGACACTGCGAGACTTGCTGAGGAGGAGATCTGAGCACCTATGGACATGTTCAGAGTGCAATGATGATGACCGGCCAATAACCCAATCCAGTCCTTGGACTCGCGAAAGTACGGGGAAATAAAAGCGCGGACAGACTGGCTAGCTGGGGTGTACTAGAACACGTTCATCTAATGGATCATTAATGCCCTTCGCGATAGAGGAAAGGCACAGGACTTCGACACCGATGAGTCCACATCACTCGTTCTGGTTCGAATCAGATGGGAATTAAGACGGACAAAGCCAGAAACGAAAGAATAAGTGGGCGCATAAGAGGACTTATCAACCAATAAAGAACTGAAGTCGACAGTCACTGGATGCTGCGGGACATACTGAGAAGGGGATCTGAGCATCTATGGACATATACGAAGTGTATTGATGACAACCCACACATAACTCAATGCCCAACTCATCGATGAACATAATAGCACTATCTTCATCACTTGAATTGACGCATAAATTATATAATTTCTTGTTAATCTTTTTTGTGCTTCTTCTTCGAAGGTGCGCGTGGCCGTGCGGCTAAAACCACTGTTCCGCTGGCCGAAAAACTGACGTACGGTGTTCGAAGCCCGCTGTAGACAAAGGATTTTTTCTATCGGGAGTGAAATAAAAATCCTGAGTCACACATGTCGTGGCGACTGCTTGACCAAGCGACCCTCTGGTTCTATCGTTGCCCCCCGACATACACCAGCAATGGTACTAAGTGTCGTAAAGATAGTTTTTTTTCCTTTTTTTGATAGTTTTTTTTCTTCGTCATTTGCCTTTCAGCCTTGAGAGGAGATACAATTTGCGGTCTTCAGTTTGCCTCTGCTGCTTTTTATATTTCCTAGTATTTCTAACATTCCGCAATTCATATTTTTCGTGGTCGACCTTTGGATCTGCTATTCTTGCAACGTTTATTGAAGACTCGTTTTGTGTTTTGATCTTTATTTCTTTTTCGACCACGTGGTCAAACCATTGTGTCTGTTGTTTTTGTATATATTCTACGGCGGGAATTATTCCTAGCTTTCTTCTCAGTTCTTCATCAGATCTTATCTTTCAGGCTGTTTCCTTTTCTCTTTTCTTGGTGATGTATAAACTATAAAGACACAGCGAGCTGGAAAAAACAATAAAGGAAGACATGGTTCCTGGGCGTCGCATAAGAGGCAGACCAAGAAGAAGGTAGTTTCAAGACATCAAAGAGACCTTGAACATGACAACAGAAGAAGTGGGAGATCTGGCTAGAGGCAGAAATTCTTTCAGACGGGCTGTGATGAAATGTACCGTTCAGCAAAGGACATATGACCGGATAATGATAATGATGTATGAATTATATAATGTCTTTTTGACGTAAGAACTATATAATTTTTTGTCTATGTATAAATTATACAGTTTCCTGTTTGGTGTATAAATTATGCAATTTCTTGTTTATATAAGTAAACTCTATTATTGCTTTCTAATAATTTGTTTTAATGATTTTTATGAGTTTTTTGCCCCCAAAGATTGTCATGTTCACTCCACTGATCTGGTTGGACAATATAGCTGTTGTGTATTTGTTTTTATGATTGATAAGCCAAGGAGCTTTACCACTATCTAAATGAAGTATTGACCAGAATTTAAAAAAAAAAACAGAATTAAATTATCCAACAATTAATAGTAGAATTAATGTCGACTAAAGCTATCTATATTGTGGTAATAACTCCACAACCAGAACAGATGTTTTATGACACAAATCCCACGGAATCATCTATGGAACCCCACAGAATTGTCCACACATTAAATATAATTTTCTCGTTAATCACATTCGAAATGTTGCGATCACCACCGCCGCAAACTGATATCTTCCACAAACAAATTATTATATTCACTGATGCATGCATTCTCTGTGCGCTTTGACGACGCTTTTGTGGTTGGGAAACGCAGTCTATTCCAAAACGCTCGCGATCTCTTCACTCTTCACAATTTCTATATTGTCCTAACGATTGAAAATTTAGTCAAGCAAAACCAAGAAATGGCCAGACCGTTTGGACATCAAACAGGGCACGTTATTGTTTTATATTCATCAATAACAATCCCATTTAATTACATCAAAAGCGGTAATTGTTGTGAAGCATGCCAGCGAAGGGCAAGTAAATAAAAGTATAAACGGACGAGTTGCATTTCCCCTCATCAAACAACTCTTCTCTCTCTCCACCCCCCCCCCCCCCCAACCCCACTTTCCCTCAGCCAATCTGGTTTATTATTTCTTTGTGTTCGGTTAAAAATGACTTGCTTTCGGGAAAAAAACCCAATATAAAGTGTAATATTTGATGTCATAATTATTTGGACCTTATTATGCGTATTATGATTTCGTCATTTGTTGGCTCGTCTGTTATTATATGCGTGTTCTCGAACCGTACATCGTGATCTGTAGACAATATCTCAGTAAGTTTGTTCCATCTGACTAAGCTAAAGGGAATATTTTGTTTGACATGTTTGATTGCCATGGTGCGTGTGTTTTTATGTTATTTATGTATGTGTATATTAGCGCGTTTCTATATTATATAACATATAATTTGTATCCGTGTTGGATCTGTTTGTATCCTGTTACAATTGTTTGTCTTAGTCGTTGCAACTGTGATAGAAGTGTTTGCATTTGTAGTAGATGTATTCATGTTGTAATTGCCTTTTCATCTGCAGTTAACAAAGTATTTATATTAGACATTGTTCACATCTGTGATAGATGTGTTTGTAAAACGGTGCCTTACGTTTTTGAATTAATTAAATTTTTATTTTTATAAATTATAGATTTGCAAATAGAACAACTCTGAAAATGATTTTGCATAGATTAAAACAATTTTAAAAGCAATAAAATATTTTACTGTCATCCCTTGTGACAAACGACAATTCACAAGCAACAGAAATAGACTAAAGATGAAACAAAAGCATCGTACAACTGTCACCACTGCTGTCAAACGAGGAAATAACAGAAGAGACAAAACGGGCACGCCACAACAGAATCGTCATCCCAGCTTGTGCAAGCAATGGATGGAACTTCAAATAACAGTATGTAAAAATAACCACTACCGAAATTAAATGTGTTAAAAGCATGACAGGAAATAGATTGAGAGATACGATTTAAAAAAAGAAGTGAGAAAATGAAATCTATGAGTAATTTCCGCCATTTAATACATAAAATAGCAACAGATAAAATGGTTTGACCACGTGATAAAACAGAAAGAAAAATACACAAAACAACGAGCTATCAATGAATGTTGCGAGAACACCAGACACAAGAGCCGACCACGAAAAATATGGATTAATTGAAACACTAAGAAACATAAGAGTAGGAGAAGCCAAAAGAAGAGGAAAAGACCGCAAACTGTAACTACCCTCGACAATAAAAGACAAATGAGGAAGGAAAGAAAAGAAAAAAATAAAAATTATGTTTTTCTTTAAGCCCGCCTTAGATATGGAGCCGAGTTAGCTCAGTGGTTAGTGAACTAGACTACTAAGGACAAGAGGTCGAGTTCGATCCTAATCGACGGTTTCCAGGTTCTGTCAGCCCTTAAATGGGTACCAGATATTTTTTATTGGAAAGCAAAGCGGCACGGACTGATCACATTACCCCAAAAATAGTGTGCTGAAAGTCTATGAACAACATGGGCACTAATACCAGATTCCCTCTATGCCACGTGGCGTGACGTGGCTCTTTACTTTAGTTTTTATGCCTTTCATGGTGGGCCTGGAAATTGTATATAGATTTAACCGTTTTTTTTAATCTCTTATTTCGTTGATATTAATTGATATAATCAAAATAACAATGTTTGAAAATTATAAAATAGCCATTAAAAAACGAAATTGTTGTTTTAATTTTTAAAAATGTATGTTGGTTAAATGTTTACTAACGCCCGTTAAGTATCAAACAGTTGCAATCAAAACATTTATCTATCTATCTATCTATCTATCTATCTATCTATCTATCTATCTATCTATCTATCTATCTATCTATCTATCTATCTATCTATCTATCTATCTATCTATCTATCTATCTATCTATCTATCTATCTATCTATCTATCTATCTATCTATCTATCTATCTATCTATCTATATCTATCTATCTATCTATCTATCTATCTATCTATCTATCTATCTATCTATCTATCTATCTATCTATCTATCTATCTATCTATCTATTGACCTTTCGAGCCGTAGCCAGCCCACAGGGCATAGATTCAGATACTCTTTCTCTTATCTAAATGTTTATTCTAGCAGTTTTCAATCCTTGTAAAGATCTTTTATCAAATCTCGTCATTTGTCTCTGTTCTGTGCAAGCAACTCTATCTCTTTGAGGGAGCCGAATCCTGCTGCTCTTGCCTCTCTCATCAATGTTCTTCTCAGTGTCTCTCTGGGTCTTCCTCTTTTCCTCTTACCTGTTGTTTCCCACATGAGGGCTTGCTTTGTTATTCGGTTATTATCTCTCCTCATCACATGTCCAACATATGACCATCGTCTTTTCTTGATTACTGAAGATATTAGTGGTTGACTAGCGATTTCTCTAATTTCCTCGTTTGCTTTGAATTTGTTCCACACTTTACCAAGTATTTTCCTTAGACATTTATTTTTGAATGCGTTAAACTTTGTTTCCATGTCTCTTTTTGTTTTCCAGCTCTCACATGCATACGTAAGGGTTGATAGTACATTTGATTTGAATAGTCTAAGTTTTGTATTTGTGCTGATGAGTTTTGATTTCCACAACTTTTCAAGGCTTCTGAAAGACATTGCTGCTTTAACTATTCTAATTTTAATTTCTTTACTTGTATCCCCTTCCTGATCAATGTGACTTCCAAGATAGATAAAGTGATCGATCCCGTCCACTAGTTTGTTTTCCATGTATATTTCCGCCATCTGTTGGAATTAAGCTTTTCATGACTTTAGCCCTTTTATGAATGATCTCATGTCCAATTTTGTAGGCTATTGATGATAGTTCATTGGTGTTTTCCTGCATCATCTTTATCTGACTGCTGATGAGGACTATGCCATCAGCAAAATCGAGGTCGTCCAAATGGTCTTCTTGTATCCATTCAATGCCTTTGTTAGCAGTGCAGCATTTTTCATGATGAAGTCCATAACAACAAATAACAAGGGCGATAAAATACATTCATGTTTAACCCCAGTTTCTATTGGAAAACAATCGCTCGGTTTTTCCTCTGTACGAACCACACATGTATATCCATCATACATGTCTTTGATAACATTTATGAATTTTGATGGTAAGCCATATTGCCTCAGAATTTTCCAAAAAGAATCTCTATGAATGCTGTCGAATGCTTTTTTGAAGTCAATGAAGTTAAATGCAAAAGGTTATTGCTTTTCAATGTGTTCTTCCAATATTAGTTGTATAGTAAAAAATGTGGTCAAGGCAGCTTCTCCCTTTTCTAAACCCAGCCTGTTCTTCACGCATCACTGTATCTATTGAATTATTAATTCTATTCATGATGATTTTGCAGAATAACTTTGAAGCAACTGACAAAAGTGTCACGCCTCTCCAGTTGTTACAATCCCTGAGATTGCCCTTTTATTAAAAATCTTAACAATAATTCCTTTTTTCCACTTATGAGGCACCTTCTCTGCTTTCCAAATGATGTTGAACATTTTCTGGAGGCGTGTATTAAATTATGGCTATCAACTGCCTTGAGGATCTCAGCTGTTAACTTCGTCAGCAGCCTTGTTGTTGGCCATACGCTTTAAGGAGGTCTCAATTTCGCTCAAGGTGAAGTCATCTAAATTTATATCTAATTCTGCTGCTGGTGTTTCAGCTACACAATTTATTAAATTGTGGGGTAGTGGACGGTTAAGAATTTCTTTGAAGTGTACCACCCAACGTGCTTTTATGTATGCGCTTGTTGTTAGCATTGAACCAGATTTGTCTTCAATTGGTGCTCCACTGGATGTATAGGTGTTTGTCAGCAACTTTTGTACAGCATAGAGAGTTCTGCTGTCCTGTAATTGCAGCTGTCTCTGCTTTCGATCCTAATCGACGGTTTCCAGGTTCTGCCAGAAAAATATTTCATTGCTTTTGCCAGGACCTATCCAAGAATCTAAACATATAATTTACTATTAATTCCCCATATGACATTAGGCAATAATAACTTGCAAAATATTTTCTGATGGAAAAATCTATGTGTGTAATATATATGAATACTATATTAGTAAGGGTTTTCAGCTCATTTTTGTTTTAATGGCTTAGTACATGGCACTATGTTTTACACCTTACGGTCAGCAGAACAAATTTAATCTGGAATGTTTTAAATTCGTCTTAGAATATTATTTTGAACATTTTCTGTTCACATCAAGTAACCGGGCCTGCTGGCGTAGGTGATCATGTCTCTCCACAACTTTCGATCTCGACAGTTATTTATCATTTCTGTTGTTGACCTTCTGCCAAGCCATTCTCTTAAGCTGTCTGGTATTTTTTCTCTTTGCTTCCCTCTATCTCTTCGTCCCTCAATTTTTCCAGTTGTTACAATGTATTCCAGTTGCTCTCTTATCATTACATGGCCAAAAAAATGATGATTGTTTCTTCCCAATATTGGAAATTAGCTCTCTCTTTGTTTTGACCTCTTTCAGAACATTTTCATTACTCTTCATAGCTGTCCGGGAGCTGCGATAGCTCAGTGGTTAGTGAACTGGACTACAAAGGACAAGAGGTAGGATTCGATCCCAAACGACGGCTTCCGCGCACCCAGCCTTTAATGGGTACCGGATTTTTTTCTGGGAAAGTAAAGCGGCACGGGCGTAATACCGACCACATTACCCCAAAAATCATGTGCTGAAGGTCTTTAAAATTTATGGTCACTAATACCACATTTCCTATAGGGTACTTGGCGTGACGGAGGCACTTTACTTTTTTTTCATAGCTGTCCACAGTATTCTCAATATTCTTCTGTAAAACCACATTTCTACAGACTCCAGTGATTTTCTTGTCTGTTGTCCTATTCACATCTATATGTTAAGACTGGCTTTACATAACATTTAAGAACTCTTTTTCTTGTTTCTATTGTCAAAAATGGATTGCATAGTATCTTCTTCATTTCTTGGAAAGCTGCTTTTGCCTGAGTCATTCTGCTTCTCACCTTTTGTACATCTTCCATCTGAGGTTAACAAAGTTCCCAAAAGTTGCAGTATTTAAATTCATTTACCTATTTTAATATTGTTCCACTTGTCTTTATTTTGCACATAGGTGATGTCTTTTTCTTTGTTGTTACCATTACTTCTGTCTTTTTGCTATTGAGGTTGAGTCCTTTATTTTTGCTTTCTTTCACTATATGTCCAACATTTCTTGTTTTCACTCTTAGCGATTAAGACTGTATCATTATCATACCTTAGATTATTTATATTATGACCTCCGATTGTTATTCAGGCATGCCCCTTATGGATCTTAAAATAATCTCACTATAAATATTAAACAAATCTGGTGACAGCACACAACCATGTCTAACACCCTGTTTTATTTGTTGAAACATTCCCAATTTGTTACCAGTTCTTATGGCCGCTGTTTGTTGCCAGTACATGTTCTTTATTATTCTTAGATCTTTGCTTTCTACGTTTAGGCTTTCTAAAATTTTGATTTTTTTCTAGGTGCTTTACTTTGTCAAATGCTTTGGTATAATCTATGAAACATAGGTATAGATCTGTTTTCACCTCTATGGCTCTTTCTACTAAAGATCTTATGATATATGTGGCATTTTTCATATACTATGGCATTAATTGTAGTGCGAGTGTAAGGTAAAGGTAAAGTACGAGACATGAACCGGCGTCTTAGCACGCGAGTTTACACCCATATGTGCTCGGCCGCCTATCCAGAAATGTTAAGTGCGAGTGTAGTAATTTCTAGTTGCCATGTTGGCTGCATATTTGATTAAAAGAGCCAGAGTAACATTAGACACTGAAAGTTTATGATGGAAGTAGGAGTTCTATATTTATAAACGTTCTGAACAACCAAGAATGATTTATATTCCAATATTATTGCAGTCATATTTAGAATGAAAGGGGACGTCAGCATTTTCAGATCTTCAAAACTGACGCGTTATCTTGACATTTTATCGTTTAGTCAGATAGAAGTTTTCTTCTGTAGTTAGCAAGCATTAGTAAAAAAGAATGCTTCTTTTAGCAGCTAGAAAATACTACTAAAAAGACGTTATCTCTTGAAAATAAGTTTAATCTCACAGCTAAATTTTTTAATTAACAATTCTTCCCTGCTGACACAAGAAATTTATTTTAGGAGACATATTATTCAGAAGAAAAACTTCTGTCACAGTTAAAATGTATTATTATTAAGAAAAGTTTCCTGTCACAGCTAGAATGTATTATTATGAAGAAAAGTTTCCGGTCACAGCTAGAATGTATTATTATGAAGCAAAGTTTCCTGTCACAGTTAGAATGTATTATTATTAAGAAAAGTTTCCAGTCACAGATAGAATGTATTATTTTGAAGAAAAGTTTCCGGTCACAGCTAGAATGTATTATTATGAAGCAAAGTTTCCTGTCACAATTAGAAAGTATTATTATGAAGAAAAATGTCCTGTCACAGCTAGAATGTATTCTTATGAAGCAAAATTTCCTGTCACAGCTAGAATGTATTATTATGAAGCAAAGTTTCCTGTCACAGCTAGAATGTATTATTATGAAGCAAAGTTTCCTGTCACAGCTAGAAGGTATTATTCAAATGACAAGTTTCCCTTCAACATCATCATCATCATCAAGTACCGTGCCTACTGACGTAGGTGATGATGTCTCTCCACAATTTTCGATCTCGGCAGCTATTTATCATTTCTGTTGTTGACCTTCTGCCAAGTCATTCTCTTAAGCTGTCTACTAGTCAGGTAAGCTAATTTTACCTGCTACTGTATGCAGTGAACAGTACAACCTGTAGCTGCCTTGCTGCCTTACAGGTATGCTCTGGAGAGTAAAAGGCTAAGGGATAGTATCCCGAAATAAAACAACCCCACTGCCTTGTGGGTGAGACTTTTTAGTCAAAGGCTAGCGGAGCCAACCGTAAACAAACCGACGGAAGGCAACAGAAACCACCGTCGTAATTTCTTTGTACAATCATGAATTATGAATCATTCCCTTCAACAGCTAGGACTTAATATTCGTTCAAAAGGTTTTCTCGTGTAACATAAATCTTATTTCTTAATTGAAATGCTTTCTCATGGTTGATGTCACAACTATTCTAAAATATTTAAATTTCCACAATTTCTTACACTTGTTCCTGTTATTCATAGTCCTTGCCAAACCTGAAAATTCGCACGCTGACTCATTGTAGAAACCCTGGCTAAGAGTTCTTGGCTAAGACCACAAAAGGCGATCATTCATCCCTCCTGTCCTTTCGCTTCGTATTCACTGGATGACTCCATCAATACCCGATGCAGCCCCACCAATTTGGAGTCGCAATCTCTGAAAAACCAATTAGCTTTGGGACTTTCCGTAACGACCGGATAATTCAGCCGGCAGACGTGTGACGATTCTTTCTTCCGTCTGCAGGATCGACAATGCACAGTTGCCGGTTGATTCGCCACGCGACTAATTGCCACAAAATGGTCCGGGACGTTTGGCGGAGCAAACCAAACGTTTTGACGAAAACCGAGCCTGGTCTCCGTGGTCGGGCGAGTTTTCCCGAGGGGAAACGTGCTTTGAAAGAGAGAGGTAAACCTCACGCCCCCGTAACGTAATCTCCCTCCGATCGAACGGCCAAGTTTTGATTAATATGACAACGTTCTTTGATTTTTCCCCTCTCCATTTTTCCATTTTCGTTATTGGAAAGCTCTTTGCTGCAACCCACAATATAATTAATTACCGCTTTTCTTTCTCCTTATACATTAGCAGAATTAGCTCCTCTGTACACAGTTTGCTCGGAGAGTTTTAACCTTTCAACCTGCCGGTCAAAGTGAAGTACTGTTCTCAAGATGGCCACCTTTTACGTCGATTGGCTGTCAGATATGGTGCCCTAGGGACTGCCGCTCTGTCTGCTTACAGGGAGTTCCATATTGTTTAATGTTTATCGTGTTTACTATTATTCCTAGAATTCCTATAGTTACATTTTTTTTAAAAACACAGTAGAGGCATAATTTTATATGGCCATGTGTAAATATATATACTTGTAAAATAGATAATATAATAAAGTGATAGATTGATTCTAATAGTCTGGCATCCATGTATAGTTTGGTGTAGAAAAAGGAGGTTGTGGAATTTTTTTTTTAATGTACTTGTCTTACAGAGCATTTAATGATATAGAAAGAGAAGAAACTTTTGTAAAAGTTGAATGATGTTCATTAGCTAGAGCAACTGATTTCTTTGCACCCAAAAGATGCTAATCACCATAAATATGTGGCGAATAGAAAGCACGATGAGCTAATAGTTATTTATATGACAGGGAACAGTTGGCAGCGTTCACATTCTGCGCGGTTTCGCCTTATGTCTTTTTGCGTGTGTTGAGACTGCTATGATGGGAACTACAGTTACCTTTCTTTGTTTGGGAGATGAGATATTAATTCGGATGATTACGCTGGCACGGGCGGTTGAGCAATTATGGATTTTAATTCTCTTGCAGTGATATGGCCTTCCATAACGAAATAACCAAATTATATATATATATATATATATATATATATATATATATATGCCATCTGCCCCACAATTGGCTCCTTCCAAACCTTAATTCCAAATGTATGTACTCTCTGGCATGAAACTAGTTACGTCACGTGATTATTTCCATAAAAAAAGTAACAACAACATAATGACTTCAAGACGTCTTAGTTGTTTATAATCAATTGAGTTATTGAGTTATTTGCGGGTCATCATCATTGCACTCCGAACATGTCCATAGGTGCTCAGATCCCCTCCTCAGCGATTCCCTCAGTGTCCAGCGACTGACGACTCCAGTTCTATGTTGCTTGATAAGTCTTCTTACACGGCCACCAAGTTTCTCATTTCTGGCTGTGCCCATCTTAACTCCCATTTCCATCATCCGAAGAAGTGACGTTGATCTGTGTTTGTCGAAGTCCTGTGCTCTTCTAACATCTCGAAGGGCATTGATGATGTCCGCCCGATCCATCGGTTGCTCGTCCTCAACGACAGCGCAGCTAGCCAACCTGTCCGCTCTCTTATTTCCCAGTACTCCTGCATGTCCAGGGACATAGACAACGGTGACCTTACGTATTTTGGATTTCTGCAACGACTCTACCCATTGCATGCGTACATAGCCCGCCTCCACTTTTTTTATCATGCTCATCGAATCACTCAGTATACATGCGTGGATGTAGTCTTGTGACTCTAACCATTTGAATGCCTTGGTCACTGCCATCACCTCCATTGTCATGCTACTCGTGGTCATGGCGTATGCACCACTGTCTTCCTTGGCTATTCTGCCTGCTGAGCGTGCTGTAAATGCCCATGCACTTTTTTCGTTTCGTCTTACAGATCCGTCTGTATAGATGACTGCATCTTTCCCATCGGTATTATCGCAGATGAGACCATTGACCTCAGCATTAACCACGACCGGGTTCTGTTCCCTACTTTTCCTGTCGAGTGTGACAATACATGAGAAAGTTCATATAGACCACTGGACCTGTTTGATGACATCTTCTGCCCAGCCCACCCATGATTTGCCTCTTTTTAGCCTGGTACCTTTCTCTGTGTTGAGCACGTGGTGCAATGGATGCTCTGTATCTGTACTAATCTTCAGGTATGCTCGTGCTCTCCAGATCTTAATTCTGTCATCCATGGTTGGAAAGTCAAGAAGATACCTCATTGCTACACAGGGAGTGTCCCTCGTACATCCCAGGATAATGCGCATGGCTTCATTTTGTATTTTCTCCAGCCTATCAATTTGAGTCGTACTGACAGTAAGAATGGCCAGGGCATACTCGATTGGGTGCGAGGACTAATCCCTGGAACAGAAGAATAAGTAGCCTCTGCTCGATATTGGCAGCTGCCATGACCTTCAAGGCGGCTAATCCTTTGCGGGATTTTGTTATCACATGGTCGACGTGGTCCCGAAAACACAGGCTGCGATCAAACTTAACTCCGAGGTATGTCATCAACTTGTCCCTGGTCACCTCATCAGCTCCCATTCGTACTACCGGTGTGGTTGTATTAACGATATGATTGTTAAGGGATAACCATGAAACTGATGCTTTATGAGGATTAACCAAGGCACCTGAAACCCCACACCAGGAAGAAATGCGATCGAGTTCGTCTTGCATTGTGGAGGCGATTCCCCGTCTGTCTCTTCCCTGTCGATATACCAGAATATCATCAGCAAAAGTCATAGTTCTTCCCCTCCCATCCAGCTGTTGGGCCGTGATCGTTATTGTGTACACGTTAAATAGAACTGGTGACAATGGTGAGCCTTGTGGCAGCCCAGGACAAATGGATGTTGGCTCGGAAGACCAACTTCCACATCTGAGTATCACCTTCCTCTGAAACAGTGCCGCGGCGATCCATCTAATGAGGAAAGGGTTCACCGCCAGTTTGAGAAGCATATGCATGAGATATTCAAATGGTACCCTGTTGTATGCATCCTCCAGATCTATAGCAGCAGCACATGTCTCCTCTCGTCTGTGGAAGCCTTCGAAGACATCATAGGCAAATACTGCCGCATTGAGCCATGTCTCTTTGTTATATCTATAACCTCCGAGTGTGGAAGGGAATACGCGTTTCTGTTCAAGGCGACAGGTGAGGACACGGGCAACTATTTTCTCCAGCAGCTTGCCCGCAGTGTTCTGCATTGTGATGATTCTGTAGGCACTGATCTGAGAATGGTCCTTGTTTGGCTTCGGTAGCGGTAGTAAGTAGCTGTGTAGCCACTCCTCCTTAATCTGGCCACTCCGAATACTGGCATTAAACTCATTGGTCAGTGTTGTCAAGTCGTCATCAGCTAAATCGCCTATGTCATCATACTGAACACCATCTGGACCAGGAGCAGTGTTGTGTGACCTTTTAAGTGTCGCGCGAATGGTATCGGTTGTGATTGTGAGATCTTCTTCCAGCCCTATATCCTTACACAAATTTGACAAAGATCCCCGTATCCTCATTCTTACAGCCTCATTTCTTTGGTCCGTCTGCTCAATGTAGCGGGTAAGCAGGGCCTTCCCTTTGCTCTCATCAGATTTGTGCCATATCTGGCCTGTGCTCTGAAAGTCTGGTATACCTCTGTGTCGTGGTGTGCCATTCATGCACTGATGAAGGCGCCAGAATGTGGCGAGCGATTTTTCTGAGCACACTTTTTTACAGAAGTCATCCCATTTGGCATCCTTAGCCTGCTTAGCGCATAGTTTAAAGTGCATCATTTTTTGATCGACCTCTACTTTCAGACGCTTCAAGAGCTCAGGTTGTGTTCTACCATACCTTCTGGCTTTCTGCCATGTCTTGACCGTTTGTCTCTTAAAAATAAAAAAATTATAAAATTATAATCTACAGAGAGTAGTCTAATCCTTAAAAATTATAATCAATTTCTCAACTGTAAACACATTTAAAGCCAGCGTGACAAGGGTCTCTTTATCCAGATCTATTGTGTGCCCAGGACTGTAAGTGAGAGTTTACAATGTGCAAAATTTCACTACAGTTTGATTATAACTGATCATACATGACGTTTTAAGAGCACACTTTTGTTGCCATCTGTCCCTTTTTTAAGAAATAAAGAATGAAAAAATGCTCCACATAATATTATTTAAAACCTATCTCGACAATAATCGTATAATAACAAAAATAAGCCTATTGATTATACAAGACATGCTTATGTTAGTGAAGCAGATCACAGCTATATATAGGAAAACAGCACTCACAGTGGGTCCGTGGACATCAGAATAACACACAGTATATGTCATTGTCTGCCACGAAGCTTCTTACAGACGCCTGGAGTCTTTAACAACTACACAGCCAAGGGAGCAGATATCCAAATCCGATGACCATAAAGAAAATGAACTTACGCAGATAGCTTATATCCATTACAGTACATGCTCGAACAGAACTGAAATGGTTATATTTTGTTTAGTTTAGTAGATAGGCCATCCTCAGTAAACATCGAACAAATCTCCTCCTAAGTATATCCATTAACGTGCAGTGGCTAATGGTAGCAGTATTGAGTGGGTTTACAATCCTTCTTTGACTACATGCACAGCTCCTGTCATGTTTCATAGATTGTATATAATTATCTCTCTCTCTCTCTCTCTCTCTCTCTCTCTGCCATCAAGACTCAATCAGAGTAGGATTCCAGACTCTCTCATGAAGTCAGCTGTCTGTTTAAGCGAATCGATTGCCCCAAATAGTTTTTCTTCCAGGGATGTGGGCGTGGACCACATTGCTCTTCTCAGGTTTGTGTACTGGGGGCAATCCTGTAGAACATGTTTTGTAGTCATATTGTCCAGTGTACAGTGACATAAGCTGGTTGTACCTATTTTGAATTTGGTGAACATGTGATTTCTCATTCTATTGCGGCCAGTGCGTAGGCGAAGTATGATGACTTGATCCCTCCTTGATATTTGGTGGTATCCGTCACTCTCGTTATGCTTTGGGTGTTCTCGTTTCCATTTTTCATGGAACTGACCCTTGAGGATGGATTTGGCTTCATCAAAACTGAGCGGATGGTTCTCTTGTGGTAATCTCCCTCCCTCTTTAGATAATTTGTCTACGCGTTCGTTCCCGTGTATATCACAGTGTGATGGTATCCACTGAATGACTACTCTCTGGAGGTTATTGCATAGTTGGTCCAGGGTTGTTCTCAAGTCATCTAGTTCATTGTTCTTGTGGCTTTTTAGAGCTGAGAATACTGACAGTGCATCAGTCAGAATCACCAATTTATTGTGCATGTTATTTTTGTGTTGAGTAGCCAGTGTTGCAGCATCTCTGATGGCCTCAGTTTCTGCTTTAAAGTTGTATGAGAATTTTCCAGTAGCTATTGACTTGGTGATCTCGTCCTGGTTATTCAGCGTCAAGAACACACCACCCCCTCCATTTCTGGTGGCATTTGTAGAAGAGCCATCTGTGTATGTGTATATGTGTGACGAAGAATCCTGTGGGTAGGTATCGTGTATGTGTTTTTCTGCTATGTTTTTTCTTTCTGTGTCTGATTGGATGCCTTTTTTCATGATTCCTGTTATATTTTCTTTAAATTCTGGTATTTTATGCTTTCCATGAGGAGACATATCAGATAGGCCCAAGGGTTTCAATATTGTTTGGGAAAGTACTGGGTCTCCAGTAGTTAGTTCATTGACAACTGCAGCGAAGTTGCTCCTCTTTAGTCGTACAATTCCGGATCCAGTTATTCTTTGGTGCATGGGGTGGCTAAGGAGCCTTCTATATTTCTCCGCTTGTTGCAATACTTTAGTGACCCGTCTGTCATCTAAGGGTTGTAAACCTGTTACTGTTTCTAGAGTCTTGATAGGTGTAGATTATTTAGCACCAGTGATGATACGGGCAGCTTGGTTCTGTGTTCTGTTAATTTTGCTAAGGTGTGATTTGGAAGCCATAGCCCAGGCTGTGACTCCATACTCTAGAACTGGTCTGACTCTTCCTACGTACAGTCTTTTCAAAATATTGATGTCTGCCCCCCAGTTCCTTCCTGCCAATTTCTTCATAATATTTGTTCGTTTTCTGGCTTATTTCCTTTCTATGTCTATCTTATTTTTCCAAGTCATTCTGCGATTCATGGTGACGCCAAGATATGTTGGGTTTTGGTCAATAGGGAGTGTATGGTCTTTTATCTTCAAGTTTGCAGAGAGTGTGTTTCTTGATTTGATAGGCTAAAAATTGTATATGTAGTTTTTTTTCATTGATTGGTAAGAACCAGGTGTTCGTCCATTTTTCAAGTTCACCTAGGGCATCTTGCATCCTGGGTCCAGCCACCGACATACTTTCCTAGCGGGTCCATAACGCCAGATCATCTGCGTATATTGCTGAGTGTATTATGGGTGGAATGTCCATTACGATGTCATTTATGAAAATTAAAAAGAGTTATTGAGATATTTGCGGGTCATCATCATTGCACTCCGAACATGTTCATTGTTGCTCAGATCCCCTCCTCAGCAATTCTCGCATTGTCCAGCGACTGACGACTCCAGTTCTATGTTGCTTTATAAGTCTTCGTACACGGCCACTAAGTTTCTCATTTCTGGCTGTGCCCATCTTAACTCCCATTTCCATCATCAGAAGAAGTGACGTGGATCTGTGTTTGTCGAAGTACTGTGCTATTCCCACATCTCGGAGGGCACTGATGATGTCCGTCCGATCCATTGGTTGCCCGTCCTCAACGACGGCGCTGAGCCCGCCTCCACTTTTTTAATCATGCTCATCGAATCACTTCTTTTTCATGCGTGGGTGTAGTCTTGTGACGCTAACCATTTGAATGCCTTGGTCACTGCCATCGCCTCCATTGTCATGCTACTCGTGGTCATGACGTATGCACCACTGTCTTCCTTGACTATTCTGCCTGCCGAGCGTGCTGTAAAAAGAGTGTTGTGGACAAGACTCCGCCTTGTGGGACACCTTGTTCGATAGAGACCTTCTTACTTAGTTGACCTTGAACTTGTACTCTGGCCATTCTATCCTCTAGGTATTGAGACACCCAATTGAATAAACGACCCTGGATGCCAAGTCTAAAAAGCTTGTTCTTTAAACCCTCTCGTCATACCCTATCAAAAGCCTTCTCCATGTCGATCCACACTGCCAGTGTGTTTCTTTTCTTGTAGAGCATCCTCTATTTCCTGTGCAATGTAGGTGACCAGGTCTTCAGTTGATCTGTGCTGACAGAAGCCACTTTGTTGTGGTACGATTTGTTGTTTTGTCTCCAAATGCCACATAAGTCTTCTGTTAGCCAGCCTTTCCATGTGTTTACTGAGGCAGCTCAGTAGGCTAATTGGTCTATAGCTACTTGGGTCTAGTGGGTGTTTTCCACACTTGAGTATGGGCACAATAATAGCTTCTTTCCAGATTGCTGGCACATGACCTCTCTTCCAGCTAGCATTTATTATCCTTAGAAGCTGGCTCTTCGCTTTCTGTCCCAGATTTAGGAGCATTTCGTTGGAGATTCCATCTTTACCAGGGGAACTTTTGAGCTTCAATCCTTTGAGGGCAACATCTAATTCAGTCGGGGTAAAGATGGTCGTCTGATGCCCTTCTGGTACAAAAGGCATGTCTTTTGCATCTTGGTTTTTCCGCCTTGCAGCTTTCTGTTTGTCTATTGGAATGTTTATTCTACTAATGTTTTTGTAAGTCTCTATCAGTAGATTTGCTGCCCTTTTGCCTGTGAGGATGTTCTGATTGTTTTTTAATGATATTGGAGGTCGGCAGTTGTTTTCGACACTCAGAGCTTTCGCAAGCTTCCATAGTTTATGACCAATGACTAAAGAACATTAATTCTAAGAAAAGTTCACCCACTATTATGTATCACGTGCCATGTTAAAGATCAATAAACTTGATTATGATTATAATATAATAAAAGATAAGTCTGTAATGCTTGTTGTCAACTATAAATGTGCTGTGCTGTGAACTATAATAATAAGATAAATAATATCAACACCCTTTAATACGCACTCTTCGCATGATGATTCTAAGTAATATCTTAGTCATGTGACTCATAAGGCTTATTGTGCGATGATCATCACATTCCATCGCACCAGATTTCTTTGGTTGGGCTATGAATATTGATTTTAGCAGGTCTTCTGTTATATATCTGCTATTGTAGATATCGTTCAATATTTTTGTTATTATCTCTGTTCCAAAAACATCAATGGTTCAATCTCTTCTTTAGTTATATTATCTGGTCCAGGAGCTTTACCTGCTTTCATATTGCTCAAGGCATCTTCCACTTCTTTGAGTATTTCTGGCCCTACCCCATTATCCTTAATATTTACTTTTGTTCCTTCATCATTATAAAGACCTTTGATGTATTCTGTCCATCGTTTCCTTATGCTTTCTTGTTCAATCAACAGTTCTCCTTCCTTTGGTCTTAAACATCCAGTTTTTGATTGTGTTTTTCTTCCTGTTAATCCTTCAGTTTGTTTGTATATAGCTTTGTCATCTTTTTTTTGCGTTTTAATCTATTGGCATTTCTTGTTTTAGCCATGCTTCTCATGCTTCATTGCATTTTATTACAATTTATTTATTTAATCTTCTATACTCATCTTTGTTATCCTTATTTCTTCTTCTTATTATTATTATATTATTAACTGTAAAATGTCATCTGTCATCCGTTTCTTTCTTGAATTTGTCCTCACTGGTGGTATGAACTCTTTTGATGTTTGTTGCATTGATTCTTTTAGTATTTCCCACTGTTCATCAATGCTTTGTATCTTCTCTTTTGCATTGTACCGGTTCTGAATTGTGATGTTATATTTGTCTTGTAACCTCTTGTCTGATTTGAGTAAATCAAAATTTAACTTGATATTAACTGAGGCTCGTTTTGTTGTTTTTAATTTTACTCTAAGCTTTCCCACAACGGGTACATGATGGTAGAGATTTACCTCTACATAGATGAAATGTGCTAGACGAATGACAGGAAACAGTCTGAGAGAAATGAAGAGCTGAGAAAAAAGCTAGGAATAGCCCCCGCCATCGAATATATAAAGAAACAACAGATAAAATGGTTTGGCCACGTGACAAGACAGAAAGATCAAAACACAACACAACGAGCCTTCAGCTAACATTGTGAGAATACCAGACCCAATGGTCGATCACGAAAAAGATGGATGGATGGAATATTAGAAGCACTAGGAAACATAACAGCAGCAGGGCGAACAGAAGAGCAAAAGACCGCAAATTATATCTACCTTCGACGCTGAAAGGCAAATGAGGAAAGAAAGTAGATGGTACATGATCACTATCATTAACTGCTCCTGGTCTAGTTTTCACACACACCAGACTGTTTATAAATATGTTGTTTATCATTATGTAATTAATTTGATTACGTGCGTTGTCTCGTTGGCTTTTCCATGTCCATACACGTCTTGGAAGTTGTTTAAACCAGATGTTTCCTGTTATCATGTTGTGTGTTCTTGCCCAGTCAATATATTTGTCACCTCTTTCATTCCTCTCGCCTATGCCATAATGACCAACTACTTCCTCAACTCATTCCTTCCCTGCGTTTGCGTCGAGATCCCCTAGAACTATGGCGTTTTCATGTAGTTTGCATTCACAAAGTGCTCGTCGTAAAATTTGTCAACTGTTTTCTCTAGACTGTCTGCTGTTGATGCATAAACTTGTATGATATTTATATTTATTCTCTTTCCATCGAATTTCACTAAAAGGACTCTGTCAGATGTTGACCAAAAACCTTTCAATAAGATTTCTTCTGTTCTTGCTCTTTCTGCATCCAAGATGATACCTACTCCTGTTTAGTCTTCAGTACCTCCAGAATAGATTATTTTATTTTCATCAGAATATATCCCCCGCGCCCCCCCCCCCCACCCACGATCCAGTGTATCTCATTTCGCACAGTCCCAGTAATTGTAAACCCATCTTTTTATGTCCTGTTTGATGTTTTCCAGTTTTCCCTTCAGCTTGAGTGTTCTGACATTCCAAGTATCTATCTTCAGAGTCTGTTTTACCTTTATCTTGCTTACAGTAGCTTGATGACGATCGGGTATCACCTGTAGGATATGATGTCCTCTACCAAGCGAGGGTATTCCGTTGGAATCCCCCTTAATGTTGTTTTCGTGATTTCTACTATTGTGGCGATTTGTGATTGTACAAAGAAATTACGACGGTGGTTTTCTGTTGCCTTCCGTCGGTTTATTTACGGTTGCCTCCGCTAGCCTTTGACTAAAAAGTCTCACCCACAAGGCGGTGGGGTTGTTTTACTTCATGGTACCCTCTCTAATCCTTTTACTCTCCCTATCATACCTGCAAGGCAGCAGGACAGCCGCAGGTTGTACTTTCTACTAGAACAGTAGCAGGTAAAATTATCCGAGTTGACCAAAGAATGCATATAAAAGTCATTAATTACATTTGATTTTGGCTATGGCCGTCTAAACATCTATCAAATTAGAATCGTTAATATAACTTATGTATATGTGTCTAAGGCCACTGCCGGTGTTAATGTTAAGGAGAGGAACTGATTTGCCATTATGAGAAGATAACCTTGAAATCAGGATGCTTCTTTGAGGCGAGCGAGGTGTTGATCAGATACTGAACCTCGATCACTGATACCTCTCAACGGCACTTGCTCAGCCGCCGAAAGATCGCCTCACGTTTACTTGATCGGGGAAGAACTCTGTGAACTCTGAGACATATGAGCTCACACGTTATGACCGATTGCGCCCTTCAGCTCGAACAAATCTCCCCTGCTCTGTGACTGTGTTCAGACCGATTGCGTCTGACAAAGGTAAGGCTCGTATAGATCTGAGCCCAACCTGATGTTTGCTCTGCAATAGTGGCAAGGCTCGTAAAGATCTGAGCCCGGCCTGTTGTTCCACTGGACTGGATGGACAGGATTCCTTTGTTTTCCCATCACGTTGGCCCGTAATCATTTACGTTTGTACTTCGCGTTGTGTTATTTATGGCCTGCGACACCCCCGTCCGTTCATCACGGGGACAGAATACAGCAACTCTATAACGATGGACGTGACAACAGGAATGACTGAAGTGACACTCGTAAACAAAACATACGTTGCTTTATTTTACTGCACTTCCCACGATGGCATGGAATGACAAATACATTATTGCCATTCACTCATACGTCCTACACTTATTCAAGTACAGAATTCACATCTACTCACAGGCTTGTGTGTCTCCTCTGGGAAACACGCCCTATGACTAATTAGTTAATTTATTAGTGGCCCAGCGCCACCCTATACTCCACACTATTTGCACAACTCATTGAACCTACTGCGTTCATCAAAACAATATTCTCTGTGGCTTACATTCAGCCCGCCTATGGTCAGAACAATTCCTGTTCTCTAAATATCACTATATTTCACATTGACACACAATGTTGAATTTATTGGATTCATTCACTGTCTCTTTATGGCTGACACACAGCCTGCTAATGGTTAGAATAATGTCTGCTCTCTAACGTCTCTATATTCAACATTGACACACAATGTCGAATCTATTGGATTCATCAACTGTCTCTTTATGGCTGACACACAGCCTGCTAATGGTCAGAACCATTCCTGTTCTCTAAGTCTCTATATTCAATATTGTCACACAACATTGAATCTACGAAATTCATCAAATAATCTCTCTATGCGGCTTACATTCAGCCTAAGACCAGTAAGAACAATCCTGCTCTCTACCGTCTCTACATAGAATATGGAACATACCCAGTTCCTCATAAATTCCTGATACGGCTTACATTCAGCCAATACTAGTAAGAACACACTCGTTCTTCCTAGTTCTCTGAGCACAATATGAACTCTACCGAGTTCCTACTACTGTCCTCGTTGTGCTACTAAACTCTAATTAACTCCCCTACTCTACACACACATTATTGAATTAAATCACAACTATTTCTAGCACAGTTTCCTAAGTCCATGAAATATTCTTCTATCTCTATCACACGTTTCTTTTACTTAAAAAACATTTTTTAATTGATTGTTTGTCATTCCTACATTGAAATCTAATTTCTAACATTCTGTTCCTTTTTCCTACTAACATAATGCCCTCGGTACCGGGTTGTCAAACGTGACAAGTCCGTCCGCACAGCTTCTCGCACATCTCTCGAATAACTGTTTCAACCAACTAAAATTCTCTAACTAAAATCTTTGTCTCGTTTTCAAACCTCGTGTTTTTCGAGACGCTCACCTAATCATGTCATTTCACGTGGACCATGAGTTACTACATGTTTACGGCTATCTCTCACCTTCACCTTTTGACCTTTTGTACCCCTAATAGCCTCTCCTTCTAACACCCCTAATTATCCACTACTTCATTAATACACTCTCCAGGTTCTGTAATTAAATCCACATAACTTCTTTTAGTTAGTATAAAATCACACGTATATATATATATATATAATACGGTTTTTGTGCAAACATTGCACTTATCCTATGAAATCTATGTACTCCTAGCCCTGATCTCTTTAAAGATCCAAAATATCTACATATATCTTAATCTCTTGCCTGAAACAATTCTGCCTGACTGATCCTCTCATTAATATATCTCTCTGTTGATCTCTCTGAATAATCCCTGCTCAAGTTTTATCAGTCTTAATCGTAATCTCCGAATGAACCCCCGAGAGCGAATCACCATACTTTAAATAGTAAGTTCTACTTAAACATGTTCTACAGGATTGCCCCCAGTATACAGACCTGAGAAGAGCAAGGTGGTCCACACCCACCTCCCTGGAAGAGAAACTATATGGGACAATCGAATCACTTAAACAGACAGCTAACTTCATGAGAGAGTCTGGAATCCTACTCTGATTGAGTCCTGATCGCAGAGAGAGAGAGAGAGAGAGAGAGAAAGAGAGAGAGAGAGAAATAGTAAGTGAAACCTAGATCCAATGTTTAGTTCCGCAATGTTTTACCTATCACTGCTCCTATCTTACGACTGGGTTATTATCTGTTTGACCGTGTCACTCGCCATAGCTATACTAATCACTTGACATGATTATCAACGAAAGCGTGTAAATATCAAACATTTCATTTGTTCTAACATGGCACCAATCAATGGATGCATCCATGCCGCGTTTGGCAGATTGTTTATTCCTAAACAATATCTAAGGTCTTTTGCATCAATAGCATACAGGTGTAATACTAAACGTTTTCTATAGGACTTGGACTACGACATCATGAGTGCACAACCGAGGGTTAGATAGGGTTAATGGAAAGGGTAGGTTGAGCGCCCTTTGGACAGTTCTGGGAGCCATCATCATCATGTGCTACACCAGTTGGCGTAGACGAATATGTCCTTCCACAATCTTCTATCTACAGTAGCCATCTTCTATCTACAGTAATTATCTGCATCGTATCAGTTCTGTTGTTGACTGTTTGCCATGCCATGACACCAAGCTATCTAATATTTTCTCTCTTTGTCGTCCGCGATCTCTCTTTCCTTGTATTTTACCTGTTGTAACCATCTATTCAAACTTTCATCTTCTCATGATGTGCCCGAAAAATGTTGATTGTTTCTTTCTGATATTTTTTAGGAGCTCCCTTTATGCAATACCTACTTGACTTATCGAGTATTAAAGTGCAGCACAGGTCAGTCTCTATTTCAATGTAGTAAAAAAATAAATCATCCCTTGCATTCGAATTTTGGTATGACCAATGTCAGGCGTCTCATGCGCGGAAAATCCTGTATGGTTGGCCGAAGCGAAAGATTCCATAAGGAGTGTATAAGATTTGAATGGCATTAGGACTGGGAATGATTGGATTAAAGTAAAACGAAACAAAGAGCTAAACAATATGACCATTCAGCTCGGCAGGGAGTGCCGAAACTAGGCCTACGGAGCTACCAATGAATCCATCGAAAAACTGTCACCTTAAGATCCCATCATATATATCAGCGGTTATTTATCCCATGGACAGCACAGCATTTGGAGTCTTGTAGCATATTAACATGGCAGAGAAGTGACTATAGAATCATTGTAGCATTACGGTGTCCAGCATAAGAGTAGAGATATAATCATCAATGGCAGAGACAGCATGGTTGGTTACACAAAACACTGATCCGGCAGATTTGGTAACGGAATCACAAAGTATGCTACGCACGAATGTGACATGCTGTCTCTGCTCAAAAGTGGATGCAGTGCCTGGATGACTCTAAAGAGGCTGGTATTTGTGTGTAATACCCAGGACATGCTGGTGTGCACATCAATGAAACAGTTGAAAAGCTCGCTGACAGCTCTGGCACCGCTGAGTATGGTCTTTCTCTCGACAAAGAGGGCATCGCCAAGTTTGTTCTATATTCCTTAAGAGAAGATGAAGAGGATTTGATGGACAATTGTGAAATTGAGAGTCTGATGAACCTAGAGGTAAAAAGGGGATCTGATCGATTCGGAGTCCTTAGTGGGAAAAGCAGATTACCTAAAATCAACGCCCTCCATGAACAATCAGTTTGCATACGCTTCGCGAAATGCGGGACGGGTGGTGGAGCGGATATGGGGATGACTCGACTACAATGAAACTGATTCTTTGAAGAGAAGAGAAGAGAAAATAGTGTATATTTCTTCATATTTTATAATATCAGATCTAGAGTTTGGTCTATGAGTTATTAGCATTTTTGAAAAGTTATATTTTTTTTATATATTTGGTATCAATTAATAATTTCTTTAAATTTCACTAGTTCATTTATTAACTTATTTATCAAGCTGAGGACCCTATAAAACACAAAGAACACTGGACCATTTATGTTTATGATTCTTTCATTGTCTTGTTTATGCTTTCTCTTTTGTCCACCAGGGGGAAAATTACATCTGTTATCTAAATGTTTTGCTACGCCTGCTTGGTTGCTCAGTTCTGACGCCAACGAGAGGCTTTTAACGAACAACAAATTTTGACGCCATCGTGGGGCTTTTATTCACTACCTTCCTTCAATCGTCCTATTGCAAGTGTCAGTTTTGGGTTTGTTTGAATGTTTTGCCCGTCCAGTCTTTGATATCATGATTTTTTAAAAACCATTTTTCTGCCTGTTACTCTTAAACCGTTCACTGTTCCCTGTAGGTTGATTGGTCAGATCGTTAGATCTTGCGTCCGTACCATAGCATTTTGTTTTCCTTACTGATGTAAGAAACCATCCATCTGTTTGCCCATTAATGAAAACAGAGTAAGAAAAGCAAACGGCTTAATTAACGTTAATATGGGTATTCAGTTTCTCAGTTTATTTTCCTTTCGGGCCGAAGTCGGCACTTGGGCGGAAATCATAGTTCCCGTTTGAATATTCGCTGTTAGTTCTTGTAGTTCTTTGTTGTTTCTTAGTCACGTGGCTGAGACTTTCCTATGAATGGTTTCGCGTTGCGATTCTCTGGGTTTGCCTTGTTTTAGTTTACCAGATGGTTTCCCCATGAATGCCTGGTGGCGAAGTCTATCTTACACATAGTTGATAGTTTCCCCATGAATGCCTGGTGGCGAAGTCTATCTTCCACATAGTTGATAGTTTCCCCATGAATGCCTGGTGGCGAAGTCTATCTTTCACATACTGGATAGTTTCCACATGAATGTCTGATAGGTATGTCCTTCTTCATTTATTCACACATATACACATGACCGATGTATTTCCTAAGCATCCTTCTTATTAAGGACACTTTTATAGTCACCTCTCACTAATTCGCTTAAAATGTATTCTTTCCATCTTAAGTTGAAGATCCTACATTTGTTTTCAAACGCATTACATTTTATATCTAATGTTTGAGTGGATTTACAGCTATCATATCAATGTGTTAAGCTCACAAGCTAAACAAGAGCTGTTTTCGTCTACTTCTTCTTCCTCTTCTTCTTATCCTTCCTCTGCTGCCGTTGGCGTCGAGGGGAGAGACAATCTGCTATTCTTTGCTCTTCTGTTGGCCTCTTCTGATGTTATTCCTCCTAGTGACTCTAGTATTCCCTTTATCCGTCTCTTTCGCGGTCTTCCTCTTAATCTGCCGTTTTCGTAGCGTTTATTTAAGGCTCTTTGAGTCATTGTTAGTTCTTTTTGTCTTGTTATGTGGCCGAACCAATTTATTTGTTGTTTCTTTATGTATTCGATGGCTGGTTCAATTTCGAGTTTCTTCCTCAGGTCAGTGTTTCTTACTCTGTCTCTTAAGCTGTTTCCTGTCATTCTTCTGACACATTTCATTTCGGTGGTCGTTATCTTTCTTATTGTTCTAGAGTACAGCGTCCAATTCTGGCACTGATAACTCAGAGTTGGTAGAAAAGTTGATTTGTATATTGCCCTTTTTGCTTCTGTAGTTATTGCTTTTCGTCTACTGAGTGATTTAAATCTTCAGATTTTCGTCAATTTGTTGAAAGCATTTAATGCTAGCGCGGTAGGCGTCATAATTTATGATGTTATGTTTCTATCTCTGGACATTTTGCTTGAAAAGATAAATATATTGTTTTATTTTTTGTAAAATGTCATTATTAAATGTTATCAAATGTTATAAGAGTATTAACTACAGAACAACTCAATAATTTTTCAATCAACATAGGATTTAATAACTACATCTACATCAACAGCAGCAGGCTACACAGACCACTTCGAAGTTAGATTAGGTGTAAGACAGGGTGCGTACTATCCCCCTACTGTTTATTACATACATGGACCATATATGCAAGCTAGCCAACCCATCAGAGACAGAGGAGATCAACGAGCTTTTATTTGCAGACGACCAGGCACTAATACATGAAACAATAGAAGACCTACAAGAACACTTAAACAATCTCAACATCTCTGGCACAAAATACAACATGAAAATCAACATCAGCAAAACAGAAGTCATGAATGTCGCCAAAAATAAACAGAACATCAACATAACTATAGAAGGCAGACAACTAAAACAAGTAGAGGAATTCAAATACCTAGGAAGTCTAGTGACAAACGATAATTCTCAAACAGTAGAGATAGAATCAAGATGCAACAAAGCCTGTCAAATCATTGGACAGTTATCACCACTATTGTCCAACAAGGAAATAACTCTGGAGACAAAACGAGCACTATACAACACAATCTTCATCCCAACGTTGTGCTACCAATGACACCTGGACACTAGATGCAAGAACAATAGGAAAAATAACCTCTACAGAGATGAAATGTGTTAGACGAATGACAGGAAACAGTCTGAAAGATAAGATCAGAAAAGAAGAACTGAGAAAAAAGCTAGGAATAGCCCCCACCATAGAATATATAAGAAAACAACAGATAAAATGGTTTGGCCACGTGACAAGGCAGAAAGAACAAAAACACAACACAACGAGCCTTCAACAAACGTTGTGAGAACACCAAACCCAAGGGTCGACCACAAAAAAGATTGGTCGATGGAATATTAGAAGCACTAGGAAACATAACAGCAGCAGAGGCGAACAGAAGAGCAAAATACCGCAAATTATATCTCCCCTCGACGCTGAAAGACAGATGAGGAAGGAAAGAAGAGGAAGAAGAACATATTATTGATTATGGTTAATCGAAGTAAACGAATTAAAATCCATAATTGCTCACCGCCCGTGCCAGTGGGATCATCCGAATTAAAACTCATCTCATTGAAGGATCCAAACAAGGAAGGGCAGCAGCAGTCCCGATCATAGCAGCTACAGCACACACCAAAAAACATCAGGCCAAGCGGCACCGAAAGTAAACGCAGCTAAAGTGTCCTTCGTTATACGACATTCATCGTAAGCAATCGGAATATCGAAACAATATGGTGGATAGGAGGCAGGAATTGTTAAAGGCTGTGTCTGAAAAGTGTTCCTTGTCGCAGTTTCCTCATATTCCAAGTCCGGCTTGCTGCAGGAGCTACTGAGTTAAGTGTTCTGTGCACACTATGAGCTGTGCGTTTCATCCGTTTTGATCGTGTTTCGGTATTCCAATTGTTTAAGATGAATTATGATATCGTATGACAGGAAACAGATGGTTGTGTGGCTGTGTTCACTTTCTGTGCGGTTTTGTCTTATGTCTTTTTGCGTGTGCTGAGACTGCTATGCTGGGGTCTGCAGCTACCTTCGTTTGTTTGAGAGATGAGATATTAATTCGATGATTTTACTGGCACATGCGGATGAGCAATTATGGATTTCAATTTGTTTGCAGTGATACTGGGGCCGCTCATATCCATAAGCATAACCATAACATATATTTTGTACATAATATATATATATACATATAATTTGTACACACATACATACATATATGGACTTCTGGGGAATATGGCGCCCTGTTCGCTGGCTTTTCAGAGGACTCACAGATAAGTGCTGATTTCCAGTGAACTTTTCTGCTTATCTGTTTGTTTTTATTGATATTTTAAGGGGTCATGTGATTGTACACGCTTTCTATTTGATGTAAATCACGTTGCTGCTTTTGATTCATTGCCTTTTGTTACAATTTCCTTATTTAGTCACTTATACTCATCCTTGTTGATTGCACTATTGAACGTGTCAAAAATGGCGGTTTGTTTACGCCGGTCTGTCGTCAAGGACGCGTAATTCATGTAATATGTGAAAGGCTCTCAGTGTATCCGCGTGCTGCAGAGCTATTTACTGGAGTTGGCCAGTTTATAACGTGGAAACGGGATCTGGACCGTGCGACTGAGTAAGTGCACGTAAGTCTAGACCATCCACAGCACCGACGTTCAGCAACAATATAATCTATGACGACGGTAACTGTATGTATTCAGATGCTGCCCAAACGACATCATCGAAGAGGAAAACACGACAGGGCAAGCGTGGTGGCGTTAAACTGTCAAAGTGTGAGAGGCTAGGCCTAAAGTATGTGCGCGTTACTTATTGGAATTGTGGGTCCATACATCAACGACGGCCATTCTTGATAAGCTACTGTGCGGCGCCGATATAATGGTTTTGCAAGAAACTCTTCTTGGTGACAGGACAGTAAGTACTCCTGGCTTTCATTGTTTTTACAATAGACGACACCATGGACAGGCCATCCTTGTGCGCAACAATATGGTGGCAACTGAGGTTGATATGTCTGCGTGGAACAATGCAGAATTGCAGGTACATGTGGTTAGGGTGCAGACCCCAGTTCATTTCGCGATTGTTAATGTGTATGCCTGTAATGGGAAGGTGAACACACAACAATGGCAGAATTCCTTCGAGCTCGATGAAGAGAACGTCATTTTCTAAGAGACTTTAATGCTAGAGGAAACCAGTGGGGTAACGTCATAACCAACAAGCAGGTAGAAGACCTAGAGAACGCGCTGGTGTCGGCCGATTTAGTGTGCTTGAATGATGGAAGGGCAACAAGAATGGCCACTCGAACAGGGGACTCTGATAGTGTCATAGACCTGGCACTGGTGTCTTCCACCTTCGCACCGGTTTGCAGGTGGAATGTACTGGGGTTCCACGGAAGTGATCACTATCCATGTGTCCTCCTAATTGATAAAAGCAGAAATAGAAGCCAGAAAAGGAAGCTTCACACATTCTACTACGAGAAAACAGACCAGGACGTCATTAGCAAAATGGGGCATAGGAAACAGAGCACTCTTTGTAGGAGGCAGGAGAGATGGACGCAGCCACCCTGGTGGAACGTATATGTCGAGGAAGCTTGGCGGAGCAAGAGACAAACGGCCAAGACATGGAAGAAAGCTAGAAGGAATGGAAGAACACAACCGGAGCTCTTGAATGCCTCTCAAAATAGAGGTCGACAAAAAAATGATGCACTTTAAACTATGCACTAAGCAAGCTAAGGATGCCAAATGGGATGACCTTTGTAAAAAAGTGTGCTCAGAAAAATCGCTCGCCACATTCTGGCGCCTTCATCAGAGCATGAATGGCACAACACGACACAGAGGCATACCAGACTTTCAGAGCACAGGTCGGATATGGCACAAATCTGATGAGAGCAAAGGGAAGGCCCTGCTTTCCCGCTACATTGAGCAAACGGACCAAAGAAATGAGGCTGTAAGAATGAGGATACGGGGATCGCTGTCAAAATTGTGTAAGGATGTAGGGCTGGAAGAAGATCTCACAATCACAACCGATACCATTCGCACGACACTTGAAAGGTCACACAACACTGCTCCTGGTCCAGATGGTGTTCGGTACGATGACATAGGCGATTTAGCTGACGACGACTTGACAAAACTGGCCAATGAGTTTAATGCCAGCATTCGGAGTGGCCAGATTAAGGAGGAGTGGCTACACAGCTACTTACTACCGCTACCGAAGCCAAACAAGGACCATTCTCAGATCAGTGCCTACAGAATCATCACAATGCAGAACACTGCGGGCAAGCTGCTGGAGAAAATAGTTGCCCGTGGCCTCAACTATCACATTGTACAGAAACGTGTATTCCCACCCACACTCGGAGGTTATAGATATAACAAAGAGACATAGCTCAATGCGGCAGTCTTTGCCTATGACGCCTTCGAAGGCTTCCACAGACGAGAGGAGACATGTGCTGCTGCTATAGATCTGGAGGATGCATACAACAGGGTACTATTTGAATATCTCATGTACATGCTCCTCAAACTGGCGGCGCACTCCTTCCTCATTAGATGGATCGCCGCGGCACTGTTTCAGAGGAAGGTGATACTCAGATGTGGAAGTTGGTCTTCCGAGCCAATATCCATTTGTCCAGGGCTGCCACAAGGCTCACCATTCCAACCAGTTCTATTTAACGTGTACACAATAAAGATCACGGAACAACCGCTGGTTGGGAGAGGAAGAACTATGACTTTTGCTGATGATATTCTGGTATATCGACAGGAAAGAGACATACGGCGAATCGCCTCCACAATGCAAGACGAACTCGATCGCATTTCTTCCTGGTGTCGGGTTTCAGGTGCCTTGGTTAATCCTAATAAAGCATCAGTTTCATGGTTTTCCCTTAACAATCATATCGTTAATACGACCACACCGGTAGTACGAATGGGAGCTGATGAGGTGACCAGGGACAAGTTGATGACATAACTCGAAGTTAAGTTTGATCGCAGCCTGTGTTTTCGGGACCACGTCGACCATAACAAAATCCAGCAAAGGATTAGCCGCCTTGAAGGTCATGGCAGCTGCCAACATCTAGCAGAGGCTACTTACTTTTCTGTTCCAGGGATTAGTCCTCGCACCAATCGAGTATGCCCTGGCAATTCTTACTGTCAGTACGACTCAAATTGATAGGCTGGAGAAAATACAAAATGAAGTCATGCGCATTATCCTGGGATGTACGAGGGACACTCCCTGCGTAGCAATGAGGTATCTTTTTGACTTTCCAACCATGGATGACAGAAACAAGATCTGGAGAGCACGAACATACGTGAAGATTAGTACAGATACAGAGCATCCATTGCACCACGTGCTCAACACAGTGAAAGGTGCCAGGCTTAAAAGAGGCAAATCATGGGTGGGCCGAGCAGAAGATGTCATCAAACAGGTCTGTGGGCTTACCAATATCAGCGTTGGTTAGGAGTGGATACCGGTGCCTACGACATACAAGGGGACTTTCTCGTGTATTGTCACACTCGACAGGAAAAGTAGGGAACAGAACCCGGTCGTGGTTAATGCCGAGGTCAACGGTCCCATCTGCGATAACACCAATAAGAAAGATGCAGTCAGACGGATCTGTAATATGACAGCAAAGAAGTGCATCGGCATTTACAGCACGCTCGGCAGGCAGAATAGTCAAGGAAGACAGTGGTGCATACGTCATGACCACGAGTAGTATGACAATGGAGTCGATGGCAGTGACCAGGGCATTCAAATTGTTAGAGTCTCAAGACTACACCAACGCATGTATACTGAGTGATTCGATGAGCATGATAAAAAAAGTGGAGGCGGGCTCTGTACGCATGCAAAGGGTAGAGTCGTTGCAGAAATCCAAAATACGTAAGGTCACCTTTGTCTATGTCCCTGGACATGCGGGAGTACGTGGAAATGAAAGAGCGGACAAGTTGTCTAGCTGCGCTGTCGTTGAGGACGGGCAACCAATGGATCGGGCGGACATCATCAATGCCCTCCGAGATGTGGGAAGAGCACATGACTTCGACAAACACAGATCCACGTCACTTCTTCGGATGATGGAAATGGGAGTTAAGATGGGCACAGCCAGAAATGAGAAACTTAGTGGCCGTGTAAGAAGACTTATCAACCAACATAGAACTGGAGTCGTCAGTCGCTGGACACTGAGGGAATTGCTGTGTAGGGGATCTGAGCACCTATGGACATGTTCGGAGTGCAATGATGATGACCCGCAAATAACTCAATAACTCAATACATATATTTTATACATAAATATAAATGTATAGAAAAAATACATATATATTTATATTAATACATAATTATAAATCGTAAGCAATAAGAAAATTAATTTCATCTACTTTTGTTCCTAAGTTATGTTTATCACCAATTGATGAAGTAATTAATAATAGTGTTGTTACAGAAATGCGCCACACTCAAAGATATAAATCAGTCAATGCTCAGGAAATCGGGTAACAATTTAACTAATGTGTACTAAACATGTTCTATTTCTAGTGGTTTGGTTGCCTTGAATATTTTATTATGATATTGTGTTACACCTCTCTCTCCCTCTGTCTTCTCTCTCAAAATAAAATTCTAACCATGCCCACTCACTCAAGAAATATAAAGATGATATATTTTGAAATACAAGAACTTCTGCAAGAAATCTAACTATGCAACAGCGCAATAATAGCTAGATTTTATTTGGTTCATGTGCGTCAGTTCTTTCTGTTTGTTATTTGGGTGCCATAAATAAATCGGAAAATTTGATAGGCTCGAAAATTATGTAAAACAGCCATGGCCAGATGACTTAATCTGATAGGCGGTTTCAATACCGAGCACATAGTCCACGCGCCTAACAACATTAGGACACACTAAAACAATTTTCTGGGTCCAAATCTTATTTCCTAGAGAATCGCTTTCTCCATATAAACCCTCGCTTGTGCTCTCGGTTTTCGAGTCCTAGACATGGCCTTGTCAGAATGCTGAAACCTACTGAAGCACGTTTTTCTTGTATTTCGTATTTTCATGTTAAAGGCTGCTTATGATGCTCTTACTGTGATTCTTGTGGTTTTTGATTGAGTGAATTCAATTGTGGATAAACTTCACTGTGAAAAGTATATCGTTGGGATATCACAAAGTGTGAAATGATAATTTCAGGAGATCATAACTGTGTTATTTCAACTTTTTTCTAATCATTCTAAAAGAAAAAAAAAACATTTGTATAAATGGATATCTAGGAGTTGTTAAAATTGCTGCAAATGTTTGAAAAATCATTGAACATCTACGTCGCTTTTTTATTATTTACATTTTCTCGTGGAATGTATTATATGATTTCGCTTAATAAATATCTATGATACGTAACAACATGAGGTTGGTGGATATCTTTAACAGTAAATATAGTATGTCAATATATGGCTTTATTCTTGCGCATATGGATGTTGTGTATTTTAATTAATTAAATATTTGTCGTCTAAGAACGTCAAGAAAACTTGTTACATTAAAAAAAATTCCTTCTATAAAAACAACAATTCAAATTAATGCATTAAAATTTTATGAAACATTAATATCAGAGAGAGAGAGAGAGAGAGAGATAGATAGATAGATAGAGAGAGAGAGAGAGAGAGAGAGAGAGAGAGAGAGAGAGAGAGAAAGTACTTGGATAATTCACTTTTCACTATTTTGTGAATATTAGTATCAATTTATTTGAGCGTATTTTGAGGAAATCTAAAGTTCATGAACTGTGCTATTAAGCAATGCTTGGCTTGTGAAACTATTAAGAATACGTTCCAGAAGGTTTAATCTTACTTGTGTTAACCCGTCTTCTATTTGCCTGTTCTGTTCTTTTAAAATAAAATTTAAAGTTCAGTTTTCAAAAAATCTTTTTATTTTATTTTGCCGTGTATATTTATAAAACAAAAGGTTGCATATCAGACTAAATTCGTCATTTGTCAATAGGTAAACATTGCTTTAATTCGATCTATGATAAGACCACATTTGTTTACAACCGGGGAGCGGGGTAATTTTAACAATTCTAAACTATCCGCTACAAAGCAAGATAGTGTGTATCTGTGTTGGCCATGTGTAATATCTTTGTGTGTGCATGTTTGGGTTAGTGATATCTCATATCTTTGTGTGCATGTTTATGTTGGTCATATCTCACATTTTTGTGTGTGTGCATGTCTGTGTATGTCACATCTCATATCCCTGTGTGTGCATGGCTATGTTAGTCACATCTCATATCTTTGTGTGTGCATGTCTATGTTGGTCATATCTCATATCTTTGTGCGCATGTCTATGTTAGGCATGTGTCATATCTTTGTGTGTGCATGTCTATGTCAATCATATCTCATATCTTTATGTGCATGTTTGTGTTAGTCATGTGTCATATATCTTGATGTGTGTTAGTGTTAGTCATGCCTCGCATCGCTATGTGCATGTCTGTGTTGGTCACATCTCATATCTTTGTGTGTGCATGTCTGTGTTAGTCACCTCTAGTAACTCGGGCAGATATTGCTCGTAAACCTGGGAAAGCAGACCATCTAAGGGCAGAATCCCTCTACAGAAAAGATCATCTGCTGCTTTGCAGGAAGATTGGGGACAATCAAAGGCTAAGGAATGCAAACCTGATTAAAATGCTGACTGAAATCGGATGCACTAGGCCACTGGCGCAGAACACAGTGCAACGTTTTAACGGGTGTTCAATCAGGGTGGATCTGGCAGACTCTAATTGTGATGTTCTGTCTGTGGGGGCGATCAACACACTTAACCTGACAGCTGACTTCATATGAGAGTCTGGAATCCTACTCTGATTGAGTTCTGATCGCAGAGAGAGAGAGAGAGAGAGAGAGAGAGAGAGAGAGAGAGCAAAGCAACTGAACTGGTCGTCATTACTTTCAACCTCAAGTAACCTTACTTTTCCCCTCATCCCCTACCTCTTTCCCAAGGCAAACTCCACACATAATGTGTATTAGAAACAGATAGACTAATGAAAAATGTCATCAATGGGACTCAAAATGAAGGAAAACAATTAAAAGACTAGATTGGTATAGAATTTACTATATTTTCACTGACAAATGATATACAAAAATTTATACGATAATAGAAACACTTCCTATTAATGCGAGAACAAGTCAAGAGTGAGAACCGATCGCATGAAGTATCACTAGGAAGCAGTAGGGCCAAGACTAGTGAGAGAAACATTGAATACATGAGATGGCTCATCGTATATCCCAAGACCGGCCATACGCTAATCTGACGGTCTGTTGTTTGATATGCGACGGGGATAATCTGACGACTAACTGTGTGTTTATATGTTTGGAATTGGGCCAACAACGATGGCCTAACATCATCAAACGCTATACATTTTTAAAAAACATGACAATCATCATTTACAGGAGGAACGTGAACTTCCGGTATATGGTGGATAGGCGTCAGGAACCATTGAAGGCTATGCATGAAAAGTGTTCCTTGTTGCAGTTTCCTCATATTCCAAATCATATTGTTGCAGGAGCTACTGAATTAAGTGCTCTGTGCACACTGTGAGCTGTGTGTCTCATCCGTTTTTATCATGTTTCGATTTTCCAATTGTTTACGATGAATGATGATATCGTATGACAGAGGACAGTTGGCTGTGTTCACTCTCTGCGCGATTTCGCCTTATGTCTTTTGTCGTGTGCTGAGACTGCTACGATAGGGACTACAGTTACCTTTCTTTGTTTGGGAGATGAGATATTAATTCGGATGATTACGCTGGCACGGGCGGTTGAGCAATTATGGATTTTAATTTGTTTTCTTGCACCGGGGCCTTCCATAACGAAATAACCAAATAAATAACATTTAATACAACAAAAAACGCAATAAAAAATTACATGCCATGCTACACATCCAATGCTATGCACCAACCAATGATAAGGAAGATTTAGTTAAAGAATGTATGAATTCTATAAACAGCTTCAATGTCACATGGATGGAAAACCAGCCAAAGATATTATAGTCTTGATGGGAGATCTAAATGCAAAAGTAGGATCAGACAACCGAGGCTTCGAATAGATAATGGCAAAACATGGACTTGTAGAAATAAATAAGAATGGAGAGATATTCGTTAACTTTTGTGTTCTTAATCAAATATGCCTAGGAGGAACAATATTCCAACATAAAAGAATACATAAAGCTACATGGGTGTCACCAGATCTTAAAACGGAGAATTAAATTGACCATATATGTATTAATTAAAAG
Source organism: Megaustenia siamemsis (assembly GCA_032433765.1). NCBI lineage: Eukaryota > Metazoa > Mollusca > Gastropoda > Stylommatophora > Ariophantidae > Megaustenia > Megaustenia siamemsis. The sequence goes on from JAVIAB010000102.1 coordinate 19,310,780, forward strand.
TTTCAGTCATACTTACATGATGTAAAAGTATAAAGAGGAGCAGACTTGGCTTCAGATCATCATCTTCTGCTAGACAAACTAAAACTTAAACTGAAATGGTGTACATCAGGGTAGACAATATTTCAATATAGGGTTTCTTAAAGAGCTAACAATTGAATATACATTTGCAGTCACAGTATCAAGCAAATACCAAGTCCTCCAAACTAGAATATACAATGAATATAGAAGATGATTGGAAACAGGTGAAGGATAATTGGAAGGATACATGTGAAGAAATCCTGGAGAATAGAGAACGCTAAAATAAGGCATGGATGACAGCAGAGACCTTTGATAAAAAGTAGAGAAAGAAAGAATAATAAAGCAGACATAATTAAAAACAAAACGAGAAGTACTAAAGCCAAGACACAGGGAACTTACGCAGAGGTGAACAATGAAGTGAAAAGATGCATTTAAAGGGATAAGAGAAATATGAAAAAATGAACTAGCTAAAGGGGCAGTGGATGGGGCAAATAAAGGAAATATGAAAGACCTGTACAACAGAACAAAGAAACTAAACGGAACATACAAACAAACCAATGCCTTTATTGAAGATAAGGTACTCTGCTTAGTAATATAAGGGAACAAATGAAGAGATGGAATGTGGCACTTTGAAGAACTCTTCAATAGACCAGGCCCAATATTTATTGTATTGCCAACTTTAAGATTCAAAAAGAGTGTAGGCAACGTTGTCTAAAAGGAGGAATATAGTATTGGCGACTGAGGCAGTTATCCTGAAGCATCGTTAGAGCGGTACACGTGATACGAATCTAGAAAAGAGGGAGATTAAATCCATTAAATCTCCAGATATACTACCAGCATAAAAAGAGTTACATGTTAACTGTGGAAAGCCAAGCAAGGAAGAAATAATGAAAGCGACCAAGCTATTAAAAAATGGTAAAGCCACAGGACGAGATGAAATTACTTCAGAAGCCCTTCAAAGCAGGTATTAACACCTGTACAAGATGTTACATAATCTACTAGTGAAAATATGGGAGAGAGAAGAAATACCTGAAGACTGGAGAGAAGGTTAAATGATCAAACAAGCAAAGAAAAGAAGTTTACAGTAGTGCACAAATTATAGGGGGATTATGCTACTATCAGTGCCATCAAATACTAAGCAGAATCATTCTGGAGAGACGAACAAGCAGGTTTTAGGAAAAACAGATCTTGCGCTGATCAAATAATTACTTTACGTACAATGGTTGAGCAAAGCTTAGAACTATATATGTACTATATATGCACTTTATATCCCATTCATAGATTACGAAAAGACATTCGATAGTTTAAACATAGGAATGCTTTGTAAGCTGCTGAGTCATTACGGAATTCCCATGAAGTTTATTAAACTGATAAGAACAATGTATGAAAGTATGAAGTGTTGTGCTCGACGGCAGCTTTACAGAGGGATTTCAAATAACAAAATGTGTAAGGCAAGGAAGCCTTCTATCTCCATTTCTCTTTCTACTGGCCATATATTGGATTATAAAAGGGCATGGAACAACACGAAACTAACTCGAAAGACTAAACTCCTAATATATCAAACATGTGTGCTTAGCACACTACTATATGGATCCGAAACCTGGACAACATACTCAAACCAGGAAAAAAGACTAAATGTCTTCCACATGCGATGTCTCCGCAAAATAATGCACATCAAATGGCAAGACAAAATAACCAACTTAACTGTCCTGCAACGTGCTAAGACCCTAACAATCATGTCGATGCTCAGAAGTCGAAGGCTAAGATGGCTGGGGCATGTCCAACGGATGGAAGAAAAACGCATTCCTAGGCAAATACTATATGGTGAGCTAAAACACGGAAAAAGACAAATCGGCAGACCTAAACTACGATATAGAGATATCTGCAAATCATCTCTGAAAGACTTCTCCATATGTGAAAATGGCTGGCAACATCTGGCAAGTGATCGCACATCATGGAGAGCATATATAAGGAACGGTATAACAACATTTGAGACTGTGCTAAGACAGGACTTAGAAGAGAAGAGACTCATGAAAAAGGATGGTAAACCCTGTGGACCAGCGAGCCTGACCTGTTCATTATGTGACCGCGTGTGTTTGTCAAACATTGGTAGAATTAGCCACGAGAGAAGCTGTTCGACAAAAACAATACCTCAAAAAATACGCAATAGCCTCCACTAGACCGTCTGACAAGACGAAAAGGGCCATATATATATATATATTGGATTATGAAAAAAACTCAGAACAACAGAAATGGAATCCAGTGGTCACTGACCAAGCAACTTATTGACTTAGACTTTGCTGATGACATAGCTCTCCTATCATATAATCATCAACAGATACAAGATAAAATAAGCATACTTAATGAGAGACCACAACAGCTGGGACTTAAAATAAATAGAGATAAGACACAAAATATGAGAATTAATGCACTTGGCAATAACCAGATAACACTAGGAGAAATAACTGTACTAGAAGTACATATATCTGGGCAGTAATATAGACAAAGAGGGAAGAATTGAGAATGATACCAAAATAAGGATATTAAAAGCAAGAGTAGCATTCGTTGCACTAGGAAAGCACAGTCCTTTTATGTGGCTGTGAAAAATGGAGAACAACAAAAATTACAATCATGAAGATACAGGCCTTCATTAATAGATGCTGGCGCAGAATAAAAGGGTCGAAATGACAGGATAAAATCCCTAACATAGAATTATGGAAAAGTAGTGTTCAAATACCAGTGGATAAAGAGATACAACTAAGACGATGGCACACACTGCGGAAACCAACTGAGATTATTACACAACGGGCCCTTTTTGGAATACCCAAGGAAACAGACAAAGAGGAAGACCAAAATATTCTTAGAGAAGACAGATGGAAGCAGAAATGAAGATGATAGGGAAGACATGAATGGTTTTTTAAAAAATAGCAAGAAACAGAACGGCTTGGAAAGTGTTTGTTGGAGACCTATGCTCCACAAGGAGTTGAACGTTAGAAGAAGAAAAGTGTGCATTGTTTCATATCATCAATCAATTTCATGAGAATGAAATAACTTCTTTTAACCAGTGCTAATAATTTTACAATTCATTTTCAAAACTAACATAAATTTAATATTTGATAGCTTATTGTTCTCAATTGTTTTATCAACATATACCGTGAAACAAAGCTGCTGTTTTACCTGACAAAATTAAAACTTGTGTATGCTTACTTAATGTGTTTCCATTTCATCACTACCGAAGAAATATTGTTTCTATATATTTACAAGAATACTAATGTGGTTTTTAAATTAAAAACTAAGTTTACTGAAAACTTCTCTCTATCTCTCTCTCTCTCTCTCTCTCTCTCTCTCTCTTCTTGGCGCTCACCTGTTAAGTGGGCGTAAATAGCTTGTGTCTCTAGTTTACGACATAGCCGTTATATCTGCAAGTTTCGGTCAGACACATCCGCGATGGCGTGGAATGATAGGTTTGCTTGACAAATTTTTCCCGGACAGCAGCCATCTTGGCCTGCTCTTTTCGACTTTTGAACTGCCAAGGGTTCTTTAACGTGCGCGAGTGCACACAGGACCTCATGTTTTTCACTATTTTCCGAGGGGGGCAGACTTCGGATCTCACTACCCAGAGTCCGGGGTAAGGAAAGCGACGAAAGAATCACATGTTAGATTTTTTAAAACGTCCCACCTTTTGTTGTGGGCATCGAAATCAGGACCTACCTGAGGTCGACATCTCACCTTTAGATCACCCCACTGGAACTTCCAATATTTCAATATCCAATTCCATCCCATAAATTAAAAACATAATTTTTAATTTTTAATGCATCCAGGAATCGTCCTCAAGGTTTACCTGAATACATTCTGCACCGTTCCGGCTAAAAATAACAGCTCTATGTATAGGAAAGGATTGGCAAACTACCTTCTTATATTGTCTAGAATAATCATGACAAACCAGAGTTCATCGGTGCTTTATAGAACCAATTATGACTTATGGAAGCGAATCATGGACAGTAGACAAACAAATGAAAAGACGATTAGAGGACACAGAGATGGGATTTCTCAGAAAAAATATTGAAAGTTCCCTGGACAGCTAAAAAACCAATGAAACATTCTCAAAGAGGCCAACACAAAAAGGGAGCTCCTAAAAAATCACAAAGAAACAATCAACATTTTTCGGGCACATCATGAGACGAGGAAAGTTGGAATACTTGGTTATAACTGGCAAAATAAAAGGAAAGATAGATCGCGGACGACAAAGAGAGAAAATACTGGATAGCTTGGTATCATGGAAAACAGTCAACAACAGAACTGATACGATGCACTGTTGATAGAAGATTGTGGAAGGACATGAAGCCAAACAGTATGACACATGATGATGATGAAGATGTATAAGCAAATATTATATACAAACACTGTTGTGCCTCGTACTTCAAACTTAATTTGTTCCTGCAGGCCGTTCGAACTCAGTCGTTCGATGGCCGAATCCATTTTTCATTTTTTAGAGATTATGAAAAATAAATTAATTCTTTCCCATGCCCTAAACATTACAAGTTTTTATTAAATTAAACAGCAAATACATGTAGTTTAAAGTAAAGATAACACAGTTTAATGTCCTAAATAAAGAACAAAACCATAAAAGAAACTTTAAAAATAAAAATTGCATGATCCTAATTTAATGAGGAGTAGTGTTTCCCGTATGTCTGGTGGAGAGGAAGTGAAAGGTTACTGCTTAGAAGGGAAGTTACTTCCATGAAAGCACAAAATAACTGTAGTACTGGTTTTCTCTCTCTCTCTCTTTCTCTCTCTCTCTCTCTTCTCTCTCTCTCTCTCTCTCTCTCTCTCTCTCTCTCTCTCCCTCCTGCCTCTTTGCACTACTAATTCGGATTTTGATTTAATCTCCCTCTTTTCTAGATTCGTATCACGTGTACCGCTCTAACGATGCTTCAGGATAACTCCCTCAGACGCCAATACTATATTCTTCCTTTTAGACAACATTGCCTAGACTCTTTTTGAATCTTAAAGTTAGTAATACAATAAAGAACACATACAAAAATAAAGCTTAAAAAGCACTGGAAACACACGAAAGAGCTGATTTGGGGGCACAACAAAATCATCGATAAAACCATTTACTACAGGTAACATTTTTTTCACTGCTCTTGCGCTTGAGAAGTTTGAATTTAGATACATCGCTCATACTCTGAATTAAAAGTATCTAGAATTTATATCTATCTTTTGGTTAGCGGGGTAGAGTTCTGCCCTACCAAAGGAGGAGTAAGACGTCTCCTTTCCTCCGCTAGTCTTCTGGACACCCCTGGGCAAGGTGGAGCTCCCGTTTAGCCCCCCTATCAGGGTTATGTGAAGCCATTGGAGCAGGTGGTGGATGGTGTTGTGGGAGCAGCCGACAAGTAGTGCCGGTTATGGTCCCCACACCGCGATGGCAGGCAGAGGATCTCATGTATAGAGACAATGGCTGCGATCTCCGACTAGTACAGTCACTGCCAAGAAGGAAAGGAATGGCAAACTACATTCTTAAATTGCCTGGAATAATCATGACAAATCACAACCTTCTATTTACAGTTAACGACGTTAATGGGGGCTTCACAGCCACCTCGTCCGGTAGGGAGCGTCATGTGCTACAGGTGACACCCGATCGTCATCAAGCAACTGTATGCAAGGTCAAAAATAAAGAGACACTAGCAATAGAGGAACTTGGAACATCAGATCAGCATTCCAGGCTGGAAAACTAGAAAACATCAGTCAAGAAATGAAGAGAATTAAATTTAACATCTTGGGACTATGTGAAACGAGATGGACAGGGGCAGGATTATTACAACGCGACAATGGAAATGTAATTTACTCTGGGGGAACCACACACGAAAGAGGAGTAGGCATCATGTTAGATAGAGAAAGAAGCAAAACAGTGAAAGGATTTTGGCAGTATCAGACAGAATTCTGCTAGTAAAATTGAGTGGCAGACCAATGGATATCAACATAATTCAAGTTTATGCACCAACAAGTAATAGCGAAGACGAAGACATTGACAATTTTTACGAGGAGCTAGAGGCGGCCACGGAACAGTGTAAATCCCAATAAATAACTATTATATTAGAGGATTGCAATGCAAAGGTAGGAACAGTTAAAGTGCAAAATGTGACTGGGGGGGGGGGGCATGGCCTTGGCGAGACGAATGACAGAGGGGATAGATTGATAGATTGGGCAAAGACACATGCAATGATTATAGGTAACACCTGGTTCAAACAACACCCTAGGCGACTATGGGCATGGCAAAGCCCAGACAAAAAAGTACACAATCAAATTGATTTTATACTGGTACAGAGAAGATTCATGAATGGGCTGACGTCTGTTAAAACAAGGCCAGGAGCAGATTGTAATAATTACCATGTACCAGTAGTTGGAACGATAAGAATAAAACTGCGGAAGGCACAGAAATCACCAAGAAATATAAAATTAGAACTAGATATGCTAAGAGTAGATAAACAGATGAGTGATAAGTACAGCATGATAGTACAAAATAGATATAATGCTATTGAGAAAATACAGGACATCCAGGAGCAGTGGGAAATGCTCAAACAATCGATTCAGCAAACATCAAAAGAAGTAATACCAGTGACTAAAAGAATCAACAAAAAGAAATGGATGACAGAAGAAATATTACAACTAATGGACGAAAGAATAAAACATAAGAAAGAAGAACGAGCATACAAAATATTGCACAAAGAGATCCAAAACAAGTGCAGAGAAGGAAAGGAAGGATGGTTAAAACAGAAATATGAAGAAATGGAAAAACAACAAAAGAAAGACTCAAAATGTATGCACAATCAGTTAAATGAATTAACAGGAAGAAAAGAAGTCAAAGTTTCAGGATGTGTGAAATCAAAGGAAGGAAATATAATAATGGGACAGGAGAAGACAACGGAAAGATGGACAGAATATATCAGTCAACTCTATGATGATGAAAGACCAGAATTAAACAATTCAAATGAAGACACAGGACCACCAATAATGCAGAGTGAAGTGGAGGACGCAATTCAACACATGAAAAGAGGCAAAGCTGCAGGTCCTGACAATATAACAATCGAAGAGATATATGCATTAGGAGAGTTGGGAGTACAAGTCATATCAAAATTACTCAATGACATATATAACACTGGACACATACCCGAAGATCTAATAAAATCTATCTTTGTAGCCATACCGAAGAAGTCAGGCGCCAATGATTGTGAAGACCATCGCACTATTAGTCTCATGAGCCATATGACTAACATATTACTAAGAATAATCATGAGACGTGTAAGGAACAAAATAAAACCAGAAATAAGTGAGGAACAATGTGGATTTGTGGAAGGAAAGGGCACCAATAATGCAATATACATCTTAAGGACATTGATAGAAAGATCTATAGAGGTAAAGAAAGATCTATATATGTGCTTTATAGACTACACGAAAGCATTTGACAAAGTAAAGCATGTGGAAATAATAAATCCATCATCATCATCATCGTGTGCCCTCTCCGCAACGAAGGTTGGCTACCATGGATCTCCATTCTACTCTGTTTCTTGCTTTGATGGTGCAGGCTGACATAGATTGACTTGTCCATCTTTTGATGTTACTCGCCCATGTTAGTCTTGGTCTGCCTCTGCCTCTTTTGCCTTGTATTTTTCCTTCCAATATTACTTTTAGTAGGATGTTGTGTCTTTTAATATGCCCCAAAAATTTAATTTGTCTTAATTGTGTTCAGCAGTTCTCTTTTTATTTTCAGTTGTTTTAAAACTTCATCGTTTGTTATCTTTTGTTTCCATCCAATTCTACCTATTCTTCTATAAATCCACATTTCAAAGGCTTCAATTTTCTGTTCTGTTTTCTTGTCTAATGTCCATGTTTCTGCACCATACAGGAATATTGAGAAGATGTAACATTTTGCCATTCTTAGTTTCAGCCCTGCTGATATTTGTTTTGTTGTTAGTATATATTTCATGACATTACAATTACTTTTTGCCATACCTATTCTTTTGTTTATTTCAGTTTCGCATTTTCCATCATTGGTTATAGTATGTCCAGGTAGTTGTAACTCTGGACTGGCTCCATATGTGTTCCCTCAACTGTGCTATTTAATTGTAGGTCTTGAGAATTTTCTTTGTTTATGATCATAGTTTTAGTCTTTTTGATAATCATTTCTAGTCCACATTTTTTGCTTGTTGTGTTTATCACATTAAGCAATTGTTGTGGGTCTTTAGGATTTTCTGCTAGTAGAACAGTATCATCAGCATATCTCAGGTTATTGATTATCTTTCCATTAATGTTTAGACCTGGTATCTCTGAGATGTTTTTAAAGATTTCCTCAGTGTATAGATTGAACAAGCTTGGTGAAAATAATAAATATGCTGGAGAAATTAAAGATTGATGGCAAGGATCTGCGAATCATAAAAAACATGTACTGGCAACAAACAGCAGCTCTACGAATTAACAACCAAACAGGACAATTCCAATATATAAAATAAGGAGACAGACAAGGCTGTGTTCTGTCACCGGATTTGTTTTCACTTTACAGCGAATATATTATGAGATAAATAGTAGACAAAAAAGGAATTGAAGTCAACGGTCACAACATAAATAATTTGCGATATGCGGATGACACAGTCTTAATAGCAGAGACAGAGAACGAACTACAAGAAATGATAGACATAATAGTAGAAGAAAGCAACAAGAAAGGTCTCAGTCTGAATAGTAAGAAAACAGAAGTAATGGTTATATCGAAGAAACAATCATCACCATCATGCAGCATAAAAATAAACGAGACAAATCTGAAACAAGTACAACGTTTCAAATACTTGGGCACAATAATTACATCAGATGGGAGATGCACCACAGAAATAAAAAGCAGAATAGCTCAGGCCAAAATAGCATTTCAGAAAATGAAAAATATCTTATGCAACAAATCTATGTCAATAAAAATGAGAAAGAGAGTTCACCGGTGCTATATAGAACCAATTCTGACCTATGGAAGCGAATCATGGACAGTAGACAAACAAATGAAAAGACGATTAGAGGCCACAGAGATGGGATTTCTCAGAAGAATGTTGAAAGTTCCCTGGGCAGATAAAAAGGCCAATGAGGAAGTTCTCAAAAGGCCAACACAAAAACAGCTCTTAACAAACATCAGAAAGAAGCAATCAACATTTTTTCGGGCACATCATGAGAAGAGGAAAGTTGGAATACTTGGTTACAACTGGAAAAATAAAAGGAAAGAAAGATCGCGGACGACAAAGAGAGAAAATACTGGATAGCTTGGTGTCATGGCATGGAAAAACAGTCAACAACAGAACTGATACGATGCACTGTAGATAGAAGATTGTGGAGGGACATGATCGCCTACGCCAGCCGGCATGGTACATAATTATGATGATGAGAATTTATAAATTTAGAGTTCGAACTCTGGAACAATCGAATTTAGGGTCATTTGAAACACGAAGTTTCAATATATATGTGTATGTACATTTATTTTATGCATTTGCAATCGTTATTTTGCATATATGGCCCTTTTCGTCTTGTCAGACGGTCTAGTGGAGGCTATTGTGTATGTTTTTGAGGTTTTGTTTTTGTCGAATAGCTTATCTCGTGGATAATACTACCAAACACACGCGGTCATATAATGAACAAGTCAGGCTCGCTGGTCTACAGGGTTTTCCATCCTTTTTCACGAGTCTTTTCTAAGTTTTGTCTTAGCACAGTCGCAAATAATGTTATACCGTTCCTTATACATGCTCTCCATGATGTGCGATCACTCGCCAGATGTTCCCAGTCATTTTCACAGATAGAGAAGTCTTTCAGAGATGATTTGCAGATATCTCTATATCGTAGTTTAGGTCTGCCGATTTGTCTTTTTCCGTGTAATAGTTCACCATATAGTATTTGCCTAGGAATGGGCTTTTCTTCCATTCGTTGGACATGCCCCAGCCATCTTAGTCTTCGACTTCTGAGCATCTACATGATTGTTGGGGTCGTAGCACGTTGCAGGACAGTTAAGTTGGTTATTTTGTCCTGCCATTTCATGTGCATTATTTTGCGGAGACATCGCTTGTGGAAGACATTTAGTCTTATTTCCTGGTTTGAGTATATTGTCCAGGTTTCGGATCCATATAGTAGTGTGCTAAGCGCACAAGTTTGATATATTAAGAGTTTAGTCTTTAGTGTTAGTTTCGTGTTGTTCCAGGCCCTTTCTGTGAGTTTGCCGAAGGTCGTAGCTGCCTTACCAATTCGACAGTTTATTTCGTCATCAAGAGAAATGGTTTGCGTAACTGTGGATCCAAGACATGTAAATCCACTGCCTTAGGGTCCCTCCCTCCGGATTTTTACTTTGGGTGTACTCCAATAACCTTCGATTCTAACTAGAATCTAGTCCACAAGGTAGTGGAGGGTTTTATGGTCGAAGTTTCACTTCTTCTAGACGGGTTGCCAGCCAAGGTTTACTAGTCTCGTCTACCCGGAATATTATTATGCATAATTATTTTAATTTAAAGATAAGAAAGCTTAACATAATAACAATTTTAAGTTTAAATAAATAATTATATTTGAAACTACATTTTTTAAGGTTTAAATTTAGCATTTATTTTCCGCTAATTCTAAAAGGTCAATTAGAAATACAAAATAAACATAAAAAGTAACCACCTGTTGCATCTTTTTGAGAAACGATGGTAGTTACATGTTTACATTTTCATATAAACGTAATTTAAAGCATTTTCAAAAGTTTAAATGTTATTTTAAACCATTGTGAATTATTGAGTTATTATAAACTGCAAAATATTATCAATATAGCACCGCGATTTAGAAATATATGGAGAACAGACAGACATTTATCTAAACAAACACACATATACACGCATATAAACACATACATACATACACACACACATACATGGTTTCCAAGATGGTGGAACTATTTCACGTTCCATCGATCGCTGCAGAAGTTGCATTTGCGGTCTGATTAATTTCGGCTCTCCATTGCAATTTTGTTTCTGCGTTAAAGTTAAAATGATGTTCTACTCAACACCTCTGCGCCGATGAAGTGGAGTAGTACACACAGCAATATTCCTTTTTGACAAATCCAGTGTTGTGAGTGCGACCTTCCACCGTCTATAGTTGATCTGTTGTTTACGTCACATTTGGTGCTGTTCAATGACCTTTGTTGGAATTGTTTGACGCAAGTTATTTACATGTAACAACGCATTCATGTGGATTGCTCCGTCAAGTCAGCCGAAGTTTTATCTCTTTAGGGAATTTGCACCGTGTTTCGTTCGTTTTAGGCTGCATTCACTAGAGTAATCAGGAATCTATTGGCGCAGCCATTGTTGTGTGTGCTACGTCATCATAATGGCTGCGCCAATACGTCATCGCATATCTCTAGACCGGCCATATGCTAATCTTACGTTCTGTTGTTTGATATACGACGGCGATAATCCGACGACTGTGTTTTATACGTTCGGAATTGCAGTCAAAAATGATATCCTAACATCATCAAGTGCTATACATTTTTTTGAAAATGACGATCATCATTTTCAGGAGGGACGTGAACTTCCGGTCAATATGATGGATAGGCGGCAGGAACCACTGAAGGCTATGTATGAAAGTACTCCTTGTTGCAGTTTCCTCATATTCCAAGTCCGGCTTGTTGCAGGAGCTACTGAGTTAGGTGCTCTGTGAACACCGTGAGCTGTGTGTTTCATCCGTTTTGATCATGTTTCGATATTCCAATTGTTTACGATGAATTATGATATCGTATGGGAGGGAATAGTAGGTTGTGTTCACTTTCTGTGCAGTTTCGCCTTATGACTTTTGGCGTGTGCTGAGACTGCTATGATGGGGACTCCATTCCACAGACCAGTCCACAGACCAGTCCACAGACCAGTTTGATGACATCTTCTGCTCGACCCACCCATGAATTGCCTCTTATTAGACTGTCACCGTTCCCTGTGTTGAGCTCGTGATGCAATGGATGCTCTTAATCTGCATTAATATTCAGGTTTGCTCGTGCCCTCCAGATAGGAGCAGTGTTGTGTGACATTTTAAGCGTTATGAGAATGGCATCCGTTGTGATTGTGAGATCTTCTCCCAACACTACATTCTCACACAATTCTTAGAGTCGCTCCGTATCTTCATTCTTACAGTCTCATTTCTGTGGTCAGTCTGCTCAATGTGGCGGGCAAGCAGGGTCTTCCCTTTACTCCCATCAGATTTCTGCTACATTTGGCCTGCGTTCTAGAGGTATAACGTTGCCACTTCGGTATATATGATCCAATCAAGGGTTTTGTACAGACGGGGGCAGAAACAATGGAATTAAGACACAGACCTTAGGATAGTTTAGTAGATTATACAACATCAATGAAAAACAATAACTTTCAATATAAACCAGAAAACAAGAATATATATTTTATTCTTTTAATATCTCAGTAGATAAATAACATAAAAGCATATAGTGGATATTATATCGCTTCACAATAGTTACAATATTTATTAAACTAAGTAAATATATAAGGATACAATTTATTTCTAGCTTTGTAGTTGGGTGTCTGCTTAGCTCTATGATATAAAAGATACATAAAAGGTGAAACTGATAGAGATGACTGGTGGGTCGAAGCTGGTAGTGTAAAGAGTTAAATATCTAGAGGCGCAGTTGAGACGTTATCATCAGCTACCTTTCTTTTTATATAGAAATAGGAAAGTGCATTTCTTGTTTGACTGTAGGAAAATATGGAATTATTTAAGACTTTGAAAACTACATTTTTCCCACCCTTGCCTTTTACGTGCCGAGGACCTCTATAAACATATCTTTATCTAATTTGTTGTTGCTTGCTTAATCCTTTACAACTAATTTTATCGTAATCCCCACTACAATGATACGTCTGACTACATAAGCTAACAAGGGCTGTCCCATCGTACTCTAATTTAAAAAGACCTGGCGTTAGTTTGGTGTACGCTTTAACACCCTTACATCTTATACAGTCTGTCTTGCTAACATGATCATTGCAAAACTCGGTGGAAAACCAGTCTTTATATACACTGCCTGTATTAAACTAATTAAACTCATCCTGCAGACCTGGCTTAACTATGTCCTCTAACTTAGGTGCACTTAAAGCCAAGTATAAACTATTGGTATCATGTTTCACATAACTCATAGCCGGACCTATCTACAAACTTATCTAAGAACTCGAAATAAAATTCTAACATACAAAGTTTTGCATTTTGATAGACGAAGAAACCGATTTGTGTGGGTAAGTCCCAACCCGTTTTTTTTTTCTTCATCTCAATTTCAAAAAGATCCTCCCTTATTTCAGTCATCTTTTTAATCCGGGAATTATTTATCATTTTTCGATATCTCATCCACCTGAACGTACGAGACATTGCTATGATTGGCCATATTGGTTAATGTCTTCCCTTATGCCGAGTTTCCCAGGAGTTTCATCGTATCGCTGATTATAGATTGATTTACAATGTAAATCCCCAACCCTCCTAGCGTCAGAAACCATTTCTCCAAACTTTTTAAAACAAATGGATGGTTGATATTCTATCACTTGATAATTTTTACCTCTAAACCATGATCTAAAACCATTTTAACTGCGGTGTTGCCAACAGAATATTTTCCCGACATAACTACAGATTAGGGTGCGACGAGGGGTCGACAAGTTGAGTTTGAGGGCACAATCCCCCATAAACGCTCAAATATCGTCACGAATGACATCAATATTTTTGAAGATTGGAGTCATCTCACTGCAATGTGCCTTCAGGCGGTCGGGGACGTGTAGATCACATTCCACTAAACCAAAACACGTCCCATCTGAAACAAAAGTCAGAATCTGTTTATCACTGAGAGGGATCCCTTCTTTAGAGTAAGACTGTCTAGCTCGAGGGATGGCGTTAGAAAGGAAAGCCCTAATAGATGGTTCAGACATTTTCAGTGCTGCCACTCACATTCCCACATAACTTCAACTGGGACTTTGACCTCCTCGGTTAGGTAGGTGGGTATCTCACATGTTTTTTTTTTCTCTAAAAAGACAACCATGGCAATTGTAGGCTATTCTATTCGTCTTATCCCACCCATCTACGGGGATATTCCTATCTCCTAACTGAAACTCCCTCTCATTAAACTGAATTTTCAACTCCACCCCTTTTTGGTGGGCGACCCACATTAGCCACTCTCTACTTTCTTGTACATAATATTTATCATTTTCAACTCTAAACCATGTCTCTATTCTTCTAATAATTGGGTAATCTGTTGGCATTGGGTTCATCAGAGCCAAAAGATACAACGCGTTTGCATCGTAACCTTGGATGGATTGGACCATCTTTCCTCCCCTAATAAACGTTTTGCCTACCTCGTGTCACCTAAAAAAATTATAGTGGGACCCCCAACGATAATATATCGAATTTTTTTATTGTGTAGATTCGCCTGTTTGCTCGAACATATAATCTAATCATTACGCCCCTATCAACGGTCTTAAAAAGATACTTTAAACAAACACCCGGAACCGAAATGGCGTCTTTAAAACAGTCCACTCCCCGCTTTCCATAAAAGCGAACCTGCTGCTCTAATGCTTTTAAGAAAGGACTATCTATCTATCTATTGACCTTTCGAGCCGTAACCGGCCCATAGGGCGTAGACCAAGATACACCTTCTCCTATATGAATTTTTGTTCTAGCAGTTTTCTTTTAAAGATATTTTATTAAATCTCGCCATCTGTCTCTGTTCTGTGCAAGCAGTTCTATCTCATTGAGGGAGCCGATTCCTGCTGCTCTTGCCTCTCTCATCAATGTTCTTCTCAGTGTCTCCCTGGGTCTTCCTCTTTTTCTTTTACCTGTTGTTTCCCATATGAGGGCTTGCTTTGCTATTCGATTATTATCTCTTCTCATCACATGTCCAACGTATGACCATCGTCTTTTCTTTATTACTGAAGTAAAGTATTCCTTCAGTAATAAAGAAAGGACTACACCTTGGTTATTATCATCATCAAGTACCGGGCCTACTGGCGTAGGTGATCATGTCTCTCCACAACTTTCGATCTCGACAGTTCTTTATCATTTCTGTTGTTGACCTTCTGCCAAGCCATTCTCTTAAGCTGTCGGGTATTTTTTCTCTTTGCTTCCCTCTATCTCTTCGTCCCTCAATTTTTCCAGTTGTTACAATATATTCCAGTTGTTCTCTTCCCATTACATGGCTCCAAAAAATGATGATTGTTTCTTCCTAATATTAGAAATTAGCTCTCTTTATGCTTTTTGTTATTATACCAAACAAGAAAGCCCCTAACGGTTGTCATGTTATTGTTCTTCCAGACCTTTTTACAATACTCGTAAGCCTCCTTGGAAATGTTGGAATTTTTTTACGACGCGTAAAAAGCTTCGTGTGGGGGTAGCTCAGTCTCGTCCAACTTTTGGGGGTCGTCAATATATTCATAACAAAAGTAATCCTTTGTCTCACTAATCTTATAAGCTGCCAGATATTTACTATAGCTAAACCCTGGGGATAGATAGTTTACTATATCTAAGAATTTTAGATTCTGCGTTGCAATACACATCAAGTTATTGTTTGTTTTAACTATAAACTTGAAGGGTTTTGCTAATTTGTAGTCTCCTTCCATTTTATCTGCCTCTTCTTCGTTAACCTTGGCTTGTTCTTCCATAATAGCTCCTCTCCTTCTTCGTTCACTTGCGCATTGGCGGCCATGAAGTGCCTTATTAAATAAGGTTTAATGACATTGACGTCATATTTCCCCGAGTTAAACCCTATCACTGGAAGCTCCTTTAAATACTCACCTTCTTCTTTTTCTTTTCATTTTCTCACTGGTACCGAAAATGTGTCGTGGTTATATCATTTCTCGTTCTTGAGCTGCTCGAACTGTCTGAATTAGTTATTTTCCTTTGTTGTTACATGTCTCTGTCACTGCATCTATCCATCTACTTCTGGGTCTTCCTCTTGGTATTTTTCCATGCATTCTCGAGAAGAACGCTTGATGGTGATTGGTAAGGGTTCATTCTGACCAGGTGGCCAAACTATTTAAGTTGTTCTATATATTCTTGGCAGGGTTTACCCATCTAATATACCTTTAGTTATGAAGCATGTTGGTGCCTCCAGCCCCGGAACATTTAACGCTATAAAGCAGGAGAGGGGTACGTGTTTATCTACAAAGTTAGTCGAATGCGTCTCTTGGGGAACATTCCTACTATCGAAAAAACATTCATAATCGAATGTCGCCTGAATCGGTAAATAAAAGACTGGAGTATTTATCCCTTCAGCGTTGATCACATCCCATACATTTTCAGGTGAAAAGTATACCCCACCCTCATATGTTTCTACAGTCATATCCCCATTACAAGTTTTTTCGTGCCTATCCATACGACCAAATTTTGTCCACATTTTCCACAAGAAAAGCTTTTAGTAGCCCTAGAAAGATCGTTTATATAAAAAAAAGTGGTTTTTGTAAAGTAAAAGACGGGGAGTTTCATTATAAATACCGGTGCTTCTCATAACGATACGTAAGGCTTGTAAGAATTAAACTAAAAAATATCTATATTTATTGAAAAACAATTTTCTAAGAGAAACATTTCGGCAAGAGTTACACAGTGAAAGTTACTTAACATTAGAGACGGGTTAAACTGTTTTAAAAGTAGTCTTGAAGACTTCCTAAAATTATTATTTGAAGTTCCTCGATGGATAGCTAGACATCGGAAGAAGCAGAGATTATCATTGTAAACTTTAGGATAAGCATCGCTTTGAAGGATATTAATGCCGTAGTTGGATGCAATGTAGGGTGGGATATCAAGCAAACACCCTATAGGATAATCTTGAAATTTATAAATATAAACACTCGTGCTGACTAACGCTTCTAACGTATATTTAGTTGTCTCCCTAATTTTGTCTGCATATCCTAGTATATCACTTTGATTTAATCTATCTACAAATGTTTCAAAATCATTTCTGTTGTTAACTAACAAGGGTTTATCTAAAACCCTGTCGCGTTATTTGAGCTTGTGTGAAAATAACACAACCCCTGTGTCTCCCTATATCTTAAAACTAGATGATGACTATAATTCACTTTGAAACGCTTTTGCAGGTCTAGGAAAATTGGGTTTACAAGGGCCTTCCAACCTACAGGAGTATCGGGCTGATGAAATATAGTGTATGTGTCCATGTATTTGTTTCTAAGTTCGTGTGTTCTAATAGCTAACCAGTTGTCCTTATATAACTTCCTAAAATCTTGGGGTAACTTATTTAGAGAGTCTATTTCATTAATAAGTCTTGGTCTCTTTGAGGTCCCTTGAGTCGAACTCTTTACTGCCCGCTTGCGTGAGGTTGTCGATACCAGTAGGCCTGCTAGCGTTGATGGTGTTGAGGTGTCCACGGCTGTGTCATGACTAGCTTTATGTACTTGCAGATAACTTGCTCCAGTGAATTTTTGTTGACAGATGGGACAGACATGTGGGGTAGCACTGATCTCTTTTGAGGGTAAAGCAATGCATGAGCTGCTGACGCAGGAGTTGACAATGCAGGAACAACTGATGCAAGAGGTGCAGGATGCTGTCTTAATATGTTTGGCAAGGTTGTCTGCTCTTGTATGAACTCGTTCACAAACATTACATTTGTATTCCTGACACACATGTACACTAGCAACAAGATGCTTTAGAAACTATATATATATATATATATATATATGACTATAGAAACATATGAGGGTGGGGTATACTTTTCACCTGAAAGTGTATGGGAAGTGATCAATGCTGAAGTCTTTTATTTACCGATTCAGGGCGACATTCGATTATGAATGTTTTTTTCGATAGTAGGAATGTTCCCCAAGAGACGCATTCGACTAACTTTGTAGATAAACACGTACCCCTCTCCTGCTATATAGCGTCAAATGTTCCGGGGTTGGAGGCACCAAAATATATCATAACTAAAGGTGACCCGCAGATTTTAGTTAGTCAGATGCTTGATTCATCATCATCATGTGCCATACCGGTTGGCGTAGGTGATCATGTCCCTCCACAATCTTCTATCTACAGTGCATCGTATCAGTTCTGTTGTTGACTGTTTTCCATGCCATGACACCAAGCTATCCAGTATTTTCTCTCTTTGTCGCCCGCGATCTCTCTTTCCTTTTATTTTTCCAGTTGTAACCAAGTACTCAACTTTCCTCTTCTCATGATGTGCCCGAAAAAATGTTGATTGCTTCTTTCTGATGTTTGTTAAGAGCTCCCTTTTTGTGTTGGCCTCTTTGAGAGCTTCCTCATTGGTCTTTTTAGCTGTCCAGGGAACTTTCAACATTCTTCTGAGCAATCCCATTTCTGTGGCCTCTAATCGTCTTTTCATTTGTTTGTTTACAGTCCATGATTCGCTTTCATAGGTCAGAATTGGTTCTATATAGCACCGGTGAACTCTCTTTCTCATTTTTATTGACATAGATTTGTTGCATAAGATATTTTTCATTTTCTGAAATGCCATTTTGGCCTGAGCTATTGTGCTTTTTATTTCTGTGGTGCATCTCCCATCTTTATGTTATTTTGGTGCCCAAGTATTTGAAACGTTGCACTTGTTTCAGTTTTGTCTCGTTTATTTTTATACTGCATGATGGTGGTGATTGTTTCTTCGATATAACCATTACTTCTGTTTTCTTACTATTCAGACTGAGACCTTTCTTGTTGCTTTCTTTTACTATTATGTCTATCATTTCTTGTAGTTCATTCTCTGTCTCTCCTATTAAGACTGTGTCATCCGCATATCGCAAATTATTTATGTTGTGACCGTTGACTTTAATTCCTTTTTTGTCTACTAATGATCTCATAATATATTCGCTGTAAAGTGAAAACAAATCCGGCGACAGGACACAGCCTTGTCTGACTCCTTGTCTGCTTTATATATTGGAATTATCCTGTTTGGTTGTTAATTCGTATAGCTGCTGTTTGTTGCCAGTACATGTTTTTTATGATTCGCAGATCCTTGCCATCAATGTTTAATTTCTCCAGCATATTGATTATTTCCACATTCTTTACTTTGTCAAATGCTTTCGTGTAGTCTATAAAGCACATATATAGATCTTTCTTTACCTCCATAGATTTTTCTATCAATGTTCTTAAGATGTATATGATCATCTTACTAATATAGCTTTTTGTTTGTTCTTTGCTTATGGAAGGCCTCGGTATCACTGCAAGCGATATAAAATCTATAATTGCTCCACTGCTCGTGCCAGTGGAATCATCTGAATTACTAATTCATCTCCCAAACAAAGAAAGGTAGCTGCAGTCCCCATCATAGCAGTCTCAGCACACGCCTAAAGACATAAGGCGAAACCACACAGAAAGTGAACACAGTCAACTGTTCCCTGCCATACGATAGACTATGAGGAACCTGCAACAAGAAACACCTTTATACATAGTCTTCAATGGTTCCAGCAGCCTATCCACCATATTGACCGGAAATTCACGCCCTCCTTAAAATGATAATCGTCATACTTTTTAAAATGTATAGGTCTTGATGATGTTAGGACATCGCTTTTGACTCCAATTCCGAACATATAAAACATAGTCGTCGGATTATAGCTGCTAAGGCCTACTCGTTATTGCGATCTCGGTTTGAAAGTATTTTACTCGACTCCATGCTCTGAGTAAACACAAGCCAATAGCTAGTTTTGATGAGTATTTAAAGGACCTTCCAGTGATGGGGTTTAACGCAAGGAATTATGACGTTGACATTGTTGTGGGGATTACGATAACATTAGTTGTAAAGGGTTAAGTAAGCAACACAACAAATTAGATAAAGATATGTATTTAGACGTCATCGACACGCAAAAGGCCAAGGGTGGGAAAAATGTAGGTTTCAAAGTCTTAAATAATTCCATATTTTCCTACAGTCAAACAAGAAATGCACTTTCCTATTTCTATATAAAAAGAAAGGTAGCTGATGATAACGTCTCAACTACGCCTCTAGATATTTAACTCTTTACACTACCAGCTTCGACCCACCAGTCATCTCTATCAGTTTCACCTTTTATGTATCTTTTATATCATAGAGCTAAGCAGACACCCAACTACAAAGCTAGAAATAAATTGTATCCTTATATATTTACTTAGTTTAATAAATATTGTAACTATTGTGAAGCGATATAATATCCACTATATGCTTTTATGTTATTTATCTACTGAGATATTAAAAGAATAAAATATATCCTTGTTTTCTGGTTTATATTGAAAGTTATTGTTTTTCATTGATGTTGTATAATCTACTAAACTATCATAAGGTCTTTATCTTAATTCCATTGTTTCTGCCCCATCTGTACAAAACCCTTCATTAGATCGCATACATCAAAGAGGCAACGTTATCCCTCTTATATGAGCCAATAAGTGGACCCCAGTTCTTTTTGTTGTTGTAAATGTGTTTACCTGTAATGGGAAGGTGGGACTCACAATAATGGCAGAATCTTTTCACATTCAAGGAGAACGTCATTTTCTACGGAGGCTTTACTGTTAGAAGCAACAAGTGAGGTAACATCATAACCAATAACAATTATTGCTAAACGCGCCTTGCTATATAGCTTTGTGAATTTCTGGACCAAATGATACCATTTCGACCCTGCTATACTACTAATGATACCGCCATCTTGTGAAACATCGGAAACGCAATGCAATTAATTATGTAACAAATCAAATGGCCTTTTCACCACCTATGCATATTGTTTCCATTTCTGCTTGAGATCGCTTTAATCGTCATAAAAGGTAACAACATGACATTGAAAGAAAGACTGTTATTAAAAGTATCTGAAATATATTTAATAATTAACACTGTTATTTTAATGACTTGTTCAGTTAAATGAGACTGGAAAGGCAATCTTTATTACTGAGTTGTTCTTTTAGCGAAATAGCAGGCTTTGTCTGGTATAATTATTCCTTTCTAGGAGAGCTTTTTGTTTTAAAAAAATAGTATATTACGGCTTATCCAATTTCTACAGTCTGGCGAGCATTAACCGAGGGGTTAGGATCATATACTAGTGAACAGTGCAACCGTCAATATTTTAAAGTAACGGCACTTTAATTCGCATAGAAAATCCCTAGATCCTATAGAGAATTCGAACCGTGACCTTCTGAATGGAGAGATTTGTCCAATCTAGTCGAGTATCCGTCCTACTATACGAAAACACCCGAAGCAAACTATTTCATATATAAGAGCTGATTGCAATGGTCAAAGAGATATCCCAGTAAAGTCTTCTATGGTTTACGTCTAAATTTCAATTGTCGTGACGTAGAAAACTTTAAAAATGTTTTGTCGTGTTTGCCTCGACGGATCGAATGACTATCCTGTCATTTGGTGCTTACTGTGCTTGTCAATGAACATTAACATTTCATTTATATTATGAAGAAAGACTTCCTTAATTTTCTCACTTCATTTCTCTCATCTCTGTGTTTATATATACAAGTGCACATGTGTATGTATTTATGTGTGGGTGCTTTTTCGAGAATTTTCCTTATTATTACTAACAACAAGCCCCAGAAGACTGGCAACAGGCAATCATCATACCAATATTGAAAAGAAAGGTAGCAAAAGAGACTGCAATCAATATAGACGTATATCTCTTTCAGCCATGTAGGAAAGCTATACGCCAAAATCTTGGAAAAAAGGCTGAGACCAATAATAGAACTACAGTTAAGCGATTCTCAAATGGGGTTCCGAAAAAACAGAGGATGTACCGACGCACTATTCACACTAAAACAGCTTGCAGAAAAAACGACAGAAGACAATCAAAACTTATACATAGCCTTCATTGACCAGGAAAAAGCATTCGACAGAGTAAACAGAGAACAACTGTGGGAGATACTAACAACATACGGAGTAAGCCAACATCTAACCAACCTTATTAAAAGCCTCTACGTCAACAGCAGCTGCAGAGTCAGAACAGCAGCAGGCTACACAGACCACTTCGAAGTTAGATCAGGCGTAAGACAGGGGTATACTACTATCCCCCCTACTGTTTATTACATACATGGACCATATATGCAAGCTAGCCAACCCATCAGAGACAGAGGAGATCAACGAGCTTCTATGTGCAGACGATCCGGCACTAATACATGAAACAATAGAAGACCTACAAGAACACTTAAACAAACTCAACATAACAAGGCACAAAATACAACATGAAAATCAACATCAGCAAAACAGAAGTCATGAACGTCGCCAAAAAATAAACAGAACATCAACATAACTATAGAAGGCAGACAACTAAAACAAGTAGAGGAATTCAAATATCTAGGAAGTCTAATGACAAACGATAATTCTCAAACGGCAGAGATAGAATCAAGATGCAACAGAGCTTGTCAAATCATTGGACAGCTATCACCACTATTGTCCAACAAGGAAATAACTCTGTAGGCAAAACGAGCACTGTACAACACAATCTTTATCCCAACGTTGTGCTACCAATGCCAGACCTGGACCCTAGATGCAAGAACAATAAGAAAAAATAACCTCTACAGAGATGAAATGTGTTAGACGAATGACAGGATACAGTCTGAGAGATAAGATCAGAAATGAAGAACTGGGAAAAAAGCTAGGAATAGCCCCCGCCATAGAATATATAAGGAAACAACAGATAAAATGGTTTGGCCACGTGACAAGGCAAAAAGAACAAAACACAACCCAACGAGCTTTCAACAAACGTTGTGAGAACACCAGACCCAAGGGTCGACCACGAAAAAGATGGGTCGATGGAATATTAGAAGCACTAGGAAACATAACAGCAGCAGAGGCGAACAGAAGAGCAAAAGACCGCAAATTATATCTCCCCTCGACGCTGAAAGGCAGATGAGGAAGGAAAGAAGAAGATCACACATTTATTTCAATATACCCAAATACATTAAGTCACAGAAAAATAGTTATTGCTTAATTATTACGTATGTGGTATGGTTTTTTGGTGTGGGAATTTATTATGTTTTTATTTATGAAAAGACGAAGACCTGTAATATTTGGTTACCACACATTGAATAATCTGGCAGGTATTTATTATATCTTATATTTATTCACAATTTCATGAGAAAGAGCTGTAGTGATTCCATATTCACTTAAATCGATATCACGTACTGACGTACGTTTGCTACTGAATATGATAGACAAAAACAAAAATTAGTTGTTATTGAAATGAACAGAAAAAACAATGACTATTGATCGTTGGGATTAACCTCACTGCAATCTAGAAAGATGGACTCTTATATGCATATACCTTCCCAACAGATGACTCAAGGCATGCGTTGAGGTAGTTCGCTGGTTATGTACTTTTATATCCAGTTCATTCAGTCGACTCATACTACTCTCACCCAACTTAACTTCTGGTTCCTGGAGTTTCATATTTATACTTTCCTCAATCACCTTTCCATTTTACTCAATATAATTGTAAAGAGCCTTCATTATAATTATTCTTGTCAAGTTCCACGGCTCCCATTGGTGACCATGCACTTCTAAGGGACCAGCTAAGTAGGTTCAAATGAATGTTGGATCGTCTTAAAATATCCAAACTATTAATGAAAAACCCATATATATATATGTACACATCGTCATTTCTGCCATTTCCTTAAGACCTATCGGTGTATACAAATGATTCATGCTCACGCAGAGTATTTAAGCCATTTTAGACTGCTGCCATCACGAAGAGGTTACAAATATGCTAGGTAAAAAGCTACGACAGTCGTGTACAACCGGGTACAGTCAGTAAATTCGATCGAAATGTTGCGCAGAACAAGTTTAGTTATTATATGTGTGGAATATAGTGTAAACCTTCAATTACCTTTTGAGAAAGATGTTGACCTTAGCATTTTCTTTAAAACGACACCGTCTTTGATCAATTTAAATCAATTAATAAATCTGCATTTTGGTATCTCAAACGTGTTGCTAACGGTTGTATTTGTGCTGTATCTTTAAAATGTATTGAAAAAAATATTTTTTACTATGTGTCCATTCTTTTAGAAAGATTGTAGATTTGATGTAAAATATGATAAATATTCAAAAAGAAATGTCTAGCCATATTTTGACTGTTTTACTTTCTTGTTCATAAAATGATGACCTGTCTGTCTGCGATCAGGACTCATTCAATCAGAGTAGGATTCCAAACTCTCACATGAAGTCAACTGTGAGATTAAGTGTGTTGATCGCCCCCACAGACAGAACATCACAATTAGAGTCTGCCAGATCCACTCTGACCGAACACCCGTTAATACGTTACACTGTGTTATGCGCCGGTGGCCCAGTGCATCCGATTTCAGCCAACATTTTATTCAGGTTTGCTTTCCTTAGCCTTTGATTGTCCCCAATCTTCCTGCAAGGCAGCAGATTGTCTTTTCTGTAGGGGGATTCTGCCCTTAGATGGTCGGCCCTCCCAGGTTTACGAGCACCATCTGCCCAAGTCACTAGATGTGACTAACACAGACATGCATACAGCGAAACGAGGCATGACTAACACTGACACACATCAAGATATATCACACATGACTAATATAAACATGCACATAAAGATATGCGATATGACTGACATAGACATGCACACACAAAGATATGACACATGCCTAACATAGACATGCACACAAGGATATGAGATGTGACTAACATAGACATGCACACACAAAGATGTGAGATGTGACTAACATAGCCATGCACACACAAGGATATGAGATGTGACTAACCCAGACATTCACACACAAAGATATGACACATGACTAAACACAGGCACTCACTAAGATATGAAATATGACTAAACACAGACACACATAAAGATATGAGACATGATCAACACGGACATACCAAGACATGAGATATGACTAACATGACACACACCAAGATATGAGCCATGGCCAGCATACACACATCAAGATATGAGCCATGGCTAGCACAGAAACACATCAAGATATGAGCCATGGCCAGCACAGAAACACATCAAGATATGAGCCATGGCTCCACGGAAAATCACCAAGAAATGAACCATGTCCAGCACAGAAACACACCATGGTATTCATATGCTTGGGTTTGCCGTAGTCGGCAGACTCTTCCTAACGTAGGAATCATCAACATACGAGTCACAGGCCCCGATTAACTGTTCACAGGTTTCGTTCAAACAGTTGTCCGGAGATTTGAGAGTGCAGTCTGACCCGTAGAACGTTCCCTTGCATGTACAGTTCCCGGTTGACTGTTCACAGGTGTCGTTGAAACAGTTGTCCGGACGTTTGAGAGTGCAGTCTGACCCGTAGTACACAAGTAGTGATTCTTGCACGTACAGTCCGGGTCACATATGATGACACAGCTATCAGAACACGTCTATTCGCACTGTAGCCCAAAATTACCATCGGGACAAGTGTCATTACAGGTATAGCCAGGATGTTTACATTGTAGGTATTTTCCGGATTTTTCCTCACATAATAGACAGACACTGAGACAAGACCCGGAGCAGTCGTGTCCACAGATCCCATGTGAACAGTTACCGTGACACGTACCGATGATGACATTGCAGCCCCCGCCACACCACCCACACACTGCAGAAAACGACCCAGAATGCCCGTCCAGACAATAGGTGTCTGTAAATGTTTGCACCTCACACACCGTCAGTGCACTGTCGGCCTGCGAAATGATCGGTGAGAACTCAAACTTAATGTGTGCCATTGGCGCTTGAGTGTTGACTACAACAGTGTCCTCAGAAATATTCGGGTATGATATATCATTACACTGAAACACCACGCCGCCACTGTCAGAGAAAACCTTAGAAAACCGAAAATGATGACCTTAAACATCTTTTAATTCGCGAATGTGCACCAAGAAAGACATCAGCCTTAACACACTTACCTGTTCAGCACTTTCCCTGCTTAACATTGTATGTGAAACAAGACTAGCTATTCATTGTATAAGGGTATGAAAGGGTAATATACAAGAACAGCTAGAGGACATTTGCCTACCTGATCCAAACACCGGTGGTGGAGGATGGTGATCTCTGGATCGTGGCATCATACTACAACTTCCAGCAGGGCCCAGACCTGAAGGATTGGAACCCATGGCAGGAAAATGCCGCACACTGTTATATCGCCCGTAACCTTGACCCATCTGCGTAAACATGTTGGCTGAATCTGCGTAGGAACATGGAATGTTGCAGGGGTTTCCTATCCCAGAGTCCATGGGCGGGAGACCACAACTAGCAGCCTCAAAACTCGGCTGGTTCAGGTAACCGTAATCCATATTATCGTCAAGTTTCAATTACAGATTAATTACCCTTACCTCATTTGATATAAATTATTTTAACTAAATAACTCCCACCCCCTCCAAAACACTCAATTGTTAATAATGTTTCTGATACCATGGACTGACACTGAATCTGATTAATTGTGCCCTGGTTGAATTTATTTTTTTTGTCTTTTATTTTTACAATATTATTATGGCCTGACTCCAGAATAAACGTGAGGCTTTTTAACTGACTTAAATTAAAGTGATTGTAAATTATCCTTTAATAACAGTGTACATAGATCGACTCCAAAATAAATATGTTTTGACTGACATTTAAATAAAGTGATTTTGAACGATCTCGGAAGAACAGTGTCGACTTGGCAAATTTCTCAAATGTCAAATTAGATTGACGTCTGTAGGAAAAAATCGTTTCTATATAACTGACACATCATGAAACGACTCTAAAACTGCTGACGTAACATGAAAATCATTGTATCAGACAATAGTAACTGTTAAAGCATTCATTGTCTACTGCTTCACAGCCACACACTGGATTACTCAACAAGGACAGGTCTTTTGCAACATCAATGAATTTTCTTCCAAATATAAGTCCTGAAAATAAAAGATGTTTATAGTCAATGTCAATTATAAATATAGAAAATATCTGCCATTATTGGCAAATGTTAATGAATAAAAAGTAGAAAACAAAAGACAGACATTATCCAAACATTATTAAAATAATCGGTTGCTGTTACGTGTGTGTGTTTGTGTGTGTGAGAGGAGAATTACATTAAAATCCAGACCCCGGTGGGAAAACGGTAAGTGCAAATGAGGCTCATTGCTAACCAATCTACGGCTAGCTGTGGCGAGTATTTTCTTCCGACCAACATGTTAAAATAAGGTCACATGGCTTGATCTTAAGCACAAGACCAATAAATATGCCAAACGTTGTTTTAAAAATACTATAAACATTATGTTATATTCTTCAGACATCAGTGACGGGACTGATATTTTTAACCTACATTTTTGCTTTTTCTTTCCCTTTTCTCCGGAACACAAACAGAAAAACAGAACACAGAATTAAGTATCTTCAGATTTTTTTTTTTTGCGAACATTTCTACAGGCTCAGCTGATTTTTAAAAATGAAATCTACTTCCTGTAATCAAGTTGAAATATCTATAACGTTTTAATTTGCTAAATAAAGAATATTGATACATTTACTATATAAAAACTGCCTTGTGGGTGAGACTTTTTAGTCAAAGGCTAGCGGAGCCAACCATGAACAAACGACGGAAGGCAACAGAAAACCACCGTCGTATTTTCTTTGTACAATCATGAATCGCCACAATAGATATAACGACAACAACGTCAAGGAGGATTCCAATGGAAAACCCTTGTTCGGTAGGGGACATCATGTGCTACAGGTGATACCCGATCGTCATCAAGCTACTGTAAGCAAAATAAAGATAAAACAAACTCTAAAGATAGGTACTTGGAATGTGAGAGCACTCAT
The DNA here is from genome assembly GCA_032433765.1 of Megaustenia siamemsis. Classification (NCBI taxonomy): domain Eukaryota; kingdom Metazoa; phylum Mollusca; class Gastropoda; order Stylommatophora; family Ariophantidae; genus Megaustenia; species Megaustenia siamemsis. Next base: position 19,338,544 of record JAVIAB010000102.1, read on the forward strand.
GCAGAAGGGTAAACTAGAAAACATCATACAAGAAATGAAAAGAATGGGTTTACAATTACTAGGACTTTGCGAAATGAGATACACCGGATCATGGAGATGTATTCTGATAAACATAAAATAATCTATTCTGGAGGTACTGAACACCAAAGAGGAGTAGGTATCATCTTGGATGCAGAAAGAGCAAGAACAGTGAAAGGCTTTTACCCAATATCTGACAGAGTCCTTTTAGTGAAATTGAATGGAAAGCCAATAGACATAAATCTTATACAAGTTTATGCACCAACAGCAGACAGTCTAGAGGAAACAATTGATACATTTTACAACGAGTTAAATGAGGCACTTCATAAATGCAAACCACATGAAAACACCATAGTTCTAGGGGATTTTAACGCAAAAGTAGGAAAGGAAAGAGTTGGGGAAGTAGTTGGTCATTATGGCTTATGCGAGAGGAATGAAAGAGGTGAGAAACTTATTGACTGGGCAAGAACACACAACATGATGATAGGAAACACCTGGTTTAAGCAACATCCAAGACGTCTGTGGACATGGAAAAGCCTAGGGGACAACGCACGTAATCAAATTGATTATATAATGATAAGCAATAGATTTAGAAACAGTCTGGTGTGTGTCAAAACTAGACCAGGGGCAGATTGCAAAAGTGATCATATACCAGTTGTGGGAAAGCTTAGAGTAAAATTAAAAACAACAAAACGAGCCTCAAATAACATCAAATTAAATTTAGATTTACTAAAATCAGACAAGAAGCTGCAAGACAAATATAAAATCACAATTCAGAACCGGTACAATGCAATAGAGAAGATACAAAGCATTGATGAACCGTGGGAAATGCTAAAAGAATCAATACAACAAACATCAAAAGAGTTCATACCACCAGTGAGGACAAATTCAAGAAAGAAACGGTTGACAGATGACATTTTGAAGCTAATGGATACAAGAGGAAGAAATAAAGAAAATAAAGATGAGTATAAGAGATAAAAGGGAGCCGTGATAGCTCAGTGGTTAGTGAACTGGACTACCACGGACAAGGGGTAGGGTTCGATCCCAACCGACGGCTCCGGGTTCACCCAGCCTTAAATGGGCACCGGATTTTTTCTGGGAAAGTAAAGCAGCACGGGCGTAATACTGACCACATTACCCCAAAAATCATGTGCTGAAGGTCTGTAAAATATAGGGTCACTAACACCATATTTCCCTATACGCCACTTGGCGTGACGGGGGTACTTTACTTTACTTTACTTTTTTATAAGAGATAAAATAAAGAAATTGTAGTAAAATGCAATGAAGCAAAAGAAGCATGTCTAAAAGAGAGATGCAAAGAGATCGAAATGCAACAAAAAGGAGATGCTAAAGCTATATACAAACAAATTGAGGAATTAACAGGAAGAGAAACGCAATAAAAAAATGGATGTCTAAGATCAAAGGAAGGAGAACTGTTGATTGATCAAGAAAACATAAGGGGACGATGGACATAATACAATAAAGATCTTTATAATGATGAACGATCGGAAGTAAATATTAAGGGTAATTGAGAAGGACCAGAAATACTCAGAGAAGATGTGGAAGATGCCTTGCGCAATATGAAAGCAGGCAAAGCTCCTGGACCAGATAATATAACTAAAGAAGAGATTGAAGCCATGGGTGATTTTGGAATAGAAATAATAACTAAAATATTGAATGATATCTACAACAGCGGATATACACCAGACGGCATGCTCAAATCAATATTCATAGCCCTACCAAAGAAATCGGGTGCGATTGAATGTGATTATCATCGCACAATAAGCCTTATGAGTCATATGACTAAGATATTACTAAGAATCATCATGCGAAGAGTGCGAAACAAAATAAGTCCAGAAATTATCGATGAACAGTGTGGTTTTGTTAGAGATAAAGGAACAAGCAATGCCATTTATATCATAAGAACTTTAGTAGAAAGTGCCATAGAGGTGAAAATAGATCTATACCTATGTTTCATAGATTACACCAAGGCATTTGACAAAGTAAAGCACCAAGAAATAATCACAATTTTAGAAAGCATAAACGTAGACAGCAAAGATCTAAGAATAATAAAGAACATGTACTGCCAACAAACAGCGGCCATAAGAACTGGAAACCAATTGTGAATGTTTCAACAAATAAAACAGGGTGTTAGACAAGGTTGTGTGCTGTCACCAGATTTGTTTAATATATATATATAGTGAGAATATTTTAAGATCCATAAGGGATATGCCTGGAATAACAATTGGAGGTCATAATATAAATAATCTAAGGTATGCTGATGATACAATCTTAATCGCTAAGAGTGAAAATGAGTTATACAAGAAATGTTGGACATTATAGTGAATGAAAGCAAAAATAAAGGACTCAACCTTAATAGCAAAAAGACAGAGGTAATGGTAACAACAAAGAAAAAGACATCACCTCAGTGCAAAATAAAGACAAGTGGAACAATATTAAAACAGGTAAATGAATTTAAATATTTGGGAACTTTGTTAACCTCAGACGGAAGATGTACAAAAGAGGTGAGATGCAGAATGGCTCAGGCAAAAGCAGCTTTCAAAAAAATGAGGAAGATACTATACAATCCATTTTTGACAATAGAAACAAGAAAAAGAGTTCATAACATAAGAGTTCTTAACATATGGATGCGAATCATGGACAAGAGGACAACAGACAAGAAAATCACTGGAGTCTGTATAAATGTGGTTTTACAGAAGAATGTTGAGAGTACCATGGAGTACCAAGAAGAGTAATGAAGATGTTCTGAGAGAGGTCAAAGCAAAAAGAGAGCTAATTTCCAATATTAGGAAGAAACAATCATCATTTTTTGGCCATGTAATGAAAAGAGAACAACTGGAGTATATTGTTACAACTGGAAAAATTGTGGGACGAAGAGATAGAGGGAAGCAAAGAGAAAAAATAACAGACAGCTTAAGAGAATGACTTGGCAGAAAGTCAACAACAGAAATTATAAATAGCTGCCGAGAATGAAGGTTACGGAGAGACATGATCACCTACGCCAGTACGCCCGGTACTTCATGATGATGATATAAAAATTAACTATAGTTTAATCAAAAAGCAATCAATTAAAATAAAATCTACATGCGCTATTGTTCATTTGATAAATATGTAGCTTTCTTAATTACTGCTAGATCGATTCCGATATTGCAATTAACGAAATTCTGTAACTAATATGAAAATAATTTGCTATATTGGTTGTCGGGAATAGTGACACATGCAATAAAATATGATGCTGTTAAATTGAATATAAAGATTACATTATGAATGTGGTATTTTTATGACAACTAAAAATTAATTTATACTTAATCTCCAAAATAAATGTTGTGAAACAAAAACAAGTAAATATTCTATATTATATATGTTGCAATTTTATTTACAAGAAATAAAAAATTATGCATGTCCTATAAGAGGCTAAAGTAGAAAACACCAAAAGGTTTAGAACACTATAGGAGTGAATTACAAAGTGATGGTTGGATAGTAGAATGACGGAATGTATCAACAGTGCATTAGATATATAATGTTGAAGATCCATTGCAACCAATCTTTGACAAAGCGATGGCACCTATCATTATCAGCATCACCACTGACATCAGTTTTATACTTTGAAAACTGATTTATTGTAAATGACATTCTATCGGAGAATATTTGGAGTAAAATATTATTGTTTTTCTTTTAAAATAGTTGAAGTAATAAGCCTGTAAATATTTGGTTATTTGGTTATGGAAGGCCCCGGTATCACTGCAAACGAATTAAAATCCATAATTGCTCAACCGCCCGTGCCAGCGTAATCATCCCAATCTCATCTACCAAACAAAGAAAGGTAACCGTAGTCCCCATCATAGCAGTCTCAGCACACGCCAAAAGACATAAGGCGAAACCGCGAAGAAAGTGAACACAGCCAACTGTTCCCTGTCATACGATATCATCATTCATCGAAAGCAATTGGAATATCGAAACATGATCAAAACGGATGAGACACACAGCTCACGGTGTGCACAGAACACTTAACTCAGTAGCTCCTGCAACAAGCCGACCTTGGAATACGAAGAAACTGCAACAAGGAATACTTTTCATGCATAGCCTTCAATCGTTCCCGCCGCCTATCCACCATATACCGGGAGTTCACGTCCTCTTGAAAATGATGATCATCATATTTTTAAAAAATGTAGAGCGCTTGATGATGTTATGCCATGATGTTAAGCCTCTAAATATGTCTACTATTAACTAAATTGCTAGCAAATTAAGTAACCATCTCATTTATTAACTGGAAGTTCCAGAGCTTAGATTTTACCTGGCAGAGAACGGACGAAAACAATGGTAGAGCGCTAGCATAGATCATAGCGATTACAAAGATAGTTTTGGGATGTGGTGTTGCCAGAGAGGCTGTTTCTGGCACGTGTATGACCAGGGGAAAGAAGGATGATTATTATTTATTAAGTACAATTTGCTGAAAGCTGTGATAAGACGGGCGCAAAGCAGTGCACTAAGTTCAGATGGCATTCGGTAGTAGGACATTAACTGTTGGAGAAGGCAAGGATTCCAATACAGGCATTGACCTTCAGGATGCATACAAAAGAGTACCCCGGATTCCCTGATTTTTCAGCTTCTTTAACTCAAGATTAGCCCTTTTCTCTTGAATTGGATTTCTGCGCCCCTTTTCCAACAGAAGGTAGTATGTAGGCCTCTGAATCATTAACAGTGCACATAGACCTAGAGTTCACCACTATTTACAATGTTGTTCAAAACTTACACAGTGAGAGTCACAAGCGAGCAAAACTTATGACGGGGCTGGATATTATATTACGCTAATGATGTATATGAATGTATATCAACACAGAGAGAGTGTATTTTGAATGAAAATTACTGACTGTTCTTGATCGTATAAGTAAGTGTTATGGGGAGATAGGAGCACTTGTCAACACGACGCTGGCAACAGTGAAATGGAGCTAATTGAATAATAGTCAACAAATCAACGCCAAATGATGAGTCTGTGTCCAGAGGTTTGTGAAGAGAAATCATAAAATAATATACCTAGGAGTGTGGTTTTATCGGTATCTTGCTTTTAACAAGCTTGTAGCTTGGTATTAAAAGCCAGAAAGGCTCTGACTGCAATGAGATTCATAACTGCAGCAAAACGTGAACAACGTCATCTTGTTCTCTTATATCAAGGCTGGCCCTGTTTGTGATTGAGTATGCGCTGGCGATCCTGGCTCTCAACAATAGGCAAATGGAACGAGTGGGAAGTGTACAAAACAAAGCAATGCGCAGCATCCTTGGGTGGTCAAAAGATACTGACTGCACGGTAATCTCCTTGATTTTCCCACTATGGTACAGAGAATAAGACTTTGTCGAACGCAAGTCTTCCTCCGAATTAGTGCAGACGCTCAACATCCACCATACAGTAAATTCATGAGTACAGCAGTCAGTAGGTTAAAAAGAGGAAATTAATGGATGAACTAGGCTGTGGATTTTGTTCAGCAGGTGTGTTTAAGCGAGAACGAACTCTGTGAAGAACGGATGCGAGTGTGGTCAGAGTGCTCCAAGTATGTTTCTGTAGTCATCAATCACATTGGAGAGGCAACAAAACCCCTTGTTGGATGAGGCAGAAGCGCAATCCTTGATTTTCGAGAACTCTTCTTGGAGTGACGCAGTTATTTACACATATGGGCTGTTATTCGCACACCATCTATAGTTTTAGTCAAATTATCATTGACCATGGTTAATTACGTTAGTTACATTAGTTACGTACATAGCTCATTGTTTTTCACTGCACATATTGGATGTACAACTGTGAAGGAATACAGTGGTGCTTTTGTACTAATTACAAGTTGTTTGACTATGGACGTTATGGCTGTTACAAAAGCATTGGTATGGCTTGAGAAAAATACTTATATATTGAGTTATTTGCGGGTCATCATCATTGCACTCCGAACATGTCCATATGTGCTCAGATCCCCGCCTCAACAAGTCTCGCAGTGTCCAGCGACTGACGACTCCAGTTCTGTGTTGGTCGATTAGTCTTCTTACACACCGACTGAGTTTCTCGTTTCTAGCTGTGCCCATCTTAACTCCCATCTCTTTCATCCGAAGGAGTGACGTAGACTCATGATTGTCGAAGTCCTGTGTCCTTTCCACTTCCCTGAGGGCATTGACAATGTCCGCCCGATCCATTGTTTGACTGTCCGCAACAATAGTGCAGCTAGCCAACCTGTCCGCTCTTTCATTTCCCCGTACTCCCGCATGTCCTGGGATTTAGACAAAAGTGACCTTACCTATTTTTTACTTCTGCAATGACTCTATTCATTGCATGCGTACAGAGCCCGCCTCCACTTTTCTTATCATACTCATCGAATCACTCAGTATACAGACGTGGGTGTAGTCTCGTTACTCTAACCAGAAAAATGCCTTGGTCACTGCCATCACATTCATCGTCATGCTACTCGTGGTCATAACGTATGTACCACTGTCTTCCTTGGCTATTCTGCCTGCCTTGCGTGTTGTAAATGCTCATGCATTCTTTTGGTGTTGTGTTACAGATCCGTCTGTATAGATGACTGCATCTTTCTCATCGTTGTTACCATGACTGAGTTCTGTTCTCTATATTTCCTGTCGAGTGTGTACACGAGTATGTGCCCCTGAATGAAATAGGCACCGGTTTCCACTCCTCACCAGCGTTGATATTGGTAAGCCCACAGACCTGATTGATGACATCCTCTGTTCGGCCCACCCATGATTTGCCTCTTTATAGCCTGACACCCTTTCCTGTGTTGAGTTCATGATGCAATGGATGTTCTTATCTGCACTTATCTTCAGGTATGCCCTCTAGATCTTGATTTTGTCATCCATGGTTGGAAAGTCAAGAAGATATCTCATTGCGACACAGGGAGTGTCCCTCGTACACCCCAAGATAATACGCATAGCGTCATTCCGTATTTTCCCCAGCATGTCAATTTGCGTCTTACTTACAGTAAGAATTGCCAGTGCATACTCGTTTGGTGCGAGGACTAATCCCTGGAACAGAAGGGTAAATTGCCTTTGCTCGATGTTGTGTTCTGCATCGTGATAATTCTGTATGCACTGATCTGAGAATGGTCCTTGTTTAACTTCGGTAGCGGGTAGGTGGTAGCGGTAGTAGTAAACCACCATCTGCGTTGTGTCATTCATGCTCAAGGAGCAGTGTTGTGTGACATTTTAAGTGTTGGGCGAGTGGTATTGGTTGTGATTGTGATGTAGCGGGCAAGAAAGGTCTTCCCTTTGCCCTCATCAGATTTGTGCCATATCTGGCCTGTGCTCTGGAAGTCTGGTATGCCTCTGTGTCGTTTGTGTCATTCATGCTCTGATGAAGGCGCCAGAATGTGGCTAGCGATTTTTCTGAGCACACCTTTTTACATAAATCATCCCACTTGGCATTCCTAGCCTGCTTAGCACAGAGTTTAAAGTGCATCATTTTTTGGACTTATATACATGCGTGTGTCCGGTTAGCGCAATCGATAGGCGGTTGGCTTACCACGGCAACAGCCGGGGTTCGTAATCCTGGCGAGGACACCTGGGTTTTACTAATTACCTAAAAATTAGTAGGAGCCGTGATAGCTCAGTGGTTAGTGAACTGGACTACTACGGACAAGGGGTAGGGTTCGATCCCAACCGACGGCTCCGGGTTCACCCAGCCTTAAATGGGTACCGGATTTTTTCTGGGAAAGTAAAAGCAGCACGGGCGTAATACTGACCACATTACCCCAAAAAATCATGTGCTGAAGGTCTGTAAAATATAGGGTCACTAACACCATATTTCCCTATACGCCACTTGGCGTGACGGGGGTACTTTACTTTTTTTTTTATATACATGCGTGTTGTCTCGGGGACTCAATGATATTTTTAAGGAAAATTGTAACTGGCAGGTAGATTGTGTGTGACAAAAGTATAGATCCTTTTCGTGCCGTAGGTGTGAGAGGTAATAAGCGTGTTAACAAGTTTGCCAGTTTTATTGATATGGAGTGTGTGGAAGATGAACAGACCGCGGTGATATTCTGAATACCCGTATGGACACTGAACGAAAATCTGACTTTAATAGTTTCTTTGATTTTGCAAAAATGAATAGACTTTGAGGAATATATTTAAGTGGATACCTGAGAACTTATGGACATGTCCGATGTTCAATGATGATAACCTGTCAACTGACCTAAGCTAAACTAAACTCATAAACAGAATCGACCTAAAAAAAACTACTAAAAACAAATATAACTAATTAATAATTATTATTATGTCAAATAATCATCTTGTTAACTTATAACTTATTATTAACTTATGAAGTGACTGACAAACAACAAACTAACCAACTAATTAATTGCAATGGAAACACGAACTAAAATACAATTTAAAAAAACAGAAAGCCATGGCAGACTTCGAATTATTGGTTTATGGTTAATGATTGACTTCCCACTCAGGGCAGCCACAAAGATACTCAGTAATAACCGTGCATACATACTTATGGCCGCAGTAGAATTGTTGTCTCTCTGCTTAATCTTTTATTTATATTGAGTTGTTCTCCACCTTTCTCCGTTCTTTTCTTTTTGTGCCAGTTTCTACGTTTGTTCGAATGGTTTTCTTATGCAGACTTTGATGTCATTGATCTATTTTCTTCTTCTCTACTTGTATTTCTTCCATTTTCCATCACTATTCAGTGAAATATGCTTGTGATCATGCCGTTAGGCTGTATGACATGTCTATACACACATTATTTTAATTCCCTTACTGATGTCAGAAACTTTTCGCATGAATAAATGTTAATGGTGAAGATTTTGCAAACTTTATTTTTGTGTGATGGGGTTTTTGTATGAGACTCCTATGATCTTACGTTAAAATGTATTTCCCTTTCGAATTTTACATTCATAATGTGTAAACACAGCAGACATGTAAACAGATCGATATTGTTAGTGCACGCAGTGGTCTCATTTTGTTTTTGAAGTCGATTTATTTTAAGAGACGATTCTCAACGGTGCCATCACGTTAAGAAAGTTTATAAAAAATAAAAAAAAAAAGAAACAATCGATATTTTTCGGACACATCTTAAGAAGAGGAATGTTTAAATATTTGGTTACAACTGACAAATTACAGGAAAAAGAGATCGCGGACGACAGAAAGAGAAGATATTAGATAGCTTGATATCGTGGCACGGAAACAGACAACAACAGAACTGATATGATGCACTGAGGAGAGAGAATTGTGGAAGGACTTGAATCCCAAGGCCAACCGATATGACATAAGATGATGTTTATTTGATTTGCCATATTGTGTAGAGTTTGTCAATACGGTTTATGCTTAAGCAGGTCTTGGTTTTTATTTTGAGCCCATCGTTACTAATGATGGATTCTAAATATTGGAATTGTGCAAATTAAGAAAATTGTCATCGCAGTCTGATTTTCGTTTTCATATCGCTGTCATAGACAATATTTTCGTCTTTTTTGTTTTAGGCATCTTAATTCCTGTTATTCCACAAAGGTTTGGCTAATTTTAATTCTTTCGAGCTCCAGTTCCCGACAATATAACATACGAAGAGATAAATGCATTAGGAGAGCTGGGAATACAAGTCATAACTAAACTACTTAATGACATATATAACACTGGACACGGACCCTAAGATCTACTAAAATCTATCTTTGTAGTCATATCTACGAAGTCATGCGCTAATGATTGTGAGGACCATCTCACTATTAGTCTCAAAAGCCATATGACGAAAATATTACTAAGAGACTAACGCCATGAGACGTGTAAGGAACAAAATACTCGTAAAACCAGAAATCGGTGAGAACAATGTGGATTTGTGGACGGAAAGGGCGCAAATAATGCAGTATACATTCTAAGAACGTTGATAAAAAGAGCTATAGAGGTAAAGAAAGATCTATATATGTGCTTTATAGACTACGCAAACCCATTTGACAAAGTAAAGCATGTGGAAAAAATCAATATGCTGGAGAAATTAAACATTGATGGCAAGGATCTGCGAATCATAAAAAAACATGTACTGGCAACAAACAGCAGCAATAAGAATTAGCAACCAAACAGGACAGTTCCAATATATAAAACAGGGAGTCAGACACAGCTGTGTTCTGTCGTCTTATGCAACAAATCTATGTCAATAGAAATGAGGAAGAGAGTTCATCAATGCTATATAGCAGGGATGGCCAATTCGGTGCCCGCGGGCCACAAGTGGCCCGCGACGTCCTTTTTGTAGCCCGCTGCGGATAAAAAATAAAATCAGGTTGCATTGAGCAAAATTTCCTGGGTAAAATTGGATTTAAAATTTGTTACATTAAATTCTACCGTGGACAATGCTAACTCAAATATTCCCTAGTAGGCCTATGTTAAAAACTCGGAACACTCTCATCATCATGTGCCATACCGATTGGCGTAGGTGATCATGTCCCTCCACAATCTTCTATCTACAGTGCATTGTATCAGTTCTGTTGTTGACTGTTTTCCATGCCATGACAACAAGCTATCCAGTATTTTCTCTCTTTGTCGCCCGCGAGCTCTCTTTCCTTTTATTTTTCCAGTTGTAACCAAGTATTCCAAATTTCCTCTTCTCATGATGTGCCCGAAAAATGTTGATTGCTTCTTTCTGAACACTCTAGTAGTTAGTTTAACGTCGACTTCCTGTCATTCCCGGCCCATCCTTTTTTCCTTTTGATCATCCTGCGACCGACTTAAACAAAGGAAGAAGCCAACGAATGGTTCTAGAGCCGACTCTCGGTTCGGCGAGTTCAAACAGTTTCCGCCAAGAAATACTGTCAGTCACCCACCTCCTCCACCCCAACACATTCACCTCACAATTGTTTTACTTTCAGTTTCTTTCTCTCCAAACCTCTTTTCATCAGTCAAAATTATATATCCGATCTGATCATTCTGATTTTGTCGAGTTACAGTGAACAGTTCCATTTTAACAGGAAACAGTGCTGTTGTTGTAATATGTGTTTTAATTGTCTGTTGCTTCGGTCGTGGTATAATATGAACAATAAACGTCAATTAAATGAAAAAATCAGATTTTTTTCATGAGAAATGGGAACATGATTTTTTATTTATCAACAGTAAGGATAGCATACAGCAGAGCCTTGTGTGTTTCCAAGTGTTGTCTGTAAATAAAGAGTATAATCTTAAACGGCATTACACACAGCATAACGCCGCTAAATACAAGGACTACATTGGTACAATACGTTCTACACTTGTGTGCGATTTGAAGAAAAAGGTTAGTGCTCAGAAATCTGTTTTTACTACATTAACAACAAAACAAACAAGTTCCTTAATGGCATCGTTTGTTGTAAGCGCAGAGATAGCGAAATAAAAAAAAATCATTATGTGACGGTGACTCCATTGCCCAGCATTACACTGCATTATACACCAAGAGGCGCTGTGTGGCAAGATTCTAGACGTGGAGGATGTTATGAAAACTGTAATAAAGTGTGTAATAACTACGCTGCAATAAAGTGAGTAATAACTGTAATAAAGTGAGTAATAAATACGCTGGCTAAGCGTAAGAGGGAATTGTTTGAGGCGGTTTTTGCTTTGAGAAACGAGATAAAGCAGTTTTTAGAGAAACATGATACCAACAAAGAACTGATCAGAAAAATGTCTGATCCACATTTTAACAGCGTATTGGCCTTTTTAACTGATATCATCCAGCACATGAATGAACTCAACGTGAAGCTACAGGGACGTTCCCAAACAGTCTCAGATTTGGTAGGACACCTAGATGGATTTATAAGTCAACTAAAAGATTTTAGATTTACCCTGGCCAAAGAAAACTTCATTCATTTTCCTTCGTGCAAAGAATTGATTGAGGGACACTGACACTGCGCAGTGACACTGATTTCAAATTTATTTTCTGTATTAATGTTAGACAAACTATTGGAGCAATTCAACGAACGATTTTCTGACTTCAGTGGTATACGACCAGAACTAGCATTGTTTTCCAACAACATGACACTTTTCAGTTGGAGTTATGTAACCTCCAAAGTGACCCCTTTTTCCAATCAAGGATGGAGATAGGAGTTGACTTTTGGAAACTTGTGCCACGGGAAAAATATCCCGCATTGAGTGATTTCAGTTTGAAAATTACTTCTATGAAGCACATATATATGTGAATGCGCTTTTTCAGCAATAAAGGAGATTAAATCGTCACAAAGAAACCGACTCACTGATGGCCACCTTCAGGATTTATTATGAATATATCATAATCATCTTTACACATTGACTTTGATGAACTTGTTGCTGCACATGAACGTCCACATTGTTCTCATTAAAGTTTGTTACATGTCAACTTTAAAATGACCTAACTAAAACATGTTTGTTAAATAATAGCAACTTTTATTCATTTTTATAAATCAACTAGGCATTTTTAACTCTGTTGCAATAAAATGATTTATTTAAACAAATAATGCCGATAAATAACACAAATTGTTATTGTTATTGGCTATGGAAGGCCTCGGTCTCACAGCAAACGAATTAAAATCCATAATTGCTCAACCGCCCGTGCCAGTGGAATCATCCGAATTACTAACTCATCTCCCAAACAAAGAAAGGTAACTGTAGTCCCCATCGTAGCAGTCTCAGCACACGCCAAAAGACATAAGGCGAAACCACGCAGAAAGTGAACATAGCCAACTGTTCCCTGTCATACGATATCATCATTCATCGTAAACAAGCGGGATATCGAAGCAGGATCAAAACGGATGAGACACACAGCTCACGGTGTGAACAGAGCACTTAACACAGTAGCTCCTGCAAACAAGCCGGACTTGGAATATAAGGAAACTGCAAGAAGGAACACTTTTCAGACATAGCCTTCAATGGTTCCTGCCGCCTATCCACCATATACCATGGGAGTTTATGTCCTCCCGAAAATGATGATCGTCGTAGCACTTTATGATGTTAGGCCATCATTGATGACTCCAATTCCAAACATATAGACACACAGTGGTGGTAAGTTATCATTTCCAATCCAACAGAAGCCACATGACCTGTAGTTAGTAAAAACACAATTGATGATGTTCTCCGCTCCCTTCTTGTAGCTGCCGCCACACGATTCTGATGTCTCATTAACTTGGACATCATTCAAGAACAATGTCAGATGAACATTCCATAGATATGGCTTTGCTGATGAAGTGCTTGGTGCAACAGTTGTATCAATCATAGTGGAGGCTCCTGGTATGTGGTCATTAATATCACAGACGGCACATGATGTTGTTATATTCAGAATTTCTTTCAGGGGTGTAAATACGTGGCACACACATGGAGAGTGGTTTGTGGTCACAGTAATCCCATTAAAGGCAATTCTAGGGTAGCATGGCATAGCTGTTTCAGAACAGCACAATCCTGTGATGTTTTCTGTGTTCGCTATAAAACTGCTGCTGCTACCCAATCCTGACCAATTATAGGTGTGGACATTATTCACTTCTTCTACCTTTTAGCTCCCAGTGGAGCATAGGTCTTCAACAAACACTTTCCAAGTCGTTCTGTTTTTTGCAATTCTTTTAAGATCATTCCATGTCTTCCCCATCATCTTCATCTCTGCTTCAATCTGTCTTCTCCAAGAATTCCTTGGTCTTCCTCTTTGTCTTTTCCCCTGGGGATTCCAAAAAAGGGCCTGTTGTGTAATACTCTCAGTTGGTTTCCGTAGTGTGTGTCCTATCCATCGCCATCGTCTTCGCTGTATTTCTTTATCCACTGGTATTTGACCGGTACATTTCCATAATTCCACGTTTGTGACTTTGTCCTGCCATTTCCATCCCTTTATTCTGCGCAAGCATCCATTAATGAAAGTCTGTACCTTCGTGATTGTCAATTTTGTTATTCTCCATGTTTCACAGCCATATAATAGAACCGACTTAACACTGGAGTTGAAAATTTGTATTTTTGTATTTAGCCTAATTTCTTTGGATTTCCATATGTTTCCCAGTGCAATGAAAGCTCCTCTTGCTTTTGATATCCTTATTTTGGTATCGTTTTCTGTTCCTCCCTCTTTATCTATATTACTGCCCAGATATATATAAGATTGTACGTCTAGTAGAGGTATTTCTCCTAGTTTTATTTGGTTATTGCCAACTGCATTAATTCTCATAATGTTGGTCTTATCTCTATTAATCTTTAGTCCTAGCTGTTGTGATCTCTCATCTAATATACTCATTTTATCTTGCATCTGTTGGTGGCTGTGTGATGGGAGAGCTATGTCATCAGCAAAGTCTAAATCATCAAGTTGTTTGGTCAGTGACCACTGGATCCCATTTCTGTTGTTTTGAGTTATTTTCATAATCCAATCTATGGCCAGTAGAAAGAGAAATGGAGACAGAAGGCATCCTTGCCTTACTCCTGTTCTTATTTCAAATGCTTCTGTAAGCTGTCCTTCATGCACCACACTACATTTTGTTCCTTCATACATTGTTTTTATCAGGTTAATAAACTTTATGGGGATTCCATAATGACTCAGCAACTTCCAAAGCATTCTTCTGTCTAAACTATCAAATGCCTTTTCGTAATCTATGAATCCAATATAAAGTGGGGATTTTAGTTCTAAACTTTGTTCAACTATTATACGTAGAGTAGTTATTTGATCAGCACATGATATGTTCTTCCTAAAACCTGCTTGTTCATCTCTCAAGTGTTTCTCTATAGCCTCTTTTAGTCTCTCCAGAATGATTCTGCCTAATATTTTTCCTGGCACTGATAGTAGCATAATTCCCCTATAATTTGTGCACTCCTGTAAACTTCCTTTCTTTGGTAGTTTGATCATATAACCTTCTCTCCAGTCTTTAGGTATTTCTTCCCTCTCCCAAATTTTATCCAATAGATTATGTAACATCTTGGTAGAGGTGATAATATCTGCTTTGATGGCTTCCGAAGGAATTTCATCTGGTCCTGTGGCTTTACCATCTTTTAATAGTTTGATGGCTTTCATTATTTCTTCTTTGCTTGGTTTTCCGCAGTTAACGTGTAATTCTTCTTCTGCTGGTAGTATATCTGGAGGATTATTTGAGCCAGGTCTGTTCAAAAGTTCTTCAAAGTGCTCCTTCCATCTCTCCATTTGTTCCTTTATATTACTAAGCAGATTTCCTTTCTTATCTTTGATAAAGGCGTTGATCTGTTTGTATTTTCCACCTAATTTCTTTGTGCTGTTGTACAGTTCTTTCATATTCCCTTTATTTGCTGCTTCTTCTGCCTCTTTAGCTAATTCATCTATATATTTCCTCTTATCCCTTTTAATGCATCTTCTCACTTCTTTGTTCACCTCTGTGTAAGCTTCCTGTGTCTTGGCTTTATTACTTCTTGTTTTGCTTTTATTTATGTCTGCTTTCTTGTTCTTTCTTTCTTTAATTTTATCCAGGGTCTCTGCTGTCATCCATGTCTTATTCTGGCGTTCTCTTTTCCCCAGTGTTTCTTCGCATGTCTCTTTCCATATATTTTTTACCTGTTTCCAATGATCTTCTATATTTATTGTATTTTCTAGTTGTTGGAGGACTTGGTATTTGTTTGATATTGTGACTGCGAATTTATCTTTAATTCCTTGTTCTTTAAGAAACCCTACATTGAAATACTTTCTGCCCTTATTCGTTGTAGTATACCTTTTTAATTTAATTTTAAGTTTGGCTAACAGAAGATGATGATCAGAAGCTATATCTGCCCCTCTATATACTTTTACATCCTGTAAGGATGACTTAAACTTATTATTAATACATATGTGATCAATTTGATTTTCCGTTCTATGATCTGGTGACACCCATGTAGCTTTGTGTATTCTTTTATGTTGGAATATTGTTCCTCCTAGGCTCATTTGATTAAGGGCGCAGAAATTCGCAAATATCTCTCCATTCTCGTTTATATCTCCAAGTCCATGTTTTCCCATAATCTCTTCAAAGCCTCTGTTGTCTGATCCTACCTTAGCATTTAGGTCTCCCATCAAGATTATAATATCCTTGGCTCGTCTTGCATCTATCTGGCATTGTAGCTGTTTATAAAAATCATATTTAACTGAGTCATCTTTATCGTTGGTTGGTGCATAGCATTGTATAATGTGTAATTTTATTTTGTTTTTGGTTGTTCTAAATGTTGCTCTCACCAGTCTTCGTCCCACTGCCTCCCATTCTATTAGTGTCTTCTGTGCATTCTTTGATAGCATTATAGCTACCCCTTCGCTATGTTGTGCTCCTGGTTCCTGGTGTCCTGATGATAAAATCATCTCCCCTGTATTCAATTTTATTCTCTCCGCTCCCAGCCATCTTGTTTCACACATTCCCAGAATATCTATCTTGTAGTTGGTCATTTCTGCTGCCACTTGTGCCGCTTTTCCCTGTTCGTTAAGGGTACGAACATTCCAGTTGCCAATTCTGGATGATTTCCTGGTAGACAAAGGGTGAGTCGGCAACCCGGACTCCTTATGGCTTTCTCCGGATTGCGTCATACGTCTCTTAGACAGAGAGCCCTTCTCTTTCCTGGTTGACGGATTTACTTTATCTTTCTTTGACTTGTTCATGTTTGTGAAGTTTTTTCGGCTTATTTTTTTACAGTATGGGATAGCCAGTCCCATGCCTAACCCTCCTTTCTCGCCTCTTACGAACATGCCTGGTAGGGTACAGCGCCGCTATTCTTTACTTCCCTTTCGGGCCCCGGCAGCACACGGGCGACATTATTCACTTGCAATGACAAAACTGCTTTGTTTACATCATAAACCTCTGGAAGCGAATCATTTATGGGAAATATTACCTTAAAATAAAGGCCAAGTTTATTTGTATTGATGTTGTTATGTGTGTGGCCCGCCACAAAAAAAATAATAAAAAGGTGGCCCGCTATTTGAAAGAAATTGGTCATCCCTGCTATATAGAGCCAAATCTGACCTATGGAAGCGAATCATGGACCGTAAAATAACAAATGAAAAGACGGTTACAGACCACAGAGATGGGATTTCTCAGAAGAAAGTTGTTGAAAGTTCCTTGGACAGCTAAAGAGACCAACGAGGAAATTCTCAGAGGCCACCACAGAAAGGGAGCTCCTAAAAAACATCAGAAAGAAACAATCAACATTTTTCGGACACATCATGAGAAGAGGAAAGTTATAATACTTAGTTACAACTGGCAAAATACAGGGAAAGAGAGATACCGGATGACAAAGAAACAAAATAGTGGATATCTTGGTGTCACGGCATGAAAAAGTCAACAACATAACTGATACGGTGTACGGTAGATGGAAGATTGTGGAAGGACATGATCGCAAACGCCAACCGGTATGGCACATGAAGATGATGAGCTATAGTAAGTTTCACTCCAGTAGTGTTTTTAGGGGTTACTCCAGCAAAAGGTTATAAAACATGTTTTTAACATGTTAAGAAACATGTTTTTTTTCTGCCGGCTCGGGTTGGTGCTCGGCTCGGGTCGGTGCTCGGCGCTATCTCGGGTCGGCTCGGCGTTATCTCGGCGATTATCTCTCGGTTGGTTATTATCTCGGGCGGGTATTGAGCGACAGGTAAAAAATGCTGACAAGAAATGACGTTGAACAGGTATTATTAGGAAAAGATGTGCCTTAGGTAAGTAAAAGTACCCCCCGTCACGCCAAGTGGCGTATAGGGAAATATGGTGTTAGTGACCCTATATTTTACAGACCTTCAGCACATGATTTTTTGGGGTAATGTGGTCGGTATTACGCCCGTGCTGCTTTTACTTTCCCAGAAAAAATCCGGTACCCATTTAAGGCTGGGTGAACCCGGAGCCGTCGGTTGGGATCGAACCCTACCCCTTGTCCGTAGTAGTCCAGTTCACTAACCACTGAGCTATCGCGGCTCCTACTAATTTTTAGGGAATTAGTAAAACCCAGGTGTCCTCGCCAGGATTACGAACCCCGGCTGTTGCCGTGGTAAGCCAACCGCCTATCGATTGCGCTAACCGGACACCCATGTGCCTTAGGTGATAGGTAAATAATGTTCCCGATTAAAAAGCGAAGTAGAAATTTAAGAATGTGATATTTAAGAATATTAAAATGAACGCGAAACTTATTTACATTTAAAATGAACGCGAAACTTATATAAAAATAATAAAATGAAAGAACATTAAGAAATATAGTAGAAGCGATAAAAATCCACGTCGCGTATATGGTTTGACCAGAACCTAGGCCTCGCGGAACACATGACAAGTCATGTGTTGTATACTTTTCCAAAGCTATTAACGGTGTAGCGGTTCTAAAACTTGGGGAAAGTGTAGGGGGCCTAACTTTATTCTTCATAGGTTTTTTTTAGTGTTATTCCATAGCTTCACTGCAACACTTTAGTATTTGAATATCAATTGGAATAAATAATTATATAAAATACCTCCTATAACCTGTATAACAGAGACATTATACCCCCTTCGCCCCGTCATCATTCCGTGTTGATAATATAAATTCGAATCATCCTCGTCGCCGTCGTCATGTACCATCATCAATATGGGTCACCACACCGTCCCCTCCTCTCAACAGCATCATCAGGTACCAATGTTGTCCCTGATCAAGGGTGACCACTAAATATCCCCACCTTCGCCCCGTCATCATTCCGTATTGCTAAATTTGCATCGTCATCATGTAGTATTATCAATATATACAACTCTAATCTCCCCTCAACGCGATAGAGGTGACCCTGGTATGAGTACAAGCACATGACCATCGGGATGTAACTAAGAGATGACGCACCAGGTATTGTGATTTGCTGATTGGGGTGGTTAGGAAAAAAATAGATGACGCGGATAGAGGTGACCCTGATATGAACACAAGCGCGTGACCATTGGAATATAAATCCGGCTGGGTCAAGAGCTTTTATCGCTAATCCTTAGTTGATACGGAGCACATGACAAACACGTAGTTGCCGCGTGACCAACTCACAATAATAGTACTAACCGATCACATGACAAGTCGCGCTCGGGAATATATATATTCCAATCATTCCCATCCTTCATTTACGAAAGTAACTTCCAAAGCAGACGTTTCTTAGTATTAATCCAAGTACTAAGTGCTCAGTGAACGACTAACCGTAAGTAGAAATAGTTCGTTTTCTTAATTCGGTTGACGTTATATCAAGTAATTATTTCCTTAACCGTATAATTGTGAATAAAAGTTGATCAATAAATATTTACTTAATTAATAGGAAAATAAAACAAACAAATGTGTTGCTTACTATATATTTTATTTTCACACTTATAAATGTACAATGACGGTTTAAAGATTTCAGACCATGTGTATTTATAGTAATTAACCGAATGAATCATCAGTCGTGTTGGGGCATGTAAGTTGTTGGTGTGCGAGGGAGGAAAATAAGGGTTCCAGTACGTTATCACGGATTCAGTCTACCGATTAAAATACCACCTCTGTGATCAGACTCCAGAACAGGTGAGATGACTTTGCTACATTCCAGTATACGTCTTTCAAATCGCTCACGATCAAGTACAAACTGGTGCCAATGAGAAATGAGGTCCCCATCTTCCGGATCAACAAATGAAATAATATCAGGCGCCGCGGCAAAACAAACCTAAGGACAAGTCGAACTATAAGGTTTAATGCAACTTTCATTAGGATAGTTAATCTCAGTACATTTTTGCTATCTAATATTAAGAATACAAAATCTATATTTGGATTAGCAGATGTGATGTTGGTATATATATCTATAAGTAACCGGAATATCTGTGTTGACTAAGTAACCCACGAATAAATACATACCCTGTTAATTATATTATTTGTCGGATTATGTGGTTGAGAGGAAATGTTGCTGATAGTAGGGTAAATTTCATTCCAACGTGCATTAACTTCCTCATAATCTATCTCCGGAACGGAATTCTCTTCACCCCTAATTTCGGAGTTTTCATCACGCTCGTCCCCTTCTGAACTTGAATTTAATATGAAAAGTGGTTGAAACCTCGCATGATCAGAGGTTTCATTTCTAATTAACAAGCTATCAGGGGTCTTCTTGAAGATGGAATCTAAAGTTAACCCGTTATTAAAATAGGCATTAGGCGGTGTCCAAGATGGGAAAGCTTGCTCTTCCAATAACCATTCAGACTTTTCATATTTCTCCTCGTCTTCTGAACTTACACTAAAACGTAGCTGGGCCATACTACGAAATCCTTGAAATTACAACTCCACTAAAATGATTTTACTTTTGCTTTATCCTGTTTCAATAGGTGGTTGACTTAACACAATTTCTAAATATCATCATCATCATCATCATGTGCCATACCGGTTGGCGTAGGTGATCATGTCCCTCCACAATCTTCTATTTACAGTGATCCGTATCAGTTCTGTTGTTGACTGTTTTCCATGCTATGACACCAAGCTATCCAGTATTTTCTCTCTTTGTCGCCCGCGATCTCTCTTTCCTTTTATTTTTCCAGTTGTAACCAAGTATTCAAACTTTCCTCTTCTCATGATGTGCCCGGAAAATGTTGATTGCTTCTTTCTGATGTTTTTTTAAGAGCTCCCTTTTTGTGTTGGCCTCTTTGATAACTTCCTCATTGGTCTTTTTAGCTGTCCAGGGAGCTTTCAACATTCTTCTGAGAAATCCCATCTCTGTGGCCTCCAATCGTATTTTCATTTGTTTGTCTACTGTCCATGATTCACTTCCATAGGTCATAATTGGTTCTATATAGCATCGATGAACTCTCTTTCTGATTTTTATTGACATAGATTTGTTGCATAAGATGTTTTTCATTTTTTTCTAAATATACACACAATCAAACATTTCAGATCTCTAAAAAAATGAGCGCGAAATAATTAACAAAATAATACAAAAACTGAAGAACAACCCAAATCGACACTGTGAGGGGTGTCGTGAGGTGACTAGTAATGTAGAATGGCATTCATGTCATCTAGAACTGGAGGAGCGCTTTCGGTACCAAATATGGGGTATCCTATATTACGATACCCCAAGAGGAGAGCTGGCCACACTAGTGGTCGAACATGTATTTACAACTCATCACAGTGCAGAATCGTGAGGTGGACCAACCATCACCCCCACCCTCACCACACTGGGATTTTGATAACGATACCGCCCCAAAAAGATCATGAGTGGAGGAAGAAGAGGTTGGTTTTTAAAATTAATTATAGATATGTAGATTCTATTTTATGATATTTGTAATATGTTATTGTTTCATTGTTCTTACAGCTTGCTATACAATGGCATCCGATAGGGATTATCTACTTTTCGATAGAGTGCTAACCATCCTTCAGTATCAGCAGCACAATCACTGTCTAGGGTGTCGTGGTGATGGTTCTTTAGCCCATTCGTGCGAGCTAGATTTTGAGGAGCGCTTGCGTTTACAAATTAATGATATATTACACTATGCGATGGAGAAGGATGATGTGGTCTACCTGGCTGCCGCAAATATTTCAGATCGAATAGTGAGGAACACCAATTGGGAACCATCGCAGCCATCAACACCAACATCTTCCACAGTCTTCCACCTCTCTGTCTTGTGTAAGAAACGAGCCGCAAGCTATATCAAGTGGTCATGTCTCTGGGGACAAATCAATCAACTCACCAAGCACATCCAATTTGAACGCTCATAACGAATCAACGTCTGGTGAATTTCAGTGTCCGTTATGTTCCCGGAAATTTAAATGGATCAATAATTTAAATCAAAATTTTCTCTCGGCCAGCTTTTTAAACAGTTCTTTGTAAAATTTTAATTTTTTTTTAAAATTGTGTAAGCCTTCTTCGAGATGGAGTTTTGATATTCAACCATTTGATTTATCAACTTCTGAGGATCACCCTCGGTGACAAAGCAGACAGGCTTTCCAAACCCCGGGACGTTAGACGCCACAGATACAGACAGAGGGACATGTTTTGCTAATAAATGTCTGGTTATCTGGTTATCTGGTTATGGTAGGCCTCGGTATCACTGCAAACGAATTAAAATCCATAATTGCTCAACCGCCCGTGCCAGTGGAATCATCCGAATTGCTAACACATCTCCCAAGCAAAGAAAGGTAGCTGTAGTCCCCACCATAGCAGTCTCATACTAATCTGAGGCGGTAATTCCTCCACCCAACATCCAATAGGGAAGTCGTTAATGTGGAATAAATAAAAAATAGAGGCAGGAATGCTCTCCACCACCCACTTTGTATCGGGTCTGTTGAACACGGCAGTGTCTACGGGGTTATGTTCCCTTAGAGAATCAAGGAATCTGGTGAAATCTCCAAGATTATTGATTGTTATTGAGTTATTGTTATTGAGTTATTTGCGGGTCATCATCATTGCACTCCGAACATGTCCATAGGTGCTCAGATCCCCTCCTCAGCAATTCCCTCAGTGTCCAGCGACTGACGACTCCAGTTCTATGCTGGTTGATAAGTCTTCTTACACGGCCACTAAGTGTCTCAGTTCTGGCTGTGCCCACCTTAAATCCCATTTCCATCATCCGAAGAAGTGACGTTGATCTGTGTTTGTCGAAGTCATGTGCTCTTCCAACATCTCGGAGGGCATTGATGATGTCCGCCGGATCCATTGGTTGCCCATCCTTGCATTTCCCCGTACTCCCGCATGTCCAGGGACATAGACAAAGGTGACCTTACGTATTTTGGATTTCTGCAACGACTCTACCCATTGCATGCGTACAGAGCCCGCCTCCACTTTTTTTATCATGCTCAACGAATCACTCAGTATACATGCGTGGGTGTAGTCTTGTGACTAACCATTTGAATGCCTTGGTCACTGCCATCGCCTCCATTGTCATGCTACTCGTGGTCACGACGTACATCCCAGGATAATGCGCATGGCTTCATTTTGTATTTTCTCCAGCCTATCAATTTGAGTCGTACTGACAGTAAGAATTGCCAGGGCATACTCGATTGGTGCGAGGACTAATCCCTGGAACAGAAGAGTAAGTAGCCTCTGCACGATGTTGATAGCTGCCATGACCTTCAAGGCGGCTAATCCTTTGTGGGATTTTGTTATCACATGGTCGACGTGATCCCTAAAACACAGGCTGCGATCAAACTTAACTCCAAGGTATGTCATCAACTTGTCCCTGGTCACCTCATCAGTGAGTTTAATTATTGATTAAACGGGGGAACTCGAGAACAGCTGAATTATTGAAGGATGCGCGGAAGAAGCGTAAATCTCCATCCTCTCTGTGACGGAGGATAAGATGGTGACCATAATTAATTTTAAAACGAGTTGTCTGACTATCAGACACATCTCTTACAACAATAGACCAGTCTGTGATGAAAGGGCGATCAGGTGAGTGGAAGAAAGTATATATGGAAACTTTTATTTATACTTGCGTGAGTGTTTATAACTGACCAGTTTTGTTGATATACATCCCGCACATCAGCTGGTAGTGTTGCTAACGGGTCATCGGGCTTATTTTTTTACCCTCTGTGGATTGTTCCTCCTCTGACTATCCCTTGTTCGATGACGAAGGCGCAGCCGGCGCTGACGGTGGCGGGTTTGTTGTAATAGATGGTTGTGGGGAAGTTGGTGATGAGGACAGTAGCAATTGTGAAGGCGCTGATGTAAAAGCCTTATGTTTCAGTCTCATATGTATATTTAAAGATGCACGGTTCGTATACGAACGCTGACAAATGTCACACGGGTATCGCATTAGCTAATGCACAACGCGAAAATGTTGATTTAAATTATTGATCCATTTAAACCTTTGGGGAACATAACGGACACTGAAATTCACCAGAAGTTTATTCGTTATGAGCGTTCAAATTGGATGTGCTTGGTGAGTGATTGATTTGTCCCCAGAGACATGACCACTTGATATAGCTTGCGGCTCGTTTCTTACACAAGACAGAGAGGTGGAAGACTGTGGAAGATGTTGGTGTTGATGGCTGCGATGGTTCCCAATTGGTGTTCCTCACTATTCGATCTGAAATATTTGCGGCAGCCAGGTAGACCACATCATCCTTCTCCATCGCATAGTGTAATATATCATTAATTTGTAAACGCAAGCGCTCCTCAAAATCTAGCTCGCACGAATGGGCTAAAGAACCATCACCACGACACCCTAGACAGTGATCGTGCTGCTGATACTGAAGGATGGTTAGCACTCTATCGAAAAGTAGATAATCCCTATCGGATGCCATTGTATAGCAAGCTGTAAGAACAATGAAACAATAACATATTACACATATCATAAAATAGAATCTACATATCTATAATTAATTTTAAAAACCAACCTCTTCTTCCTCCACTCATGATCTTTTTGGGGCGGTATCGTTATCAAAATCCCAGTGTGGTGAGGGTGGGGGTGATGGTTGGTCCACCTCACGATTCTGCACTGTGATGAGTTGTGAATACATGTTTGACCACTAGTGTGGCCAGCTCTCCTCTTGGGGTATCGTAATATAGGATACCCCATATTTGGTGCCGAAAGCGCTCCTCCAGTTCTAGATGACATGAATGCCATTCTACATTACTAGTCACCTCACGACACCCCTCACAGTGTCGATTTGGGTTGTTCTTCATTTTTTGTATTATTTTGTTAATTATTTCGCGCTCCATTTTTGTTAGAGAGATCTCAAATGTTTGTAGGTGTGTGTATTTAGAAATTGTGTTAAGTCAACCACCTATTTAAACAGGATAAAGCAAACGGAAAATCATTTTAGTGGAGTTGTAAATTCAAGGATTTCGTAGTGTGGCACAGCTATTTTTTAGTGTAAGTTCAGAAGACGAGAAGAAATATGAAAAGTCTGATTGGTTATTGGAAGAGCAAGCTTTCCCATCTTGGACACCGCCTAATGCTTATTTTAATAACGGGTTAACTTTAGATTCCATCTTCAAGAAGATCCCTGATAGCTTGTTAATTAGAAATGAAACCTCTGATCATGCAAGGTATCAACCACTTTTCATATTAATTCAAGTTCAGAAGGGGACGAGCGTGATGAAAACTCCGAAATTAGGGGTGAAGAGAATTCCGTTCCGGAGATAGATTATGAGGAAGTTAATGCACGTTGGAATGAAATTTACCCTACTATCAGCAACATTTCCTCTCAACCACATAATCCGACAAATAATATAATTAACAGGGTATGTATTTATTCGTGGGTTACTTAGTCAACACAGATATTCAGGTTACTTATAGATACATATACCAACATCACATCTGCTAATCCAAATATAGATTTTGTATTCTTAAAATTAGATAGCAAAAACGTACTGAGATTAACTATCCTAATGAAAGTTGCATTAAACCTTATAGTTCGACTTGTCCTTAGGTTTATTTTGCCGCGGCGCCTGATATTATTTCATTTGTTGATCCGGAAGATGGGGACCTCATTTCTCATTGGCACCAGTTTGTACTTGATCGTGAGCGATTTGAATGACGTATACTGGAATGTAGGAAAGTCATCTCACCTGTTATGGAGTCTGATCACAGAGCTAGTATTTTAATCGGTAGACTGAATCCGTGATAACGTACTGGAACCCTTATTTTCCTCCCTCGCACACCAACAACTTACATGCCCCAACACGACTGATGATTCATTGGGTTAATTACTATAAATACACATGATCCAATAAATACATATGGTCCGAAATCTTTAAACCGTCATTGTACATTTATAAGTGTGAAAAATAAAATATATAGTAAGCAACACATTTGTTTGTTTTATTTTCCTATTAATTAAGTAAATATTTATTGATCAACTTTTATTCACAATTATACGGTTAAGGAAATAATTACTTGATACAACGTCAAGCGAATTAAGACAACTAACGTATTTCTACTTACGGTTAGTCGTTCACTGAGCACTCAGTACTTGGATTAATACTAAGAAACATCTGCTTTGGAAGTTACTTTCGTAAATGAAGGATGGGAATGATTGGAATATATATATTCCCGAGCGCGACTTGTCATGTGATCGGTTAGTACTATTATTGCGAGTTGGTCACGCGGCAACTACGTGTTTGTCATGTGCTCCGTATCAACTAAGGATTAGCGATAAAGGCTCTTGACCCAGCCGGATTTATATTCCAATGGTCACGCGCTTGTGTTCATATCAGGGTCACCTCTATTCGCGTCATCTATTTTTTTTCCTAACCACCCCAATCAGCAAATCACAATACCTGGTGCGTCATCTCTTAGTTACATCCCGATGGTCATGTGCTTGTACTCATACCAGGGTCACCTCTATCGCGTTGAGGGGAGATTAGAGTTGTATATATTGATAATACTACATGATGACGATGCGAATATAGCAATACGGAATGATGACGGGGCGAAGGTGGGGGTATTCAGTGGCCACCTGCCCAGGGACAACATTGGTACCTGATGATGCTGTTGAGGGGAGGGGACGGTGTGGTGACCCATATTGATGATGGTACATGACGACGGCGACGAGGATGATTCGAATTTATATTATCAACACGGAATGTTGACGGGGCGAAGGGGGTATAATATCTCTGTGATACATGTTAAAGGGGTATTTTATATAATTATTATTTCCAATTGATATTCAAATACTAAAGTGTTGCAGTAACTAGCAGTCCTATGGACTAACACTAAAAAAAAGCTATGTAGAATAAATTTAGGCCACCTACACTTTCCCCAAGTTTTAGAACCGCTACACCGTTAATAGCTTTGGAAATGTAAACAACACGTGACTTGTCATGTGTTCCGCGAGGCCTAGGTTCCGGCCAAACCATATACGCGACGTGGATTTTTATCTCTTCTACTATATTTCTTAATGTTCTTTCATTTTATTATTTTTATATAAGTTTCGCGTTCATTTTAAATGTAAATAAGTTTCGCGTTCATTTTAATATTCTTAAATATCACATTCTTAAATTTCTACTTCGCTTTTTAATCGGACACATTATTTGCCTATCACCTAAGCCGCATCATTTCCTAACAATACCCGTTCAACGTCATTGCTTGTCAGCATTTTTTACCTGTCGCCTAATACCCGCCCGAGATAATCACCAACCGAGAGATAATCCCCGAGATAGCGCCGAGCCGACCCGAAATAGCGCCGAGCACCGACCCGAGTAGAGCATGTTAAAAACATGTTTATTAACCTTTTGCTTGCGTAAACCCCGAGCTGAGCCGAGCACCGAGCCGAGATAAGCCGGATCATGTTTCTTAACATGTTAAAAACATGTTTTTTAACCTTTTGCTTGTGTAATACCCTAAATTCACTACTCACTCTATGATAACACTCTTATACCATTTTATTTCCACTTCTTGTTTCTTCTTCCACTTTCCGTCCTTATTTGCCTTTCAGCATCGAGGGGAGATATATCTTGCGTTTCTTTGCTCCTCTGTTCGTATCTACTCTTGTTATGTTTGCGATCGATATCCATATTCAAAAAAGACGGAAAAATGTATGTAACGTTTTAGAGTGGTAACAATTTGCAGCATCAAACTTTTTTTTTTATATTCGTAAATCATCATGAATGTTGTTGAATTCTTTGCACTTCATTATTTCTATGCTACCTTTTATGTTTATTAAAATGTACATCCCAGAGCATATATTATTTTCTTACGCTATCTTTTTCTAATCTTCTATATTTCAATTCGATTGTATTGTGAATTTTGTTTTTTATATTGCCAGGTTTTGTAGCAAATTGATAATCCTTTCGAGTTTTATTACGGCTGAGGTGAAATTTAGTTCTCATGGTGACTGCACTGCTCGTCCATCCATCACTTTTGCGGTTACATCACATCAATTTTTGTTATTTCATTGTTATTATTCTTACACTATTATTCCTTTTCTCTGTGGTACCCTTAGTTTTTGAGAAATTCCTTATGTGATATATATTCAAAATATAATTTATGATCCTATATGGTCTTTCGTTTGCTGTGGTGCAATTCTGTTTGATTTTGCAACTTCACCTAATCACTGCTTTGCAGTTGTTAGTATGTTTTTATGAATGTCATATTCAAGTAAATTGTTATTGCATACAGATAGAGGTGATACAGGCACTAGAAGATTTTGGCATTGAAATGATTACAGACAAATGCAACGACATATACCACGCAGGATACATACCAAATGAACTAAAAACATCAACTTTCATTGCATTGCCTAAAAAGAATGGTGCAGTTGAATGCAGTGACTTTAGGACAATAAGCCTAATGAGCCATGTTACAAAAATCTTGCTAAAAGTTATATAGGGAAGGATTCAGAATAAAATCAATACTGAATTAAATGAGCAGCCATTTGGATTTAGGAAAAATAGCGGGACAAAATAAGCCATATTCTGCATGAGAACATTAATCGAAAAATATACAGAAGTAAACAAATCAATATATGCCTGCTTCATAGACTACACCAAAGCTTTTGATAGAGTACACCACAAACAACTTATAGAATGCCTAAAAGAGATACATCTAGATGACTTGGACATACGACTAATATGTAATCTATACTGGGAGCAAACAGCAATAATAAAATATAACAAAGAGAACTCTACACCCATTGATATAAAATGAGGAGTAAGACAGGGAAGCATCCTATCACCAAGCTTGTTCAATCTATACACTGAGCAAATCTTTAAAAACATCATAGAGATGCCAGGTCTACAAATTACTGGAAAGATAATCAATAACCTAAGATATGCTGATGATACTGTACTACTAACAGAAAATCCTAAAGATCTACAACAATTACTTAATGAAATAAACATGACAAGCAAAAAATATGGACTAGATAAGAATATCAAAAAGACTAAAACTATGATCATAAACAAAGAAGATACTCAAAACCCACAAGTGGATATCAAAATAGAAGGAATAGACCTGGAGACAGTTCAGAACTACAACTACCTTGGACAAACTATAACCAGTGATGGAAAATGTACAACTGAAATAAATAAAAGAATAGGAATGGCAAAAAGTAATTTTAATGTCATGAAGAACATACTAACATCAAAACAAATAACACCAGGGCTAAAACTAAGAATAGCAAAATGTTACATCTTCTCAATATTCCTATATGGTGCAGAAACATGAACATTAAACAGAAAAGAAACGGACAAGAAAACAGAACAGAGAATTGAAGCCTTTGAAATGTGGATATATAGAAAAATAGGTAGAATTGGATGGAAGGAAAAGAAAACAAACGATGAAGTCTTAAAACAAACTAAAAATGAAAAGAGAACTACTAAGCACAATTCAAACAAGACAAATGCGATTTTTGGGCCATGTTAAAAGACACAACAGCCTACTAAAAGTAATCCTGGAGGGGAAAATACAAGGTAAAAGAGGCAGAGGCAGACCAAGACTAACATGGATGAATAACATCAAAAGATGGACAAATCAGCCTATAATAATCAGCACCATCAAAGCAAGAGACAGAGCAGAATGGCGCTCCATGGTAGCCAACCTTCGTTGCGGAGAAGGCACTCGATGATGATGATGATGATGATGATGAAATTGTTATTCAACTTTTGGTTTACATGTATAATCGCTACATATTATGTTCATTTCTTTGATGAATAATTTCATCATGGGCTCGAATTAGGTTATAGCTGCAAACTGAAGTAACCACTATCTCTAAAAACGTTACCTACATTTTCTGTAGTCTTTTTGAACATCTACATCGATCGCAAAATGCAAATTTTATTCAACAATAAGTTTATTTTAAAATATTTTTGTTATTAACATTTTATAATGAATAACAGAATCATCAATACTGTCATTGTTGTACAATAACAATAAAACGGTATGCTTCATTTAAACTAACAGAAAGACAAGACAAACTAAGACGTTTCAGCAAAAGCCTTCATAAGGTACAGGGTGTTTCTAAAGTCGCAGTGCAGTGAATTTCTACTCTCGGAAGAAAAACGTCACCAGAAATGCGGTTAACTAATGCGTCACACAAATTGTAAAATATTCAAATATACTTGACTGCTATCGGCGAGCTTATAATGGGTAATGTTGGTATTAACACAATAAAGTTGTGCCTAAAGCATATGTTGAAAATGTCCACCACGGGCCTCAAGACATGTCGTGATTTGTCTTTCCATATTTGCGAAAACCTTCAGAACAATGTCTGGTGATATGTGTTTAATCTTGTCTACTATTTCAGTCTTTAGGTCATTAATTGTCTGCGGATTATTTTCATAAACTTTCCCCTTCAATGCACCCCACAGATAATAATCTGGGGGTGTTAGATCTGGTGAACGAGCAGGTCAGATTCCACGTGAAATAATGCGATTGGCAAATATGCTTTCTAAATAATTGAGTGTTGTTGTGGCTGTGTGTGCTGTTGCCCCATCCTGCTGAAACCAGGATTCCATAATTTCCCGTTCTGTAAGGTGTGCTATGAACGGTTCCAGAATTAAAGTACGGTAACGTTCTGCATTTATTGTTTCATTAAAAAATATAGGTCCTATTATCCGCATACGACTTATAGCGCACCACACTCCGACTTTTTTATCGTAAAGCGGCACTTGATGAAATTCATGGGGGTTTTCACTGCTCCACAGCCGATTGTTCTGACTGTTCACATAACCGGATAAATGAAACCAGGCCTCATCAGTGAAAAAAGTGACGTCAAGGATGGCAGCGCCATGTTCATAAATAAAATTCTGAAACCACATGCAGTAGTTTAAACGGGATTCATAATCTCTTTCTTGGAGTTGAGACACTTCAGTTAATTTGTATGGACGATAGTGTAGTTCACTTCTTAAAACCTTGTGAACAGAACTCTTAGATATTTGCACCTGTTGAGACAAGTGGTTTAAAGATGCATTTGGACTCTTTGTAATTCTGTCTTGGAGTTCCATAATTTGGTCTTGTGAAATTGAAGGTCTTCCAGATCGGTGGGTGTTTCTTTAATGACTGTGCATTATTTGAAAATCTAGTTGTTCCAATTTATTTATGTAAATCACGCATCATGTACTGCTGTAGCTTGTTCCTTTTTCGGTAAAGTTAAACATATAACATCACTATTCACAAAAGGTATTCGAAATATCCACCACGTTTTAGTTGGCAAATGTTGATACGTTTTTTCATATTGTCAAAAACCTTACGCAGTATGGGCTGTGTAACATTATTAATGTTGTTGGCGATTGAAACCTGCAGCTCATCGAGTGTGTGGGAATTGTTTTCGTACACTTTTCCTTTCAGTTCACCCCAGAGATAGTAGTCCATGGGAGTAAGATCAGGAGACCGTGCAGGCCAAATTCCGCGAGAGATTATACGATTAGCAAACATTTCATATAAAAATTCCAGTGATTTTACAGCAGTGTGAGCAGTTGCGCCATCTTGTTGAAACCAAGCTTTTTCAATTTCTGGCTCAGAAAGTTGGGTTACGAATCGCTCCAGTATGTTAATCCTGTATCTTTCTGAATTTATTGTGTCATAGAAGAAAATTGGGCCGATTATCCGCTGACGACTCATTGCACACCACACTCCTACTTTCTGATCGTGGAGAGGCACTGGGTGCAATGCACGTGGATTTTCATCACTCCAAAGACGATCATTCTGCCTATTCACGTACCCAGACAAATGGAACCATGCTTCATCTGTGAAGAAAGTGAAATCAAGGATTTCCTCACCTTCTTGGGCTAGAAAATTCTCAAACCACATACAATAATTAATTCTGGATTGGTGATCTAATTCTTTTAATTGAGGAACGACGGAAAATTTGTACGGATGTAACTTTAATTTTTTTTTTTTCAGCACTCTATGAACAGTACTGCTTGATTTGTGTACTTGTTGAGCCAGCTTTCTTATTGATTTGCCAGGACTCATTAGAATGCTGTCCTGGATGTTGAGAGATGTTACTTCAAGAACAGATGGTCTACCAGGACGGCTAACATCATGTACACTACCGGTGTTTTGAAATTTGATTATTAAATTACTCACAGTATTTCGATGAGGCACTGGTGTATCAGGAAATCTATTCACAAATTGTTCAACAACCCCATTCGAATACTTGCCGCCGTTACGGAACACATGCTCCACTATAAATACTCTTTCTTTAATCGTTAACACCATTGTAAGCCAGATCTATCATGTAGCAGTGATGTTTAAATGAACACGTAAATGGTGCTTGAACTATTACGTTAAACATAGATAAAATTTAGGTGCGTAATTATTTCAACAACAAAAAATGCACAGTCATTAAAGAGACACCCTATATAACACAAATTATTAAAATTAAATAAAGAAATCCAAGCACAAAAACTGTCATAGTAATGTGTAATATGTTTTTGGAGCGTATAATTGTTATTATTAATTGTGTTATTGATGTGAAAAGACTTCTCTCTTAAGAGGAAAGGATAACACTATTATTGTTGTGTCATAGAAAAATTCCAATATTGCATTTTGTAGGAAATTAATGACTAGGAATTCGACGATGTTTACATCTTTCCTATTTTCTTCACTATTGTAGAATGACCAGCCTTATTCTGTCTGTATTACTGCACAATTTTCCCACCTGACTTCACATAATCCAAGAATATATGTGTGCATCTGTATATGATGTACTAAATTTTCTTTCCTCTTTTAAAGGCTAATTTATTTTCATGACACTAATAGACTGAAACTAACAAAATTAATGTCTATGAAGTACTTGACAAGCAATCCTGCAATTAAACAAAAAAACTGTTGTCATACTCACCAGCACAGCCAATACATGTTTCCGATGAAAAAAAAACATAGGCAATACGGATAATTTATAAGCTACTGAAGCTCAGATTCTGTTACTTTTCTATATTTTTTTTCAATAAAAAGTCAAGTCAAGCAAACAAGGAGATTGTATTGCAGAAATCTTCACATATATTTACTTACACTCGAATCCATTGATAGGTTTTTAACAAACAGACATTTCATTTTGTGAAGGTCTAGCGAAGAGATACCTCTCATGTTCAGAGGTAAAGGAAATAACATTGACATTACGACAATAATTTGCGAAGAGATAAAAAAACATATTTTTTTTTTAAACGCTTAAATATTTTGGACAGGAAATGTACTGGACATAACAAGACTTGAAATTAAACAATTAATAGGTGACACTACTGAAGATGATATATACACTGGCGGGTCTGGGTAGTGAGGATAAATTCGAGATGAGGTTTCACGGTTAGTACGGCTAGAATCAAATGCAGAATCATTGCCGAAAAGAGTGGAACTTATTCTGCCACGATCTCTAGTATAAGAATGGAGATAGACAGTTAATCTAACCTCAAAGAAACTTAAAAAACAGAAATAAAAGGGTCAGTTATAGCGACGCACTTCAATTCAGTGCTTTGAAACGTTCAGAACAGATGCTCCATCATGAGTAAAAAGTACATGACACATAGAAGTCTCAAACTTTAAAATAAAAACTATTTCGAATCACACACGTATTTGTGACAACGAAAGAAATAATAGACCGTCCTCATGTGTGTCTATACTGGATATGATTGCACAGCTGTTTGTCACATATACTTTAGTTCATTTGCTCATTGACGCCTTTCCAATGAAGTAAAATACACTGTCCTAGTCTGTTCTATTCGTGAAATCAGTATCACTGCAGTCACGAATTCCCCATATCCGCTCCACTCTTGTCATAGCTCCCGCCAAAGCGCGGTGACACATTCTGTTGACATGGTTGATTACTGTGCAGCACTAATCTCAGGACACAGTACATGGCGATTCCAAACGACTTCCATCGAATAGACAATACACAGTCACTTCCTTACTCTAGTTTTCTCGAAAAGACGCATTTAAAACAAACAAAGCAACCGAATCGATTTAAGCGATTGTATTAGTTTCTGTAAAAGGTAAAATCCACATGCTTCATCTATTATACATTCAAAGTAATTAGGAGAAACTGCATATTAAAATTAAAAAAAAAACTTTTGTGGTTAAAAATTTCATATTGCTTCCCTTACTGCTATCAGATTTGGTAATCTTTAACGTTGTGGTTGCAATCAGTATGCACTGGTCTATACAAGAACAGTGAAGTGAAAGAAAATACCAATGTTCATCAACCGAAGGCATTTAACATCAAGATCATCATATAACATCAATAGTTTTACCATGAGAACCATCGCACCTTTAGTCTCATGAGCCACATGACGAAAATATTACTAAGAATCATCGTGCTATATAGAGTCAATTTTGATGTATGGAATCAAATCATGGACCGTAAACAAACAAATGAAACGACGATTAAAGGCCACATAGATGGGATTTTTCAGAAGAATGTTGAAAGTTATCTGGACAGCTAAAAAGACCATCGAGGAAATTCTCAAAAAGGCCAACACAAAATGGGAGCTTCTAAGAAACATCAGAAATAAACAATCAACATTTTTCAGACACATCATGAGAAGAGGAAAGTTGGAATACTTGGTTACAACTGGCAAAATATAAGGAAAAAGAGATCGCGGACGACAAAGAGAGAAAATACTTGATCGCTTGGTGTCATGGCATGGAAAACAGTCAACAACATTACTGATACCATGCACTGTAAATAGAAGGTTGTGGAAGGACATGATCGCCTACGCCAATCGGTATGTCACATGATGATGATGATGAGTTTTACCATGATGTGTAATTTCACCTTTGAATTGTAATTCTCCAACACAAGGTGATAAATATTACCACCAAGTAACATCATGTAGAGAGTATATTTTCATTTCAACATTGCATTACCAATGCCAAACATGGTCACTTACGACTAAGTATAAAAAATGTTTGTCACCACAGAGATGTTTAAGAAAAGCGCTTGGGGTGACTAGAAAAGACAGAACCAGAAATGATATTATAAAAGAAAGAGTAGACACTGAACTAATTCTAAATAACATACAGAAATACCAAATAAACTGATTTCTAGAAAAACATCTAGAAAGAATGTCATGCGATTTCTTCCCACATGCATAGTATATGTTAAGAGAAGAGAAAAGAGAAGCGCAAGAGGCAGACCCAGAATAAAACGGACAGACAACAACAAAGAAGCGCCACAAGAACATTAACTGACAATGACTGAAGTCACCAAAAGGTCCAGAACCAGAACATTGTATCTCCCTCAGCACCGGAACGGGTACAAGAGAAACAAAGATAAGAATATGTTTAATTTTACTGTTGTAATTCATCACGAATATATAAATCACATATATAAATTAGCAACTCCTAGATAATGTAAACAACGTAAATGATCTCCTCTTTGACGGCGACCAGGTTTTAATATAATATTTACTAAATGAGCTACTATAGCGTTTCAGTGATTTGAATTGAACCTAAAATAAACACTATATGAAAATTAACACAGAAAATACAGAAGTCGTGATCATAACAGAAAAGAGAAGACTGTATATTAGCTTAGCTGACAATATGTAAAACTTGCGAAATATTGCAATTGCAAGTGGGATAAATACCAATTTCACTGAACAATAAGTATATTTTTTAATGAATTTTAATGAAATTCAAAAGAGAAAGAAAAAGTAAATACTCTGACAAATAACACCCATTATTTTAAAAAATGTTACTATGAATATACAATGTGACATTACCATCAAATGTGTTTTTTTTAAATGTTTAAAATGTGATATTACCATCGGGTTGCGTGTTCTTTCCAGAACGTTGCACTTATGGCACCCCGTCAGAAGGAATCTCTGTATCTAGACAGATATCCCACTTCTTGTATTGTCATACTGAAGGTTTCTTAATGCAACAATGAGAAATATACTATGGAATTAAGAAATCAGGAAAAGAAATGGGATAACAACAGTGTTGATTTTCATCTGTGAACTAGAGACACAAAATTAAACGGTTTGGACACTATCGCGGTTACCAGCAAACATCATTTCACAACATGCGACATTAGAGACAAAAACCTTCCAAATAATGGACAGCTAAATATCAGACGCCACGCAAAGCACATTTGTGAGATGAACCAAAGAGCACTTAATTTTTCCTCGACACTCATAGGCAAAAGTGATAGTGAACAAAAACCAAAGCATTACTTTCTTTCGTGAAATTTATATCCTTATTTCCTTTTGTAAGAAAGTTTCAATTTTAAGAATTGTTTGCGAGTGAAAGATAACAGACTTATTGTGGTGTAAAAAAGTTGATAGCAAATATCTCTCATTTTGAATGACTGTAATATCACCAAAGCGAAAGGGAAAAAATTAAATTGTGAATCCATTTTGTAGGTAGGTGTTAGGGAAAACGACAACACATCAGTTATTGAAAATGTGCTCTTTTTTTTTTTAACTAACTTTCTGTTAGTTTTATTCAACAGCAGTATTAAAGTAATAATAAAATAAAATAATTATAAAGACAGAAACAAAATTTTAAAAATAGACACAAAAAATATCATATTTGAATTATCAATCGACAAATGAAACTCAATAAACAAGTACAAAAAATATTCTCTTTTATTTTAGATTGTAGAACACTTAACGCGTGTGACTAGTACATTGGATATTAAACATATTTAAGTATCTATTTTTAGGCACAACTATTATTCTAATTATGTTTAATCTTAATCATAGACCGAAATCATTGATTGCAATGTCATGTTCGCGGTGCATAATAATTTGACGTTAACAGTTTGTATTGATAGTTTTCAAGTGAATAAGATGAAAATGTTGATTACACACATCCTAAGCCAAACACACACTAATAATGAAAAGGTGTAACTAATGTACCCCTATAAAAACAGAAAGTACAAATTAAAAGGCTTATTTTAAAACTACATTTAGACCAAGTTACTATTTTGTGGAGTTAGGCCCGATATATGAATTAATATATTCTTAAATACATCAAACAAAAATGCTACATAAAGTGGAATATTGTTTATTATTTGTAAAAGAAAAAATGTTTAAATATATGATTTTATAACGGTCAAATAATAAGCTTGAAATATGTATTTCTCCTGAAGAATTTTTTTAGTGCACGGAAAAGTCATAAAAAATTTAAAATTATAAAAAAGGATTGAAATAAATATCACAAAATACGTCATTTATTTTTAGAATATCTGTTGGATAACTTGCAATCAGGTTTGATCAACGAGCGGTAGCATGAAAAACAGTTGTTGCACATTTTCGAAAAAGCTAATATTTATTAACTCGGAATGTAAAATAAGATATTGTTCCAAACAGTAATCGAATATACTAATTCCAAACTAGATATTTTATGACCGACCCCATAAATGCACAATCAGTGCTCTCAATAAATCCGTAATTGAATATCGCTCGCACATAACAGGGTAACCGATACTAACCTAATCACTAGAGGACGGTGGAGAAATTTGAAATCGTAATTTAATTTTCCTGCTCACGAGATCCACTACCAAACAAACCATTTTTATACATTTTTCTTCTATTTGTTTCACTTCTTTTTTACCCATGATTCGTTGAATCTTTTTTAAGTTAAATTGTAGTTTCAAGACGATAACTTAATAGAAACACAACCATGACAGCTTACTCTACGTACTAGTAGTAGTATCAAGAAGCAATCCCAGGACGAGGCATTTAGGACGAAAGAAATGCATCTCAACTATGTGAGACTATCCCTAGACGAGGCAATAACGAGGGAAGAAATGCATCCCAACAATGATGTAGACGGACTAGGCAAATTCAGTTACGTGGTTCCCCAGGCAGGTCCTCAGCAATCTTACTAACCTCCTTGTAGAGAACTAATTCTCAGCGTGCCCTAGCAACCCGGTCGTTCCATTGCGAGATTTGATTAGTTCTCAGTTGCGCCCAAGTCTAAAAAGATGCACAACTAAATTCTATCTGCCTTATATCTAATTTAGAACCGGTTCAGATAAAACGATCATCGAGTTTAGAATGTAAGATATTCGTTAAACGGCTGTGGCTTATGTACGCGCGGGCGAGTAATCGGATTCGCGGGCTGTGCCATAATGTTTCTACTGTCATAGGACCCCCAAAAATGGCACCCCTTCCACACCCCTTTCCGTAATTTTCTGGTCAAT
Source organism: Megaustenia siamemsis (assembly GCA_032433765.1). Taxonomy (NCBI): domain Eukaryota; kingdom Metazoa; phylum Mollusca; class Gastropoda; order Stylommatophora; family Ariophantidae; genus Megaustenia; species Megaustenia siamemsis. The sequence continues at coordinate 19,376,467 of JAVIAB010000102.1, forward strand.
TCCGGCCTCTTATGGTTGCAAACCATTTTTGGCACCGCCTCCGATCGATCTTGCAGCCAGTTCCAGACAAACTTTATGAATGTGGTTCTTGGCTTCAGCGCTCTGGTGCAATCTCATTGGACACACGGCCTGCCGAACTGCGAATATCAGAAAAATCGATAATGCCTGAAAACGTATTAAAAAATTCTGAAGACCTTTTTTTTATTTATTCGTGTTTATTTTCATTTAACTAAACAAAATCAGTTGATTAGTGATAACATTCTCTTCTATAAATAAAATACAAGTTTTGGTGCCTGTCTTTAACTACGATAAAATATTATTTTACAATAATTTTCTCTAACTAGAATAACCTATAATGTGTTCGTGGTAATCTTCTTTGACTATCATCATCATCATCATCAAGTACCAAGCCTGCTGGAGTAGGTGATCATGTCTCTCTTGAGTAGGTGATCACGACAATTATTTATCATTTCTGTTGTTGACCTTCTGCCAAGCCATTCTCTTAAGCTGTCTGGTATATTTTCTCTTTCCTTCACTCTATCTCTTCGTTCCTCATTTTTCCCAGTTGTTACAATATATTCCAGCTGTTCTCATCTCATTACATGGCCAACAAATGATGATTGTTTCTTCCTATTATTGAAAAGTAGCTCTCTTTTTCCTTTGGCCTCTTTCAAACCGTTTTCATTACTCTTCTTAGCTGTCCATGGTATTCTCAACATCTTCTATAAAAACACATTTCTACAGCCTCCTGTGATTTTCTTGTCCGTTGTCCTATTGTCCATGATATGTTAAAACTGGTTCAACATAACATTTAATAATAAGAACTCTTTTTCTTGTTTCTATTGTCAAAACTGGATTGCATAGTATCATCCTCATTTTTTTGGAAAGCTGCTTTTGCCTGAGCCATTCTGCATCTCACCTCTGTTGTACACCTACCATCTGAGGTTAACAAAGTTCCCAAATATTTAAATTCATTTACCTGTTTTAATATTGTTCCACTTGTTTTTATTTTGCACTGAGGCGGTGTCTTTTTCTTTGTTGTTACCATTACTTCTGTCTTTTTACTCTTAAGGCTGTGTCCTTTATTTTTGCCTCCTTTCACTATAATGTCTAACATTTCTTGTAACTCATTTTCACTCTTAGCGATTAAGACTGTATCATCAGCATACCTTAGATTATGTATATTATGACCTTCGATTTTTATTGCAGTCATGTCCCTTATGGATCTTAAAATAATCTCACTATAAATATTAAACAAAACTGGTGACAGCACACAACCTTGCCAGAACATCCTGTTTTATTTGTTAAAAAATTCCCAATTGGTTTCCAATTCTTATGGCCGCTGTTTGTACATGTTCTTTATTATTCTTAGATCTTTGCTGTCTACGTTTATACTTTCTAAAATTTTGATTATCACTTGGTGCTTTACTTTGTCAAATGCCTTGGTGTCATCTATGAAACATATGTATAGATACTGGAGTCGTCAGTCGCTGGACACTGAGGGAATTGCTGAGGAGGGGATCTGAGCACCTATGGACATGTTCGGAGTGCAATGATGATGACCCGCAAATAACTCAGTAACTCAATAACATATGTATATATCTGTTTTCACCTCTATGGCTGTTTGACTATAGTAATTTATACTGCATTTAAGTTAATCCTTCTGATTATTTTCTTTTTTGATCGCAGACCTTCTGCCAAGCCATTCTCTTAAGCTGTCTGTTATTTTTTCTCTTTGCTTCCCTCTATCCCTAAATTTTTCCAGCCAGTTGTTACAATATATTTCAGCTGTTCTCTTCTCATTACATGACCAACAAATGATGATTGTTTCTTCCTGTTATTGAAAAGTAGCTCTCTTTTTCCTTTGGCCTCTTTCAAACCGTTTTCATTACTCTTCTTAGCTGTCCATGGTATTCTCAACATCTTCTATAAAACCACATTTCTACAGCCTCCTGTGATTTTCTTGTCCGTTGTCCTATTGTCCATGATATGTTAAAACTGGTTCAACATAATATTTAATAATAAGAACTCTTTTCTTGTTTCTATTGTCAAAACTGGATTGCATAGTATCATCCTCATTTTTTTGGAAAGCTGCTTTTGCCTGAGCCATTCTGCATCTCACCTCTGTTGTACACCTACCATCTGAGGTTAACAAAGTTCCCAAATATTTAAATTCATTTACCTGTTTTAATATTGTTCCACTTGTTTTTATTTTGCACTGAGGCGGTGTCTTTTTCTTTGTTGTTACCATTACTTCTGACTTTTTACTATTAAGGCTGAGTCCTATATTTTTGTTTCTTTTCACTATAATGTCTAACAATTCTTGTAACTCATTTTCACTCTTAGCGATTAAGACTGTATCATCAGCATACCTTAGATTATGTATATTATGACCTCCGATTTTTATTCCAGTCATGTCCCTTATGGATCTTAAAATAATCTCACTATAAATATTAAACAAAACTGGTGTCAGCACACAACCTTGCCAGAACATCCTGTTTTATTTGTTGAAGCTTGTAAAACAGCTGAATGATGAGGGTACAGAAGGGAACACAAAAATTACACTGAAGAAGGATGGAAACATTCTAACAGGTAAACATGCAGCAAATCACTTTGCAGACTCCTTTGCAAATGACAACAATATTGAAATTAGCCTAGAGAAACGTCAAGAGACCCGTCTAAAACAACAAAATGCAAGACAAGAAGAGACTGCACATGAAGTCATGGAAATACCCATTACACAAAGAGAGCTAGAGCTGGCAATATCCAAATTAAAAATGAAAAAGTCACCAGGTAGTGATGGAGTGTCTAATGAAATGATTAAGAACTTGGGAACTGCAGCTAAAGCAAAACTACTGCAGATCTACAACATTTGCTGGATCACAGGTAAAGTGCCACAGGCATGGAGAGAAGCAATTATGATACCATTACTAAAGCCAGGAAAAGATGGTTCAATGACATCCAGCTATAGACCAATCAGCCTTACAAGCTGTTTGTGTAAAACAATGGAACGTATAATCAATCTCAGACTGCAGTGGTACCTGGAAAGTGAAAATCTCCTTGTCCCACAACAAGCAGGCTTTAGACAGTGTTACTCTACCGAAGATCAGGCAACCTATCTTTCCCAGGAAATTGAGGATGCGTTTCAAGAAAAGAAACTGGTACTAGCAGCATGGATAGACCTAAAGAAAGCATTTGATAAGGTATGGAAGGAAGGGCTTTTGAAGAAACTGAGAAATTATGGAGTAAATGGCAGGATGTACAAATGGGTCAAAGCATACCTGCATAACAGGAGAGCCAGAGTGCAACTGGATGGTCTTAAGAGTAAGAAGGTCTTACTGCGCCAGGGCGTTCCACAGGGAGGGGTACTATCTCCAACACTTTTTCTGATCTACATCAATGACCTAGTTACTGAACTACCACATGGTATCAAAGTGGCAATGTATGCAGATGACTTGGTAATGTGGTGCACAGAGGAGTATGCAACAGTGGCCTCCAAATTGTTACAAAGAGCTATGAATGCACTGAATTCATGGACAAATAGATGGTGTATCAGCATCAATACAGACAAATGCAGTACTACACTTTTCACTCTTTCCCCAAAACAAAAAGCAGGAGCCATCTATATAAACAATGAGCCTGTGAAAGAAGACATACAGGCTACGTATCTCGGAGTTACATTTGATAACAAACTATCTTGGAAACAGCAGATAAATAAGGCAACCCAAAAAGCAAGGAGAAAATTGGCTATTCTAAGAAAGCTGTGTGGAACTACGTGGGGTGCGAGTGGGAAAATACTCAGTAAAGTTTACCAACAGAGTATACGCCCACATTTAGAATATGGATCATCTGCATGGTGTTCAGCATCAAACACCACACTTCAAGAACTGGATAAAGTACAAAACCAGGCACTTAGGGTCATCACAGGAGCAATGAAATCAACACCAATATTAGAGATGGAGAAATTGTGGAGGATACCAGCACTGAGAGAACGGAGGGACACAAAGGTGCTGATACAGGCAGAAAAATTTGCTTGCATGCCGAGACATCCAATGAAGGACCGATTCCAAAATCTTGCATTGGGACGACTTAAGAGAAGCAGTTTTATCCACCAAGCCAAGCGTATTAGTAGACAAACACCAGACATGCCAAGAGCTGTTAACCCCCTACTGCCCATACCAGAACAGACTCCCTGGACAGAGGAATCTGGATTATCAGTTCAAATACGGACAGAAGTGAAAGGAATAGTTGATAAAGAGGAACAGAATAGTCTACAGCGAAAAACAATAACTCTCAGTTTCCTGGATGAAGAATACCCACAAGACCTATGGATTCGTGTGTATACAGATGGATCAGCACAGAATGCAGTAAAAAATGGGGGAGCAGGTGCATATATAGAATACCCAAATAACACTAGGGATATGAATAAAATAGCAACAGGGAAATATTGTCACAATTATGATGCAGAAATACAAGCAATAAAGTTAGCAATAGAAAAACTGCTGAACATTAATCTTAGCCCGCAGCCTGTAGTGTTTTTGACAGATGCAAGATCAGTACTCCAGGCACTACAATCCAGAAAATTACCACATCTGCAGACCTTATTGACTGAACTCTGCAAGCACCACAGGGTTGCCCTGCAGTGGATCCCATCTCACTGTGGAATACCAGGAAATGAGAAAGCAGATCAGTTGGCAAAGGAAGGTTCAACAGGCACACAACTAGATACACCTGTTACATACCATCATAAGAAACAGATAATCAAATCAATCAGAGGACCACAAGCCCCAAATCAGGATGCCTTTTATAATATGAATAGATATGAACAAGTTATCATTATACGTCTCAGAACAGGACACAATCGACTCCATAGTCACATGTATACAAAATTCAAGATCGGCACCTCAACTACTTGTACATGTGGACAGGCGCCCCAGACTGCTGAACACATACTTCAAGACTGCACTGAATATAGTAGACTGAGGAAAATCCATTGGCCCATAGATACAACACTACAGACAAAACTATATGGGCCACTGCAAGAATTACAAAAGACAGTAACATTTATACAGGAAACGACATTGCAGATATAGACAATGCTTCAGGCGAACGAAAGATAGATAGATAGATAGATTTGTTGAAAAATTCCCAATTGGTTTCCAGTTCTTATGGCCACTGTTTGTTACAGCCAGTACATGTTCTTTATTATTCTTAGATCTTTGCTGTCTACGTTTATACTTTCTAAAATTTTGATTATCACTTGGTGCTTTACGTTGTCAAATGCCTTGGTGTAATATATGAAACATATGTATAGATCTGTTTTCACCTCTATGGCTGTTTGACTATAGTAATTTATACTGCATTTAAGTTAATCCTTCTGATTATTTTCTTTTCTGATCGCAGACCTTCTGCCAAGCCATTCTCTTAAGCTGTCTCTTATTTTTCCTCTTTGTTTCCCTCTATCCCTCAATTTTTCCAGCCAGTTGTTACAATATATTCCAGTTGTTCTCTTCTCATTACAAGGCCAAAAAATGATGATTGTTTCTTCCTAATGTTGGAAATTAGCTCTCCTTACTTTGTCAAATGCCTTGGTGTAATCTATGAAACATAGGTATAGATCTGTTTTCACCTCTATGGCTCTTTCTACTAAAGATCGTATGATATAAATGGCATTGCTTGTTTTTTTATCCCTAACTAAACCACACTGTTCATCGCTAATTTATGGACTAATTTTCTTTCGCATTCTTCGCATGATAAATCTTAGTAATATCTTAGTCATATGACTCATAAGGCTTATTGTGCGATGATCATCGCATTCAATCGCATCCGGTTTCTTTGGTAGGGCTATGAATATTGATTTGAGCATGTCGTCTGGTATATATCCGCTGTTGTAGATATCATTCAATATTTTTGTTATTATTTCTATTCCAAAGTCACCCATGGCTTCAATCTCTTCTTTAGTTATATTATCTGGTCCAGGAACTTTACGTGCTTTCATATTGCGCAAGGCATCTTCCACATCTTCTCTGAGTATTTCTGGTCTTTCTCCATTATCCTCAATATTTACTTCCTTTTCGTTCACCATTATAAAGATCTTTGATGTATTCTGTCCATGGCTCCATTATGTTTTCTTGATCAATCTACAGTTCTCCTTACTTTAATCTTAAACATCCAGTTTTTGATTGTGTTTTTCTTCCTGTTAATTCCTCAATTTGTTTGTATATAGCTTTGACATCTCCTTTTTGTTGCATTTCAATCTCTTTGCATCTCTGTTTTAGCCATGCTTCTTTTGCTTCATTGCATTTTATTACAATTTCTTTATTAAATCTCTTATACTCAACTTTATTTTCTTTATTTCTTCTTCTTGTATCCATTAGCTGCAAAATGTCATCTGTCATCCATTTCTTTCTTGAATTTGTCCTCACTGGTGGTATGAACTCTTTTGATGTTTGTTGCATTGATTCTTTTAGCACTGTTCATCAATTCTTTATTATCTTCTCTATTGCATTGTACCGGTTCTGAATTATGATTTTATATTTGTCTTGTAACCTCTTGTCTGATTTGAGTAAATCTAAATTTAACATGATGTTAACTGAGGCTCGTTTTGTTGTTTTTAATTTTACTCTAAGCTTTCCCACAGCTGGTATATGATCACTATTGCAATCTGCCCCTGGTCTAGTTTTCACACACACCAGACTGTTTCTAAATCTATTGCTTATCATTATATAATCAATTTGATTACGTACATGAGCCCTGGGCTTTTCCATGTCCACAGACGTCTTGGATGTTGCTTAAATCAGGTGTTTCCTATCATCATGTTCTGTGTTCTTGCCCAGTCAATAAGTTTCTCACCTCTTTCATTCCTCTCGCCTAAGCCATAATGACCAACTACTTCCTCAACTCTTTCCTTTCCTACTTTTGCGTTAAAATCCCCTAGAACTATGGTGTTTTCATGTGGTTTGCATTTATGAAGTGCCTCATTTAACTCGTTGTAAAATTTATCAATTGTTTCCTCTAGACTATCTGCTATTGGTGCATAAACTTGTATAAGATTTATGTCTATTGGCTTAGGAGAGAGAAATGAAAGAGGCGACAAACTTATTGAATGGGCAAGAACACACAACATGATGATAGGAAACACCTGGTTTAAGCAACGTTCAAGACGTATGTGGACATGGAAAAGCCCAGGAGACAACGCATGTAATCAAATTGATAACATAATGATAAACAATAGATATAGAAAAAGTCTGGTGTATGTGAAAACTAGACCAGGGGCAGATATGAACAGTTAAAATGAACAGTTCCCTTTTTAACAGGAAACAGTGCTATTGTTGTAATCTGTGTTTTCACTGTCTGTTGTTTCTGTCGTGGTATACTATGAGCAATAAACGTCAATTTTTTTCATGAGAAATGGGAACATGATTTTTTATTTATCAACAATAAGGATAGCAAACCGCAGTATATTTGTGTATTTGCAAGTGTTGTCTGTTAATAAAGAGTATAATCTTAACTCTTTCCATACGTTTCGCCGCATAGTGCGTCACTTTCAATTTAGTGTGAAACGCCATCAAGACATATTCTTTTTTTTACATGTATTGTATCAACTTGGAATTGGTGAAATCTAATACCTTGCTCAATTATCTAAAATTTCGTATGTAATATGTTATATGTTAGATAAGTATAAATATGTAGATTGATTCTTAAAACCATGAAAAAATTTGTCGCTGAAATCTCTACTGTTGCATTGATAAAAAACGACCGTACGGAAAGAGTTAAGCGGCATTACACACAGCACCACGCTGCTAAATACAAGGACTACATTGGTATAAAACGTTCCACACTAGTGTGCGATTTGAAGAAAAAGGTTAGTGCTCAGAAATATGTTTTTACTACATTAACAACAAAACAAACAAGTTACTTAATTGCATCGTTTGTTTAAGCGCAGAGATAGCGAAATAAAAAAAAATCATTATGTGACGGTGACTTCGTAAAGCGTTGTTCTATTGACATGGTGCGTGTATTTGGGAAAGAAAAAAATTGCCACTCATTTTGAGAGCGTTCCACTATCAAAACAGATAGTCACTAGAAGGTTTGAGGAAATAAGTTCTCATATATCTATCTAGTAAATTAAAGAGTGTCGTTACAAAATCCGCTTATTTTTCTCTGTCTTTGGATGCATCTACTGACATATCAGCCACAGCACAACTTTTAATTTTCATAAGAACTGTTTCAAAAGACTTTATCTGCCTGTGCGGCGAGGGACCCCTGTGCACACGGCTGCCAGGAAAAAATGAATTAACAAGCAAAATTCAGTTCCTAGTCTCTAGGGACTTCGTCAGAGTTGAAAGATGGCGAACGCAACAACAACAACAAAAGACTTTATTATCAATGAAGAGTTACTAGCTTTAGATTCATTGCATAATACGACCAAAGGTCAAGACATTTATGACTCAGTTATGAAAGTTGTTAACAGTATCGGTTACATAAACAGACTTTCAGCAATAGTGACAGATGGCGCTAAGTCAATGTGTGGTACTCAAACACGTTTAGTTGGATTATTAAGGAAGGAAACTTCATTCATTTTCTTTCGTGCAAAGAATTGATTGAGGAGCGCAGTGACATTGATTTCAGATTTTCTGTATTAATGTTAGACAAATTATTGGAGCACTTCAATGAACGAAGGGAGCCGCGTTAGCTCAGTGGTTAGTGAACTGGACTACAAAGGACAAGAGGTAGGGTTCGATCCCAACCGACGGCTTCCGGGTTCACCCAGTCTTAAATGGGTACCGGATTTTTTTCTGGGAAAGTGACGCGGCACGGGCGTAATACCGACCACATTACCCCAAAAATCATGTACCAGAGGTCTGTAAAATGTATGGTCACTAACACTGTATTCCCTATACGCCACTTGGCGTGACGGGGGCTCTTTACTTTACTTACTTCAATGAACGATTTTCTGACTACAGGTTTATACGACTAGAACTGGCATTGTTTAACAATCCTATGAAGTGTGACATTTTCCAACAACATGGCACTTTTCAGTTGGAGTTATGTAACCTCCAAAGTGACCCCTTTTTCCAAACAAGAATGGAGATAGGAGTTAACTTTTGGAAACTTGTGCCACGGGAAAAATATCCCGCATTGTGTGATTTCAGTTTGAAAATTACTTCTATGCTCTGAAGCACATATATATGTGAATGCGCTTTTTCAACAATAAAGGCGATTAAATCGTCACAAAGAAACCGACTCACTGATGACCACCTTCAGGATTTATTACGATTATCATCATCATCTTTACACATTGACTTTGATGAACTTGTTGCTGCACATGAACGTTCACATTGTTCTCATTAAGGTTTGTTACATGTCAACTTTAAAATGACCTAACTAAAACATGTTTGTTAAACAATACTATAAATAGCAACTTTTATTCTTTTTTATAAATCAACTAGGCATTTTTAACTCTGTTGTAACAAAATAATTTATGGAAGCAAATAATGCCGATAAATAAAAAAAAATATTACCTTAAAACAAATGCCAAGTTTATATGTATTGATGTTGTTATGTGTGTGGCCCGCCACAAAAAAAAATAAAAAGGTGGCCCGCCATTTGAAAGAAATTGGCCATCCCTTATCTAAGGTATGCTGATGATACAGTCTTAATGCACTAAGAGTGAAAATTAGTTACAAGAAATGTTAGACATTATAGTAAAAGAAAGCAAAAATGAAGGACTCAGCCTTAATAGCAAAAAGACAGAAGTAATGGTGACAACAAAGAAAAAGACATCACCTCAATGCACAACAAAGATAAGTGGAACAATATTAAAACAGGTAAAGGAAATTAAATATTTTGGAGCTTTGTTAACCTAAGACGGTAGATATACAACAGAGATGAGATGCAGAATGGCTCAGGCAAAAGCAGCTTTCCAAAAAATTAAGGAAGATACTTTGCAATCCATTTTTGACAATAGAAACAAGAAAAGAGTTCTTATTCTTAAATGTTATGTAGAGTCAGTCTCATCATATGGATGTGACTCATGAACAATAGGACAACAGACAAGAAAATCACTGGAGTATGTAGAACTGTGGGAGCCGCGATAGCTCAGTGGTTAGTGAACTGGACTACAAAGGACATGGGGTAGGGTTCGATCCCAACCGCCGGCTTCCGGGTTCACCCAGCCTTAAATGGGTACCGAATTTTTTTCTGGGAAAGTAAAGCAGCACGGGCGTAATACCGACCACATTACCCCAAAAATCATGTGCTGAAGGTCTGTAAAATATAGGGTCACTAACAGCATATTTCCTTATACGCCACTTGGCGTGACGGGGGTACTTTACTTGTTTATGTAGAACTGTGGTTTTACAAAAGAATGTTAAGAATACCATAGACAGCTCAGAAGAGTAATGAAAACGTTCTGAAAGAGGCTAAAGCAAAAACAGAGCTAATTTCCAATATTAGGAAGAAAAAATCATCATTTTGTTGGCCATGTAATGAAACGGGAACAGCTATATATATATATATATATATATATATATATATATATATTGTAACAACTGGGAAAATTGAGGAACGAAGAGATAGAGGGAAGCAAAGAGAAAAGATACCAGACAGCTAAAAAAGAAATGCTTGACAGAACGTCAACAACAGAAAAGATAAATAGCTGTCGATATCAAAGGTTGTGGAGAGACATGAACACCAACGCCAGCAGGCCCGGTTCTTGTTGATGGTGATGATATATATATATGTAAAGTAAAGTACCCCCGTTACGCCAAGTGGTGTATAGGGAATATGGTGTTAGTGACCATAAATTTTACAGACCTTCAGCACATGATTTTTGGGGTAATGTGGTCGGTATTACGCCCGTGCCGCTTCACTTTCCCAGAAAAAAATCCGGTACCCATTTAAGGCTGGGTGAACCCGGAAGCCGTCGGTTGGGATCGAACCCTACCCCTTTTTCTTTGTAGTCCAGTTCACTAACCACTGAGCTGTCGCGGCTATACTATATATATATATATATATATATATATATATATATATATATATATATATAATCCTTAATAATATATATATATATATATATATGTGCCTTGTATGGTATGTCATCACAATACTTTCTTTCTCTCTAGGAGAGCAAATCATTGCATTTGTTGTCTCTGTAGGTCATTCAAAATTGATTATATGTTAACTCTTTTTCTTATAACCTTGTTTCTGATCATGTCTTTTGTGATCACTCCTACTGCTTTTCTAATCTGATAGAGATGGAAAAAAATGAGAGAAAAACAACTTAACACATTGTTTATGTTGTTCCGAGTGCAATTATGTCGTGTTTCAAATAGGTGGTGCAAAGTATGGGTGCTGATGATTTGATTAATTAATGCACGTAGCTCCTCAGTTACACTTTGATTGTTACTTCTGACGGTCAGTTACACCAGACGGTGTTTAGTCAGATTACCCGAAATCTCAGAAATATCAATTGTTTAAATGTGTGGCCCTTTTCGTCTTGTCAGACGGTCTATAGCTCGTTTCAAATCACTTGCCCAACTTCAAAACGCTATTGCTCAGAAACCGTTTGTTAAATACTGTTGAAATTTTCCAAATGTTATAAGAATGCAAAAGACCCTTTAAATGTGTATTTAACAAATATCTTGCAGCTGCAGTTTTCTTAAAGCGGCGAATTTCTTTGATGTTTGTCAAAATTGTAAATTGTGAACCCCTAAATAATAGAAATTACCGTAGTTGCTGGTCTATGATTAATTTTCACTAGGTAAAGGCGTGGCTGTATTGGGGAAATAACTGAATAAGGAAAAACACCAGGAGAATTATTGTCTTCTCAGTTCGAGGACGGACGATAGTATCAAGGTATACCTGTATGTCCAATGTTCATAGTTGAGTGGTCCTGAAAAGGATCGTTTGTTGAACTAATTTAAGGTAATATAGGGGCCAACATTGTGGGGGCTATATACTTTCATTCTGAATCAGCCGAGTCTAAAAGATTAATAACTGTTTGGGGTTGAACATTCCACAAACCATCATTTTTCCAATATTCCTCTTCCTGTTTTAAGACGTGGTCTTCACATTTAGCCCAATAATCTTTGTCTATATTTAATAAAGCGAGATTAGCAAGAGTCTTTACATCGCATATTTTGAATGTTGTATTTTCATCTGCCACTTGTCCTTTTAATTTTGCCCAGATTAGTTCTATTGGATTTAAATGAGCATGGTAAGGTGGCAGCCTCAAACTTATATGACCGTGCTCTTGGATAATCTTATCTATTTGAAAAATCTTTGTCCTTTGTTTTTGCTTTACTAGAGATAGTAATTCAGGTTTTAAGTACATGTTATTAAATTGTATGTGTTCTTTTGTGAGCCATATCTTAATAGCATCTTTTGTACTGGATGACGTCGGGACCTTATCTTCAAGTGCAACAATGTTGTGGTACGCTGCATTGTCCATTATTAGGCAAGATGGTCGATCTAGTGATGGGAGAACAGAATTTTCAATCCAATGTCTAAATATGTGACCATTCATCTCAGAGTGATAATCCCGATTGTCTATGGATTTTGAAAGAAAAATGAGCTCTGCATTCTGTATTAGTCCATGTTGTCGACTACCTGCATGAGCAATTATCAAGCGCTGTCCTTTGCTGCTAGGTATTAATCTCTTAATCTTTCCATCTGATGACTGCCATTCCCTTTGGTTAGTGTGGTGAGCATTGATCCATGTTTCATCCAAGTACACAATATCATAACCTTGCTTGCGCACCTCTTTTACTTCACGTAAGTACTTGCTTCTCATGACTACTATATGTGGCTTCTCACAGATGATGTTTCGTCCATTGGAATACTTTCTGAATGTAAAGCCTGCAGCTCTCACATTCCTCCATAATGTAGACTTTGATATTTCAATACTGTTGTTCTTTTTCAGCGAAATTTTTAATTTTCTTATTGTAACAGTTTCATTCATACCCAACATTTTGCGAATTTCACTTCTAATAAGTTCACTGTCGAAATTATCCAACATTTTTGCTCTTCCTTGTGATTTTGTATATTTTGAACATTGACGGTCACGTGCTTGAATCCAGCGATTAAATGACCGTTTAGATAAATCCAAAATGTGTCTTGTCCTATTCTCATGGTTTTCTAAAGAATGAAATAATCTTCCTCGTTTAGCCTCTTTGCAAAAATAGTCATACATTTTTATTGCGATGTTTTGTAAACTGCAGAATTTCATTTTAAGACTCATGATAAATGTTATTGTTCCACGTCTACACATATGAATGAACGGAAATGGAACACACAATTTCTCAAGTGTCTAATTGTGTCAAAAAAACCACGGGGAAAGCGTGCAAATACGTCAATTCTACCGTGTATGGATTTGTACTCGCTATTTTTAGTTTAAAATACTGTAAACATTAAGTTTTGACTACATCAATGGGTCGTTATAAATTTATATAAATCAAATAAGCTACAATAATAACCAAATGTTTTTTTAATGAAATTAATTCCCTGTTGGGTTCTAATCATTATAACTTTACATGCAAATTTTGAATATCTTACAACAAGCGGTTAAAAAGCTATCGATTTTAAAATTTGGGCACGAGTTAAGAAACAAGCTATAGTGGAGGCTATTGTGTATTTTTTTGAGGTATTGTTTTTGCCGAACAGCTTCTCTCGTGGCTAATTCTACCAATGTTTGACAAACACACGCGGTCACATAATGAACAGGTCAGGCTCACTGGTCGACAGGGTTTACCATCCTTTTTCTTCAGTCTTTTCTCTTCTAAGTTTTGCCTTAGCACACTCTCAAAAGTTGTTATACGTTCCTTATACATGCTCTCTATGATGTGCGATCACTTGCCAGATGTTGCCAGTCGTTTTCACAGATGGAGAAGTCTTTCAGAGATGATTTGCAGATATCTCTATATCGTAGTTTAGATCTGCCGATTTGTCTTTTCCCGTGTGTTAGTTCACCATATAGTATTTGCCTAGGGATGCGCTTTTCTTACATTCGTTGAACATGCCCTAGCCATCTTAGTCTTCGAATTGTTTAAATGAATATTTACATATTAATAATATCAATCTCGAGCATTAAAGTCCCCACTATATGTAATCTTCTTATAAACGCTGAACTAGTTTATACAGTAAATATGAGTTAAGTGCTCTGTGCACACCGTGAGCTGTGTGTCTCATCCGTTTTGATCCTGCTTCGATATCCCGCTTGTTTACGATGAATGATGATATCGTATGACAGGGAACAGTTGGCTGTGTTCACTTTCTGCGCGGTTTCGCCTTATGTCTTTTGGCGTTTGCTGAGACTGCTACGATGGGGACTACAGTTACCTTTCTTTGTTTGGGAGATGAGTTAGTAATTCGGATGATTCCACTGGCACGGGCGGTTGAGCAATTATGGATTTTAATTCGTTTGCTGTGATACCGAGGCCTTCCATAACCAAAATAATCAAATAACCAAATACAGTAAATAATGTTACCTATATTTTCTGTCTTACTTTTTGAGTTTCTTAATTTTCTATCTGTTCCTTTTCACCGTGCTTTCCTGGAATTCATAGCATCTTTCTCTCTCTCTCTCTCTCTCTCTCTATATATATATATATATATATATATATATATATATAATATATATATTAATATCTCTTTCTATCTCCTTCTTGTTGGTTTCGATCAGTTTCGCTCCATTTTTGCTATCCTTTTTTTGTCGCCACTTGTTTTTGTTATTTCTTTGCTCGTTATATCTCTCTCTTTCTGTCCCCCTTTCTGCTCATCTCTCGCATTTCCTTCTTCCTTTGTCTTTCTGTATAGTATCTTTCTATATTTAAGCTATATTAATTTGATAGAATGGAAATATTTTGTTACGCATAAAAAAACATTACATTTAAAACGTAGATTCACCTTTGCCTACGTGAAGAGATCGAAAGGCATACATCTGACACATGAGACGAATTTAGTACTCGTTCTGATGTTTTTTTTTTCCCTTTTTTAATTCTGCCTGGTTAGTCCTTTTCAAGTCAATAATACTAAATAAACGAATATTTATTACGAATGGAAAGTTCCGAGGTGAAAAACAATGAAATAGTAGTGATGAGGTTTTGAATCGTCGTCTATACATCCAGTAGCACGTGGAACCTTATCAATGGAGACTTCCGTTGTAAAGATGGTGGGATCTAGGTTACGTTCTCTTTATCGCTGCAGTAAGTGCATTCGGAATCTGATTAATTTCGGTTCTCCGTTGTACTTTTCTGCGTTAAAGTAAAAGTGATGATCTTCTTATAACATCTGCGCCGCTAAAACGATGTTGTACGCCGGCAACAGTCCCTTTTTGACAAATCAAGTGTTGTGAATGCGACCTTCTAACGTCTAGATTTGATCTGCGCTTTACGTCATATTGGTGCTGTTCATGGCCATTGTTGGAATTCCTTGACGCAAGTTATTTCCATGTTACTTATCAATGTAAACTACTTCGTCAGCCGCAGTTTTATCTCTTTACGGAATTTGCAAAGTGTTTTGTTCGTCTTCGGCTGCTTTTACTAGAGTAATCCGAAATCGAAAGGGAGCGAAATTGTATGTACGACTTTTTTTGTGTGCTACGTCATCATAATGGTTCATCGTATATCCCTAGACCTAGATCGGCCATACGCTAATCTTACGGTCGGTTGTTTGATGTGCGACGGGGATAATCTGACAACTAAATGTGTGTCTAAATGTTCGGAATTGGAGTCAACAACGATGGCCTA
Organism: Megaustenia siamemsis; assembly: GCA_032433765.1. Lineage (NCBI taxonomy): Eukaryota > Metazoa > Mollusca > Gastropoda > Stylommatophora > Ariophantidae > Megaustenia > Megaustenia siamemsis. The sequence goes on from JAVIAB010000102.1 coordinate 19,392,216, forward strand.
ACATCATCAAGCGCTCTACATTTTTTTAAAAATATGACGATCATCATTATCAAGAGGACGTGAACTTTCGGTATATGGTGGATAGGCGACGGGAACAATTGAAGGCTATGTATGAAAAGTTTTCCTTGTTGCAGTTTCCTCATATTCCAAGTCCGGCTTGTTGCAGGAGTTACTGAGTTAAGTGCTCTCTGCACACCGTGAGCTGTGTGTCTCATCGTTTTTGATCACGTTTCGATATTACAATTGCTTTCGATGAATGATGATATCGTATGACAGGGAACAGTTAGTTGTGTTCACTTTCTGCGCGGTTTCGCCTTATGTCTTTTGACGTGTGCTGAGACTGCTATGATAGGGACTACAGTTACCTTTCTTTGTTTGGGAGATGAGATTGGAATGATTCCTCTGGCACGGGTGGTTGAGCAATTATGGATTTTAATTCGTTTGCAGTGATACCGGGGCCTTCCATAACCAAATAACCAAATAACCTTGTCAATATAATCTATCAATGTTTTTTTTTTAATGCTATGACAAATGGTGGAGCGGAAATGGAAATTTCTGACTGCAATAAAACTGGTTCCATTTATAGTAAATTTCAATTTCATCAATCACAAAATATGAAACCAAGACGGCGCTTGCTATGAAAAATGTCCCCATTCACTACAGTCAGTTAAAATCATTGTTACTGCTGCGCGTGAAACAAAAGAAAAAAACAAAGACGTTTTCGATTGACGAAATAATTACAGGGTATGGCCACACTTCTCTTCGACTTCAATCTCCCTATTTGTACCTGAATCCACTAGAACTTATGTGGGCCAATGTCAAGGGGCAAGTGGTAGGACGTAATATCAAATTTTAAATATGTGATGTTACAAACTTGGTATTCTTACATGCCTCCTACAAAGGGACATTGAGTACTGCAAGAAATTTAAAGAGCACGTGCTCCGGGAAGAAGCATTTTCTGGTTAGCATTTTCTCCAGCCGCTAGCAGTTGTGAACCTCCTAGCCTTGTAAGATTCTTAATGAAGCAGGCCGCTAGTAAATCTCTCTCGATTACACCCGATTCATTGTATCATACAAATACTCTTTATTTTAAAAAAAAAAAAAACCTGCGTTTCCCACATTAAAGAAAAAAACCATCTCTGGAGTTGTTGATAGAAATGGTACACTATAAATAACAAACTTTGTTCTGATGTGGGAAAATCGCATTATCATCATCGAGTGCCTTCTCCGCAAAGAAGATTGGCTACCATGGATCGCCATTCTACTCTGTTTCTTGCTTTGATGGTGCAGGCTGTCATAGATTGACTTGTCCATCTTTTGATGTTACTCGTCCATGTTAGTCTTGATCTGCCTCTGCCTCTTTTACCTTGTATTTTCCTTTCGAATATTACTTTTAGTAGGCTGTTGTGTCTTTTAACATGACCCAAAAGTTTCATTTGTCTTGTCTTAATTGTCTTTAGAAGTTCTCTTTTTATTTTCAGTTGTTTTAAAACTTCATCGTTTGTTTTCTTTTCTTTCCATCCAATTTTACCTATTCTTCTATAAATCCACATTTCAAAGGCTTCAATTTTCTGTTCTGTTTTCGTGTCTAATGTCCATGTTTCTGCACCATACAGGAATACTGAGAAGATGTAACATTTTGCCATTCTTAGTTTCAGCCCTGCTGATATTTGTTTTGTTGTTAGTATATTTTTCATGACATAAAAATTACTTTTTGCCATACCTGTTCTTTTGTTAATTTCAATTGTATATTTTCCATCATTGATTATAGTATGTCCCAGGTTGTTGTAGCTCTGGACTGTCCCCAGATGTATTCCCTCCACTGTGCTATTTAATTGTAGGTCTTGAGAATTTTCTTTGTTTATGATCATAGTTTTAGTCTTTTTGATATTCATATCTAGTCCATATTTTTTGCTTGTTATGTTTATTAAATTAAGCAATTGTTGTAGGTTCTTAGGATTTTCTGCTAGTAGAACAGTATCATCAGCATATCTTAGGTTATTGATTATCTTTCCATTAATGTTTAGGCCTGGCATCTCAGAGATGTTTTTAAAGATTTGCTCAGTGTATAGATTGAACAAGCTTGGTGATAGGATGCATCCTTGTCTTACTCCTCTTTTTATGTCCATGGGTGTAGAGTTCTCCTTGTTATATTTTATTATTGCTGTTTGCGTCCAGTACAAATTACGTGTTAGTCGTATGTCTGTGTCGTCTAGATTTATATCCTTTAGGCAATCTATAAGTTGGTTATGGTGTATTCTATCGAAAGCTTTGGTGTAGTCTATGATGCAGGCATATATTGATTTGTTTACTTCTATGTACTTTTCAGTCAATGTTCTCATGCTAAATATGGCTTCTTTTGTGCCACTGTTTTTGCTGAATCCAAATTGTTGCTCATTTAATTCAGTATTGATTTTATTCTGAATCCTTCCCTGTATAACTTTTAGTAAAATTTTGTTACCTGGCTCATTAGGCTTATTGTTCTGAAATCATTGCATTCAACCATTCTTTTTAGGCAATTCAATGAAAGTTAATGTTTTTAGTTCGTTGGGTATGTATCCTGTATGTTATATGTCATTGCATATGTCTGTGATCACTTCGATGCCAAATCTTCTAGAGCCAGTATCATCTCTATCTGTATATTGTCAGGTCCTGCTGCCTTTCCCTTTTTCATTGTTTTAATAGCTTTTTCTACCTCAGATTTCAAGATTTTATAGTTGAATGTACATTTTATGTCTGGCTTTTTGTCCCTTTCGTCATGAAATAATTCTGTTATATATTCTTGCCATCTATCTATTATATCTTTGTCCTCCGCGATCCCTTTTCCTTGTATTTTGCCAGTTGTAACCAAGAATTCCAACTTTCCTCTTCTCATGATGTGTCCGAAAAATGTTGATTGTTTCTTTCGATGCTTCTTAGAAGCTCCCTTTTTGTGTTGGCCTTTTTGAGAATTTCCTCGTTGGTCTTTTTAGCTGTCCAGGGCTCTCCATGTTCAACATTCTTAAAAATCCTATCTATGTGGCCTCTAATCGTTTTTTCATATATTTGTTTACGGTCCATGATTTGTTTCCATACGTCAAAATTCACTCTATATAGCACTTTTTCTTTCAAAAGAGTGGTGATCATCGTGTTAGTAAAAAAAAATATCAAAACACTGAAAGGGTTTTGGCTAGTATATAGAATATTTTGCTAGTAAAATTGAGAGGTAGACCAATGGATATCAACATAATTCAAGCTTATGCACCAACAAGTAATAGCGAAGAAGAAGACATTGAAACTTTTTGCAACGAGCTTGAGATGACATGGAACAGTGTAAATCCCAAGTAATAACTATTATATAAGGGGATTTCAATGCAAAGGTAGGAACAGCTTAAGTACTCTCTCTTTTTCTCTCTGCGATCAAGTCTCAATCAGAGTAGGATTCCAGACTCTCTCATGAAGTCAGCTGTCTTTTTAAGCTTAAGTACAAAATGTGACGAGGACATGGCGAGGACGAATGACAGAGGGGATAGTTGATGGATTGGGCAAAGACACGTGTAATGAATTATAGGTAACACCTGGCCCGACTTTACATTGGATTCATAGATTACGAAAAGGCATTTGATAGTTTAGACAGAAGAATGCTTTGGAAGTTGCTGAGTCATTACGGAATCCCCATAAAGTTTATTAACCTGATAAAAACAATGTATGAAGGAACGAAATATAGTGTGGTGCATGAAGGACAGCTTACAGAAGCATTTGAAATAAGAACAGGAGTAAGGCAGGGATGCCTTCTGTCTCCATTTCTCTTTCTACAGGCCATAGATTGGATTATGAAAATAACTCACAACAATAGAAATGGGATCCATTGGTCACTGACCAAACAACTTGATGATTTAGACTTTGCTGATGACATAGCAACAAGAGTTCTTATATAGAGTCAGTCTTAACATATGGATGTGAATCAAGGACAATAGGACAACAGACAAGAAAATCACTGGAGTCTGTAGATATGTGGTTTTACAGAAGAATGTTGAGAATACCATGGACAGCTAAGAAGAGTAATGAAAATGTTCTGAAAGAGGTCAGGGCAAAAAGAGAGCTGATTTCCAATATTAAGAAGAAACAATCATCATTTGTTGGCCATGTAATGAGAAGAGAACAACTGGAATATATTGTAACAACTGGAAAATTGAGGGAAGAAGAGATAGAGGGAAGCAAAGAGAGAAAATACCAGACAGCTTAAGAGAATGGATTGGCAGAAGGTCAACAACAGAAATTATAAAGAACTGTCGAGATCGAAAGTTGTGGAGAGACATGATCACCTACGCCAGTAGGCCCGGTACTTGATGATGATGATCATGATGACATAGCTCTCCTATCACACAGCCATCAACAGATGCAGGATAAAATAAGCATACTTGATGAGAGATCACAACAGCTAGGACTGAAGATTAATAGAGATAAGACCAACATTATGAGAATTAATACAGTTGGCAATAACCAAATAAAACTTGGAGAAATACCTCTACTAGACGTACAATCTTACATATATCTGGGCAGTAATATAGATAAAGAGGGAGGAGCAGAAAATGATACCAAAATAAGGATATCAAAAGCAAGAGGAGCTTTCATTGCATTGGGAAACATATGGAAATACAAAGAAATTAGGTTAAATACACAAATAAAAATGTTCAACTCAAATGTTAAGACGATCCTAATATATGGCTGGGAAACCTGGAGAACAACACAATTGACAATCGCGAAAATACAAACTTTCATTAATGGATGCTTACGCAGAATAAAAGGATGGAAATGGCAGGACAAAATCACTAACATTTAATTATGGAAATGTACCAGTCAAATACCAGTGGATAAAGAGATACATCGAAGACGATGGCGCTGGATAGGACACAAACTACGGAAGCCAACTCAGAGTATTACACAACAGGCCTCTTTTGGAATTCCCAGGGAAAAAGACAAAGAGGAAGACCAAGGAATTCTTGGAGAAGATATATAGAAGCAGAGATGAAGATGATGAGACATGGAATGATCTTAAAAGAATGGCAAAAAACAGAACGATTTGGAAAGTGTTTGTTGAAGACCTATTCTCCACTGGGAGCAAAAAAAAGGTAGAAGATGAACACCTGGTTCAAGCAACACTCTAGACGACTATAGATATGGCACAACCCAGACAATAAAACAATACATAGCCTTTAAAACCTGGAGAATTTTAAACAGTGGCCAGAATCATCAAAATGAAAGTACACACACATAAAACGTCAGAAAGCATTATACAAGACGTAAGAAAAAGCGGTTCTAAATCAGTATACAGAAAACAGGCCCTAAAATTGTAAATAATGGGAAATGAATGGAAATGTGAAATGAAAAGGATAAAAATTAGATTTAAATACAAGAGTGAAAAGTGTTATACATTTCGTTTTCAAGAACCACCGCGGTCTTTGAGGCGGTTCTCCAGAAAAAAACGACTGTGTTCATTCGATCAGAACGAGATCATGGTAGTAACATGGATGTCGTCATTGTCAAAACTGTCCGTGGATTTGAAATGGATTGCAAAAGGAGTAACAAAATAAAGTGAGGAGTCGCGTAAGTAATCACGAAAACGTATATCCGTTTCACCAGTGCAGGTCTACTGGCAGGATTAGCAGATAACATATATAATGTTACGCGAAACGCCGGTGAACTCTTTTCTAATATCGAAATTGCCATTGGGCGAAGATGCAGGTTCAGTTTCAAGCACATATAGAAACGTCTTACAAGCTGGGCGGCTGCATGGAAATGCTCACGGTGTTTATGGATAATGCTCTTAAGACGACTCATCATCAGGTCGCATGTCATTTCCGGAAGGTTGTATTTTTCACCACCCATTTGAAATAATCTGTCTTTAGCCCGATCTTCTACTTCTTCTGTTGTCATGTTCAATGTCTCCTTGATGTCTTGAAACTACCTTTTTCTTGGTCTACATCTGATGAGTCATTCAGGAACCATGCCTTCCATTATTGTTCATTCCAGTCCGCTGTATATTTTGACGTGGCCATAGTATTTTAATTTCCTCTGCAAAATGATATTTATAAGCCAGTCCTTTTCAGTGTTCAAATCTTTTAATATGTCTTTATTGCTCCTTTTCGTTATCCGAGATAAAAAAAAACGTAAAGCGACCCGTCATGTTAAGTGGCGTATAGGGAATATGGTGTTAGTGACCATAATTTGTATAGACCTTCGGCACATGATTTTTGGGGTAATGTGGTCGGTATTACGCTATCATCATCATCAAGTACCGGGCCTACTGGCGTAGGTGAGCATGTTTCTCCACAACTTTCGATCTCGGCAGCTATTTATCATTTCTGTTGTTGACCTTTCCCTTAAGCCATTCTCTTAAGCTGTCTGTTATTTTTTCTCTTTGCTTCCCTCTATCTCTTCGTCCCTCAATTTTTCCAGTTGTTGCAATATATTCCAGTTGTTCTCTTCTCATAACATGGCCAAAAAATGATGATTGTTTCTTCCCAATATTGGAAATTAGCTCTCTTTTTGCTTTGACCTCTCTCAGAACATCTTCATTACTCTTCTTAGCTGTCCTTGGTACTCTCAACATTCTTCTGTAAAACCACATATCTACAGACTCCAGTGATTTTCTTGTCTGTTGTCCTATTGTCCATGATTCGCATCCATATGTTAAGACTGGCTCTACATAACATTTAAGAACACTTTTTCTTGTTTCTATTGTCAAAAATGTATTCCATAGTATCTTCCTCATTTTTTGGAAAGCTGCTTTTGCCTGAGCCATTACGCTTTACTTTCCCAAAAAAATCCCATACCCATTTAAGGCTGGGTGAACCTGAAAGCCGTCGATCAGGATCGAACCCAACCTCTTGTCCTTTGTAGTCCAATTCACTAACCACTGAGCTATCGCGGTTCCGGGAAAGGTATAGACTTTGTTTTTTATAGGTAACAAACTTTGTTCTTCTGTTCAAGTTGCACAAGCCCCTTACTAACAGGTATAGCTAAAAATATGTCAAGGTCGAAGATTCATAGCCCAATTTTTTCTCATTTTACAGCAAGATTATTGTGAGATCGGTAGTAGACAAAAAAAGGAATTGAAATCAACGGTCACAATATAAACAATTTACGATATGCAGATGCCACAGTCTAAATAACAGAAACAGAGAATGACTACAAGAAATTATAGACGTAATATTGGAAAGCACCATGAAAGGTGTCAGTCTGAATGGCAAGAAATCGGAATAATGTCATATTGAAAAAAAAATCATCACCATCATGCAGCATAAAAATAAACAGAACAAAACAGAAACAAGTGCAACGCGTCAAATATTTAAGCACAATAATAACATCAAATAGAAGATGCACCACAGAAATAACAAGATAATAATATCAGAATAGCTCATGCCAAAATAGCATTTCAGAAAATGAAAAACGTTTTATGCTACAAGTCCATGTCAATAGAAATAATAAAGAGAGTTCATCGGTGCTATATAGAGCCAACTTTGACCTATGGAAGTTGAAAAATACCATAGACAGTAGAAAAACAACTGAAAAGACGATTAGAGGCCACAGACAGTGGCCTCTAATCCCACTAAGTTTCATGTTTCTGGCTGTGCCTATCTTAACTTCCATCTCTTTCATCCGAAGGAGTAAAGTGGACTCATGGTTATCGAAATCCTGTGCCCTTTCCACATCTCAGAGGTTATTGGTTGACCGTCTTTCCACATCCTATCCGTTGGTTGACCGTCTTCAAGCGCAACTAGATAACTTGTTCGCTCTTTCATTTCCCCGTACTCCCGCATGTCCAGAGACGTAGACAAATGTGACCTTACTTATTTTTTATCATGTTCATCGAATCACTTAGTATGCAGGCGTGAATGTAGTCTTGTGACTCTAACCAGAATGAATGCCCTGGTCACTGCCATCATCTCCATCGTCATGCTACTCGTGGCCAAAACGTATACACCACAGTCTTCCTTGACTATTATGCCTGCTGAGCGTGCTGTAAATGCTCGTGCACTCCTTTTGTGTTATATTACAGATCCGTCTGTATAGATGACTGCATCTTTTTCATCGGTGTTATCCAAGATGAGACCGTTAACCTCCGCTTGACCATGACTGAGTTCTGTTCTCTACATTTCCTGTCGAGTGTGACCATACACAAGAAATTGTCCCTGAATGAAACAGGCACCGGTGTCCACTCCTCGCCAAAGTTGATATTGGTAAGTACACAGACCTGCTTTATGACATTTTCTGCTCCACCCACCCATAATAGCCTCTTTTTAGCCTGACACCTTTTCCTTTGTTGAGCTAGTGGTTCAATAGATGCTTTTTATCTGCACTTATCTTCATGTATGCTCGTGCCTTCCAGATCTTGATCCTGTCATCCATGGTTGGAACGCCAAGAAGATACCTCATTGCTACACAGGAAGTGTCCCTCGTACAACCCAAGATAATGCGCATGGCTTCATTCTGTATTTTCTCCAGCCTGTCAATTTGCGTCGCACTGACACTAGAATTGCTAGAGTGTGCTCGATTGGACCGAGGACCAGTCCCTTGAACAGAAAGGTAAGTAGCCTCTGCTCGATGTTGGCAGCTGCCATGACCTTTCAAGGCGTCTAAATCTTATCTCCGAGGTACGTCATCAACCTGTCTCTGATCACCTCATCAAGTCCCATTCGTACCACCGGTGTTTCCGTATTAAAATATGATTATTAAGGGAGAACCATGAAACTGATGCTTATTAGGATTAACCAAGGCACCTGATACTCCACACCAGGAAGGGGTGCGATCTAGTTCGTTTTGCAGTATGATGGCTATTTCCCGTCTGTCTCTTCCCTTCGATATATCAGAATCTCATCAGTAAAAGTCATAGTTCTTGCCCTCCCATCCAGCTGTTGTTCCGTGATCGTTATTGTGTACCCGTTAAATAAAACTGGTGACAATGGTGAGCCTTGTGACAGCCCTGGATAAATGGATGTTTGCTCGGATGACCAACTTCCACATCTGAGCATCACCTTCCTTTGAAACAGAGTTGCAGCGATCATTCTAATTAGGAAGGGCTGCATCGCCATTTTGAGGAGCGTATGCATGAGGTATTCATATTCTATTGTATGTATCCTCCAGATCTATAGCAGCAGCACATGTCTCCTCTCGTCTGTGGAATCCTTCGAGGACCACATAGGCGAGGACTGCCGCATTGAACCATGTCTCTTTTTTAATATCTATAACCTCCGAGTGTGGGTGGGAATGTGCGCAATAGAAGAACATATAGAAAAGCAGAAGCCACTACTAGATTTAATAGATTTTTCTATTAGAGTTTATTATTCTTTAATAGACTCATTCTGGAACATATTGCGACAATATGGAATGCCACAAAAAATTATCAATACTGCTAAAGATATGTTATTGAGTTATTGAGTTATTTGCGGGTCATCATCATTGCACTCCGAACATGTCCATAGGTGCTCAGGTCCCCTCCTCAGCAATTCCCTCAGTGTCCAGCGACTGACGACTCCAGTTCTATGTTGGTTGATAAGTCTTCTTACACGGCCACCAAGTTTCTCATTTCTGGCCGTGCCCATCTTAACTCCCATTTCCATCATCCCAAGAAGTGACGTTGATCTGTGTTTGTCGAAGTCCTGTGCTCTTCCAACATCTCGAAGGGCATTGATGATGTCCGCCCGATCCATCGGTTGCTCGTCCTCAACGACAGCGCAGCTAGCCAACCTGTCTGCTCTCTCATTTCCCCGTACTCCCGCATGTCCAGGGACATAGACAAAGGTGACCTTACGTATTTTGGATTTCTGCAACGACTCTACCCATTGCATGCGTACATAGCCCGCCTCCACTTTTTTTATCATGCTCATCGAATCACTCAGTATACATGCGTGGATGTAGTCTTGTGACTCTAACCATTTGAATGCCTTGGTCACTGCCATCACCTCCATTGTCATGCTACTCGTGGTCATGGCGTATGCACCACTGTCTTCCTTGGCTATTCTGCCTGATGAGCGTGCTGTAAATGCCCATGCACTTCTTTCGTGTCGTCTTACAGATCCGTCTGTATAGATGACTGCATCTTTCTCATCTGTATTATCGCAGATGAGACCGTTGACCTCAGCATTAACCACGACCGGGTTCTGTTCCCTACTTTTCCTGTCGAGTGTGACAATACATGAGAAAGTTCCCTTTAATGACGTAGGCACCGGTATCCACTCCTCACCAACGCTGATATTGATAAGCCCACAGACCTGTTTGATGACATCTTCTGCCCGGCCCACCCATGATTTGCCTCTTTTTAGCCTGGTACCTTTCTCTGTGTTGAGCACGTGGTGCAATGGATGCTCTGTATCTGTACTAATCTTCAGGTATGCTCGTGCTCTCCAGATCTTGATTCTGTCATCCATGGTTGGAAAGTCAAGAAGATACCTCATTGCTACACAGGGAGTGTCCCTCGTACATCCCAGGATAATGCGCATGGCTTCATTTTGTATTTTCTCCAGCCTATCAATTTGAGTCGTACTGACAGTAAGAATGGCCAGGGCATACTCGATTGGTGCGAGGACTAATCCCTGGAACAGAAGAATAAGTAGCCTCTGCTCGATGTTGGCAGCTGCCATGACCTTCAAGGCGGCTAATCCTTTGCGGGATTTTGTTATCACATGGTCGACGTGGTCCCGAAAACATAGGCTGCGATCAAACTTAACTCCGAGGTATGTCATCAACTTGTCCCTGGTCACCTCATCAGCTCCCATTCGTACTACCGGTGTGGTTGTATTAACGATATGATTGTTAAGGGATAACCATGAAACTGATGCTTTATGAGGATTAACCAAGGCACCTGAAACCCCACACCAGGAAGAAATGCGATCGAGTTCGTCTTGCATTGTGGAGGCGATTCCCCGTCTGTCTCTTCCCTGTCGATATACCAGAATATCATCAGCAAAAGTCATAGTTCTTCCCCTCCCATCCAGCTGTTGGGCCGTGATCGTTATTGTGTACACGTTAAATAGAACTGGTGACAATGGTGAGCCTTGTGGCAGCCCAGGACAAATGGATGTTGGCTCGGAAGACCAACTTCCACATCTGAGTATCACCTTCCTCTGAAACAGTGCCGCGGCGATCCATCTAATGAGGAAAGGGTTCACCGCCAGTTTGAGAAGCATATGCATGAGATATTCAAATGGTACCCTGTTGTATGCATCCTCCAGATCTATAGCAGCAGCACATGTCTCCTCTCGTCTGTGGAAGCCTTCGAAGACATCATAGGCAAATACTGCCGCATTGAGCCATGTCTCTTTGTTATATCTATAACCTCCGAGTGTGGAAGGGAATACGCGTTTCTGTTCAAGGCGACAGGTGAGGACACGGGCAACTATTTTCTCCAGCAGCTTGCCCGCAGTGTTCTGCATTGTGATGATTCTGTAGGCACTGATCTGAGAATGGTCCTTGTTTGGCTTCGGTAGTGGTAGTAAGTAGCTGTGTAGCCACTCCTCCTTAATCTGGCCACTCCGAATACTGGCATATAACTCATTGGCCAGTGTTGTCAAGTCGTCATCAGCTAAATCGCCTATGTCATCATACCGAACACCATCTGGACCAGGAGCAGTGTTGTGTGACCTTTTAAGTGTCGTGCGAATGGTATCGGTTGTGATTGTGAGACCTTCTTCCAGCCCTACATCCTTACACAAATTTGACAAAGATCCCCGTATCCTCATTCTTACAGCCTCATTTCTTTGGTCCGTCTGCTCAATGTAGCGGGCAAGCAGGGCCTTCCCTTTGCTCTCATCAGATTTGTGCCATATCTGGCCTGTGCTCTGAAAGTCTGGTATACCTCTGTGTCGTGGTGTGCCATTCATGCACTGATGAAGGCGCCAGAATGTGGCGAGCGATTTTTCTGAGCACACTTTTTTACAGAAGTCATCCCATTTGGCATCCTTAGCCTGCTTAGCGCATAGTTTAAAGTGCATCATTTTTTGATCGACCTCTACTTTCAGACGCTTCAAGAGCTCAGGTTGTGTTCTACCATACCTTCTGGCTTTCTGCCATGTCTTGACCGTTTGTCTCTTGCTCCGCCAAGCTTCCTCGACATCTACATTCCACCAGGGTGGCTGCGTCCATCTCTCCTGCCTCCTACGAGGGGCGCTCCATTTCCTATGTCTGATTTTGCTAATGACGTCCTGGTCTGTTTTCTCGTAGTTGAATGTGTGGAGCTTTCTTCTCTGGCTTTTATTTCCGCCTTTCTCAATTAGGAGGACACATGGATAGTGATCACTTCCGTGGAACCGCAGTACATTCCACCTGCAAACCGATGCGAAGGTGGAAGACACCAGTGCCAGGTCTATGACACTATCAGAGTCCCCTGTTCGAGTGGCCATTCTTGTTGCCCTTCCATCATTCAAGCACACTAAATCGGCCGATACCAGTGCGTTCTCTAGGTCTTCTCCCTGCTTGTTGGTTATGACGTTACCCCACTGGTTTCCTCTAGCATTAAAGTCTCCGCAGAAAATGACATTCTCTTCATCGAATTCGAAGAGATTCTGCCATTGTTGTGTGTTCACCTTCCCATTGCATAAAGATATGTATGCGGTTTATCATGCGCAGTTTGCACAGATTGAGTGAATGGTTCCAGATTGAAACAAAAAAAATAACAAGGATGTAAGTTATCTCCCTTATTACTATGAGTTTCCATCGACTATGCAAAAATGCTGTACAAGTAAAAAAGGCATGGAATGTACACTTGGATATCAATTGAAGGATCTTCATTTTGCTGACGACATATTTCTTCTCAATACTAACGTAAACATAATGCATGAACAAACTAGCCCCTATCATCAATGGCTTGAAAAATGGGACTAGAAATCAACCAAACAAAGACAAAAGAAATAAAAACCCCAAATTCGGTCAGAAGACAAAATATAGACCTGGTAGGCGAAGCAGTGGAAAAAAAAAGAGATCACTTTGTATATTTTGGAAATTGGATAGCTCGATAAAGAGACAAAAAGAAAGAAATTAGAAGCAGAATAGCAAAGGTGGCAACGAATTTTAGAAACCTTGATAAATTATGGAAATCAAAATTACTAAGCACACAAACAAAGCTGGGGACTTTCAAATAAATGTGTAATCCATTCTTGCGTATCGATGCGAGAGCTGGAAAACAGGCTAATGAATATAAAATAAATTGGGCGATTTTGAAAAAACTAAAGTGTCTTAGGAAAATACTTGGTATATCATAGAATGAATTTAAGAGTAGTGCAGAAATAATAAAGCATCCAACAACTGCATCTAAAATTAAGAGAAGAAAGTTGTAATATATTGGCCATATAATGAGAAGAGACAACAAGAGAATTTCAAAGCATGCCCTCAAACAGGAAAAAAAATTGACGGGAGTATATTTCTAATCAAGGGGTGGGGGAGAAATGGTGAGGAAAACATTTATAGGAAAGACAATTTAGAATTTTAAATAATATATCTCACTTACCAGTAGGCCCTTATTAGGTCCTCATTTAATGCAGGCGTACTTTCCGTTGTTTTTAATGGCACAGTGCTCCTCCACTTTTGCTTAAGAATTCTTCACATGAAATCCTTTCTTCAATAGAAATCATCATGCAGTGATCAAGTAAACTATCTTCAAGCTGGTTTCTTAGAGAAGTGTTATTCTGTTCGTAGAACTAAAGGACTTTTGAACAGTGGCTGTTCATATTGTATAGTAAATATTTCTACACTAATATTCTTCAGTTCGTAATAACCAATTGACAATAGAAGAATATATTTTAATGGTGATACATTGTTATTCACACTGGAGGCCACATATTTAAAAGACTTCAGATCTGCTTGAAAATGATCTTGTTCTATGTCATGCAAATATTGACACAAAGTGTTAACATCTGACTCTATTGTCCGCTGAATGTGATGCAATAATATAAATAAATAAATTGGCTCAATGCCTAAACGTCGTTCAAATTTGTGTCGTCCATAAATTACGTAAAGCTTTAACCACGCCATTTAAAATATTTTTTTTTCATGTCTCCTTTACAATCAGCTTTACTGCTGCTTCGCATTTTTATGTATTTATATGCATTTCTTTGCCTTGACCACAGGGAAAGTGTTAACATGAAAGTAGATTTTCTTTTTCCATTTCAAGAAGTAATCCTAAAGCCAAAGAAGCTAGATCTCGCCGTTTCTTATTCAAATGCCCACAAGTGTGGTTTACCCATAACATTTCCTAATATTGTGAATGGTGTTTATAAAGACTGGGCCAGAGCACATCTGTAGTCTCTGTAATTCTCAGCATAGGATCTTATAACATTTTTTATGTCACGGAGTACTGCTTTTCGTTTTGTAGATTGAAGGAACAGTATATCTATGTCTCTAACTACATTAAAATAAAATCAATTTCACGTAGAGCACCATATCTCTGCAAGTGACAACACATGAGCTCTACAAAGTGAGTATGAAATAAAATAATCCATCCTGATTTATCTGACACCCCTTTGTGAACCCCAGAGATAAGACCCGAAAAATTAGAACCTCCATCAAATCCACAAACAATAAGACTACCAAATGACATACCTCGTTTACTTAATTCACTTCAATGCAATTTGTGATGGTTTCATCTGTTGTAGTTGCAGTGGAATTATGCATACAATTATTTCTCTAGTTTCTCCATTCTTTCACATATCTCACACATAAAGATAGTTCAGATATATTGGCAGTGTTTGATGATACATCATCCATTAAAACAAATGATTTCCCCTTAATTTCGGTAGAAAACTGCTTAACAATTACCTCTCCCATGCATAGCAACATTTCATAAGCTCTGTCTTAACTGCAATATGTAGTTCCTTTCACTTTGTTTCTGGTCTCAGTCACGTAAACGCTTATTGGTTATTGGTTATGGAAGGCCTCGGTATCACAGCAAACGAATTAAAATCCATAATTGCTCAACCGCCCGTGCCAGTGGAATCATCCGAATTACTAACTCATCTCCCAAACAAAGAAAGGTAACTGTAGTCCCCATCGTAGCAGTCTCAGCACACGCCAAAAGACATAAGGCGAAACCGTGCAGAAAGTGAACACAGCAAACTGTTCCCTGTCATACGATATCATCATTCATCGTACAAAGCGGGATATCGAAGCAGGATCAAAACGGATGAGACACACAGCTCACGGTGTGCACAGAGCACTTAAACTCAGTAGCTCCTGCAACAAGTCGGACTTGGAATATGAGGAAACTGCAAGAAGGAACACTTTTCAGACATAGCCTTCAATGGTTCCTGCCGCCTATCCACCATATACCATGGGAGTTCACGTCCTCCCGAAAATGATGATCGTCATAGCACTTGATGGTGTGAGTCCATCATTGATGACTCCAATTCCAAACATATAGACACATAGTGGTGGTAAGTTATCATTTCCAATCCAACAGAAGCCACATGACCTGTAGTTAGTAAAACCACAGAGAGAATATGATTTTGTGACCTTCACTGATTCACTCTTAGATGTGAATGTGTAGTTTACACAAGAGGAGAAGTTTTCAACTACAGTGATCCCATTTAAGGCAATTCTTGGATAGCAAGGCAAGTCTACTGTATAGCAGCAGAACTTGATGTTCTCCGCTCCCTTCTTGTAACTGCCGCCACACGATTCTGATGTCTCATTAACTTGGACATCATTCAAGAACAATGTCAGATTAACATTCCATAGATATGGCTCTGCTGATGAAGTGCTTGGTGCAACAGTTGTATCAATCATACTGGAGGCTCCTGGTCTGTGGTCATTAATATCACAGACGGCACATGATGTTGTTACATTCAGTGTTTCTTTCTGGGGTGTAAATATGTGGCACACACATGGAGAGTGGTTTGTGGTCACAGTAATCCCATTAACGTAAACGCTTAACACACTGTACTATCAAATTTCTCACAATGTGTTCAAATTTGGTTCAGTAAGCCGCTTCCTCTTTAAGTAGAAATATATACTCCTCATCAAAATCCGTATCATCATTATCATATGCCATATCGACAGGCATAGACGATCATGTTCTTCCACAATTTTGTATCCACAGTGCACGATAAAATGTTAATTGTTTCTTTCTGATGTGTTTAGGAGCTCCTTTTTTGTGTTGGCCTCTTTCAGAATGTCCTCGTTGGTCTTTTTAGCTGTCCAGGGAATTTTCAACATTCTTCTAAGAAATCCCATCTCTGTGCCCTCTAATCGTCTTTTAATTTGTCTACTGTCCATGATTCACTTCCATAGGTCAAAGATTTGCTCTATAAATAACCGATGAACTCTCTTTCTCACTTCTATGGACATGGACTTGTAGCATAAGACGTTTTTCTTTTCTAAAATACTATTTTGACCTGAGCTATTCTGCGTTTTATTTCTGTAGTGTATTTTTTATTTGAATTTATAAATGTGCTAACATATCTGACGAGTTGCAACTGTTTCAGATTTGTCCTGTTTATTTTTAAGCTGCATGATGGTGATGATTTTTTCTTCAATATGACCATTACTTCTTATTTTCTTAGTATTCAGAATGAGACCTTTCTTGTTGCTTATTTTTAATACTATATCTATCAATTCTTGTAGTTCATTCTCCGTCTCTGCTATTAAGACTGTGTCATTCGCATCTCGCAAATTGTTTATGTATGACCGTTGCTTTCAAATGCTTTTCTGTTCTACTATTGATGTCATAATATTTTCGCTGTAAAGTGAGAAAAAATCCGGCGACAGAACACTTGTCACTCAAAGTCTTGCCTGACTCCTTGTTGTATATATTAGAACTGTCCTGTTTGGTGGTTAATTCTTATGGCTGTTGTTTGTTGCCAATACATGTATTTTATTATTCTTGCCATCAATGTTTAATTTCTCCAGCATATTAATTCTTTCCAGTTATTATATATATATATATATATATATATATATATATATATATATATAAGCTTTACTTTGTCAAATGCTTGCGTATAGTCACACAAATATAGATCTTTGGACTTCCGGTCAATATTACAGATAGGCGGCAGGAACCATTAAAGGCTGTGTCTGATAAGTGTTCCTTGTTGCAGTTTCCTCATATTCCAAGTCCGGATTTCTGCTTAGCTACTGTTCTGTGCACACCGTGAACTGTGTTTTTCATCTCGTCTTTCGATATTCCAATTGCTTACGATGAATGATGATATCTTTGACGGGGAACAACTGGCTGTGTTCACTATCAGTGCGGTCTCACCTATTGTCTTGTGACGTGTGTTGGGCTCCTATGATTGGGACTGCAGCTACCTTTCTTTGTTTGGATCCTCCAATGGGATGAGATGTTAATTCGGATAATTTCACTGGCACGAACAGTTGAGCAATTATGGATTTTAATTCGTTTACAGTGATACCGGGGCTTCCATAACCATAACCATAACCATATAGACCTTTCTTAACCACTATAGCTCTTTCTATCTATGTTCACAGGAAGCATATTGGATTATTGATGCCTTTTCCTTTCACAAATCCACATTGTTCCTCACTTATTTCTGGTTTTATATTGTTACTCACGCGTCTCATGGTGATTATTAGTAATATTTTGGCTATATGGCTCATGAGACTAACAATGCGATGATCTTCGCAATCAGTGGCGCCTGACTTCTTCGGGATGGCTACAAACATAAATTTTAGTAGAATTTCAGGACAGGACACAGAAATCCACAAGAAATATGAAAACCTATTTTCTTCAGTATCAGCTTTGCATTGCTGATGTAGGATAGAATGAATATGTCTCTTTTCATGCAAAATACTGAGATTTTCTTTCTCGTTTGCATATTTGTGATATTCAGAGGAATCTTTTTTTTTACTTTCCCAGTGGTTACTGTTGCTTTTTCATAATTAATGAAAGGCACATTACTAAAGAAACCTTTGGTTTTCAGAGGTATTTTTGCGTCATTTAGATAGTAAGTAAAACAAACACGACAAAAAGCACAACCTCGATCTTTATAAATAACCTCCTTATATATATATATATATATATATATATATATATATATATATATATACGATATAACCTTCTTTATAAATTATTTAAAAAAGCAAGCCATTGTATTTGTATGTCCAAGAATCGATAAAATTATACACAGATTTATAGCTGACTTCTTTCGATGTGTGTCCAGATGAACTAGCTGTTGGTATAGGCACTGGATCGTGAGAAAATATTTCTGTGGTAGTTGTCAGAATAAGAGGACAGGCCGCATCTTCGATGGCTTTTTCACAGAAATTACATTCAAGCGCACGGTCTACAGTGCAGGTATCAGGCTGAAACTTTTTCGTAGAAGTTGTAAAACATGACAAAACAGTGCACTTACAATTCATTATGAAAGCCTTGTATCTCAATTCTCAAACAATATCATTTTCATCAATTTCAATTTCTCAATCAAAATCAGTCCGTTTTCTAATAAAACTAAACAACAACCACAACCTCAAGAAAGAAAAATGTAGAATTTTATTTTTTATTTCGTCTGGAGGGGTGAGGTGGGTATTTTTTTAATTACTGAGAGTGATTACTTTCCCCCCCCCACCCCCGGGCTAATCTCTGCAAGAAATCATACCCTAAAATGAGAACCAGAGAGTAAAAGAAAAAGAGGTCGACCTAGGGAAACACTAAAAAGAACATAGGCGAGAGACAACAGCAGGCCTCACCTTGCTCGCCGAGATTGAGCAACTTGTCCAGAACAGAGTCGTGTACAATGTGGGTCCTGTGCAAGGTCTGATGCTTGATCGTCGGACACAAAGCTTTAGTCTTGAATTTCTGTCCCATGTGCCGTCTGCTACTCGAAAGGAAAATAGATAGATCCACTGATGAAAATAAGATAAAAATCATCCTGACCCATGTCATTTCCGTTGCAAGGCCAGAGATCCCTTCACCCCTTGAACAAAAAAGACATTAATTTCAACATTTTAATACTTTAATACAGCAGAAAAGAATAAACGTTACTTCATTCCGAAATTATGTACACAGAAAGTCTTTACAGAAATTGTTCACGTTCGTAAAAAACAGCTTGAATATCGGAGACGAAAAAGGGACAAAACTCATGAAGGAAGACACAGTAAAAACCAACGTCAGCCTAACATCAAACCTCATCTATTGTATAAAGTAAAGTACCCCCGTCACGCCAAGTGGCGTATAGGGAAATATGGTGTTAGTGACCCTATATTTTACAGACCTTCAGCACATGATTTTCGGGTAATGTGGTCAGTATTACGCCCGTGCTGCTTTACTTTCCCAGAAAAAAATCCGGTACCCATATAAGGCTGGGTGAACCCGGAAGCCGTCGATTGGGATCGAACCCTACCCCTTGTCCGTGGTAGTCCAGTTCACTAACCACTGAGCTATCGCGGCTCCCCATCTATTGTATATGTGAACGTAATTATCAATCAGGAATTATATAATTTTAATAAGTGTTTTGAATGTATCCATTTGAGTTTATTTACTCACGTTATCTATTTTTTAAGTTTACTTTTTTTAAAGTATCTTTTTCATATTCATTTTCGTTCTTCACGAAATTGTGATCTGAGTCTTCTGTTATTTTAGGAACGTCTCTCATGCGCATTAAAAAAAAAAAATGTGCTTTTAACAAATTGAAATCGATTTATCAAAGTTATGGTATATAAATATATATAGAGATATGACGTCATGGGACGCACAAGTTGTTCGCGTCCGAGCCATGGTTTAAACAATGTTGACTTTGAACATCACTCTATCTGTTATCACAGCGAGTTGGCGGATTTTTTAAAATGTAACCACGGGTTTGATAGTAAATGTTTGTACACAGTTCGTTAACCACCGCTGTAGATCAAGTCTTTATTCTGCTGGCTTCGTTCGCGACCTTGGAAGTTAATGGTTAATGACCTAATTTGTGCAGCCGGTTGGTTTGGGGCGAATTGTACGTTACAATGTCACTGATATAATGACTCAGTTTGGGACAAAACTACAGGGACATGCCCAAACAATTTCAGTTGTCAGCACGAATATTTCGGACCCCAGTGCCAGTACTTGGAACTCGTTTACAAATACGCCCAAAAATCTGAACCTACTTTCATGTTTGATAACGACACCACATGTAATCCGGACACAGATTCTACATCAGTTGAGGCAACTCTCAATCAATCTTTACCGTTCTCCTGGTTTAGGATTTATGTGAATGACTTAACAATCCGAACAGTTTCACGGTAAAACTAAATGGTTCTGCCTCATGTAGCAATGAATCACGGTTTGTAGTTAGTTCGCACGAGATTGATGTCTTTTGCCCTGGGGCTGGTCTGATCAACAAGTTACGGATTGAAGGGGCGATAGTTGCAAATATCTGCTCCATCTACATTGGCGGGGGTCGGAATGTGGCTCTCAAACAGAACACAAACCAGACCGACACATTTAATGCTTGTAATACAGGAGACGGATGTGGACCAGAGGCCGCAGTTAATGGCAAAGCAAAGACCAATCTCTATGACAATGACTGCACACACAATTGAGAAGTGGAACCAATTCTGTTTACTGGTATCTGAGCTATGCCACGCCCCAGAAGACTCACACCATTCGAATTTATCATCGAGCTAGCACTATGATTCGGGTAAAGAATGCCGCTCTACAGGCTTTCTCTGACAGTGGTGGTGTAGTGTTCCAGTATAATGATATATCATACCCAAACATTTCTGTGAACACTATTGTAGTCTCCACACAAGCGACAATGGCACACATTAAGATTGAGTTCTCACCGACCATTTCGCAGGCCGATAGTGCACTGACGGTGAGTGAGGTGCAAACATTTACAGACACCTATTGTTTGGACGATGGGAGATGCACCACAGAAATAAAAAGAAGAATAGCTCAGGCCAAAATAGCATTTCAGAAAATGAAAAATATCTTATGCAACAAATCTATGTCAAAAAAATGAGAAAGAGAGTTCATCAGTGCTATATAGAACCAATTCTGACCTATGGAAACGAATCATGGACAGTAGACAAACAAATGAAAAGACGATTAGAGGCCACAGAGATGGGATTTCTCAGAAGAATGTTGAAAGTTCCCTGGACAGCTAAATAGACCAATGTGGAAATTCTCAAAGATGCCAACACAAAAAGGGAGCTCTTAAAAACATCAGAAAGAAGCAATCAACATTTTTCGGGCACATCATGAGAAGAGGAAAGTTGGAATACTTGGTTACAACTGGAAAAATAAAAGGAAAGAGAGATCGCGGACGACAAAGAGAGAAAATACTGGATAGCTTGGTGTCATGGCATGGAAAACAGTCAACAACAGAACTGATACGATGCACTGTAGATAGAAGATTGTGGAGGGACATGATCACCTACGCCAACCTGTATTGCACATGATGATGATTGTCTGGGCGGGCATTCTTGGTCGTTTTGTGCAGTGTGTAGTGGGTGCTGCAAAGGCTACAACGTCATCATCGGTACGTGTCACGGCAACTGTTCACATGGGATCTATGGACACGAATGCTTCGGGTCTTGTCTTAGTGTCTGTCCTTTATGTGAGGAAAAATCAGGAAAATGGCTACAATGTAAACGTCATGACTACACCTGTAGTGACACTTGTCCCGATGGTAATTTTGGGCTACAGTGCAAACAGACGTGTTCTGATGGCTTTGACATCATATGTGACCCGGAAAATACAAACTGTATGTTCAAGGAAACGTACTACGGATCAGACTGCACTCTTAAATGTCCGGACAACTGTTTCAACGACACCTGTGAACAGTCAACCGGGAACTGTACATGCAAAGGAACGTTCTACAGGTCAGACTGCACTCTCAAATCTCCGGACAACTGTTTGAACGAAACCTGTGAACAGTTAATCGGGGCCTGCGTTTCGTATGTCGATGATTCTGTGCTAGCCATGGTTCATATCTTGATGTGTTTCTGTGCTAGCCATGGCTCATATCTTAGCTTGTGTGTGTGTGTGTGTGTGTGTGTGTGCTGGCCATGGCTCATATCTTGGTGTGTGTCATGTTAGTCATATCTCATATCTTGGTGTGTCCGTGTTAATCATGTTTCATATCTTTATGTGTGTATGTGTTTAGTCATATCTCATATCTTAGCGTGTATCTGTGTTAGTCATGTGTCCTATCTTTGTGTGTGCATGTTTGGGTTAGATATCTCATATCTTTGTGTGCATGTTTATGTTTGTCATATCTCACATCTTTGTGTGTGCATGTCTGTGTATGTCACATCTGATATCCTTGTGTGTGCATAGCTATGTTAGTCACATCTCATATCTTTGTGTGTGCATGTCTATGTCAGTCATATCTCATATCTTTATGTGCATGTTTATGTTAGTCATGTAGCATATATCTGGATTAGGTCAGTGTTAGTCATGCCTCGTATCGCTGTGTGCATGTCTGTGTTGGTCACATCTCCTATATTTGTGTGTGCATGTCTGTGTTAGTCACCTCTAGTGACTCGGGCAGATGGTGCTCGTAAACCTGGGAGGGCCGACCATCTAAGGGCAGAATCCCCCTACAGAAAAGATCATCTGCTGCCTTGCAGGAAGATTGGGGACAATCAAAGGCTAAGGAATGCAAACCTGAATAAAATGCTGGCTGAAATAGGATGCACTGGACCACTGGCGCAGAACACAGTGCAACGTTTTAACGGGTGTTCAATCAGAGTGGATCTGGCAGACTCTAATTGTGATGTTCTGTCTGTGGGGGCGATCAACACACTTAACCTGACAGCTGACTTCATGTGAGAGTCTGGAATCCTACTCTGATTGAGACCTGATCGCAGAGAGAAAGAGAGATACTCTATAACCACTGATTGATATCATAACCAAATCATGCGACCTATTCTCATTATCAAGAGGTGTCTTGAAAACTGTTATGCTGGAATTATGAGCCACCAAACACACATCATAAACTTCAGTGAAAGTCCACTTGTATTAGTAAAAATGATTCAGCTACCTTGAATCTACAGGCAAGGTAAGTCAAACTATTGTGATAAACACGTTGCAGCTCTGGCATTGAATGCGACCTGACCCTGGACAAAGAGTTTGTTCTTCATTCTAGAAAGACAAGGCGGTGGTTGGGTGTGACAAGGATATGTTTATTGAATGTCAGGTGAGTATAGAGGTGGAAAAGGGGTTTGATCGATCCGATTGGCATGGTAAGACAAGCAGTTGTATCTACAATCAACACACATCAAGAACAGTCAATCTGATAACACATCGAGAAATGCAGGTACATGTGTTTGGGCATTCAGTGCGGCAACGCAGTCCATTGATCTTTTGCACTCAACATCAGTTGTGGTTGTGGAGATGTCCTGGCTGTGATGGAGTTGATTCCTTGAATAGAATAGAATAGAATAGAAAAGTAAATACATATTTGAATTAGGAAGGAAACTACAACATTTGGTAAATTAATATAACAAGTATAGAAAA
Source organism: Megaustenia siamemsis (assembly GCA_032433765.1). Classification (NCBI taxonomy): domain Eukaryota; kingdom Metazoa; phylum Mollusca; class Gastropoda; order Stylommatophora; family Ariophantidae; genus Megaustenia; species Megaustenia siamemsis. The sequence goes on from JAVIAB010000102.1 coordinate 19,415,647, forward strand.
TATTAAATTAACATTAACAACAAATGTCCTAATATATCAAACCTGCGTGCTTCTGTGTGGATCTGAAATTTGAAAAAAACCTACTCGTGGCCCGAGAAAAGACTAAACAATTTCCATGTGCTGTGCTTTTAAATAACATGGTTATGGAAGGCTTCACTATCACTGCAAACGAATGAATTAAAATCCATAATTGCTCAACCCCCAGTGCCAGTGGAATCAACCGAATTAATATATCATCTCCCAAATAAAGAAAGGCAGCTACACTCCCCATCATTGCAGTCTCAGCACACGCCAAAAAGACATAAGGTGAAACCACACAGAAAGTGAACACAGCCATTTGTTCTCCGCCATACGATATCATCATTCATCGTAAGCAATTGGAATATCGAAACACGATCAAAACGGATGAAACGCACAGCTCACGGTGTGCACAGAGCATTTAACTCAGTAGCTCTTGCAGCAAGCCGGACTTGGAATATGAGGAAACAGCAACAAGAAACATTTTTCAGACACAGCCTTTAACGGTTCCTGTCGCCTATCCGTCATATTGACCGGAACTTTACACTGTTGTTGCCCTATAAGATTATGAAGCTGTTTTAACTAATGGAGAATAATAGAACAAAGAAGTATGTGTTAGCACTCGGAAAAATTGACAGACAAACAACAATAGAAAAAAACGAAGAACAATATATTTAACTAATGGACTTGTCTACAGGCCGAGTTCGATCCCCCAACCAACCGGTGTGTAGGTTAACTGTACATATGAGATTTATTTGTGAAAGATATTACTGGTACAGTGCTGATACAATTACTCATATGCGGATGTCATCACAGTCAAACATCTTGGGCTTCCTTTTACAAAATACTACAGGTTGTGACAGCCACTAATGGCTCTTCATTATCTTTTCAGTGTTGTCAATTGCAAAAAAGGCTTGCAATATAACAAATCATAAGTCACGCTATGCAAGCTTCTTAATCTCGGAGTTGATGCACACTGTTTTATCTCTCTTAATCATTTATTCTTAGTATAGCGCCTTTTCCTATGCAGCAACATGCATCCTGTTGTTTTATAATTTTCAGCTGCCAGGTACATGTTTACATAATTAACATCGACACTGAACTTATGTTTCACATCCATCTCAGGTAGGTCTAGGGTAGCAACAATAGGAATCATTTGGGTTAACCCCCTACTCTCACATCTCTAATTAAAACTGGATACATTTGAGGTAACACCACACAGTACATACATTTTTGTTCCCTGTTTGTAATTTGTTTTATGCCTGCAAAAATGGCCGCTCACTAATTTTACATCTGCCAAAATGGTAGATCATTAGTTTCACACATGACAAAAAGGAGAACTCGCTAGTTTTACACCTGGCAGAAAGGAGAGCTCACTAGTTTTACACCGGAAAAATAGGAATATCACTAGTTTTACACCTGAATAAAATGGGAGATCACTAGTTTTACACCTGACAATAAAGGAAGATCGCTAGATTTACACCTGACAAAAAGGACAGCTTACTAGTTTTGCATCTGACAAAACCATCTTGGGTCTAAGAGATAACCATATTGTGTCTATGAGATAACCATTTTGGGTTTAGGAGATAACCATCTTGGGTCTCGGAGATAACCATCTTGGGTCTTGGAGATAACCATCTTGGGTCTACGAGATAACCATCTTGGATCTACGAGACAATCATCTTGTTTTGAATAATAATGAACATCAATTATCAGGACAAAGTAGCTAATTTAGATGTATCGTGGTATTCTAAGCTTTCATTCGCTATAACACACATGAATCGTAGATTAAGGTGCCTGGAACATGTTAGAAGTATGAATAACATTAACATTTTCATTTTAACTAACTTATAGATGTGAAGCGGTCTACAATTATATTAAAACTGAGATACAAAGATGTATGCAAGGCATCTCTGAGTGAATGTTAAACTATTTTTAAAAAGTGAGAAAAGCATTGGTACAGACATATACACACGTGTTTTTCATCCTTGTCTCAATGAGTATGTTCAGCTGGCTGATTCGACGGCAGTGGTTAGTCTCGGGGCTGGTCTAATCTAAAAATGGTGTTCTGCATTTTCGTGCCGGGACACGTGGGTGTAAGAGGTAATGAGCGTGTTGATAGACTTTCCAGTTTGTCTGATGTTGAGTGCGAAAGAGCAATGGAGCATGTTGGCGTTCTGAATGCCCAGTGGAACAAGGGGCGAAAAAACGACTCATAAAATTAACCCTGAATCTGAAACCATTAGCAGACTGCACGAATATCATGTCAAGTTGTAGAAGCCAGACTGGTGCGATACGCCAAGCATCTGATGAAGACTAGTTAACCTAAAAAAAACACCGGTGTCGTTAGTCGCTACATGTTGAGGGATATGTTTCGGTGATCTGATCACTTATAGAATTGTTCGATGTGCAATGAGGATGACCTGTCGACTAAACAAAACTAAAGTGAGAAGACCTGGTATACAATTGTAGCACATTCAGAATAAAGATATGAAATGGCACATTAATATTAGAAAATGAATTTAGGACAAAGTTAGAAGAAAACAGACTCAGGTGAAAAGAGGTGAAGCCCATCGACATAAAATCGTATTGTTCATCCTGCAGCCGGAAATTCCATTCCAATATTGGGAAAATCAACCATGAGAAAAGCTGCTTGGCAGGGTCGGTTAGTTAATAAATTACTATTGAAAAGTAACATCTGCATGTTTTCAGCTAGCTGTCAGTGAAAACAGAAAAGGCCGTATAAAATTATAGTATTTGTATTACTTCTGTAAGTCATAGAAGACAATCATCAGACACTGGAAGTTGTGATATCTTCGGCCCGAGAGGAACTAAGTGTAAGTTCGCTAAGAACTAGCTAAACTGAACATAAAGCTTACATATATGTTTGTTAAAATTTTATTTTTAAAATTGAGCTCGCAGTCTGTAATAGGTCGTAAATAGTGATCACTGGCAAAATATCTATCTACCTATTGCCTTTTCAAGCCAAAGACATCACGCAGGGTAGAAATTCTAGACTCTTGTGTCCGACGATCTTGTTTATCAAGTGTAAGACCTTGCACAGGAATCACATTGTTTCTCGCCATGGGTCTTTGTTCTGGGCAAGTCGTTCAATCTCGAAGAGGGAGCTCATGCCTGCTGTTGTTGCCTTTCGCTTCAGTGTTATGTTCAATGTTTTCTTGGTCGGCCTCTTTTTCTTTTATCATCTGGCTCCCAATCGAGGACTTGCTTTGAGATTCTCTTGTCTCTCTCATAACATTCCCATCACATGACCACTTTCTTCTCTTGATTATAGATGAAATTTAATGCTCTGTCATTTCTCTTATTTCTACACTAGTCTTGGGAGATTCCGGTAGATGCGGCATCATAAAATGGCCGCTTAGTTGAATTGGGTTCAGGACTAGTGACATTTTTGTTGCATTGTGATTTGAAATGATTTTTTTTCTGGTTTGGATTTTGTGTGTGTGTGTGTGTGGACACAGCCTTAGTTTAGTCACTTTCACCTGACCACAATATCAACATGATTTTGTCGCCCGTACGCTGAGTTGGGGCTGTAGGCCACTGGCCGTTAAATAAAGTGGAATGGTAACAGGTCGCGACTATCCCGGGATGGAATGTATGAACTGTCTGTTTTCGACTGTAAATTTGTCACCAGCTGGACTGCGGTCGGATCGAAGTGAAGACCAGACTTCATTTGTTGGGACAGCGATTATTGTTGTGGCACGCTCACTGAACATGAAGTCCACGCGGATTTGGAGCGCGTGCATGGAGATTATGCTACCGTTAACGGCCGTTACGGCGACACGGAAATGTTAATTATAAGCTGTGCGACATTTGTACAGAGTGCATCGCGTTCAATAGAACGGTGTGAACGTAAAGGCGCGCCAATTTCAAAAAACGCAGCGCGTTCAATGGAACAGTATCAACGATTAGGATAGACACTCTGTTGGTTGCTGAAATGGGGGCTGAGCAGATATAAGCATGCCCGCCTGCAGTGAAGCCATACCGTTCTAAAGTCTACACTATTCTTGAATTCATTCTATGGTCCACCACATATTTTCCTGGGGTATTTTTTTCAAATGCATTCAGTTTATTTTATATTTCTTTAGTTGTTTTCCCGCGCTCTAGCATGTTAGAGTGATACATGTGATTTAAAATCCTGAGTTTTGTTTTTGTGCTTAGTCAATTAAATTTCCATATTTTATCAAGGTTTTTAAAATTCTGAATGTCGTTATGCCTTTGTGATTCTAATTGGTAAAATAGATTTTATATATATATATATATATATATATATATATATATATATATATATCACGTCGGTTTGCTTAATTTACATTTTAATTGCAATATTCCGAAATTTTTGAAGCATATATGAATGTTTACGTCCTGAGCCGAGTACATTCCCCTCGTTCTTGAAACTGATATATTATGAAAGTGGTTTCAATTTGTGAGATCACACAGAAAAAGTAAAATGTTTAACTTAAGCAAATATCTATCATTGAATGATACTATAGTGGTATCATTTCAGGTGCCTTGGTTAATCCTAATAAAGCATCAGTTTCATGGTTCTCCCTTAACAATCATATTGTTAATACGACCACACCGGTAGTACGAATGGGAGCTGATGAGATGACCAGGGACAAGTTGATGACATACCTCGGAGTTAAGTTTGATCGCAGCCTGTGTTTTCGTGACCACGTCGACCATGTGATAACAAAATCCCGCAAAGGATTAGCCGCCTTGAAGGTCATGGCAGCTGCCAACATCGAGCAGAGGCTACTTACTCTTATGTTCCAGGGATTAGTCCTCGCACCAATCGAGTATGCCCTGGCCATTCTTACTGTCAGTACGACTCAAATTGATAGGCTGGAGAAAATACAAAATGAAGCCATGCGCATTATCCTGGGATGTACGAGGGACACGCCCTGTGTAGCAATGAGGTATCTTCTTGACTTTCCAACCATGGATGACAGAATCAAGATCTGGAGAGCACGAGCATACCTGAAGATTAGTACAGATTCAGAGCATCCATTGCACCACGTGCTCAACACAGAGAAAGGTACCAGGCTAAAAAGAGGCAAATCATGGGTGGGCCGGGCAGAAGATGTCATCAAACATGTCTGTGGGCTTACCAATATCAGCGTTGGTGAGGAGTGGATACCGATGCCTACGTCATTCAAGGGGACTTTCTCATGTATTGTCACACTCGACAGGAAAAGTAGGGAACAGAACCCGGTCGTGGTTAATGCTGAGGTCAACGGTCTCATCTGCGATAATACCGATGAGAAAGATGCAGTCATCTATACAGACGGATCTGTAAGACGACACCAAAGAAGTGCATGGGCATTTACAGCACGCTCGGCAGGCAGAATAGCCAAGGAAGACAGTGGTGCATACGCCATGACCACGAGTAGCATGACAATGGAGGTGATGGCAGTGACCAAGGCATTCAAATGGTTAGAGTCACAATGGGAGTTAAGTTGGGCACAGTCAGAAATGAGAAACTTGGTGGCCGTGTAAGTAGACTTATCAACCAACATAGAACTGGAGTCGTCAGTCGCTGGACACTGAGGGAATTGCTGAGGAGGGGATCTGAGCACCTATGGACATGTTCGAAGTGCAATGATGATGACCCGCAAATAATTCAATAACTCAATAACTATAGTGGTTAGTGCTGGTGACAATTTTTTTTTTGGTTTTGCGTTCGCCAGTTTTTACCTCTGACGAAGTCCCTAGAGACTAGGAACTGAATTTTGCGTGTTAATCCGTTTTTCCCTGACAGCCGTGTGCATAGGGGTCTCTCGCTGCACAGGCAGATAACTCCGCCTTCGGAGGTACTTCTATTTTTTCCATCCATGAGTAATTGACGTTTCAAGCTGGGCCTCGCTGTTGAGACTCGGGGTGGTTGCCGCAGATAGAAATCATAAATAAAAATCCGAACTGGTGCAGCTGGGATTTGAACCCACAACCTCTGTCTCGACTCGAGATAACCAGTTTCTCTTTCCCCCCCCCCCCACCCCCCGGTGACAAAATGATCGCGGCTAGGCAGTCTAGAGGCACAACATCAAATTCTGGACAGAAAAGACCCAGGTTCAAAACCCAACACAAACGATGTTGGTTTTTTCAACAATAGGATAATTTAGTACGTGGCTTTTTTCTTTACGTTACCCCTTCTTGATCTATTGGATAGGGATATCTGGTGTTATCGGATAACGGCAATAAACAGGAGGTCTCTTGTCCACTAAGGCACGTTAAGGAACTCTTGACAGTTAAAATCGAAAAAAGTAGGGAATATAAATTCGTGCACGTAATTCTATGATATTTAAAAAATGTATGTACGGGATATAAATATATTTACTAGAAGGTCCCCTTTTTCGAATGGTTTGCTATAACCTTCAGCAGTCAGTGTGTCTTCGGTAAAAGTTTTAACTAATTTAAAAAAAATTTAATCTCAGATGCTATTCTGAACACCGTATGAAAGCTGGCCGCATACCAAAAGATATACTCTGGACAAATGGCAAATGGATTAGAGGGCGCCCAAAACTTCGATTTGTAGAAGTATGTAAACGCAATATGAAGACTCTGAACATAAACCCTGCAGCCTGGGAAGATATAGCTGCAGACCGCAATCTCTGGAAATAAACTATAAATTCCACCTCAAACAAGAAGCAGACAGATTCATAGAAAAAGAGAACACACGGCGAAAGGAAAAAAAGAAAAAATAACATTTCTAGGGGTGTTGAAAAATCCATAGTAAACTTTGATTGACTGAGGCTACCAATTTTTATCATCGATAGATGCATTGATGACATATATATTTTGTTTAGTTTTGCAACCAAATGTCCTGTTGCCCATACTCAAATCGCGCAAACACGGGGTAGTTTATTAATTAGTATAGATAAGATTACAAGTTAAAACTTGCAAAAAATTGTGGTTGTTACACCAGCTAATAACAACACTGAACGGCATATAATTAAATGAATTGGACCACTATTTAAATACCACTCTAAGATATTATTTTTAAAAGACGATATATGGATTTCACTCACACATACACACATGATTTACACAAAATTGTGTAAATGTTCATAGACCTTTTTTATGCTAAATGTATGTGAAATCATAAAAGCACTGCTTTTCATTAGCTGCAAAAATCACATATTAAATATTTCCTCGTTAAAATTAACAAAACAAAAATTGGCTTTGCAAAGTATAATTATTTAGTATATATATAAATAAATAATGCCATAGAAAGAAAAAGAAAGTCCTAAAAGAATATTACTCATCTCCATTGAATTAGATCTCATAATTTAAGGTCTATATCACATCTAAAATTGTTAAAGCACATATTAGGAGGGTTATTGTTTGCATTAAAAAGCCACAAATCATCCATACATGATAGAAAAGTGAAAGTTTCCGCTATGCATTGCTGGGTTATAGGAGTATGGTGTTATAAAAATAGTAACCATTTTTTTCCATTACTATTTGCATAATGTGGTCGGTATCACTCCATGTCGACTTATTTCAGGGAAAAGTCTCTACCGAATTTAAGAGGCTGGGTCTCCCCGAGCCTTGTCAGTTCGAAAGATAATCCAGCACTTCTTGGGATCGAACCCGGACCCTTCAGATCAGGAAGCGAGTACACTAACTACTCAGTAATCGAGGCTCCCATACATGTCAGTATATATAATAAAGGGATACTAGAATTAAATGGACGTGAATGTAATTCGATTGGTATGCATCATTTCTTTTCAAATTATGTTACTAATTCATACATACATACATACATACACACACACACACGCACGCACGCACGCACGCACGCACACACACACACATACATACATACATACACACATACACACATACACACATACACACACACACATACATACATACATACATACATACACACATACACACATACACACATACACACATACACACACATACATACATACATACATACATACATACATACATACATACATACATACATACATACATAAATACATAAATACATACATACATACATACATACATACATACATACATACATACATACATACATACATACATACATACACACATACATACATACATACATACATATACACACCCACCACACTCAAACACAAACACACATTAGTTAACATAAAGACACATAAGCTTAGTCCAGATCATATTGGACATAGAGACAATAGATGGACAAGGGCTTGAGTAAGTGGTCACAAAATTGTCCATCGATTAAGGGTCAAAAAGTAATGGAGACTGTGAGTTGAACTGTGGGACTTTAAAGAACTAAACGCGCTGATGCAGAAAAAGCGAAGCCAATTGTAAGAAACAACCCCCTGCCCCACCCCAAAGCTTCAGAACGTTGTCAAAGTTTGTTTCAAATATTCTGTCTGGCAAGTCTCTACAGCACTTCTGGGGGAAAATGTACGCGCCGATCCCAGGTCAATCCGCATATCTCAGAGGAACGTGCGAACTCAGTTACACTCAATGACACTTCTGGCATCATTGACATCTGATGGCACCCTCACACTCAAGGTCCCTTGTAGCGCACACTACAGTGCTGCTCTCAACAGAAAGCAATCATCAATAATCGTATTAGCGATATTTTAATTTTCTTTGTAAAAATTGTTTGCAACTGAAGAGGAGAAGACGAGAACGAATGTGAATGTAGAAGGTAGTGTATTTATGAATGACGAGAGAACAGCACCATTGACTCAGTGCCTGTCAGCAAATGTAGCGTTCGGAAAGTGAATTTCGCTTTCTAGTAGCATAGTAGTTAGTGCGCTCGTCTACTGTTATAGATGGTGAATTGTTTGTATCCCGATCGACACGGCTTCGGCGTTAATCCATCCTTTTTTTAAAATGGTGTAAATGATTTGTTTCTGTACAAATAAGGTAATCAAGCGTGATATTAACCATAACAAAAATACATTTGTAGGTGATCATAAAAATATGAACACTAAAGACCATGTTATATGCCCCCAGGCGTGACCAGTATTTGTTTTTAAGTTTCTTACATTGTTCACAGAGTTATTGAGTTAATGATTTATTTGCAGGTCATCATCATTGCACTCCGCACATGTTCATAGGTGCTCAGATCCCCATCTCAGCAAGTTCCAGCAAGTTGGTTGCCGAAGTCCTGTGCCCTTTCCACATCTCGGAGGGCATTGATGACGTTCGCCCGATCCATTGGCTGACCGTCTTCAACGACAGCACAGCAAGCCAACCTGTCCGCTCTTTCATTTCTCCGTACTCCCGCATGACGTAGACAAAGGTGACTACGTATTTTTACTTCTGTAATGACTCTACCCATTGCCTGTGTACAGAGCGCGCCTCCACGGTACTTATCGTTCTCATTGAATCACTTAGTATGCAGGTGTGGGTGTAAGAAAAAAACTAGATATAGAAAAAAATATTTTGTAAACGGTATAGTTAGGCTTGGGTGTAGTCATGTGACTGTAACCAGATGAATGCCCTTGTCACTGCCAAATTCCATCGTCATGCTACATGTGGTCATAACGTATGCACCACTGTCATCTTTGACTATTCTGCCTGCCGAGTAGGTATTTCAAAAGAACTCCCTTGTCCTGTAGGAGACATCATGTGCAATATATGATACGTGACAGTCAGCATCTACTGCAAAACAAAGTAATAGCAAAACACACACTGAGAATAATAACTTGGAATGTTAGAACACTAATGCAAATGGAATTGGATAACATCAAATGAAAAATGGAAATGATGGATACACATTTATAAGAATTAAGTAAAATCTAAGTCAGATAAGATATATTAGTTACATATATTACCTGTGTTAGTCACATCACACATCTTTGTGCGTGCGTGTCTGTGTTAGTCATATCTCACATCTTTGTGTGTGCATGTCTGTGTTAGTCACCTCTAGTGACTCGGGCAGATGGTGCTCGTAAACCTGGGAGGGCCGACCATCTAAGGGCAGAATCCCCTACAGAAAAGATCATCTGCTGCATTGCAGGAAGATTGGGGACAATCAGAGGTTAAGGAATGCAAGCCTGAATAAAATGCTGGCTGAAATCGGATGCACTGGCGCAGAACACAGTGCAACGTTTTAACGGGTGTTCAATCAGAGTGGATCTGGCAGACTCTAATTGTGATGTTCTGTCTGTGGGGGCGATCAACACTCTTAGCCTGACAGCTGACTTCATGTGAGAGTCTGGAATCCTTAATCTGATTGATCCTGATCGCAGAGAGAGAGAGAGAGAGAAAGATAAGATATATACTGATCGTACAAAATAATATATTCTGGAGGCACTAAAAACCAAAGAGGAGCAGGATGAGCAAAAACAGTGAAAGGATTTTGGACAATATTCAATCGAGAATCACATTATACTGTAGGGAAGGCGAATAAACGTTAATTTAAAACCAAATGTATGCACCAACAGCAGACAGTACAAAGGAAACAAGAGTTCTGATATTTTATTATGAACTCAATACGGCACTTAGACAGTGTCTGTCACGCTACACTGGTCCACCATAATTCTAGGACTTGCGATGTCAAGATGGTCTGGTCATGGTAACTTTAACTAGACCGTTACACTTATTGGCGATTAAGATGGTTAATTCTATCTTTCCTATGACGATAAACGAGTAGGTTTGAAATTGGGTACAAATAATAATACATAAATATTATTATATGGGGAACTTCCGAGGCGATAATAGGGAATAATAGAACAAAGAAGTATGTGTTAGCACTCGGAAAAATTGACAGACAAACAACAATAGAAAAAAACGAAGAACAATATATGGTCCGAAGTGGGATCGAACCCGTACTCAGTGGCACCGCGCCTTGCCACGAGAAGCCGAACGCTTGGCACACTACCACGCAGCCAACTAAAAAATTGGCTATTGCAGTAGTGTCTTACACGATGACGTTCTCAATGACTATAGCATAGGGTAACGGTCACAGACCGGAAATAAATTGTATATTTGTACTTTCCTATTAATGCAAGTATCTCCCAGTAGGGCTGAATACTTGTGTTGTAGACAAACATTTATTGGACGAAACAGCACGAATAGTAGTTCCCAGTGATTATATACTGGGTACAAATAATAATACATAAATATTATTATATGGGGAACTTCCGAGGCGATAATAGGGAATAATAGAACAAAGAAGTATGTGTTAGCACTCGGAAAAATTGACAGACAAACAACAATAGAAAAAAACGAAGAACAATATATGGTCCGAAGTGGGATCGAACCCGTACTCAGTGGCACCGCGCCTTGCCACGAGAAGCCGAACGCTTGGCACACTACCACGCAGCCAACTAAAAAATTGGCTATTGCAGTAGTGTCTTACACGATGACGTTCTCAATGACTATAGCATAGGGTAACGGTCACAGACCGGAAATAAATTGTATATTTGTACTTTCCTATTAATGCAAGTATCTCCCAGTAGGGCTGAATACTTGTGTTGTAGACAAACATTTATTGGACGAAACAGCACGAATAGTAGTTCCCAGTGATTATATACTGGGTACAAATAATAATACATAAATATTATTATATGGGGAACTTCCGAGGCGATAATAGGGAATAATAGAACAAAGAAGTATGTGTTAGCACTCGGAAAAATTGACAGACAAACAACAATAGAAAAAAACGAAGAACAATATATGGTCCGAAGTGGGATCGAACCCGTACTCAGTGGCACCGCGCCTTGCCACGAGAAGCCGAACGCTTGGCACACTACCACGCAGCCAACTAAAAAATTGGCTATTGCAGTAGTGTCTTACACGATGACGTTCTCAATGACTATAGCATAGGGTAACGATCACAGACCGGAAATAAATTGTATATTTGTACTTTCCTATTAATGCAAGTATCTCCCAGTAGGGCTGAATACTTGTGTTGTAGACAAACATTTATTGGACGAAACAGCACGAATAGTAGTTCCCAGTGATTATATACTGGGTACAAATAATAATACATAAATATTATTATATGGGGAACTTCCGAGGCGATAATAGGGAATAATAGAACAAAGAAGTATGTGTTAGCACTCGGAAAAATTGACAGACAAACAACAATAGAAAAAAACGAAGAACAATATATGGTCCGAAGTGGGATCGAACCCGTACTCAGTGGCACCGCGCCTTGCCACGAGAAGCCGAACGCTTGGCACACTACCACGCAGCCAACTAAAAAATTGGCTATTGCAGTAGTGTCTTACACGATGACGTTCTCAATGACTATAGCATAGGGTAACGATCACAGACCGGAAATAAATTGTATATTTGTACTTTCCTATTAATGCAAGTATCTCCCAGTAGGGCTGAATACTTGTGTTGTAGACAAACATTTATTGGACGAAACAGCACGAATAGTAGTTCCCAGTGATTATATACTGGGTACAAATAATAATACATAAATATTATTATATGGGGAACTTCCGAGGCGATAATAGGGAATAATAGAACAAAGAAGTATGTGTTAGCACTCGGAAAAATTGACAGACAAACAACAATAGAAAAAAACGAAGAACAATATATGGTCCGAAGTGGGATCGAACCCGTACTCAGTGGCACCGCGCCTTGCCACGAGAAGCCGAACGCTTGGCACACTACCACGCAGCCAACTAAAAAATTGGCTATTGCAGTAGTGTCTTACACGATGACGTTCTCAATGACTATAGCATAGGGTAACGATCACAGACCGGAAATAAATTGTATATTTGTACTTTCCTATTAATGCAAGTATCTCCCAGTAGGGCTGAATACTTGTGTTGTAGACAAACATTTATTGGACGAAACAGCACGAATAGTAGTTCCCAGTGATTATATACTGGGTACAAATAATAATACATAAATATTATTATATGGGGAACTTCCGAGGCGATAATAGGGAATAATAGAACAAAGAAGTATGTGTTAGCACTCGGAAAAATTGACAGACAAACAACAATAGAAAAAAACGAAGAACAATATATGGTCCGAAGTGGGATCGAACCCGTACTCAGTGGCACCGCGCCTTGCCACGAGAAGCCGAACGCTTGGCACACTACCACGCAGCCAACTAAAAAATTGGCTATTGCAGTAGTGTCTTACACGATGACGTTCTCAATGACTATAGCATAGGGTAACGATCACAGACCGGAAATAAATTGTATATTTGTACTTTCCTATTAATGCAAGTATCTCCCAGTAGGGCTGAATACTTGTGTTGTAGACAAACATTTATTGGACGAAACAGCACGAATAGTAGTTCCCAGTGATTATATACTGGGTACAAATAATAATACATAAATATTATTATATGGGGAACTTCCGAGGCGATAATAGGGAATAATAGAACAAAGAAGTATGTGTTAGCACTCGGAAAAATTGACAGACAAACAACAATAGAAAAAAACGAAGAACAATATATGGTCCGAAGTGGGATCGAACCCGTACTCAGTGGCACCGCGCCTTGCCACGAGAAGCCGAACGCTTGGCACACTACCACGCAGCCAACTAAAAAATTGGCTATTGCAGTAGTGTCTTACACGATGACGTTCTCAATGACTATAGCATAGGGTAACGATCACAGACCGGAAATAAATTGTATATTTGTACTTTCCTATTAATGCAAGTATCTCCCAGTAGGGCTGAATACTTGTGTTGTAGACAAACATTTATTGGACGAAACAGCACGAATAGTAGTTCCCAGTGATTATATACTGGGTACAAATAATAATACATAAATATTATTATATGGGGAACTTCCGAGGCGATAATAGGGAATAATAGAACAAAGAAGTATGTGTTAGCACTCGGAAAAATTGACAGACAAACAACAATAGAAAAAAACGAAGAACAATATATGGTCCGAAGTGGGATCGAACCCGTACTCAGTGGCACCGCGCCTTGCCACGAGAAGCCGAACGCTTGGCACACTACCACGCAGCCAACTAAAAAATTGGCTATTGCAGTAGTGTCTTACACGATGACGTTCTCAGTGACTATAGCATAGGGTAACGATCACAGGCAAGGCGCGGTGCCACTGAGTACGGGTTCGATCCCACTTCGGACCATATATTGTTCTTCGTTTTTTTCTATTGTTGTTTGTCTGTCAATTTTTCCGAGTGCTAACACATACTTCTTTGTTCTATTATTCCCTATTATCGCCTCGGAAGTTCCCCATATAATAATATTTATGTATTATTATTTGTACCCAGTATATAACCACTGGGAACTACTATTCGTGCTGTTTCGTCCAATAAATGTTTGTCTACAACACAAGTATTCAGCCCTACTGGGAGATACTTGCATTAATAGGAAAGTACAAATATACAATTTATTTCCGGTCTGTGATCGTTACCCTATGCTATAGTCATTGAGAACGTCATCGTGTAAGACACTACTGCAATAGCCAATTTTTTAGTTGGCTGCGTGGTAGTGTGCCAAGCGTTCGGCTTCTCGTGGCAAGGCGCGGTGCCACTGAGTACGGGTTCGATCCCACTTCGGACCATATATTGTTCTTCGTTTTTTTCTATTGTTGTTTGTCTGTCAATTTTTCCGAGTGCTAACACATACTTCTTTGTTCTATTATTCCCTATTATCGCCTCGGAAGTTCCCCATATAATAATATTTATGTATTATTATTTGTACCCAGTATATAATCACTGGGAACTACTATTCGTGCTGTTTCGTCCAAAAAATGTTTGTCTACAACACAAGTATTCAGCCCTACTGGGAGATACTTGCATTAATAGGAAAGTACAAATATACAATTTATTTCCGGTCTGTGATCGTTACCCTATGCTATAGTCATTGAGAACGTCATCGTGTAAGACACTACTGCAATAGCCAATTTTTTAGTTGGCTGCGTGGTAGTGTGCCAAGCGTTCGGCTTCTCGTGGCAAGGCGCGGTGCCACTGAGTACGGGTTCGATCCCACTTCGGACCATATATTGTTCTTCGTTTTTTTCTATTGTTGTTTGTCTGTCAATTTTTCCGAGTGCTAACACATACTTCTTTGTTCTATTATTCCCTATTATCGCCTCGGAAGTTCCCCATATAATAATATTTATGTATTATTATTTGTACCCAGTATATAATCACTGGGAACTACTATTCGTGCTGTTTCGTCCAATAAATGTTTGTCTACAACACAAGTATTCAGCCCTACTGGGAGATACTTGCATTAATAGGAAAGTACAAATATACAATTTATTTCCGGTCTGTGATCGTTACCCTATGCTATAGTCATTGAGAACGTCATCGTGTAAGACACTACTGCAATAGCCAATTTTTTAGTTGGCTGCGTGGTAGTGTGCCAAGCGTTCGGCTTCTCGTGGCAAGGCGCGGTGCCACTGAGTACGGGTTCGATCCCACTTCGGACCATATATTGTTCTTCGTTTTTTTCTATTGTTGTTTGTCTGTCAATTTTTCCGAGTGCTAACACATACTTCTTTGTTCTATTATTCCCTATTATCGCCTCGGAAGTTCCCCATATAATAATATTTATGTATTATTATTTGTACCCAGTATATAATCACTGGGAACTACTATTCGTGCTGTTTCGTCCAATAAATGTTTGTCTACAACACAAGTATTCAGCCCTACTGGGAGATACTTGCATTAATAGGAAAGTACAAATATACAATTTATTTCCGGTCTGTGATCGTTACCCTATGCTATAGTCATTGAGAACGTCATCGTGTAAGACACTACTGCAATAGCCAATTTTTTAGTTGGCTGCGTGGTAGTGTGCCAAGCGTTCGGCTTCTCGTGGCAAGGCGCGGTGCCACTGAGTACGGGTTCGATCCCACTTCGGACCATATATTGTTCTTCGTTTTTTTCTATTGTTGTTTGTCTGTCAATTTTTCCGAGTGCTAACACATACTTCTTTGTTCTATTATTCCCTATTATCGCCTCGGAAGTTCCCCATATAATAATATTTATGTATTATTATTTGTACCCAGTATATAATCACTGGGAACTACTATTCGTGCTGTTTCGTCCAATAAATGTTTGTCTACAACACAAGTATTCAGCCCTACTGGGAGATACTTGCATTAATAGGAAAGTACAAATATACAATTTATTTCCGGTCTGTGATCGTTACCCTATGCTATAGTCATTGAGAACGTCATCGTGTAAGACACTACTGCAATAGCCAATTTTTTAGTTGGCTGCGTGGTAGTGTGCCAAGCGTTCGGCTTCTCGTGGCAAGGCGCGGTGCCACTGAGTACGGGTTCGATCCCACTTCGGACCATATATTGTTCTTCGTTTTTTTCTATTGTTGTTTGTCTGTCAATTTTTCCGAGTGCTAACACATACTTCTTTGTTCTATTATTCCCTATTATCGCCTCGGAAGTTCCCCATATAATAATATTTATGTATTATTATTTGTGCCCAGTATATAATCACTGGGAACTACTATTCGTGCTGTTTCGTCCAATAAATGTTTGTCTACAACACAAGTATTCAGCCCTACTGGGAGATACTTGCATTAATAGGAAAGTACAAATATACAATTTATTTCCGGTCTGTGATCGTTACCCTATGCTATAGTCATTGAGAACGTCATCGTGTAAGACACTACTGCAATAGCCAATTTTTTAGTTGGCTGCGTGGTAGTGTGCCAAGCGTTCGGCTTCTCGTGGCAAGGCGCGGTGCCACTGAGTACGGGTTCGATCCCACTTCGGACCATATATTGTTCTTCGTTTTTTTCTATTGTTGTTTGTCTGTCAATTTTTCCGAGTGCTAACACATACTTCTTTGTTCTATTATTCTAGGTTTGAAATTCCACTGTTGGGGTCTTCCTCGGTGCAAGGGAAAATGTGCATGTGAGCTGACATTCTCTTCAGTGTGCACAACAGTGTGTTGTGTGTTGTTTTCAATGAACGTCATTGTCGTCATGGCTGATCAAATTGCATGTTTCTCCCTGAATAACAAAAGGAGAAATGAACGACGCAGAAGGAAAAGGCAAGGCGACCACGGCAGTGCTCGTAGGAAGCATACGAAGTACGCACGTTCGGATTTCACAAATCTTGGCATTTTATACTGGAATTGTGCACGCGTGCCACAACGTGGCCCCATCCTTGAAAGCTTAGTGTACTCGGCTGACAATTGTTCTGCAAGAAACACGTCTGGAGAAAGGCTTTATCTATGTCTGTCCGGTTTTACCACTTTCCGCAACAGACGACATCTAGGTCTGGCTATTTTGGTACGTGACAATAGCATTGTTGTATCAGCAATGGGCACGTTCAAATAGTGGAAAATCATGGATGGGGCAGGCTATGTTTATTTTTAAACACGTTCAATCGAAGACATAAAACCCGTAAACCCATAAAAGAATTGGGTACGAGTGCTGTCAAAGTAATGTACGTCCGTTCTCGTCGTCAGCACACTAGTTAAGGAATTTAGACAACAAAACCCATTGGTCGTTGAGACAAAATGAAGGAATTCATTTTTGAGAAATCTTCTGATAGTCATGCAGTACAGATGGGTCTGTTATTCGACACGTACGAAGCTCGTGGGCCTTGACAGGTCACGTTCCAGGAAGAACTGTGAAGGAAGACATACAGTCGTGTTTTCATATTGACTACAAGTAGTTTGACCATGGAAATTATGGTTGTCACTAAAACATAAGCATGGCTTGAAACACATGTGTGTTTCCTCAGTGACTCAATGAGAACGTTCAAAAAGATCATGATTGGCTGTGCTCCACGGCAGTGGTTAGATTCTCTGGGGAAGTCTATTCTAAAAAGTGTCTGCTCAATATTTGTGCCTGGGCACGCGGGTGTAAAAGGTAATGAACGTGCTGATAGACTTTCCAGTTTTGATGATGTTGAGTGTTGAAAGACAATGGACCGCTTGATATTCTGAATGCCTTCAGGAGCGCTGGACAAAAAATCGACTCAAAATAATACTATGAACCCGCAACCATAAACAGACTTCATGAATACCATGTCAAGGTGGGAGATATACCAGACGGGATAGCTACGCAGGAATCCGAGGAAGACTTATCAACCAACACAACACGGGTGTCGCTAGTCGTTACAGGTTGAGATATATTCTTCGGAAGAGATCTGAACACTTATGGACTTGTTCGATGTGTAATGAGGAGAACCTGTCCACTAAACTAAACTGAACTAGGACAACGATGTACTGCAACTGATGATCGTTAAAATCAGTCTGAGTGCCGGTTTTTGCTGATCAATGTTGACGCCTTCGGAAATGACGGTGCCTTGATGAGATACGAGATCAAGAGAAACCAGTGATTTTTTGTGTCGACGTCAACGAAAAGAGCAGATCATGGAAAAATCTATGTGACAAGAAAGAAGGTAAAGAACCTGAGGATGTTCTTAATACCACCGATCTCGTTTGCATCAACAATGGCTGTGTCACCAGAACTACGAATAGATTGGACGATGGGAACAGTGCTTGTCATCTGGTACTTGCAACCTGCCCCCCCCCCAACTACAGTGTGCAGATGTAATTTCCTTGGGCGTGACAGTTGCTGTCCTTCATGAATACCATGTCAAGGTGGGAGATATACCAGACGGGATAGCTACGCAGGAATCCGAGGAAGACTTATCAACCAACACAACACGGGTATCGCTAGTCGTTACAGGTTGAGATACACCGTCCTTGCAACATACTGGTACCGAAAGTCAGAAGAAAAATACATAAGCCAAAGGATAAGTCTTTTTATGATAGTATGTTGTTGTTGTTGTTGCGTTCACCAGCTTTCATCTCTGATGAAGTCCCTAGAGACTAGGAACTGAATTTTGCGTGTTAATCCATTTTTTCCCTGGCAGCCGTGTGCACAGGGGTCCCTCGCCTCCTTCGGAACTCCGACTTCGGAAGTACTCATGTTTTTTTTCCGTCGATGAGTAACTGACGTTTCAAGCCGGGTCTCACTGCTGAGACCAGGGGTGGTTGCCGCAGAGAGAAATCATAAAAAAAATCCCATCTGGTGTTGCGAAGATTTGAACCAAAACCTCTCTGTCCCGAAGCCGGCGTCTTGCCTTCAGACCAACATTTCCCCCTTGGAATGGGAAAATGAGGAAACTGCAACAAGCAACACTTTTCATGCATATCCTTCAATGGTTCCCGCTGCCTATCCACCATATACCCCGAAGCCCACGTCCTCCCGAAAATGATGACCGTCAAACTTCTTTTAAAATGTATAGCGCTTGATGATGTCAGGCCATCGTTGTTGACTCCAATTCCGAATATACAAACACACAGTTAGGCGTCAGATCATCCCCGTCGCACATCAAACAACAGACCGTAAGATTAGCGTAAGGCCGGTCTAGGGATTTACGATGGGCCATTACGATGAGGTAAC
Organism: Megaustenia siamemsis; assembly: GCA_032433765.1. NCBI lineage: Eukaryota > Metazoa > Mollusca > Gastropoda > Stylommatophora > Ariophantidae > Megaustenia > Megaustenia siamemsis. The sequence goes on from JAVIAB010000102.1 coordinate 19,435,000, forward strand.
ACACATAGCAATGTCGCAAGCACAGCAATGACGTACCCTTTAGATTCTTGATTACTCTAATGAATGCAGCCTACGACGAACAAAACACAGTGCAAATTCCCTAAAAGGATAAAACTGCAGCTGATGAAGCATTTCACAATAATAAGTAACATGTAAATAACTTGCGTCAAGGAGTATGATAATATAAACAGGGTGTCATTAGCAAGATCAGGTGTACTAAGTACAGTACTCATACATACTTGAGGACACAGCGGGATCAGCTGTGTTGGTAAAATAATGAGGTAAAAAAATTCTTGCGTGGACAAGAAAAGAGCCGTCAGAGTATGGCAGAATTATTAAAAAAAGAGTGGCACCGTCCTGATTGAGTACACCTTGCTACTCAGAAAAGATATAGAGGAGACAGTTGTTTTTTTTTTTACACTGGTGAAATATTATAAATGAGCAGAGTTTTGTGAAAAAATACAAAGCAACAGATCTTTAAACTGCACGGAGACTACACAAAAGTATGTGCGATGTTGTGAAGAATAAGAGTATTCCTGATTTCCAGACTGCATCTTACCTTACCGTTTCGAAACCGTGTATCTTAGTCGACTAATCTTAGGATTGGGACATGGTTAATGAACTGTGTGTGAGGGTGGATGATATTGTGCAGCTTTACGTGGTCTTAAAAACAGTGCAGCAGGGCCAGATGGTATCCGGTACAATCATATCAAATATTTGTCTGACAAGGAGCTGAGAGATATCTACAATACCAGCTTTGAGAGTTCAGCGTTAGCGGAAATTTGGCTGCTCAGCTATTTGATATCCTTTCCAAACCAAGGAAAGACCGTACGAAAATGTAGGGTTATCGTATGATCACCATGCAGACACCGGTGAGCAAGCTCCTGGAGAGGATAGCTGCTAGGACGATTGCCTGTTGCCATGAAAATCTGTCTTCTTCCACCCACGCTCGGCAGCTACCGTCTCGATAGAGAGACCTGAGGTAATGCTACTGTTTTTAATCCACGATGTATACGAGGGCTTACTCTCAGGCGTTGAGACTGCTGTTGCAATCGATCTTGATGACGCTTTTAACAGGATACCTACTGATTTCTTAATTACTGGCCTGCATGCGCTCGGTAAAAGTCCAATCCTCGTTAATTGAATAACAGGTATACTTTTTCGACGTGTACGTGGATTTCCGAACCTACAGCCATACATCCTAGCCTACCACTACGCTCACCTCTATCCCCAGTGCTTCCCAACCCCTACAATTTAAAAATAACATGTTAACCGACTTCATGCCTAGCGAGGACACTGCCTTACGCTGACAATGTTTTGGGCTACCTCCAAGGTAGAGATAGTGAGCAGGCTGCTCTCAAACTCCAGATTGAGCGTACCAGTTTGAGCAGATAGTACTGTGAGGTAGGAGCACTAGTAAACAGTGGAAGGCGCCTGGTTCTCTCTGAACAACCATATTGTCTACACAAATGCACCATTAGTGAGCATGAGTTCAGAGGTTGCTTTGAGGGCCTACACATTACGGTATTTTGAATATAGTTTGATAAACGTCTTGCTTTAGGACAGCACATATATCAAATTCTAAGGAAGGTCAGAAAGTGCCTTTCGTCACTGAAGATTGTGGTGGCGGCAGACTGTGAGCAGAATCTTCTTGTCCTCCTATATCAAGGTTATTGAGTTTCTAACTCTCAGTCGCACGCAGAATGAAAGACAAGAAAGCATACAAAATGAAACATCATACTTGGTTGCACGAAAGTCACACTTTGCTCGGCGATGTATCTTTCGATTTTCTACCATTGCAGATAAAATAAAGGTATCTTGTGCATATGCCTATCTCCACGTCAGTGCTAAAATACAAAATCTGTTGCACAGTGATATTGCGAGGAGAAAAGACAGCAGGCTCAAAGAAGTAAAATCATAGATGTGCGAGCTGAGGACATTGTTCAACAGATTTGTCCACTGAGAGACATTGACCCCGGTGGAGGAGTGGAAACGGATGCAACCAGAGTGCTGTACGTCCTTTTATGTTTATCTCACTTTGAACATAGAATGCTGGCAACAAAACCACGTGGTTGTGGAGGTAGATATGCGACCTTGATCTATGATCTGCGGGTTCGGTAGTAATCTATACTGATGGGTCTGTTGTTCGGCGCAATCGGAGCTCTTGGACTTTCACAGCTCAAATCAAAGGAAGAACAGTAAAGGAGAAGAGCTGTTCTTTCGTAATAGTTCAAGTTGTTTGCCCATGAAGATCATGGCAGTAACTAAAGCAATGGATTTTCTATGTACACAACCTTATACACTTGTATATTTTCTGAGTTACTCGATGAGTATGCTCAGAAAAATCAAAAGAGGCTGTATTTGAGACAGCGGTTTGTGTCACTAAGGAACTCAGGACTGACTGGTATATGTTTTACTTTCGTCCCTGGACATTCTGGGGAGCCGCGATAGCTCAGTGGTTAGTGAACTGGACTACAAAGGACAAGAGGTAGGGTTCGATCCCAACCGACGGCTTCCGGGTTCACCCAGCCTTAAATGGGTACCGGATTTTTTCTGGGAAAGCAAAGCGGCACGGGCGTAATACCGACCACATTACCCCAAAAATCATGTGCCGAAGGTCTATACAAATTATGGTCACTAACACCATATTCTCTATACGCCACTTGGCGTGACGAGGGTTCTTTACTTTTTTTTTTACTGGACATTCTGTCGTGAAAGGAAATTAACACAATAACAGCTTGGCTGGAACGGCTGCGTGGATGGCGGACAAGTAATGGACATGGGTGACAATCTGAATGCACTCAGGAATGTCGGATTACAGATCATGAATCTGCAACCATTTTCAGATTGCACAAATATTAGGGCAAAATTAGAAATGTCAGAAAGGAGCCATATATGGGGAGACACAGAAGAATAACAAATGAACACAGAATAGGAGTTGTTTTTCTCCATACGCAGAGGGTCATACTGGGTAGGAGATCAGAGCACTTATAAACGTTTCCGGTGTGCTGTAAGGATGATTCCATGAATAAACTAAAGTAAACTAGTTTTATGAGATTTCAATGCAAAAGTAGAATATAATTGAAAGAGTTGAAGAGGGGATTGGAAAGTATGGTCTAGGGGCGAGGAATGAGAGAGACGGCAAACCAACTGAATGTGCAAGAACACACCAACATGATGACAGCAAACACCCACGACGTCTTTGGACGTGGAATAACCCAGGAGATAACAAGTGTAATCAAATTGCCTATTAACTGATAAACGATAGATTTAAAAACTGTCTGATATATGTGAAAACTAGACCGGGAGCAGATTACAATAGTCATCATATATCATTCATGGAGTAAATTAATTCAATTAAAAACAACAAAATGAGCTGAAGTTAACATTAAGTTAAATTTGGATCTACTTAAATCAAACAAGAAGGAACATGGATATAAAACATAACATTTCAGAATATGAACAATGCGTTAGATAAAAATACAAATCACAGATGAACAAAGGGAACTACTGAAGAAAAAAATACAATGAACATCAAAAGAGATCTTACCTTCAGCGAGGAAACTTACAAGAAAGAAGTGAATAAAAGATGGTATCTTAAAGTTAATGGACACAAGAAGAAGAAATAAACGAGAAATGATGAATATGACAAGTTAAATAGAGAACTAGCAAAAAAACTGCAAAATGCAAAAGATACATGGCTAAAACTAAATGTAAATCGAATGAAATGCAGGACATGAAATTCTATAACAGAACGACACAACCAAACACTGGCTGTTTAAAATAAAAGGAAGGAAGATTTTGTTTATGGAACAAGAGAGCAAAGATGGACATAATGCGTTATAGAAATATATGATGAATGGTAAACTTTCAAGATAAAGGATTGCAAAAACTCACAGAAGAAGTGGAGGATGCCTTGCTCAACTTGAAATTAGGAAAGTCGCCTGGATCATATCATATTGGATGCTAATTATGAGCTGTGGATTAGTTGGAGGTAATAGTACGAAAAACGTCATATACATAATAGTTAATTAGTAGAAAGAAACAAAGAAGTGAAAACTTATCAATACTTATGTTTTTAGACTACACCATAGCAACAGACACAGTAAGGCATTAAAAGTAATCAACATTTTAAACAGCGTAAACGTTTACAGCAAAGATTTAAGAGTAATAAAGAACATGCACTGGCAATATAAAGCAGTCATCATCATCATCAAGTGCCGGGCCTGCTGGCGTAAGTGATCATGCCTCTCCACAACTTTCGATCTCGAGAGTTATTTATCATTTCTGTTGTTGACCTTCTGTCAAGCCATTCTCTTTAAAAAAAAAAGAAAAGAAAAGTAAAGTACTCCCGTCACGCCAAGTGGCGTATAAGGAATTATGGTGTTAGCGGCCATAAATTTTACAGACCTTCGGCACATGATTTTTGGGGTAATGTGATCGGTATTACGCACGTGCCGCTTTAGTTTCCCAGAAAAAAATACGGTACCCAATAAAGGATGGGTGAACCCGGAAACCGTCGGTTGGGACCGAACCCTACCTCTTGTCCTTTGAAGTCCAGTTCACTAACCACTGAGCTATCGCGGATCCTCCATTATATTAAGCTGTCTGGTATCTTTTCTCTTTGCTTCCCTGTAGCTCTTTGTCCCTCAATTATCCCAGTTGGTACAATTTATTCCTGCTGTTCCCTTCTCATTACATGACCAAAAAATGATGATTGTTAAAGCAGTCATAAGAAATGGAAATCAATTGGGAATGTTTCAGCGAATAAAGCAAGGTATTTGGCAATGGTGTGTGCTATAACCAAATTTATTTAATCTATATGTGAGATTATTCTAAGATCAATAAAAGACATACCCAGAATATCAGTCGGTGGTAATAATATAAACAACCTGAGGTAAGATGAGGAAATCGTCTTAACTGTAATCGCTAGGAATGAAAATGACTTATAAAAATATATTGATACTATAAAGATGAAAAGTAAATATAAAGGCCTTAGCTTCAGCAGCAAAACGTGATGGTTGCAACAAAGAAAAAATATATCTCCTAAAAGCACAATTAAAGTAAATCGGGGAGTATTAAAACAGGCCACTGAATTTAAATACATGGGTACTATGTTAAATTAATTTGAGTACAGAATAGCTAAGGAAAAGGTGGAATTCCAAAGAACTATGAAATCCACTATGTGCCAATGGAAGTAAGAAAATAGTTCATCAGTGTTGTGTCGAGAGCAGTATAGGATTTACATTTCGATTCTGGCATCATGACACCAAATTGTGCCGGCAATTTGGTGGCATGGCTGTCGTCACGGGAATTGTTTTTCACTGCAGCCTTTCGGTGACATCATTTCCTTGGTGTTATTGTCCTATTTTTTATTTTTATTATGTTGTTTTTAAGTGGCAGACACTCGTACATTGCACACTATGCAAATATATTAGAAAAAAAACGAATCAAGTCTATATATTTTTTTAAATTCAAATATAATAGTCAACTTTAATTCATAACAATAATATAAGAAACAAAGAAAGGTCGTTCATTCATTTCTGACTATAATGTTCTTTCGTTACACACACATATACAAACGTAATGGAAACATTTCTTGAGGTTTTTGAAAACTAAAGATGGAATGTGGGGGCTAATCATCCGATCGGGACGATCTTCTGTATCTCTTTCTTGTATGTGAAATAAATAAAAACTAGTGGCGGGAATGCTCTCGACCATCAATTTAGTGTCGGGTCTGTTTAGCAAGGCAGCGTCTACGGGATTTTGTTCCTTTAAAGAGTCGACGAATCTTGTGAAATCTCCAAGATTGTTAACTAAATGGGGGAACTCAAGAACAGCCGTGTTATTGAGGGAATAGTGGAACAAGCGTAAATCACCAGTGTCTCTGTGTCAGAGAATAAGATGATGGCTATAGTTAATTTTAAAACGGGTTGTCTGACAATCAAACACACTCCTTCGAACAGCAGACCAGTCTGTTGTGAATGGCCATGCCTGAGATTGGAAGAAAGTATTTGTTGAAATTGTCTTGTTGATACTAGCGTGGGTGTTTATAGCCGACCAGTTTTGTTGATATACATCAAGCACATCATCCGGTAGTGTTGCTAATGGGTCATCGGTCTTGTACTTTTTACTTTCAGATGATCGTTCCTCGTCTATCTTTCTTTTGTTAGATGATGAAGGGGCCACTGGTAAAGTGGATAAGTTGATTGATGTAAAAGGAGCCACTGGTGAAGTGACTGATGTTGCGAATGTAGAAGGTACTGATGGTGAAGCCGTTGGTGGTGTTGTAGAAGGTAATAATGGTAAAGCTGCTGTTGTAAAAATAACTGAATGTGTTGAGCTTATATGTTTAACTAGATAATCAGTTCTCGTGTACAAGCGTCGACAAATGTCACAAATATGGCGTATAAGCCTATGCGCGGCACGAGCGTGCCGCAACACAACATAACGCCATTTAAACTTCTTTGAGCACAATGGACACTGATGTTGTCCAGAAGCTACATCATTATGAGAAACCATCTGTAGAAAAGCAAATAAATAACACTGTCAACAATGCTTGCCAAGCCTAGTTTAAACACATTAATAACATTGAATAACAATCTCAACAAGACTTAAACTACTTACTTTAAATAAGCAATAAGAAAAAAAACATGAAAAACAAATTAATAACACTGTCAACAATCCTTAACATACCCAGTGTGTAGTTCTTACCATACACATTAAGAAAAAACATATGAAAAACAAATTAATAACAACATCAATATTCCTTAACATACCTCTTTTAAAAACACATTAGGAAAAAACATACAAAATTTTTTTTAAATTTAAATTTAAAGCACAAAGTGTAGTCTCAACACAATGAATACTCTAGCTTGAACAGTAGTGTGTAAGTAAGCTTCCTTTGAATTCCTTCTTCTTCTACCTTTTTAGCTCCCAGTGGAGCATATGTCTTCAACAAACACTTTTCAAGTCGTTCTGTTTTTTGCCATTCTTTTAAGATCATTCCATGTCTTCGCCATCATCTTCATCTCTGCTTCTATCTCTCTTCTCCAAGAATTCCTTGGTCTTCCTCTTTGTCTTTTCCCCTGGGGATACCAAAAAGGGCCTGTTGTGTAATACTCTCAGTTGGCTTCCGCAGTTTGTGCCCTATCCAGTGCCATCGTCTTCGCTGTATCTCTTTATCAACTGGTATTTAACTGGTACATTTCCATAATTCTATGTTAGTGATTTTGTCCTGTCATTTCCATCGTTTTATTCTGCGTAAGCATCCATTAACTCTTTACGCACGGAAGTTATTTATCGACGCAACGTAAGAGATTACAGATACATTTTTTCCTGATTTTAAGAATCAATCTACATATTTATATTTATCTAACATATAACATATTATATATGAATTTTTAAATAATTGAATAAGGTATTAGATTTCACCGATACCAAAAAGATACAAGACATGTAAAAAGAATATGGTTTGATGGCGTTAATACTATCAAATTGAGCGTGGCGCATAATGCGGCGAAACGTACGGAAAGAGTTAATGAAAGTCTGTATCTTCATGATTGCCAATTTTGTTGTTATCCGTGTTTCACATCCATATAATAGGGCCGACTTAACATTTGAGATGAAAATTTTAATTTTTGTATTTAACCTAATTTCTTTGTATTTCCATATGTTTCCCAATGCAACGAAAGCTGCTCTTGCTTTTGATATCCTTATTTTGGTATCATTTTCTGTTCCTCCCTCTTTATTTATATTACTGCCCAGATATATGTAAGATTGTACATCTAGTAGAGGTATTTCTCCTAATTGTATGTGGTTATTGCCAACTGCATTAATTCTCATAATGTTGGTCTTATCTCTATTAATCTTCAGTTATAGCTGTTGTGATCTCTCATCAAGTATGCTCATTTTATCCTGCATCTGTTGATGGCTGTGTGATAGGAGAGTTATGTCATCAGCAAAGTCTAAATCATCAAGTTGCTTGGCCAATGACCACTGGATTCCATTTCTGTTGTTTGGAGTTATTTTCATTACCCAATATATGGTCAGTAGAAAGAGAAATGGAGACAGAAGGCATCCTTGCCTTACTCCTGTTCTTATTTCAAATGCTTCTATAAAGCTGCCGTCGTATTTCTGAATATATAAAACTTATAACACGAAATCTCGTGTGGTCTAGTTTAAATATAATCTGATAACGGTTGTGGATGACGTATAAATTAACCAATCAGATAGTGATTTTGACAACATTGACTGACATCTAGATTAACCATTCAGCAAAAAGTATTAGTATGGGAGGCGGGAAAAATAAATGACTGACATCTAGATTAAACTATCAGAGAAGAGGGTTAATCCATGTGTAGCGCCTGTTGAATCAACAGTGGGGGGAGGATAATTTGGTGGTGGGGTATTTGAACTGATTTGACCCTTGATGCAATACCAGAGGGGTTCCATGACCTTGATTTGACCTCTGAAGGCTGCAATAAGATGCTTCTCACTTCAACGAATGACATGAAATATTAAAGGTGACCATTGTAGGTAAAAAAAAATCTTAGTCCCATAGTAAAAAAAACTTAGACCCAAAAGTCAAAAAAGTTAGAACCAAAGAGAAAAATGTTACTTATTCAAAAACTTAGCGCGAGCCGCGATAGCTCAGTGGTTGGTGAACTGGACTACAAAGGACAAGAGGTAGAGTTCGATCCCAACCGACGGCTTCCAGGTTCACCCAGCCTTAAATGGGTACCGCATTTTTTTCTTGGAAAGTAAACCGGCACGGGCGTAATACCGACCACATTACCTCAAAAATCATATGCCGAAGGTCTGTAAAAATTATGGTCACTAACACCATATTTCCTACACGCTGCTAGGCGTGACGAGGGTACTTTACTTTGTTCTTTTTTATTCAAAAACTTAGACAAAAAAGTAAACAAAATCTTAGATATATACTCAAAAATCTTAAAACAAAGCCCACAAAGTTAGTCCCAAACTCCCAAAAATTAGTCCCAAGGCCAATATAGATGGACTGAGAACCCAAAAATTAGATTACCCACACAGTTTAGTCCCGCAGCTCAAAAAGTTTGTCGCAAAGGTGAAAAATTGAGATTCAAAACCTAAAAAGTTAGTCTCATAGTAAAAAATTAAACTAAAATCCCAAAAAATTTTGTCTTAAAGTCAAATTAGTTAGATCCAAGGCTCAAAATGTTAGAACCAGAGACAAAAAAATTACACCTCAAGTCCTAATGTTAGTCCAAAGACAAAATAGTTATTCTCAATGGCAAAATAGTTCGACTCAAAATCAAAAACATTAAATCCTAAAGCCCAAAAAGTTAGTCCAAATGTCCAAAAAGTTAGTCCCAAAGACAAAATAATTAGACTCAAAACCCAAACAAATTAGTCCCAAATCCCAAAAAGTCCCATAGTCAAAAAAGTTAGTCACAAACCCAAAAAGCTTAGTCTTAAATCCAAAATCATTCAAGTCCCAAGCCTCAAAAATTTAGTCTCATAGTCAAAAAGTTATACTCTAAACTCAGAAAGTTAATCCTAAAGACAAACAAGTTAGGCCCAAAAATGTAGTCCCAAAGGCAAAAAAGTTAGTCCCAAAACCCAAAAACTTCATCTCATAATCAAAATGTTAGTCCCACGGTTAAAATAATTAGATTCAAAAGCAAAGACAAAATAGTCAGACTCAACACCCAAAAAGTTTGTCCCATAGGTAAAACAGTTAAAACCCCAAAAAATCTTAGATGCATGCTCAAAAACCTATCCCCAAACTCAAAATTCCACGACAAACCCAAAAAGTTTAGTCTCAAATCCCAAAATACTAGTCCCATAGTCAAAAAAATTAACACGTACTAAAAAAATCAAGTCCTATGATATGCTGATGATACTATTCTAATAGCAGAAAATCCTAAAGATCTACAACAATTACTTAATGTAATAAACATGACAAGCAAAAAATATGGACTAGATATGAATATAAAAAAGACTAAAACTATGATCATAAAAAAGAAAATTCTCAAGACCTACAATTAAATATCAAAGTTGAAGGAATACATCTAGAGACAATCCAGAGCTACAACTACCTGGGACATACTATAACATATATCTATCAAATTTTTTTTACATTATATTATATTACATTATATTACATTATATTATATGGCCCTTTTCGTCTTGTCAGACGGTCTAGTGGAGGCTATTGCGTATTTTTTTTGAGGTATTGTTTTTGCCGAACAGCTTCTCTCGTGGCTAATTCTACCAATGTTTGACAAACACACGCGGTCACATAATGAACAGGTCAGGCTCGCTGGTCCACAGGGTTTACCATCCTTTTTCATGAGTCTCTTCTCTTCTAAGTCCTGTCTTAGAACAGTCTCAAATGTTGTTATACCGTTCCTTATACGTGCTCTCCATGATGTGCGATCACTTGCCAGATGTTGCCAGTCGTTTTCACAGATGGAGAAGTCTTTCAGAGATGATTTGCAGATATCTCTATATCGTAGTTTAGGTCTGCCGATTTGTCGTTTTCCGTGTTTTAGCTCGCCATATAGTATTTGCCTAGGAATGCGTTTTTCTTCCATCCGTTGGACATGCCCCAGCCATCTTAGCCTTCGACTTCTGAGCATCGACATGATTGTTAGGGTCTTAGCACGTTGCAGGACAGTTAAGTTGGTTATTTTGTCCTGCCATTTGATGTGCATTATTTTGCGGAGACATCGCATGTGGAAGACATTTAGTCTTTTTTCCTGGTTTGAGTATGTTGTCCAGGTTTCGGATCCATATAGTAGTGTGCTAAGCACACAAGTTTGATATATTAAGAGTTTAGTCTTTTGAGTTAGTTTCGTGTTGTTCCATGCCCTTTTTGTGAGTTTGCCGAAGGTCGTAGCTGCCTTACCAATTCGACAGTTTATTTCTTCATCAAGAGAGATGGTTTGCGTAACTGTGGATCCAAGATATGTAAATTTCTGTACTGATTCTAGTGGGCAGTCTTTTAGAGTAATAGATATAGGTTTGAAGTCACCTTGATTTTACATTATATTATATTACATTATATTACATTATATTTATATTTTTACATGTGATAGGATACATGTGATAGGATGCATAACAGTGGCGGTGCCACTGAGTACGGGTTCGATCCCGCTTCGGACCATATATTGTTCTTCGTTTTTTTCTATTGTTGTTTGTCTGTCAATTTTTCCGAGTGCTAACACATACTCCTTTGTTCTATTATTCCCTATTATCGCCTCGGAAGTTCCCCATATAATAATATTTATGTATTATTATTTGTACCCCGACATACTATAACCAGTGATGGAAAATGTACAACTGAAATAAATAAAAGAATAGGAATGGCAAAAAGTAATTTCAATGCCATGAAAAATATACTAACATCAAAACAAATAATACCAGGGTTGAAACTAAGAATAGCAAAATGTTACATCTTTTCAATATTCCTGTATGGTGCAGAAACATGGACATGAGAACAGAAAACAGAACAGAAAATTGAAGCCTTTGAAATGTGGATTTATAGAAGAATAGGTAGAATTGGATGGAAAGAAAAGAAAACAAACGAAGAAGTTTTAAAACAACTAAAAATGAAAAAAAGAACTACTAAACACAATTAGAGCAAGACAAATGAAATTTTTGGGTCATGTTAAAAAACACAACATTCTAATAAAAGTAATATTAGAAGGGAAAATACAAGGTAAAAGAGGCAGAGGCAGACCAAGACTAACATGGACGAGTAACATCAAAAGATGGACAAGTCAGCCTATGGCAGTCTGCACCGTCAAAGCAAGAGACAGAGTGGAATGGCGCTCCATGGTAGCCAACCTTCGATGCGGAGAGGGCACTCAATGATGATGATGAATGTGGCAGTATATGTTGTTTGTTAATGAATCTATTATTTCGCTATCTTGTTGATCGTCTGATACTTGTTTATCTATCTTGTTATTGGTACTTTCAATTCATCTATATCAATAGAGACACATATAACTCATCATCGTAGTTTTGAACAAAACAATACACAGTCTTTATTATTGGCATCCGCAACATGTCTCTGGTACAATCAACAAGTTCTATACAATCAACAAGTTTACGAGTATACTTGGCTGTAAGCGCACCTAAGTTAGAGGACATAGTTAAGTCAGGTCTGCAGGATAAGTTTAATAGAGTATATAAAGACTGGTTTCCCACCGAGTTTTGCAATGATCATGTTAGCAAGACAGACTGTATAAGATGTAAGGGTATTAAAGCGTACACAAAACGAACACCAGGTTTTTATAAATGAGAGTACGAAGGGACATCCCTTGTTAGCTTATGTAGTAAGACGTATCATTGTAGTGGGAATTACGATAAAATCAGTTGTAAAGGGTTAAGTAAGCAGCACAACAAATTAAATAAAGATATGTTTTTAGAGGTCCTCGACACGGAAAAGGCCAAGGGTGGGAAAAATATAGGTTTCATAGTCTTAAATAATTCCATATTTTCCTACAGTCTAACAAGAATTGCTCTTTACTACTTCTATATAAAAAGAAAGGTAGCTGATGATAACGTCTCAACTACGCCTCTAGATATTTAACTCTTTACACTACCAGCTTCAACCGACTATCGATCTGTATCAGTTTCATCCCTTATGACTCTTTTAAATCATAGAGCTAAGCATTCACAAACTACATAGCTAAAAGTAAATTTTATCCTTATATTTACTTAGTGTACTCAATACTTTTGTAATGTTATATAATTTCCACTGTATGCTGTGTTATATATCTACTGAGATAATAAAAGAATGAAATGTATCTTTGTTTTCTGTTTTATATTAAATTTTATTGTTTTTCATTGATGTTATATAATCTACTAAACTATCCTAAGGTCTTTGTCTTAATTGTTTCTGCCCCCGTCAGTGCAACACCTTAGCTTGGCTCGCATACACCGAAGCGGCAACGTTATCCCTCTTTTATGAACATTAATACGTGGAGGCTCTACACTTACATAAAAAAACTTTAAAAAATATTTCCCTCTTTATTTTAATATCGATCCTTGTTAATTAACAATGGACCATTTTTTATCTCCCATTACCAGCCACGGTCAGCTCCTCCTGCGCCACGTGTACATTCGACGCTAAAGGCGCCACGGTATATATCTTTCTTAATTTGTTAGTCAAATACTAGTCAAATCCTTCCTGCTATACTAATCTCGTGGTGCAATTGATGCTCTTTTTCTGCATTTATCTTCTGGTATGCTCGTGCCCTCCAGATCCTGATCCTGTCGTCCATGGTGGAAAAGTCAAGAAGATACCTCAATGCTTGGACACAGGGAGTGTCCCTCGTACACCCCAAGATAACGCCCATAGCTTCATTATATATTTCCTCCAACCTGTCAATTTGCGTCGTGCTGACAGTAAGAATTACTAGGGTATACTCGATTGGTGCGAGGACTAGTGCCTGGAAAAGAAGGGTAAGTAGCTTTTGTTGTTGGCAGCTGCCATGACCATCAAGGCGGCTAATCCTTTGCGTACTTTTGGTATCACATGGTCGACATGGTCCCTAAAACACAGGCTGCGATCAAACTCTCCGGGGTCAGTACTCCGAGGAACGTCGTCAATCTGTCCCTGGTCACCTCATTGATCAGTCGAGGATCCATCCTCTTCTTAAAAAATACTAATTTGAAGTTCAAATTTTCAATTTGTGTACATCTTCAGGATAAATAGGCACAATATTTTATTTTATTTTCTGCCTTCACACAGCTGATATGAGAATACAAGGAATGGCTTTACTGGTAATGAGAAACTAATGAACACAACTCTCTTCAAGTTGACGATTAAAATGTTTTTGTAAATTTGTGTTTACCGTTGGTATTCCAGGAATGTCGATTACTATGCACAGTAACTTGTCTTTATTACAAATGTCGTGCCAATACTAATTTATAATTATAATTACAGTAGTTGCTTGTCATAAAGTTTGACTCTTGCAATCTTATTTATTCAACCAAGTTTAAAATATGTAACTCGGGACTGTTAAAAACATGAAGGTTTACCGGAACAGGATCAGACAGAAAAGTCTGAGAGCTCCAAGCGATATGTTCATGTTATTTCCAATTACATAAAAAAGGAAATTTAAAAACTGTCAGTGTTGTGAAATTCAGCGGTTTGTAGTGATTGCCCATAAATGGAAATAATAAAGGAAATGAAAAAAAATCAAATTAATACCTCATATTTTACAATAGTTTCTAAATTGGGCTCATAACATTTATGCTGCCATCTTCAGGAGTTCGTTCCTTGTTCTTCATGTCAATTGCTAGATTGTCTATTATGAGCATAGGATTTATCTATAACGATTGTTTAAAAACACATAGGACAGCAAACAAATTAAAATCAATGTACTCCTGGTCATCATTTGGAAATAAACTCTTGTCGAAGGGACAAACTATGAATACTATGAGAGATAAGCAATCATCATCATCATCATCAAGTACCGTGCCTACTGGCGTAGGTGATCATGTCTCTCCACAATTTTCCATCTCGGCAGCTATTTATCATTTCTGTTTTTGACCTTCTGCCAAGCCATTTTCTTAAGCTGTCTGTTATTTTTTTATCTTTACTTCCCTCTATCTCTTCGTCCCTCAATTTTTCCAGTTGTTACAATATATTCCAGTTGTTCTCTTCTCATTACATGGCCAAAAAATGATGATTGTCTCTTCCTAATATTGGAAATTTTAATTGAAAATTTCTCTTTTTGCTTTGACCTCTTTCAGAACGTTTTCATTACTCTCAGCTGTTCATGGTACTCTCAACATTCTTCTGTAAAACCACATTTCTACAGACTCCAGTGATATTCTTGTCTGTTGTCCATGATTCGCATCCATATGTTAAGACTGGCTCTAAGTAACATTTAATAACTCCTTTTCTTGTTTCTAATGTCAAAGATGGATTGCATAGTATCTTCCTCATTTTTTGGAAAGCTGCTTTTGCCTGAGCCATTCTGCATCTCACCTCTTTTGTACATCTTCCGTCTGAGGTTAACAAAGTTCCCAAATATTTAAATTCATTTACCTGTTTTAATATTGTTCCACTTGTCTTTATTTTGCACTGAGGTGATGTCTTTTTCTTTGTTGTTACCATTCCCTCTGTCATTTTGCTATTAAGGCTGAGTCCTTTATTTTTGCTTTCCTTCACTATAATGTCCAACATTTCTTGTAACTCAATTTCACTCTTAGCGATCAAGACTGTATCATCAGCATACCTTAGATTATTTATATTACGCCCTCCAATTGTTATTCCAGGCATGTCCCTTATGGATCTTAAAATAATCTCACTATAAATATTAAACAAACCTGGTGACAGCACACAACCTTGTCTAACACCCTGTTTTATTTGTTGAAACATTCCCAATTGCTTTCCAGTTCTTATGGCCGCTGTTTGTTGCCAGTACATGTTCTTTATTATTCTTAGATCTTTGCTGTCTACGTTTATGCTTTCTAAAATTTTGATTATTTCTTGGTGCTTTACTTTGTCAAATGCCTTGGTGTAATCTATGAAACATAGGTATAGATCTGTTTTCACCTCTATGGCTCTTTCTACTAAAGATCTTATGATATAAATGGCATTGCTTGTTCCTTTATCTTTAACAAAACCACACTGTTCATCGCTAATTTCTGGACTGATTTTGTTTCGCACTCTTCGCATGATGATTCTTGGTAATATCTTAGTCAGATGACTCATAAAGCTTATTATGCGATGATCATCGCATTCAATCGCACCCAATTTCTTTGGTAGGGCTATGAATATTGATTTGAGCATGTCGTCTGGTGGGAGCCGCGATAGCTCAGTGGTTAGTGAACTGGACTACAACGGACAAGGGGTAGGATTCGATCACAACCGACGGCTCCCGGGTTAATCCAGCCTTAAATGGGTACCGGATTTTTTTTCTGGGAAAGTAAAGCAGCACGGGCGTAATACCGACCACATTACCCCAAAAATCATGTGCTGAAGGTCTGTAAAATATAGGGTCACTAAAACCATATTTCCCTATACGCCACTTGGCGTGACGGGGGTACTTTACTTTTTATGTCGTCTGGTATGTATCCGCTGTTGTAGATATCGTTCAATATTTTTGTTATCGCTCTCTCTCTCTCTCTCTGCGATCAGGACTCAATCAGAGTAGGACTCCAGACTCTCGCACGAAAACAGCTGTCTGTTTAAGCCTGTTAGATCCACTCCGACCTGTTAAAACGTTGCACTGTGTTCTGCACCAGTGGTCCAGTGCATCCGATTTCAGCCAGCATTTGTTCAGGTTTGCTTTCCTTAGCCTTTGATTGTCCTCAATCTTCCTGCAAGGCAGCAGATGATCTTTTCTGTAGGGGGATTCTGCCCTTAGATGGTCGGCCTTCCCAGGTTTACGAGCACCATCTGCCCGAGTCACTAGAGGTGACTAACAGAGACATGCGACTTGTAATATGAGGAAACTGCAACTATGAACACTTTTCATGCACAACCTCCAACTGTTTCCGCTGCCTATCCCCATATACCGGTAACTCACGTCCTCTTGAAAATGATGATCGTCGTAGAACTTGATGATGTTAGGTCATCGTTGATGACTCCAATTCTAACAAAGAGACACACAGTCAGACGTCAAATTTTCCCCGTCGCACATCAAACAGCAGACCGTAAGATTTGCGCACGGCCGGTTTAGGGAACCATTACGATGACGTAGCACGCACCAATGTCGCCTAACAAATAATCTCGATCCCTTTAGATTTATGTCTGATTACTCAAGTGTAAGCAGCCTACGACGAATAAAACACGAAGCCAATTCCCCAAAGAGACAACTCTGCGGCTGACGAAGTAGTTTACATTAATGTGTAACATGGAAATAACTTGCGTCAAAGAATTTCAACAACGGTCATGAACAGCACCAATGTGACGTAAAGCGCAGATCAAGTCTAGACGGTGGAAGGTCTCACTCACAACACTTTATTCGTCAAAAACAGACTGTTGTCGGCCTACGACTTCGCTTTAGCGACACAGATGTATCAAGCATATCATCATTTTGACTTTAACGCAGAAATGTGCAATGAAGATCCGAAATTAATCAGAACCTGGGTGCATTTTCTGCAGCGATCGAGAGGACGTGGGCTAGATCCGTCATCTTTGAGACGGAAGTCCATATTTTTGTTATTATACTTATTCCAAAATCACCCATGGCTTCAATCTCTTCTTTAGTTATATTATCTGGTCCAGGAGCTTTGCCTGCTTTCATATTGCGCAAGGCATCTTACACTTCTTCTCTGAGTATTTCTGGTCCTTCTCCATTATCCTTTATATTTACTTCCGTTCGTTCAAGATAAGCAATAGCTAAACAAAAATTAAAAGCCATGAAGAACATGGGACACAATGCTAGCAAGGTAGTGAAATTTAAAAAAAAATAAAGACATGTATCTTCCCGATAGCAACATATGGTTGTGAATTATGGATAATCGCAAACAACAAGGAAGAGAATCAATTCATTCAAAACAAAATGCTACAGAAAAATCCTTAAAACACATTCGATAATGAAAGAGAGCAATGAAGACTAATTCAAAAATTTAAACATTAAAAAGAACTGACTTATAAACATCATTCTACAGAGGAAATTAAAATACTTTTTTCACGTCAAATGCACAGCAGGCTGGAAACAACTATACTGCAAGGCATAGTTTCTGCACGAAACTTCATGTGCAGACCAACAAGAAGGTGGTTTCAAGACATGAAGGAGACCTTGAACATGATAACACAAGAAGTGGGAGATCTAGCTAGAGACTGAGCTGTGGACGGGACAGACAGTCTGTGGCGAATGCAACGTTCGGTGGAAGATTTTGCTAGAGACTTAGATTCTTTCTGACAGGCTGTGGTGAATACAACGTTCTGCAAAGGACATGCGACCTGATAATAATGATGGAAAGTTAGATCGTGATATTTTTTTATGAAATGCAGTTTGATGCGTGTATCTATCTATCTATCTATCTATCTATCTATCTATCTATCTATCTATCTATCTATCTATCTATCTATCTATCTATCTATCTATCTATCTATCTATCTATCTATCTACCTACCTACCTACTTACCTACCTACCTACCTTCCTTCCTGCCTGCCTATCTATCTATCTATCTATCTATCTATCTATCTATCTATCTATCTATCTATCTATCTATCTATCTATCTATCTATCTATCTATCTATCTATCTATCTATCTATCTATCTATCTATCTATCTATCCATCCATCCATCCATCCATCCATCCATCCATCCATCCATCCATCCATCCATCCATCCATCCATCCATCCATCTATCCATCTATCTATCTATCTATCTATCTATCTATCTATCTATCTATCTATCTATCTATCTATCTATCTATCTATCTATCTATCTATCTATCTATCTATCTATCTATCTATCTATCTATCTATTGTTCTTTCGAGCACATAGAGGAGAAATTCTACACTTGCTACTGATGATCTTTTAACTGTCAGATCTGGCACGGGACCCGCAATGTGTCTCGCCACAAGTCTCTGTTCTGGGAGAGCTGTTCAGTCTCTGTGCGGGACCTGATTCCTGCTGTTGTTGTCTCACGTGTTAATGTTCTTTTTAGTGTTTTTCTAGGTCAGCCTCTTTTTTTTTTATCCTCTGGTTCCCATTTAAGGGCCTGCTTTGAAAGTCTGTTGTTGTCTCTTCTTATTACATGACCACCTTCTTCTCTTGATTATAGTTTATATCTTTGGATGCTTTGTCATTTCGCTTATTTATGCGCTAGTCATGAACTGATTCTATGCCAAACGAAGTATTTTCATCAGTTATTTGTTTTCATATGTATACTGCTTAATTTCTATTGATTTAGTTATTTTCCAGCTTTCACATTCTAAAGTAAGTAACGTGGATAATACATTTGATTTGAAATTCCTGAGCTTTGTTTTTGTGCTTAGTAATTTATTTTCATTTCCATATATCTAAGTTTCAAGGTTTCTGAAATAAAAAATATTAAGCACACACAAAAATCTCAGGATTTTCAAATCCAATGTCCTTTCTTATCCACCCTTACTTCATAGGCGGTGGGAAACTTTCTATTTGAATGCCAGGAAATTTCTTGTCTTAACCATCCCCTGGTCTTTAGGTGGTGAGTTTGTCGATGTCTAGTCCTTTCAGATAAAGGTAAAAAACATAAGATCATATGTGCACTCTAAGCACGTTAAAGAATCCCTGATAATTACAAGTGGAAATGACGAGTCAAATATGGGCGGAGCCCAGGAACAAAAATTGTAAGAGATAAAAATCTACGCATCTCTCCATCATTCTCCAGGTTTTCGTCGGTGCTGCGAAGTGCATGCATCTGAGCTGAAACCATCTTCAGTGCTGTCGCTAACGTGTGTGGTGTTGCTGCACACTGAGGGAGGTGTTGAGAAGAAGATCTAAACACTATGAAGTTTATTTTTCATGTGGAATTATTTTATTCGTCTTCAGCGTTCATTTGTTAAGCGGGCGTGGATGCTCCGTGTCGCTAGTTTACAAGAAGCTACAATATTTGTACCTTTCAGCACGGCACATATTTTTTGGACTATATCCGATAATACAATGAAGATCATTTATCACCTAAACTAAACTAAAGATTTATCAACAAATTAGCATGTTGTTGTGGGATGATAATACCTGAAAGTTGGGATCGTTACATATGTTGATATATTGTTACATACGTTAAAATATTGATAAATGTTTTGTCGCTGCATTTCGCAACATTTAAAGCATGAACATAGACTGAAAGAAGAGTTAATTTTTTTTTCTTCTTTTGTTCATTATGCACTGCATTTCTTAGCTATGCAGAGAAATCTATAAAGATGTTGTGAGATTTAGAAATCTATAAAGATGTCATGAGGTTTAGAATGAAACAGGAGGAAAACACCGCAATTCATCAGCGTGGTAGATCATTGAGCGTCAAGCAACTAGTTGGCTCACATATTAAGTAGCGAACAACGAAAAATGAAATAAATAAATAGTAGTAAGCGTGCGGCAAAAAGTAATGACGAGTAGTAATAAATGGAGTACATCATCATCATCATCATCACGTAACGGGCCTGCTGGTGTAGGTAATCATGTATCTCCACAACTTTCTATCTCGACAGTTATTTATAATTTCTGTTGTTGACCATCTGCCAAGCCATTCTCTTAAGCTGTCTGGTATAATTTCTCTTTGCTTCCCTCTATCTCTTCGTTCCTCATTTTTCCCAGTAGTTACAATATATTCCGGCTGTTCACTTCTCATTACATGGCCAAAAAATGAAAATTATTTCTTCCGAATATTGGAAATTAGCTATCTTTTTGCTTATGCCTCTTTCAGAACGTTTTCATTGCTCTTCTTAGCTGTTCATGGTATTTTCAACATTCTTATGTAAAACCACATTTCTACAGACTCCAGTGATTTTCTTGTCTGTTGTCCTATTGTCCATGATTCACATCCATATGTTAAGACTGGCTGTACATATCATTTAATAACTCTTTTTCTTGTTTCTATTGTTAAAAATGGATTGCATAGTATCTTCCTCATCTTTTGGAAAGCTGCTTTCTTTGAATGCCTGAGCCATTCTGCATCCCACCTATTTTGTACATCTTCCGTCTGAGGTTAACAAAGTTTCCAAATATTTA
Organism: Megaustenia siamemsis; assembly: GCA_032433765.1. NCBI lineage: Eukaryota > Metazoa > Mollusca > Gastropoda > Stylommatophora > Ariophantidae > Megaustenia > Megaustenia siamemsis. Next base: position 19,455,677 of record JAVIAB010000102.1, read on the forward strand.
AATTCGTTTACCTCTTTTAATACTGTTCCACTTGTCTTTGTTTTGCACTGAGGTGATGTCTTTTTCTTTGTTGTTACCATTACTTCTGTCTTTTTGCTACTAAGACTGAGTCCTTTATTTTTGCTTTCTTTCACTATAATATATAACATTTCTTGTAACTCATTTTCACTCTTAGCGATTAAGACTGTATCATCAGCATACCTTAGATTTTTTATATTATGACCTCCGATTTATATTCCAGGCGTGCCCCTTATGGATCTTAAAATAATCTCACTATAAATATTAAACAAATCTGGTGACAGCACACAACCTTGTCTAACACCCTGTTTTATTTGTTGAAACATTCCCAATTGCTTTCCAGTTCTTATGGCCGCTGTTTGTTGCCAGTACATGTTCTTTATTATTCTTGGATCTTTGTAGTACATGTTCTTTATTATTCTTAGATCTTTGCAGCACATGTTCTTTATTATTCTTAGATCTTTGCTGTCTACGTTTATGCTTTCTAAAATGTTGATTATTTCTTGGTGCTTTACTTCGCCAAATGCCTTGGTGTAATCTATGAACATAGGTATAGATCTGTTTTCACCTCCATGGCTCTTTCTACTAAAGATCTTATGATATAAATGGCATTGCTCGTTCCTTTACCTCTAACAAAACTACATTGTTCATCGCTAATTTCATGAATGATTTTGTTTTGTACTCTACGCATGATGATTCTTAGTAAAATCTTAGTCATGTGACTCAAAAGGCTTATTGTGCGATAATCATCGTATTCAATCGCGCCTGATTTCTTTGGTTGGGCTATGAATATTGATTTGAGCAGGTCGTCTGGTATATATCCGGTGCTGTAGATATCATTCATTATTTTTCTTATTATTTATATTAGAAAATCACCCTAGCTTCAATCTCTTCTTTAGTTATATTATCTGGTCCATGAGCTTTTCTTGCTTTCATTTTGCGCAAGGCGTCTTCCACTTCTTTTTTGAGTATTTCCGGTCCTTCTCCATTATCCTTAATATTTACTTCTGTTCGTTCATCATTATAAAGATCTTTAATGTATTCTATCCATTGTTCCCTTATGCTTTCTTGTTCAATCAACATTTCTCCTTCCTTCGATCTTAAACATCCAGTTATTTATTGCGTTTTTCTTCCTGTTAATTCTTCAATTTCTTTGCATGTAGCTTTGGAATCTCCTTTTTGTTGCATTTCAATCTCTTTGCATCTCTGTTTTAGCCATGCTTCTTTTGCTTCATTGCATTTTATTACAATTTCTTTATTTTATCTCTTATACTCATCTTTATTTTCTTTATTTCTTCTTCTTGTATCCATTAGCTGCAAAATGTCATCTTTCATCCATTTCTTTCTTGAATTTGTCCTCACTCGTGGTATGAACTCTTTTGATGTTTGTTGCATTGATTCTTTTAGCATTTCCCACTGTTCATCAATGTTTTGTATCTTCTCTATTGCATTGTACCGGTTCTAAATTGTGATTTTATGTTTGTCTTGCAACTTATTGTCTGATTTGAGTAAATCTAAATTTAACTTGATGTTAACTGTGGCTCGTTTTGTTGCTTTTAATTTTACTCTAAGCTTTCCCACAACTGGTACATGATCACTATTGCAATCTGCCCCTGGTCTAGTTTTCACACACACCAGACTGTTTCTAAATCTATTGCTTATCATTATGTAATCAATTTGGTTACGTGCGTTGTCTCCTGGGCTTTTCCATGTCCACAGACGTCTTGGATGTTGCTTAAACCAGTTGTTTCCTATCATCATATTGTGTGATCTTGCCCAGTCAATAAGTTTCTCACCTCTTTCATTCCTCTCGCCTAAGCCATAATGACCAACTACTTCCTGAACTCTTTCCTTTCCTACTTTTGCGTTGAGATCCCCTAGAACTATGGTGTTTTCATGTGGTTTGCATTCACGAAGTGCCATATTTAACTGGTCGTAAAATGTATCAACTGTTTCCTCTAGACTGGCTGCTGTTGGTGTGTCAGTTCGGGTAATTTTACCTGCTATTGTATGTAGTAAATAGACCAACCTGCGACTGCCATGCTGCCTTGCAGGTGTGCTCGGAAGAGTAAAAGGCTAAGAAAGTGTACTCCGAAGTAAAACAACCTCACTGCCTTGAGGGTGAGACTTTTTAGTCAAAGGTTGGAGGGGCCAACCGTAACAAATCGACGGAAAGCAACAGAAAAGCACCGTCGTAATTTCTTTGTACAATCATGAATCGCCACAAAAATAGAAATCACGACAACAACGTTAAGGGGGATTCCAATGGAAAACCCTCTTTCGGTAGCGGAAATCATGTGCTGCAGGTGATACCCGATCGTTATCAAGCTACTGTAAGCAAAATAAAGAGAAACAGACTCTAAAGATAGGTACTTGGAATGTGAGAACACTCATGCAGAAGGGTAAACTGGAAAAAGATCAAACTGGAAATGAAAAGAATGGGTTTACATTTATTGGGACTTTGCGAAATGATATACACTGGATCAGGAGGATATATTCTGATGAACACAAAATAATCTATTCTGGAGGTACTGAACAAAAAAGAGGAGTAGGTATCATCTTGGATGCAGAAATAGCAAGAACAGTGAAATGCTTTAACCCAATATCTGACAGAGTCCTTTTAGTAAAATTGAATGGAAATCTTATACAAATCTTATTAAATGGATATAGAAAGTTACAACATCCTTTAACATCTCTAGATAAAAGCTGCACAAACTACAGTATGAAAGTTAACACAGCAAAATCAGAAGCTATAAGAATAAGCAAATTAAGACACCCATTAAATATTAAGATCAAAGATAAAGAAATAAAACAAGTAGAGGAATTCAAGTATTTAGGCATAATGTTTATAGAAGATGGAAAACTAGACAGAGAAATTGACATAAGAATACAAAAAGATAATGCTGTCACATACCAACTTTCACCATTGCTAAGACATGCAAACATTTCTATGCCAGCTAAACAACACATAATAAATAGCATTTTCATTCCAACTTTGTGCCATGAAAGTTAAACATGGACCCTTTCTAAATCCCATTTAAGAAAGATCAATACATGTGAGATGCGATGATTGAGAAAAGTAACAAACAACACAAGAAGAGATAGAATACCAAATGAAACCATAAGAAAAATGGTAGGAACTAAACCCTGCCAAGAATATATAGAACAACAACTTAAATGGTTTGGCCACCTGGTCAGAATGAACCCTTACCAATCACCATGAAGGACTTTCTTCTCGAGAATGCATGGAAAAAGACCAAGAGGAAGACCCAGAAGAAGATGGATAGATGCAGTGACAGAGACATGTAACAACAATGGAAAATCACTAATTCAGACAGTTCGAGCAGCCCAAGAACGACAAATGATATAAACCACGACACCTTTTAGGTATCAGTGAAAAAAGAAAAGAAGCAAAAGATAGAAAAGTTAAATTGTGTGATAATACATGTTTAGTTTAGTTTAGTTTAGTTTAGTTTAGTTTGGTTTGGTTTGGTTTAGTTTAGTTTAGTTTAGTTTAGTTTAGTTTAGTTTAGTTTAGTTGACTGATCAGCCGACACGTCCATAAGTGCCCCAATAGGTAGGTCACTCTATGTGTGGAGACTGATTACTCCAATTCTGTTTGATGATAATACATGTCAGTGAAGATAGCCAAGAAGATAAAAGTTAAATTTTTACAAATAATGTAAACATATGTTTAGAGTTATGAGATTTTTTAAACGCAAGGGTTTTCAGAAACATGCGAGATATGGTAATGTGCCGCTTATTTTCAATACTTTACATCATGATTAAAAAAAACTGCACAATTGCAAGAGGCAGAGTGGAATGTCGCTCAATGGTAGCCGACCTTCGATGCGAAAACGATACTGAATGATGATGATGATGATGATGATACAATTATAAAAACAAAATGTTAACAATCATTAATCAAATTAACTATTTTAATGTAAAGATGATAAATAAGCGTATATTTTATTTATTTTCCAGACTTTTTCCCCCCATAGAGGTATTAATATTATTAGCTGCCAACAAAGTGATCAAGAAAACATAAGGGAACGATGGACAGAATACATTAAAGATCTTTATAATGATGAACGAACGGAAGTAAATATTAAGGATAATGGAGAAGGGCCAGAAATACTCAGAGAAGAGGTGAAAGACGCCTTGCACAATATGAAAGCAGGCAAAGCTTCTGGACCAGATAATATAACTAAAGAAGAGATTGAAGCCATGGGTGATTTTGGAATAGAATTAATAACAAAAATATTGAATGATATCTACAACAGCGGATATATACCAGACGACATGCTCAAATCAATATTCATAGCCCTACCAAAGGAATCTGGCGCGATTGAATACGATGATTATCTCACAATAAGCCTTATGAGTCATATGACTAAGATATTACTAAGAATCACCATGCGAAGAGTGCGAAATAAAATCAGTCCATAAATTAGCGATGAACAATGTAGTTTTGTTAGAGATAAATGAACAAGCAATGCCATTTATATCATAAGATCTTTAGTAGATAGAGCCATAGTGGTGAAAACAGATCTATACCTATGTTTCATAGATTACACCAAGGCATTTGACAAAGTAAATTACCAAGAAATAATCAACATTTTAGAAAGCATAAACGTAGACAGCAAAGATCTAAGAATAAAGAACATGTACTGGCAACAAACAGCGGCCATAAGAACTGGAAAGCAATTGGGAATGTTTCAACAAATAAAACAGGGTGTTAGACAGGGTTGTGTGCTGTCACCAGATTTGTTTAATATTTATAGTGAGATTATTTTAAGATCCATAAGGGGCACGCCTGGAATATAAATCGGAGGTCATAATATAAAAAATCTAAGGTATGCTGATGATACAGTCTTAATCGCTAAGAGTGAAAATGAGTTACAAGAAATGCTGGATATTATAGTGAAAGAATAAAGGACTCAGCCTTAATAGAAAAAAGACAGAGGTAATGGTAACAACAAAGAAAAAGACATCACCTCAGTGCAAAATAAAGACAAGTGGAACAATATTAAAACAGGTAAATGATTTTAAATATTTGGAAACTTTGTTAACCTCAGACGGAAGATGTACAAAAGAGGTTAGATGCAGAATGGCTCAGACAAAAGCAGCTTTCCAAAAGATGAGGAAGATACAATGCAATCCATTTTTGACAATAGAAAGAAGAAAAAAAGTTCTTAAATATTATGTAGAGCCAGTCTTAACATATGGATGCGAATCATGGACAATAGGACAACAGACAAGAAAATCACTGGAGTCTGTAGAAATGTGGTTTTACATAAGAATGTTGAAAATATTATGAACAGCTAAGAAGAGCAATGAAAACGTTCTGAAGGGGGCATAAGCAAAAAGATAGCTAATTTCCAATATTAGGAAATGAGAAGAGAACTGGAATATATTGTAACAACTGGAAAAATTGAGGGACGAAGAGATAGAGGGGAGCAAAGAGAAAAAATAACAGACAGCTTAAGAGAATGGCTTGGCAGAAGGTCAACAACAGAAATGATAAATAGCTGCCGAGTTCAAAAGTTGTGGAGAGACATGATCACCTACGACAGCAGGCCCGGTACTTGATTATGATGATGATGATCATCATCTGACATGTATATATTTTTTTTAAATTACAACTTTACTGAAGACATTTCTGTTTGTGAAACTGTAGAATGTTTGCAGGTATAGATACATTCGAGACATAATCCTAGTAGCTGTTTTCCTGACATTGATTGGCTGGATGCAACAGTTGTATTTTTTTATCACTTTTTTTTTTACTAATTTGCCATCTCCATTTGCCTTTTTGTCTCAGGTATCGGAAACGATCCTACAGAACTGAAATATTGCTTGTGACTCTGAGACTAAACACAAAAGATATCTGATGGCAACTCTTCTATTGGAAGAATCCGTAGAAGTTTCATCTTGAAGGGTGCTATTTTATAAAATAAAAAATTAAGAAAAGTTGCACGAAAGAGAGATGTCAAAAATTACGTTCATTAATACAATAGACGCTCATATAAACGCTTGAGTGAATTGGGAGAATCATGAAACAAATAGTCTTAATAAAGAAATGTGTCTCAGTATATCAAAGAAAAATTATTTAAATAACAAGAGAATTACAAGTAAGCAAAAAAGAACAGGAAAAAGTGGAGGGGAAAAATTACAAAGAAAATAAGAAATTAATGGAAATATCACCCCCGAAGAGAGAATGACATTTAAAACTTAATAGTTATACTTTTAAGCTGACCCTGCTTCTCTCGTCTTAAGTTCTATAGTATTGATCTTCTCTCAGAAATGCCTTGCCATCGAGGCGGAAAATCTTTTCTCTCTCTCCTTTGATGTAATTATCCCTGACACCCCTTGAAAAAAACCAACTGCTGTCATCTGCCATAAAAAACCCACACGTCTGAGGCGTGGTGGGGCGTTACCATTCACTTATTTTGGACGGACGAACTCGCTGCCTGTCAAAGGGAGCCAAATTAATTTTCATTTTTCTATTCACGCTTCTAAAGTCGACCGCTTTTCTTTAACGTTCTCTACTATCGAATGAATAGTTAAAGCCCTCAAGTTGGAAACTGAGACAGTGATTGAAAATCTCGTGAGGAAGAACTCGCACCAGAGGTGCAACTGTTGTCACTATCATGATGGTTTCGCCCCATTGTGGCTCATTTCACGGTCCCATGCTCATGAAAAGCGTGGCTGTAATATGATAGAGCGGTCACTACTGCAAGTGGACAGTTGGACAATGGTCGAAGAGTGAACACATCTGGACTTCCTGAACCACTGGGGAGTGCCGGCCATTATATTATTCCATGTACACAATGGAATGGTTACAAGCGGCACTGTTATAAGGAAAATGCTAAATACTATTGCTGTTACTATTATTGTTAAAATTTTTGTTTCGATAATTATTGCTGATCTTGTTACTTCTAATATAATTTATAAAATTGCGGCACACACACACATTCACACAAACACATACGTACACACATTTTCACACACATTTATTGTCCGTTAAAGCCGAAGACGACACATAGGGCAGAAACTCTAGACTATCCTTGTTCAACGATCTTTGCTTTCAAAGACTGACGTCTTTGCACAAGACCCGCAATTGTATCTTGTCACGCGTCCCTGGTCTGTACGAGCTCTCAAATAACGCAAGAGAACTGTTATGTGCTGTTGGTTTTTGGCCCAGTGTTATTTTTAATGTTTCTCAAGGTCTGCCTCTTTTCTTTTTTTCTTATGGTTCTCATTTAGGTCTTACTTTTGCTTTGAGATTCTCTTGTTGTCTCGTCTCATCAGATTACCAACATGTATCTACCTTCTTTTCTTAATTTTAATTATATGCATAATCATTTATCTTATTTCTGCATTAATCTATTATTAATTCCATGATATACGAAGTACCTTCTTGAGGCAATTGTATAATTTTAAAATCATGGGCCTTGCTTTTGTGCTTAATCATTTTAAATTCCGTATTTTATAGAAATTTATGACAATCATTGCCGCTTTTGCTATTCTTATTGTATCTCCTTCTTGATCTATGCAACTTCCTTGTAGCGATCCTTGATTCGAAGCGATCTGCTTTTTTCCACTGTTTTTCCTTCCAGTTGAATTTTTCTTCTGCAAGAAATGATTTATTAATTGTATCCTTTCTTGGTTGATCTCAAGCGCTATTTTATAAGTCATTGTTGAAAAAACATTTGTTATTTCTTGCTTGCATCATGTTCACGTTGCTATTGAAAAGAATTATATCGTGCGTAAAATACAGGTTCCCCATGAGAAATGAGTATTCAATCAATTGTGGTAGGCAAACGCCAAAATGGTCTTTCTTAATTGGTTATTGGTTATTGGAAGGCCTCGGTATCACAGCAAACGAATTAAAATCCATAATTGCTCAACCGCCCGTGCCAGTGGAATCATCCGAATTACTAACTCATCTCCCAAACAAAGAAAAGTAACTGTAGTCCCCATCGTAGCAGTCTCAGCACACGCCAAAAGACATAAGGCGAAACCGCGCAGAAAGTGAACACAGCAAACTGTTCCCCGTCATACGATATCATCATTCATCGTAAACAAGCGGGATATCGAAGCAGGATCAAAACGGATGAGACACACAGCTCACGGTGTGCACAGAGCACTTAACTCAGTAGCTCCTGCAACAAGCCGGACTTGGAATATGAGGAAACTGCAAGAAGGAACACTTTTCAGACATAACCTTCAATGGTTCCTGCCGCCTATCCACCATATACCATGGGAGTTCACGTCCCTTAATTAAGTTTCTTAATTAAGTGGAGTGAACAACACATTCGTCGTAAAACTACCAAGAACTTTATTTACATCATTCTGGCACGACAATATTTGTACAAATATAAGTAGTATAGTACAGGCTTTTCACCCAACAAATTCCACGTCGGCCCGTCGGAGTCGGCCACTGTGAACGGCGTCCGCCACTATCGCCGCTGCCTTTAGGGGTGTCGCGGATTAACTTTTTTGTGTGTTTATTAAAACTCTTGGTGCTAACTTTCGAGTAATCTCCAAAACAGTAATAGGTCTTGCTACACAAGGATCCCATCCCCCGAATATTCCAACTTGAACAGCCAAGGAGTCTGTTTGTCCTATAACTGTCTCACCTTACACTTCGAACAGTCATACTAATCGCTTACCTTGTCCTGAACGAAATCTGCGCGATGATCCTCGCAAGTCTCCGAGTGGAACCACCGGTCGTACTGTGAGAAAAACTCGTCCACCTTATCGGTTTTGAAGACCCCTTCTCAAAATGTCTCGCTGAGCGCCAAGTACAGACTATCCGTGTCCATCTTGCAGAGTTGAAAGACTCAATCTCTCTTCTCTCTCTCTCTCTCGCTCTCTCCTCATTAGGATCGCTCTTTATCTTTGACTTTTCATAGCTGTCTTTCTTCAGTGTTAGTGGTACTAATCATACTCTCTCTTTCCACATTCACTCATTCAGTATATATGAAAAGACGTATCAAGTATATAGTTTTTATTCAAATATATTACAGACAATTTTAATGCAGAACAATAATATAAGTAGCGCATTTTATACATTTCTGACTATAATGCTCTTTCATTACACACAGACTTAATGGAAACATTTTCCGAACGTTCTTGTGGTGTTTGACCACACATGATGGAACGTAAGGGCTAATCAGCAGATCGGAAAGTCATATATGTTAAATAAATAAAAACTAGTGGCCGGAATACTCTCCACCATCCATTAAGTGTCGGGTCTGTTGAGCAGGGCAGTGTCTACGGCATTATGTTCCTTTAGAGAGTCTACAAAACTTGTGAAATATTCAAGATTATTCATTAAACGGGGGATCTCGAGAACAGCTGAGTTATTGAGGGATGCGTGGAAGAAGCGTAGATCACCGGTGTCTCGGAGTCTGAGAATAAGACGGTGGCCATCATCATTATCATCATCTCCGCAACGAAGGTTGGCTACCATGAAGCGCCACTCTGCTCTGTCTCTTCCTTTGATGGTGCAGGTTGTCATAGGCTAATTTGTCCATCTTTTGATGTTACTCCTCCATGTTAGTCTTGGTCTGCCTCTGCCTCTTTTACCTTGTATTTTCCCCTCCAGGATTACTTTTAGTAGGTTGTTGTGTCTTTTAACATGTCCCAAAAATTGCATTTGTCTTGTTTGAATTGTGCTTAGTAGTTCTCTTTTCATTTTTAGTTGTTTTAAGACTTCATCGTTTGTTTTCTTTTACTTCCATCCAATTCTACCTATTCTTCTATAAATCCAAATTTCAAAGGCTTCAATTCTCTGTTATGTTTTCTTGTCTAATGTCCATGTTTCTGCAACATATAGGAATATCGAGAAGATGTAACATTTTGCAATTCTTAGTTTTAGCCATGGTGTTATTTGTTTTGATGTTAGTATGTTCTTCATATGACTAAGATATTACTAAGAATCATCATGCGAAGAGTGCGAAACAAAATTAGTCCAGAAATTGACGATAAACAGTGTGGTTTTGTTAGAGATAACGGAACAAGCAATGCCATTTATATCATAAGATCTTTAGTAGAAAGAGCCATAGAGGTGAAAACAGATTTATACCTATGTTTCATAGATTACACCAAGGCATTTGACAAAGTAAATTCTTCTTCTTCTACCTTTTAGCTCCCAGTGGAGCATAGGTCTTCAACAAACACTTTCCAAGTCGTTCTGTTTTTTGCAATTCTTTTAAGATCATTCCATGTCTTCCCCATCATCTTCATCTCTGCTTCAATCTGTCTTCTCCAAGAATTCCTTGGTCTTCCTCTTTGTCTTTTCCCCTGGGGATTCCAAAAAAGGGCCTGTTGTGTAATACTCTCAGTTGGTTTCCGTAGTGTGTGTCCTATCCATCGCCATCGTCTTCGCTGTATTTCTTTATCCACTGGTATTTGACCGGTACATTTCCATAATTCCACGTTTGTGACTTTGTCCTGCCATTTCCATCCCTTTATTCTGCGCAAGCATCCATTAATGAAAGTCTGTACCTTCGTGATTGTCAATTTTGTTATTCTCCATGTTTCACAGCCATATAATAGAACCGACTTAACATTGGAGTTGAAAATTTGTATTTTTGTATTTAGCCTAATTTCTTTGGATTTCCATATGTTTCCCAGTGCAATGAAAGCTCCTCTTGCTTTTGATATCCTTATTTTGGTATCGTTTTCTGTTCCTCCCTCTTTATCTATATTACTGCCCAGATATATATAAGATTGTACGTCTAGTAGAGGTATTTCTCCTAGTTTTATTTGGTTATTGCCAACTGCATTAATTCTCATAATGTTGGTCTTATCTCTATTAATCTTTAGTCCTAGCTGTTGTGATCTCTCATCTAATATACTCATTTTATCTTGCATCTGTTGGTGGCTGTGTGATAGGAGAGCTATGTCATCAGCAAAGTCTAAATCATCAAGTTGTTTGGTCAGTGACCACTGGATCCCATTTCTGTTGTTTTGAGTTATTTTCATAATCCAATCTATGGCCAGTAGAAAGAGAAATGGAGACAGAAGGCATCCTTGCCTTACTCCTGTTCTTATTTCAAATGCTTCTGTAAGCTGTCCTTCATGCACCACACTACATTTTGTTCCTTCATACATTGTTTTTATCAGGTTAATAAACTTTATGGGGATTCCATAATGACTCAGCAACTTCCAAAGCATTCTTCTGTCTAAACTATCAAATGCCTTTTCGTAATCTATGAATCCAATATAAAGTGGGGATTTTAGTTCTAAACTTTGTTCAACTATTATACGTAGAGTAGTTATTTGATCAGCACATGATCTGTTCTTCCTAAAACCTGCTTGTTCATCTCTCAAGTGTTTCTCTATAGCCTCTTTTAGTCTCTCCAGAATGATTCTGCCTAATATTTTTCCTGGCACTGATAGTAGCATAATTCCCCTATAATTTGTGCACTCCTGTAAACTTCCTTTCTTTGGTAGTTTGATCATATAACCTTCTCTCCAGTCTTTAGGTATTTCTTCCCTCTCCCAAATTTTATCCAATAGATTATGTAACATCTTGGTAGAGGTGATAATATCTGCTTTGATGGCTTCCGAAGGAATTTCATCTGGTCCTGTGGCTTTACCATCTTTTAACAGTTTGATGGCTTTCATTATTTCTTCTTTGCTTGGTTTTCCGCAGTTAACGTGTAATTCTTCTTCTGCTGGTAGTATATCTGGAGGATTATTTGAGCCAGGTCTGTTCAAAAGTTCTTCAAAGTGCTCCTTCCATCTCTCCATTTGTTCCTTTATATTACTAAGCAGATTTCCTTTCTTATCTTTGATAAAGGCGTTGATCTGTTTGTATTTTCCACCTAATTTCTTTGTGCTGTTGTACAGTTCTTTCATATTCCCTTTATTTGCTGCTTCTTCTGCCTCTTTAGCTAATTCATCTATATATTTCCTCTTATCCCTTTTAATGCATCTTCTCACTTCTTTGTTCACCTCTGTGTAAGCTTCCTGTGTCTTGGCTTTATTACTTCTTGTTTTGCTTTTATTTATGTCTGCTTTCTTGTTCTTTCTTTCTTTAATTTTATCCAGGGTCTCTGCTGTCATCCATGCCTTATTCTGGCGTTCTCTTTTCCCCAGTGTTTCTTCGCATGTCTCTTTCCATATATTTTTTACCTGTTTCCAATGATCTTCTATATTTATTGTATTTTCTAGTTGTTGGAGGACTTGGTATTTGTTTGATATTGTGACTGCGAATTTATCTTTAATTCCTTGTTCTTTAAGAAACCCTACATTGAAATACGTTCTGCCCTTATTCGTTGTAGTATACCTTTTTAATTTAATTTTAAGTTTGGCTAACAGAAGATGATGATCAGAAGCTATATCTGCCCCTCTATATACTTTTACATCCTGTAAGGATGACTTAAACTTATTATTATATAATATATACATATGTGATCAATTTGATTTTCCGTTCTATGATCTGACGTAGACAGCAAAGATCTAAGAATAATAAAGAACATGTGTACTGGCAACAAACAGCAGCCATAAGAACTGGAAAGCAATTGGGAATGTTTCAACAAATAAAACAGGGTGTTAGACAAGGTTGTGTGCTGTCACCAGATTTGTTTAATATTTATAGTGAGATTATTTTAAGGACCATAAGGGATATGCCTGGAATAACAATTGAAGGTCATAATATAAATAATCTAAGGTATTATGATAATACAGTCTTAATCGCTAAGAATGAAAATGAGTTACAAGAAATGTTGGACATTATAGTGAAAAAAAGCAAAAATAAAGGACTCAGCCTTAATAGAAAAAAGAAAGAGCTAATGGTAAATACAAAGAAATAGACATCACCTCAGTGCAAAATAAAGACAAGTGGAACAATATTGAAACAGGTAAATGAATTTAAATATTTGGGAACTTTGTTAACCTCAGACGGAAGATGTACAAAAGAGGTTAGATGCAGAATGGCTCAGGCATTCAAAGCAAGCAGCTTTCCAAAAAGATGAGGAAGATACTATGCAATCTATTTTTGACAATAGAAACAAGAAAAAGAGTTCTTAAATGTTATGTAGAGCCAGTCTTAACATATGGATGCGAATCATGAACAATAGGACAACAGACAAGAAAATCACTGGAGTCTGTAGAAATGTGGTTTTACAGAAGAATGTTACTATGGACAGCTAAGAAGAGTAATGAAAATGTTCTGAGAGATATCAAAGCAAAAGAGAGCTAATTTCCAATATTAGGAAGAAACAATCATCATTTTTTGGCCATGTAATGAGAAGAGAATAACAGGCGTATATTGTAACAATTGGAAAAATTGAGGGACGAAGATATAGAGCGAAGCATAGAGAAAAACTAACAGACAGCTTAAGAGAATGGCTTGGCAGAAGGTCAACAACAGAAATTATAAATAGCTGCCGAGATCGAAAGTTGTGGAGAAACATGCTCACCTACGCCATTAGGCCCGGTACTTGATGATGATGATAGCGTAATACCGACTACATTACCCCAAAAATCATGTGCCGAAGGTCTATACAAATTATGGGCTTTATTTCAGTTTTTTTTTTCCATCACTGGTTATAGTATGTCAACGGTAGTTTGACTGCTATTTACTCAGAAATAGACTTGCATTTTCCCATCGTTCCGAAAAAAACAATACACAAAAGATTCAAAACCGGACTGTAGATTTCCTCAAATCCTGAATTCAAGTTTTCAAACAGTACAATGTTCGGGAAGCAACTCGTGATCTCACAACTCTGAAAGCGACTACTCACTAAGTACCTGGAAAAAAGTAATAGTCTTTGTTCTGTGTGTCAGTTTGTGTCACACATGGTCAGAGGTCTGGTCGTGTGCTGTATATTGGTCATGGAGAAATTCTGGAATGGAGAAAAGTATTGTAAAGATCTGTTTCCTGTTCGTCCGTGGACATTGATTGTGAAGGGAAAATGCATGAGCTTATAACCTGGAAATATAATACTATGAAAATATACTAAAATCAAAACAAATAAGATCAGGGTTAAAACTAAGAATAGCAAATTGTTGTCTTCTCAACTTTCCTATATGGTGCAGAAAAAGGGACATTAGACAAGAAAGCAGAACAGAAAACTGAAGCTTTTAATATGTGGATATACAGAAGAATAGGTAGAATTGTATGGAAAGAGAAGAAAACAAACAATGAAGTCTTAAAACAAATACAAAATTAAAAGAGAACTGCTAAACACAATTCATACAAGACAAATGCGATGTTTGGGCCATGTTAAAAGACACAACAGCATACTAAAAGCAATCTTGGAGGGGAAAATACAAGGTAAACGAGACAGAGGCAGACAAGGACTAACATGGACGAGCAACATCAAAAGATGGACAAGTCAGCCTATCACAACTTGCACCATCAAAGCAAGAGACAGAGAGGAATGGCGCTCCATGGTAGCCGTTATCAAGGCCAAGAAATATATTACGCAGAATCATTCTGGAGAGACTAAAAGAGGCCAGAGGAAATATATAGATGATCTAGCTAAAGAGGCAGGGGAAGCAGCAAAAAAGGTGAATATGAAAGAACTGTACAATCGTACACAGAAAATTATGTCGAAAATACAAACAGATCATTGCCTTTATTAGAGATAAGATAGTAAATCTCTCTCTCTCTCTCTCTCTCTCTGCGATCAGGACTCAATCAGAGTAGGATTCCAGACTCTCACTTGAAGTCAGCTGTCAGGTTAAGTGCGTTGATCGCCCCCACAGGCAGAACATCACAATTAGAGTCTGCTAGATCCATTGTGTTTGAACACCTGTTAATACGTTGCACTGTGTTCTGCGCCAGTGGCCCAGTGCATCCGATTTCAGCCAGCATTTTATTCAGGTTTGGATTCCTTAGCCTTTCATTGCCCCCAGTCTTCCTGCAAGGCATAAGATGATCTTTTCTGTAGGGGGATTCTGCCCTTAGATGGTCGGCCCTCCCAGGTTTACGAGCACCATCTGCCCGAGTCACTAGAGGTGACTAACACAGACATGCACACAGCGATACGAGGCATGACTAACACTGACACACATCAAGATATATGACATATGACTAACATAAACATGTACATAAAGATATGAGATATGACTGACATAGACATGCACACACAAAGATATGACACATGCCTAACATAGACATGCACACAATGATATGAGATATAATCAACATAGACATGCACTCACAAAGATATGAGATGTGACTAACATAGCTATGCACACACAAGGATATGAGATGTAACATACACAGATATACACACACAAAGATATGAGATATGACTAACATAAACATGCACACAAAGATATGAGATAGCTAACCCAAACATGCACACACACAAAGATATGACACATGACTAACACAGATACATACTAAGATATGAGATATGACTAAACACATACACACATAAAGATATGAGACATGATTAACATGAACACACCAAGATATGAGATATGATTAACATGACACACACCAAGATATGAGCCATGGCCAGCACACACACACACACACACACACAAGCTAAGAGATGGGAAATCTGCTTAGTACTATAACGGAACACCTGGAGAGATGGAAATAGCACTTTGAAGAACTTTTTGAACAGACGGGCACAAATAACCCTCCAGCTATACTACCAGCAAAAGTTATTTTAAACAATGGTAATGCCACAGGACCAAATGAAATTCCTTCGGAAGCCATCAAAGCAGATATTAACCCCTCTACTATGATGTTACATAATCTATTAGATAAAATTTTGTAGACGGAAGAAGGTTATAAGATCAACTACAATTAGAAAGGAAGTTTACAGGAGTGCACAGATTATATGGGAATTATGCTGCTGTCAGTGCCAGGATGAAAAAAAAATATTAAGTAGATTTATTCTGGAGAGACTAAAAGAGGCCATAGAGAAACATTCGAGAGACACACATGTAGGTTTTAGGAAAAACAGATCATGTGCTGATCACATAACTACTCTATGTATAACAGTTGAATAAGGATTACGAATAGCTATTTGATAGTTTAGACAGAGGAATGGTTTGGAAGTTGCTGAGTCACTACGGATTCCCTCAAAGTTTATTAACCTGATAAGAATAATGTATATCAAAAAACAGACACTCTTTTCTTTAAAAAAAAATCATTTTAAAAATTATATTTTAATATATATGTTTTGCAAACATTTTAATAGAAAAATATCCGCCCTGTGAGAATATCCATGTTGTAGTTTTTTCTACGATGCGGGGAAATCGGTTGCAAATTGTTGTATCGCGAGTCTAGCGTTCACATCGGATCTGTAAAGGGAGTATCGTAGGTTTTTTAGCTAAGTGAAAAAAAAATTAATTTAAAAAACGCGCTGTGTATGACGGGTAGGTTGTCAATTACAGCATGGACTTTCTGGGTATTAGGTCTATCGCACGTTTGATTGTTTTAGAAGTTGTGGTTTTGTTCGTTTTAATTATTACATCTCTAAGTATGGCGCTCGTTTCCTTCTCTATTTTTGGAAGAGACGCCATTTATACTGATTTTGACGTTAGCACAGCGATGCGTGTAATTTTTTTGCGCGGTGCAACGGTGAAAGAACAGGCTCTATAACTAGAGCCGTGGTTGCTATTCTTCTCGCAAATCTGTGCCTGTCACAGGCAACCTGGATCCACGTTGAACATCTATCCTCTGTAAGATCATCCAAATGATGGACTGTCACCAACTCTTCGGCAAACATCACCTAAAGTAATATGAAATTTTAAAAAGTTAGAGTATCTTAAAAATATATATAAAAAATATCATAAAAAATAAGCGCTGGAGAGAAGAACAGCCATGCATACCTTGTGGTCGGTTTTTTGTAAAATACTCTGTTCACTAATGTCCATAGCGCTCTTCCCAATTAGCGTATTGCTTTGAGTTATTATTCTAGTTAGTTGGTTTATATATATATATATAATTGCACTATATATGCACTACACCTATCTTTCGTCTTAAGAAGGTTGGGGTGAACTCTCGATCTCGTCAAATAGTGGACACAGCTTGACCTTAGCATTTTTTAAACCTATGTGATAGATTCATGGGAGGACCATAAAAATGGAAAGAAAGAGAGATCGTGGATGACAAAGAGAGAAAATACTGGATAGCTTGGCGTCATGGCATGGAAAACAGTCAACAACAGAACTGATATGATGCACTGTGTATATAAGATTGTGGAAGAACATGATCGCCTACGCCAACCGGTATGACACATGATGATGACGATAGATACATCAATAATTGCAGTCAGCCGTGTCTAGTCATGAGACCGCACGGAGAGTTACTCGAAGCCTGTACGTATGTTCATCGACCACCGATAGACAAAAGGAGAATATTGTTTTAACACTATCTCGCTCACTGAATTATTTTTATTGTTTACTGAATTTGTTCATTTTTTTCGTAACTATGGTCCTTTTACGTCGGCAAGGATAAAATAAATATTAATTTGTTATTATTAAAAGTATATATGCACAATATATCTATGAAATAACTGACATAACGCTATTTCCTAACATTGTAGTTTAGCTTCCGGAGTGGGCGTGGTCTATAGCCGTGCAACATACACTCGCCCCTATTGGTAGTTGAAAATGGCGCGAAACAGCGATGTCTATCACTCATTACTCATTAACCAATCTACTCAATTATTCCCCAACTACCCCTTCATGAGCTTACCCAATCCACCATACTTCTTCTAAGTCCTATACATCTATCTATTGACCTTTCGAGCTGTAGTTGGCCCATAGGGCGTAGACCAAGATACTCCTTCTCTTATCTGAATTTTTGTGTCCTATACATATATACATATATAACATTGCATCACTCTGCGGGAGGTTCCACCACTCTCCACCATGCAAGAGTTGTAGTATTTGACTATATTACTCTTGTACTTACCAGAGTAAAATCTTCATCCTTCATCCTACCTCTTTGTCCAACTAATTATCGTTATGTCCACCATGTCTCACTACTCACATGGCCTGTTGAACAGCATCCGTTGTGGTTTCCATTCCAACTTATTCTGAATATAACTTTGAGCTATGTACTCTTCTCTTCTTGTAATTACCTTGTAGTATATTGAATATTAAAACATTCTTTTCCTATTTAGTATTGAGTTAAGACCTGAGTAATAACTATCGGGACATTCTCATAACCGCTTTGCCGCCTGTTCCAGCCACCATCGTAGTCTACTAATAGTTCCTGTAATACATTGATTGAAAGTGCTCCGTTCTTTTCCACAGAAAATGATTCTTTTCATCTGGGCAAACAAAATTCATTTTTTTCTATATTTGAAGTTCATGATTCTGATTATACGCCTATTTTTAGTCTTTTCTCATCATCATCATTTAGTACCGGGCCTGTTGGCGTAGGTGATCATGTCTCTCCACAATTTTCGATCCCGACAGTTATTTATAATTTCTGTTGTTGACTTTCTGCCAAGCCATTCTCTTAAGCTGTCTGGTATTTTTTATCTTTGCTTTTCTCTATCTCTTCGTCCCTCAATTTTCCCAGTTGTTACAATATGTTCCAGTTGTTCTCTATACATTACATGACCACAAAAATGATGCTTGTTTCTTCCTAATATTGGAAATTAGCTTTCTTTTTTCCTTTGGCCTCTTTCAGAAAGTTTTCATTACTCTTCTTAGCTGTCCATGGTATTTTCAACATTCTTCTGTAAAACCACATTTCTACAGACTCCAGTGATTTTCTTGTTTGTTGTCCTATTGTCCATGATTCACATACATATGTTAATTTCAGTCTTTTCTATTCTTTTGATGTTACTCTAATCTATAGTCTTTTCTAATCAAACCATAATCAATAATCAATAGAATGGAACATGGAACTAAAACATAGAACTAAAGAGGAGCAAGTACGCTGCAATTGGCAATGAAATAACTACTGGAGACTCAGTACTTTCCCAAACAATACCGAAACCCTTGGGTCCATCTGGTATGTCTCCTCATGGGAAACATAAAATATCAGAACTTATGGAAAATATAACAGGAATCATGAAAAAAGGCACCCAATCAGACACAGAAAGAAAACACGTAGCAGAAAAATACATACACGATACCTACCCACGGGACTCTTGGTCCCACATATACACAGATGGCTCTGCTACAAATGCCACCAGAAATAGAGGGGGTGGTGTGTTCTTGACGCTGAATAACCAGGACGAGATCACCAAGTCAATAGCTATTGGGAAATTCTCAAACAACTTTAAAGCAGAAACTGAGGCCCACTGAGATGCTGCAACACTGGCTACTCAACTCAAAAATAACATGCACAATAAATTGGTGATTCTGACTGATGCTCTATCAGTACTATCAGCTCTAAAAAGCCCCAAGAACAATGAACTAGATGACTTGAGAACAACCCTAGACCAACTATGCAATAACTTCCAAAGAGTAGTCATTCAGTGGATACCATCACACTGTATTATACACGGGAACGAACACGCAGACAAATTAGCTAAAGAGGAGGAAGATTACCACAAGTGAACCATCCGCTCAGTTAAGATGAAGCCAAATCCATCCTCAAAGGTCAGTACCATGAAAAATGGAAACGAGAACACTCAAAGCATAACGAGAGTGACGGATACCACCAACTATCAAGGAGGGATCAAGTCATCATACTTCGCCTACACACTAGCCACAATTGAAAGCGAATCACATGTTCACCAAATTCAAAATAGGTACAACCAGCCTATGCCACTGTACACTGGACAATATAACTACAAAACATGTTCTACAGGATTGCTCCCAGCACACAGACCTGGAGAAGAGCAATGTGGTCCACACCTACCTCCCTGGAAGAAAAACTATATGAGGCAATCGAATCCCTCAAACAGACAGCTGACTTCATGAGAGAGTCTGGAATCCTACTCTGATTAAGTCTTGATTGCAGAGAAAGAGAGAGAGAGAGAGATGAGCAGCAATTTGGATTCAGGATAAAAAGTGGCACAAAAGAAGCCATTTTCAGCACGAGGACATTTATTGAAAAGTACATAGAAGTAAACAAACCAATATATGCCTGTTTCATAGACTACGCCAAAGCTTTCGATGGAATACACCATAAACAACTTATGGAATGCCTAAACACAATTAGAACAAGACAAATGAAATTTTTGGGGTATGTTAAAAGACACAGCCTACTAAAAGTAATATTGGAAGGGAAAATACAACTTAAAAGAGGCAGACCAAAACTAACATGCACGAATAACATCAAAATATGGACAAGTCAACCTATGGCAATCTGCACCATCAAAGCAAGAGACAGAGTGGAATGGCGCTAGTAGTGAAGAATGGGGTTTTGAGCATAGTTTTTAACATTTTCTTCGTGCATGTCCCTATATGAGAGTCATGTTTGCACCTTACATGCATATGACAATATTTATGACCTGACCTCGCTTATCGCGGGTGGTCGGGTGACCAGTGGCCGGGTGACCGCTTATCTCGTGGGGGATTATCTCGAGTGGGTGAGCGGGGCTTATCTCAAGTGGGTGAGCGGGGGTGTCTGTCGCTCGCTGGCTATGGCCACCAGTGGTTCTAAAACTTGTGTGTCAGCGGTTCTAAAAGTGGGTGAGCGGGGGTGTCTGTCGGCGTGACCTCGGCGCTCCGTATTTTAAAAATTCCGAGTTATTAAAAAAAAAGTCTCCCACCGGATTTCGAACACGGGGTCTACGGCGTGCCAGGCCAGATACTTACCACTATGCTACAGGCGACCACAGAATTAGAGGCTGAATGAGACAGGTGACTCGTGACGCTTTTGTTGGTGCTCGACAGCTATTTTGGGTATGGCCACCAGTGGTTCAAAAACTTGTGTGTCAGCGGTTCTAAAACTTGCGCGCTCACGCCGGTTATCTCGGGAGCGGGTGGGGGTGCCTTTATTGGTCAAATTGTGTTATTAGTATCATCAGCATGTGCCAGGATAGGGGTGGGGAAAGGGGGTGCCTTTATTGGTCGAGTGTTAGTTTCATCATCATGTGCCAGGATAGGGGTGGGGAAAGGGTGCCTTTATTGGTCGAGTGTTAGTATCATCATCATGTGCCAGGATAGGGGGGAAAGGGGGTGCCTTTATTGGTCGAGTGTGTACTATTAGTATCGTTAGCATCATGTGTGAGATGGGTATTAGGCAACAGGAGGCGACATGTAAAAAAAATGCTGACAAAGCAATGACGTTGAAGGGGTATTGTTAAGGTAAATACGACTATCTCGCGTGCGACGAGGGTTGGTCGGCACAGGGTGTGTTATTGTAGTATCGCTAACATCATATACCAGGTGTGATTATAGCGATTTTTAGTGATACATCATCATCATGTGCCACCCTCAACAGCCATATCAACATGTACCCTTCTTGTCCTATCAGCATCATCATCCTCATCCCACACAAAGTTTCAAGCCGATTATTAGTGTCTACATTTTTAGCGCTATCTCTCTCCCTCTCTCTCGCTCCCTCTCCATCTCTGTCTCTTTCCATATCTCTCTCCCTCGCCATCGATGGCTATTTCCCTCTCGCTATCTCTCTCCATCGCTGTCTATATCGCTCGCTATATCTCTCCCTCTCCATCGCTCTCTCTCTCTCTCGCTCCCTCTCCTCCTCTGTCTCTTTCGCTCTCGCTATCTCGCTAGCTATCTTTCACTCGCCATCACTATCTTTTTCACTCTCACTCGTTCTTTCTCTCTCTCTCTCGCTCTCTCTCTCTCTCTCTCTCTCGCTATCCCTCTCAGCTCTGTCTTTTTCGTTCTCTCTGTCTCTTTCGCAATCTCTCACTCTCCCTCTCCATCACAGTCTCTTTCGCTCTCGCTCGTTCTCTCCATCTCTCTCCATCGCAGCTCTTTCTCTCTCTCTCTCTCGCCCTTTCCATCTCTGTCTCTTTCGATATCTCTCTCTCGCCCTTTCCATCTCTGGCTCTTTTACTCTCTCTCTCCCTCTCCATCGCTGTCTCTATCTTTCGCTATATCTCTCCCTCTCCATCGTTCTCTCTCTCGCGCCCTCTCCAGCTCTGTCTTTTTCGTTCTCTCTCTCTCTCTCTCTCACCATCACTATCTTTTTCACTCTCGCTCGTTCTCTCACACTCTCTCAACCTCCCTCTCCATCACTGTCTCTTTAGCTATCCCTCTCTCTCTCGCTCTCTCTCTCTCTCGCTCGCCCTTTCCATCTCTGTCTCTTTCGCTATCTCTCTCTCTCTCTCTCTCGCTCTCCCTCGCCATCGCTGTCTCTATCTCTCGCTATATCTCTCCCTCTCCATCGCTCTCTCGCGCCCTCTCCAGCTCTGTCTTTTTCGTTCTCTCTCTCTCGCTCTCTCTCTCTCTCTCTCCCTTTACATCTCTGTCTCTTTCGCGCTCGTTATCTCGCTTCATATCTCTCACTCGCCATCACTATCTTTTTCACTCTCGCTCGTTCTCTCTCTCACCCTCGCCATCTCTCTCTCTCTATCGCTATCCCTCTCTCTCGCTCTCTCTCTCTCTCGCTCGCCCTTTCCAATCCTGTCTCTTTCGCTATCTCTCTCTCTCTATCTCCATCGCTATCTCTATCTCTCGCTATATCTCTCCCTCTCCATCGCTGCTCTCTCTCTCCCGCTCCCTCTCCAGCTCTGTCTCTTTCGTTTGCTCTCTCTCTCTCCCTTTCCATCTCTGTCTCTTTCGCTCTCGCTATCTCTCGCCTTCGCTGTCTCTATTTCTCGCTATATCTCTCCCTCTCCATCGCTCTCTCGCTCGCTCCCTCTCCAGCTCTGTCTCTTTCATTCTCTCTATCTCTCTCTCTCTCTCTCTTCCATTCCATCTGTCTCTTTCGCTCTCGCTATCGATCTCGCTATCTCTCCCCCTCGCCAGCGCTGTCTCTATCTCGCTCCCTCTCCATCGCTGCTCTCAGTAATAGTGGTTCGCTATCGCGCGCGCTCTCTCTCTCGTTCCCTCGCCAGCTCTGTCTCTTTCGTTCGTTCTCCCTCCTTTCCATCTCTGTCTCTTTCGCTCTCGCATTCGCTATCTTTCTCTCTCTCTCTCTCTCTCTCTCTCGCCCTTTTCATCTCTGTCTCTTTCGCTATCTCTCTCTCGCCCTTTCCATCTCTGTCTCTTTCGCTATCTCTCTCTCTCTCCATCTCCATCGCTGCTCTCTCTCTCTCTCCAGCTCTATCTCTTTCGTTCTCTCTCCCGCCTTGCCATCTCTGTCTCTTTCGCTCTCGCTATCGCGTTCGTTATGTTTCTCTCTCTCTCTCTCTCTCGCCATCGCTGTCTCTTTCGCTCTCGCTATCTCTCTCTCTCTCTCTCTCTCTCTCTCTCTCTTTTTCTCCCACAAGGTAGTCGTGTTATTGTATGACGGTCCTGAAAACAATGTAACTAAAGAGGGGCTTCACTGTAACACTTTAGTATTTGAATATCAATTGGAATAAATAATTATATATAAAATACCTCCTTTAACCTGTATCACAGAGAGATTATACCCCTCCCCTTCGCCGCGTCAACATTCCGTGTTGATAATATAAAGTATCAGCATCAATATGGGTCACCATACCGTCCCCCTCCCCTCAACACAAGCCCGTTGGTGTAGAGTGAACATTCTATAACGCTTAGGGTATCTGCTCCTAGTGTGCTGTTATCGGGTGACCATAAGACCAGGTGTGCAAATTTAAATAACGAAGTGGTTGTGATGATTCTAAAAAAATGGAGAAAAGGTGTGTTTTCCCTTTTGGATTGTTCGTCACGGGATGTAAATATGTTGTCGGTGTTATTAGTGTCGAAGTTTTTAGTATCGCTGACATGGTGACTTAACGTCGTCGGCATCATCATCATCATCATCATGGGGCATAGCAGTTGGCGTGTTTTGTAGTAAGATGGGTAATGTGACCGGTTTGTAAATCAGCTAACTTTTGGAAAACTAAGAGTAACTTTAAATAATGACGGTCTCAGAAAGTATGCACAGTTAAGAAAGTTGGTAGATCAAGTTATATCTTTTATTGGTTCGGGTCGGCGCGCGGGGGCTCGTCCGGTCGTCGCGGGGGTCGGCGCGGGGGTCGTCGCGGGTCGTCGTGTCGTCGCGGGTCGGCTCGGGCAACATCATCACGTGTAGTGTGCTAACATTAAATAGTGACGCTCTCTCTCTCTCTCTCTCTCTTTCACAGTCAGGGTAAACCAAAACAAAAATTCGTTCTATATTTCACATATATTTATTACTACAACACATATTTGAGTTATGAAAAAGAAAACGGACTTATTTTTAAAAAATCAATATTTAAATGGCGAGGGGTACCGGTACTTTATCACAGATTCAATCTAGTTGCTAAAATAATTGTTCTGTGACCAGACTCCAGAACAGGTGAGATGATTTTACTATACTCCAGAATACGGCAAAACAAACCTAAGGAAAAGTCGAACTATAAGCGGTAATGTAACTTTCATTAGGATAGTATCCTAATTCAATCTAGTTGCTAAAATAATTGTGGGTTAACTTTAGATTCCAGCTTCAAGAAGATCCCCGATAGTGTTGGTAAACAGAAATGAAACCTCTGATCAGGTGAGGATTCAGCCACTTTCCATATTAAATTCGAGCTCACAGGATGAGGAGAGTGATGAAAGTTCCGAGATTAGAGGTGTGGAGAATTCTGCTCCGGAGTTAGATTATGAGGAAGTTAATGCTCGCTGGAATGAAATTTACCCTACTATCATCAACACTTCCACTCAACCACACGATCCGACAAAAAAAATATAATTAACAGGGTATGTATGTGTTCGTCGTTTACTTAGTGTTACAGGCGATTTATAGTCTGATATAGCAACACCAAATGTATCGATCGTTAATTTCATGACTTAACAGAGATTTCTATAAGTCCAATTTTTCTTCTAAACATAGACATTCAGGTTAGTTATAGCTATCGACATCACATCTTCTAAGCCAAATATAGATTTCGTATTCTTAAAACTTAAGTACCAATAATGGACCGAGATTAACTAGCCTAACGAATGTTTCATTAAACCTTATACTATCCTAATGAAAGTTACATTACCGCTTATAGTTCGACTTTTCCTTAGGTTTGTTTTGCCGTATTCTGGAGTATAGTAAAATCATCTCACCTGTTCTGAAGTCTGGTCACAGAACAATTATTTTAGCAACTAGATTGAATCTGTGATAAAGTACCGGTACCCCTCGCCATTTAAATATTGATTTTTTTAAAAATAAGTCCGTTTTCTTTTTCATAACTCAAATATGTGTTGTAGTAATAAATATATGTGAAATATAGAACGAATTTTTGTTTTGGTTTACCCTGACTGTGAAAGAGAGAGAGAGAGAGAGCGACACTATTTAATGTTAGCACACTACACATGATGATGTTGCCCGAGCAGACCCGCGACGACACGACGACCCGCGACGACTCCCGCGACGACCCGACGAGTCCCGCCGCGACGACCGGACGAGCCCCCGCGCGCTGACCCGAACCAACATTGTTTCATTGTTTTCAGGACCGTCATACAATAACACGACTACCTTGTGGGAGAGAGAGAGAGAAAGCGAGAGAGAGAGAGATAGCGAGAGCGAAAGAGACAGCGATGGCGAGGGAGAGAGAGAGAGAGAAAAACATAGCGAACGCGATATTGAGAGCGAAAGAGACAGAGATGGCAAGGCGGGAGACAGAACGAAAGAGACAGAGCTGGAGAGAGAGAGAGAGAGCAGCGATGGAGATGGATTGAGAGAGATAGCGAAAGAGACAGAGATGGAAAGGGCGAGAGAGAGATAGCGAAAGAGACAGAGATGGAAAGGGCGAGAGAGAGAGAGAGCGATAGCGAACCACTATTACTGAGAGCAGCGATGGAGAGGGAGCGAGATAGAGACAGCGCTGGCAAGGGAGAGAGATAGCGAGATCGATAGCGAGAGCGAAAGAGACAGATGGAATGGAAGAGAGAGAGAGAGAGAGAATGAAAGAGACAGAGCTGGAGAGGGAGCGAGCGAGAGAGCGATGGAGAGGGAGAGATATAGCGAGAAATAGAGACAGCGATGGCGAGAGATAGCGAGAGCGAAAGAGACAGAGATGGAAAGGGAGAGAGAGCAAACGAAAGAGACAGAGCTGGAGAGGGAGCGCGAGAGAGAGAGAGCAGCGATGGAGAGGGAGAGATATAGCGAGAGATAGAGACAGCGATGGAGAGAGAGAGAGAGAGATAGCGAGAGCGACAGAGATGGAAAGGGCGAGCGAGAGAGAGAGAGCGAGAGAGAGGGATAGCGAGAGAGAGAGAGATGGCGAGGGCGAGAGAGAGAACGAGCGAGAGTGAAAAAGATAGTGATGGCGAGTGAGAGATAGCAAGCGAGATAGCCAGCGCGAAAGAGACAGAGATGTAAAGGGAGAGAGATAGAGAGAGCGAGAGAGAGAGAACGAAAAAGACAGAGCTGGAGAGGGCGCGAGAGAGCGATGGAGAGGGAGAGATATAGCGAGAGATAGAGACAGCGATGGCGAGAGATAGTGAGAGCGAAAGAGCCAGCGATGGAGAGGGAGAGCGAGAGAGAGAGAGATAGCGAAAGAGACAGAGATGGAAAGGGCGAACGAGAGAGAGAGCGAGAGAGAGAGGGATAGCGAAAGAGACAGTGATGGAGAGGGAGGGTGAGAGAGAGAGAGAACGAGCGAGAGTGAAAAAGATAGTGATGGCGAGTGAGAGATAGCAAGCGAGATAGCCAGCGCGAAAGAGACAGAGATGTAAAGGGAGAGAGAGAGAGCGAGAGAGAGAACGAAAAAGACAGAGCTGGAGAGGGCGCGAGAGAGCGATGGAGAGGGAGAGATATAGCGAGAGATAGAAACAGCGATGGCGAGAGATAGTGAGAGCGAAAGAGCCAGCGATGGAGAGGGAGAGCGAGAGAGAGAGAGATAGCGAAAGAGACAGAGATGGAAAGGGCGAACGAGAGAGAGAGCGAGAGAGAGAGGGATAGCGAAAGAGACAGTGATGGAGAGGGAGGGTGAGAGAGAGAGAGAGAACGAGCGAGAGTGAAAAAGATAGTGATGGCGAGAGAGAGAGAGAGAGAACGAAAAAGACAGAGCTGGAGAGGGCGCGAGAGAGAGAGCGATGGAGAGGGAGAGATATAGCGAGAGATAGAGACAGCGATGGAGAGGGAGAGAGAGAGCGAAAGAGCCAGAGATGGAAAGGGCGAGAGAGAGAGAGAGCAGCGATGGAGAGAGATGGAGAGAACGAGCGAGAGCGAAAGAGACAGAGAGAACGAAAAAGACAGAGCTGGAGAGGGATAGCGAGAGAGAGAGAGAGCGCGCGAGAGAGAGAGAGAGAACGAGTGAGAGTGAAAAAGATAGTGATGGCGAGTGAAAGATAGCAAGCGAGATAGCGAGAGCGAAAGAGATAGAAATGGAGAGGGCGAGAGCGAGAGAACTAAAAAGACAGAGATGGAGAGGGAGCGAAAGAGAGAGAGAGAGCGATGCAGAGGGAGAGATATAGCGAGCGATATAGACAGCGATGGAGAGAGATAGCGAGAGGGAAAGAACCAGCGATGGAGAGGGAGAGAGAGAGATAGGGAAAGAGACAGAGATGGAGTGGGAGCGAGAGAGAGAGAGAGAGAGAGGGAGAGAGATAGCGAGAGTCTTTGTGTGGCATGATGATGCTGGTGAGGGTGGCACCTGATGCTGATGATGCTGTTGAGGGTGGCACTTGCTGATGATGTGGCACTAAAAATGTAGACACTAATAATCGGCTTGAAACTTTGTGTGGGATGAGGATGATGATGCTGATAGGACAAGAAGGGTACATGTTGATGATGCTGTTGAGGGTGGCACATGATGATGATGTATCACTAAAAATCGCTATAATCACACCTGGTATATGATGTTAGCGATACTACAATAACACACCCTGTGCCGACCAACCCTCGTCGCACGCGAGATAGTCGTATTTACCTTAACAATACCCCTTCAACGTCATTGCTTTGTCAGCATTTTTTTTACATGTTGACTCCTGTTGCCTAATACCCATCTCACACATGATGCTAACGATACTAATAATACACACTCGACCAATAAAGGCACCCCCTTTCCGCCCCCCTCTTTCCCCCTATCCTGGCACATGATGATGATACTAACACTCGACCAATAAAGGCACCCTTTCCCCACCCCTATCCTGGCACATGATGATGATACTAACACTCGACCAATAAAGGCACCCCCTTTCCCCAACCCTATCCTGGCACATGCTGATGATACTAATAACACAATTTGACCAATAAAGGCACCTCCACCCGCTCCCGAGATAACCGGCGTGAGCGCGCAAGTTTTAGAACCGCTGACACACAAGTTTTAGAACCACTGGTGGCCATACCCAAGATAGCTGTCGAGCACCAACAAAAGCGTCACGAGTCACCTGTCTCATTCAGCCTCTAATTCTGTGGTCGCCTGTAGCATAGTGGTAAGTATCTGGCCTGGCACGCCGTAGACCCCGTGTTCGAAATCCGGTGGGAGACTTTTTTTTTAATAACTCGGAATTTTTAAAATACGGAGCGCCGAGGTCACGCCGACAGACACCCCCGCTCACCCACTTTTAGAACCGCTGACACACAAGTTTTAGAACCACTGGTGGCCATAGCCAGCGAGCGACAGACACCCCCGCTCACCCACTTGAGATAAGCCCCGCTCACCCACTCGAGATAATCCCCCACGAGATAAGCGGTCACCCGGCCACTGGTCACCCGACCACCCGCGATAAGCGAGGTCAGGTCATAAAGATTGCATCGTGCGACAAACGATGCATGTAAGGTGCAAACATGACTCTTATATTGCGACATACATGAACGAAGAAAAATGTTAAACTATGCTCAAAACCCCCTTCTTCACTACTGGCGCTCCATGGTACCTTCGATGCGGAGACGGCACTCAATGATGATGGTGATTCAAGCCATCAAGGTTTTGATGTTAGTATATTTTACAAGACATTAAAATTACTTTTTGCCGTTCCTATTCTTTTGTTTATTTCAGTTTTACATTTTCCATCACTGGTTATAGTGTGTCCAAGGTAGTTGTAACTCTGAACTGTCTCCACGTCTATTCCTACAATATTGACATCCACTTGTAGGTTATTAGTATTTTCTTTGTTTTTGATCATAGTTTTAGTTTTTTTGATATTCATATCTATTCCATAATTTTTGCTTCTTCGTGTTTATTTCATTAAGTAATTGTTGTAAATCTTTAGGAATTTCTTCTAGTAACACATTATCACCAACATATCTTATTTTATTGATTATTTTTCCGTTAACGTTTAAGCCTGGCAGCTCTGTGATGTTTTTTTCAATATTTGCTCAGTTCTCTATGTTATATTTTATTATTGCTGTTTGCTACCAGTATAAATTACGTATTATTCGTATGACCGTGCCATCTAGGTTTATATCTTTTATGCATTCTTTAAGTTATTTATGGTGTATTCTATGGTCTACCAAACAGGGCAATTCCAATATATAAAACAAGGAGTCAGACAAGGCTGTGTTCTGTCGCCGGATTTGTTTTCACCTTACAGCGAATATATTATGAGATCAATAGTAGACAAAAAAGGAATTGAAGTCAACGGTCACAACATAAATAATTTGCGATATGCGGATAACACAGTCTTAATAGCAGAGACAGAGAATGAACTACAAGAAATGATAGACATAATAGTAACAGAAAGCAACAAGAAAGGTCTCAGTCTGAATAGTAAGAAAACAGAAGAAATGGTATATCGAAGAAAAAATCACCACCAGCATGCAGCATAAAAATAAACGAGACAAATCTGAATCAAGTGCAACGTTTCAAATACTTGGGCACAATAATAACATCAGATGGGAGATGCACTACAGAAATAAAAAGCAGAATAGCTCAGGCCAAAATAGCATTTCAGAAGGTTAAAAATATCTTATGCAACAAATCTATGTCAATAAAAATGAGAAAGAGAGTTCATCGGTGCTATATAGAACCAATTCTGACCTATGGAAGCGAATCATGGACAGTGGACAAACAAATGAAAAGACGATTGGAGGCCAAAGAGATGGGATTTCTCAGAAGAATGTTGAAAGTTCCCTGGACAGCTAAAAAGACCAATGAGGAAGTTCTCAAAGAGGCCAACACAAAAAAGGAGCACTTAAAAAACATCAGAAAGAAGCAATCAGCATTTTTCGGGCACATCATGAGAAGAGGAAAGTTGGAATACTTGGTTACAACTGGCAAAATAAAAGGAAAGAGAGATCGCGGGCGATAAAGAGAGAAAATACTGGATAGCTTGGTGTCATGGCCTGGAATACAGTCAACAACAGAACTGATACGATGCAATGTAGATAGAAGATTGTGGAGGGACATGATCACCTACGCCAACCGGTATGGCACATGATGATGATTCTATGGTGTAAAAGAAAGCAACAAGAAAGGTCTCAGTCTGAATAGTAAGAAAACAGAAGTAATGGTTATATCGGAGAAACAATCACCACCATCATGCAGCATACAAATAAACGAGACAAATCTGAAACAAGTGCAACGTTTCAAATACTTGGGCACAATAATAACCTCAGATGGAAGATGCACCACAGAAATAAAAAGCAGAATAGCTCAGGCCAAAATAGCATTTTAGAAAATGAAAAATATCTTATGCAACAAATCTATGTCAATAAAAATGAGAAAGAGAGTTCATCGGTGCTATATAGAACCAATTCTGACCTATGGAAGCGAATCATGGACAGTGGACAAACAAATGAAAAGACGATTGGAGGCCAAAGAGATGGGATTTCTCAGAAGAATGTTGAAAGTTCCCTGGACAGCTAAAAAGACCAATGAGGAAGTTCTCAAAGAGGCCAACACAAAAAGGGAGCACTTAAAAAACATCAGAAAGAAGCAATCAGCATTTTTCGGGCACATCATGAGAAGAGGAAAGTTGGAATACTTGGTTACAACTGGCAAAATAAAAGGAAAGAGAGATCGCGGGCGATAAAGAGAGAAAATACTGGATAGCTTGGTGTCATGGCCTGGAAAACAGTCAACAACAGAACTGATACGATGCAATGTAGATAGAAGATTGTGGAGGAACATGATCACCTACGCCAACCGGTATGGCACATGATGATGATTCTATGGTGTAAAAGAAAGCAACAAGAAAGGTCTCAGTCTGAATAGTAAGAAAACAGAAGTAATGGTTATATCGGAGAAACAATCACCACCATCATGCAGCATACAAATAAACGAGACAAATCTGAAACAAGTGCAACGTTTCAAATACTTGGGCACAATAATAACCTCAGATGGAAGATGCACCACAGAAATAAAAAGCAGAATAGCTCAGGCCAAAATAGCATTTTAGAAAATGAAAAATATCTTATGCAACAAATCTATGTCAATAAAAATGAGAAAGAGAGTTCATCGGTGCTATATAGAACCAATTCTGACCTATGGAAGCGAATCATGGACAGTAGACAAACAAATGAAAAGACATTTAGAGGCCACAGATTAGGGATTTCTCAGAAGAATGTTGAAAGTTCCCTGGACAGATAAAAAGACCAATGAGGAAATAATCAAAGAGGCCAACACAAAAAGGGAACTCTTAAAAAACATCAGAAAAAAGCAATCAACATTTGTTGGGCACATCATGAGAAGAGGAAAGTTGGAATACTTGGTTACAACTGGAAAAATAAAAGGAAAGAGAGATCGCGGACGACAAAGAAAGAAAATATTGGATAGCTTGGTGACATGGCATGGAAACCATTCAACAACAGAACTGATACGATGCACTGTAGATAGAAGATTGTGGGGGGACATGATCGCCTACGCCAACCGGTATGGCACATGATGATGATGATGATGGTGTATTCTATCAAAAGCTTTGGTGTAGTCTATGAAGCAGGCATATATTGTTTTTTTTTTTACTTCTATGTACTTTTTTATTAATGTCCTCATGCAGAATATGGCTTGCTTTGTCCCACTATTTTTCCTAAATCCAGATTGCTGCTCATCTAATTCAGTATTGATTTGATTTTATATCCTTCCTTGTATAACTTTTAGTAAGATTTTTTTTACATGGCTCATAAGGCTTATTGTTTTAAAGTCACTGCATTCAATTGCACCATTCTTTTTAGGCACTGCAATGGAACTTTATGTTTTTAGTTTATTTGGTATGTATCATGTATGGTACATGTCGTTGCATATGCCTGTGGTCACTCTAATGCCAAATTTTCTAGCGCCTGTGTCATCTTTATCTGTATGCTGCCAGGTCCTGCTTCTTTTCCTTTTTTCGTTGTTTGTACAATTTTTTTCCACTTCAGATTTTACTATTTTATAGCCTAAAAAAAAAAGTAAAGTACCCCCGTCACGCCAAGTGGCGTATAGGGAATATGGTGTTAATGACCATAAATTTTACAGACCTTCGGCACATGATTTTGGGTAATGTGGTTGGTATTACGCTCGTGCCGCTTTACTTTCCCAGAAAAAAATCCGGTACCCATTTAAGGCTTGGTGAACCCGGAAGCCGTCGGTTGAGATCGAACCCTACCCCTTGTCCTTTGTAGTCCAGTTCACTAACCACTGAGCTATCGCGGCTCCGATTTTTATAGCCTGATGTACATAATTGTTTTTTTTTTATTTTGATCATGAAATAGTTATGTTATATATTCCTGCCATCTATCTATTATATAATTCTTGTTTGTTAGCATTTCCTTTTTTTTGTCTGCAATGCATCCGCTGTCTGTGACTTTAAAAAATTTGTATTAGTCATTCTTTTTATTTTTGTGTGCATCCCTCTTAAATCTTGTTTACTTTCCCTACTTTCGATTTCTAGACATCTTTGGCTGAACCAGTCTTCTTTTGCCTTTTTGCATTTGGCGTTTTTCATTATCTATTTTATTGTATTGCGCAGTGTTCTTCGCTTGTCTTCTTTCTTCCATTTTTTCTTAGATGATGTTAGTTATTCATTTTTTTGTACCAAGGTAGCACTATGGGAGGGTGAGGAATGCCGCCTCCCAGCGTGAGTTTCGATGCTTGATGAAACCTATCCAGAAGTGTCCGAACACTTCTGGATAGGGGGCCGAGCACATATGGCTGAAAACTCGCGAGCTAAGACGACGATTCCAGTCTCGTACTTTACCTTTATCTTTTGTTTTTTGTTCTGTTCCTTTTTGGGTAAGGAGTCGCAAGTTTCTTGCATTCTTTTCTCTATGCGTTGTCATTTGGTTGTAACTTTTTCATCAGGATTTCTCTTCTGCACTGCTCAATCCCTTCTTCTAGCAGCTTCTATGTGTTTTCTCTTCTCTTGCTCAAAGTAGGTGTTACATATTATCAGTCTGTTTTCTTCCCAGAGTTGTATTAATCTTTCTGCTCTGTCATTTCTATTTTCTAAACCATGATTTCCTATAGTGATCTTATATATACTTTTTCCTACTTTAGCATTCATATCACCCATTACAATCAGGATATCCGAAGATTTCACTTGCTTCATAACTTTATTTAGATCTTCATAGTATATCTCTATTTGTTCATCTGTGTAGTCTTGAGTAGTTGCGTATGTCTGTATTATTAATTTATCGAATGGTTCATTTTGAGTAGTATAACCATGTCACTGTATGTCCAGTGAGTATTTATATTATTGTTGGTCGGTTTTTATTAGTATTCCTACCCTTCTTTGATGTTCTGCTGTGTTGCCTGAATATATAAATGTATATTTTTCGTCCTCTATGTACCCACATCCTTTCCAGCTTGTCTCTGATATGCCTAAAATATCTATGTTTAGTCGTTCTGCTTCTAGAAAAAGATTTTATAATTATGCTTCTTGGTAAAGAGTCCTAACATTCTATGTACTTATTTTTAGATCTTCCTTCGACATAAGTTACAAATCTTCTCCAAGTATTCCTCTGGACTAGTACGTGATGAGGCTCCAATCTCTTTCACTGTGGTCAGCAACATTCGTCTTTCGTGTCGTGAGCAACAGTATAAAACAATGACCTATCACCGATAGGTCTATCTCGATTGAAAAGAAGATAAATAGATAAATATCCACTTAACAACGAGAATTTCCATCGTCCACCAGCCTGTCAGAAGTTAAACAACGACAACCTGCATGAACAGAACATTCAATCCAAGCAGCACACCGCGTGTAACCGGCGTATTTCGAAACAACACACGTTGTAACGGAAAACACTGTCCACATACGGACGCCATCTTGGACACACCTTTATCCTTTACCAGTCCTGTAAGTCTGTTGGAAGTTAAGGGCTTAAAATTTTAAAACATACATGTGGGGGGTGGGGGGGGAGCAACCTATCAAATGTTTACCCCACAAACGTTATCGCTAGGTGTCACGTGTGATCTTTGTGTGGTTTAATTGTAACTTTTTAGATGATTACATTTTTAAAATAACTATCTGATCTTGTTTTTTTTTCTTGAATAGAACACTTGGCTGAACTCTAAAATCGTATATATTCGTTAGAAACATGTCACTTTCGATATAAGTAAAGAGCCACGTCACGCCAAGTGACGTATTGGGAATATGGTGTTAATGACCATAATTTCCACAGACCTTCAGCACATGATGCTTTTGGGTAATGTTGTCGGTATTACGTCAGTGCTGCTTTACTTTCCATGAAAAATTCGGTGCATATTTAAGGTTGGATGAACCCGGAAGTTATCGATTAGGATCGAACTCGACCACTTTTGACATTATATAGTCCAGTTCACTAACCACTGAGCTATAGTTGCTCCTACTTTCGGTATACGATATATATATATATATATATATATATATATATATATATATATATATATATATATATATATTTATATATTTATATATATATACATTTATATATATATATATATATATATCATAAATGATTTTGTCGCTGAACATCGATGCTGTGGATGATCTAGACTCACGTGCACTTGGTCAAGAACCCGTTTCCACGTTATAAACTGGTCAGCTCCAGTAAATAGTTCTGCAGCACGCGGATACACTGTGAGCCTTTTACAAATTAAATTAGTTACGCGTCCTTGACGACAGACCGGCGAAAACAAACTGCCATTTTTTTTGACGCGTTCAATAGCACAATCAACAACAAAGATGAGTATCAGTGATCAAATAAAGAATTCGTAACAAAATGCAATGAATCAAAAGAAGCAAAGTGATTTGCATCTAATAGAAAACGCGTACAATCACATGATCCCTTCGAATATCAATAAAAACAAAAAAAATAAACAGCAAAGTTCACTGGAAATCAGCACTTATCTGTGATTCCACTGAAGAAGACTGCGAACAGGGCGCCATAATCCCCGGAAGTCTCCGTTTGTCACATTCGACAGGAAAAGTAGGGAACAGAACCCGGTCGTAGTTAATGCTGAGGTCAATGGTCTCATCTGCGATAACACCGATGAGAAAGATGCAGTCATCTATACAGACGGATCTGTAAGACGACACCAAAGAAGTGCATGGACATTTACAGCACGCTCGGCAGGCAGAATAACGAAAACGAAGAAAAAACGAAGACAGTGGTGCATACGTCATGACCACGAGAAGCATGACAATGGAGATGATGGCAGTGACCAAGGCATTCAAATGGTTAGTCACAAGACTACACCCACGCATGTATACAGAGTGATTCGATGAGCATGATAAAAAAAGTGGAGGCGGGCTCTGTACGCATGCAATGGGTAGAGTCGTTGCAGAAATCCAAAATACGTAAGGTCACCTGTGTCTTTGTACCTGGACATGCGGGAGTACGGGGAAATGAAAAAGCGGACAGGTTGGCTAGCTGCGCTGTCGTTGAGGACGGGCAACCAATGGATCGGGCGGGCATCATCAATGCCCTCCGAGAAGTGGTAAGAGCACAGGACTTGGACAAACACAGATCCACGTCACTTCGTCGGATGATGGAAATGGGAGTTAAGATGGGCACAGCCAGAAATGAGAAACTTAGTGGCCGTGTAAGAAGACTTATCAACCAACATAGAGCTGGAGTCATCAGTCGCTGGACACTGAGGGAATTGCTGAGGAGGGTTTCTGAGCACCTATGGACATGTTCGAAGTGCAATGATGATGACCCGCAAATAACTCAATAACTCTATATATATATATATATATATATATTGTATTATAAAGAGTCGATGCTTAGATGTCGAAGACTAAGATGGCTGGGGCACGTCCAGCGAATGGAAGAAAAACGCATCCCCAGGCAAATACTATATAATGAACTAACACACAGAAAAAGACAAATCGGGTGACCTAAACTACTATATAGAGATTTATGTAAATCATCTCTGAATTACTTCTCCATCTGTGAAGATGACTGGGAACATCAGGCAAGTGATCGCACATCAGAGAGCATGTATAAGGAATGGTATAACATCATCTGAGACTGTGCTAAGGCAAAACTTAGAAGAGAAAAGACTCGAGAGAAGCTGTTCCACAAAAACAAAACCTCAAAAAAATATACACAATAGCCTCCACTATACCGTCTGACAAAAGAGGTCAAAACCGCCAGAAATAGCCATACATATACTATATAGACTATTGAAATCTACATCCAAAGTAAACTGGCGACATAACATTTGAGAATTATTGAATTAAATACCAAAATATTATTAAGAATAATTTTGTGATGAGAGAAAAACAAAATGAAACCATTAATTAGTGATGAAGAGTGTAGATTTGTTCAAAGAAAATAGGCATAAATATGAAATATACTTTACTTCCTTTACTCCAATTTTTAAATCAATCTTTGTCTGCCTTTTTTTTTATTATGTTGGTTTGTACCTGATGAAGGCTTATGCCGAAATGTTGTTGTTAGTTTCGTCTCTCTATATAAGTTTAACTGCTAGATGTCATTTTATGTTTATTTTAAAAAAATGATTTGTTGAAAGCAAAAGTGCCACCGCCATATACGTCTTACAAACATTAGTTTTAAAAAGTCGTAGAAGTGAAAAATGTGTACTTATTTTTTATAGACTACTGTACTAATCCAAGGCAGAGCATTAAAAAATAATAAATGGGAACAATGTTAATTTCGGATGGTGGTGCACACCTAAAGTGAGGTGCTGAGTAAAAAGTAAAAAGTTTGAATTCAAAGATTTAAAAATGTATTAATGAAAAAGATATATACTTTGGAATGAATTTAATTTGTGGAAGGCTTTCAGTGTATCTGCGTGCTGTAGAGCTATTTACTGGATTTGGCCAGTTTATAACGTGGAACGGGATCTGGACCGTGCGACTGAGTAAGTGCACGTGAGTCTTGACCATCCACAGCATCGAGGTTCAGCGACAATATCATCTATGACGACGGTAAATGTATGTATTCAGATGCAGCCCAAACGACATCATCGAAGAAGGAAAACACAAGCGTGGTGGCATTAAACTTTTGAAGTGTGAGAGGCTAGGCCTAAAGTATGTGCGAGTTACTTATTGGAATTGTGGGTCCATAAATCAACGACGGCCCATTCTTGATAAGCTACTGTGCGGCGCCAATATAATGGTTTTACAAGAAACTCTTCTTGGTGACAGGACAGTAAGTGCTCCTGGCTTTCATTGTTTTTACAATAGACGACACCTTGGGCATGCCATCCTTGTGCGCAACAATATGGTGGCAGCTGAGGTTGATATGTCTGCGTGGAACAATGCAGAATTGCAGGTACATGCGGCTAGGGTGCAGACCCCACTTCATTTCGTGATTGTTAATGTGTATTCCTGTAATGGGAAGGTGAACACATAACAATGACAGAATCTCTTCGAGTTCGATGAAGAGAAAGTCATTTTCTGCGGAGACTTTAATGCTAGAGGAAACCAGCGGGGTAACGTCATAACCAAACAAGCAGGGAGAAGACCTAGAGAACGCGCCGGTGTCGGCCGATTTAGTGTGTTGAATGATGGAAGGGCAACAAGAATGGCCACTCCAACAGGGGACTCTGATAGTGTCATAGACCTGGCACTGGTGTCATCCACCTTCGCACCGGTTTGCAGGTGGAGTGCACTGGGGTTCCACGGAAGTGATCACTTTCCATGTGTCCTCCTAATTGATAAAAGCAGAAATAGAAGCCAGGAAAGAAAGCTCCATACATTCAACGACGAGAAAACAGACCAGGACGTCATTAGCAATATCAGACATAGGAAATAGAGCGCCCCTCGTAGAAGGCAGGAGAGATAGACGCAGCCACCCTGGTGGAACGTAGAAGTCGAGGAAACTTGGCGGAGCAAGAGACAAACGGCCAAGACATGACAGAAAGCCAGAAGGAATGGAAGAACACAACCTGAGCTCTTGAAGCGTCTCAAAATAGAGGTCGACCAAAAAACGATGCACTTTAAACTATGCGCTAAACAGGCTAAGAATGCCAAATGGGATGACTTCTGTAAAAAAGTGTGCACAGAAAAATCGCTCGCCACATTCTGTCGGCTTCATCAGAGCATGAATGGCACAACACGACACAGAGGCATACCAGACTTTCAGAGCACAGGCCGGATATGGCACAAATCAGATGAGAGCAATGGGAAGGCCTTGCTTGCCCGCTTCATTGAGCAGATGGACCAAAGAAATGAGGCTGTAAGAATGAGGATACGGGGATCGCTGTCAAAATTGTGTACGGATGTAGTGCTGGAAGATCTCACAATTACAACCGGTACCATTCGCATGACACTTAAAAGGTCACACAACACTGCTCCTGGTCCAGATGGTGTTCGTTAAGATGTCATAGGCGATTTAGCTGATGACGACTTGACAAAACTGGCCAATGAGTTTAATGCCAGTATTCGGAGTGGCCAGATTAAGGAGGAGTGGCTACACAGCTACTTATTACTGCTACCAAAACCAAACAAGGACCATTCTTAGATCAGTGCCTACAGAATCATCACAATGCAGAACACTGCGGGCAAGTTGCTGGAGAAAATAGTTGCCCGTGTCCTCACCTGTCACCTTGAACAGAAACGAATATTCCCACCCACACTCGGAGGTTATAGATAAAACAAAGAGACATGGCTCAATGCGGCAGTCTTTGCCTATGACGTCTTCGAAGGCTTCCACAGACGGTGGATCGCCGCGGCACTGTTTCAGAGGAAGGTGATACTCATATGTGGAAGTTGGTCTTCCGAGCCAATATCCAGGGCTGCCACAAGGCTCACCATTGTCACCAGTTCTATTTAACGTGTAAACAATAACGATCACGGAACAACAGCTGGTTGGGAGGGGAAGAACTATGACTTTTGCTGATGATATTCTGGTATATCGACAGGGAAGAGACAGACGGGGAATCGCCTCCACAATGAAAGACGAACTCGATAGCATTTCTTCCTGGTGTCGAGTTTCAGGTGCCTTGGTTAATCCTAATAAAGCATCAGTTTCATGGTTCTCCCTTAACAATCATATCGTTAATTTGACCACACCGGTAGTACGAATGGGAGCTGATGACCAGGGACAAGTTGATGACATACCTTGGAGTTAAGTTTGATCGCAGCCTGTGTTTTCTGGACCACGTCGACCATGTGATAACAAAATTTCGCAAAGGATTAGCCGCCTTGAAGGTCATGGCAGCTGCCAACATCGAGCAGAGGCTACTTACTCTTATGTTCCAGGGATTGGTCCTCGCACCAATCGAGTATGCCATGGCAATTCTTACTGTCAGTACGACTCAAATTGATAGGCTGGAGAAAATACAGAATGAAGCCATGCGCAATATCCTGGGATGTACGAGGGACACTCCCTGTGTAGCAATGAGGTATCTTCTTGACTTTCCAACCATGGATGACAGAATCATGATCTGGAGAGCACGAGCATACCTGAAGATTAGTACACATACAGAGCATCCATTGCACCACGTGCTCAACACAGTGAAAGGTGCCAGGCTCAAAGAGGCAAATTATGGGTGGGCTGAGCAGAAGATGTTATCAAACAGGCCTGTGGGCTTACCAATATCAACGTTGGTGAGGAGTGGATACCGGTGCCTACGTCTTTCAAAGGGACTTTCTCGTGTATTGTCACACTCAACAGGAAAAGTAGGGAACAGAACCCGGTCGCGGTTAATGCCGAGGTCAATGGTCTCATCTGCGATAACACCGATGAGAAAGATGCAGTCATCTATACAGACGGATCTGTAATACGGCACCAAAGAAGTGCATGGACATTTACAGCACGCTCGGCAGGCAGAATAGTCAAGTAAAACAGTGGTGCATACGTCATGACCACGAGAAGCATGACAATGGAGGCGATGGCAGTGACAAAGGCATTCAAATGGTTAGAGTCACAAGACTACACCCACGCATTTTTTCTGAGTGATTCGATGAGCATGATTACAAAAGTGGAGGCGGGCTCTGTACGCATGCAATGGGTAGAGTCGTTGCAGAAATCCAAAATACGTAAGGTCACCTTTATCTATGTCCCCGGACATGCGGGAGTACGGGGAAATGAAAAAGCTGACAGGTTGGCAAGCTGCGCTGTCATTGAGGACGGGCAACCAATGGATCGGGCGGACATCATCAATGCCCTCCGAGATGTGGGAAGGGCACAGGACTTCGACAAACACAGATCCATGTCACTTATTCGGATGATGGAAATGGGAGTTAAGATGGACACAGCCAGAAATTAAAAACGTAGTGGCCGTGTAAGAAGACTTATCAACCAACATATAACTGGATTCGTCAGTCGCTGGACACTGAGGGAATTGCTGAGGAGGGGATCTGAGCACCTATGGACATGTTCGGAGTGCAATGATGATGACCCGCTAATAACTCAATAACTTTGGAAGTCACAGAAATGCGGCTTACATAAAAATGCTGAGAATATTACGGGACAGTTACAAGTAGTAAAAAAAAAACTTCTTAAGAATGATACCCTCCTCAAAAAAACATTAAAAACCATTTTGCCATCAAGAAAAAGTTCTAATATTTGCCTTATAGGCCTACTAGAAAGAGAACATGTGGTGTCATTGGTATCGAAAACAGTCAACAGAATTGATATGATGCACAGTGGACATGTCCACCTACGTCAACCGGTATGCCACACGAAGATGAGAAAGGGAACATCTTAGGCATATTGCGACAGCGAGGAAAAGAAATGATTGAAGAAGAGATATTTAGGAACAGAGAGAAAATAAATTGAATAGTGATTTTTATAGCACGGTTTGCTAGAAAGTCAACAGGAGAATTTAAAAGCAACTGTAGAGAGAAAAAGTTTTGGTTTAAACATGATCATATACGCTAGCACGTGAGTAGTAAGTATGTAAAAAATACATGGTTATACATGATGATAGTATTGTTTCCGGTGGGTGAATTGTGGGCGTGTGCGTTATCAATTAAACAGGGAAAATATTACATGCTAACACAAATTACAAAGAAATAACTGAGAAATCCGTGTATCTTTAAACACAAAAAAATGCAGTTTCAAGCTATGGAAAAAATATTTACAATCTGGTCGCTCCTCAAAATACAAGAAGGTGTTTTCACACAACCCAGAATCAGTCGTATGGCAGAACTTGCATTCATCAGGCGAGATCATTATTTGGACAATCATCATCATCATGTGCCATACCGGTTGGCGTAGGTGATCATGTCCCTCCACAATCTTCTATCTACAGTGCATGTTATCAGTTCTGTTGTTGACTGCTTTCTATGCCATGACACCAAGCTATCCAGTATTTTCCCTCT
This sequence comes from Megaustenia siamemsis, assembly GCA_032433765.1. Taxonomy (NCBI): domain Eukaryota; kingdom Metazoa; phylum Mollusca; class Gastropoda; order Stylommatophora; family Ariophantidae; genus Megaustenia; species Megaustenia siamemsis. The sequence continues at coordinate 19,497,296 of JAVIAB010000102.1, forward strand.
TTGTCGTCCGCGATCTCTCTCTCCTTTTATTTTGCCAGTTGTAACCAAGTATTCCAACTTTCCTCTTCTCATGATGTGCCCAAAAAATGTTGATTGCTTTTTTCTGATGTTTTTTTAAGAGTTCCCTTTTTGTGTTGGCCTCTTTGAGAATTTCCTCATTGGTCTTTTTAGCTGTCCAGGGAACTTTTAACATTCTTCTGAGAAATCCCATCTCTGTGGCCTCTAATCGTCTTTTCATTTGTTTGTCTACTGTCCATGATTCGCTTCCATAGGTCGGAATTGGTTCTATATAACACCGATGAACTCTCTTTCTCATTTTATTGACACAGATTTGTTGCATAAGATATTTTTCATTTTCTGAAATGCTATTTTGGCCTGAGATATTCTGATTTTTATGTCTGTGGTGCATCTTCCATCTGATGTTATTATCGTGCCCAAGTATTTGACGCGTTGCACTTGTTTCAGATTTGTCATGCTTATTTTTATGCTGCATGATGGTGATGATTGTTTCTTTGATATGACCATTACTTCTGTTTTCTTACTATTCAGAATGAGACCATTATTGTTGCTTTCTTTTACTATTATGTTCCATCATTTCTTGTAGTTCATTCTCTATCTCTGCTATTAAGACTGTGTCATCCGCATATCGCAAATTATTTATGTTGTGACCGTTCTCTTCAATTCATTTTTTGTTTACTATTGGTCTCATAATATGTTCGCTGTAAAGTGAAAACAAATCCGGCAACAGAACACAACCTTGTCTGACCATTTGGACAATGGCTCCTGAAAAAATGGGACGCAGGGTTTGATAATTATTTGTAAATAAGACAACAAAATTATTTTAAAGACAGTGATCTGCTCTATTTTTTTTACTTTAGCACCCATCATCCATCGCTTAGAAAATTCCATATGCGTACACCTTCCGGAATAAATTTGCAAGTTTTCTAAAAGACATGTACATTGGCAACCAATGATGTGTAAGACTAAAATGATGTAAAAGATGTACGACTAAAACTATGATCATAAACAAAGAAAATACTCAAAACCCCAAGTGAATAACAAAATTGAAGAAATTGATCAAAAACTGTTTGTTCAGAACTACAACTACTTTGGACATTCTATAACCAGTGCTGGAAAATGTGCAACTGAAATAAACAAAAGAATAGGAATGGCAAAAAGTAATTTTAATGTCATGAAAAATATACTAACATTTAAAAAAATAACACCAGGGCAAAAACTAAGGACAGCAAAATGTTATATCTGCTCAACATTCATATATGGTGCAATAACATGGACACTAGATAAGAAAACAGAACAGAGAATTGAAGCCTTTGAAATGTGAATTTATAGAAGAATAGGTAGAATTGGATGGGAAGAAAAGAATACAAGTGATGAAGTCTTAAAACAACTAAAAATGAAAAGAGAACTACTAAACACAATTCAAACAAGACAAATGCGATTTTTGGGCCATGTTAAAAGACACACCAGCCTACTAAAAGTAATATTGGAGGGGAAAATACAAGGTAAAAGAGTCAGAGGCAGACCAAGACTAGCAAGGACGAGTAACATCAAAAGATGGAAAAAATCAGCCTATGAAAACCTGCACCATCAAAGCAAGAGACAGAGCAGAATGGCGCTCCGTGGTAGCCAACCTTCGTTGTGGAGATGGCACTCGATGATGATGATGTGTAAGACATGAAGAACAGCAGAGACCTTAGTTCAGAGTCATAACGGGATAACTCACTTGTGTATTTTATCACCACACTTTTTCCTTGTGGTAAAAGACTGGATCATGTGAATGGTTGTTGACAAAAGACCGAGATGAATTCCATGGTGTTTTACTGGACATCTTCAAAAGACTGACTTTGTAAACGATGTTGGATTACTTGCCCACTGTTACCAGGACATACAAGAGAAAATGGATGATGTAGATCACTTTGCTCTCACAGTACGACTGAAGATAAATACAGAGAAAAATACAATTATGGGGATAAATGCCAAAAGTAAAAAGAAAATTACTTTCAGAGGAGTGGAAACAGAAGAAGTGGGTTATACTAAATATGCGGGAGGGCTTGTTTCATCAAATAGCGATATTAAGAAAGAGGTCTCTGCTAGAATAGGCATGTCAGTCCAGGCATTGAACAGATTTAGCAACATTTAGCGTGCAACTTGTCTCCAATTCAGCATCAAGCTTAGAATGCTTAGAAGTCACATGTGCAATCGATAATCATATATGCAGCAGAAACGTGAAGAATGATGAACCATAGATAGAAAGCCAACTTTGAGGATTTAAAGATCAATGTATCTTAGCCGGTCGTTCTTCCTCCAATATTTGAGGGCTCTCTTTGGACCCGAACATGTGGCCGTTGAACTTTAACAATTCTCTTCCGATTTGACAGGTGGTTTCATTTTGGAAACAAATTCACCGCTCATTATTTTTTTAATAATGTGGTCGATATTGCGCTAGTGCAGTCTGTTCTTCTCAGAAATATCAAGTAATGGTAAAGGCTGGGTGAACCAGAAATCGTCAATCAAAACTGAACCCTACATCTTGTCTTTAGTACACTTAGTTCACAAAACATTAAACTACCACAGCTCCCTTTGACTTGTATGGTCAAGTGCATTTTCTTTCTGAGCACACTTTCTGCAGTCCACTGTAGTACATTCAGTCATATTAATGAGATTTGGCTCCTGATGTTCTCGTCTAACCATAGTCTTTGGTGATGGAAAATGTAAGACTGAAATGAACAAAATAATAGGAATGGCAAAAAATAATTTTAATGTCTTGAAAAATATACTAACATCAAAACAAATAACACCGGGACTAAAATTAAGGACAGCAAAATTTTATATTTATTCAACATTCATATATGGTGCAAAAACATGGACACTAGATAAGAAAACAAAACACATAATTGAAGCCTTTGAAATGTGGATTTATAGAAGAATAGGAAGAATTGGATGGAAAGGAAAGAAAACAAATGATGAAGTTTTAAAAGAACTAAAAATTAAAACAGACCTACTAAACACAAACCAAATGAGACAAATGGATTTTTGGGGCATGTTAAAAGATACAATAGCCTACTATAATCTTGGAAGTAAAAATACAAGGTAAAAGAGGCAGAAGCAGACCAAGACTAACATTATCATCATCATAATGTGCCATACCGGTTGGCGTTGGCGATCATGTCCTTCCACAATCTTCTATCCACAGTGCTCTCTCTCTCTCTGCGATCAGGACTCAATCAGAGCAGGATTATAGACTCTCACATGAAATCAGCTATCAGGTTAAGTGTGTTGATCGCCCCCACAGACAGAACATCACAATTAGAGCCCGCCAGATCCACTCTGATTGAACACCCGTTAAAACGTTGCACTGTGTTCTGCGCCAGTGACCCAGTGCATCCGATTTCAGCCAGCATTTTATTCAGGTTAGCTTTACTTAGCCTTTGATTGTCCCCAATCTTCCAGCAAGGCAGCAGATGATCTTTTCTGTAGGGGGATTCTGCCCTTAGATGGTCGGCCCTCCCAGGTTTACGAGCACCATCTGCCCGAGTCACTAGAGGTGACTAACACAGACATGCACACACAAAGATATGAGATGTGACAAACACAGACATGCACACAGCGATACGAGGCATGACTAAAACTGACACACATTAATATATATGACACATGACTAACACAGACATACACACAAAGATATGAGATATGTCTGACACGGACATGCACACACAAAGACACGACACATGCCCAACACAGACATGCACACAATGACACGAGATATGACCAACATAGACACGCACACACAAAGACACGAGATGTGACCAACACAGCCATGCACACACAAAGACATGAGATGTTACTAACATAGCCATGCACACACAAGGACACGAGATGTGACACACACAAACATGCACACACAAAGACACGAGACATGACTAACATAATCATGCACACAAAGATATAAGACATCACCAACCCAGACATGCACACACAAAGACGTGACACACGATCAACACAGACACACACCAAGACATGAGATATGACCAAACACATACACACACAAAGACACGAGACATGACTAACACGGACATACCAAGACACGAGACATGACCAACACGACACACACCAAGATATGAGCCATGGCTAGCACACACACACACACACTAGCCATGGCTAGCACAGAAACACATCAAGATATGAGCCATGGCTAGCACAGAGACACATCAAGATATGAGCTATGGCTTCACGGAAAAACACCAAGAAATTAACCATGTCTAGCACAGAAACACATCAAGGAATCCATATGCTTGGGTTTGTTGTAATCGGCAGACTCTTCTTAAGGTGGGAATCATCGACATACGAGAGGCAGGCCCCGATTAACTGTTCACAGGTTTCGTTCAAACAGTTGACCGGTGATTTGAGAGCGCAGTCTGACCCCTAGAACGTTCCCCTTGCATGTACAGTTCCCGTTTGACTATTCACAGATGTCGTTGAAACAGTTGTCCGGACATTTGAGAGTGCAGTCTGACCCGTAGTACGTTTCCTTGCACGTACAGTCTGTACTTTCCAGTTCACATATGATGTCACAGCCATCAGAACACGTCTGTTTGCACTGTAGCTCAAAATTACCATCGGGACAAGTGTCATTACAGGTGTAGCCAGGATGCTTACATTGTAGGCATTTTCCGGATTTTTCCTCACATAAAGGACAGAAACTAAGACAAGACCCGGAGCAGTCGTGTCCATAGATCCTATGTGAACAGTTGCCGTGACACGTACCGATGATGACGTTGCAGCCTCTGCAACACCCACTACACACTGCACAAAACGACCAAGTATGCCAAATAGGTGTCTGTAAATGTTTGCACCTCACACGCCGTCAGTGCACTGACGGCCTGCGAAATGTTCGGTGAGAGCTCAATCTTAATGTGTGCCATTGTCGCTTGTGTGGTGACTACAATAGTGTTCAAAGAAATATTTGGGTATGATTTGAGAGCCACATTCCCCGCCAATGTAAATGGAGCAGATATTTGCAACTATCGCCCCTTCAATCCGTAACTTGTTGATCAGACCAGCCCCAGAGCAAAAGACGTCAATCTCATGCGAACTAACTACAAACCTTGATTCATTGTTACATGAGGCAGAACCATTTAGTTTTACCGTGAAACTGTCCAGATATGTTAAGTCATTCACATAAATCCTAAACCAGGGGAACGGTAAAGATTGATTGAGAGTTGCCTCAACTGATGTATAATCTGCGTCCGGATTAGATGTGGTGTCGTTGTTATCAAACAGGAAAGTAGGTTCAGATTTTTGAACGTATTTGTAAACGAGATCCAAGTACTGACACTGGGGTCCGAAATATTCGTGCTGACAACTGTCATTGTTTGGGCATGTCCCTGTAGTTTTGTCACAAACTGAGTCATTATAGCAGTGACATTGTAACGTACAGTTTGCCCCAAACCAACCGTCTGCACAAGTTAGGTCATTAGCTACCAAGGTCACGAAGGAAGCCAGCAGAATAAAGACTTGATCTACAGCGGTGGTTAACGAACTGTGTACAAACATTTATTGTCAAACCCGTGGTTACATTTCTAAAAATCCGTCAATTCGCTGTGATAACATATAGCGTGATGTTCAAAGTCAACATTGTTTTCACCGTGGCTTGAACGCGTCCATCTTGGTACGTCCCATGACGTCATATCCAACTTAAATTAAAGAATTAATATGAAGAAATATGGGGGGGGGGGGGGGAATTAATAGGAAGAAAAATGGAGAAAAAAAACTGGATGTTTTACGATCAAAGCTTCCTTGCTGATTGAACAAGAAAGCAAAAGGGAACGATGGACAAATTACATCAAAGATCTTTATGATGATGAACGAACAGAAGTAAATATTAATGATCATGGGGAAGAACCAGAAATACTCAAAGAAGAAGTGGGAAGACGCCTTGCGGAAAAAGTTCCTACACCAGATAATATAACTAAAGAAGAAATTGAAGCCAAGTGTGATTTTGGAATAGAAATAATAACAAAAATATTGAATGATATCTACAACAGCGGATATATATCAGACGACTTTCTAAAATCAATATTCACAGCCCTACCAAAGAAATCTGGTGCGACTGAATGCGATGATCATCGCACAACAAGCCTTATGACTCACATGACTAAAATATTACTAAGAATCATCATGCGAAGAGTGCAAAACAAAATGATTTCAGAAATTAGGGATGAGCAGTGTGGTTTTGTTGGAGGTAAATGTACAAACAATGGCATATACATCATAAGATCTTTAGAAGAATGAGCCATTTAAGTGAAAACAGATCTATACCTATGTTTCATAGATTAAACCAAAGCATTTCACAAAGTAAAGTACCAAGAAATAATAACAATCTTAGGAGACGTAAACGTACACAGCAAAGATCTAAGAATAATAAAGAACATGTATTGGCAAGAATTCATGTGTGTTACCGGGGCCTCATTATGAGGGAGGTAAAGAATAGTGACACTGTGACCTTCCAGACATGTCGTAAGAGGCGACTAAGGAGATTAATCGATGGCTTGACAAGCTGTCATTGTAAAAAGTATTGTTATGGAAACAGCGCCACAGATTTTAGAAGCAGTGATCTCTGCAATATGTGCCATTTTGGCATGCAAGGTTTTTGTTTTTGAGATTGTGGTTCTGCCCTATGTGCCGTCTTCGGCTCGAAAGGACAATAGATAGATTGGCAAGAAACAGCGGCCATTAGAACTAGAAATCAATTGGGAATGTTTCAACAAATAAAACAGAATGTTAGGCAATGTCACCAGATTCATTTAATATTTATAGGGACATTATTTTAAGACCTATAAGGGGCATGCAGGAATAACAATTGGAGGTCATAATATAAATAATCTAAGGTATGCTGATGATACAGTATTAATCGCTAAGAGTGAAAATGAGTTACAAGAAACGTTACACATTGTAGAGTAGGAAAGCAAAAATAAAGTTCTCAGCCTTAATAGCAAAAAGACAGATGTAATGGTAACAACAAAGAAAAAAACATCACCGCAATTTACAATAAAGACAAATGGAACAATGATATTAAAACAGGTAAGTGAATTTAAATATATGGGAACAATGTTAACCTCATATGGTAGATGTACAACACAGGTGAGATGTAGAATGGCTCAGGCAAAAGCAGCTTTCCAAAAAATGTGATGTTACTGTGCAATCCTTTCTTGACAATAGAAACAAGAAAAAGAGTTGTTAAATGTTATGTAGAGTCAGTCTTAACATATGAATGTGAATCATGGACAATAGGACAACAGACATGAAAATAACTGGAGGCTGTAGAATTGTGGTTTTACAGAAGAATGCTGAGAATACCATAGACAGCTTAGAAAAGCAATGAAAACGTTCTGAAAGAGGCCAAAGCTAAAAAAGAGCTAACATCCAATATTAGGAAGAAACAATCATCATTTTTTGGCCATATAATGAGAAGGGAACAGCTGGAATACATTGTGACAACTAGAAAAATTGAGGGACGAAGAGATAGTGGGAAGCAAAGAGAAAAGATACCAGACAGCTTAAGAGAATGGCTTGGCAGAAGGTCAACAACAGAAATGATAAATAGCTGTTGAGATTGAAAGTTGTGGAGAGACATGATCACCTACGCATGATACTTGATGATAATCTTCTTATAAAGCTCGACATTTTGTTGATATATCTGATGAAATAATCAGTAACTTGCACTGTGTGATATTATAAGGTATAGACAATAATACGAGCAACAGTTATGGCGTATATCAATGTAGAGGTTTTGTACGGAAAAGTTCATTATTTCACTTTTTCCTTTGATTTAAACTTACCACCCTGCAAGGCCGCAGTGTATTTAGAGTTTTCTCTTATTCTTGAAAACAAATTATCTTACTAGATTGATGAGTCTTTACCCAGTGTTTGTAAAACGTTTTCGTTGTTTGTTGATTGCTCGCAGGAAAGCTTCGTGCCTCGTCCTTTGAATCAGTTTATAATGAAGAAAGAAGAATGATCTTTTATCTCACAAAATATATATGGTATTCTGTTTAAAACGTGGATGCAGTCTGTTCATAGATATCCACACAAATCATAAAGATAGAGGGGCATGGCCCGCTCGCAACAGTAGCCATGTAGTTCATAAACATACTAATCATATATATATTAATCACTTAGGTGTTTATAGTTTGGTGTAGCAGCCGTGTTATTTTTTCCTATTTTGAAAGCTAATAGCAAGACTTACTTAACTAAATCACGACACAAATATTAAAGAAAAATAGCGCAAAACACTAGTATATATAGAAAGGAAAACGATCGTCCTACCCCATGTTGTGACGTCATAACAGCAATATCCTGAAAAGAGGATGAAAAGAGGCAGTTTAAAAAAACAGAACTTTCCTTTGTTCACATAGCGTTTTGTATCGCATTGTTTTGCATCTCACAGTCCGACACATTTGTCTTGAGCGCACGTTTATTTCCCTAAACTCTTCTGTCAGACCTAAATAATGATTTATAAATATAAATAAATAAAAATACTTGCATTTGTTAATCCTTTAAATATCTTTTTAAAAATGTGCATTTTTTGTGATACTTGGCATGCTGAATCAATAGTAAATAGGCTGTTACCATCTGTAATGCTGTATCATTTTCCTTTCCCTCACCACTGTATTCAATACTACTCCTCTATAACCGCAACGATAAAATTGGCACACATTTCTGTTTCCAACTAAATTATATAATTCACATCTAAAGTGCTACACCATCTTGATCTTATTAGTGTCATCTTTATCTTGAACTTAAATTTTTCGCAAGCCACGCTAAAAAGTATGCGTAGAGTCCACGTGTATAGGCTGCGTGCAAGCGAAAAGTCTCTCAAACAAGTGTCGAAACGTGAATAACGTAAGAAGACAGTCACTATTCCTTGAACGTGAGAAGTGGGCGTTTGGAGCTCTTGTTGATCATAAAAAAACAAAAATCAAAGAGACGAAGAGTAAGAGCAAGCGCTTAATATTTTGTCTGGTTGTCCAAAAGACACATTTAATAGAAAAGTATGTCCACCATCAACTACCATCATCTGAACGAGGTGAAGTCTTCGGTTTAATATATGACACAACAGATTGTAGTATCAAAATGTTTTACAACAAATGAGCTGAAGAGCCAATTGCACGTGTGATATCGGCTAGATATCTCTTGTTGATCTCCCAATTACGTGGTAGTAAAAATAGCAGCGCCTGGCTGCAGCATATATCTCTTTCGTGCGTGATAAACTATATGTGCTTGGAACTTGTGATCACTGTTGTCTTCATCAAAGTGATCAATCAACTTTGACATTTTTAAGCGAACCTGGAAGTTGAAAATACGGTTAAAGTCCTGTTCAATTTTAACTCCTAAATGCCTGAAAGACTTACATGAATTCTTTACGCATAAAATAGATCATAACATTCTTCAAAACCGCATAAATTGACAATCGAAACATTAATCCCTTTTCCTGTTTAATTATTGTCTACTCTACATAATAATTTGCTCGCCTTGTGTGGGATTACGATAGTCAGCCCCGGAACATTGCCTGCATCCATATACCACAGGGACAGATAATTGAGACAAGTTGTTCCCGCCCCTGTCACCGAACACAGGCATTGACAAACTGCAGACGATGTCTTCTTCTGCCTAGCCTCGTGCCACTGCAGGCGTTCGCGACAGCTCGATCTCTGTTCTCGCGACATTACAGTGTGAATTTATCGGAAATTATTCAAAATTCGCCAGAACTTTTCATTGACCGGACGTATCTCTTGTCATGGCGTCAGATATGTGGCAAGACCAGACTTCTGGTTTCAATTTTTTCGCCGATAGCTCCTCCCAGTTCTGGTCTTTCAGACGCCAATGCACGTGCTTACAGATGCGAGATTTTCGCGCCATTTGACCTGTGATTCGTCAGATATTGCAAACAATCGATACGGAAACAAGTGAATTCCACTTGCGTCCCTTGCACAACTTGCGAGGAATGATAGTTGACAGGAAAACGACACTAGCGAGTGTCAAGATAATGTGGCATATGAGTTGTTATTTGGAACTATGTCCTATATCACTGCGTGAATTTAATCACTGCAGAGTGGGGGGGAGGAGGGGGAGGTGAAATAATAGAGAGAAAAACTATGTGTCTACATGAATGAGGTAACGGCACCAATACTCTTGTCCCAGAATTGTTCAATGTCATCAAATGTGTACTTTTGTTTTGAATATATATATATATATATATATATATATATATATATATATATATATATATATACTAATAAATTCTTCTATAATTTTAACTTCACGATATGTCATCCTGCAAATACGTCTTTTCAGTTGATAAAACCGTTTTCTTTCGAACAGATTTCACCCCTTTTTTACGAAAAAAAAAAACAATTTAAAATTGAGGTTTTACATAAACAAAAATATACGAAAACTACCCACTTAACAGAGGGGTTAGCATGAATGCTTATAGTTCTAGAAACTGGCTGTATACAGACCGGATGTGTTCATTCAATTTTTGTTCAGCCAATCTACTTCGTATGAAGATATGCAAATAAGAGGAAATGCATGATTTTTTACTCACCCTTCTTCGGAGCACTTGAGATAGGGGTTAAAAAAGGAGATAGTGCGAACTGGACAGGAACTATCTCCATATTATTTAAATTTACTCAGACAAAGCAGGAAAAATTGTAGTTAGAAAAATACTTCTTTGAAACTTAGCACCCTCACAGAGACATAAAGATCATGTGTTCCGGACTCCAAAGACTAGACTACTTTAAAACTGGACATAGGAAAAACAGCACCCATAGACAAAATGCTGAGGCCACTTCAAATCAACACGAAGGCATTTCTTAGAGCTCTTTGTAAGCGCTTGCATAAGCTGGCAGAGTAGATTTAGAACTTCGCAGCTTTCGATGACATTGACAAATGGGATACTAAAGTATTTTTTTCCGCTCGCCAGCTTTCACCTCTGACTCCCTTAGAAACTATGAACTGAATTTTGATTGTTAATCCGTTTTTCCCTGACAGCTTATAATGTCAACGTAGGTGACTCTAACCAGATGAATGCACTGGTCACTGCCTTCATCTCCATCGTCATGCTACTCGTGGTCATAAGGTATGCACAGCTGTCCTCTTTGGCTATTCTGCCTGCCGAGCGTGTTGTAAATGCCCATGCACTTCTTTGGTATCGTATTACGGATCCGTCTGAATAGATGACTGCATCTTCCTCATCATTGTTATCCCAGATGAGACCGTTGACCTCCGCATTGACCACGACATAGTTCCCTACATTTCCTGTCGAGTGTGACAATACACCAGAATGTCCACCTGAATGACGTAGGTAGAGGTATCCACTCCTCGCCAGCGTTGATATTGGTAAGCCCACAGATCTGTCTGATGTCAATCTGTTCGGCCCACGCATGATTTGCCTGTTTTTAACCTGACACCTCTCCCTGTGTTGAGCTCGTGGTGCAATGGATGCTCTTTATCTGCACATCTTCAGGTATGCTCATGCCCTCCAGATCTTGATCCTGTCATCCATGGTTGGAAAGTCAAGAAGATACCTCATTGCTACACAGGGAGTGTCCCTCGTACATCCCAAGATAATGCGCATAGCTTCATTCTGTATTTTTTGACTGACAGTAAGAATTGCTTACTCGATTGGTGCGAGGACCAGTCCCTAGAACAGAAGGGTAATCAGCGGGATTAAAACTCACAACCTCTCTGTCTCGAGACTGGCGTCTGGCCTCGAAACCATCCAGTCCCTAATACTAAAGATTTTACTCCTTCTAATTCAAATTAACTTGTCTGAAAGCAAGATTGAAAAAAACAAACTATCTAAAAACATATCGCCATTTTGCTCATGATGCAGCTCTATATGCTAACAACGATGATACCTTATTGTTTAAGATGGCGGAGTGACCATGCCGGTGTATTTTTTGATTCAGTGAAACATCAATATTTCTAGTCTATATGGATTATGAGTCAAGTTTCCAATTCCAGAGAATGATATAATGTGATCTAAAATATCATTAAGCAGGATAGACATATAGAATTTTGTTTTTTAAGAGTGTATAATAACAGTTTCTGTGTGAAAACAACAAAAATGTAGAGAAACAACACGAGTAGAAAATGGGTCACGGCCAACAGTGACCACAATGCGCGGGCACGCATTGGTAGCATAAACAACAGCCCTTACTCTGCGACAGAACTAGGACAGCGGCAGAGGACAATGTAACATACTCACAACAGTGCTCAGAGCCAAAATAATGGAGAAACAATCGCGATCATACAGACACAACGTAAATAAAATTGCAACCATAAATATTTGCGGTATCAGAGACAAAGAAGAACAATTAATCGACTCAAAGATAAAAAGAAGAATCAAAATACTCGGAGTAGCAGACACAAGACTGAAGGAGAAACAAACAAGGAAAGCGTACATGAATTATATCTTAACAAACTCAGGAGTTAACACCAACGAAGTAGCAAAACACGGAGTAGGATTCAATATAGACCCAGAAACGTCCAAAAACATTATAGAAATACATCAACATTCAGAAAGGATAATTACCCTAAGAGTAATAGAAAACAACGTCAACATAACATACATCCAAATATATGCACCTTGCAACAACAACGACGAAGAAAGCGAAGAATTCTACGAAATACTTAACGAAATCTTAAACAAAGTAAATAATAACGAAGATCTACTGGTGATGGGGGACTTTAACGGGAGACCAGGGAAACGCAATTATGAGAACTCCAAATATCTGGGCCCATTTGGAGATAACACAAATAGAAAGAACGAAAATGGCAACCGACTGCTTGAATTATGCAATCAACATGAATTATGCATAACTAATACTTTCTTTAAACATAAAGACTCACAAATATACACCTGGTGTAAATGGAACGATACCAATTGTAAAAGTCAAATAGATTTCATCCTAGCGAGAACACAAAGGAAGAGAAAATCAGAGACAGCAGAGCGGTACCTAACATCACAAATGATCATCATTCATCTTTGAGTGCCGTCTCCGCAACGAAGGTTGGCTACCATGGAGCGCCATTTTGCTCTATCTCTTGCTTTGATGGTGCAGGTTGTCATCGGTTGATTTGTCCATCTTTTGATGTTACTCGTTCATGTTAATCTTGGTCTGCCTCTGCCTCTTTTACCTTGTATTTTCCCCTCCAGGATCACTTTCAGTAGGCTGTTGTATCTTTTAACATGGCCTAAGAATTGCATTTGTCTTGTTCTAATTGTGTTCAGAAGTTCTCTTTTCATTTTTAGTTGTTTTACGACTTCGTCGTTTGTTTTCTTTTCCTTCCATCCAATTCTACCTATTCTTCTATATATCCACATTTCAAAGGCTTCAATTCTCTGTTCTGTTTTCTTGTCTAATGTCCATGTTTCAGCACCATATAGGGATATTGAGAAGATGTAACATTTTGCTAATCTTAGTTTTAGCTCTGGTGTTATTTGTTTTGATGTTAGTATGTCCTTCATGACATTAAAATTACTTTTTGCCATTCCTATTCTTTTGTTTATTTCAGTTGTACATTTTCCATCACTGGTTATAGTATGTCCAAGGTAGTTATAGTTCTGAACTGTCTCTAGGTCTATTCCTTCAATTTTGATATCCACTTGTGGGTTTTGAGTATTTTCTTTGTTTATGATCAGACCATTAAATGGTGCTGATAACCATCCAGAAAGCAAAACAAGACAACAAGAACCAATTCAAAACACGAAAACAATCCGAAAGGACAATAAAATTAAACCAACTTAAAACAGAAGACAAAAAGAAAGAAATAGAAAAACAACTAGAAAGCCAATTTAAACAACTACCACAACAAATAACTATAGTAGATAACGAGTGGCTCATATTCAAAAAATCATTGACGAAAATAGCAACCGCAATATGCGGAACGAAGCAAAGGAAGAAGGAGGGAAAGATGAGCACTCCATGGTGGAATGATATAGTCAAGAACGCCATAAAAAGAAAGAAAAAACTATACAAAATCTGGCTAAAAACTAAAAAGCCAAGCGATTATGATATATACACAATAGAAAGAAGAGAAGTGAAGAAATTAATCAAAGAAGAAAAACATAAAGCATGGATAAAATTTGGAGAAATGATTAGTAACAATCACAAATCAGCATCCAGAGATTTCTATGGAACAATTAAAGCCATAAGACAAAAGAAAGACAATTATGACCCAACTGAAATTATCAATGATAAACGAGGCCAAGCAATAACAAACAAAGCGCAAATCTTTACGAGATGGAAAGAATATTTCGAAGAACTTTTGAATGTAGAAACGAGTCCAAAAACACACAAAAAGCAACCAATTAGTTGGCGATAAAGAACCAAATATACTAATGGAAGAAATAGAACAAACATTACGACTAGCACCAAGAAACAAAGCCCCCGGAATCGATAACATCCCAGTAGAAATGCTAACTAACAGCAGCGGGAGAGGCAGGATGTAAATGGCTACACAGAATATTCAACGCTGCATGGATACAACAGCAAGTCCCAGACGATTGGAAACAGTCCATTATATTACCAATATGGAAAAAGAAGGGCAGCAGAAGAGACTGCAACCAATATAGAGGAATATCGCTATTAAGCCACACAGGGAAGTTATATGCCAAGATAGTTGAAAAAAGATTGAGACCAATTATAGACCCACAACTAAGCAATGCTCAGATGGGCTTCAGGAGGAACAGAGGTTGCACAGATCATAAAACAACTAGCGGAGAAAACAATAGAGCATAATAAGGCACTATATACAGCTTTTATTGACCAAGAAAAGGCGTTCGATAGGGTGGACAGGGAACAACTGTGGTCCGTATTGCCCTTGTACGTAGTGAGTCACCAAATAGTAGAGATATGCAAGAGCCTCTATGAAAGTAGTCGCACTACAGTAAGATCTTCAGCAGGCTACTCTAAACACTTCACCATTAACTCCGGAGTAAGACAAGGCTGCGTGCTTTCCCCTTTACTTTTCATCACATATATGGACAATATATGCAAATTAGCATGCCCAATCCAAGGAAATATACCAACACGGATGATAACAAGCGATAACACAAAAGTGAACGAAATATACGTACCAGAAAATAACAGAAGAGAGGAAGAAATAAATGAAATACTATTTGCAGACGACCAAGTTCTGATACATGAAACAACTGAGGACCTACAAGAACATATCAACAGGCTAAACAACACTTGTAAACAATACAACATGAAGATCAACATAAGCAAAACCGAAGTAATGGCAATAGCGAGAAAAAAGAAAAACTAAACATCATAATAGATAATACAACTTTGAAGCAAGTGGACAATTTTAAATATCTGGGTAGCACGTTAACACAAGACAATAACCAAGAGACAGAGATAGATATAAAGTGTAACAAAGCATGCCAAGTTATAGGCCAAGTATCAACACTATTGAAAAACAAAGCAATAACTACGGAAGTAAAAAGGGCAATATACAAATCAATTTTTCTACCAACTCTGAGTTATCAGTGCCAGAATTTGACGCTGGACTCTAGAACAATAAGAAAGATAACGACTACCGAAATGAAATGTGTCAGAAGAATGACAGGAAACAGCTTAAGGGACAGAGTAAGAAACACTGACCTGAGGAAGAAACTCGAAATTGAACCAGCCATCGAATACATAAAGAAACAACAGATAAATTGGTTCGGCCACATAACAAGACAAAAAGAACTAACAATGACTCAAAGAGCCTTAAATAAACGCTACGAAAACGCCAGATTAAGAGGAAGACCGAGAAAGAGATTGATAAATGGAATACTAGAGTCACTAGGAGGAATAACATCAGAAGAGGCCAACAGAAGAGCAAAGAATCGCAGATTGTTTCTCCCCTCGACGCCAACGGCAGCAGAAGAAGGATAGAAGAAAAAGATGATACCTTGCAATTACTGTATGAAATCTTAACGAAGTTATGATTCCTGTTTTCTCGTTCACATTAAGTATGATAGTTGTTATTCTAGCACACGAGACTTCAATAATCTTGAATGAAAAATTCCGTTTGAATTTGTACAAATTTTCCACTACCAGTGTCTCAGAACTACTGTCACATCCGCCCTCGAGGCAGAAATGAATTGTATGATTTTAGAAGTCAAGAACATTTGCTGAACTATCATAACGTGCATGGAATAACACAAAATTAGCATTATTGACAAAGCTTCTAATATATGAAATCTGCGTGAATAGCTTACAACAATAAATCACTTCACGTAGTCTGGTGGACAAAGATAACAAAACCTTTTTGTCGTTGATACAGGAGTGCAGGCCTTGACTTTCAATAAATCTTATGAGAAGACGCAATCACTTTCACAGATAAATCAGCTTTACTGCGCATTTGGAGTTATAGCTCGTTTCAAATCATGTGCCCAACTTCAAAACGCTATTACTCAGTAACCATTTGTTAAAAACTGTTGAAATTTTCCAAATGTTATTAGAATGCAAAAGACCCTTTAAATGTATATTTAACAAATATCTTGCAGCTGCAGTTTTCTTAAAGCGGCGAATTTCTTTGATTTTTGTCAAAATTGTAAATTGTGAACCCCTAAAGAATAGAAATTACCGTAGTTGCTGGTCTGTGATTAATTTTCACTAGGTAAAGGCGTGGCCGTAATGGGGAAATAACTGGATAAGACAAAACACCAGGAGAATTATTGTCTTCTCAGTTCGAGGACGGACGATAATATCAAGGTATACCTGTATGTCCAATTTTCATAGTTGTGTGGTCCTGATAAGGACCGTTTGTTGAACTAATTTAAGGTAATATAGGGGCCAACATTCTGGGGGCTATATACTTTCATTCTGAATCAGACGAGTCTAAAAGATTAATAACGTTTGGGGTTGAACATTCCACAAATATTCATTTTTCCAATGTTCCGCTTCCTGTTTTAAGACGTGGTCTTCACATTTAGCCCAATAATCTTTGTCTATATTTAATAAAGCGAGATTAGCAAGAGTCTTTACATCGCATATTTTGAATATTGTATTTTCATCTGCCACTTGTCCTTTTAATTTTGCCCAGGTTAGTTCTATTGGATTTAAATGAGCATGGTAAGGTGGCAGCCTCAAACTTATATGACCGTGCTCTTGGATAATCTTATCTATTTGAAAAATCTTTGTCCTTTGTTTTTGCTTTACTAGAGATTCAGGTTTTAAGTACATGTTATTAAATTGTATGTGCTCCTTTGTGAGCCATATCTTAATAGCATCTTTTGTACTGGATGACGTCGGGACTTTATCTTCAAGTGCAACAATGTTGTGGTACGCTGCATTGTCCATTATTAGGCAAGATGGTCGATATAGTGATGGGAGAGCAGAATTTTCAATCCAATGTCTAAATATGTGACCATTCATCTCAGAGTGATAATCCCGATTGTCTATGGATTTTGAAAGAAATATGAGCTCTGCATTCTGTATTAGTCCATGTTGTCGACTACCTGCATGAGCAATTATCAAGCGCTGTCCTTTGCTGCTAGGTATTAATCTCTTAATCTTTCCATCTGATGACTGCCATTCCCTTTGGTTAGTGTGGTGAGCATTGATCCATGTTTCATCCAAGTACACAATATCATAACCTTGCTTGCGCACCTCTTTTACTTCACGTAAGTACTTGCTTCTCATGACTACTATATGTGGCTTCTCACAGATGATGTTTCGTCCATTGGAATACTTTCTGAATGTAAAGCCTGCAGCTCTCACATTCCTCTATAATGTAGACTTTGATATTTCAATACTGTTGTTCTTTTTCAGCGATACTTTTAATTTTCTTATTGTAACAGTTTCATTCATACCCAACATTTTGTGAATTTCACTTCTAATAAGTTCACTGTC
Source organism: Megaustenia siamemsis (assembly GCA_032433765.1). Classification (NCBI taxonomy): domain Eukaryota; kingdom Metazoa; phylum Mollusca; class Gastropoda; order Stylommatophora; family Ariophantidae; genus Megaustenia; species Megaustenia siamemsis. The sequence continues at coordinate 19,515,229 of JAVIAB010000102.1, forward strand.
GAAATTATCCAACATTTTTGCTCTTCCTTGTGATTTTGTATATTTTGAACATTGACGGTCACGTGCTTGAATCCAGCGATTAAATGACCGTTTAGATAAATCCAAAATGTGTCTTGTCCTATTCTCAGGGTTTTCTAAAGAATTAAATAATCTTGTTGAGCAATTATGGATTTTAATTCGTTTGCAGGCTTACCGGGGCTTTCCATAACCAAAGAACCAAAATAACTTACAATGAAGTTATGGCTGTCGATATAGCATTTTCATGGCTTGAGAGACACACATATAAGCACCTGTGTTTTATCAATGAGCATGCTCAGGAGGATCGCATCGCAACTGGCTAGGCTCAACGGCAAGCATGCTCAGGAGGATCGCATCGCAACTGGCTAGGCTCAACGGCAATGGTTAGTCTCTGGATAGGTCTAGTCTGATAAAAGTCTATACTATTTTACAGACAGGACACACGAATGTAAGAAAATATGTGCGTGCTGACTGGATTGTCAGTTTAGTTGATGTTGAGTGAGGATAATGAACCGGACTGGCAAGTCACATAAGTTAGATCATTTATCAAAAATATAGATACAGACTACCTGGGACATACTATAACCAGTGATGGAAAATGTACAACTGAAATAAATAAAAGAATAGGTATGGCAAAAAGTAATTTCAATGCCATAAAAAATATACTAACATCAAAACAAATAACACCAGGTCTAAAACTAAGAATAGCAAAATGTTACATCTTCTCAATATTCCTGTATGGTGCAGAAACATGGACATTAGACCAGAAAACAGAACAGAAAATTGAAGCCTTTGAAATGTGGATTTATAGAAGAATAGGTAGAATTGGATGGAAAGAAAAGAAAACAAACGAGGAAGTTTTAAAACAACTAAAAATGAAAAGAGAACTACTAAACACAATTAGAGCAAGACAAATGAAAATTTTGGGTCATGTTAAAAGACACAACGGCCTAATAAAAGTAATATTGGAAGGGAAAATACAAGGTAAAAGAGGCAGAGGCAGACCAAGACTAACATGGACAAGTAACATCAAAAGATGGACAAGTCAGCCTATGACAATCTGCACCATCAAAACAAAAGAGACAGAGTGGAATGGCGCTCCATGGTAGCCAACTTTCGATGTGGAGACGGCACTCAATGATGATGATGATAGTTACAGAAATGTAATATATTACATATGTAGGAATTGCAAAAGAGAAAGATAACCCTAGAACGAAGTAAACAAAAGTTATCTTGAGAGTTAATTGAGACAATCATCATCAAGTACCATGCCTGATGGCGTGATAATGTCTCTCCACAATTTTCGATCTCGACAGTTATTTATCATTTCTGTTGTTGACATTCTGCCAAGCCATTCTCTTAAGTTGTCTGGTATCTTTTCTCTTTGCTTCCCTCTATCTCTTCGTCCCTCAATTTTCCCAGTTGTTACAAAAGATTCCAGCTGTTCTCTTCTCATTCATCATCATCATGTACCATGCCGGTTGGCGTAGGCGATCATGTCCCTCCACAATCTTCTATCTACAGTGATCCGTATCAGTTCTGTTGTTGACTGTTTTCCATGCCATGACACCAAGCTATCCAGTATTTTCTCTCTTTGTCGTCCGCGATCTCTCTTTCCTTTTATTTTGTCAGTTGTAACCATGTATTCCAACTTTCCTCTTCTCATGATGTGCCCGAAAAATGTTGATTGCTTCTTTCTGATGTTTTTTAAGAGCTCCCTTTTTGTGTTGGCCTCTTTGAGAACTTCCTCATTGGTCTTTTTATCTGTCCAGGGAACTTTCAACATTCTTCTGAGAAAACCCATCTCTGTGGCCTCTAATCGTCTTTTTCATTTGTTTGTCCACTATCCATGATTCGCTTCCATAGGTCAGAATTGGTTCTATACAGCACCGATGAACTCTCTTTCTCATTTTTATTGACATAGATTTGTTGCATAAGATATTTTTCATTTTCTGAAATGCTATTTTGGCAAGAGCTATTCTGCTTTTTATTTCTGTGGTGCATCTTCCATCTGATGTAATTATTGTGCCCAAGTATTTGAAACGTTGTACTTGTTTCAGATTTGTCTCGTTTATTTTTATGCTGCATGATGGTGATGATTGTTTCTTCGATATAACCATTACTTCTGTTTTCTTACTATTCAGACTGAGACCTTTCTTGTTGCTTTCTTCTACTATTATGTCTATCATTTCTTGTAGTTCGTTCTCGGTTTCTGCTATTAAGACTGTGCCATCCGCATATCGTAAATTATTTATGTTGTGACCGTTGACTTCAATTCCTTTTTTGTCTACTATTGATCTCATAATATGTTCCGAATAAAATGCTGGCTGAAATCGGATGCACTGGGCCACTGGCGCAAAACACAGTGCAACGTATTAACGTGTGTTCAATCAGATTGGATTTGGCGAACTCTACTTGTGATGTAGAACTAAGTATTGACACTGGGGTCCAAAATATTCGTGCTGATAACTGTCATTGTTTGGCCATATCCCTGTAGTTTTGTCATAAACTCTCTCTCTCTCTCTCTCTCTCTCTCTCTCTCTCTCTCTCTCTCTCTCTCTCTCTCTCTTTCTCTCTCTGCGATCAAGACTCGATCAGAGTAGGATTCCAGTTTCTCTCATGAAGTCAGCTGTCTGTTTAAGCGAATCGATCGCCCCATATAATTTCTCCTCCAGGGAGGTGGGCGTGGACCACATTGCTCTTCTCAGGTCCGTGTACTGTGTGCAATCCTGTAGAACATGATTTGTAGTCATATTGTCCAGTGTACAGTGGCATAGGCTGGTAGTTCCTATTTTGAATTTGGTGAACATATGATTTCTCATTCTATTGTGGCCAGTGCGTAGGCGAAGTATGATGACTTGATCCCTCCTTGATAGTTGGTGGTATCCGTCACTCTCGTTATGCTTTGGGTGTTCACGTTTCCATTTATCATGGAACTGACCCTTGAGATCTTTCAAGGGTTTGAACATAAATGTTTGTTCACAGTTCGTTAACCTTCGCTGTAGATAAAGTCGTTAATTCGATGGCTTCGTTTCAGACATTTTTGACGTTGGTAGCTAAGGACCTAACTTATGCAAACGGATGGCATTGGCAAGGATCATTTTGAATCTATGAAGTGGGCTCATTGTGTGTTTAACTCAAAAGCATATGTGCTTTTTAACCAAAGACCTTTATTTGGGGACTCAATGAAGATATCCCCGATGGAAGAATAAATTGTACTATTAGTCCCATAAATGATTCGCTTCCAGAGGTTTATGATGTAAACAAAGCAGTTTTGTCATTGCAAGTGAATAATGTCCACACCTATAATTGGTCAGGATTGTGTAGCAGCAGCAGCTTTATAGCGAACACAGAAAACATCATAGGATTGTGCTGTTCTGAAACAGCTATGCCATGCTACCCTAGAATTGCCTTTAATGGGATTACTGTGACCACAAACCACTCTCCATGTGTGTGCCACATATTTACACCCCAGAAAGAAATACTGAATATAACAACATCATGTGCCGTCTGTGATATTAATGACAACAGACCAGGAACCTCCTGTATAATTTATATAACTGTTGCACCAAGCACTTCATCAGCAGAGCCAGATCTATGGAATGTTAATCTGACATTGTTCTTGAATGATGTCCAAGTTAATGAGACATCAGAATCGTGTGGCAGCAGCTACAAGAAGGGAGCGGAGAACATCAAGTTCTGCTGCTATAAAGGAGACTTGCCTTGCTATCCCAGAATTGCCTTAAATGGGATCACTGTAGTTGAAAACTTCTCCTCTTGTGTAAACTACACATTCACATCCAAGAGTGAATCAGTGAAGGTCACAAAATCATATTCTCTCTGTGGTTTTACTAACTACAGGTCATGTGGCTTCTGTTGGATTGGAAATGATAACTTACCACCACTGTGTGTCTATATGTTTGGAATTGGAGTCATCAATAACATCATCAAGTGCTATGACAATCATCATTTTCGGGAGGACGTGAACTCCCATGGTATATGGTGGATAGGCGGCAGGAACCATTGAAGGCTATGTCTGAAAAGTGTTCCTTCTTGCAGTTTCCTCATATTCCAAGTCCGGCTTGTTGCAGGAGCTACTGAGTTAAGTGCTCTGTGCACACCGTGAGCTGTGTGTCTCATCCGTTTTGATCCTGCTTCGATATCCCGCTTGTTTACGATGAATGATGATATCGTATGACAGGGAACAGTTGGCTGTGTTCACTTTCTGCGCGGTTTCGCCTTATGTCTTTTGGCGTGTGCTGAGACTGCTACAATGGGGACTACAGTTACCTTTCTTTGTTTGGGAGATGAGTTGGTAATTCGGATGATTCCACTGGCACGGGCGGTTGAGCAATTATGGATTTTAACTCGTTTGCTGTGATACCGAGGCCTTCCATAACCAATAACAATAACAATGGCCCTTGAGGGTGGATTTGGCTTCATCATAACTGAGCGGATTATTCTCTTGTGGTAATCTCCCTCCCTCTTTAGCTAATTTGTCTGCGTGTTCGTTCGCGCGTATATTACAGTGTGATGGTATCCACTGAATAACTACTCTCTGGAAGTTATTGCATAGTTGGTCCAGGGTAGTTCTCAAGTCATCTAGTTCATTGTTCTTGGGGTTTATTAGAGCTGATAGTACTGACTGTGCATCAGTCAGAATCACCAATTTATTGTGCATGTTATTTTTGTGTTGAGTAGCCAGTGTTGCAGCTTCTCTGATGGCCTCAGCCTCTGCTTTAAAGTTGTTTGAGAATTTTCCAGTAGCTATTGACTTGGTGATCTCGTCCTGATTGGTCATCGTCAAGAACACACCTCCCCCTCCATTTCTGGTGGCATTTGTAGCAGAGCCATCTGTATATATGTGGGACCAAGAGTCCTGTGGGTAAGTATCGTGTATATGTTTTTCTGCTACGTGTTTTCTTTCTGTGTCTGATTGGGTGCCTTTTTTCATGATTCCTGTTATGTTTTCCTGAAGTTCTGGTATTTTATGTTTTCCGTGAGGAGACATATCAGATGGGCCCAAGGGTTTCGATATTGTTTGGGAAAGAACTGGGTCTCCAGTAGTTAGTTCATTGGCAATTGCAGCGAAGCTGTTCCTCTTTAGTCGAACAATTCCGGAACCAGATATTCTTTGGTGCATGGGGTGGCTAAGGAGCCTTCTATATTTCTCCGCTTGTTGCAAAACTTTAGTGACCCGTCTGTCATCTAAGGGTTGTAAGCCTGTTACTGTTTCTAGAGTCTTGATAGGTGTAGATTTCATAGCACCAGTAATTATACGGGCAGCTTGGTTCTGTATTCTGTTAATTTTGCAAAGGTGTGATTTGGAAGCCATAGCCCAGGCTGTGACTCCATATTCTAGAACTGGTCTGACTCTTTCTACATATAGTCTTTTCAAAATATTGCTGTCTGCCCCCCAGTCCGTTCCTTCCAATTTCTTCATAATATTAGTTCCTTTTCTGGCTTTCATCCTTACTCTGTCTATCTGATTTTTCCAAGTCATTCTGCGATTCATAGTGACACCAAGATATGTTGGGTTGTGGTCAATAGGTAGTGTATGATCCTTTAACTTCAAATTTGCAGAGAGTGTTTTCCTTGATAGGCTGAATATTGTGTATGAAGTTTTCCTTCTTTGATTGGTAAGAAAAGAACCAAGTGTTCGTCCACTTTTCAAGTCCACCTAGGGCATCTTGCATCCTGGGTTCAGCTACCGACACACTTTCTTCGCGAGCTCATAACGCCAGATCATCTGCGTATATTGCTGAGTGTATTCTGGATGGAATGTCCATTACAATGTCATTTATGAAAATTAAAAATAGTGTTGGGGACAAGACTCCGCCTTGTGGGACACCTTGCTCGATAGAGACCTTCTTACTTAGTTGACCTTGAACTTGTACTCTGGCCGTTCTATCCTGAAGGTATTGTGAGACCCAATTGAATAAACGACCCTGGATGCCAAGTCTAAAAAGCTTGTTCTTTAAACCCTCTCGCCATACCCTATCAAAAGCCTTCTCCATGTCGACCCACACTGCTAGCGTGTGTTTCTTTTCTTGTAAAGCATCCTCTATTTCCTGTGCAATGTAGGTGACCAGGTCTTCAGTTGATCGGTGCTTACAGAAGCCATTTTGTTGTGGTACGATTTGTTGTTTTGTCTCCAAATGCCACATAAGTCTTCTGTTAACCAGCCTTTCCATGAGTTTACTCAGGCAGCTCAGTAGGCTAATTGGTCTATAGCTACTTGGGTCTAGTGAGTCTTTTCCACACTTAAGAATGGGCACCATAATAGCTTCTTTCCAGATTGCCGGCACATGACCGCTCTTCCAGCTAGCATTTATTATCCTTAGAAGCTGGCTCTTGGCTTTCTGCCCCAGTTTTAGGAGCATTTCGTTGGAGATTCCATCTTTACCAGGTGAACTTTTGAGCTTCAATCCTTTGAGGGCAACATCTAATTCAGTTGGGGTAAAGATGGTCGTCTGATGCTCTTCTGGTGCTAAAGGCATGTGTTTTGCTTCTTGGTTTTCCCGCCTTGCAGCTTTCTGTTTGTCTATTGGGATGTTTATTCTACTAATGTTTTTGTAAGTCTCTATCAGTAGATTTGCTGCCCTTTTGCCAGTGATGATGTTCTGATTGAGTGTTAATGATATGGGGGGTCGGCAAGTGTTTTCGTCACTCAGAGCTTTCGCAAGTTTCCATAGTTTATGACCATTTTTGTCTAGATTCAGGCTCTCTGTTTTGTCTATCCAGCTCTGTCTGGCTGATGTCATGACCTCTCGTCTGTATTTGGCCAAGGCTGCTTTGTAGGCAATATTGCTCTCTGTGGTGTGTGATGTTTCAGCTAGTTCTCTGGCAGAGTCCAGTTCCTCTTCCAGTCGTTGTATTTTCTTGTTCCAGTATGGCTTGTAGTTTGTTCTTGCTCCTCTAGGAATGGATTCTTTAGCAGCTCTTAGGATGCCATATGTTAACCGCTCTATCATATTATTGACCTTCTTTTCGTGGGTGTTGATAGGCGCAGTATATGCATCAGTGAGCCTTGCAAACTTTGCCCAATCTGCTCTCTTATAGTTCCAGCGTGGAAGAGGTATTTGCAACTCCTGTTTGTGAGCAAGGGCCACTAAAAGTTTGACTGGTCTATGGTCACTATCTCCAAGTTGGTTCAGCACTTTTCTGGTTATTTTGATAGACATGTCTCCAGTTGCAAACGCTAGGTCGGGGGTGGAAGTTGTTTTCCATCTTCTTGAGTAGAAGGTTGGGGGATCCTCCCTAGAGTTTATGAGGAATAGGTTGTTGTCTATTTCCCATTCTTCCACTTCTTCACCTCGAACATTTGACTCCCTATATCCCCATCTTTCAGAGTGGCTGTTAAAGTCTCCTACTACCAGACATTTTGATGATGTTAATTCCATTGGCTCCAGCTTCAGTAATTTGTCATTTGGACAGTATATATTATATATCCTTATACAAGCTGAGTTAATGTATAGATCTGCACCAAAGATCTCTGCCTCTCCGTTTGTGACTACATCTATCATCTTTGCTGGGACGGAATGTTTAATAAGAATAAGAATTCCACCCTTGTGACCTTCCCTGTCTTGTCTAAATGTTTGGTAGCCCCTGATCATGAATCTGTGCTGAGGATTAAGATGAGATTCCTGGATGCAAGCAACATCTATCTCCTCCTCTGCTAGTCTAATTGTTAGAGCTTGTTTCTTGTGGTATATGCCCTCCGCATTCCAATGTATTATATTCAGCTGCTTTTTAAAGCCCTTCCGATCAGCAGTAGTTTCTTTCATAATTGGGGTCTGTTAGAACCAGTCTGAACTTGATTTCTTGTCACAAACTGAGTCATTATGGCAGTGACATTGTAGCGTACAATTTTCCCCAAACTAACCGTTTGTACAAGTTAGGTCCTTATCTTCCAAGGTCATGAAAAAGCCATCCGAATAAAGACTTTATCTACAGCGAAGGTTAACGAACTGTGTACAAACATTTATTTTCAAACCTTCATTGCATTTCTAAAAATCTGCCAACTCGCTGTGATAACAGAAATCGTAATGTTCAAAGTCAACATTGTTTAGACCATGGCTCGAATGTAAATAAGATGCCATCTTGGTGCGTCCCATGACGTCATTCTTGTTCGGGTAGGATCCATCGGGAAGGACACATTCCTTTTTGACTTCACATTTCATCTCAAAGGGCTGAGATGATTTCCGTTAAACTAGATAGAGGCAGACATATTGTAATGAAATAGCCTGATAAATTTGAGTAATGTAGGTGGGCAGCCAATATTATGCAGCACCCAGTATTGGCGCTCTTGAGCTCAAAATAACCTAATGCTCAAGAAAAAATAGAACGACTCCACAAATGTTCTTGTCAACTAGGCCTCCATGGTAAAAAAAATATCTCCTGGATATTACCAACATAGTTCTTTGTACAACACATAGCAATTAAATGTGTACAATGTTATGCTTTTGTATCTGTACAATGCTGCCTCCTAGGCAGCAAAATATCCAGAGAAGGCGATATAATTCTGAAATCATGGCGCGTGTTACAAATCAAATGCTTTCAACAAAGCGACAAAGGTTTCGCCTTATGTCTTTTGGCGTGTGCTGAGACTGCTATGATGGGGACTGCAGCTACTTTTCTTTGTTTGGGAGATGAGATAGTAATTCGGATGATTCCACTGGCACGGGCGGTTGAGCAATTATGGATTTTTAATTCGTTTGCAGTGATACCGGGGCCTTCCATAACCAAAGCGACAAACATCTCTAGATCCAAAGTACTCAGTAAACGAACAAAACTTAAGACTTTATCGTGTGTGATACCACTATGGAAAATGTATGTGAAAATTGGAAATAATTACTTTTACAAACAAATGTCTACGTAGGATCTCAAACTTAGCTGGATAGACATTTCTAACAAACTGATAAGTGATGAATCTAAACAAGAATACGGGTCGAGCTTTATTAGAAGAAAGCGAAATGATCTATCATATGCTGAAGGTGAATGAAGAAAAACATCCCCATCAGACATTCAGGTGGAAACCATCTGGTAAAAGAAAACTATTCTATTTTATTCTATTCTATTCTATTCTATTCTATTCTATTCATTGAATCAGTTTCGGAGCATTTCCATATCCGCTCCAACGTCAGTCCCAGCATTTCTCGAAGCGTGTGCAGACTGATTATTCCTGTAAGGTGTTGATTATATAATCTACTTTTCCCACTAAGCACTCCGTATCGACCAGACCCCTTTTCCACATTTAGACTTTTCAGTCTCTCAATATATACATCATTGTTCAACCCTTTCCTCTGTTCTTCTCTTAATGGAATGAAGAACAAACTTGGCGTTGTGCTCTTTGTCTAGAGTAAGTCCACACTCAGTGTCAGAGCTGTCAGCAAGCTTATCGGCTATTTAATTGTCGTGCACCTCAACGTACCCTGGAAAGTACACCCAGGTTAACACGTTCACTTTTAGAGCCATCCAAGAGCTAAGAAGCAACTGAGATTTACAAAAATTATCAGTAAATTGTGGAGAACAATGGCTTCGGCCTAGAGGAAAATGAATTACTGAATGTATACATCTGCTCTGCTCACGGTATTGAAGGCCTTTACTGTACATATGAAATAAATCTGGATCCTTGTCTAACACTTTTTTATTTGTTGAAACATTTAAATTAATTTCCAGTTGCTTTTTGTTGCGCCAATGCACTTTTTAATATGTTTTTGTTTGGTTTATACTTGCTGTTAACGTTTATCCATTCTAAAATTGTTTTTGTTACTTAATGCTTTACTTTGCCAAATGCTTTGAAATTTGGGAATATATCTAGTGATAGTATAGCGGCACTAATATGTTATTGAAAGAAGAAATGTGGTTGGGTTATATTAGAAAGAAAATCAAAGGGGGATAAGCGAGGAAAAGACAAAGGCAAAAATAGATAAGAATAAACACCCTTGAGACTAGAAATGAGAAGTCACGTATGCGATAATGAACAAGTCAATCGCACGAGAAAACTGAGGGGGTTGGCGACGTTTATAAGAAAGAAAATCTGCAATTAGTTTAGCTTAGATTGTTCGACAGTTCATCATCATTGCAATTCACACATATCCATTAAGAGATCAAATCTCCTCCGAAGTATTATATATCAATATGTAGCGATTAACGACACCAATTTTGTGTTGGTTGATACGCAACTCCCCCGACTAGTATCTTCCACCTTGAAATGATGATATACGTGCTGTCTCTTTATGGCTGCGGATTCAGGGTAATTTAGCTGCTTTTTTTTCATTCAGATCCCTGAGGGTATTCAGGATATCAGCGAGGCCTTCTGCTCTTCCGCACTCAACATCAGCCAAACTGTCAAATCGGTCAGAACGCTCATTACCGCTTACACTTTATGCCCTGGCACGAAAACGAAGCAGATTTTTTTAAGCTGGAGCTCTCCATAAACTTTAACCACTTCCGTCCAGCCCAGCCAGTTGCGATATGTGCATACTTATTGAGTCACTGAGGATCACTGAGGGTTTCCGGTGTCATGGCGGCTGCGTGCAGTCGTTTTTCAGGGTGTTTTTAAAGTTGAGTGCAGTGAATTTCTACTCTCGGAAGAAAAACGTCACCAGAAATGCGGTTAACTAATGCGTCACACAAATTGTAAAATAAATGGTATTATTCAAATATACTTGACTGCTATCGGCGAGCTTATAATGGGTAATGTTGGTATTAACACAATAAAGTTGTGCCTAAAGCATATGTTGAAAATGTCCACCACGGGCCTCAAGACATGTCGTGATTCGTCTTTCCATATTTGCGAAAACCTTCAGAATAATGTCTGGTGATATTTGTTTAATCTTGTCTACTATTTCAGTCTGTAGGTCATTAATTGTCTGCGGATTATTTTCATAAACTTTCCCCTTCAATGCCCCCCACAGATAATAATCTGGGGGTGTTAGATCTGGTGAACGAGCAGGCCAGATTCCACGTGAAATAATGCGATTTGCAAATATGCTTTCTAAATAATTGAGTGTTGTTGTGGCTGTGTGTGCTGTTGCCCCATCCTGCTGAAACCAGGATTCCATAATTTCCCGTTCTGTAAGGTGTGCTATGAACGGTTCCAGAATTAAAGTACGTTAACGTTCTGCATTTATTGTTTCATTAAAAAATATAGGTCCTATTATCCGCATACGACTTATAGCGCACCACACTCCGACTTTTTGATCGTAAAGCGGCACTTGATGAAATTCATGGGGTTTTCACTGCTCCACAGCCGATTGTTCTGACTGTTCACATAACCGGATAAATGAAACCAGGCCTCATCAGTGAAAAAAGTGACGTCAAGGATGGCAGCGCCATGTTCATTAATAAAATTCTGAAACCACATGCAGTAGTTTAAACGTGATTCATAATCTCTTTCTTGGAGTTGAGACACGTCAGTTAATTTGTATGGACGATAGTGTAGTTCACTTCTTAAAACCTTGTGAACAGAACTCTTAGATATTTGCACCTGTTGAGACAAGTGGTTTAAAGATGCATTTTGACTCATTGTAATTCTGTCTTGGAGTTCCATAATTTGGTCTTGTGAAATTGAAGGTCTTCCAGATCGGTATGCATCTATCACACTACCGGTTTCACGAAACTTTTTGATCAATTTTGTAACAGAATTTCGGTGAGGGACCTGTGAGTCTGGAAATTTCCTCACGAATTGTCTAATGACCTCATCCGTATATTTACCGCCATTACGAAAGACATGCTCAACCAGAAATACCCTGTTTTCAATCGTCAACACCATTTCCTTCAAGCAATGAGACAGTGAAAGTAGCGTAGTGCCCGTCCTTTACGTAAATAAAACCTTAAAGGAAGCAGCGGTTTGTTCATAAATGTGGTTTACAAAATTGTGGTACGTAGATGATGATTACGTCATTTACTGAATATTAGAAATATTCACTGCACTGCGACTTTAAAAACACCCTATATATTTAAATGATTTACGCTACAGTCTAGTTGTGAAATTATGTGTTGCCATACTCTCCATTTGGTGTATGTTTTACTTCTGACGTGTGGATGAACTGTGATTACCGATATTTAAGTGGAATATGGTTTATTCTTCTTTGTGTCGTGAGTTCGTGGTTCGATAGGCAAGCACATGGTTCGACAAAAATGTTGCCGGCAAACCGGGTAATTTCAACCCATATGTTAAAAGTCTGTGACGGTGGATTGGTGGGGGGGGGGGAGATGAATAAAAAATGATCAACGGCCCAGAAAGCGAAAAAAGCAAAGTGTGTGGTACACATGAGGCATATTCAGAACACGAAAGGCGAATATGGCAGACCACCATGAAAGAGATTGGAGCCTCATCACGGACTAGTCCAGAGGAAGCCATGGAGAGGAATTCGAACTTATGTCGGAGGAAAGTTCTTAAAATAAGTACATGGAATGTTAGGACTCTATATCAAGAAGGGAAATTGGAAAATCTGATTCAAGAAGCAGAACGAATAAATATAGATATCTTAGGCATATCAGAGACAAGATGGAAAGAATGTGGGTACATAGAGGACGAAAAATATACATTTATATACTCAGGAAATACAACAGAACATCAAAGAGGGGTAGGAATACTGATAAAAAGAGAGCTAGAAAAATATATCAGTAACCACTGGACATACAGTGATAGGATTATACTACTCAAGTTGAAAGCGAAACCATTCGACATAGCAATAATACCGACATATGCACCTACTCAAGACTACACAGATGAATAAATAGAGGCATACTATAAAGATCTTAATAAAGTTATGAAGCAAGTGAAATCTTCAGACATCTTGATTGTAATGGGTGACATGAACGCTAAAGTAGGAAAAGGTAGATATAAGACCATTATAGGAAATCATGGTTTAGGAAAAAGAAATGATAGAGGAGAAAGATTAATACAATTCTGTGAAGAAAACAGGCTGATAATATGTAACACCTACTTTGAGCAAGAGAAAAGGAAACTAAACACATGGAAAAGCCCTGGAGATAAGAATAGGAATCAAATAGATTACATAATGATAAAAGAAAGGTTCCGTAACAGCGTAAAGAAAGCCAAAACCTATCCAGGAGCAGATATTAATTCAGATCACAATCCTGTAATGATTAAAATGAAAATCAAACTAAAGAGAAACAAGCAAAAGTCTAATTCACCAACAAATCCACTAGATATAACAGCTTTAAATCAAAAAGATATTAAAGATACCTATACAATACAAGTAAAGAACACATACCAGAATGCTAGAAGAAGGAATTGAGCAATACAGAAGAGAAAATCCTGATGAAAAAGTAACAACCAAATGGCAATGCATAAAGAAAAGCATACAAGAAACCTGCGACACCTTACCCAAAAGAGAAAAAGACCAAAAACAAAAATGGATAACTAACACAATCTTAGAAAAAATGGAAGAAAGGAGACAAGCGAAGGACACTGCCCAATACAATAAAATAGATAATGAGATAAGCAAAATGTGCAAAAAGGCAAAAGAAGACTGGCTCAGCCAAAAATGTATAGAAATAGAAACTATGGAAAGCAAAAAAGAATTAAGAGGAATGCATACATAAATAAAGAGAATGACTAATAAAAATTAAAAAGCCACAGAAGGTGGATGCATTGCAGACAAACAAGGACAAAATGCTAACTATTTCAGGATCAAAGGGACAAAAAAAACCAGTTATAAAATGTACATCAGGCTACAAAATCTTAAAATCTGAGGTGGAAAAAGCTATAAAAACAATGAAAAGGGAAAAGCAGCAGGATCTGACAGAATACAGATAGAGGTGATACAGGCACTGGTAGATTTTGGCATTGAGTTAATTACAGACATATGCAACGACATATACCACGCAGGATACATACCAAATGAACTAAAAACATCAACTTTCATTGCATTGCCTAAAAAGAATGGTGCAAGTTGAATGCAGTGACTTTAGAACAATAAGTCTAATGAGCCATGTTACAAAAATCTTGCTAATAGTTATACAAGGAAGGATTCAGAATAAAATCAATACTGAATTAGATGAGCAGCAATTTGGATTTAGGAAAAACAGTGGGACAAAAGAAGCCATATTCTGCATGAGAACATTAATCGAAAAATACACAGAAGTAAACAAACCATTATATGCCTGCTTCATGGACTACACCAAAGCTTTTGATAGAGTACACCACAAACAACTTATAGAATGCCTAAAAGAGATACATCTAGATGACATAATATGTAATATATACTGGGAGCAAACAGCAATAATAAAATATAACAAAGAGAACTCTACACCCATTGATATAAAAAGAGGAGTAAGACAGGGATGAATCCTATCACCAAGCTTGTTCAATCTATACACTGAACAAATCTTTAAAAACATCATAGAGATGCCAAGCCTACAAATTAATGGAAAGATAATCAATAACCTAAGATTTGCTGACGATAATGTACTAATAGCAGAAAATCCTAAAGATCTACAATAATTACTTAATGAAATAAACATGACAAGCAAAAAATATGGACTAGATAAGAATATCAAAAAGACTAAAACTATGATCATAAACAAAGAAGATACTCAAAACCCACAAGTAGATATCAAAATAGAAGGAATAGACCTGGAGACAGTTCAGAACTACAACTACCTTGGAATACTATAACCAGTGATGGAAAATGTACAACTGAAATAAACAAAAGAATAGAAATGGCAAAAAGTATATTTTAATGTCATGAAGAACATACTAACATCAAAACAAATAAAACCAGGGCTAAAACTAGGAATAGCAAAATGTTACATCTTCTCAATATTCCTATATGGTGCAGAAACATGGACATTAGACAAGAAAACAGAACAGAGAATTGAAGCCTTTGAAATGTGGATATATAGAAGAATAGGTAGATTTGGATGGAAGGAAAAGAAAACAAACGATGAAGTCTTAAAACAACTAAAAATGAAAAGAGAACTACTAAGCACAATTCAAACAAGACAAATGCGATTTTTGGCCATGGTAAAGGACACAACAGCCTACTAAAAGTAATCCTGGAGGGGAAGATACAAGGTAAAAGAGGCAGAGACAGATCAAGACTAACATGGACGAGAAACATCAAAAGATGGACAAATCAGCCTATGACAACCTGCACCATCAAAGCAAGAGACAGAGCAGAATGGTGCTCCATGGTACCCAACCTTCGTTGCGGAGAAGGCACTCGATGATGATGATCATTACATGTATATAAGGCTTGTTCTCGAGCTATGCCAATGTTTTATTTACAGCCATAATTTCCATGATGAAAGTACTTGACCTTAGCATCCAAACACGTGGGGGAAACATCAGCCGGGCTAAACCCTCAACGTGTGTTTTTAAGTTAAGCCCTTAACTTACGACTGACTCAGCAAGAAATCGGTACGGAATACATATTTTATGCTCAGAGAAATCACAGAAGATGGAGATAGATAAATATAAAGTAGCAACGATCAATATATGCGGAATAAAAAAATAAAGAAGTTGAACTTATAGAAGAAATAACAAAAAGGAAAATTAAAATACTAGGATTAGCGAACACCAGGGTAAAAGGACAACATATAAAGAAAACACACATGAACTACACTATAATATTCTCAGGAGTCGACAACACAGAAAGAGCAACATACAGAGTAGGCTTACTTTAACATCGATTCAGAACACGCAAAGAACAATCTAGAAATTAAATACCACTCAGGAAGAATTATCACAATCAGACGATCAAAAAATAAGTTACATACAAATCTATGCACCATGCAACAACAATGAAAAATACAGCTAAGAATTACACATTGAATGAAATTATTAACAAGACTGACGAAATCGACGGCATGTTAGTGATTTGGAGATTTTAATGGAAAACGTGGGAAACGCAACAGAGAGAACAGAGATATCTTGGGACCCTTTGGCTATAAGCTACCTGAAATAAAAGAAAATGGAACCAGACTGCTGGAAATAATGTAATTAATGATTTATTTATCACCAACACATTCTTCAAACACAGAGAGTAGCAATTATTTATACACATGATATAAATGGAATGCAGAAGCCAGATAGATTTTTATAACTAACAAGAAAGTAACCGACAGCAGAGTAATTCCCAATGTCACAGATGCTACGGACCATAAAATGGTTATGATCACACTCAGACAGCCAAAAACTATACAGCAGCCTCCCGTCAGTCATAGTTGACTATGGATTTTTCAGCGCCCCTAGAAATGTAATTTTTTCTTTTCTTTCGCCGTGTATTCTTTTTCTCTATGAATCTGTCTACTTCGTTTGAGGTGAACATTTAGAGTGTGTTTCCGTAGATTGCGGTCTGCAGCTTTGTCTTCCCATGCTGAAGGGTTTATGTTCAGAGTCTTCATGTCGCGTTTACACACATCTACAAATCGAAGTTTTGTTCCCTCTAGTTCTTTTACCTTCTGTCAATTGTCCGTAGAGTATATCTTTTGGTATACGGCCATCTTTCATACGGTGCACATGACCAAGCCAGCACAACCTACGTGTTTGAGCAGCGTGTAGATATTCAGGAGGCCTGTGCGAGTCATGACCTCCACGTTTGTCATTTTATCCTTCCAGGTGATACCAAGAATACGGCGCAGACATCGCATGTGGAATGCATTTAGCCTTCTCTCCTGCTTTACATAAGTTGTCCAAAATTCCCTGCCTAATTACGTTAGACCTTTGGATCGCTCGGCTGCGTGGAGAGAAGAAACATGTTGCATGGGCAACAACTTGTCTTTCTTTTTCTGCCCAAGCTCGCGCCCTGGAGAGGACACCAGAATCGTCATTTTGGTGTCGACATGTTAACCATCCACACCTGCCACACAAGTGTTTATTACATACATGGACTACATATGCAAGTTAGCAGCAGGGGCAGAGGAGATCAACCGGCAGGCGATCTAATACATGAAAAAATGGAAGACCTACAAGAACACTTAAATAGACAAACATTTCTGCACAGGCAGAAATACAACATGGAAAGCAACATCAACAAAACGGGTCATGAATTTCGGCAAAAATAAACAGAACATCAACATAACAAAACAGCAGACTAACTAAAACAAGTAGAGGAATTCAAATACCTACGAAGTTTAGTGACAAACGACAATGCTCAAAACAGCAGAGATAGACTCTAGGTGTATCAAAGCTTGTCAAATAATTGGACTGCTATCACCACTATTGTCCAACAAAGAAATAACTCTTGAGGCAAAACAGGCACTTTACAACCCAACGTTGTGCTACCAATGCCAGTCCTAGGTCCTAGATACAAGTACAAGAAGAAAAAAATAACCTCTACTGAGATTAAATGTGTCAGATGAATGACAGGAAACAGATGTCTGTGAGACAAGATCAGAAATGAAGAACTGAGAGAAAAAAGCTAGGAATAGCCCCCGCCATATAGTATAAAAACAAGCAACATATAAGGTTTGGTCACGTGACAAGGAGTAATCATAACACAACGAAAACGTTGCGAGAATACCAGGCCCAGGGGTGACCACGAAACGATGGAATATTAAAAGCGCTAGGAAACAGCAGCACAGAAGAAAAGCAAATAGCAAAAGACCGTAAATTACATATCCCCTCGACGCTGAAAGCAAATGAGGAAGGAAAGAAGGAAGAAAAGAAGAGGTCGATGTAAAAGCAGCACTGTCTTCCTTCAGAGTTCTGCCTCCAACATGAGCCGTGAAAGATCAGCTCTTTATACAAATGTGTACCAAATAACATTTGTGACTGCGTCGCTCTCAGAAGATATCTCGAAAATCAAGGCCTGTACTTTTGGCTCATCAACTATGAGGTTTTGTTGTCTACATCTCTGCCCAGTTTGATTATGAAAGGACGTACGTAAGGAAGGCGTGACGGGGCACTTTACTTTTACTAGGCATCACTATGTATATATATATATTTCATCAGGTCAAACGTCCTTTGGAGAACCTTGCCATATTCTCTATACGACACTTGGCGTAACGGGGGCATTTTACTTTACTTTTTATATATAAAGGTTCGTGTCTCCTCTCGTCTGTTGAAGCCTTCAAAGACGTCATAGGCAAAGCTTGAGCCATGTCTCTTTGTTATATCTATAACCTCCGAGTGTAGGTGGGAATGCCCGTTTCTGTTCAAGGTGACAGGTGACACGGGCATCTATTTTCTCCAGCAGCTTGCCCGCAGTGTTCTGCATTGTGATGATTCTGTAGGCACTGATCTGAGTCCTTGTTTGGCTTCGGTAGCGGTAGTAAGTAGCTGTGTAACTACTCCTCCTTAATCTGACCACTCCGAATGCTGGCATTAAGTTTATTAATGAGTTCATTGGTCAGTTTTGTCAAGTCGTCGTCTAAATCGCCTATGTCATCGTACCGAACACCATCGGGACCAGTAGCAGTGTTGTGTGACCTTTTAAGTGTTGTCCGAATGGTCTCGATTGTGATCGTGAGATCTTCTTCCAGCACTACATGCTTACACAATTTTGACAGCGATACCCGTATCATCATTCTTACAGCCTCATTTCTTTGGTCCGTCTGCTCAATGTAGCGGGCAAGCAGGGCCTTCCCTTTGCTCTCATCAGATTTGTACCGTAAATGTGAAGAGAACATATGCTCTGAAAGTTTGTTATGCCTCTGTGTCGTGTTGTGCCATTCATGCTCTGATGAAGGCGCCAGAATGTGGCGAGCGATTTTTCTGAGCACACTTTTCTAAAGAGTTAAAAAAAAGTCAAGTACCCCCGTCACGCCAAGTGGAATACGGTGTTAGTGACCATAAATTTTACAGATCTTCGGCACCTGATTTTTGGGGTAATGAGGTCAGTATTACACCCGTGCCTCTTTACTTTCCCAGAAAAAAATCCGGTACACATTAAAGGCTGGGTGAACCCGGAGCTGTCGGATGGGATTGAATCCTACCTCTTGTCCTTTGTAGTAAAGTTCACTAACCACTGAGTTATCACGACTCCCCTACTTTTGTACAGAAGTCATCACATTTGGCAGCCCTGCTTAGCACATAGTATAAAGTGCATCATTTTTTGGTCGACCTCTTCTTCAGACGCTTCAAGAGCTCAGGTTGTGTTCTTCCATTCCTTCTGGCTTTCTGCCATGTCTTGACCGTTTGTCTCTTATACCGCAAAGCTTCCTTGACTTCTAAGTTCCACCTGGCTGCGTCCATCTCTACTGCCTCCGGCACTCTATTTCCTATGTCTGATTTTGCTAATGACGTCCTGATCTGTTTTCTCGTAGTGGAATGTGTGGAGCTTTCTTTTCTGGCTTCTATTGCTGTTTTTCGCAATTAGGAGTATCCACATGGATAGTGATCACTTCCGTGGAACCCCAGTGCACAACACCTGCAAACCGGTGCGAAGGTGGAAGACACCAAGCCAGATATATGACAATAGCAGTCCCCTGTTGGAGTGGCTATTCTTGTTGCCCTTCTATCATTCAAACACACTAAATCGACTGACACTAGTGCGTTCTCTAGGTCTTCACCCTGCTTTGTTGGTTACAACACGTTACCCCACTGGTTGACTCTAGCATTAAAAGAACGTCATTGAAGAGATTCTGCCATTGTTGTGTATCCACCTTCCCATTACAGGCTTTTACACATTTACAACCATGAAATGAAACTTGGCTCTGCACCCTAAACACATGTACCTGCAATTCTGCATTGTCCCAAGCAGACATAATATCAACCTTAGCTGCCACCATATTGTTGTGCACAAGGATGGTCAGCTCAAGGTTTCGTCTATTGTAGAAACAATGAAATCCAGGGGCATTAACTGTGCTATCACCAAGAAGTTTCTTGCAAAATATGGGCGCTGCACAGTAGCTTATCAAGAATGGGCCGTCGGTGATTTATAGACCCACAATTCCAATATGTAACGCGCACATACTTTATTTAGGCCTAGCCTCGACAGTTTTTTCCCTCTCTTACCTTGTCTTGTTTTCCTTCTTCGATGTTGTCGTTTGGGCTGCGTACTTACCATGCTCATAGATTGTTTTGTCGCTGGAAGTCGATGCTGTGGACGGTCTAGACTCACGTGCACTCACTCAGTCGCACGGTGCAGAACCCGTTTCCACATTAAAGACTGGTCAACTAAATCGCTCGCAGATACACTCTGGCAAATAAATGAATTAGACGTAATTAACAAAAGACCGGCGAAAAGCCAAATCCATCATCAAAGGTCAGTATCCTGGAAAAATGGAAACGAGAATACTCAAAGTATGACGAGAGGGATGGATACCACCAACTATCAAGGAGGGATCAAGTCATCATACTTTTCGCCTCCGCACCGGTAACAACAGAATGTTCACATGTCCACCAAACTCAAAATAAGTACAACCAGCCAATACCACTGCACATGACAACAAAACATGTTCTACAGAATTGCCCACTGACCTGAGAAGGACAACATAGTCCACACCCACCTCCCTGGAAGAGAAACTATATGGGGCAATCGAATCACTTTCGATTGACAGCAGGTTCTAGAGGCTGTCGATGGAACTGGCCGACGCCGAACGTAGTAGAATGCTGTATGTGATTTTACTTATACTTTTTCTCTCCACAGGCAGTTTTTTGTTTCATACTCTACCTTCTCCCTTCAAAAATCAACACCTGGCAGGCATGGAACAGGTGAAGGTCGTGTAAGCGTAGGTTAAGGAGTAGGTTCTGGTCTTATAGAAATTTGGTCCTGTAAATTTTGTGCTTGCATTGGTGATGGATTTTGTGATTGATTTCAATGGGGAGCACTGGAGGTAGGGTGGGCCACATCAACCGTAATCATGGCGCGTAAGAGCTGAGCTTTTGAGCTTCACAGGTAAAACGGAGGGTTGATACGGGAGGTTAAAATGGGGGCTGGGCAGTCCCAAACCAAAATTTTTTTCTGGACAAACATAATCCAACAGATAATATGTAAACATTGTGTTGATATGAGTCGATCTTCGAAGAACGCTGCAAGTTTGAAGATGTCCTTACAATGTGGAAATTCAGCATAGATGCACCGTTAAATCTTGGCTGAATGAGCTGAAGCAGCGTTCTCTCTGGATCTGGAGAAGGATTTCAGACTCTCACAGTGCATCCGATTTCAGCCAGCTTTTTATTCAGGTTTGCTTTCCTTAGCCTTTGATTGTCCCCAATCTTCCTGCAAGGCAGCAGATGGTCTTTTCTGTAGGGGGATTCTCCCCTTAGATGGTCGGCCTTCCCAGGTTTACGAGCACCATCTGCCCGAGTCACTAGAGGTAACTAACACAGACATGCGACTTGTAATATGAGGAAACTGCAATGCAACTAGGAACACTTTTCATAAACAGCCTTCCCCATATACCGGTAAGTCACGTCCTCTTGAAAATGATGATCGTCGTAGCACTTGATGATGTTAGACCATCGTTGATGACTCCAATTCAGAACATAAAGACACACAGTCAGACGTCAAATTTTCCCCGTCGCTCATCAGACCGTAAGATTTGCGCACGGCCGGTTTAGGGAACCATTACGATGACGTAGCCACACCAAGGGATGAACCATATCTAGCACAGAAACACATTAAGATATGAACTATGGCCAGCACAGACACCCACCAAGATATGAGCCATGGCTAGCACGGATATACACAAAGATATGAACCATGACCAGCACAGACACACACTAAGATATCAGCCATGTCTATCGCAGACAACCACTAAGAGTTACGACTAGCACGGATATACACTGACAATTGAGCGATGGCTCAATTCCAGAGAAGCAGAAGAGGAGGTAGTAGAACAGCGATCGCGAAAGGTATCCATATGCTTGGGTTTGTTGTAGTCGGCAGACTCTTCTTAACGTGGGAATCATCAGGTTTCGTTTAAACAGTCGTCCGGAGATTTGAGAGTAGTCTGACCCGTAAAACGTTCCCTTGCATGTACAGTTCACTGTTCACAGGTGTCGTTGAAACAGTTGTCCGGACATTTGAGAGTGCAGTCTGATCCGTAGTACGTTTCCTTGCATGTAGAGTCTGCACTTTTCGCGTCACATATAATGTCACAGCCATCATAACACGTCTGTTCGCACTGTAGCCCAAAATTACCATCATGACAAGTGTCATTACAGGTATAGCAAGGATGTTTACATTGTAGGCATTTTCCGGATTTTTTCTCACATAAAGGGCAGACACTGAGACAAGTCCTGGAGCAGTCGTGTCCATAGATCCATGTGAACAGTTGCCGTGACACGTACCGATGATGACGTTGCAGCCTTTGCTGCACCCACTAGTCTCTCTCTCTCTCTCTCTCTCTGCGATCAAGACTCAATTAGAGTAGGATTCCAGATTCTCACATGAAGACAGCTGTCTGTTTAAGTGAATTGATCGACCCCACAGACAGAACATCATAATTGGAGTGTGTTAGATCCACTCTGAATGCCCGTTAAAACGTTGCACTGTGTTCTGCGCGTGGCCCAGTGCATCCGATTTCAGCCAGCATTTTATTCAGGTTTGCTTTCCTTCTTTGATTGTCCCCAATCTTCCTGCAAGGCAGCAAATTTCTGTAGGGGGATTCTGCCCTTAGATGGTCGGCCCTCCCAGGTTAACGAGCACCATTTGCCCGAGCCCTTAGAGATGACTAACACAGACATGCACGCACAAAGATATGAGACATGACTAACATAAACATGCACTCACAAAGGAGATACTCTAACATAGACATGCGCACACAAAGATATGAACATGACTAACGATACATAGATACATACTAACATATGAGATATGACTAAACACAGACACACACAAAGATATGAGATGATTAACACACACACCAAGATATATGCCATGGCTAGCACAGAAAAACACCAAGATATGAACCATGGCTAGCACTGAAACACATTAAGATATGAGCCATGGCTAGCACAGAAACACACCAAGATATGAACCTTAGCCAGAACAGACACCCACTAAGATATGAGCCATGGCTAGCACGGAGATATGAATATACACCAAGATATGAACCATGGTCAGCACACACACTAAGATATGAATCAAAGAGGCAACATTTCGACCGAAAGATCTTCAACTGCGAAGAAAACAATACAAATCATTATAAATCAGAATAAACTAAAGACTAAACAGTGGCCAAAGCCATGTAACGCCATTTTGATGCATGTAGACTTTATAGAGAGACGGCATTTAGCATCAAAAGAAGAAAGTTCTAAAATGTTTGTAGAAAAGACCTTCGAAACGTGCAGATAAAATGTATAGAAGGAACATACAGAATACATTTTAAAAAGTAATTCCACTTGGATTTATATAATCGAAGATGATGTGGACTTTTCAATAAAAAGGGCTGCGTTCCTCTGAGAGATCATGCCTGTAAAACGAATGTTATCGGCACTTACCTTACTGTCATCTAGATCTGGTGTTCTGAAACCTATTTCTAGAAAGCAGTTTGATTTCAAACACTCAGCCCTTGCTTATGGTCGAGATCGGTAATTTTGCGTTCAGTTAATTGTGTGTATAGACTATCCTTTTCATTCAGGAATCCATGACACTAATGAAAGGACAGACTAGCTTTGAGTGGATCTACAGTGGAGACTTTTAAGATTCAAAAGAAATATATTTTTGGACCACTGTAATCGTTTACTGAAAAGTGTCATGTTAGTATTGAGTCATTCGTGGGTCATCATCATTGCACTCCAAACATTCCATAGGTGCTCAGATCCCCTCCTCAACGATCAAAGACTAAGTCACACTGTCTTGGTCGTTTTGTGAAGTGTGTACACGACAAAGAATACCCGTCCCGACAATAGGTGTCTGTAAATGTTTGCACCTCACACACCGTCAGTGCACTGTCTGCCTGCGAAATGGTCGGTGAGAACTCAATGTGTGCCATTGGCGTTTGTGTGGTGAATATAACACTAGTTCACAAACATTATGATAGATCAATATGCTGGAACACTACGCCGGCACTGTCAGAGATAACCTTTAGAGTTGCATTCTTTACCCGAATCATAGTGCTAGCTCGATGATAGATTCGAATGGTGTGCATCTTCTATTGTCATAGAGATTGGTCTTTGTTTTGCCATTAACTGCGACCTCTGGTCCACATCCGTCTGCATAACAAGCATTAAATGTGTCGATCTAGTTTGTGTTCTGTTTCAGAGCCACATTCCGACCCCCACCAATGTAGATGGAGCAGATATTTGCAACTATCGTCCTTTCAATCCGTAACTTGTTGATCAGACCAGCCCCAGTGCAAAAGACATCAATCTCGTGCTGACTATGATAGTGTGTCAACAAGAAAAGCCAGAAACAAACCTTGATTCATTGTTACATGAGGCAGAACCATTTAGTTTTACCATGAAACTGTGCGGATCTGTTAAGTCATTCACATAAATCCTAAACCAGGGGAACGGCAAAGATTGATTGAGAGTTGTCTCAACTGATGTATAATCCGGATTACATGTGGTGTCGTTATCAAACAGGAATAAGGTTCAGAACTAACACTAATGCGTTCTCTAGGTCTTCTCCCTGCTTTGTTGGTACGTTACCCCACTGGTTGACTCTAGCATTAAAAGAACGTCATTGAAGAGATTCTGCCATTGTTGTGTGTCCATCTTCCCATTACAGGCTTTTACACATTTACAACCACGAAATGAAACTGGGCTCTGCACCCTAACCACATGTACCTGCAATTCTGCATTGTCCCAAGCAGACATAATATCAACCTTAGCTGCCACCATATTGTTGTGCACAAGGATGGTCAGTTCAAGGTTTCGTCTATTGTAGAAACAATGAAATCCAGGGGCATTAACTGTGCTATCACCAAGAAGTTTCTTGCAAAATATGGGCGCTGCACAGTAGCTTATCAAGAATGGGCCGTCGTTGATTTATAGACCCACAATTCCAATATGTAACGCGCACATACTTTATTTAGGCCTAGCCTCGACAGTTTTTTTCCTCTCTCACCTTGTCTTGTTTTCCTTCTTCGATCTTGTTGTTTGGGCTGCGTACTTACCGTGCTCATAGATTGTTTTGTCGCTGGAAGTCGATGCTGTGGACGGTCTAGACTCACGTGCACTCACTCAGTCGCACGGTGCAGAACCCGTTTCCACATTAAAGACTGGTCAACTAAATCGCTCGCGGATACACTCTGACAAATAAATGAATTAGACGTAATTAACAAAAGACCGGCGAAAAGCCAAATCCATCATCAAAGGTCAGTATCCTGGAAAAATGGAAACGAGAATACTCAAAGTATGACGAGAGGGATGGATACCACCAACTATCAAGGAGGGATCAAGTCATCATACTTTTCGCCTCCGCACCGGTAACAACAGAATGTTCACATGTCCACCAAACTCAAAATAAGTACAACCAGCCAATACCACTGCACATGACAACAAAACATGTTCTACAGAATTGCTCACTGACCTGAGAAGGACAACATAGTCCACACCCACTTCCCTGGAAGAGAAACTATATGGGGCAATCGAATCACTTTCGATTGACAGCAGGTTCTAGAGGCTGTCGATGGAACTGGCCGACGCCGAACGTAGTAGAATGCTGTATGTGATTTTACTTATACTTTTTCTCTCCACAGGCAGTTTTTTGTTTCATACTCTACCTTCTCCCTTCAAAAATCAACACCTGGCAGGCATGGAACAGGTGAAGGTCGTGTAAGCGTAGGTTAAGGAGTAGGTTCTGGTCTTATAGAAATTTGGTCCTGTAAATTTTGTGCTTGCATTGGTGATGGATTTTGTGATGGATTTCAATGGGGAGCACTGGAGGTAGGGTGGGCCACATCAACCGTAATCATGGCGCGTAAGAGCTGAGATTTTGAGCTTCACAGGTAAAACGGAGGGTTGATATGGGAGGTAAAAATGGGGGCTGGGCAGTCCCAAACCAAAATTTTTTTCTGGACAAACATAATCCAACAGATACAATGTAAACATTGTGTTGATATGAGTCGATCTTCGAAGAACGCTGCAAGTTTGAAGATGTCCTTACAATGTGGAAATTCAGCATAGATGCACCGTTAAATCTTGGCTTAATGAGCTGAAGCAGCGTTCTCTCTGGATCTGGAGTAGGATTCCAGACTCTCACATGAAGTCAGCTGTCAGGTTAAGTGTGTTGATCGCCCCCACAGACAGAACGTCAGCCAGATCTACTCTGATTGAACACCCATTAACACGTTGCACTGTGTTCTGCGCGTGGCCCAGTGCATCCGATTTCAGCCAGCTTTTTATTCAGGTTTGCTTTCCTTAGCCTTTGATTGTCCCCAATCTTCCTGCAAGGCAGCAGATAGTCTTTTCTGTAGGGGGATTCTGCCCTTAGATGGTCGGCCTTCCCAGGTTTACGAGCACCATTTGCCCGAGCCCTTAGAGATGACTAACACAGACATGCACGCACAAAGATATGAGACATGACTAACATAAACATGCACTCACAAAGGAGATACTCTAGCATAGACATGCGCACACAAAGATATGAACATGACTAACGATACATAGATACATACTAACATATGAGATATGACTAAACACAGACACACACAAAGATATGAGATGATTAACACACACACAAAGATATGAGCCATGGCTAGCACAGAAACACACCAAGATATGAACCATGGCTAGAACAGACACCCACTAAGATATGAGCCATGGCTAGCACGAAGATATGAATATACACCAAGATATGAACCATGGTCAGCACACACACTAAGATATGAATCAAAGAGGCAACATTTCGACCGAAAGATCTTCAACTGGGAAGAAAACAATACAAATCATTATAAATCAGAATAAACTAAAGACTAAACAGTGGCCAAAGCCATGTAACGCCATTTTGATGCATGTAGACTTTATAGAGAGACGGCATTTAGCATCAAAAGACGGAGTTCTAAAATGTTTGTAGAAAAGACCTTCGAAACGTGCAGATAAAATGTAAAGAAGGAACATACAGAATACATTTTAAAAAGTAATTCCACTTGGATTTATATAATCGAAGATGATGTGGACTTTTCAATAAAAAGGGCTGCGTTCCTCTAAGAAATCATGCCTGTAAAACGAATGTTATCGGCACTTACCTTACTGTCATCTAGATCTGGTGTTCTGAAACCTATTTCAAGAAAGCAGTTTGATTTCAGACACTCAGCACTTGCTTATGGTCGTGATCGGTAATTTTGCGTTCAGTTAATTGTGTGTATAGACTATCCTTTTCATTCAGGAATCCATGACACTAATGAAAGGACAGACTAGCTATGAGTGGATCTATACTGGAGACTTTTGAGATTCAAAAGAAATATATTTTTGGACCACTGTAATCGTTTACTGAAAAGTGTCATGTTAGTATTGAGTCATTCGTGGGTCATCATCATTGCACTCCAAACATTCCATAGGTGCTCAGATCCCCTCCTCAGCGATCAAAGACTAAGTTACACTGTCTTGGTCGTTTTGTGAAGTGTGTACACGACCAAGAATACCCGTCCCGACAATAGGTGTCTGTAAATGTTTGCACCTCACACACCGTCAGTGCACTGTCTGCCTGCGAAATGGTCGGTGAGAACTCAATGTGTGCCATTGGCGTTTGTGTGGTGAATATAACACTAGTTCACAAACATTATGATAGATCAATATGCTGGAACACTACGCCGGCACTGTCAGAGATAACCTTTAGAGTTGCATTCTTTACCCGAATCATAGTGCTAGCTCGATGATAATTCGAATGGTGTGCATCTTCTATTGTCATAGAGATTGGTCTTTGTTTTGCCATTAACTGCTACCTCTGGTCCACATCCGTCTGCATAACAAGCATTAAATGTGTCAATCTAGTTTGTGTTATGTTTCAGAGCCACATTCCGACCCCCACCAATGTAGATGGAGCAGATATTTGCAACTATCGTCCTTTCAATCCGTAACTTGTTGATCAGACCAGCCCCATAGCAAAAGACATCAATCTCATGCTGACTATGATAGTGTGTCAACAAGAAAAGCCAGAAACAAACCTTGATTCATTGTTACATGAGGCAGAACCATTTAGTTTTACCATGAAACTGTGCGGATCTGTTAAGTCATTCACATAAATCCTAAACCAGGGGAACGGCAAAGATTGATTGAGAGTTGTCTCAACTGATGTATAATCCGGATTACATGTGGTGTCGTTATCAAACAGGAATAAGGTTCAGAACTGACACTAATGCGTTATCTAGGTCTTCTCCCTGCTTTGTTAGTTACAACACGTTACCCCACTGGTTGACTCTAGCATTAAAAGAACGTCATTGAAGAGATTCTGCCATTGTTGTGTGTCCACCTTCCCATTACAGGCTTTTACACATTTACAACCACGAAATGAAACTGGGCTCTGCACCCTAACCACATGTACCTGCAATTCTGCATTGTCCCAAGCAGACATAATATCAAACCTTAGCTGCCACCATATTGTTGTGCACAAGGATGGTCAGCTCAAGGTTTCGTCTATTGTAGAAACAATGAAATCCAGGGGCATTAACTGTGCTATCACCAAGAAGTTTCTTGCAAAATATGGGCGCTGCACAGTAGCTTATCAAGAATGGGCCGTCGTTGATTTATAGACCCACAATTCCAATATGTAACGCGCACATACTTTATTTAGGCCTAGCCTCGACAGTTTTTTTCCTCTCTTACCTTGTCTTGTTTTCCTTCTTCGATGTTGTCGTTTGGGCTGCGTACTTACCGTGCTCATAGATTGTTTTGTCGCTGGAAGTCGATGCTGTGGACGATCTAGACTCTCGTGCACTCACTCAGTCGCACGGTGCAGAACCCGTTTCCACATTAAAGACTGGTCAACTAAATCGCTCGCGGATACACTGGGACAAATAAATGAATTAGACGTAATTAACAAAAGACCGGCGAAAAGCCAAATCCATCATCAAAGGTCAGTATCCTGGAAAAATGGAAACGAGAATACTCAAAATATGACGAGAGGGATGGATACCACCAACTATCAAGGAGGGATCAAGTCATCATACTTTTCGCCTCCGCACCGGTAACAATAGAATGTTCACATGTCCACCAAACTCAAAATAAGTACAACCAGCCAATACCACTGCACATGACAACAAAACATGTTATACAGAATTGCCCACTGACCTGAGAAGGACAACATAGTCCACACCCACCTCCCTGGAAGAGAATCTATATGGGGCAATCGAATCACTTTCGATTGACAGCAGGTTCTAGAGGCTGTCGATGGAACTGGCCGACGCCGAACGTAGTAGAATGCTGTATGTGATTTTACTTATACTTTTTCACTCCACAGGCAGTTTTTTGTTTCATACTCTACCTTCTCCCTTCAAAAATCAACACCTGGCAGGCATGGAACAGGTGAAGGTCGTGTTAGCGTAGGTTAAGGTGTAGGTTCTGGTCTTATAGAAATTTGGTCCTGTAAATTTTGTGCTTGCATTGGTGATGGATTTTGTGACGGATTTCAATGGGGAGCACTGGAGGTAGGGTGGGCCACATCAACCGTAATCATGGCGCGTAAGAGCTGAGATTTTGAGCTTCACAGGTAAAACGGAGGGTTGATACGAGAGGTTAAAATGGGGGCTGGGCAGTCCCAAACCAAAATTTTTTTCTGGACAAACATAATCCAACAGATACAATGTAAACATTGCGTTGATATGAGTCGATCTTCGAAGAACGCTGCAAGTTTGAAGATGTCCTTACAATGTGGAAATTCAGCATAGATGCACCGTTAAATCTTGGCTGAAGAGCTGAAGCAGCGTTCTCTCTGGATCTGGAGTAGGATTTCAGACTCTCACATGAAGTCAGCTGTCAGGTTAAGTGTGTTGATCGCCCCCACAGACAGAACGTCAGCCAGATCTACTATGATTGAACACCCGTTAAAACGTTGCACTGTGTTCTGCGCGTGGCCCAGTGCATCCGATTTCAGCCAGCTTTTTATTCAGGTTTGCTTTCCTTAGCCTTTGATTGTCCCCAATCTTCCTGCAAGGCAGCAGATGGTCTTTTCTGTAGGGGGATTCTGCCCTTAGATGGTCGGCCTTCCCAGGTTTACGAGCACCATCTGCCCGAGTCACTAGAGGTAACTAACAGAGACATGCGACTTGTAATATGAGGAAACTGCAACTAGGAACACTTTTCATGCACAGCCATCCCCATATACCGGTAAGTCACGTCCTCTTGAAAATGATGATCGTCGTAGCACTTGATGATGTTAGACCATCGTTGATGACTCCAATTCCGAACATAAAGACGCACAGTCAGACGTCAAATTTTCCCCGTCGCTCATCAGACCGTAATATTTGCGCACGGCCGGTTTAGGGAACCATTACGATGACGTAGCCACACCAAGGGATGAACCATATCTAGCACAGAAACACATTAAGATATGAACCCTGGCCAGCACAGACACCCACCAAGATATGAGCCATGAATAGCACGGATATACATACACAAAGATATGAACCATGACCAGCACAGACACACACTAAGATATTAGCCATGTCTATCGCAGACACCCACTAAGAGTTACGACTAGCACGGATATACACTGACAATTGAGCGATGGCTCAATTCCAGAGAAGCAGAAGAGGAGGTAGTAGAGCAGCGATCGCGAAAGGTATCCATATGCTTGGGTTTGTTGTAGTCGGCAGACTCTTCTTAACGTTTGAATCATCAGGTTTCGTTGAAACAGTCGTCCGGAGATTTGAGAGTAGTCTGACCCGTAAAACGTTCCTTTGCATGTACAGTTCACTGTTCACAGGTGTCGTTGAAACAGTTGTCCGGACATTTGAGAGTGCAGTCTGATCCGTAGTACGTTTCCTTGCATGTAGAGTCTGCACTTTTCGCGTCACATATAATGTCACAGCCATCATAACACGTCTGTTCGCACTGTAACTCAAAATTACCATCATGACAAGTGTCATTACAGGTATAGCAAGGATGTTTACATTGTAGGCATTTTCCGGATTTTTTCTCACATAAAGGACAGACACTGAGACAAGTCCTGGAGCAGTCGTGTCCATAGATCCATGTGAACAGTTGCCGTGACACGTAGCGATGATGACGTTGCAGCCTTTGCTGCACCCACTGGTCTCTCGCTCTCTCTCTCTCTCTCTCTCTCTGTGCGATCAAGACTCAATTAGAGTAGGATTCCAGATTCTCACATGAAGACAGCTGTCTGTTTAATTGAATTGATCGACCCCACAGACAGAACATCATAATTGGAGTGTGTTAGATCTACTCTGAATGCCCGTTAAAACGTTGCACTGTGTTCTGCGCGTAGCCCAGTGCTTTCGATTTCAGCCAGCATTTTATTCAGGTTTGCTTTCCTTCTTTGATTGTCCCCAATCTTCCTGCATAGTGGAGACTTTTGAGATTCAAAAGAAATATATTTTTGGACCACTGTAATCGTTTACTGAAAAGTGTCATGTTAGTATTGAGTCATTCGTGGGTCATCATCATTGCACTCCAAACATTCCATAGGTGCTCAGATCCCCTCCTCAGCGATCAAAGACTAAGTCACACTGTTTTGGTCGTTTTGTGAAGTGTGTACACGACCAAGAATACCCGTCCCGACAATAGGTGTCTGTAAATGTTTGCACCTCACACACCGTCAGTGCACTGTCTGCCTGCGAAATGGTCGGTGAGAACTCAATGTGTGCCATTGGCGTTTGTGTGGTGAATATAATAGTGTTCACAAACATTATGATAGATCAATATGCTAGAACACTACGCCGGCACTGTCAGAGATAACCTTTAGAGTTGCATTCTTTACCCGAATCATAGTGCTAGCTCGATGATAGATTCGAATGGTGTGCATCTTCTATTGTCATAGAGATTGGTCTTTGTTTTGCCAATAACTGCGACCTCTGGTCCACATCCGTCTGCATAACAAGCATTAAATGTGTCGATCTAGTTTGTGTTCTGTTTCAGAGCCACATTCCGACCCCCACCAATGTAGATGGAGCAGATATTTGCAACTATCGTCCTTTCAATCCGTAACTTGTTGATCAGATGATAGTAGTGTGTCAACAAGAAAAGCCAGAAACAAACCTTGATTCATTGTTACATGAGGCAGAACCATTTAGTTTTACCATGAAACTGTGCGGATCTGTTAAGTCATTCACATAAATCCTAAACCAGGGGAACGGCAAAGATTGATTGAGAGTTGTCTCAACTGATGTATAATCCGGATTACATGTGGTGTCGTTATCAAACAGGAATAAGGTTCAGAACTGACACTAATGCGTTCTCTAGGTCTTCTCCCTGCTTTGTTGGTACGTTACCCCACTCTAGCATTAAAAGAATGTCATTGAAGAGATTCTGCCATTGTTGTGTGTCCACCTTCCCGTTACAGGCTTTTACACATTTACAACCACGAAATGAAACTGGGCTCTGCACCCTAACCACATGTACCTGCAATTCTGCATTGTCCCAAGCAGACATAATATCAACCTTAGCTGCCACCATATTGTTGTGCACAAGGATGGTCAGCTCAAGGTTTCGTCTATTGTAGAAACAATGAAATCCAGGGGCATTAACTGTGCTATCACCAAGAAGTTTCTTGCAAAATATGGGCGCTGCACAGTAGCTTATCAAGAATGGGCCGTCGTTGATTTATAGACCCACAATTCCAATATGTAACGCGCACATACTTTATTTAGGCCTAGCCTCGACAGTTTTTTTCCTCTCTTACCTTGTCTTGTTTTCCTTCTTCGATGTTGTCGTTTGGGCTGCGTACTTACCGTGCTCATAGATTGTTTTGTCGCTGGAAGTCGATGCTGTGGACGGTCTAGACTCACGTGCACTCACTCAGTCGCACGGTGCAGAACCCGTTTCCACATTAAAGACTGGTCAACTAAATCGCTCGCGGATACACTGGGACAAATAAATGAATTAGACGTAATTAACAAAAGAGACGCGAAAAGCCAAATCCATCATCAAAGGTCAGTATCC
The DNA here is from genome assembly GCA_032433765.1 of Megaustenia siamemsis. Taxonomy (NCBI): domain Eukaryota; kingdom Metazoa; phylum Mollusca; class Gastropoda; order Stylommatophora; family Ariophantidae; genus Megaustenia; species Megaustenia siamemsis. The sequence continues at coordinate 19,548,179 of JAVIAB010000102.1, forward strand.
TGGAAAAATGGAAACGAGAATACTCAAAGTATGACGAGAGGGATGGATACCACCAACTATCAAGGAGGGATCAAGTCATCATACTTTTCGCCTCCGCACCGGTAACAACAGAATGTTCACATGTCCACCAAACTCAAAATAAGTACAACCAGCCAATACACACAACAAAACATGTTATACAGAATTGCCCACTGACCTGAGAAGGACAACATAGTCCACACCCACCTCCCTGGAAGAGAAACTATATGGGGCAATCGAATCACTAGAGGCTGTCGATGGAACTGGCCGACGCCGAACGTAGTAGAATGCTGTATGTGATTGTACATGTTGTTTCTAAAGTCGCAGTGCAGTGAATTTCTACTCTCGGAAGAAAAAACGTCACAACTAATGCGTCACACAAATTGTAAAATAAATGGTATTATTCAAATATACTTGACTGCTATCGGCGAGCTTATAATGGGTAATGTTGGTATTAACACAATAAAGTTGTGCCTAAAGCATATGTTGAAAATGTCCACCACGGGCCTCAAGACATGTCGTGATTCGTCTTTCAATATTTGCGAAAACCTTCAGAATAATGTCTGGTGATATTTGTTTAATCTTGTCTACTATTTCAGTCTGTAGGTCATTAATTGTCTGCGGATTATTTTCATAAACTCTCCCCTTCAATGCCCCCCACAGATAATAATCTGTGTTAGATCTGGTGAACGAGCAGGCCAGATTCCACGTGAAATAATGCGATTTGCAAATATGCTTTCTAAATAATTGAGTGTTCGTTCGTTCGTTTGCTTTCGTCAGCTTTGACCTCTGACGAAGTCCCACCCACTCAATTTTGTGGGACTGAATTTTGCGTGTAAAGTCTGTTTTATCCCATTACAGGATGCCCCTCGCCATGCAGGCAGATTTACTCCGACTTCAGAGGTATAATTGAGTGTTGTTGTGGCTGTGTGTGCTGTTGCCCCATCCTGCTGAAACCAGGATTCCATAATTTCCCGTTCTGTAATGTGTGCTATGAACGGTTCCAGAATTAAAGTACGGTAACGTTCTGCATTTATTGTTTCATAAAAAAATATTGGTCCTATTATCCGCATACGACTTATAACGCACCACACTCCGACTTTTTGATCGTAAAGCGGCACGATGAAATTCATGGGGGTTTTCACTGCTCCACAGCCGATTGTTCTGACTGTTCACATAACCGGATAAATGAAACCAGGCCTCATCAGTGAAAAAAGTGACGTCAAGGATGGCAGCGCCATGTTCATAAATAAAATTCTGAAACCACATGCAGTAGTTTAAACGGAATTCATAATCTCTTTCTTGGAGTTGAGACACTTCAGTTAATTTGTATGGACGATAGTGTAGTTCACTTCTTAAAACCTTGTGAACAGAACTCTTAGATATTTGCACCTGTTGAGACAAGTGGTTTAAAGATGCATTTGGACTCTTTGTAATTCTGTCTTGGAGTTCCATAATTTGGTCTTGTGAAATTGAAGGTCTTCCAGATCGGTGGGTGTTTCTTTAATGACTGTGCATTATTTGAAAATCTAGTTGTTCCAATTTATTTATGTAAATCACGCATCATGTACTGCTGTAGCTTGTTCCTTTTTCGGTAAAGTTAAACATATAACATCACTATTCACAAAAGGTATTCGAAATATCCACCACGTTTTAGTTGGCAAATGTTGATACGTTTTTTCATATTGTCAAAAACCTTACGCAGTATGGGCTGTGTAACATTATTAATGTTGTTGGCGATTGAAACCTGCAGCTCATCGAGTGTGTGGGGATTGTTTTCGTACACTTTTCCTTTCAGTTCACCCCAGAGATAGTAGTCCATGGGAGTAAGATCAGGAGACCGTGCAGGCCAAATTCCGCGAGAGATTATACGATTAGCAAAAATTTCATATAAAAATTCCAGTGATTTTACAGCAGTGTGAGCAGTTGCGCCATCTTGTTGAAACCAAGCTTTTTCAATTTCTGGCTCAGAAAGTTGGGTTACGAATCGCTCCAGTATGTTAATCCTGTATCTTTCTGAATTTATTGTGTCATAGAAGAAAATTGGGCCGATTATCCGCTGACGACTCATTGCACACCACACTCCTACTTTCTGATCGTGGAGAGGCACTGGGTGCAATGCATGTGGATTTTCATCACTCCAAAGACGATCATTCTGCCTATTCACGTACCCAGACAAATGGAACCATGCTTCATCTGTGAAGAAAGTGAAATCAAGGATTTCCTCACCTTCTTGGGCTAGAAAATTCTCAAACCACAAACTAATAATTAATTCTGGATTGGTGATCTAATTCTTTTAATTGAGGAACGACGGAAAATTTGTACGGATGTAACTTTAATTTTTTTTTTTCAGCACTCTATGAACAGTACTGCTTGATTTGTGTACTTGTTGAGCCAGCTTTCTTATTGATTTGCCAGGACTCATTAGAATGCTGTCCTGGATGTTGAGAGATGTTACTTCAAGAACAGATGGTCTACCAGGACGGCTAACATCATGTACACTACCCGTGTTTTAAATTTGATTATTAAATTACTCACAGTATTTCGATGAGGCACTGGTGTATCAGGAAATCTATTCACAAATTGTTCAACAACCCCATTCGAATACTTGCCGCCGTTACGGAACACATGCTCCACTATAAATACTCTTTCTTCAATCGTTAACACCATTGTAAGCCAGATCTATCATGTAGCAGTGATGTTTAAATGAACACGTAAATGGTGCTTGAACTATTACGTTATACATAGATAAAATTTAGGTGCGTAATTATTTCAACAACAAAAAATGCACAGTCATTAAAGAAACACCCTATACTTATACTTTTTCTCTCCACAGGCAGTTTTTTGTTTTATACTCTACCTTCTCCCTTCAAAAATCAACACCTGGCAGGCATGGAACAGGTGAAGGTCGTGTAAGCGTAGGTTAAGGTGAAGGTTCTGGTCTTATAGAAATTTGGTACTGTAAATTTGTGCTTGCATTGGTGATGGATTTTGTGATGGATTTCAATGGGGAGCACTGGAGGTAGGGTGGGCCACATCAACCGTAATCATGGCGCGTAAGAGCTGAGATTTTGAGCGTCACAGGTAAAACGGAGGGTTGATACGGGAGGTTAAAATGGGGGCTGGGCAGTCCCAAACCAAAATTTTTTTCTGGACAAACATAATCCAACAGATACAATGTAAACATTGCGTTGATATGAGTCGATCTTCGAAGAACGCTGCAAGTTTGAAGATGTCCTTACAATGTGGAAATTCAGCATTGATGCACCGTTAAATCTTGGCTGAATGAGCTGAAGCAGCATTCTCTCTGGATCTGGAGTAGGATTTCAGACTCTCACATGAAGTCAGCTGTCAGGTTAAGTGTGTTGATCGCCCCCACAGACAGAACGTCAGCCAGATCTACTATGATTGAACACCCGTTAAAACGCTGCACTGTGTTCTGCGCGTGGCCCAGTGCATCCGATTTCAGCCAGCTTTTTATTCAGGTTTGCTTTCCTTAGCCTTTGATTGTCCCCAATCTTCCTGCAAGGCAGCAGATGGTCTTTTCTGTAGGGGGATTCTGCCCTTAGATGGTCGGCCTTCCCAGGTTTACGAGCACCATCTGCCCGAGTCACTAGAGGTAACTAACAGAGACATGCGACTTGTAATATGAGGAAACTGCAACTAGGAACACTTTTCATGCACAGCCATCCCCATATACCGGTAAGTCACGTCCTCTTGAAAATGATGATCGTCGTAGCACTTGATGATGTTAGACCATCGTTGATGACTCCAATTCCGAACATAAAGACGCACAGTCAGACGTCAAATTTTCCCCGTCGCTCATCAGACCGTAATATTTGCGCACGGCCGGTTTAGGGAACCATTACGATGACGTAGCCACACCAAGGGATGAACCATATCTAGCACAGAAACACATTAAGATATGAACCCTGGCCAGCACAGACACCCACCAAGATATGAGCCATGGCTAGCACGGATATACATACACAAAGATATGAACCATGACCAGCACAGACACACACTAAGATATCAGCCATGTCTATCGCAGACACCCACTAAGAGTTACGACTAGCACGGATATACACTTGACAATTGAGCGATGGCTCAATTCAAGAGAAGCAGAAGAGGAGGTAGTAGAGCAGCGATCGCGAAAGGTATCCATATGCTTGGGTTTGTTGTAGTCGGCAGACTCTTCTTAACGTGGGAATCATCAGGTTTCGTTTAAACAGTCGTCCGGAGATTTGAGAGTAGTCTGACCCGTAAAACGTTCCTTTGCATGTACAGTTCACTGTTCACAGGTGTCGTTGAAACAGTTGTCCGGACATTTGAGAGTGCAGTCTTATCCGTAGTACGTTTCCTTGCATGTAGAGTCTGCACTTTTCGCGTCACATATAATGTCACAGCCATCATAACACGTCTGTTCGCACTGTAACTCAAAATTACCATCATGACAAGTGTCATTACAGGTATAGCAAGGATGTTTACATTGTAGGCATTTTCCGGATTTTTTCTCACATAAAGGACAGACACTGAGACAAGTCCTGGAGCAGTCGTGTCCATAGATCCATGTGAACAGTTGCCGTGACACGTAGCGATGATGACGTTGCAGCCTTTGCTGCACCCACTAGTCTCTCGCTCTCTCTCTCTCTCTCTCTCTGTGCGATCAAGACTCAATTAGAGTAGGATTCCAGATTCTCACATGAAGACAGCTGTCTGTTTAATTGAATTGATCGACCCCACAGACAGAACATCATAATTGGAGTGTGTTAGATCTACTCTGAATGCCCGTTAGAACGTTGCACTGTGTTCTGCGCGTAGCCCAGTGCTTTCGGTTTCAGCCAGCATTTTATTCAGGTTTGCTTTCCTTCTTTGATTGTCCCCAATCTTCCTGCATAGTGGAACTTTTGAGATTCAAAAGAAATATTTTTTTGGACCACTGTAATCGTTTACTGAAAAGTGTCATGTTAGTATTGAGTCATTCGTGGGTCATCATCATTGCACTCCAAACATTCCATAGGTGCTCAGATCCCCTCCTCAGCGATCAAAGACTAAGTCACACTGTTTTGGTCGTTTTGTGAAGTGTGTACACGACCAAGAATACCCGTCCCGACAATAGGTGTCTGTAAATGTTTGCACCTCACACACCGTCAGTGCACTGTCTGCCTGCGAAATGGTCGGTGAGAACTCAATGTGTGCCATTGGCGTTTGTGTGGTGAATATAATAGTGTTCACAAACATTATGATAGATCAATATGCTAGAACACTACGCCGGCACTGTCAGAGATAACCTTTAGAGTTGCATTCTTTACCCGAATCATAGTGCTAGCTCGATGATAGATTCGAATGGTGTGCATCTTCTATTGTCATAGAGATTGGTCTTTGTTTTGCCAATAACTGCGACCTCTGGTCCACATCCGTCTGCATAACAAGCATTAAATGTGTCGATCTAGTTTGTGTTCTGTTTCAGAGCCACATTCCGACCCCCACCAATGTAGATGGAGCAGATATTTGCAACTATCGTCCTTTCAATCCGTAACTTGTTGATCAGATGATAGTAGTGTGTCAACAAGAAAAGCCAGAAACAAACCTTGATTCATTGTTACATGAGGCAGAACCATTTAGTTTTACCATGAAACTGTGCGGATCTGTTAAGTCATTCACATAAATCCTAAACCAGGGGAACGGCAAAGATTGATTGAGAGTTGTCTCAACTGATGTATAATCCGGATTACATGTGGTGTCGTTATCAAACAGGAATAAGGTTCAGAACTGACACTAATGCGTTCTCTAGGTCTTCTCCCTGCTTTGTTGGTACGTTACCCCACTCTAGCATTAAAAGAATGTCATTGAAGAGATTCTGCCATTGTTGTGTGTCCACCTTCCCATTACAGGCTTTTACACATTTACAACCACGAAATGAAACTGGGCTCTGCACCCTAACCACATGTACCTGCAATTCTGCATTGTCCCAAGCAGACATAATATCAACCTTAGCTGCCACCATATTGTTGTGCACAAGGATGGTCAGCTCAAGGTTTCGTCTATTGTAGAAACAATGAAATCCAGGGGCATTAACTGTGCTATCACCAAGAAGTTTCTTGCAAAATATGGGCGCTGCACAGTAGCTTATCAAGAATGGGCCGTCGTTGATTTATAGACCCACAATTCCAATATGTAACGCGCACATACTTTATTTAGGCCTAGCCTCGACAGTTTTTTTCCTCTCTTACCTTGTCTTGTTTTCCTTCTTCGATGTTGTCGTTTGGGCTGCGTACTTACCGTGCTCATAGATTGTTTTGTCGCTGGAAGTCGATGCTGTGGACGGTCTAGAGTCACGTGCACTCACTCAGTCGCACGGTGCAGAACCCGTTTCCACATTAAAGACTGGTCAACTAAATCGCTCGCGGATACACTGGGACAAATAAATGAATTAGACGTAATTAACAAAAGAGACGCGAAAAGCCAAATCCATCATCAAAGGTCAGTATCCTGGAAAAATGGAAACGAGAATACTCGAGTATGACGAGAGGGATGGATACCACCAACTATCAAGGAGGGATCAAGTCATCATACTTTTCGCCTCCGCACCGGTAACAACAGAATGTTCACATGTCCACCAAACTCAAAATAAGTACAACCAGCCAATACACACAACAAAACATGTTCTACAGAATTGCCCACTGACCTGAGAAGGACAACATAGTCCACACCCACCTCCCTGGAAGAGAAACTATATGGGGCAATCGAATCACTAGAGGCTGTCGATGGAACTGGCCGACGCCGAACGTAGTAGAATGCTGTATGTGATTGTACAGGTTGTTTCTAAAGTCGCAGTGCAGTGAATTTCTACTCTCGGAAGAAAAAACGTCACAACTAATGCGTCACACAAATTGTAAAATAAATGGTATTATTCAAATATACTTGACTGCTATCGGCGAGCTTATAATGGGTAATGTTGGTATTAACACAATAAAGTTGTGCCTAAATCATATGTTGAAAATGTCCACCACGGGCCTCAAGACATGTCGTGATTCGTCTTTCAATATTTGCGAAAACCTTCAGAATAATGTCTGGTGATATTTGTTTAATCTTGTCTACTATTTCAGTCTGTAGGTCATTAATTGTCTGCGGATTATTTTCATAAACTCTCCCCTTCAATGCCCCCCACAGATAATAATCTGTGTTAGATCTGGTGAACGAGCAGGCCAGATTCCACGTGAAATAATGCGATTTGCAAATATGCTTTCTAAATAATTGAGTGTTCGTTCGTTCGTTTGCTTTCGTCAGCTTTGACCTCTGACGAAGTCCCACCCACTCAATTTTGTGGGACTGAATTTTGCGTGTAAAGTCTGTTTTATCCCATTACAGGATGCCCCTCGCCATGCAGGCAGATTTACTCCGACTTCAGAGGTATAATTGAGTGTTGTTGTGGCTGTGTGTGCTGTTGCCCCATCCTGCTGAAACCAGGATTCCATAATTTCCCGTTCTGTAATGTGTGCTATGAACGGTTCCAGAATTAAAGTACGGTAACGTTCTGCATTTATTGTTTCATAAAAAAATATTGGTCCTATTATCCGCATACGACTTATAACGCACCACACTCCGACTTTTTGATCGTAAAGCGGCACGATGAAATTCATGGGGGTTTTCACTGCTCCACAGCCGATTGTTCTGACTGTTCACATAACCGGATAAATGAAACCAGGCCTCATCAGTGAAAAAAGTGACGTCAAGGATGGCAGCGCCATGTTCATAAATAAAATTCTGAAACCACATGCAGTAGTTTAAACGGAATTCATAATCTCTTTCTTGGAGTTGAGACACTTCAGTTAATTTGTATGGACGATAGTGTAGTTCACTTCTTAAAACCTTGTGAACAGAACTCTTAGATATTTGCACCTGTTGAGACAAGTGGTTTAAAGATGCATTTGGACTCTTTGTAATTCTGTCTTGGAGTTCCATAATTTGGTCTTGTGAAATTGAAGGTCTTCCAGATCGGTGGGTGTTTCTTTAATGACTGTGCATTATTTGAAAATCTAGTTGTTCCAATTTATTTATGTAAATCACGCATCATGTACTGCTGTAGCTTGTTCCTTTTTCGGTAAAGTTAAACATATAACATCACTATTCACAAAAGGTATTCGAAATATCCACCACGTTTTAGTTGGCAAATGTTGATACGTTTTTTCATATTGTCAAAAACCTTACGCAGTATGGGCTGTGTAACATTATTAATGTTGTTGGCGATTGAAACCTGCAGCTCATCGAGTGTGTGGGGATTGTTTTCGTACACTTTTCCTTTCAGTTCACCCCAGAGATAGTAGTCCATGGGAGTAAGATCAGGAGACCGTGCAGGCCAAATTCCGCGAGAGATTATACGATTAGCAAAAATTTCATATAAAAATTCCAGTGATTTTACAGCAGTGTGAGCAGTTGCGCCATCTTGTTGAAACCAAGCTTTTTCAATTTCTGGCTCAGAAAGTTGGGTTACGAATCGCTCCAGTATGTTAATCCTGTATCTTTCTGAATTTATTGTGTCATAGAAGAAAATTGGGCCGATTATCCGCTGACGACTCATTGCACACCACACTCCTACTTTCTGATCGTGGAGAGGCACTGGGTGCAATGCATGTGGATTTTCATCACTCCAAAGACGATCATTCTGCCTATTCACGTACCCAGACAAATGGAACCATGCTTCATCTGTGAAGAAAGTGAAATCAAGGATTTCCTCACCTTCTTGGGCTAGAAAATTCTCAAACCACAAACTAATAATTAATTCTGGATTGGTGATCTAATTCTTTTAATTGAGGAACGACGGAAAATTTGTACGGATGTAACTTTAATTTTTTTTTTTCAGCACTCTATGAACAGTACTGCTTGATTTGTGTACTTGTTGAGCCAGCTTTCTTATTGATTTGCCAGGACTCATTAGAATGCTGTCCTGGATGTTGAGAGATGTTACTTCAAGAACAGATGGTCTACCAGGACGGCTAACATCATGTACACTACCCGTGTTTTGAAATTTGATTATTAAATTACTCACAGTATTTCGATGAGGCACTGGTGTATCAGGAAATCTATTCACAAATTGTTCAACAACCCCATTCGAATACTTGCCGCCGTTACGGAACACATGCTCCACTATAAATACTCTTTCTTCAATCGTTAACACCATTGTAAGCCAGATCTATCATGTAGCAGTGATGTTTAAATGAACACGTAAATGGTGCTTGAACTATTACGTTATACATAGATAAAATTTAGGTGCGTAATTATTTCAACAACAAAAAATGCACAGTCATTAAAGAAACACCCTATACTTATACTTTTTCTCTCCACAGGCAGTTTTTTGTTTTATACTCTACCTTCTCCCTTCAAAAATCAACACCTGGCAGGCATGGAACAGGTGAAGGTCGTGTAAGCGTAGGTTAAGGTGAAGGTTCTGGTCTTATAGAAATTTGGTACTGTAAATTTGTGCTTGCATTGGTGATGGATTTTGTGATGGATTTCAATGGGGAGCACTGGAGGTAGGGTGGGCCACATCAACCGTAATCATGGCGCGTAAGAGCTGAGATTTTGAGCGTCACAGGTAAAACGGAGGGTTGATACGGGAGGTTAAAATGGGGGCTGGGCAGTCCCAAACCAAAATTTTTTTCTGGACAAACATAATCCAACAGATACAATGTAAACATTGCGTTGATATGAGTCGATCTTCGAAGAATTCAGCATAGATGCACCGTTAAATCTTGGCTGAATGAGCTGAAGCAGCGTTCTCTCTGGATCTGGAGTAGGATTTCAGACTCTCGCATGAAGTCAGCTGTCAGGTTAAGTGTGTTGATCGCCCCCACAGACAGAACGTCAGCCAGATCTACTCTGATTGAACACCCGTTAAAACGTTGCACTGTGTTCTGCGCGTGGCCCAGTGCATCCGATTTCAGCCAGCTTTTTATTCAGGTTTGCTTTCCTTAGCCTTTGATTGTCCCCAATCTTCCTGCAAGGCAGCAGATGGTCTTTTCTGTAGGGGGATTCTGCCCTTAGATGGTCGGCCTTCCCAGGTTTACGAGCACCATCTGCCCGAGTCACTAGAGGTAACTAACAGAGACATGCGACTTGTAATATGAGGAAACTGCAACTAGGAACACTTTTCATGCACAGCCTTCCCCATATACCGGTAAGTCACGTCCTCTTGAAAATGATGATCGTCGTAGCACTTGATGATGTTAGACCATCGTTGATGACTCCAATTCCGAACATAAAGACGCACAGTCAGACGTCAAATTTTCCCCGTCGCTCATCAGACCGTAATATTTGCGCACGGCCGGTTTAGGGAACCATTACGATGACGTAGCCACACCAAGGGATGAACCATATCTAGCACAGAAACACATTAAGATATGAACCCTGGCCAGCACAGACACCCACCATGATATGAGCCATGGCTAGCACGGATATACATACACAAAGATATGAACCATGACCAGCACAGACACACACTAAGATATTAGCCATGTCTATCGCAGACACCCACTAAGAGTTACGACTAGCACGGATATACACTGACAATTGAGCGATGGCTCAATTCAAGAGAGGCAGAAGAGGAGGTAGTAGAGCAGCGATCGCGAAAGGTATCCATATGCTTGGGTTTGTTGTAGTCGGCAGACTCTTCTTAACGTGGGAATCATCAGGTTTCGTTTAAACAGTCGTCCGGAGATTTGAGAGTAGTCTGACCCGTAAAACGTTCCCTTGCATGTACAGTTCACTGTTCACAGGTGTCGTTGAAACAGTTGTCCGGACATTTGAGAGTGCAGTCTGATCCGTAGCACGTTTCCTTGCATGTAGAGTCTGCACTTTTCGCGTCACATATAATGTCACAGCCATCATAACACGTCTGTTCGCACTGTAACTCAAAATTACCATCATGACAAGTGTCATTACAGGTATAGCAAGGATGTTTACATTGTAGGCATTTTCCGGATTTTTTCTCACATAAAGGACAGACACTGAGACAAGTCCTGGAGCAGTCGTGTCCATAGATCCATGTGAACAGTTGCCGTGACACGTAGCGATGATGACGTTGCAGCCTTTGCTGCACCCACTAGTCTCTCGCTCTCTCTCTCTCTGTGCGATCAAGACTCAATTAGAGTAGGATTCCAGATTCTCACATGAAGACAGCTGTCTGTTTAAGTGAATTGATCGACCCCACAGACAGAACATCATAATTGGAGTGTGTTAGATCTACTCTGAATGCCCGTTAAAACGTTGCACTGTGTTCTGCGCGTAGCCCAGTGCATCCGATTTCAGCCAGCATTTTATTCAGGTTTGCTTTCCTTCTTTGATTGTCCCCAATCTTCCTGCATAGTGGAGACTTTTGAGATTCAAAAGAAATATATTTTTGGACCACTGTAATCGTTTACTGAAAAGTATCAGTTTAGTATTGAGTCATTCGTGGGTCATCATTGCACTCCAAACATTCCATAGGTGCTCAGATCCCCTCCTCAGCGATCAAAGACTAAGTCACACTGTTTTGGTCGTTTTGTGAAGTGTGTACACGACCAAGAATACCCGTCCCGACAATAGGTGTCTGTAAATGTTTGCACCTCACACACCGTCAGTGCACTGTCTGCCTGCGAAATGGTCGGTGAGAACTCAATGTGTGCCATTGGCGTTTGTGTGGTGAATATAATAGTGTTCACAAACATTATGATAGATCAATATGCTAGAACACTACGCCGGCACTGTCAGAGATAACCTTTAGAGTTGCATTCTTTACACGAATCATAGTGCTAGCTCGATGATAGATTCGAATGGTGTGCATCTTCTATTGTCATAGAGATTGGTCTTTGTTTTGCCAATAACTGCGACCTCTGGTCCACATCCGTCTGCATAACAAGCATTAAATGTGTCAATCTAGTTTGTGTTCTGTTTCAGAGCCACATTCCGACCCCCACCAATGTAGATGGAGCAGATATTTGCAACTATCGTCCTTTCAATTCGTAACTTGTTGATCAGATGATAGTAGTGTGTCAACAAGAAAAGCCAGAAACAAACCTTGATTCATTGTTACATGAGGCAGAACCATTTAGTTTTACCATGAAACTGTGCGGATCTGTTAAGTCATTCACATAAATCCTAAACCAGGGGAACGGCAAAGATTGATTGAGAGTTGTCTCAACTGATGTATAATCCGGATTACATGTGGTGTCGTTATCAAACAGGAATAAGGTTCAGAACTGACACTAATGCGTTCTCTAGGTCTTCTCCCTGCTTTGTTGGTACGTTACCCCACTCTAGCATTAAAAGAATGTCATTGAAGAGATTCTGCCATTGTTGTGTGTCCACCTTCCCATTACAGGCTTTTACACATTTACAACCACGAAATGAAACTGGGCTCTGCACCCTAACCACATGTACCTGCAATTCTGCATTGTCCCAAGCAGACATAATATCAACCTTAGCTGCCACCATATTGTTGTGCACAAGGATGGTCAGCTCAAGGTTTCGTCTATTGTAGAAACAATGAAATCCAGGGGCATTAACTGTGCTATCACCAAGAAGTTTCTTGCAAAATATGGGCGCTGCACAGTAGCTTATCAAGAATGGGCCGTCGTTGATTTATAGACCCACAATTCCAATATGTAACGCGCACATACTTTATTTAGGCCTAGCCTCGACAGTTTTTTTCCTCTCTTACCTTGTCTTGTTTTCCTTCTTCGATGTTGTCGTTTGGGCTGCGTACTTACCGTGCTCATAGATTGTTTTGTCGCTGGAAGTCGATGCTGTGGACGGTCTAGACTCACGTGCACTCAGTCGCACGGTGCAGAACCCGTTTCCACATTAAAGACTGGTCAACTAAATCGCTCGCGGATACACTGGGACAAATAAATTAATTAGACGTAATTAACAAAAGAGACGCGAAAAGCCAAATCCATCATCAAAGGTCAGTATCCTGGAAAAATGGAAACGAGAATACTCGAGTATGACGAGAGGGATGGATACCACCAACTATCAAGGAGGGATCAAGTCATCATACTTTTCGCCTCCGCACCGGTAACAACAGAATGTTCACATGTCCACCAAACTCAAAATAAGTACAACCAGCCAATACACACAACAAAACATGTTCTACAGAATTGCCCACTGACCTGAGAAGGACAACATAGTCCACACCCACCTCCCTGGAAGAGAAACTATATGGGGCAATCGAATCACTAGAGGCTGTCGATGGAACTGGCCGACGCCGAACGTAGTAGAATGCTGTATGTGATTGTACAGGTTGTTTCTAAAGTCGCAGTGCAGTGAATTTCTACTCTCGGAAGAAAAAACGTCACAACTAATGCGTCACACAAATTGTAAAATAAATGGTATTATTCAAATATACTTGACTGCTATCGGCGAGCTTATAATGGGTAATGTTGGTATTAACACAATAAAGTTGTGCCTAAAGCATATGTTGAAAATGTCCACCACGGGCCTCAAGACATGTCGTGATTCGTCTTTCAATATTTGCGAAAACCTTCAGAATAATGTCTGGTGATATTTGTTTAATCTTGTCTACTATTTCAGTCTGTAGGTCATTAATTGTCTGCGGATTATTTTCATAAACTCTCCCCTTCAATGCCCCCCACAGATAATAATCTGTGTTAGATCTGGTGAACGAGCAGGCCAGATTCCACGTGAAATAATGCGATTTGCAAATATGCTTTCTAAATAATTGAGTGTTGTTGTGGCTGTGTGTGCTGTTGCCCCATCCTGCTGAAACCAGGATTCCATAATTTCCCGTTCTGTAATGTGTGCTATGAACGGTTCCAGAATTAAAGTACGGTAACGTTCTGCATTTATTGTTTCATAAAAAAATATTGGTCCTATTATCCGCATACGACTTATAACGCACCACACTCCGACTTTTTGATCGTAAAGCGGCACGATGAAATTCATGGGGGTTTTCACTGCTCCACAGCCGATTGTTCTGACTGTTCACATAACCGGATAAATGAAACCAGGCCTCATCAGTGAAAAAAGTGACGTCAAGGATGGCAGCGCCATGTTCATAAATAAAATTCTGAAACCACATGCAGTAGTTTAAACGGAATTCATAATCTCTTTCTTGGAGTTGAGACACTTCAGTTAATTTGTATGGACGATAGTGTAGTTCACTTCTTAAAACCTTGTGAACAGAACTCTTAGATATTTGCACCTGTTGAGACAAGTGGTTTAAAGATGCATTTGGACTCTTTGTAATTCTGTCTTGGAGTTCCATAATTTGGTCTTGTGAAATTGAAGGTCTTCCAGATCGGTGGGTGTTTCTTTAATGACTGTGCATTATTTGAAAATCTAGTTGTTCCAATTTATTTATGTAAATCACGCATCATGTACTGCTGTAGCTTGTTCCTTTTTCGGTAAAGTTAAACATATAACATCACTATTCACAAAAGGTATTCGAAATATCCACCACGTTTTAGTTGGCAAATGTTGATACGTTTTTTCATATTGTCAAAAACCTTACGCAGTATGGGCTGTGTAACATTATTAATGTTGTTGGCGATTGAAACCTGCAGCTCATCGAGTGTGTGGGGATTGTTTTCGTACACTTTTCCTTTCAGTTCACCCCAGAGATAGTAGTCCATGGGAGTAAGATCAGGAGACCGTGCAGGCCAAATTCCGCGAGAGATTATACGATTAGCAAAAATTTCATATAAAAATTCCAGTGATTTTACAGCAGTGTGAGCAGTTGCGCCATCTTGTTGAAACCAAGCTTTTTCAATTTCTGGCTCAGAAAGTTGGGTTACGAATCGCTCCAGTATGTTAATCCTGTATCTTTCTGAATTTATTGTGTCATAGAAGAAAATTGGGCCGATTATCCGCTGACGACTCATTGCACACCACACTCCTACTTTCTGATCGTGGAGAGGCACTGGGTGCAATGCATGTGGATTTTCATCACTCCAAAGACGATCATTCTGCCTATTCACGTACCCAGACAAATGGAACCATGCTTCATCTGTGAAGAAAGTGAAATCAAGGATTTCCTCACCTTCTTGGGCTAGAAAATTCTCAAACCACAAACTAATAATTAATTCTGGATTGGTGATCTAATTCTTTTAATTGAGGAACGACGGAAAATTTGTACGGATGTAACTTTAATTTTTTTTTTTCAGCACTCTATGAACAGTACTGCTTGATTTGTGTACTTGTTGAGCCAGCTTTCTTATTGATTTGCCAGGACTCATTAGAATGCTGTCCTGGATGTTGAGAGATGTTACTTCAAGAACAGATGGTCTACCAGGACGGCTAACATCATGTACACTACCCGTGTTTTGAAATTTGATTATTAAATTACTCACAGTATTTCGATGAGGCACTGGTGTATCAGGAAATCTATTCACAAATTGTTCAACAACCCCATTCGAATACTTGCCGCCGTTACGGAACACATGCTCCACTATAAATACTCTTTCTTCAATCGTTAACACCATTGTAAGCCAGATCTATCATGTAGCAGTGATGTTTAAATGAACACGTAAATGGTGCTTGAACTATTACGTTATACATAGATAAAATTTAGGTGCGTAATTATTTCAACAACAAAAAATGCACAGTCATTAAAGAAACACCCTATACTTATACTTTTTCTCTCCACAGGCAGTTTTTTGTTTTATACTCTACCTTCTCCCTTCAAAAATCAACACCTGGCAGGCATGGAACAGGTGAAGGTCGTGTAAGCGTAGGTTAAGGTGAAGGTTCTGGTCTTATAGAAATTTGGTACTGTAAATTTGTGCTTGCATTGGTGATGGATTTTGTGATGGATTTCAATGGGGAGCACTGGAGGTAGGGTGGGCCACATCAACCGTAATCATGGCGCGTAAGAGCTGAGATTTTGAGCGTCACAGGTAAAACGGAGGGTTGATACGGGAGGTTAAAATGGGGGCTGGGCAGTCCCAAACCAAAATTTTTTTCTGGACAAACATAATCCAACAGATACAATGTAAACATTGCGTTGATATGAGTCGATCTTCGAAGAATGCAAGTTTGAGATGTCCTTACAAGAAATTCAGCATGATGCACCGTTAAATCTTGGCTGAATGAGCTGAAGCAGCGTTCTCTCTGGATCTGGAGTAGGATTTCAGACTCTCACATGAAGTCAGCTGTCAGGTTAAGTGTGTTGATCGCCCCCACAGACAGAACGTCAGCCAGATCTACTATGATTGAACACCCGTTAAAACGTTGCACTGTGTTCTGCGCGTGGCCCAGTGCATCCGATTTCAGCCAGCTTTTTATTCAGGTTTGCTTTCCTTAGCCTTTGATTGTCCCCAATCTTCCTGCAAGGCAGCAGATGGTCTTTTCTGTAGGGGGATTCTGCCCTTAGATGGTCGGCCTTCCCAGGTTTACGAGCACCATCTGCCCGAGTCACTAGAGGTAACTAACAGAGACATGCGACTTGTAATATGAGGAAACTGCAACTAGGAACACTTTTCATGCACAGCCATCCCCATATACCGGTAAGTCACGTCCTCTTGAAAATGATGATCGTCGTAGCACTTGATGATGTTAGACCATCGTTGATGACTCCAATTCCGAACATAAAGACGCACAGTCAGACGTCAAATTTTCCCCGTCGCTCATCAGACCGTAATATTTGCGCACGGCCGGTTTAGGGAACCATTACGATGACGTAGCCACACCAAGGGATGAACCATATCTAGCACAGAAACACATTAAGATATGAACCCTGGCCAGCACAGACACCCACCAAGATATGAGCCATGGCTAGCACGGATATACATACACAAAGATATGAACCATGACCAGCACAGACACACACTAAGATATTAGCCATGTCTATCGCAGACACCCACTAAGAGTTACGACTAGCACGGATATACACTGACAATTGAGCGATGGCTCAATTCAAGAGAAGCAGAAGAGGAGGTAGTAGAGCAGCGATCGCGAAAGGTATCCATATGCTTGGGTTTGTTGTAGTCGGCAGACTCTTCTTAACGTGGGAATCATCAGGTTTCGTTTAAACAGTCGTCCGGAGATTTGAGAGTAGTCTGACCCGTAAAACGTTCCTTTGCATGTACAGTTCACTGTTCACAGGTGTCGTTGAAACAGTTGTCCGGACATTTGAGAGTGCAGTCTGATCCGTAGTACGTTTCCTTGCATGTAGAGTCTGCACTTTTCGCGTCACATATAATGTCACAGCCATCATAACACGTCTGTTCGCACTGTAACTCAAAATTACCATCATGACAAGTGTCATTACAGGTATAGCAAGGATGTTTACATTGTAGGCATTTTCCGGATTTTTTCTCACATAAAGGACAGACACTGAGACAAGTCCTGGAGCAGTCGTGTCCATAGATCCATGTGAACAGTTGCCGTGACACGTAGCGATGATGACGTTGCAGCCTTTGCTGCACCCACTAGTCTCTCGCTCTCTCTCTCTCTCTCTCTCTGTGCGATCAAGACTCAATTAGAGTAGGATTCCAGATTCTCACATGAAGACAGCTGTCTGTTTAATTGAATTGATCGACCCCACAGACAGAACATCATAATTGGAGTGTGTTAGATCTACTCTGAATGCCCGTTAAAACGTTGCACTGTGTTCTGCGCGTAGCCCAGTGCTTTCGATTTCAGCCAGCATTTTATTCAGGTTTGCTTTCCTTCTTTGATTGTCCCCAATCTTCCTGCATAGTGGAGACTTTTGAGATTCAAAAGAAATATTTTTTGGACCACTGTAATCGTTTACTGAAAAGTGTCATGTTAGTATTGAGTCATTCGTGGGTCATCATTGCACTCCAAACATTCCATAGGTGCTCAGATCCCCTCCTCAGCGATCAAAGACTAAGTCACACTGTTTTGGTCGTTTTGTGAAGTGTGTACACGACCAAGAATACCCGTCCCGACAATAGGTGTCTGTAAATGTTTGCACCTCACACACCGTCAGTGCACTGTCTGCCTGCGAAATGGTCGGTGAGAACTCAATGTGTGCCATTGGCGTTTGTGTGGTGAATATAATAGTGTTCACAAACATTATGATAGATCAATATGCTAGAACACTACGCCGGCACTGTCAGAGATAACCTTTAGAGTTGCATTCTTTACCCGAATCATAGTGCTAGCTCGATGATAGATTCGAATGGTGTGCATCTTCTATTGTCATAGAGATTGGTCTTTGTTTTGCCAATAACTGCGACCTCTGGTCCACATCCGTCTGCATAACAAGCATTAAATGTGTCGATCTAGTTTGTGTTCTGTTTCAGAGCCACATTCCGACCCCCACCAATGTAGATGGAGCAGATATTTGCAACTATCGTCCTTTCAATCCGTAACTTGTTGATCAGATGATAGTAGTGTGTCAACAAGAAAAGCCAGAAACAAACCTTGATTCATTGTTACATGAGGCAGAACCATTTAGTTTTACCATGAAACTGTGCGGATCTGTTAAGTCATTCACATAAATCCTAAACCAGGGGAACGGCAAAGATTGATTGAGAGTTGTCTCAACTGATGTATAATCCGGATTACATGTGGTGTCGTTATCAAACAGGAATAAGGTTCAGAACTGACACTAATGCGTTCTCTAGGTCTTCTCCCTGCTTTGTTGGTACGTTACCCCACTCTAGCATTAAAAGAATGTCATTGAAGAGATTCTGCCATTGTTGTGTGTCCACCTTCCCATTACAGGCTTTTACACATTTACAACCACGAAATGAAACTGGGCTCTGCACCCTAACCACATGTACCTGCAATTCTGCATTGTCCCAAGCAGACATAATATCAACCTTAGCTGCCACCATATTGTTGTGCACAAGGATGGTCAGCTCAAGGTTTCGTCTATTGTAGAAACAATGAAATCCAGGGGCATTAACTGTGCTATCACCAAGAAGTTTCTTGCAAAATATGGGCGCTGCACAGTAGCTTATCAAGAATGGGCCGTCGTTGATTTATAGACCCACAATTCCAATATGTAACGCGCACATACTTTATTTAGGCCTAGCCTCGACAGTTTTTTTCCTCTCTTACCTTGTCTTGTTTTCCTTCTTCGATGTTGTCGTTTGGGCTGCGTACTTACCGTGCTCATAGATTGTTTTGTCGCTGGAAGTCGATGCTGTGGACGGTCTAGACTCACGTGCACTCACTCAGTCGCACGGTGCAGAACCCGTTTCCACATTAAAGACTGGTCAACTAAATCGCTCGCGGATACACTGGGACAAATAAATGAATTAGACGTAATTAACAAAAGAGACGCGAAAAGCCAAATCCATCATCAAAGGTCAGTATCCTGGAAAAATGGAAACGAGAATACTCGAGTATGACGAGAGGGATGGATACCACCAACTATCAAGGAGGGATCAAGTCATCATACTTTTCGCCTCCGCACCGGTAACAACAGAATGTTCACATGTCCACCAAACTCAAAATAAGTACAACCAGCCAATACACACAACAAAACATGTTCTACAGAATTGCCCACTGACCTGAGAAGGACAACATAGTCCACACCCACCTCCCTGGAAGAGAAACTATATGGGGCAATCGAATCACTAGAGGCTGTCGATGGAACTGGCCGACGCCGAACGTAGTAGAATGCTGTATGTGATTGTACAGGTTGTTTCTAAAGTCGCAGTGCAGTGAATTTCTACTCTCGGAAGAAAAAACGTCACAACTAATGCGTCACACAAATTGTAAAATAAATGGTATTATTCAAATATACTTGACTGCTATCGGCGAGCTTATAATGGGTAATGTTGGTATTAACACAATAAAGTTGTGCCTAAAGCATATGTTGAAAATGTCCACCACGGGCCTCAAGACATGTCGTGATTCGTCTTTCAATATTTGCGAAAACCTTCAGAATAATGTCTGGTGATATTTGTTTAATCTTGTCTACTATTTCAGTCTGTAGGTCATTAATTGTCTGCGGATTATTTTCATAAACTCTCCCCTTCAATGCCCCCCACAGATAATAATCTGTGTTAGATCTGGTGAACGAGCAGGCCAGATTCCACGTGAAATAATGCGATTTGCAAATATGCTTTCTAAATAATTGAGTGTTCGTTCGTTCGTTTGCTTTCGTCAGCTTTGACCTCTTCTCAAACTGAATGCGTGTAAAGTCTGTTACAGGATTCGCCATGCAGGCAGATTTACTCGACTTCGTATAATTGAGTGTTGTTGTGGCTGTGTGTGCTGTTGCCCCATCCTGCTGAAACCAGGATTCCATAATTTCCCGTTCTGTAATGTGTGCTATGAACGGTTCCAGAATTAAAGTACGGTAACGTTCTGCATTTATTGTTTCATAAAAAAATATTGGTCCTATTATCCGCATACGACTTATAACGCACCACACTCCGACTTTTTGATCGTAAAGCGGCACGATGAAATTCATGGGGGTTTTCACTGCTCCACAGCCGATTGTTCTGACTGTTCACATAACCGGATAAATGAAACCAGGCCTCATCAGTGAAAAAAGTGACGTCAAGGATGGCAGCGCCATGTTCATAAATAAAATTCTGAAACCACATGCAGTAGTTTAAACGGAATTCATAATCTCTTTCTTGGAGTTGAGACACTTCAGTTAATTTGTATGGACGATAGTGTAGTTCACTTCTTAAAACCTTGTGAACAGAACTCTTAGATATTTGCACCTGTTGAGACAAGTGGTTTAAAGATGCATTTGGACTCTTTGTAATTCTGTCTTGGAGTTCCATAATTTGGTCTTGTGAAATTGAAGGTCTTCCAGATCGGTGGGTGTTTCTTTAATGACTGTGCATTATTTGAAAATCTAGTTGTTCCAATTTATTTATGTAAATCACGCATCATGTACTGCTGTAGCTTGTTCCTTTTTCGGTAAAGTTAAACATATAACATCACTATTCACAAAAGGTATTCGAAATATCCACCACGTTTTAGTTGGCAAATGTTGATACGTTTTTTCATATTGTCAAAAACCTTACGCAGTATGGGCTGTGTAACATTATTAATGTTGTTGGCGATTGAAACCTGCAGCTCATCGAGTGTGTGGGGATTGTTTTCGTACACTTTTCCTTTCAGTTCACCCCAGAGATAGTAGTCCATGGGAGTAAGATCAGGAGACCGTGCAGGCCAAATTCCGCGAGAGATTATACGATTAGCAAAAATTTCATATAAAAATTCCAGTGATTTTACAGCAGTGTGAGCAGTTGCGCCATCTTGTTGAAACCAAGCTTTTTCAATTTCTGGCTCAGAAAGTTGGGTTACGAATCGCTCCAGTATGTTAATCCTGTATCTTTCTGAATTTATTGTGTCATAGAAGAAAATTGGGCCGATTATCCGCTGACGACTCATTGCACACCACACTCCTACTTTCTGATCGTGGAGAGGCACTGGGTGCAATGCATGTGGATTTTCATCACTCCAAAGACGATCATTCTGCCTATTCACGTACCCAGACAAATGGAACCATGCTTCATCTGTGAAGAAAGTGAAATCAAGGATTTCCTCACCTTCTTGGGCTAGAAAATTCTCAAACCACAAACTAATAATTAATTCTGGATTGGTGATCTAATTCTTTTAATTGAGGAACGACGGAAAATTTGTACGGATGTAACTTTAATTTTTTTTTTCAGCACTCTATGAACAGTACTGCTTGATTTGTGTACTTGTTGAGCCAGCTTTCTTATTGATTTGCCAGGACTCATTAGAATGCTGTCCTGGATGTTGAGAGATGTTACTTCAAGAACAGATGGTCTACCAGGACGGCTAACATCATGTACACTACCCGTGTTTTGAAATTTGATTATTAAATTACTCACAGTATTTCGATGAGGCACTGGTGTATCAGGAAATCTATTCACAAATTGTTCAACAACCCCATTCGAATACTTGCCGCCGTTACGGAACACATGCTCCACTATAAATACTCTTTCTTCAATCGTTAACACCATTGTAAGCCAGATCTATCATGTAGCAGTGATGTTTAAATGAACACGTAAATGGTGCTTGAACTATTACGTTATACATAGATAAAATTTAGGTGCGTAATTATTTCAACAACAAAAAATGCACAGTCATTAAAGAAACACCCTATACTTATACTTTTTCTCTCCACAGGCAGTTTTTTGTTTTATACTCTACCTTCTCCCTTCAAAAATCAACACCTGGCAGGCATGGAACAGGTGAAGGTCGTGTAAGCGTAGGTTAAGGTGAAGGTTCTGGTCTTATAGAAATTTGGTACTGTAAATTTGTGCTTGCATTGGTGATGGATTTTGTGATGGATTTCAATGGGGAGCACTGGAGGTAGGGTGGGCCACATCAACCGTAATCATGGCGCGTAAGAGCTGAGATTTTGAGCGTCACAGGTAAAACGGAGGGTTGATACGGGAGGTTAAAATGGGGGCTGGGCAGTCCCAAACCAAAATTTTTTTCTGGACAAACATAATCCAACAGATACAATGTAAACATTGCGTTGATATGAGTCGATCTTCGAAGAATTCAGCATAGATGCACCGTTAAATCTTGGCTGAATGAGCTGAAGCAGCGTTCTCTCTGGATCTGGAGTAGGATTTCAGACTCTCGCATGAAGTCAGCTGTCAGGTTAAGTGTGTTGATCGCCCCCACAGACAGAACGTCAGCCAGATCTACTCTGATTGAACACCCGTTAAAACGTTGCACTGTGTTCTGCGCGTGGCCCAGTGCATCCGATTTCAGCCAGCTTTTTATTCAGGTTTGCTTTCCTTAGCCTTTGATTGTCCCCAATCTTCCTGCAAGGCAGCAGATGGTCTTTTCTGTAGGGGGATTCTGCCCTTAGATGGTCGGCCTTCCCAGGTTTACGAGCACCATCTGCCCGAGTCACTAGAGGTAACTAACAGAGACATGCGACTTGTAATATGAGGAAACTGCAACTAGGAACACTTTTCATGCACAGCCTTCCCCATATACCGGTAAGTCACGTCCTCTTGAAAATGATGATCGTCGTAGCACTTGATGATGTTAGACCATCGTTGATGACTCCAATTCCGAACATAAAGACGCACAGTCAGACGTCAAATTTTCCCCGTCGCTCATCAGACCGTAATATTTGCGCACGGCCGGTTTAGGGAACCATTACGATGACGTAGCCACACCAAGGGATGAACCATATCTAGCACAGAAACACATTAAGATATGAACCCTGGCCAGCACAGACACCCACCATGATATGAGCCATGGCTAGCACGGATATACATACACAAAGATATGAACCATGACCAGCACAGACACACACTAAGATATTAGCCATGTCTATCGCAGACACCCACTAAGAGTTACGACTAGCACGGATATACACTGACAATTGAGCGATGGCTCAATTCAAGAGAGGCAGAAGAGGAGGTAGTAGAGCAGCGATCGCGAAAGGTATCCATATGCTTGGGTTTGTTGTAGTCGGCAGACTCTTCTTAACGTGGGAATCATCAGGTTTCGTTTAAACAGTCGTCCGGAGATTTGAGAGTAGTCTGACCCGTAAAACGTTCCCTTGCATGTACAGTTCACTGTTCACAGGTGTCGTTGAAACAGTTGTCCGGACATTTGAGAGTGCAGTCTGATCCGTAGCACGTTTCCTTGCATGTAGAGTCTGCACTTTTCGCGTCACATATAATGTCACAGCCATCATAACACGTCTGTTCGCACTGTAACTCAAAATTACCATCATGACAAGTGTCATTACAGGTATAGCAAGGATGTTTACATTGTAGGCATTTTCCGGATTTTTTCTCACATAAAGGACAGACACTGAGACAAGTCCTGGAGCAGTCGTGTCCATAGATCCATGTGAACAGTTGCCGTGACACGTAGCGATGATGACGTTGCAGCCTTTGCTGCACCCACTAGTCTCTCGCTCTCTCTCTCTCTCTGTGCGATCAAGACTCAATTAGAGTAGGATTCCAGATTCTCACATGAAGACAGCTGTCTGTTTAAGTGAATTGATCGACCCCACAGACAGAACATCATAATTGGAGTGTGTTAGATCTACTCTGAATGCCCGTTAAAACGTTGCACTGTGTTCTGCGCGTAGCCCAGTGCATCCGATTTCAGCCAGCATTTTATTCAGGTTTGCTTTCCTTCTTTGATTGTCCCCAATCTTCCTGCATAGTGGAGACTTTTGAGATTCAAAAGAAATATATTTTTGGACCACTGTAATCGTTTACTGAAAAGTATCAGTTTAGTATTGAGTCATTCGTGGGTCATCATTGCACTCCAAACATTCCATAGGTGCTCAGATCCCCTCCTCAGCGATCAAAGACTAAGTCACACTGTTTTGGTCGTTTTGTGAAGTGTGTACACGACCAAGAATACCCGTCCCGACAATAGGTGTCTGTAAATGTTTGCACCTCACACACCGTCAGTGCACTGTCTGCCTGCGAAATGGTCGGTGAGAACTCAATGTGTGCCATTGGCGTTTGTGTGGTGAATATAATAGTGTTCACAAACATTATGATAGATCAATATGCTAGAACACTACGCCGGCACTGTCAGAGATAACCTTTAGAGTTGCATTCTTTACACGAATCATAGTGCTAGCTCGATGATAGATTCGAATGGTGTGCATCTTCTATTGTCATAGAGATTGGTCTTTGTTTTGCCAATAACTGCGACCTCTGGTCCACATCCGTCTGCATAACAAGCATTAAATGTGTCAATCTAGTTTGTGTTCTGTTTCAGAGCCACATTCCGACCCCCACCAATGTAGATGGAGCAGATATTTGCAACTATCGTCCTTTCAATTCGTAACTTGTTGATCAGATGATAGTAGTGTGTCAACAAGAAAAGCCAGAAACAAACCTTGATTCATTGTTACATGAGGCAGAACCATTTAGTTTTACCATGAAACTGTGCGGATCTGTTAAGTCATTCACATAAATCCTAAACCAGGGGAACGGCAAAGATTGATTGAGAGTTGTCTCAACTGATGTATAATCCGGATTACATGTGGTGTCGTTATCAAACAGGAATAAGGTTCAGAACTGACACTAATGCGTTCTCTAGGTCTTCTCCCTGCTTTGTTGGTACGTTACCCCACTCTAGCATTAAAAGAATGTCATTGAAGAGATTCTGCCATTGTTGTGTGTCCACCTTCCCATTACAGGCTTTTACACATTTACAACCACGAAATGAAACTGGGCTCTGCACCCTAACCACATGTACCTGCAATTCTGCATTGTCCCAAGCAGACATAATATCAACCTTAGCTGCCACCATATTGTTGTGCACAAGGATGGTCAGCTCAAGGTTTCGTCTATTGTAGAAACAATGAAATCCAGGGGCATTAACTGTGCTATCACCAAGAAGTTTCTTGCAAAATATGGGCGCTGCACAGTAGCTTATCAAGAATGGGCCGTCGTTGATTTATAGACCCACAATTCCAATATGTAACGCGCACATACTTTATTTAGGCCTAGCCTCGACAGTTTTTTTCCTCTCTTACCTTGTCTTGTTTTCCTTCTTCGATGTTGTCGTTTGGGCTGCGTACTTACCGTGCTCATAGATTGTTTTGTCGCTGGAAGTCGATGCTGTGGACGGTCTAGACTCACGTGCACTCAGTCGCACGGTGCAGAACCCGTTTCCACATTAAAGACTGGTCAACTAAATCGCTCGCGGATACACTGGGACAAATAAATTAATTAGACGTAATTAACAAAAGAGACGCGAAAAGCCAAATCCATCATCAAAGGTCAGTATCCTGGAAAAATGGAAACGAGAATACTCGAGTATGACGAGAGGGATGGATACCACCAACTATCAAGGAGGGATCAAGTCATCATACTTTTCGCCTCCGCACCGGTAACAACAGAATGTTCACATGTCCACCAAACTCAAAATAAGTACAACCAGCCAATACACACAACAAAACATGTTCTACAGAATTGCCCACTGACCTGAGAAGGACAACATAGTCCACACCCACCTCCCTGGAAGAGAAACTATATGGGGCAATCGAATCACTAGAGGCTGTCGATGGAACTGGCCGACGCCGAACGTAGTAGAATGCTGTATGTGATTGTACAGGTTGTTTCTAAAGTCGCAGTGCAGTGAATTTCTACTCTCGGAAGAAAAAACGTCACAACTAATGCGTCACACAAATTGTAAAATAAATGGTATTATTCAAATATACTTGACTGCTATCGGCGAGCTTATAATGGGTAATGTTGGTATTAACACAATAAAGTTGTGCCTAAAGCATATGTTGAAAATGTCCACCACGGGCCTCAAGACATGTCGTGATTCGTCTTTCAATATTTGCGAAAACCTTCAGAATAATGTCTGGTGATATTTGTTTAATCTTGTCTACTATTTCAGTCTGTAGGTCATTAATTGTCTGCGGATTATTTTCATAAACTCTCCCCTTCAATGCCCCCCACAGATAATAATCTGTGTTAGATCTGGTGAACGAGCAGGCCAGATTCCACGTGAAATAATGCGATTTGCAAATATGCTTTCTAAATAATTGAGTGTTGTTGTGGCTGTGTGTGCTGTTGCCCCATCCTGCTGAAACCAGGATTCCATAATTTCCCGTTCTGTAATGTGTGCTATGAACGGTTCCAGAATTAAAGTACGGTAACGTTCTGCATTTATTGTTTCATAAAAAAATATTGGTCCTATTATCCGCATACGACTTATAACGCACCACACTCCGACTTTTTGATCGTAAAGCGGCACGATGAAATTCATGGGGGTTTTCACTGCTCCACAGCCGATTGTTCTGACTGTTCACATAACCGGATAAATGAAACCAGGCCTCATCAGTGAAAAAAGTGACGTCAAGGATGGCAGCGCCATGTTCATAAATAAAATTCTGAAACCACATGCAGTAGTTTAAACGGAATTCATAATCTCTTTCTTGGAGTTGAGACACTTCAGTTAATTTGTATGGACGATAGTGTAGTTCACTTCTTAAAACCTTGTGAACAGAACTCTTAGATATTTGCACCTGTTGAGACAAGTGGTTTAAAGATGCATTTGGACTCTTTGTAATTCTGTCTTGGAGTTCCATAATTTGGTCTTGTGAAATTGAAGGTCTTCCAGATCGGTGGGTGTTTCTTTAATGACTGTGCATTATTTGAAAATCTAGTTGTTCCAATTTATTTATGTAAATCACGCATCATGTACTGCTGTAGCTTGTTCCTTTTTCGGTAAAGTTAAACATATAACATCACTATTCACAAAAGGTATTCGAAATATCCACCACGTTTTAGTTGGCAAATGTTGATACGTTTTTTCATATTGTCAAAAACCTTACGCAGTATGGGCTGTGTAACATTATTAATGTTGTTGGCGATTGAAACCTGCAGCTCATCGAGTGTGTGGGGATTGTTTTCGTACACTTTTCCTTTCAGTTCACCCCAGAGATAGTAGTCCATGGGAGTAAGATCAGGAGACCGTGCAGGCCAAATTCCGCGAGAGATTATACGATTAGCAAAAATTTCATATAAAAATTCCAGTGATTTTACAGCAGTGTGAGCAGTTGCGCCATCTTGTTGAAACCAAGCTTTTTCAATTTCTGGCTCAGAAAGTTGGGTTACGAATCGCTCCAGTATGTTAATCCTGTATCTTTCTGAATTTATTGTGTCATAGAAGAAAATTGGGCCGATTATCCGCTGACGACTCATTGCACACCACACTCCTACTTTCTGATCGTGGAGAGGCACTGGGTGCAATGCATGTGGATTTTCATCACTCCAAAGACGATCATTCTGCCTATTCACGTACCCAGACAAATGGAACCATGCTTCATCTGTGAAGAAAGTGAAATCAAGGATTTCCTCACCTTCTTGGGCTAGAAAATTCTCAAACCACAAACTAATAATTAATTCTGGATTGGTGATCTAATTCTTTTAATTGAGGAACGACGGAAAATTTGTACGGATGTAACTTTAATTTTTTTTTTTCAGCACTCTATGAACAGTACTGCTTGATTTGTGTACTTGTTGAGCCAGCTTTCTTATTGATTTGCCAGGACTCATTAGAATGCTGTCCTGGATGTTGAGAGATGTTACTTCAAGAACAGATGGTCTACCAGGACGGCTAACATCATGTACACTACCCGTGTTTTGAAATTTGATTATTAAATTACTCACAGTATTTCGATGAGGCACTGGTGTATCAGGAAATCTATTCACAAATTGTTCAACAACCCCATTCGAATACTTGCCGCCGTTACGGAACACATGCTCCACTATAAATACTCTTTCTTCAATCGTTAACACCATTGTAAGCCAGATCTATCATGTAGCAGTGATGTTTAAATGAACACGTAAATGGTGCTTGAACTATTACGTTATACATAGATAAAATTTAGGTGCGTAATTATTTCAACAACAAAAAATGCACAGTCATTAAAGAAACACCCTATACTTATACTTTTTCTCTCCACAGGCAGTTTTTTGTTTTATACTCTACCTTCTCCCTTCAAAAATCAACACCTGGCAGGCATGGAACAGGTGAAGGTCGTGTAAGCGTAGGTTAAGGTGAAGGTTCTGGTCTTATAGAAATTTGGTACTGTAAATTTGTGCTTGCATTGGTGATGGATTTTGTGATGGATTTCAATGGGGAGCACTGGAGGTAGGGTGGGCCACATCAACCGTAATCATGGCGCGTAAGAGCTGAGATTTTGAGCGTCACAGGTAAAACGGAGGGTTGATACGGGAGGTTAAAATGGGGGCTGGGCAGTCCCAAACCAAAATTTTTTTCTGGACAAACATAATCCAACAGATACAATGTAAACATTGCGTTGATATGAGTCGATCTTCGAAGAATTCAGCATAGATGCACCGTTAAATCTTGGCTGAATGAGCTGAAGCAGCGTTCTCTCTGGATCTGGAGTAGGATTTCAGACTCTCGCATGAAGTCAGCTGTCAGGTTAAGTGTGTTGATCGCCCCCACAGACAGAACGTCAGCCAGATCTACTCTGATTGAACACCCGTTAAAACGTTGCACTGTGTTCTGCGCGTGGCCCAGTGCATCCGATTTCAGCCAGCTTTTTATTCAGGTTTGCTTTCCTTAGCCTTTGATTGTCCCCAATCTTCCTGCAAGGCAGCAGATGGTCTTTTCTGTAGGGGGATTCTGCCCTTAGATGGTCGGCCTTCCCAGGTTTACGAGCACCATCTGCCCGAGTCACTAGAGGTAACTAACAGAGACATGCGACTTGTAATATGAGGAAACTGCAACTAGGAACACTTTTCATGCACAGCCTTCCCCATATACCGGTAAGTCACGTCCTCTTGAAAATGATGATCGTCGTAGCACTTGATGATGTTAGACCATCGTTGATGACTCCAATTCCGAACATAAAGACGCACAGTCAGACGTCAAATTTTCCCCGTCGCTCATCAGACCGTAATATTTGCGCACGGCCGGTTTAGGGAACCATTACGATGACGTAGCCACACCAAGGGATGAACCATATCTAGCACAGAAACACATTAAGATATGAACCCTGGCCAGCACAGACACCCACCAAGATATGAGCCATGGCTAGCACGGATATACATACACAAAGATATGAACCATGACCAGCACAGACACACACTAAGATATCAGCCATGTCTATCGCAGACACCCACTAAGAGTTACGACTAGCACGGATATACACTTGACAATTGAGCGATGGCTCAATTCAAGAGAAGCAGAAGAGGAGGTAGTAGAGCAGCGATCGCGAAAGGTATCCATATGCTTGGGTTTGTTGTAGTCGGCAGACTCTTCTTAACGTGGGAATCATCAGGTTTCGTTTAAACAGTCGTCCGGAGATTTGAGAGTAGTCTGACCCGTAAAACGTTCCTTTGCATGTACAGTTCACTGTTCACAGGTGTCGTTGAAACAGTTGTCCGGACATTTGAGAGTGCAGTCTTATCCGTAGTACGTTTCCTTGCATGTAGAGTCTGCACTTTTCGCGTCACATATAATGTCACAGCCATCATAACACGTCTGTTCGCACTGTAACTCAAAATTACCATCATGACAAGTGTCATTACAGGTATAGCAAGGATGTTTACATTGTAGGCATTTCCGGATTTTTTCTCACATAAAGGACAGACACTGAGACAAGTCCTGGAGCAGTCGTGTCCATAGATCCATGTGAACAGTTGCCGTGACACGTAGCGATGATGACGTTGCAGCCTTTGCTGCACCCACTAGTCTCTCGCTCTCTCTCTCTCTCTCTCTCTGTGCGATCAAGACTCAATTAGAGTAGGATTCCAGATTCTCACATGAAGACAGCTGTCTGTTTAATTGAATTGATCGACCCCACAGACAGAACATCATAATTGGAGTGTGTTAGATCTACTCTGAATGCCCGTTAAAACGTTGCACTGTGTTCTGCGCGTAGCCCAGTGCTTTCGGTTTCAGCCAGCATTTTATTCAGGTTTGCTTTCCTTCTTTGATTGTCCCCAATCTTCCTGCATAGTGGAACTTTTGAGATTCAAAAGAAATATTTTTTGGACCACTGTAATCGTTTACTGAAAAGTGTCATGTTAGTATTGAGTCATTCGTGGGTCATCATCATTGCACTCCAAACATTCCATAGGTGCTCAGATCCCCTCCTCAGCGATCAAAGACTAAGTCACACTGTTTTGGTCGTTTTGTGAAGTGTGTACACGACCAAGAATACCCGTCCCGACAATAGGTGTCTGTAAATGTTTGCACCTCACACACCGTCAGTGCACTGTCTGCCTGCGAAATGGTCGGTGAGAACTCAATGTGTGCCATTGGCGTTTGTGTGGTGAATATAATAGTGTTCACAAACATTATGATAGATCAATATGCTAGAACACTACGCCGGCACTGTCAGAGATAACCTTTAGAGTTGCATTCTTTACACGAATCATAGTGCTAGCTCGATGATAGATTCGAATGGTGTGCATCTTCTATTGTCATAGAGATTGGTCTTTGTTTTGCCAATAACTGCGACCTCTGGTCCACATCCGTCTGCATAACAAGCATTAAATGTGTCGATCTAGTTTGTGTTCTGTTTCAGAGCCACATTCCGACCCCCACCAATGTAGATGGAGCAGATATTTGCAACTATCGTCCTTTCAATCCGTAACTTGTTGATCAGATGATAGTAGTGTGTCAACAAGAAAAGCCAGAAACAAACCTTGATTCATTGTTACATGAGGCAGAACCATTTAGTTTTACCATGAAACTGTGCGGATCTGTTAAGTCATTCACATAAATCCTAAACCAGGGGAACGGCAAAGATTGATTGAGAGTTGTCTCAACTGATGTATAATCCGGATTACATGTGGTGTCGTTATCAAACAGGAATAAGGTTCAGAACT
Source organism: Megaustenia siamemsis (assembly GCA_032433765.1). Lineage (NCBI taxonomy): Eukaryota > Metazoa > Mollusca > Gastropoda > Stylommatophora > Ariophantidae > Megaustenia > Megaustenia siamemsis. Next base: position 19,579,492 of record JAVIAB010000102.1, read on the forward strand.
GACACTAATGCGTTCTCTAGGTCTTCTCCCTGCTTTGTTGGTACGTTACCCCACTCTAGCATTAAAAGAATGTCATTGAAGAGATTCTGCCATTGTTGTGTGTCCACCTTCCCATTACAGGCTTTTACACATTTACAACCACGAAATGAAACTGGGCTCTGCACCCTAACCACATGTACCTGCAATTCTGCATTGTCCCAAGCAGACATAATATCAACCTTAGCTGCCACCATATTGTTGTGCACAAGGATGGTCAGCTCAAGGTTTCGTCTATTGTAGAAACAATGAAATCCAGGGGCATTAACTGTGCTATCACCAAGAAGTTTCTTGCAAAATATGGGCGCTGCACAGTAGCTTATCAAGAATGGGCCGTCGTTGATTTATAGACCCACAATTCCAATATGTAACGCGCACATACTTTATTTAGGCCTAGCCTCGACAGTTTTTTTCCTCTCTTACCTTGTCTTGTTTTCCTTCTTCGATGTTGTCGTTTGGGCTGCGTACTTACCGTGCTCATAGATTGTTTTGTCGCTGGAAGTCGATGCTGTGGACGGTCTAGACTCACGTGCACTCACTCAGTCGCACGGTGCAGAACCCGTTTCCACATTAAAGACTGGTCAACTAAATCGCTCGCGGATACACTGGGACAAATAAATGAATTAGACGTAATTAACAAAAGAGACGCGAAAAGCCAAATCCATCATCAAAGGTCAGTATCCTGGAAAAATGGAAACGAGAATACTCGAGTATGACGAGAGGGATGGATACCACCAACTATCAAGGAGGGATCAAGTCATCATACTTTTCGCCTCCGCACCGGTAACAACAGAATGTTCACATGTCCACCAAACTCAAAATAAGTACAACCAGCCAATACACACAACAAAACATGTTCTACAGAATTGCCCACTGACCTGAGAAGGACAACATAGTCCACACCCACCTCCCTGGAAGAGAAACTATATGGGGCAATCGAATCACTAGAGGCTGTCGATGGAACTGGCCGACGCCGAACGTAGTAGAATGCTGTATGTGATTGTACAGGTTGTTTCTAAAGTCGCAGTGCAGTGAATTTCTACTCTCGGAAGAAAAAACGTCACAACTAATGCGTCACACAAATTGTAAAATAAATGGTATTATTCAAATATACTTGACTGCTATCGGCGAGCTTATAATGGGTAATGTTGGTATTAACACAATAAAGTTGTGCCTAAATCATATGTTGAAAATGTCCACCACGGGCCTCAAGACATGTCGTGATTCGTCTTTCAATATTTGCGAAAACCTTCAGAATAATGTCTGGTGATATTTGTTTAATCTTGTCTACTATTTCAGTCTGTAGGTCATTAATTGTCTGCGGATTATTTTCATAAACTCTCCCCTTCAATGCCCCCCACAGATAATAATCTGTGTTAGATCTGGTGAACGAGCAGGCCAGATTCCACGTGAAATAATGCGATTTGCAAATATGCTTTCTAAATAATTGAGTGTTGTTGTGGCTGTGTGTGCTGTTGCCCCATCCTGCTGAAACCAGGATTCCATAATTTCCCGTTCTGTAATGTGTGCTATGAACGGTTCCAGAATTAAAGTACGGTAACGTTCTGCATTTATTGTTTCATAAAAAAATATTGGTCCTATTATCCGCATACGACTTATAACGCACCACACTCCGACTTTTTGATCGTAAAGCGGCACGATGAAATTCATGGGGGTTTTCACTGCTCCACAGCCGATTGTTCTGACTGTTCACATAACCGGATAAATGAAACCAGGCCTCATCAGTGAAAAAAGTGACGTCAAGGATGGCAGCGCCATGTTCATAAATAAAATTCTGAAACCACATGCAGTAGTTTAAACGGAATTCATAATCTCTTTCTTGGAGTTGAGACACTTCAGTTAATTTGTATGGACGATAGTGTAGTTCACTTCTTAAAACCTTGTGAACAGAACTCTTAGATATTTGCACCTGTTGAGACAAGTGGTTTAAAGATGCATTTGGACTCTTTGTAATTCTGTCTTGGAGTTCCATAATTTGGTCTTGTGAAATTGAAGGTCTTCCAGATCGGTGGGTGTTTCTTTAATGACTGTGCATTATTTGAAAATCTAGTTGTTCCAATTTATTTATGTAAATCACGCATCATGTACTGCTGTAGCTTGTTCCTTTTTCGGTAAAGTTAAACATATAACATCACTATTCACAAAAGGTATTCGAAATATCCACCACGTTTTAGTTGGCAAATGTTGATACGTTTTTTCATATTGTCAAAAACCTTACGCAGTATGGGCTGTGTAACATTATTAATGTTGTTGGCGATTGAAACCTGCAGCTCATCGAGTGTGTGGGGATTGTTTTCGTACACTTTTCCTTTCAGTTCACCCCAGAGATAGTAGTCCATGGGAGTAAGATCAGGAGACCGTGCAGGCCAAATTCCGCGAGAGATTATACGATTAGCAAAAATTTCATATAAAAATTCCAGTGATTTTACAGCAGTGTGAGCAGTTGCGCCATCTTGTTGAAACCAAGCTTTTTCAATTTCTGGCTCAGAAAGTTGGGTTACGAATCGCTCCAGTATGTTAATCCTGTATCTTTCTGAATTTATTGTGTCATAGAAGAAAATTGGGCCGATTATCCGCTGACGACTCATTGCACACCACACTCCTACTTTCTGATCGTGGAGAGGCACTGGGTGCAATGCATGTGGATTTTCATCACTCCAAAGACGATCATTCTGCCTATTCACGTACCCAGACAAATGGAACCATGCTTCATCTGTGAAGAAAGTGAAATCAAGGATTTCCTCACCTTCTTGGGCTAGAAAATTCTCAAACCACAAACTAATAATTAATTCTGGATTGGTGATCTAATTCTTTTAATTGAGGAACGACGGAAAATTTGTACGGATGTAACTTTAATTTTTTTTTTTCAGCACTCTATGAACAGTACTGCTTGATTTGTGTACTTGTTGAGCCAGCTTTCTTATTGATTTGCCAGGACTCATTAGAATGCTGTCCTGGATGTTGAGAGATGTTACTTCAAGAACAGATGGTCTACCAGGACGGCTAACATCATGTACACTACCCGTGTTTTGAAATTTGATTATTAAATTACTCACAGTATTTCGATGAGGCACTGGTGTATCAGGAAATCTATTCACAAATTGTTCAACAACCCCATTCGAATACTTGCCGCCGTTACGGAACACATGCTCCACTATAAATACTCTTTCTTCAATCGTTAACACCATTGTAAGCCAGATCTATCATGTAGCAGTGATGTTTAAATGAACACGTAAATGGTGCTTGAACTATTACGTTATACATAGATAAAATTTAGGTGCGTAATTATTTCAACAACAAAAAATGCACAGTCATTAAAGAAACACCCTATACTTATACTTTTTCTCTCCACAGGCAGTTTTTTGTTTTATACTCTACCTTCTCCCTTCAAAAATCAACACCTGGCAGGCATGGAACAGGTGAAGGTCGTGTAAGCGTAGGTTAAGGTGAAGGTTCTGGTCTTATAGAAATTTGGTACTGTAAATTTGTGCTTGCATTGGTGATGGATTTTGTGATGGATTTCAATGGGGAGCACTGGAGGTAGGGTGGGCCACATCAACCGTAATCATGGCGCGTAAGAGCTGAGATTTTGAGCGTCACAGGTAAAACGGAGGGTTGATACGGGAGGTTAAAATGGGGGCTGGGCAGTCCCAAACCAAAATTTTTTTCTGGACAAACATAATCCAACAGATACAATGTAAACATTGCGTTGATATGAGTCGATCTTCGAAGAATTCAGCATAGATGCACCGTTAAATCTTGGCTGAATGAGCTGAAGCAGCGTTCTCTCTGGATCTGGAGTAGGATTTCAGACTCTCGCATGAAGTCAGCTGTCAGGTTAAGTGTGTTGATCGCCCCCACAGACAGAACGTCAGCCAGATCTACTCTGATTGAACACCCGTTAAAACGTTGCACTGTGTTCTGCGCGTGGCCCAGTGCATCCGATTTCAGCCAGCTTTTTATTCAGGTTTGCTTTCCTTAGCCTTTGATTGTCCCCAATCTTCCTGCAAGGCAGCAGATGGTCTTTTCTGTAGGGGGATTCTGCCCTTAGATGGTCGGCCTTCCCAGGTTTACGAGCACCATCTGCCCGAGTCACTAGAGGTAACTAACAGAGACATGCGACTTGTAATATGAGGAAACTGCAACTAGGAACACTTTTCATGCACAGCCTTCCCCATATACCGGTAAGTCACGTCCTCTTGAAAATGATGATCGTCGTAGCACTTGATGATGTTAGACCATCGTTGATGACTCCAATTCCGAACATAAAGACGCACAGTCAGACGTCAAATTTTCCCCGTCGCTCATCAGACCGTAATATTTGCGCACGGCCGGTTTAGGGAACCATTACGATGACGTAGCCACACCAAGGGATGAACCATATCTAGCACAGAAACACATTAAGATATGAACCCTGGCCAGCACAGACACCCACCATGATATGAGCCATGGCTAGCACGGATATACATACACAAAGATATGAACCATGACCAGCACAGACACACACTAAGATATTAGCCATGTCTATCGCAGACACCCACTAAGAGTTACGACTAGCACGGATATACACTGACAATTGAGCGATGGCTCAATTCAAGAGAGGCAGAAGAGGAGGTAGTAGAGCAGCGATCGCGAAAGGTATCCATATGCTTGGGTTTGTTGTAGTCGGCAGACTCTTCTTAACGTGGGAATCATCAGGTTTCGTTTAAACAGTCGTCCGGAGATTTGAGAGTAGTCTGACCCGTAAAACGTTCCCTTGCATGTACAGTTCACTGTTCACAGGTGTCGTTGAAACAGTTGTCCGGACATTTGAGAGTGCAGTCTGATCCGTAGCACGTTTCCTTGCATGTAGAGTCTGCACTTTTCGCGTCACATATAATGTCACAGCCATCATAACACGTCTGTTCGCACTGTAACTCAAAATTACCATCATGACAAGTGTCATTACAGGTATAGCAAGGATGTTTACATTGTAGGCATTTTCCGGATTTTTTCTCACATAAAGGACAGACACTGAGACAAGTCCTGGAGCAGTCGTGTCCATAGATCCATGTGAACAGTTGCCGTGACACGTAGCGATGATGACGTTGCAGCCTTTGCTGCACCCACTAGTCTCTCGCTCTCTCTCTCTCTGTGCGATCAAGACTCAATTAGAGTAGGATTCCAGATTCTCACATGAAGACAGCTGTCTGTTTAAGTGAATTGATCGACCCCACAGACAGAACATCATAATTGGAGTGTGTTAGATCTACTCTGAATGCCCGTTAAAACGTTGCACTGTGTTCTGCGCGTAGCCCAGTGCATCCGATTTCAGCCAGCATTTTATTCAGGTTTGCTTTCCTTCTTTGATTGTCCCCAATCTTCCTGCATAGTGGAGACTTTTGAGATTCAAAAGAATATATTTTTGGACCACTGTAATCGTTTACTGAAAAGTATCAGTTTAGTATTGAGTCATTCGTGGGTCATCATTGCACTCCAAACATTCCATAGGTGCTCAGATCCCCTCCTCAGCGATCAAAGACTAAGTCACACTGTTTTGGTCGTTTTGTGAAGTGTGTACACGACCAAGAATACCCGTCCCGACAATAGGTGTCTGTAAATGTTTGCACCTCACACACCGTCAGTGCACTGTCTGCCTGCGAAATGGTCGGTGAGAACTCAATGTGTGCCATTGGCGTTTGTGTGGTGAATATAATAGTGTTCACAAACATTATGATAGATCAATATGCTAGAACACTACGCCGGCACTGTCAGAGATAACCTTTAGAGTTGCATTCTTTACACGAATCATAGTGCTAGCTCGATGATAGATTCGAATGGTGTGCATCTTCTATTGTCATAGAGATTGGTCTTTGTTTTGCCAATAACTGCGACCTCTGGTCCACATCCGTCTGCATAACAAGCATTAAATGTGTCAATCTAGTTTGTGTTCTGTTTCAGAGCCACATTCCGACCCCCACCAATGTAGATGGAGCAGATATTTGCAACTATCGTCCTTTCAATTCGTAACTTGTTGATCAGATGATAGTAGTGTGTCAACAAGAAAAGCCAGAAACAAACCTTGATTCATTGTTACATGAGGCAGAACCATTTAGTTTTACCATGAAACTGTGCGGATCTGTTAAGTCATTCACATAAATCCTAAACCAGGGGAACGGCAAAGATTGATTGAGAGTTGTCTCAACTGATGTATAATCCGGATTACATGTGGTGTCGTTATCAAACAGGAATAAGGTTCAGAACTGACACTAATGCGTTCTCTAGGTCTTCTCCCTGCTTTGTTGGTACGTTACCCCACTCTAGCATTAAAAGAATGTCATTGAAGAGATTCTGCCATTGTTGTGTGTCCACCTTCCCATTACAGGCTTTTACACATTTACAACCACGAAATGAAACTGGGCTCTGCACCCTAACCACATGTACCTGCAATTCTGCATTGTCCCAAGCAGACATAATATCAACCTTAGCTGCCACCATATTGTTGTGCACAAGGATGGTCAGCTCAAGGTTTCGTCTATTGTAGAAACAATGAAATCCAGGGGCATTAACTGTGCTATCACCAAGAAGTTTCTTGCAAAATATGGGCGCTGCACAGTAGCTTATCAAGAATGGGCCGTCGTTGATTTATAGACCCACAATTCCAATATGTAACGCGCACATACTTTATTTAGGCCTAGCCTCGACAGTTTTTTTCCTCTCTTACCTTGTCTTGTTTTCCTTCTTCGATGTTGTCGTTTGGGCTGCGTACTTACCGTGCTCATAGATTGTTTTGTCGCTGGAAGTCGATGCTGTGGACGGTCTAGACTCACGTGCACTCACTCAGTCGCACGGTGCAGAACCCGTTTCCACATTAAAGACTGGTCAACTAAATCGCTCGCGGATACACTGGGACAAATAAATGAATTAGACGTAATTAACAAAAGAGACGCGAAAAGCCAAATCCATCATCAAAGGTCAGTATCCTGGAAAAATGGAAACGAGAATACTCGAGTATGACGAGAGGGATGGATACCACCAACTATCAAGGAGGGATCAAGTCATCATACTTTTCGCCTCCGCACCGGTAACAACAGAATGTTCACATGTCCACCAAACTCAAAATAAGTACAACCAGCCAATACACACAACAAAACATGTTCTACAGAATTGCCCACTGACCTGAGAAGGACAACATAGTCCACACCCACCTCCCTGGAAGAGAAACTATATGGGGCAATCGAATCACTAGAGGCTGTCGATGGAACTGGCCGACGCCGAACGTAGTAGAATGCTGTATGTGATTGTACAGGTTGTTTCTAAAGTCGCAGTGCAGTGAATTTCTACTCTCGGAAGAAAAAACGTCACAACTAATGCGTCACACAAATTGTAAAATAAATGGTATTATTCAAATATACTTGACTGCTATCGGCGAGCTTATAATGGGTAATGTTGGTATTAACACAATAAAGTTGTGCCTAAAGCATATGTTGAAAATGTCCACCACGGGCCTCAAGACATGTCGTGATTCGTCTTTCAATATTTGCGAAAACCTTCAGAATAATGTCTGGTGATATTTGTTTAATCTTGTCTACTATTTCAGTCTGTAGGTCATTAATTGTCTGCGGATTATTTTCATAAACTCTCCCCTTCAATGCCCCCCACAGATAATAATCTGTGTTAGATCTGGTGAACGAGCAGGCCAGATTCCACGTGAAATAATGCGATTTGCAAATATGCTTTCTAAATAATTGAGTGTTGTTGTGGCTGTGTGTGCTGTTGCCCCATCCTGCTGAAACCAGGATTCCATAATTTCCCGTTCTGTAATGTGTGCTATGAACGGTTCCAGAATTAAAGTACGGTAACGTTCTGCATTTATTGTTTCATAAAAAAATATTGGTCCTATTATCCGCATACGACTTATAACGCACCACACTCCGACTTTTTGATCGTAAAGCGGCACGATGAAATTCATGGGGGTTTTCACTGCTCCACAGCCGATTGTTCTGACTGTTCACATCCCCATCAAGGCCAGCTCCTTGTCGTGGGATGGGGCTTAACAGTCACCAGGGACTGAAAACCAAGACTGGCCAGGCTTCCTACACCGTGCAAGACCACAGTCTGCTCTAGCAATTTTAAGTGCTGAAGTCGGAGGCAACCAGCCAAAAGGCGCACTACAAAAATCAGGATGCCACGCACTCACGCCAATGGGAAGCATGCCTATAACTGCAAATCGATATGGCACTCGCCCTGTGATGGACACTCAGGCAGGTGCAGCGCCGGGCCCTCAGCCTCGAAAGGGCCCAACCTATATTACTGGATGTCCTTCTCAATCGCTCTGTGGAGTCAGGGGGCGAGAGAATAGAGTTACTGGCCAACCCAAAATAAGACCACTCAAAATAATGCACTGGAATGCTGAAGGCATCAACAGCAAAGAGATGGGTACAGTAAAAAGATAGAATTAGAAAATATCCTGCATGAAGAACAAGTAAGCATATGCTGTTTGCAGGAAACCCATCTAAACAACGACATAGCCTTGAAGATTAGGGGATACCAGTGCTACCGATCTGACAGGAAAAACAGACAAAAGGGCGGAATACTGACTCTTGTAAGGAACAACATTAATGCATGTCAGATTGAAGTGTATATGGATGGGGCGGAATATCAAATACTGCACCTCAGGACAGGAAATACAGACTTCCATCTACTTAACTATTACTGTCCGAGTGACCGCCCACTAGCACTAGACACAATTACATTAAAAGAAAGAATAATTGTATGTGGAGACTTTAACAGCCATTCACAGAGCTGGGGCTATGAAGATATGGACAAGAGAGGTGAAGAACTTGAAAATTGGCAGGATGACAATGGGCTTATACTATTAAACCAGGCAACAGATCCACCAACATTCTATTCCAGATCATGGCATACCACATCTACACCAGACCTTGCTTTCCATTCACCAGACCTGGATTGGAATATCACACGTATTGTTGGGAAACAACTTGGAGGCAGCGACCACCGGCCTGTCTTTTTAGTGGTGCAAAATGAGGCCGTCAGGGAGAGCAGCACTCTCTCCAGATGGAATTACAAAAGGCAGACTGGAAAATGTATCAACATTACACCAGTGTACTGACTAAAGATCTAAATACAGACAGAGACATCAACAAAATAGTTGATGAATTCAGTAGACTAATAATACAAGCTGCCAGTGAAACAATACCCAGAGGGGCACGGAAACACTACAAACCATACTGGAATAGTGAACTAGAGCAACTGCACAATGACATGGAAACATCTCGAAACAAGCAGAAAATAACCCCTGCCAGGAACACCACAATAACTATCAGCATGCTAAAGCCAAATTTCAATGGGCTAAACTACAAGCCAGACGGAGAAGTTGGAAAGAGAAAACAGAGTACATGAATCTAGAACGAGACACAAGAAAAGTGTGGAAGCTTGTAAAACAGCTGAATGATGAGGGTACAGAAGGAACACAAAAATTACACTGAAGAAGGATGGAAACATTCTAACAGGTAAACATGCAGCAAATCACTTTGCAGACTCCTTTGCAAATGACAACAATATTGAAATTAGCCTAGAGAAACGTCAAGAGACCCGTCTAAAACAACAAAATGCAAGACAAGAAGAGACTGCACATGAAGTCATGGAATACCCTTACACAAAGAGAGCTAGAGCTGGCAATATCCAAATTAAAAATGAAAAAGTCACCAGGTAGTGATGGAGTGTCTAATGAAATGATTAAGAACTTGGGAACTGCAGCTAAAGCAAAACTACTGCAGATCTACAACATTTGCTGGATCACAGGTAAAGTGCCACAGGCATGGAGAGAAGCAATTATGATACCATTACTAAAGCCAGGAAAAGATGGTTCAATGACATCCAGCTATAGACCAATCAGCCTTACAAGCTGTTTGTGTAAAACAATGGAACGTATAATCAATCTCAGACTGCAGTGGTACCTGGAAAGTGAAAATCTCCTTGTCCCACAACAAGCAGGCTTTAGACAGTGTTACTCTACCGAAGATCAGGCAACCTATCTTTCCCAGGAAATTGAGGATGCGTTTCAAGAAAAGAAACTGGTACTAGCAGCATGGATAGACCTAAAGAAAGCATTTGATAAGGTATGGAAGGAAGGGCTTTTGAAGAAACTGAGAAATTATGGAGTAAATGGCAGGATGTACAAATGGGTCAAAGCATACCTGCATAACAGGAGAGCCAGAGTGCAACTGGATGGTCTTAAGAGTAGAAGGTCTTACTGCGCCAGGGCGTTCCACAGGGAGGGGTACTATCTCCAACACTTTTTCTGATCTACATCAATGACCTAGTTACTGAACTACCACATGGTATCAAAGTGGCAATGTATGCAGATGACTTGGTAATGTGGTGCACAGAGGAGTATGCAACAGTGGCCTCCAAATTGTTACAAAGAGCTATGAATGCACTGAATTCATGGACAAATAGATGGTGTATCAGCATCAATACAGACAAATGCAGTACTACACTTTTCACTCTTTCCCCAAAACAAAAAGCAGGAGCCATCTATATAAACAATGAGCCTGTGAAAGAAGACATACAGGCTACGTATCTCGGAGTTACATTTGATAACAAACTATCTTGGAAACAGCAGATAAATAAGGCAACCCAAAAGCAAGGAGAAATTGGCTATTCTAAGAAAGCTGTGTGGAACTACGTGGGGTGCGAGTGGGAAAATACTCAGTAAAGTTTACCAACAGAGTATACGCCCACATTTAGAATATGGATCATCTGCATGGTGTTCAGCATCAAACACCACACTTCAAGAACTGGATAAAGTACAAAACCAGGCACTTAGGGTCATCACAGGAGCAATGAAATCAACACCAATATTAGAGATGGAGAAATTGTGGAGGATACCAGCACTGAGAGAACGGAGGGACACAAAGGTGCTGATACAGGCAGAAAAATTTGCTTGCATGCCGAGACATCCAATGAAGGACCGATTCCAAAATCTTGCATTGGGACGACTTAAGAGAAGCAGTTTTATCCACCAAGCCAAGCGTATTAGTAGACAAACACCAGACATGCCAAGAGCTGTTAACCCCCTACTGCCCATACCAGAACAGACTCCCTGGACAGAGGAATCTGGATTATCAGTTCAAATACGGACAGAAGTGAAAGGAATAGTTGATAAAGAGGAACAGAATAGTCTACAGCGAAAAACAATAACTCTCAGTTTCCTGGATGAAGAATACCCACAAGACCTATGGATTCGTGTGTATACAGATGGATCAGCACAGAATGCAGTAAAAAATGGGGGAGCAGGTGCATATATAGAATACCCAAATAACACTAGGGATATGAATAAAATAGCAACAGGGAAATATTGTCACAATTATGATGCAGAAATACAAGCAATAAAGTTAGCAATAGAAAAACTGCTGAACATTAATCTTAGCCCGCAGCCTGTAGTGTTTTTGACAGATGCAAGATCAGTACTCCAGGCACTACAATCCAGAAAATACCACATCTGCAGACCTTATTGACTGAACTCTGCAAGCACCACAGGGTTGCCCTGCAGTGGATCCCATCTCACTGTGGAATACCAGGAAATGAGAAAGCAGATCAGTTGGCAAAGGAAGGTTCAACAGGCACACAACTAGATACACCTGTTACATACCATCATAAGAAACAGATAATCAAATCAATCAGAGGACCACAAGCCCCAAATCAGGATGCCTTTTATAATATGAATAGATATGAACAAGTTATCATTATACGTCTCAGAACAGGACACAATCGACTCCATAGTCACATGTATACAAAATTCAAGATCGGCACCTCAACTACTTGTACATGTGGACAGGCGCCCCAGACTGCTGAACACATACTTCAAGACTGCACTGAATATAGTAGACTGAGGAAAATCCATTGGCCCATAGATACAACACTACAGACAAAACTATATGGGCCACTGCAAGAATTACAAAAGACAGTAACATTTATACAGGAAACGACATTGCAGATATAGACAATGCTTCAGGCGAACGAAAGATAGATAGATAGACTGTTCACATAACCGGATAAATGAAACCAGGCCTCATCAGTGAAAAAAGTGACGTCAAGGATGGCAGCGCCATGTTCATAAATAAAATTCTGAAACCACATGCAGTAGTTTAAACGGAATTCATAATCTCTTTCTTGGAGTTGAGACACTTCAGTTAATTTGTATGGACGATAGTGTAGTTCACTTCTTAAAACCTTGTGAACAGAACTCTTAGATATTTGCACCTGTTGAGACAAGTGGTTTAAAGATGCATTTGGACTCTTTGTAATTCTGTCTTGGAGTTCCATAATTTGGTCTTGTGAAATTGAAGGTCTTCCAGATCGGTGGGTGTTTCTTTAATGACTGTGCATTATTTGAAAATCTAGTTGTTCCAATTTATTTATGTAAATCACGCATCATGTACTGCTGTAGCTTGTTCCTTTTTCGGTAAAGTTAAACATATAACATCACTATTCACAAAAGGTATTCGAAATATCCACCACGTTTTAGTTGGCAAATGTTGATACGTTTTTTCATATTGTCAAAAACCTTACGCAGTATGGGCTGTGTAACATTATTAATGTTGTTGGCGATTGAAACCTGCAGCTCATCGAGTGTGTGGGGATTGTTTTCGTACACTTTTCCTTTCAGTTCACCCCAGAGATAGTAGTCCATGGGAGTAAGATCAGGAGACCGTGCAGGCCAAATTCCGCGAGAGATTATACGATTAGCAAAAATTTCATATAAAAATTCCAGTGATTTTACAGCAGTGTGAGCAGTTGCGCCATCTTGTTGAAACCAAGCTTTTTCAATTTCTGGCTCAGAAAGTTGGGTTACGAATCGCTCCAGTATGTTAATCCTGTATCTTTCTGAATTTATTGTGTCATAGAAGAAAATTGGGCCGATTATCCGCTGACGACTCATTGCACACCACACTCCTACTTTCTGATCGTGGAGAGGCACTGGGTGCAATGCATGTGGATTTTCATCACTCCAAAGACGATCATTCTGCCTATTCACGTACCCAGACAAATGGAACCATGCTTCATCTGTGAAGAAAGTGAAATCAAGGATTTCCTCACCTTCTTGGGCTAGAAAATTCTCAAACCACAAACTAATAATTAATTCTGGATTGGTGATCTAATTCTTTTAATTGAGGAACGACGGAAAATTTGTACGGATGTAACTTTATTTTTTTTTTTTCAGCACTCTATGAACAGTACTGCTTGATTTGTGTACTTGTTGAGCCAGCTTTCTTATTGATTTGCCAGGACTCATTAGAATGCTGTCCTGGATGTTGAGAGATGTTACTTCAAGAACAGATGGTCTACCAGGACGGCTAACATCATGTACACTACCCGTGTTTTGAAATTTGATTATTAAATTACTCACAGTATTTCGATGAGGCACTGGTGTATCAGGAAATCTATTCACAAATTGTTCAACAACCCCATTCGAATACTTGCCGCCGTTACGGAACACATGCTCCACTATAAATACTCTTTCTTCAATCGTTAACACCATTGTAAGCCAGATCTATCATGTAGCAGTGATGTTTAAATGAACACGTAAATGGTGCTTGAACTATTACGTTATACATAGATAAAATTTAGGTGCGTAATTATTTCAACAACAAAAAATGCACAGTCATTAAAGAAACACCCTATACTTATACTTTTTCTCTCCACAGGCAGTTTTTTGTTTTATACTCTACCTTCTCCCTTCAAAAATCAACACCTGGCAGGCATGGAACAGGTGAAGGTCGTGTAAGCGTAGGTTAAGGTGAAGGTTCTGGTCTTATAGAAATTTGGTACTGTAAATTTGTGCTTGCATTGGTGATGGATTTTGTGATGGATTTCAATGGGGAGCACTGGAGGTAGGGTGGGCCACATCAACCGTAATCATGGCGCGTAAGAGCTGAGATTTTGAGCGTCACAGGTAAAACGGAGGGTTGATACGGGAGGTTAAAATGGGGGCTGGGCAGTCCCAAACCAAAATTTTTTTCTGGACAAACATAATCCAACAGATACAATGTAAACATTGCGTTGATATGAGTCGATCTTCGAAGAATTCAGCATAGATGCACCGTTAGATCTTGGCTGAATGAGCTGAAGCAGCGTTCTCTCTGGATCTGGAGTAGGATTTCAGACTCTCGCATGAAGTCAGCTGTCAGGTTAAGTGTGTTGATCGCCCCCACAGACAGAACGTCAGCCAGATCTACTCTGATTGAACACCCGTTAAAACGTTGCACTGTGTTCTGCGCGTGGCCCAGTGCATCCGATTTCAGCCAGCTTTTTATTCAGGTTTGCTTTCCTTAGCCTTTGATTGTCCCCAATCTTCCTGCAAGGCAGCAGATGGTCTTTTCTGTAGGGGGATTCTGCCCTTAGATGGTCGGCCTTCCCAGGTTTACGAGCACCATCTGCCCGAGTCACTAGAGGTAACTAACAGAGACATGCGACTTGTAATATGAGGAAACTGCAACTAGGAACACTTTTCATGCACAGCCATCCCCATATACCGGTAAGTCACGTCCTCTTGAAAATGATGATCGTCGTAGCACTTGATGATGTTAGACCATCGTTGATGACTCCAATTCCGAACATAAAGACGCACAGTCAGACGTCAAATTTTCCCCGTCGCTCATCAGACCGTAATATTTGCGCACGGCCGGTTTAGGGAACCATTACGATGACGTAGCCACACCAAGGGATGAACCATATCTAGCACAGAAACACATTAAGATATGAACCCTGGCCAGCACAGACACCCACCATGATATGAGCCATGGCTAGCACGGATATACATACACAAAGATATGAACCATGACCAGCACAGACACACACTAAGATATTAGCCATGTCTATCGCAGACACCCACTAAGAGTTACGACTAGCACGGATATACACTGACAATTGAGCGATGGCTCAATTCAAGAGAGGCAGAAGAGGAGGTAGTAGAGCAGCGATCGCGAAAGGTATCCATATGCTTGGGTTTGTTGTAGTCGGCAGACTCTTCTTAACGTGGGAATCATCAGGTTTCGTTTAAACAGTCGTCCGGAGATTTGAGAGTAGTCTGACCCGTAAAACGTTCCCTTGCATGTACAGTTCACTGTTCACAGGTGTCGTTGAAACAGTTGTCCGGACATTTGAGAGTGCAGTCTGATCCGTAGCACGTTTCCTTGCATGTAGAGTCTGCACTTTTCGCGTCACATATAATGTCACAGCCATCATAACACGTCTGTTCGCACTGTAACTCAAAATTACCATCATGACAAGTGTCATTACAGGTATAGCAAGGATGTTTACATTGTAGGCATTTTCCGGATTTTTTCTCACATAAAGGACAGACACTGAGACAAGTCCTGGAGCAGTCGTGTCCATAGATCCATGTGAACAGTTGCCGTGACACGTAGCGATGATGACGTTGCAGCCTTTGCTGCACCCACTAGTCTCTCGCTCTCTCTCTCTCTCTGAGCGATCAAGACTCAATTAGAGTAGGATTCCAGATTCTCACATGAAGACAGCTGTCTGTTTAAGTGAATTGATCGACCCCACAGACAGAACATCATAATTGGAGTGTGTTAGATCTACTCTGAATGCCCGTTAAAACGTTGCACTGTGTTCTGCGCGTAGCCCAGTGCATCCGATTTCAGCCAGCATTTTATTCAGGTTTGCTTTCCTTCTTTGATTGTCCCCAATCTTCCTGCATAGTGGAGACTTTTGAGATTCAAAAGAAATATATTTTTGGACCACTGTAATCGTTTACTGAAAAGTATCAGTTTAGTATTGAGTCATTCGTGGGTCATCATTGCACTCCAAACATTCCATAGGTGCTCAGATCCCCTCCTCAGCGATCAAAGACTAAGTCACACTGTTTTGGTCGTTTTGTGAAGTGTGTACACGACCAAGAATACCCGTCCCGACAATAGGTGTCTGTAAATGTTTGCACCTCACACACCGTCAGTGCACTGTCTGCCTGCGAAATGGTCGGTGAGAACTCAATGTGTGCCATTGGCGTTTGTGTGGTGAATATAATAGTGTTCACAAACATTATGATAGATCAATATGCTAGAACACTACGCCGGCACTGTCAGAGATAACCTTTAGAGTTGCATTCTTTACACGAATCATAGTGCTAGCTCGATGATAGATTCGAATGGTGTGCATCTTCTATTGTCATAGAGATTGGTCTTTGTTTTGCCAATAACTGCGACCTCTGGTCCACATCCGTCTGCATAACAAGCATTAAATGTGTCAATCTAATTTGTGTTCTGTTTCAGAGCCACATTCCGACCCCCACCAATGTAGATGGAGCAGATATTTGCAACTATCGTCCTTTCAATTCGTAACTTGTTGATCAGATGATAGTAGTGTGTCAACAAGAAAAGCCAGAAACAAACCTTGATTCATTGTTACATGAGGCAGAACCATTTAGTTTTACCATGAAACTGTGCGGATCTGTTAAGTCATTCACATAAATCCTAAACCAGGGGAACGGCAAAGATTGATTGAGAGTTGTCTCAACTGATGTATAATCCGGATTACATGTGGTGTCGTTATCAAACAGGAATAAGGTTCAGAACTGACACTAATGCGTTCTCTAGGTCTTCTCCCTGCTTTGTTGGTACGTTACCCCACTCTAGCATTAAAAGAATGTCATTGAAGAGATTCTGCCATTGTTGTGTGTCCACCTTCCCATTACAGGCTTTTACACATTTACAACCACGAAATGAAACTGGGCTCTGCACCCTAACCACATGTACCTGCAATTCTGCATTGTCCCAAGCAGACATAATATCAACCTTAGCTGCCACCATATTGTTGTGCACAAGGATGGTCAGCTCAAGGTTTCGTCTATTGTAGAAACAATGAAATCCAGGGGCATTAACTGTGCTATCACCAAGAAGTTTCTTGCAAAATATGGGCGCTGCACAGTAGCTTATCAAGAATGGGCCGTCGTTGATTTATAGACCCACAATTCCAATATGTAACGCGCACATACTTTATTTAGGCCTAGCCTCGACAGTTTTTTTCCTCTCTTACCTTGTCTTGTTTTCCTTCTTCGATGTTGTCGTTTGGGCTGCGTACTTACCGTGCTCATAGATTGTTTTGTCGCTGGAAGTCGATGCTGTGGACGGTCTAGACTCACGTGCACTCACTCAGTCGCACGGTGCAGAACCCGTTTCCACATTAAAGACTGGTCAACTAAATCGCTCGCGAATACACTGGGACAAATAAATGAATTAGACGTAATTAACAAAAGAGACGCGAAAAGCCAAATCCATCATCAAAGGTCAGTATCCTGGAAAAATGGAAACGAGAATACTCGAGTATGACGAGAGGGATGGATACCACCAACTATCAAGGAGGGATCAAGTCATCATACTTTTCGCCTCCGCACCGGTAACAACAGAATGTTCACATGTCCACCAAACTCAAAATAAGTACAACCAGCCAATACACACAACAAAACATGTTCTACAGAATTGCCCACTGACCTGAGAAGGACAACATAGTCCACACCCACCTCCCTGGAAGAGAAACTATATGGGGCAATCGAATCACTAGAGGCTGTCGATGGAACTGGCCGACGCCGAACGTAGTAGAATGCTGTATGTGATTGTACAGGTTGTTTCTAAAGTCGCAGTGCAGTGAATTTCTACTCTCGGAAGAAAAACGTCACAACTAATGCGTCACACAAATTGTAAAATAAATGGTATTATTCAAATATACTTGACTGCTATCGGCGAGCTTATAATGGGTAATGTTGGTATTAACACAATAAAGTTGTGCCTAAAGCATATGTTGAAAATGTCCACCACGGGCCTCAAGACATGTCGTGATTCGTCTTTCAATATTTGCGAAAACCTTCAGAATAATGTCTGGTGATATTTGTTTAATCTTGTCTACTATTTCAGTCTGTAGGTCATTAATTGTCTGCGGATTATTTTCATAAACTCTCCCCTTCAATGCCCCCCACAGATAATAATCTGTGTTAGATCTGGTGAACGAGCAGGCCAGATTCCACGTGAAATAATGCGATTTGCAAATATGCTTTCTAAATAATTGAGTGTTCGTTCGTTCGTTTGCTTTCGTCAGCTTTGACCTCTGACGAAGTCCCACCCACTCAATTTTGTGGGACTGAATTTTGCGTGTAAAGTCTGTTTTATCCCATTACAGGATGCCCCTCGCCATGCAGGCAGATTTACTCCGACTTCAGAGGTATAATTGAGTGTTGTTGTGGCTGTGTGTGCTGTTGCCCCATCCTGCTGAAACCAGGATTCCATAATTTCCCGTTCTGTAATGTGTGCTATGAACGGTTCCAGAATTAAAGTACGGTAACGTTCTGCATTTATTGTTTCATAAAAAAATATTGGTCCTATTATCCGCATACGACTTATAACGCACCACACTCCGACTTTTTGATCGTAAAGCGGCACGATGAAATTCATGGGGTTTTCACTGCTCCACAGCCGATTGTTCTGACTGTTCACATAACCGGATAAATGAAACCAGGCCTCATCAGTGAAAAAAGTGACGTCAAGGATGGCAGCGCCATGTTCATAAATAAAATTCTGAAACCACATGCAGTAGTTTAAACGGAATTCATAATCTCTTTCTTGGAGTTGAGACACTTCAGTTAATTTGTATGGACGATAGTGTAGTTCACTTCTTAAAACCTTGTGAACAGAACTCTTAGATATTTGCACCTGTTGAGACAAGTGGTTTAAAGATGCATTTGGACTCTTTGTAATTCTGTCTTGGAGTTCCATAATTTGGTCTTGTGAAATTGAAGGTCTTCCAGATCGGTGGGTGTTTCTTTAATGACTGTGCATTATTTGAAAATCTAGTTGTTCCAATTTATTTATCTAAATCACGCATCATGTACTGCTGTAGCTTGTTCCTTTTTCGGTAAAGTTAAACATATAATATCACTATTCACAAAAGGTATTCGAAATATCCACCACGTTTTAGTTGGCAAATGTTGATACGTTTTTTCATATTGTCAAAAACCTTACGCAGTATGGGCTGTGTAACATTATTAATGTTGTTGGCGATTGAAACCTGCAGCTCATCGAGTGTGTGGGGATTGTTTTCGTACACTTTTCCTTTCAGTTCACCCCAGAGATAGTAGTCCATGGGAGTAAGATCAGGAGACCGTGCAGGCCAAATTCCGCGAGAGATTATACGATTAGCAAAAATTTCATATAAAAATTCCAGTGATTTTACAGCAGTGTGAGCAGTTGCGCCATCTTGTTGAAACCAAGCTTTTTCAATTTCTGGCTCAGAAAGTTGGGTTACGAATCGCTCCAGTATGTTAATCCTGTATCTTTCTGAATTTATTGTGTCATAGAAGAAAATTGGGCCGATTATCCGCTGACGACTCATTGCACACCACACTCCTACTTTCTGATCGTGGAGAGGCACTGGGTGCAATGCATGTGGATTTTCATCACTCCAAAGACGATCATTCTGCCTATTCACGTACCCAGACAAATGGAACCATGCTTCATCTGTGAAGAAAGTGAAATCAAGGATTTCCTCACCTTCATGGGCTAGAAAATTCTCAAACCACAAACTAATAATTAATTCTGGATTGGTGATCTAATTCTTTTAATTGAGGAACGACGGAAAATTTGTACGGATGTAACTTTAATTTTTTTTTTTTCAGCACTCTATGAACAGTACTGCTTGATTTGTGTACTTGTTGAGCCAGCTTTCTTATTGATTTGCCAGGACTCATTAGAATGCTGTCCTGGATGTTGAGAGATGTTACTTCAAGAACAGATGGTCTACCAGGACGGCTAACATCATGTACACTACCCGTGTTTTGAAATTTGATTATTAAATTACTCACAGTATTTCGATGAGGCAATGGTGTATCAGGAAATCTATTCACAAATTGTTCAACAACCCCATTCGAATACTTGCCGCCGTTACGGAACACATGCTCCACTATAAATACTCTTTCTTCAATCGTTAACACCATTGTAAGCCAGATCTATCATGTAGCAGTGATGTTTAAATGAACACGTAAATGGTGCTTGAACTATTACGTTATACATAGATAAAATTTAGGTGCGTAATTATTTCAACAACAAAAAATGCACAGTCATTAAAGAAACACCCTATACTTATACTTTTTCTCTCCACAGGCAGTTTTTTGTTTTATACTCTACCTTCTCCCTTCAAAAATCAACACCTGGCAGGCATGGAACAGGTGAAGGTCGTGTAAGCGTAGGTTAAGGTGAAGGTTCTGGTCTTATAGAAATTTGGTACTGTAAATTTGTGCTTGCATTGGTGATGGATTTTGTGATGGATTTCAATGGGGAGCACTGGAGGTAGGGTGGGCCACATCAACCGTAATCATGGCGCGTAAGAGCTGAGATTTTGAGCGTCACAGGTAAAACGGAGGGTTGATACGGGAGGTTAAAATGGGGGCTGGGCAGTCCCAAACCAAATTTTTTTCTGGACAAACATAATCCAACAGATACAATGTAAACATTGCGTTGATATGAGTCGATCTTCGAAGAATTCAGCATAGATGCACCGTTAGATCTTGGCTGAATGAGCTGAAGCAGCGTTCTCTCTGGATCTGGAGTAGGATTTCAGACTCTCGCATGAAGTCAGCTGTCAGGTTAAGTGTGTTGATCGCCCCCACAGACAGAACGTCAGCCAGATCTACTCTGATTGAACACCCGTTAAAACGTTGCACTGTGTTCTGCGCGTGGCCCAGTGCATCCGATTTCAGCCAGCTTTTTATTCAGGTTTGCTTTCCTTAGCCTTTGATTGTCCCCAATCTTCCTGCAAGGCAGCAGATGGTCTTTTCTGTAGGGGGATTCTGCCCTTAGATGGTCGGCCTTCCCAGGTTTACGAGCACCATCTGCCCGAGTCACTCGAGGTAACTAACAGAGACATGCGACTTGTAATATGAGGAAACTGCAACTAGGAACACTTTTCATGCACAGCCTTCCCCATATACCGGTAAGTCACGTCCTCTTGAAAATGATGATCGTCGTAGCACTTGATGATGTTAGACCATCGTTGATGACTCCAATTCCGAACATAAAGACGCACAGTCAGACGTCAAATTTTCCCCGTCGCTCATCAGACCGTAATATTTGCGCACGGCCGGTTTAGGGAACCATTACGATGACGTAGCCACACCAAGGGATGAACCATATCTAGCACAGAAACACATTAAGATATGAACCCTGGCCAGCACAGACACCCACCATGATATGAGCCATGGCTAGCACGGATATACATACACAAAGATATGAACAATGACCAGCACAGACACACACTAAGATATCAGCCATGTCTATCGCAGACACCCACTAAGAGTTACGACTAGCACGGATATACACTGACAATTGAGCGATGGCTCAATTCAAGAGAGGCAGAAGAGGAGGTAGTAGAGCAGCGATCGCGAAAGGTATCCATATGCTTGGGTTTGTTGTAGTCGGCAGACTCTTCTTAACGTGGGAATCATCAGGTTTCGTTGAAACAATCGTCCGGAGATTTGAGAGTAGTCTGACCCGTAAAACGTTCCTTTGCATGTACAGTTCACTGTTCACAGGTGTCGTTGAAACAGTTGTCCGGACATTTGAGAGTGCAGTCTGATCTGTAGTACGTTTCCTTGCATGTAGAGTCTGCACTTTTCGCGTCACATATAATGTCACAGCCATCATAACACGTCTGTTCGCACTGTAACTCAAAATTACCATCATGTGACAAGTGTCATTACAGGTATAGCAAGGATGTTTACATTGTAGGCATTTTCCGGATTTTTTCTCACATAAAGGACAGACACTGAGACAAGTCCTGGAGCAGTCGTGTCCATAGATCCATGTGAACAGTTGCCGTGACACGTAGCGATGATGACGTTGCAGCCTTTGCTGCACCCACTAGTCTCTCGCTCTCTCTCTCTCTCTCTCTGTGCGATCAAGACTCAATTAGAGTAGGATTCCAGATTCTCACATGAAGACAGCTGTCTGTTTAAGTGAATTGATCGACCCCACAGACAGAACATCATAATTGAAGTGTGTTAGATCTACTCTGAATGCCCGTTAAAACGTTGGACTGTGTTCTGCAGTGCTTCCGATTTCAGCCAGCATTTTATTCAGGTTTGCTTTCCTTCTTTGATTGTCCCCAATCTTCCTGCATAGTGGAGACTTTTGAGATTCAAAAGAAATATATTTTTGGACCACTGTAATCGTTTACTGAAAAGTGACATGTTAGTATTGAGTCATTCGTGGGTCATCATCATTGCACTCCAAACATTCCATAGGTGCTCAGATCCCCTCCTCAGCGATCAAAGACTAAGTCACACTGTTTTGGTCGTTTTGTGAAGTGTGTACACGACCAAGAATACCCGTCCCGACAATAGGTGTCTGTAAATGTTTGCATCTCACACACCGTCAGTGCACTGTCTGCCTGCGAAATGGTCGGTGAGAACTCAATGTGTGCCCTTGGCGTTTGTGTGGTGAATATAATAGTGTTCACAAACATTATGATAGATCAATATGCTAGAACACTACGCCGGCACTGTCAGAGATAACCTTTAGAGTTGCATTCTTTACCCGAATCATAGTGCTAGCTCGATGATAGATTCGAATGGTGTGCATCTTCTATTGTCATAGAGATTGGTCTTTGTTTTGCCAATAACTGCGACCTCTGGTCCACATCCGTCTGCATAAATGCATTAAATGTGTCGATCTAGTTTGTGTTCTGTTTCAGAGCCACATTCCGACCCCCACCAATGTAGATGGAGCAGATATTTGCAACTATCGTCCTTTCAATCCGTAACTTGTTGATCAGGCCAGCCCCAGAGCAAAAGACATCAATCTCGTGCTGACTATGATAGTGTGTCAACAAGAAAAGCCAGAAACAAACCTTGATTCATTGTTACATGAGGCAGAACCATTTAGTTTTACCATGAAACTGTGCGGATCTGTTAAGTCATTCACATAAATCCTAAACCAGGGGAACGGCAAAGATTGATTGAGAGTTGTCTCAACTGATGTATAATCCGGATTACATGTGGTGTCGTTATCAAACAGGAATAAGGTTCAGAACTAACACTAATGCGTTCTCTAGGTCTTCTCCCTGCTTTGTTGGTACGTTACCCCACTGGTTGACTCTAGCATTAAAAGAACGTCATTGAAGAGATTCTGCCATTGTTGTGTGTCCACCTTCCCATTACAGTCTTTTACACATTTACAACCACGAAATGAAACTGGGCTCTGCACCCTAACCACATGTACCTGCAATTCTGCATTGTCCCAAGCAGACATAATATCAACCTTAGCTGCCACCATATTGTTGTGCACAAGGATGGTCAGCTCAAGGTTTCGTCTTTTGTAGAAACAATGAAATCCAGGGGCATTAACTGTGCTATGACCAAGAAGTTTCTTGCAAAATATGGGCGCTGCACAGTAGCTTATCAAGAATGGGCCGTCGTTGATTTATAGACCCACAATTCCAATATGTAACGCGCACATACTTTATTTAGGCCTAGCCTCGACAGTTTTTTTCCTCTCTTACCTTGTCTTGTTTTCCTTCTTCGATGTTGTCGTTTGGGCTGCGTACTTACCGTGCTCATAGATTGTTTTGTCGCTGGAAGTCGATGCTGTGGACGGTCTAGACTCACGTGCACTCACTCAGTCGCACGGTGCAGAACCCGTTTCCACATTAAAGACTGGTCAACTAAATCGCTCGCGGATACACTGGGACAAATAAATGAATTAGACGTAATTAACAAAGGAGACGCGAAAAGCCAAATCCATCATCAAAGGTCAGTATCCTGGAAAAATGGAAACGAGAATACTCAAAGTATGACGAGAGGGATGGATACCACCAACTATCAAGGAGGGATCAAGTCATCATACTTTTCGCCTCCGCACCGGTAACAACAGAATGTTCACATGTCCACCAAACTCAAAATAAGTACAACCAGCCAATACACACAACAAAACATGTTCTACAGAATTGCCCACTGACCTGAGAAGGACAACATAGTCCACACCCACCTCCCTGGAAGAGAAACTATATGGGGCAATCGAATCACTTTCGATTGACAGCAGGTTCTAGAGGCTGTCGATGGAACTGGCCGACGCCGAACGTAGTAGAATGCTGTATGTGATTGTACAGGGTGTTTCTAAAGTCGCAGTGCAGTGAATTTCTACTCTCGGAAGAAAAAACGTCACAACTAATGCGTCACACAAATTGTAAAATAAATGGTATTATTCAAATATACTTGACTGCTATCGGCGAGCTTATAATGGGTAATGTTGGTATTAACACAATAAAGTTGTGCCTAAAGCATGTGTTTAAAATGTCCACCACGGGCCTCAAGACATGTCGTGATTCGTCTTTCAATATTTGCGAAAACCTTCAGAATAATGTCTGGTGATATTTGTTTAATCTTGTCTACTATTTCAGTCTGTAGGTCATTAATTGTCTGCGGATTATTTTCATAAAATTTCCCCTTCAATGCCCCCCACAGATAATAATCTGGGGGTGTTAGATCTGGTGAACGAGCAGGCCAGATTCCACGTGAAATAATGCGATTTGCAAATATGCTTTCTAAATAATTGAGTGTTGTTGTGGCTGTGTGTGCTGTTGCCCCATCCTGCTGAAACCAGGATTCCATAATTTCCCGTTCTGTAAGGTGTGCTATGAACGGTTCCAGAATTAAAGTACGGTAACGTTCTGCATTTATTGTTTCATTAAAAAATATTGGTCCTATTATCCGCATACGACTTATAACGCACCACACTCCGACTTTTTGATCGTAAAGCGGCACGATGAAATTCATGGGGGTTTTCACTGCTCCACAGCCGATTGTTCTGACTGTTCACATAACCGGATAAAGGAAACCAGGCCTCATCAGTGAAAAAAGTGACGTCAAGGATGGCAGCGCCATGTTCTAAAATAAAATTCTGAAACCACGTGCAGTAGTTTAAACGGGATTCATAATCTCTTTCTTGGAGTTGAGACACTTCAGTTAATTTGTATGGACGATAGTGTAGTGCACTTCTTAAAACCTTGTGAACAGAACTCTTAGATATTTGCACCTGTTGAGACAAGTGGTTTAAAGATGCATTTGGACTCTTTGTAATTCTGTCTTGGAGTTCCATAATTTGGTCTTGTGAAATTGAAGGTCTTCCAGATCGGTGGGTGTTTCTTTAATTTTAATGACTGTGCATTATTTGAAAATCTAGTTGTTCCAATTTATTTATGTAAATCACGCATCATGTACTGCTGTAGCTTGTTCCTTTTTCGGTAAAGTTAAACATATAACATCACTATTCACAAAAGGTATTCGAAATGTCCACCACGTTTTAGTTGGCAAATGTTGATACGTTTTTTCATATTGTCAAAAACCTTACGCAGTATGGGCTGTGTAACATTATTAATGTTGTTGGCGATTGAAACCTGCAGCTCATCGAGTGTGTGGGGATTGTTTTCGTACACTTTTCCTTTCAGTTCACCCCAGAGATAGTAGTCCATGGGAGTAAGATCAGGAGACCGTGCAGGCCAAATTCCGCGAGAGATTATACGATTAGCAAACATTTCATATACAAATTCCAGTGATTTTACAGCAGTGAGCAGTTGCGCCATCTTGTTGAAACCAAGCTTTTTCAATTTCTGGCTCAGAAAGTTGGGTTACGAATCGCTCCAGTATGTTAATCCTGTATCTTTCTGAATTTATTGTGTCATAGAAGAAAATTGGGCCGATTATCCGCTGACGAATCATTGCACACCACACTCCTACTTTCTGATCGTGTAGAGGCACTGGGTGCAATGCATGTGGATTTTCATCACTCAAGCCACACCAAGGGATGAACCATATCTAGCACAGAAACACATTAAGATATGAACCCTGGCCAGCACAGACACCCACCAAGATATGAGGCATGGCTAGCACGGATATACATACACAAAGATATGAACCATGACCAGCACAGACACACACTAAGATATCAGCCATGTCTATCGCAGACACCCACTAAGAGTTACGACTAGCACGGATATACACTGACAATTGAGCGATGGCTCATTTCAAGAGAAGGAGAAGGGGAGGTAGTAGAGCAGCGATCGCGAAAGGTATCCATATGCCTGGGTTTGTTGTAGTCGGCAGACTCTTCTTAACGTGGGAATTATCAGGTTTCGTTGAAACAGTCGTCCGGAGATTTGAGAGTAGTCTGACCCGTAAAACGTTCCCTTGCATGTACAGTTCACTGTTCACAGGTGTCGTTGAAACAGTTGTCCGGACATTTGAGAGTGCAGTCTGATCCGTAGCACGTTTCCTTGCATGTAGAGTCTGCACTTTTCGCGTCACATATAATGTCACAGCCATCATAACACGTCTGTTCGCACTGTAGCCCAAAATTACCATCATGACAAGTGTCATTACAGGTATAGGAAGGATGTTTACATTGTAGGCATTTTCCGGATTTTTTCTCACATAAAGGACAGACACTGAGACAAGTCCTGGAGCAGTCGTGTCCATAGATCCATGTGAACAGTTGCCGTGACACGTACCGATGATGACGTTGGAGCCTTTGCTGCACCCACTAGTCTCTCTCTCTCTCTCTCTCTCTCTCTCTCTCTCTCTCGCTGCGATCAAGACTCAATTAGAGTAGGATTCCAGATTCTCACATGAAGACAGCTGTCTGTTTAAGTGAATTGATCGACCCCACAGACAGAACATCATAATTGGAGTGTGTTAGATCCACTCTGAATGCCCGTTAAAACGTTGCACTGTGTTCTGCGCGTGGCCCAGTGCATCCGATTTCAGCCAGCATTTTATTCAGGTTTGCTTTCCTTCTTTGATTGTCCCCAATCTTCCTGCAAGGCAGCAGATTTCTGTACGGGGATTCTGCCCTTAGATGGTCGGCCCTCCCAGATTAACGAGCACCATTTGCCTGAGTCCTTAGAGATGCCTAACACAGACATGCACGCACAAAGATATGAGACATGACTAACATAAACATGCACTCACAAAAGAGATACTCTAACATAGACATGCGCACACAAAGATATGAACAGGACTAACGATACATAGATACATACTAAGATATGAGATATGACTAAACACAGACACACACAAAGATATGAGATGATTAACACACACACACCATTGGCGTTTGTGTGGTGAATATAATAGTGTTCACAAAC
The DNA here is from genome assembly GCA_032433765.1 of Megaustenia siamemsis. Taxonomy (NCBI): domain Eukaryota; kingdom Metazoa; phylum Mollusca; class Gastropoda; order Stylommatophora; family Ariophantidae; genus Megaustenia; species Megaustenia siamemsis. The sequence continues at coordinate 19,606,759 of JAVIAB010000102.1, forward strand.
ATTATGATAGATCAATATGCTGGAACACTACGCCGGCACTGTCAGAGATAACCTTTAGAGTTGCATTCTTTACCCGAATCATAGTGCTAGCTCGATGATAGATTCGAATGGTGTGCATCTTCTATTGTCATAGAAATTTGTTTTGCCATTAACTGCGACCTTCGGCCTTCGCAGGTTTACGAGCACCATCTGCCCGAGTCACTAGAGGTGACTAACACAGACATGCGACTTGCAATATGAGGAAACTGCAACACGGAACACTTTTCATGCATAGAGTTCATTTGTTCCCGCCGCCTATCCCCATATACCGGTGTCACGTCCTCTTGAAAATGATGTTCATCATAGCACTTGATGATGTTAGGCCATCGTTGATGACTCCAATTCCGAACATATAGACACACAGTCAGTCGCCAAATTATTCTCGTTGCATATCAAACAGCAGACCGTAAGATTTGCGCACGGCCGGTTTAGGGAACCAATACGATGACGTAGCACACAATGTCGCCAAACTCATAATCTCGATACCTTTAGATTTATGTCTTATTACTCAAGGGTACCTACGACGAACACTAAGCAACTTCCCCAAAGAGACAAAACTGCGATTAACGAAGTAGTTTACATTAATGTGTAACATGGAAATAACTTGCGTCAAAGAATCCCAATAACGGTCTTGAACAGCACTAATGTGACGTAAAGCACAGATCAAGTCTAGACGGTGGAAGGTCTCACTCACAACACTTGATTCGTCAAAAACGGACTGTTGTTGTCCTGCGACCTCGCTTTAGCGACACAGATGTATCAAGCATATCATCAATTTGTCTTTTACGCAGAAAAGTGCAAAGAAGATCCGAAATTAATCAGACCCTTGGTGCATTTTCCGATCGAGAGGACGTGGACTAGATCCGCCATCTTGGAAACGGAACTTCTGTTTGATAAAAACGACACCACATTCGGACACAAATTCTATATCAGTTGAGACAACTTTCAATCATCTTTGCTGTTCTCCAGGTTTATGATTTATGTGAATGGCTTAACGATACGGACAGTTTTTATGGTATAACTAAATGGTTCTGCCTCATGTAGCAATGATTCAAGGTTTGTAGTTAGTCAGCACGAGATTGATGTCATTTGCTCTGGGGCTGGTTTGATCAACAAGTTATGGATTGAAGGGGCGATTGTTGCAAATATATGCTCCATCTACATCGGGGGTCGGAATGTGGCTCTCAAACAGAACATTTTGTGAATTCCATGTTTTTCAGTTTCAAAAACACGCTTCCTCCTCCATTTCTAATAGAATTTGAGCCACCAGGAGACCTATGTTGTCGTTTGTGTGATTTTCAACATATATGTACTAACCAGTTATCCAGTTTTATAGATCTAATAAAGAGACGCATATGACGCCTTCGAAGGCTTCCACAGACATGTGCTGCTATAGATCTCGAGGATGCATAAACATGAATACCTCATGTACACGCTTCTCAAATTGGTGGTGCACCCCTTAGCATTATATGGATCGCTCCTGCACTGTTTCAGAGGAAGATGATACTCATGATACTCAATTAGTCTTCCGAGCTATCCATTCAGGGCTGCCACGAAGGCTCACCATTCAGCAGTTCTATTTAACGTTATTTGGTTATGTAAGGCCCCAGTATCACTGCAAACGAATCCATAATTGCTCAACCGCCCGTGCTAGCATGATGATCTGAATCTCATCTCCCAAACAAAGAAGACTGTAGTCCCCATCATAGATTCTCAGCACACGCCAAAACATCGCAGAAAATGAACACAGGAAACTTTTCCCTGTCAATCATTCAAGCAATTGGAATATGGAAACATGATCAAAACGGATGAGATACATAGATGCACAGTGTGCACACAGAAGTAAGTAGCTTCTGCAACAAGCCGAACTTGGAATATGAGGAAACTGCAACAAGGAATACTTTTCATGCATAGCCTTCAGTTGTTCCCGCCGCCTATCCACCTGTCTCTTCCCTGTCGATATACCAGAATATCATCAGCAAAAGTCATAGTTCTTCCCCTCCCATCCAGCTGTTGGGCCGTGATCGTTATTGTGTACACGTTAAATAGAACTGGTGACAATGGTAAGCCTTGTGGCAGCCCAGGACAAATGGATGTTGGCTCGGAAGACCAACTTCCACATCTGAGTATCACCTTCCTCTGAAACAGTGACGCGGCGATCCATCTAATGAGGAAGGGGTTCACCGCCAGTTTGAGAAGCATATGCATGAGATATTCAAATGGTACCCTTTTGTATGCATCCTCCAGATCCATAGCAGCAGCACATGTCTCCTCTCGTCTGTGGAAGCCTTCGAAGACGTCATAGGCAAATACTGCCGCATTGAGCCAAGTCTCTTTGTTATATCTATAACCTCCGAGTGTGGATGGGAATACGCGTTTCTGTTCAAGGCGACAGGTGAGGACACGGGCAACTATTTTCTCCAGCAACTTGCCTGCAGTGTTCTGCATTGTGATGATTCTGTAGGCACTGATCTGAGAATGGTCCTTGTTTGGCTTCGGTAGCGGTAGTAAGTAGCTGTGTAGCCACTCCTCCTTAATCTGGCCACTCCGAATACTGGCATATAACTCATTGGCCAGTGTTGTCAAGTCGTCGTCAGCTAAATCGCCTATGTCATCATACCGAACACCATCTGGACCAGGAGCAGTGTTGACACCTTTTAAGTGTCGTGCGAATGGTATCGGTTGTGATTGTGAGATCTTCCAGCCCTACATCCTTACACAAATTTGACAAAGATCCCCGTATCCCCATTCTTACAGCCTCATTTCTTTGGTCCGTCTGTTCAATGTAGCGGGCAAGCAGGGCCTTCCCTTTGCTGTCATCAGATTTGTGCCATATCTGGCCTGTGCTCTGAAAGTCTGGTATACCTCTGTGTCGTGGTGTGCCATTCAGGCACTGATGAAGGCGCCAGAATGTGGCTAGCGATTTTTCTGAGCACACTTTTTTACAGAAGTCATCCCATTTGGCATCCTTAGCCTGCATAGCGCATAGTTTAAAGTGCATCATTTTTTGGTCGACCTCTACTTTCAGACGCTTCAAGAGCTCAGGTTGTGTTCTACCATACCTTCTGGCTTTCTGCCATGTCTTGACCGTTTGTCTCTTGCTCCGCCAAGCTTCCTCGACATCTACATTCCACCAGGGTGGCTGCGTCCATCTCTCCTGCCTCCTACGAGGGGCGCTCTGTTTCCTATTTTGCTAATGACGTCCTGGTCTGTTTTCTCGTAGTTGAATGTGTGGAGCTTTTTTCTCTGGCTTTTATTTCCGCCTTTCTCAATTAGGAGGACACATGGATAGTGATCACTTCCGTGGAACCCCAGTGCATTCCACCTGCAAACCGGTGGAAGTGGTGTGGGTAACACCACTGCCAGGTCTATGACACTATCAGAGTCCCCTGTTGGAGTGGCCATTCTTGTTGCCCTTCCATCATTCAAGCACACTAAATCGGCCGATACCAGTGCGTTCTCTAGGTCTTCTCCCTGCTTGTTGGTTATGACGTTACCCCACTGTCTTGATGTGGCTCTCAAACAGAACACAAACCATACCGACACATTTAATGCTTGTTATACAGGAGATGGATGTGGACCAGAGGCCGCAGTTAATGGCAAAACAAAGACCAATCTCTATGACAATGACTGCACACATACACAATTGAGAAGTGGAACCAATTCTGTTTACTGGCATCTGAACTTTGCCACGCACCGGAAGACTCATGCCATTCGAATCTATCATCGAGCTGGCACTATGATTCGGGTAAAGAATGCCACTCATTAAAAGGTTTTCTCACATCAAAGAAGGCTTTCTCTGACGGTTGCGGCGTGGTGTTCCAGTGTAATAATATGTCATACTCAAATATTTTTGTGAATACAATTGTAGTCACCACACAAGCGACAATGGCACACATTAAGATTGAGTTCTCATCGACCATTTCGCAGGCCGACAGTGCACTGACGGTGTGTGAGGTGCAAATATTTACAGACACCTATTTTCTGGACGGGCATTCTTGGTCGTTTGGTGCAGTGTGTAGTGAGTGTTGCAAAGGCTGCAACGTCAAAATCGGTACGTGTCACGGCATCTGTTCACATGGGATCTATGGACACAATTGCTCCGGGTCTTGTCTCATGTCTGTCCTTTTTGTGAGGAAAAATCCGGAAAATGCCTACAATGTAAGCATCCTGGCTACACCTGTAATGACACTTATCCCGATTGTAATTTTGGGCTACAGTGCAAACAAACGTGTTCTGATCGCTGTGAAATCATGTGACCCGGAAAGTACAGACTGTACGAGCAAGGAAACGTACTACGGGTCAGACTGCACTCTCAGATGTCCGGACAACTGTTTCAACGAAACCTGTGAACAGTTAATCGGGGCCTGCGTTTCGAATATCGATGATTCCCACGTTAAGAAGAGTCTGCAGATTACAACACACCCAAGCATATGGATAATGTGTTTCTTTGATAGAAGATTTTGTTCATTTCTTGGTGTTTTTCCGTGAAGCCATGGCTCATATCTTGATGTGTTTCTATGCAAGGCATGGCTCATATCTTAGCGTGTGTGTGCGCTGGCCATGGCTCATATCTTAGCTTGTGTGTGTGTGTGCTGGCCATGGCTCATATCTTGGTGTGTGTCATGTTAGTCATATCTCATATCTTGGTGTGTCCGTGTTAATCATGTCTCATATCTTTATGTGAGTGTTTAGTCATATCTCATATCTTAGTGTGTATCTGTGTTAGTAAGGTGTTTTATCAGGTTAGTCAGATGTGTGCATGTCTGGGTTAGTGATATCTCATATCTTGGTGTGCATGTTTATGTTAGTCATATCTCATATCTTTGTGTGTGCATGTATGTGTATGTCACATCTCATATCCTTGTGTGCATGTATGTGTATGTCACATCTCATATCCTTGTGTGTGCTTGTATGTTAGTCACATCTCATATCTTTGTGTGCGTGACTATGTTAGGCATGTGTCATATATCTTGGTGTGTGTCAGTGTTAGTCATGCCTCGTATCGCTGTGTGCATGTCTGTGTTAGTCACATCTCATATCTTTGTGTGTGCATGTCTGTTTAGTCACCTCTAGTGAGGTCATCTTTTGCCTTGCAGGAAGATTGGGGACAGATGAGGGGCTAAGGAAAGCAAACCTGAATAAAATGGTGGCTGAAATCGGATGCAATGGGCCACTGGCGCAGAACACAGTGCAACGTTTTAACGGGTGTTCAATCGGACTGGATCTGGCAGACTCTAAACTGTGATGTTCTGTCGGTGGGAGCGATCAACATACTTAACCTGATAGCTGACTTCATGTGAGTGTCTGGAATCCTACTCTGATTCAGCCCTGATCGCAGAGAGAGAGAGAGAGAGAGAGAGAGAGAGAGAGAGAGAGAGAAAGAGAACGTGACCTAGATCCCACCATCTTTACAACGGAAGTCCTCTGAACTCTTTAAAGTGTCGATCACAGTTGGGTGGAAATGACTTTTGCTGATAATTCTGGTATATCGAAAAAGAAGAGACAATAAGGGAAATATCGTTAATACGGACACACCGGTAGTACGAATGGGAGCTGGTGAGGTGACCAGGTTGATGACACGAGGACTTCCTTCCAAAATGGTGGAACTCGTTCACGTTTTCTCGATCGCTGCAGAAATTGCATTTTGGGGTCTGATTAATTTCGGCTCTCCATTGCAATTTTCTGCGTCAAAATGATGTTCATTAATGTGGATTGCTCCGTCAAGTCAGCCGAAGTTTTAACTCTTTAGGGAATTTGCACCGTGTTTCGTTCGTTGTAGGCTGCATTCACTAATCAGGAATCTATGGTTGCAGCTATTGTTATGTGTGCTGCGTCATCCTTAGACTGGCCATACGCTACGGTCTTTTGTTTGATGTGCGACGGGGATTATCTGACGACTGTTTATATGTTCGGAATTGGAGTCAAAAACGATATCCAGCGCTATACATTTTAAAAAATATGGCGATCATCATTTACAGGATGACGTTATAACTGGCGAGACTTCGCTTCTAAAAATAACGGACCTCACTGGAAACGAGACCCACAGTTCTTAGTGTGTGGTCCAGGGTTTTCAATTTAATAGAGACAGTTCTTAATGTGTGGTCCCCCCCCCTCTCTCTCTCTCTCTCTCGCTGCGATCAAGACACAACCAGTCTATCCAGACTCCAATGAAGACAAAAATACGACGATCATCATTTTCAAGAGGACGTGAACTCCCGGTGGATAGGCGGCGGGAATAATTTATGCACGAAGTGTTCCTTGTTCCAGTTTCCTCATATTCCAAGTCCGGCTTGTTGCATGAGCTACTGAGTGCTGTGTGCACACCGTGAGCTCTGTGCTTCATTTCCGTTTTGATCATGTTTTGATTCAAAATGTTTACGATGAATGATGATATCGTTGGCTAAGTTCACTTTCTGTCCGGTTTGACGTATGTTGAGGTTCTGCTATGGTGGGGACTACAGCGACCTTTCTATTTTTGGGATATGAGTGATACTGGGGTCTTCAATAACCAAAGTTGATGACATACCACGGAGTTAAATTTGATCGCAGGCTGTGTTTTCGGACAACGTTGACCATGTGGACCTAAATGTCTCAATGGATTAGCCTTGACAGATTCAATAGATTCAAATTCTATTACGTCATCCACTCACCTTCATTAACTAATTCTGCCTACCGAGGGTGCCGATGTGGGATCTAGGTCACGTTCTCTTTTATGCCGATGCACTCCTTTTGTGCCGTATTACACATCCGTCTGTATAGACATCTTCTTCATCGGTGTTATCCCAGATTAGAGTCGTTGACTAAGACATTGACTAACACACTTATGTATATATAATCAAGCATTATATGTATGAAAGAACAGAAACTTACAAATTTTACAATAATTTTCACGTTTTAATTTCTTTCAAAACATTCTGGAATTGAGGTCAACATAAATAACGTTTGCGATATGCAATAGTAAGAAAACAGAAGTAATGGTCATAGCGAAGAAACAATCATCTGCATGCATCATAAAAATAATCAGGAAAAGTTCGAAATAAGTTATTGGTTATTGGTTATGGAAGGCCTCGGTATCACAGCAAACGAATCAAAATCCATAATTGCTCAACCGCCCGTGCCAGTGGAATCATCCGAATTACCATCTCATCTCCAAACAAAGAAAGGCAACTGTAGTCCCCATCGCAGCAGTCTCAGCACAAAACAAAAGACATAAGGCGAAACCGCGCAGAAAGTGAACACAGCCAACTGTTCCCTGTCATACGATATCATCATTCATCACAAACATGCGGGATAACGAAGCAGGATCAAAACGGATGAGACACACAGCTCACGGTGTGCACAGAGCACTTAACTCAGTAGCTCCTGCAACAAGCCGGACTTGGAATATGAGGAAACTGCAAGAAGTAAGTGCAACGCGTCAAATACTTGGGCACAATAATAACATCGGATGAAAGATGCATAACGGAAATAGCTCAGGCCAAAAAAGCATTTCAGAAAATGAAAAATATCTTATGCAATAGAAATGAGAAAGTGAGTTCATCGGTGCTATATGAAATCTGACCTATCATCGGCTTCTGACCTATGGAAGTGAATCATGGACAGTAGATAAACAAATGAAAAGACGATTAGAGGCCACAGAAATAGGATTTCTCAGAAGAATGTTGAAAGTTCCCTGAACATTTAAAAAGCCAATGGTGGCTAAAGAGGCCAACATAAAAAGTGAGCTCCTAAAATCATCAGAATATTCAACAATTTCCGGGCACATCATGAGAAGTGGAAAATTGGAATAAAAGGAAAGAGAGATCACGGACGACAAAGAGAGAAAATAATGGATAGCTTGGTGTCATGGCATGGAAAGGAAAAATACGTCAGAGTAGAATTCTAGACTGTGAGGTTGTTCTGATTGTGTGCTAATGAAATTCAGACACAAAGTTTATAATTATTATCCTAATTGTTTGCAACGAATGCAAGGAACATGTTTGAAACTAATTTTTTTCCTATTCCTATGACATTTGAAACTATATGGTAAAGACATATCGTCAAAATGAATAATAATGTCTCTAATACAAGATAAAGAGTGTAAGCGAGGCCATCATAAAGAAAGTCTCACTAGAGGCTGAAACTTTGCTGCCGCTGAAAAGGTTTACATATCGGGACCTCACTCCTGCAACTATGCGACAATTTTCTGGTATTGCTGCAAAGAAAAAATCCCGCATTATCTGCCCTAATCTGGAGTCACAGAATGTGTAGATATCTGTTTCACATAGATACCTCGTCAAAGATACACTGAAAAATTAAAACAAATATGTCACTGAACCCATTTGCATAAGTAAAATATGGGAATGCTTCTAGAAATAGATATTTATGTACTTTATGTATATATTGTCACCATCGTATTTCCTTTGCAGAACGTTGGATTCTCCATAGACTGCTTTCTCTAGCCACATCTTTCACTTCTACTCTTGTCATGTTGAATGTCTCGAAACCATTTTCTTGTGCCCGAGTGCCCGTTTTGAGTTATTTCCTTGTTGGACAACAGTGACTATAATCAGTTAAACCTGTCATAGGACAGTTGTCCAATTATTTGGCAAGCTTGCTTAGATGTCATCTTTAGTCTATCTCTGCTGTTTGTGAAATGTAGATTTTCCATCTTTTCCTGATCGTCTGCAAATAAAAGCCCGTTGAGCTCCTCTGTATCTAATGGGTTGGCTAACTTGCATGTAATAAACATGTAGGGGATAGTACATCTATCTAACTTCAAAGTGGTCCATGTAGCCTGCTGCTGTTCTGACTATGCAGCTGTACTGACTTTATTTATCTCTGAAATATTTCCTTCTTGATCATTAACTCCAAGGCGTTCACTTAACACTGGTGAGACCCTAAGTGACGAAAACCCTTACCTGAGACAAAATCATCAAGACATCGGCAATATTTTCCATTATTTAAGTATCTTCAGTCTGTTACGATTACAATTATTATATTCCTTACTCACTCTCTCATCCTTCTCTAACTATATGGTGCTAAAATATTCTAATTTAAATGTTGCAACTATTCTATATTGGTCCGTTCCTCATCGAAGTCCCAACCTATCCTACCTAATTCTAAATTTCGGCTTTTAATTGTTACTAATCCATTTCGAATCTGTTAATATTGTCTTGTTTCCTGCTAACTATTCTCTATCTCTAACTACTCGTTATAATTCCAACTGCTGTCCATCTCTATCTTCATTAATGCTCTGGCATAGTGTACTGCCGTTCTCCTCGGGTGCCAATCTCCAAATCTTCATTATATTTCCTACTGTTCCACAGTGTTCCAACTGCTGTCTATCTCTAAGTCTTCATTATATTTCATACTGCTCCAGTACATAGTTCCAACTGCTGCCAATGTCTAGCTCTTATCTTACATACATCGTCCGCTCTCCCCGGCTGCCAATGTCTAACTCTTATCTTCCATATATGGTCCGCTCTCCTCGGCTGCCAATGTCTAATCCTTATCTTCCATACATCGTCCGCTCTCCTCGGCTGCCAATCTTATTTTCCTTCATAATCTCTTCACAAGTTTCTATCTCTACGCCATATAAATTCCGTCATAGATTCCTATTTCGTCATTTCTTCTTCAGTATACTTCTGTGCTTCATTTTTTTTCTTCCCCATCCTTCATCCCTTAGTGTGAAATTCCCTGTCATACTATTTTCCCTGCTATACTACGACTAGCACTTACAATATACACTTAGAATTGAGCCATGGTTCAATTCAAGAGAAGCAGAAGAGAAGGTAAAAGAGCAGCGATCGCGAAAGGTGCTTGGGTTTGTTGTAGTCGGCACTCTTCTTAACGTTCGACATACGAGACGCAGGCCCCGGTTAACTGTTCACATGTGTCGTTGAAACAGTTGTCCGGTTGTTAGCTACTTGCTAATGACTCTGATTTCTTGTTTCTGCCTGTGCCTGTTTTTACACCTCTCTTTCATCCGATGTGAACCCGTGGTTCTATGTCCTCGGAGGGTCCATTGTTTGACCGTCACGGACGAAAGCATAGTCCGCTTCTTCCTCGGTACGTAGACAAAATGTGATTCTGCGTTTATTGACCTGCAAGGACTAGACGCACGGCCTGTGTAATGAGACCGTCTCCACTTTTCAATCATGCTCATTGTATCAATTGGTGGTCTTGTGATGACCAGATGAATGTCACTGCCGTAAAAGTTACTCATCATCCCAGGACGATTTCTCAATGCTTCATACTTTCTGCGTTATGGCGGATATCCGGAAGGTATCGTTGAGGCTCTGTCTGAAAAGTGTTCCCTTTTGTAGCTTCCTCATATTGAAATTCCGGCTCTAAGATCTTTAATGTATCCTGTCAAATAAGGGTACGGGAATCACCACGATGGACGCTTGTTGCGTTCGAGCCATGATGAGGAGTTGATCTCAATCAATCTTTGCCGTTTAGGATTTATGCGAATCTTAACAGATCCGTAAAATTACGGTAAAACTAAATGGTTCTGCCTCAAGTCTATCTATCTTTCGTTCGCCTGAAGTATTGTCTATATCTGCAATGTCGTTTCCTGTATAAATGTTACTGTCTTTTGTAATTCTTGCAGTGGACCATATAGTTTTGTCTGTAGTGTTCTATCTATGGGCCAATAGGCTCAGTCTACTATATTCAGTGCAGTCTTGAAGTATGTGTTCAGCAGTCTGGGGCGCCTGTCCACATGTACAAGTAGTTGAGGTACCGATCTTGAATTTTGTATACATGTGACTATGGAGTCGATTGTGTCCTTTTCTGAGGCGTATAATGATAACTTGTTCATATCTATTCATATTATATATCTATCTATCTTTCATTCGCTCGAAGTATTGTCTATATCTGCAATGTCGTTTCCTGTATGAATTTTACTGTCTTTTGTAATTCTTGCAGTGGCCCATATAGTTTTGTCTGTAGTGTTGTATCTATGGGCCAATAGGCTCAGTCTACTATATTCAGTGCAGTCTTGAAGTATGTGTTCAGCAGTCTGGGGTGCCTGTCCACATGTACAAGTAGTTGATGTGCCGATCTTGAATTTTGTATACATGTGACTATGGAGTCGATTGTGTCCTGTTCTTAGGCGTATAATGATAACTTGTTCATATCTATTCATATTATTAAAGGCATCCTGATTTAGGGCGTGTGGTCCTCTGATTGATTTGATTATCTGTTTCTTATGATGGTTTGTAACCGGTGTATCTAGTTGTGTGCCTGTTGAACCTTCCTTTGCCAACTGATCTGCTTTCTCATTTCCTGGTATTCCACAGTGAGACGGAATCCACTGCAGGGCAACCCTGTGGTGCTTGCAGAGTTCAGTCAATAAGGTCTGCAGATGGCCAGTCTGTGGTAATTTTCTGAATTGTAGTGCCTGGAGTACTGATCTTGCATCTGTCAAAAACACTACAGGCTGTGGGCTAAGATTACTGTTGAGCAGTTTTTCTATTGCCAAATTTATTGCTTGTATTTCTGCATCATAATTGTGACAATATTTTCCTGTTGCTATTTTATTCATATCCCTAGTGTTATTTGGGTACTCTATATATGCACCCGCTCCCCCATTCTTTACTGCATTCTGTGCTGATCCATCTGTGTACACACGGATCCATAGGTCTTGTGGGTATTCTTCATCCAGGAAACTGAGAGTTATTGTTTTTCGCTGTAGACTATTTTGTTCCTCTTTGTCAACTATTCCTTTCACTTCTGTCCGTATTTGAACTGATAATCCTGATTCATCTGTCTAGGGAGTCTGTTCTGGTATGGGCAGAAGGGGTTTAGCAACTCTTGGCATGTCTGGTGTTTGTCTACTAATACGTTTGGCTTGGTGGATAAAGCTGCTTCTCTTAAGTCGTCCCAATGCAAGATTTTGGAATCTGTCCTTCATTGGATGTCTCGGCATGCATACAAATGTTTCTGCCTGTACCCGCATCTTTGTGTCTCTCCGTTCTCTCAGTGCTGGTATCCTCCACAATTTCTGCAATCTCCAATATTGGTGTTGATTTCATTGCTCCTGTGATGACCCTAAGTGCCTGGTTTTGTACTTTATCCAGTTCTTGCAATGTGGTGTTTGATGCTGAGCACCATGCGGGTGATCCATATTCTAAATGTGGGCGTATACTCTGTTGGTAAACTTTACTGAGTATTTTCCCACTCGCACCCCATGTGGTTCCACACAACTTTCTTAGAATAGCCAATTTCCTCCTTGCTTTTTGGGTTACCTTATTTATCTGCTGTTTCCAAGATAGTTTTTATCAAATGTAACTCCGAGATATGTAGTTGTATGTCTTCTTTCACAGACTCATTGTTTATGTAGATGGCTCCTGCTTTTTGTTTTGGGGAGAGTGTGAAAAGTGTAGTACTGCATTTGTCTGTATTCATGCTGATACACGTGATATTTGTCCATGAATTCAGTGCATTCATAGCTCTTTGTAGCAATTTGGAGGCCACTGTTGCATACTCCTCTGTGCACCACATTGCCAAGTCATCTGCATACATTGCCACTTTGATGCCATGTGGTAGTTCAGTAACTAGGTCATTGATGTAGATCAGAAAAAGTGTTGGAGATAGTACCCCTCCTTGTGGAACGCCCTGGCGCAATAAGACCTTCTTACTCTTAAGACCATCCAGTTGCACTCTGGCTCTCCTGTTATGCAGGTATGCTTTGACCCATTTGTACATCCTGCCATTTACTCCATAATTTCTCAGTTTCTTCAAAAGCCCTTCCTTCCATACCTTATCAAATGCTTTCTTTAGGTCTATCCATGCTGCTAGTACCAGTTTCTTTTCTTGAAACGCATCTTCAATTTCCTGGGAAAGATAGGTTGCTTGAACTTCGGTAGAGTAACACTGACTAAAGCCTGCTTGTTCTGGGACAAGGAGATTTTCACTTTCCATGTACCACTGCAGTCTGAGATTGATTATACATGTACCTTGCTTTCCATTCACCAGACCTGGATTGGAATATCACACGAATTGTTGGGAAACAACTTGGAGGCAGCGACCACCGACCTGTCTTTTTAGTGGTGCAAAATGAGGCCGTCAGGGAGAGCAGCACTCTCTCCAGATGGAATTACAAAAAGTATAATGTTGTATCAACATTACACCACTGTACTGACTAAAGATCTAAATACAAACAGAGACATCAACAAAATAGTTGATGAATTCAGTAGGCTAATAATACAAGCTGCCAGTGAAACAATAACTAGAGGGGCACGGAAACACTACAAACCATACTGGAGTAGTGAACTAGAGCAACTGCACAATGACATGGAAATATCTCGAAAGCAAGCAGAAAATAACCCCTGCCAGGAACACCACAATAACTATCAACATGCTAAAGCCAAATTTCAATGGGCTAAACTACAAGCCAGACGGAGAAGCTGGAGAGAGAAAACAGAGTCCTTGAATCTAGAACGAGACACACGAAAAGTGTGGAAGCTTGTAAAACAGCTGAATGATGAGGGTACAGAACGGAACACAAAAATTACACTGAAGAAGGATGGAAACATTCTAACAGGTAAACATGCAGCAAATCACTTTACAGACTCCTTTGCAAATGACAACAATATTGAAATTAGCCTAGAGAAACGTCAAGAGACCCGTCTAAAACAACAAAATGCAAGACAAGAAGAGACCGCACATGAAGTCATGGAAATACCCATTACACAAAGTGAGCTAGAGCTGGCAATATCCAAATTAAAAATGAAAAAGTCACCAGGCAGTGATGGAGTGTCTAATGAAATGATTAAGAACTTGGGAACAGAAGCTAAAGCAAAACTACTGCAGATCTACAACATTTGCTGGATCACAGGTAGAGTGCCACAGGCATGGAGAGAAGCAATTATGATACCATTACTAAAGCCAGGAAAAGATGGTTCAATGACATCCAGCTATAGACCAATCAGCCTTACAAGCTGTTTGTGTAAAACAATGGAGCATACCTGCATAACAGGAGAGCCAGAGTGCAACTGGATGGTCTTAAGAGTAAGAAGGTACTTACTGCGACAGGGCGTTCCACGGGGAGAGGTACTATCTCCAACACTTTTTCTGATCTACATCAATGACCTAGTTACTGAACTACCACATAGTATCAAAGTGGCAATGTATGCAGATGACTTGGTAATGTGGTGCACAGAGGAGTATGCAACAGTGGCCTCCAAATTGTTACAAAGAGCTATGAATGCACTGAATTCATGGACAAATAGATGGTGTATTAGCATCAATACAGACAAATGCAGTACTACACTTTTCACTCTTTCCCCAAAACAAAAAGCAGGAGCCATCTGCCTCAAGTAACAATGAATCAAGGTTTGTCAGTCTTTGTGTGCGTTAGGCATATCTCATATCTTTGTGTGTGCATGTTTATGTTAATCATATCTCATATCTTTGTGAGTGCATGTCTGTGTTTGTTACATCTCCTATTTTTGTGTGCACGTCTACGAGAGACAATCTGCTGCCTTGCAGGAATTGAGGACAATCAAAGGAAAGCAAAACTGAATAAAATGCTGGCTGAAATCGGATGCACTGAGCCACTGGCGCAGAACACAGTGCAACGTTTTAACGGGTGTTCAGAGTGGATCTGGCAGAATATAATTGTGAAGTTCTGTCTGTGGGGGCGATCAACACACTTATCCAGTCAGCTGACTACATGTGAGAGTCTGGAATCCTACTCTGATTGTCCTGATCGCAGAGAGAGAGAGAGAGAGAAATAAGGGTACCCTTATGCATTCTTTTTCAGTTTTCCTTCCTTTCACATCTAGTTTTATTGTTTTTCATCCTGTTATTGTTAAATAAAGAATCAGAACTGTTTAACCTAGAATACGAAGGAGCCGGTATGGTGTTATTGTGCATTTTTTTTTCGTTATTTCTTGTGTTGTAAACATGTTGTAATCCCATTATTGATGATAATATTAATAACACATTACATATATATTACATAAATAGTTCTAGTTAGTTTATTTGTATATATATATTATTTAGGGAGCTGCGATAGCTCAGTGGTTAGTGAACTTCAGTTCACAAAGGACAAGAGGTAGGGTTCGATCCCAACCGCAGTCATTCGGTTTACCCAGCCTTTAATGGGTACCGGATATTTTATTCTGGGAAAGTAAAGCGGTACGGGCTTTATACCGACCACATTACCCCAAAAATCATGTGCTGTAAAATTTATGGTCACCATATTCCCTATACGCTATTTGGCGTGACGGGGGTAACTTTTTTTGTCCCTTCACTATATTGTGCTCCTGGATCTTGGTGTCCTGATATAATCATCTCTCCTGTATTTAGTTTTATCCTTTCCGTTCCTAGCCATCTTGTCTCGCACATTCCCAGAATAATTTGATATTAATATAATTTATAATAAATAAATAAATAATAAATAAATAAATAATTTGGTAGTAATTTTGGAACTATTTTGTAATTTCTCATTTCTGCTACTGCCCATGCAGCTTTTCCTTGTTTATTTAGGGTACGTACATTCCAGTTGCCAATTCTGGAGGATTTCCAGGTAGACAAAATTGTGAATCGGCAACTCCTTACGGCTTTCTCCACATTGCCATATATATATATATATCACGTTCGGATCATGTTCAAAATATCCCTATTTTGGTTTTGATCCTAGTCGACAGAACCATTGATGTCATCATCCGGCGTCAAAGAACTCTCTAGTGAGAAACTCTTCCCAACTATGGTGATAATGTATTAGCCCTGGCCGCTTAGACCTGTCGAGCTTACCTAGTAATAACCGTTGACATAGCTTCCGTCAGGCAACACATGCTGCTACACCTCAGCAAGTGAAGTTTTGATCCTGCTTCGATATCCCGCTTGTTTACGATGAATGATGATATCGTATGACATGGAACAGTTGGCTGTGTTCACTTTCTGCGCGGTTTCGCCTTATGTCTTTTGGCGTGTGCTGAGACTGCTACGATGGGGACTACAGTTACCTTTCTTTGTTTCGGAGATGAGTTAGTAATTCGGATGATTCCACTGGCACGGGCGGTTGAGCAATTATGGATTTTAATTCGTTTGCTGTGATACCGAGGCCTTCCATAACCAAGAACCAATAACAATAACATACAAATTAAAAAGATTAATTAAAAAGAGAAATACATCAATCAATATACTCACTTGCATGCAAACTCATTTACTATAGTTGGTGCCAACTGCTTTTGTCTCTCTAAGTAAACCACCTTGTTTATGCCATGATTAAAGTTGTTGTAGCAACTGCGGATTTGCGGGGTACTAAGCAGACATCGAATGTTTAGACGGAGCACTAAAATTTGACATTTTGGTTTTTAAAATTTGCATCATGCAAGTAAAATTTGTGTTATGAGAAAGACACTTCCAGAGTTAATGTAGATGCAGTTGTAATTATTATTAATACAAAGATATTTAGAAGCACGTAATCTTGTTTTAATTCTAATTGAGGTTAATTTTTTTTTACATTTTTTTCAACATTTTTGACACTTCTTTTTCCACCCCATGCAACCAAGAATATATGGTTTCGGAAAAGTAAGACTAAAGAGGAGCAACTTCGCTGCAATCTCCAAAGAACTGGCAACTAGTGACCCAGTACTGTCCCAAACACTACCGAAACCCTTTTTCCCATCTGATATGACTCTTCATGGGAAACAAACAATGCCAGAATTTAAGGATAACATAATTGGATCATGAAATAAAAAGGCACACAAACAGACAAACACATAGCAGAAAAATATACAAACAGCAACACATAATGGCTCCGCTACAAAACCAGAATGAGATCACCAAGTTACTGGGAAATTCTCTCAAACAACTATAAAGCAGAAACTGCAGCAAGATTCTGCAAAACAGGTAAACACATAAAAACTAAAAAATAACATAAAATAGCATAATAAAAAGCACAAGAAATGGCTGATACTGATTGATGCGCTGTCAGTCCTAATAGCTCTAACAGTCCTAACCCCCAAGGACCAATGATTTGATGACTCAAGATGACTCAAGATGAGAACAACCCTAGACCAACTTTGCAATAGCTTCCAGAGAGTCATCCATGTCACACTGTAAATATACACGACGATGTATTTCGAACGCGCAAATTAGATAAAGAGGGAGGGAGATTACCAAGTGAACCATCTGGTCAGCTAAGACGAAGCGCCCCCCCCCCTCCCCCTCTCTGCGATCAGGACTCAATCAGAGTAAGGATTCCAGAATCTCACATGAAGTCAGCTGTCAGGCTAAGTGTGTTGATCGCCCCCACAGAACATCACAAGTAGAGTTCGCCATAGCCACTCTGATTGAACACCCGTTAATACGTTGAACTGTGTTCTGCGCCAGTGGCCCAGTGCATCCGATTTCAGCCAGCATTTTATTCGGGTTTGCTTTCCCCTAGCCTTTGATTGTCCCCAATCTTCCTGCAAGGCAGCAGATTGTCTTTTCTGTAGGGGGATTCTGCCCTTAGATGGTAGGCCCTCCCAGGTTTACGAGCACCATCTGCCCGAGTCACACACGAAGATGTGAGATGTGACTAACACAGACATGCACACATAAAGATATAAGATGTGACTAACACATACATGCACACGCAAAGATGTGAGATGTGACTAACACAGACATGCACACATCGATACGAGGCATGACTAACACACATCAAGATATATGACACATGACTAACATGCACATAAAGATATGTTTCATATCTCATATCATATATATATGTTTTACATTGCATGACACACAAAGATATGACACATGCCTAACATAGACATGCACACAAAGATAAGAGATATGACTAACATAGATATGCACACACAAAGATATGAGATGGGACTAACATAGCCATGCACACACAAGGATATGAGATGTGATAAACACAGACAAGCACACACAAAGATATGAGATATGACTAACATAAACATGCACACAAAGATATGAGATATCACTGACCCAGACAAGCACACACAAAGATATGACATATGACTAAAAGGTACACACTAAGATATGAGATATGACTAAACACAGACACACATAAAGATATGAGACATGATTAAAAAGGACACACCGAGATATGAGATATGACTAACATGATTAACATGACACACACCAAGATATGAGCCATGGCCATCACACACAAGCTAAGATATGAGCCATGGCTAGGACAGAAACACATTAAAGTGCCCATATGCTTGGGCTTGTTGTAGCTTGTTCAGACTCTTCTGAACGTGGGAATCACAGGTTTCGTTAAACAGTTGTCCGTAGATTTGAAAGTGCAGTCTGACCCATAGAACGTTCTCTTGCATGTACAGATTCACGATCACAGGTGTCGTTGAAACAGTTGTCCGGACATTTGAGAGTACATATGATGTCATAGCCATCAGAACACATCTGATCGCACTGTAGCCCAAAATTACCATCGGGACAAGTGTCATAACAGGTATAGCCAAGATGTTTACATTGTAAGCATTTTCCGGATTTTTCCTCACATAAAGGACAGACACTGAGACATGTGAACAGTTGCCGTGACAAGTACCGATGATGACATTGCAGCCTTTACTACACCCACTACACATTGCACAAAACGACCAAGAATGCTCGTCCAGACAATAGGTGTCTGTAAATGTTTGCACCTCACATACCGTCAGTTCACTGTCGGCCTGCGAAATGGTCGGTGAGAACTCAATCTTAATGTGTGCCATTGGCGTTTGTGTTTTGACTACAATATTGTTCACAGATAAATTAAGGTATGATATATCATTATACTGGAACACTACTCCGCCACTGTCAGAGAAAGCCTTTAGAGTGGCATTCTTTACCCGAATCATAGTGCTAGCTCGATGATAGATTCGAATGGTGTGAGTCTTCTGAGGCGTTGCAAAGTTCAGATACCAGTAAACAGAATTGGTTCCACTTCTCCATTGTGTGTGTGTGCAGTCATTGTCATAGAGATTGGTCTTTGTTTTGCCATTAACTGCAGTCTCTGGTCCACATCCTGTATAACAAGCATCACATGTGTCGGTTTGTGATCTGTTTGAGACCCACATTCCGACCCCCGCCAATGTAGATGGAACATATATTTGCAACTATCGCCCTTTCAATCCGTAACTTGTTGATCAGACCAGCCCCAGAGCAGAAGACATCAATCTCGTGCGGACTAACTACAAACCTTGATACATTGTTACATGAGGCAGAACCATTCAGTTTTACCCTGAAACTGTCCGGATTTTTAAGTTATTCGCATAAATCCTAAACCAGGAGCACGGCAAAGATTGATTGAGAGTTGCCTCAACTGATGTAGAATCTATGTCCGGATTTCATGAGGTGTCGTTGTTATCAAACAGGAAAGTAGGTTCAGATTTTTGGGCATATTTGTAAATAAAATCCAAGTACTGACACTGGGGTCCAAAAATTTCGTGCTGACAACTGTCATTGTTTGATCATATCCCTGTGGTTTTGTCACAAACTAAGCCATTATAGCAGTGACAATGTAACAAACAATTTGCCCAAACCAAACGTCGGCACAAGTAAGGTCATTAGCTTCCATGGTCGCTAAGGAAGCCAGCGAATAAAGACTTGATCTACAGCGATGGTTAAACGAGCTGTGTACAAACATTTATTATCAAACCCGTGATTACATTTTTTTAAAATCCGCCAACTCACTGTGGTAACAGATAGCATGAAATTCTCTAATAGAATGAGATAAAACCGTTGGAGACAAGGAAAGTCAACATTGTTTACATGGGTTGGACGCAGGAAGCGTCCATTTTGGTCAGACGAAACCAAAATCCATCATCAAAGGCTAGTACCATGAAAAATGGAAACGAGAACACCAAAAGTATATCTCTCTCTCTTCGATCAAGACTCAATCAGAGTAGGATTTCAGACTCTCTCATGAAGTCAGCTGTCTGTTTAAGCTAATCGATTGCCCCATATAGTTTCTCTTCCAGGGGTGAACCACATTGCTCTTCTCAGGTCTGTGTGCTGGGGGCAATCCTGTAGAACATATTTTGTACTCATATTGTCCAGTGTACTATTTTGAATTTGGTTAACATATGATTCCTCATTCTATTGTGGCCAGTGCGTAGAAGTATCTCGTAGTTAGTGGTATCCGTCAATCTCGTTATGCTTTGAGTGTTCTCGTTTCCAATTTTCATGGAACTGACAATTGATTGTGCATCTTATTTTTGTGTTGAGTAGCCAGTGTTGCAGCATCTCTGATGACCTCAGTTTCTGCATTAAAGTTGTTTGAGAATTTCCCAGGAGCTATTGACTTGGTGATCTCGTCCTGATTATTCAGCATCAAGAACACCCTCCATTTCTGGTGGCATTTGTACAAGAGCCATATGTGTGGGAACAAGAGTCCTGTGGGTAGGTATCGTGTATGTGTTCTTCTGCTACGTGTCTGGTTCGGTGCCTTTACCCAAAGTATAACGATACAAGGAGGGATTAAGTTATCATGCCTACGCACTGACCAAAAGAGAATGAGAAACCACATGTTTAACAAACTCAAAATAGGTTATTGTGTTATTTGCGGGTCATCATCATCCTCAGCAATTCCCACAGTGTCCAGCTGCTGTGACTCCAGTTCTATGTTAGTTGATATTTCTTACACGGCCACTAAGTTTCTGGCTGTGCCCATCTACTCCCATTTCCATCATCCGAAGAAGTGACGTGGATCTGTGTTTGTCAAAGTCCTGTGCTCTTCCCACATCTTGGAAGGCATTGATGATGTCCGCCCGATCCATTGGTTGCCTGTCCTCAACGACAGCGCAGCTAGCCAACCTGTCCTCTTTTTCACCGTACCCCCGCATGTCCAGGGACATAGACAAAGGTATTTTGGATTTCTGCAAAGACTCATTGCATGCCCGCCTTCACTTTTTTTTTCTTGCTCATCGAATTAGTAATACATGCGTAGGTGTAGTAGTCTTGTGACTCTAGCCTTGGTCACTACCATCACCTCCATTGTCATGCTACTCGTGGTCATGACGCAAAACTGTCTTCTAGGCTTTTCTGCCTGCCGAGGCGTTCTTTCTCATCGGTGTTCTCGCAGATGAGACCGTTGACCTCAGCATTAACCACGACCGGGTTCTGTTCCATACTTTTCATGTCGAGTGTGACAATACACGAGAAAGTCCCCTTGACGGTAGGCACCGGTATCCACTCTTCACCAACGCTGATATTGCTAAGCCCACAGACCGAAGATGTCAATCTTCTGCTCAGCCCACCCATGATTTCCCTCTGTTTAGCCTGGTACCTTTCACTGTGTTGAGCACGTGGTGGATGCTCTTTACCTGTTATCTTCATGTATGAGAGCTCGTGCTCTCCAGATCTTGATTCTTGATGGAAAGATCCATGGATGATCCATGGTTGGAAAGTCAGTACAGGGAGTGTCCCTTGTACATCCCAGGATAATGCGCATGGCTTCATTTTGTGTTTTCTCCAGCCTATCAATTTGAGTCGTACTGACAGTAAGAATTGCCAGGGCATATTCAATTGGTGCGAGGAGTAAGTAGCCTCTGCTCGATGACCTTCAAGGCGGCTAATCCTTTGCAGGATTTTGTTATCACATGGTCGACACAGGCTGCGATCAAGCTCCGAGGTATGTCTTCTGTCCCTGGTCACCTCATCAGCTCCCATTCGTACCACCGGTGTGGTCGCATTAACGATATAATTGTTAAGGGAACCATGAAACTGATGCTTTATTAGGATTTTAAATAAGATCTCTCTCTCTCTCTCTCTCTCTCTCTCTCTCTCTCTCTCTCTGCGATCAGGACTCAATTAGAGTAGGATTCCAGACTCTCACATGAAGTCAGCTGTCAGATTGTTGATCCAGACAGAATATCACAATTAGAGTCTGCCAGATCCACTCTGATTGAACACCCGTTAAAACGTTGCACTGTGTTCTGCGCCAGTGGCCCAGTGCATCCGATTTCAGCCAGCAATTCGGGTTTACTTTCCCTAGCCTTTGATTGTCCCCAATCTTCTTGCATGGCAGCAGATTGTCTTTTCTGTAGGGGGATTCTGCCCTGGTCGGCCCTCCCAGGTTTACGAGCACCATCTGTCCGTCACTAAAGGTGACTAACACAGACATACACACAGCTATACGAGGACTAACACTGACACACATCAAGATATATGACACATGAGTAACATAAATGCACATAAAGATGAGATATAACTGACATAAACATGCACACAAAGATATGACATATGACTAACACTGGTACACACTAAGATATGAGATATGACTAAACACAGACACATAAAGATATGTGACATGATTAACACGGACACACCAAGATATGAGATATGACTAACATGACTAACATGACACACACCAAGATATGAGCCATGGCCAGCACACACAAGCTAAGATGAGCAATGGCTAGGACAAACAAGATATGAGCCATGGCTTCACGAAAACACACCAAGAAATGAACCATGTCTAGCACAGAAAACCATTAAAGTGTCCATATGTTTGGTTGTAGTCGGGAGACTCTTCTGAACGTGGGAATCACAGGTTTCGTTAAACAGTTGTCCGGAGATTTGAGAGTGCAGTCTGACCCATAGAACGTTCTCTTGCATGTACAGATTCCCGATTGACTGTTCACAGGTGTCGTTTTTGTTCAAGGTGACAGGTGAGGACAAGGGCAATTATTTTATCCAGCAGCTTGCTCGCAGTGTTCTGCATTGTGATGACTCTGTAGGCACTGATCTGAGAATGGTGTTTGGCTTCGGTAGAGGTTGTAAGTAGCTGTGTAGCCACTTAATCTGGCCACTCTGAATGCTGGCATTAAACTCATTGGCCAGTTTTGTCAAGTCGTCGTCAGCTAAATCGCCTATGTCATCGTACCGAACACCATCGACTACGAGCAGTGTTGCGTGATTTTTAAGTAACGTGTGAATGGTATTGGTTGTGATTGTGAGATTGTCTTCCAGCACTACATCCTTACACAATTTTGACAGCGATCCCCGTATCCTCAGCTTCATTTCTTTCGTCCGTCTGTAGCGGGCAAGCAGGGCTTCAATCACACTAAACTGACACTAGTGTAATGTCTTCTCCATGCTTGTTGGTTATGACGTTACCCCACTAGTTTCCTCTAGGATTAAAGTCTCCGCATAAAATGACGTTCTTTTCATCGAACTCGTTCCCACGCAGACATATCAACGTCAGCTGCCATCATAGCATAAGGATGGCCTGCCCAAAGTGTCGCCTATTTTAGAAACAATGCAATTCAGGAGTGCTTACTGTCACCAAGAAGAGTTTCTTGCAAAATCATTATATCTGCGCCGCACAGTAGATTATCAAGAATGGGCCGTCGAAGATTTATGGACCCACTTTAGGCCTATATGTGAGAACACTTCTACAGTTTAAAGCCACCACTGTCGTTTGGGCTGCATCTGAATATTTACCGTCGTCATTGCATACAATAGTTGGCGTTTATAACAAACTGCTTCTGGACTGTGCATGAGTAAGTGCACGTGAGTAGACCATCCACAGCATCGACGTTCAGCGACAAAATGAAGGAGTGAAAGTTTATGTCCAGATAAGAAATGAGCTTTATTTCTCAATGCCGTCTGGTGTTTTCGGTTACCCTGTTTCACACTCAGATTGGAAAGTAAACCTGTGTGGTGAAAACATCAAGAACATGCGATCTCTTTAGCATTCAAGCGCGATACAGGCACATGCAATTAAAAACATATATCTCTCTCTCTCTCTCTGCGTTCAGGACTCAATCAGAGTAAGGATTCCAGACTCTCATATGAAGTCAGCTGTCAGGCTAAGTGTGTTGATCGCCCCCACAGAAAGAACATCACAATTAGAATCTGTCAGATCCACTCTGACTGAACACCCGTTAATACGTTGCACTGTGTTCTGCGCCAGTGGCCCAGTGCATCCGATTTCAGCCAGCATTTTATTCGGGTTTGCTTTCCCCTAGCCTTTGATTGTCCGCAAACTTCCTGCAAGGCAGCAGATTGTCTTTTCTGTAGGGGGATTCTGCCCTTAGATGGTCGGCCCTCCCAGGTTTACGAGCACCATCTGCCCGAGTCACTAGAGGTGACTAACACAGACATGCACACACAAAGATGTGACTAACACAGACACGGACACACAAAGATGTGAGATGTGACTAACACAGACATACACACACAAAGATGTGAGATGTGACTAACACAGACATGCACACACAAAGATATGAGATGTGACTAATATAGACATGCACGCAGCGATACGAGGCATGACTAACACTGACACACATCAAGATATATGACACATGACTAACATAAACATGCACATAAAAATATGAGATATAACTGACATTGACATGCACACACAAAGATATGACACAAGCCGAACATAGACATGCACACAAAGATAAGAGATATGACTAACATAAACATGCACACAAAGATATGAGATATCACTAACCCAGAACAGGACACAGCAAGATATTAGCCATGGCTTCACTAAAAAACACCCAAAAATGAACTATGTCTAGCACAGAAACACATTAAAGTGCCCATATGCTTGGGCTTGTTGTAGTCGGCAGACTCTTCTGAACGTGGGAATCACAGGTTTCGTTAAACAGTTGTCCGGAGATTTGAGAGTGCAGTCTGACCCATAGAACGTTCTCTTGCATGTACAGATTCCCATATATAGGGGGTGGCTTCCTATAAAAAAATATTCTTTGTTGTGTCCAATAATAGTAACTTTTTTGGCAACAGCTGAAACATTACTTCAGGGAGAATATGCAACAATGAGGACATATCTATTGATAGGCACGACAGGTGCAGTCTAATCAAAGTAGCCATTCTGTTCAGTTGGAGGAAATGTAATTGGTCTCAATGTATTGCAACGTTCGAGATCCTGCAACTTCACCCCTAACCCCAGAACACGAAACATATTAACTTTGGTCTCCAGGGTTTATTTTTTGTAGCACTGGAAAAATATAGGCTGAAGTAGTCAACAAGATTCATACCTTCAGCACTCGCATGCTGATCTATCTATTCCCGAGGTTTAGACAGGAGACAAATAATAACTGAATATTATTATAGAAGGTGGACATGACGTCAGGGACGCACCAAAATGGCAGCTTATTTATATTCGAGCTATGGACTAAGCAATGTTTACATTGAACAACACGATATATGATATTGCTGCGAGTTGGCAGATTTTTGAAAATGTTTTCAAGGGTTTGAACATAAATGTTTGTTCACAGTTCGTTAACCTTCGCTGTAGATAAAGTCGTTAATTCGATGGCTTCGTTTCAGACGTTTGGGACGTTGGTAGCTAAGGACCTAACTTGTGCAAACGGATGGCATTGGCAAGGATCATTTTGAATCTATGAAGTGGGCTCATTTTGTGTTTAACTCAAAAGCGTATGTGCTTTTTAACCAAAGACCTTTTTTTTGGGGGGACTCAATGAAGATATCCCCGATGGAAGAATAAACTGTACTATTAGTCCCATAAATGATTCGCTTCCAGAGGTTTATGATGTAAACAAAGCAGTTTTGTCATTGCAAGTGAATAATGTCCACACCTATAATTGGTCAGGATTGTGTAGCAGCAGCAGCTTTATAGCGAACAAAGAAAACATTATAGGATTGTGCTGTTCTGAAACAGCTATGCCATGCTACCCTAGAATTGCCTTTAATGGGATTACTGTGACCACAAACCACTCTCCATGTGTGTGCCACATATTTACACCCCAGAAGGAAATACTGAATAAAACAACATCATGTGCCGTCTGTGATATTAATGACCACAGACCAGGAGCCTCCAGTATGATTGATACAACTGTTGCACCAAGCATTTCATCAGCAGAGCCATATCTATGGAATGTTAATCTGACATTGTTCTTGAATGATATCCAAGTTAATGAGACATCAGAATCGTGTGGCGGCAGCTACAAGAAGGGAGCGGAGAACATCAAGTTCTGCTGCTATAAAGGAGACTTGCCTTGCTATCCCAGAATTGCCTTAAATGGGATCACTGTAGTTGAAAACTTCTCCTCTTGTGTAAACTACACATTCACATCTAAGAGTGAATCAGTGAAGGTCACAAAATCATATTCTCTCTGTGGTTTTACTAACTACAGGTCATGTGGCTTCTGTTGGATTGGAAATGATAACTTACCACCACTGTGTGTCTATATTTTTGGAATTGGAGTCATCAATGACGGCCTAACATCATCAAGTGCTATGACGATCATCATTTTCGGGAGGACGTGAACTCCCATGGTATATGGTGGATAGGTGGCAGGAACCATTGAAGGCTATGTCTGAAAAATGTTCCTTCTTGCAGTTTCCTCATATTCCACGTCCGGCTTGTTGCAGGAGCTACTGAGTTAAGTGCTCTGTGCACACCGTGAACTGTGTGTCTCATCCGTTTTGATCCTGCTTCGATATCCCGCTTGTTTACGATGAATGATGATATCGTATGACGGGGAACAGTTGGCTGTGTTCACTTTCTGCGCGGTTTCGCCTTATGTCTTTTGGCGTGTGCTGAGACTGCTACGATGGGGACTACAGTTACCTTTCTTTGTTTGGGAGATGAATTAGTAATTCGGATGATTCCACTGGCACGGGCGGTTGAGCAATTATGGATTTTAATTCGTTTGCTGTGAAACCGAGGCCTTCCATAACCAATAACCAATATTATAGAAGGAAACTTCCAAGGTGGAAGCGAATTATATGGACCAAAACAGGATCGACCACACTGGAAACTATTCGTGCTGTTTCGTCCTAAATGTTTGTCTGCAACGCACTACCCTATCCGGGAGTTACTTGTGACAGGAAAAATACAGATACACCATGTATTTCCGAGCTGTGATCGCAGCCTTATGCGTCATGAGAGCACCTGCGCAAAAAAACATTGTCTACGAAGTTAATTTTTAGTTAGCTGAGTGGCAATGTTCCCTAGCGTTTGGCTTTTCGTGGCAAGGCGCTGTGCCACTGAGTACGTGTTCGATCCTGCTTTGGTCCATTATCTGTAATTTTTTCTGAGTGCTGTAAACATACCTCTTCCTCTGAATTGATTCGCTGATTATCGCCTCGGAAGTTTCCCTCGATAATAATCATTTATTATTTGTCTCCAGTCTAAACCACTGGAAACTATTATTCGTGATGATGCGGGCAGCCTGGTTTTGTGTTCTGTCAATTTTGCTAAGCTGTGCTTTGGAAGCTGTAGTCCAGGATGTGACTCCATACTCTAAGACACTTCCTACGTATTGGTTTCAGGATATTGCTGTCTGCTCCCAATCCGTTCCTGCCAATATCTTCATAATATCTGTTCGTTTTCTGGCTCTTGATTATCCACATGTCATTCTGCGATTCATGGTGACGCCAAGAAATGTTGGTTTTTTATCAAAAGGTCTGCTTCTCCGTTTGTGACTACTTGCATCTGTTTTGCCGAGTTATAAGGATTCCACCCTTGTATGCTTCCCTGTCCTGTTTGGTAGCCCCTAATCATGCTGAGGATTAAGGTGAGTTACTTGGATGCAGGTACATCATATCACCAAGCTTGTTCAACCTATATAGGCCTACTGATACATTGAACAGGCAGACGTACATAAATCAAGCACAACTTCAACTAAAAGGATCATTTTTTAATGAATTGTCAATATTTTCCTATGAAATCATTTTCATATTAAATACACTGAAATATTTCTGGTTTTTTTATACCAGCAGAATATTGGTTGGGTATTTATGCATCAATCTGTGCGGTCAAGTCCAACACAATGTTGGTATTCTGTTTATCTTTTTATCTTGCATTGTTTGCTTTTGTCAATCCATTTTTGCGATGGTGACGCCAAGATATTTGGGTTTTGGTAATTAGAAAATGTGTAGTCTTTGATCTTCAATTTTGAAGACGTTTCTTGATAGGCTGTAAAATTGTGTATGTAGTTTTTTTTCCCCTTAATTTGGTAGTAACGATTAGAGTGGTTCTAGGTATTTAAACTCCTTTATTTATTATAGTCTGTCTTCTATTGTTATCTTGATAATCTGTTTCTCTTGTGCGATATTCATGACTTCTGTTTTGTTGATTTCAAAGTTGTAATCTGTGCTTGTGCTGTCTATTTAGTAGGTCTTTAATTTTTACCTGTATTAGCGGTATTTTACTCTGCAAATCGAGGTTTTGTTCGTTGATCTCCTCTGTCTGTCATGGGTTGCCAAACTTGCATATAAAGTCCATCTATGTAATAAACAGAAGGGTGAATAGTATGCACCCCTGTTTTTCACCTGAGTTAATATTTCTTACACCTAATCTAACTTCGAAGTGCAGCCTGAGTGTGATGCTATTGATGCAGAGATTTTCAATTCGTTTGGTTGTTGGCTTACTCCGTATGTTGTTGATACAATCTGCGATTCTTTGTTCTTCTGTTGGCCTCTTCTATCCATCTCTTTCTGGTTCGTAGCGTTTATGGCTCTTTGAGTCATTTGTTAGTTCTTTTGGTCTTGTTATGTGGTCGAACCAATTTATCTGTTGTTTCTTTATGAATTCGATGGCTGGTTCAATTTCGAGTTTCTTCCTCAGGTCTGTGTTTATTACTCTGTCCCTTAAGCTGTGGAACGCTTCACGTTCTCTCGATCGCTGCAGACAATGCATCTGGGGTTTGATTAATTTCGGCTCTCTGATTGCAATTTTCTGTGTTAAAATCAAAATGATGTTTTACTTATCAAATCTGCGCCGACGAAGTGGACAAATCTGCGCCGCCAAGTTTCAGCAATGTTTCTTTTTGACAAGTATTGTAAAAGCGACCTTCACCGTCTAGTGTTGACATGCGGTTTACGTCATATTGAGTGCTGTTAAATGTCATTCTTCTGACACATTTTATTTAGGTGGTCATCTTTCTTATTTTTCCAGCGTCTAATTCTGGCACTGATAGCACAGAGTCGGTATGGCTAGTAATAAAATACTTGAAGGAACAAAGGAAAGATGAAAGTAATGAAAATAACATTTGTAGAGAAGAAAACTACCTGAAATGAAAAGTGGAAGAAGTCTAGTGACGTGACAAAAGTGGTAAAAGACTATGTTTACCTTGGAAGCTGTATAAAGCTCAGGATTTTTAAGACAAATGTATTATCCACACTACTTATTCATGTTTATAAGTGAAAAACAACTTAATAAATAGAAAATAAACAACGCCTCATGAAAATATTGAATATTTTCAAGACTTGCAGAAATATTTCTATTATTCATACGTTCGAAATTATTTGGTTTAGATGATTCTTTTATTTACATATCCGCGTGTGTGGTGTTTTGTTCCTGCTGAAGGTCTATTGAGCCGAAACATCGTTCAAATTTATGTCGTCCTTAAAGCTCTAACCGGTACCACTTTTTATATTTTAAAAAATTTCTTCTTCACTTTCGGCTTTACTGTAGCCTCACATTTTAATGTATTTATATGCATAAGCAGCTATACGAATTAGCATCTGGATAGAGTAGGAATTAGTATGATTCATATTCGAAATTTTTTCAGGACATCAGGTTTAAAGTATCCCACTAAGATTGTGATCACGTTGAATAGTTCAGAATTTGATCAACTCGTAGCTATGCAGGTATATAAAACAAGGAGATAGAAAGGCTTTGTTCTGTTGCCGGATTTGTTTTCACTTTACAGCGAACATATTATGAGATCTATAGTAGATAAAAAAATGGAATTGAAGCCAACGGTCACAACATAAATAATTTGTGATATACAAATGAACAGTGGGTTCCGTCTCCAATATGGCGGATCTAGTCCACGTCTCTCGATCGCTGCAGAAAGTGCATCCAGGGTCTGATTAATTTCGGTTCTCCGTTGCACTTTTCTGTGTTAAAATCACAATGATGATATACTTAATACATCTAGGCCGACAACAGTCCGTTTTTGACAAATCAAGTGTTGTGAATGAAACCTCCCACCGTCTAGACTTGATCTGCGCTTTACGTTACATTGGTGCTGTTCATGTTGGAATTCCTTGACGCAAGTTATGTAATTTATGTTTGCAAACTAGACTAAAATAAATTCACATAACTTGCTACTTTTTTGGTTATTTATGCTATGATATAATGTTAATGTACAAATTAATTTTTTTAATACAAAATTTCTTGTTTATCCACTCCTGTAGCTCTACTTACTTTCCAAGTCCAAGGTACATAATCCTTTATAGGCGCGATGCATGTCAGGCTCTGAGAATATCATTAGTAGAAACTTGTCATCAGGATGGTCTGATGACCGAAGATTGTTTTTGAAGCAGTTGATGTAGTTTTCATAGTTACTGAAACAAATATAGTTAAAATATAAATAGTAAATAGTAAAGTAAAGTATCCCCGTCACGCCAAGTGGCGTGTAAGGAAATATGGTGTTAGTGACCATACAGACCTTCAGCACATGATTTTTGGGGTAATGTGGTCTGTATTACAACGTGCTGCTTTATTTTCCCAGAAAAAAATCTGGTACCCATTTTAAGGCTGGGTGAACCCGGAAGCCGTCGGTTGGGATCGAACCATACCCCTTGTTCTTTGTTCACTAACCACTGAGCTATCGCGGCTCCCTAAAATATAAATAGGGTGTACTAAAATGGTGGAACGCTTCACATTCTCTCGATCGCTGCAGACAATGCATCTGGGGTTTGATTAATTTCGGCTCTCTGATTGCAATTTTCTGTGTTAAAATCAAAATGATGTTTTACTTATCAAATCTGCGCCGACGAAGTGGACAAATCTGCGCCGCCGAGTACATACAGCAATGTTATTTTTGACAAGTATTGTAAAAGAGACCTTCATCGTCTATTGTTGACATGCGGTTTACGTCATATTGAGTGCTGTTAAATGGCCGACGTTGGAATTCTTTGCCGCAAGTTACATGCTGAAATACATTAATGGACTGATCGTCAAGTGACCGAAGATTTTCTTCTGGGGAATTTGCACCGTGTTTCGTTCGTTGTACACAGGGTCTGTGGTTTGTGACGGGGATAATTCGACGACCACCTGTGTGTTTATATGTTCGGTTGGTGTCAAGACCGATGTCCTAACATCATCAAGCGCTATACATTTTTTTGTTCTCAATATGACGATCATCATCATCATTTTCGGGAGGACGTGAACTTCCATGGTATTTGGTCGAGTGGCGGCAAGAACCATTGAAGGCTATGTCTGAAAAGTGTTCCATCTTGCAGTTTCCTCATATTCCAAGTCGGGCTTGTTGCAGGAGCTACTGAGTTAAGTGCTCAGTGCACACCGTGAGCTGTGTGTCTCACCCGTTTTGATCATGTTTCGATATCCCGATTGTTTACGATGAATGATGATATCGTATGACAGGGAGCAGTTGGCTGTGTTCATTTTCTGCGCGGTTTCGAAATGTCTTTTGGCGTGTGCTGAGATTGCTTCGATGAGGACTACAGTTACCTTTCTTTGTTTGGGAGATAGTGCTGCAGGCGACTGGCCGTGGAGCGCGTAGTTAAAAGGTACCAGGCTTCGGCTTTGCTCTGTGACAGGATGTGTGATCTGTGTTCAACTGCAAATTTGCCACCAGCTGGACTGCGATCGGATAGAGTGCTTCATGGAGGCCTGATTAATTTCAGCTCTCCAATGCAGATTTCTCCGTTAGCCAACCTGATGTTCCACTTAATTTGCACCGGTGCTGCTGAGTCGTGCACATGGCAATATTCTTCTTTCTTTGGCAGGTCAAGTATTGTGAACACGACCTTCGAAGACGGGGGTTGATCTACGATTTGCGTCAACACATTAGGTGCTGTTCAATGGCCGTGGTTAGAATTGTTTGACGTTAATTATTTACATGAATTTACTCATGAACTGAAGGGGCACTATATCACCATCGTTACTGTGCTTCGTGCGTTGTAGGCTGCATTCATTGAAGTAATCGGGCGTTTGTTGGCGCATCCATAGTTGTGTTACGTCATCATGATGGCTGATCGTATATCCCTAAACCGACCGATAATGAAATGCGAAATGACGGAGTTTTTCTCATGAAAAGTTAACACTGTTAGCTTTAGTCATGAGAAAAGAGTTTTTAGTATTGTGTATGATATCACTAGTACTCGCTTAGCAGAAGCCATGCTGAGCCAGTGTTAAAAAGCTGTTAGCTTATTAATATATATATATAATATATATATATATTTATATATAATTATTATATATATAATATATATGTGAAGAGACTTAGTATTGTGAATGATATCACTACTGTGGGTGTGATCCATATTTGAGTATACCTTTGTGAGTAATAAACGTGACATGTGTGAGTTCAACGGTGTTACTGACTGCTTTGTTTAAGCTAGCTGTGTTTTGTCTTACTTCAGCGAAGAACAGAGACTGGGGTTGTCATAAATGGTGGACAGACAGTGTGGAGTACGGCATAACGATCACTGGCAAGGGTGAACGCCACGGGCTTATGGTCAATCGGGAGGCAGCATGGGTAGCAGTCGCATCCAGACAGCAACACAGGCTGATCTATCTAGGTAGTTCTAGACATCGGTGTCAGTCAAGTGGCTGATCTACACGGTGACTGGAAGAGTCGCCGAATTCAGCAACCGGCGGAGGGTGCTTTCGATGTCAGGCGCGCAAGGGCTCAATTCTTTAAAGAGCCGCAGCAGCTGTCGAACAGAGGCCAATTCAATACAACGAGAGCAAGGGAGAACTAGCTCGTCATACATTCAGCCGAAGAGCGTCAGGAGCTACCAGACAACAGTTGAGGGTGCTGAAGGAATAGTGACAGAGCTTGAAAGCTGTGTTCATTACAATGTGTACGGGTCCAAACTAGCCCGTTACAATTACGTTTACAGAAAGGGTTGAGAAGTATAACCGTTACACCAGCTCCTGTGAATGTCTACACTCTAGTCTAGATTTGTTTAGCATACCTCGACAAGCGGCAGAGGACGGTCAGTATGTGGAAGTGAATCCACTGGCAGACTTAGCCCCCGGGGCACCCAGCGCCATATCAGAACAACAGCGAAGAGTTTATAGATATGTTCAACACATTTATGCACGTGAGAAGCAAAATCTCTTTAACAAATCACCATTTATGACAAACACGCCAAATTTTTTCGACAACACTCTAAACGGCGTTGATTTTAAAGTCAAAGTTGACACCATCGAAAGATGTTTCAAAGCACAAGACCCAGCAGTCGGGTATAAATCAGTTATAACATACGCAACACTCTCTTCTACAAATCGCGCCAGTTATAGTACCTGCTCAGTAGCACGTGTGGGCTGTACTCAGTATTTTCTACTGATTAAAACTCGAAGAGGCTCATTGCAAGTGGTCTTAAAAATGCCGTTTACTTCATCCACGAGACAATACACGATTGATCGAATCGAAAGTATATCGACTAGTACAACCATAGCTATTCAAGTCACGTTTAAGCGGACAAATTTGAGTTTCTATGACGCTTAAGATTTACGTAGTTGCACCTCAGACAATTCTGGACATGTAAAATAAACCGTAATATACCGGACGAAACCCCTGTTATAAATTTCACGAGTTTAAATTCAAAGCTCCAGTCACACATCTTTCATTCTTGAGATACCGAAGATACTGAACCACGGCTGCACAGGTTGTCGATATAAACTACTAACTGAGTCTAAGTTACAACAGATCAAATGGTCGAACCATTGACTACTGGGCTGAAAGTGGCCTCGGTGTATTCATATTCGAAATTTTTTCAGGACACCAGGTATAAAGTATCCCACTAAGATTGGGATCACGTTGAATAGTTCAGAATTTGATCAACTCGTGGCTATGCAGGACGAGAGTTACTGACCGAGTTTGATCGTCTCAAAGCTAATGCCTCATCCTGTGTGTAATGAACGACCTGTCGCAGATCACAGATCTACAATAACTGCAAACAGCGAACCACATCCGATAAATGCTATTGGTTACTGACAACATTGAAAACATTGAAAACATTCACAGCTCTTGCTTCAGGCTATTTTAGAAGAAATATACCATCGTAAACTAAATGTGTTATTTATATCGATCGGTGTTGTGTTTGTTGTAGCATTAAAAAAAAATAAATAAATTACAAAACATGCCTCGTGTTATTTGTCGTAGAATGAAATACTAGCAGACTATGATCCATTTAAGCATCGTAGCTGATCTCACTACTACGTTGGGACTTGGGACATCCCGCAGTGAACGCGAGTAGTCAATGTAGACAATGTGGAAAACATTAAAGACAACGTACAACGCGGGCAGAAATTTTACACTTTAACGAAAAAATCCAACCATCTTATAAGTATCTTACAAATACATCAACTACAATCACATAAACATCGGTCCTTTATTTATATTACATTATTATAACAAAATATTATACACGATTATAGGAATACATAATTTTTTAGCTAGGGTAAGCATGCAGATGATTGGTCCTAGAAGGATAATCCGTTTCTATCTATCTATTCTTTCGAGGCGAAGACGGCACATAGGGCAGAACCACAATCTCAAAAACAGGAACCTTGGGTGCCCAAAATGGCACATTCCATAACAATACTTTTTACAATGACAGCTTATCAAGCCATCGATCAATCTCATCTCACATCTTTGTGTGTGCATGTGTTAGTCACCTCTAGTGACTCGGGCAGATGGTGCTCGTAAACCTGGGAGGGCCTACCATCTAAGGGCAGAATCCCCCCTACAGAAAAGACAATCTGCTGCCTTGCAGGAAGATTGGAGACAATCAAAGGGTAGGGAAAGCAAACCCGAATAAAATGCTGGCTGAAATCGGATGCACTGGGCCACTGGCGCAGAACACAGTGCAACGTATTAACGGGTGTTCAGTCAGAGTGGATCTGACAGACTCTAATTGTGATGTTCTGTCTGTGGGGGCGATCAACACACTTAGCCTGACAGCTGACTTCATATGAGAGTCTGGAATCCTTACTCTGATTGAGTCCTGATTGCAGAGAGAGATATATATTTTTTTTTAATGAATAGCGCTTGATGATGTTAGGCCATTGTTGTTGACTCCAATTCCTAACATATAGACACACAGTTAGTCATCAGATTATCCCCGTCGCACATCAAACAATAAACCGTAAGATTAGCGTATGGCCTGTCTAGGGATATACGATGAGCTATTACGATGACGTAGCACACACAACAATGTCGCACACACAACAATAACGCGCCTTTTTCTGCCCCAAACATAGCTTTATAATCTTTTTAAAACTGTAACGTAGTTTTTTTCATGTGGTTCCACAAAAAATAGGCGGCTCACCAAAAATTAGACAGAATGTAGTCGGTGGACCATCGATAATTTTTCATAGATACCACGATTATGAGTAAACTCGTATTCGAGGTTATATACCCGCAATTAGTATATATGTGTACGACGCTAACGTTTTGTACATGTGGGCTCTCTCACAACCCATTTCTACTGATTTTCCGATAATTAGATGAACAGATAACGTGTTTAAGGCAGAGAAAGTAAACTATTACGATCAACAGAGTAGAGAATGGTTTATTTGGGTTTGTAGCAAAAGAGAGGTAGAGTTAATTGTTCGATTAAACGGTAGGGAATTTAGAGTGCTGACACGGAAAATTCCAGTAGGTGGGTCAGACAAATAAATCAGTGTACCTGTTCCATGGGTGTATTTTTCATGGACACAGAGATATCCTATCATTGTCTATTAACCGTGTAAACATGAAACCTGAAGAGGAATTATACCAGACACGTGAGATTCATACACTGAACAGAAGAAGTAAAAGTCCCAGTTGTAGTTATGTGGGAATATCAATGGTCAAAGTTATAGAAAACTATTCCTAACATTAGGTCATTCTTAGCCGCGAACCTACCTCGAGCCAAACCCTCGTATACCACAATCTAAGTGTCTAAATTGGTGGAGAAGATATTCTAAATTTCGTTATAGGCGGGTCCTGTTTTTAGGTTAGTAGAATGCGATATTAATATCCCTGATCATCTAAAAAAACAGTTTAGCGAAATGATACCCATTTTTAAAAAAAACATTGACTTTTCACTGGAAGATATAGGAGATTTCATGAAGGACAACTCCGTCAAAAACAAATTGTTGACGACTCTTCTACGTACCCTGATAGGCCGTCATAAAGTGGTGAAAATACTTTTCGCCACTCCTTTATGGTGTTTATATCATGGTCTAAAGGTAAAAGAAATATACCAATTGATACAATATCAATCGCCTAGCTGTTTTAATATGTTTTGAGATACAGTAACTGAGGCCAGCCGACAAGGTGACATGAACGAACGACAAAAAAAAATTATTATTTAGTGGTTAATTATTTATATTATAACTTTTTTATTTAAGAAAATGATGGAAATAGGTGAAGGCCTTTCTGAAGTCGGAATGTTTGAAAAGACAATAAATTGGGTCCATCCTTCCCATTTCGGCTCGGCTTTTCGTCTATCAATATGTCAAGTTCAGGACTTTTTAGATAAATTCGTGGCTAGGGCCGACTTTCATTTGTGCGAGATGAACACAGCCTATACTTGGCTCTAAGCGCCCCTACATTAGAGAAAGTCATTTGACCAGAATTACGCTTGGAATATCGCTAGGTTTTTGAAAACTGGTTTCCTTCTGATATCTGTAGTGACTACTAGAGAGACTTTATCGACAGTAACGCGCTACCGGACTGTCGGAAATGCCGGATACAAAATTACACGATAAGATAACCCCATGGCTTTATAGTTAGAATATGAGGGTAGTTCAATCGTTAGTTTTTGCAGTTTTCTGGCTTCAAGAAGGTGTGGTCATGTTGCGTCAACGTTCATTGTTATGTTTTTTGGCGGAAATGATGATATACGATGACTTTTATTCTATCTTTCCAATGCAGATAAGTGTAAAGACAAGGGAGTTCCACTGTTGGGATCTTCGCCGGTGGGGTGCATGTGATCTGAAATCCTCTACAGTGTGCGCAATAGTGTGTTCTGTGTTGACTTCCAGCATACGTCATCATTGGAATACAGGTCAATATGGCTGATAGGCGGCAGGAGCTTTTAATGGCTGTGTCTAAAAGGTTTTCCTTGTTGCAGTTTCCGCATATTCCAAGTACGGATTGCTGCCGGAGCTACTGAGTTTAGTGCTCTGTGCACACTGTGAGCTGTATATTTCATCCGTTTTGATCGTGTTTCGATATTTCGATTGCGATGAATGATAATGTCGTATGACTGGAAACAGATGGCTGTGTTCTTTTTCTGTGCGATTTCGCCTTATGTCTTTTGGCGTATGCTGACTGTTATAATGGGGGCAGCAGCTACTTTTCTTTGTTTAGGAGATGAGATATTAATTCGGATGATTCCACTGGTACGGGCGGTTGAGCAATTATGAATTTTAATTCGTTTACAGTGATACCGGGGTCTTCCATAACCATAATCATCACTGCTCTGTGGAGTACGACCACAATTAGCTGTAAAGGATTAAACAAATTTCACAATACATTAGATAAGAATACATTTCTTCAAGTGATACATAATACGCGCATGGTTGGCAAAATGTAGGTTTTAGAACACTAGGGTCAAGCATGTACTCTTACACCCAGTACAGAAACGCTGTTTCATTTTTACAACATAAAGAGACAGGTTCATAGTGATAACATTACTACCTCACCTCTCAATATTTAGCCCCTTTGTCTGTGATACTAGTATAACAAATTGTGGGCGTATGGGCTTATAATAATGTTTACTTTATTTAAATATATTTCTATTTAACAATTATTATGTGTGCGTATATAATTTTTTTTGGTTTAATGATAACTATAAACAAAATTATGGGTTTTAATTCGTTTGCTGTGATACCGAGGCCTTCCATAACCAATAACAATAACAAGGTAAAGTTTGTTCATTTTTTGAGTACTTTTGTTTCCCTCTGTATTTCCTTTAAAAAAAAAAATACTAGGGTGGAACCCTTTGAGGTGGGGGAGGGGGGGGGAAGCCTCAAATCCTTTTTTTCTGTCTTTCTTCAAAAACTCTTTGAAGAAGGGGGAGGGGGGGCGCCTCAAATTTCTGCACAATGTCTGTGGTCAGATAAAGGGGAGACCATTTTACAATAAATAACAATAACCAATAATCTACCCTTGACTACCCCTCTTCAAATTTCTTCCTCAAACTTGAAACTGTGGTCGGTGAGGGAGAAGACGACCTTAACACAAAAAACAATAACGAATATTCTGCGCTTTTCTTGTCCTCTACAAATTTCCTCCTCAGTTTTCCTTCGTATTTCCTCAGCATTTTTTCCACAAAAATAATAACTGTTTTGTCCCTACTATTACTGCAAGGATATAAAAACTGTACGTCAGGGAGCTATTAATCTAACAATTTGTGATTGGCGCAGTGACATGATCAACTTAGAACCATGATTGCTCACCAACATTCTCTGTCGTATGTAAAAATTGCACCTAGTTGAACGTGTGTCAATACCCCGCACTTGTGAGTAGCTCTTGACGAAGCAGTCATAGATTTATTATACATGCAGTGTCATAGCACATTATCTTGGTCTCTTAGAACAAGTAACAAAATCTTTATTCGTTCATATTAATCGGTATAGATATTGTGGATCAGAAAATCCATATTTGTTAAAAAACGTGTGTAAAGAAATTATTAAATTTACATGTCACACTCGACAGGAATAGTAGGGAACAGAACTCGGTCGTGCTTAATGCTGAGGTCAACGGTCTCATCTGCGATAACACCGATGAGAAAGATGCAGTCATCTATACAGACGGATTTGTAATACGACCCAAAGAAGTGCATGAGCATTTACAGCACGCTCGGCAGGCAGAATAGTCAAAGAAGACAGTGGTGCATACGTCATGACCACGAGTAGCCTGATAATGGAGGTGATAGCGGTGACCAAGACATTCAAATGGTTAGAGTCCCAAGACTACACCCACGCATGTATACTGAGTGATTCGATGAGCATGATTAAAAAAAGTGTAGGCGGGCTCTGTACGTATGCAATGGGTAGAGTCGTTGCAGAAATCCAAAATACGTAAGGTCACCTTTGTCTTTGTCCCTGGACATGCAGGAGTACGGGGAAATGAAAGAGCGGACAGGTTGGCTGGCTGCGCTGTCGTTGAGGACGGGCAACCAATGGATTGGGCGGACATCATCAATGTCCTCCAAGATGTGGGAAGAGCACAGGACTTCGACAAACACAGAGCCACGTCACTTCTTCGGATGATGGAAATGGGAGTTAAGGTGGTCACAGCCAGAAATGAGAAACTTAGTAGCCGTGTAAGAAGACTTATCAACCAACATAGAACTTGAGTCATCAGTCGTTGGACACTGAGGGAATTGCTGAGGAGGGGATCTGAGCCCCTATGGACATGTTCGGACTGCAATGATGATAACCTGCAAATAACTCAATATTAAATTTACAATAAAAACAGTTAGTTGAGGACACAAAAATGGTTGACGTAGAGGAGGCTGAATATTTCACCTTGTCATGGGTAGATTTCATTCCTGACATTTTGCACACTGAACAGTTTGATTGTAATTATCAGATATATGTCACATGAAGACGGTTTCCCATCTGAGTGATTTTGAACTTTTCTTGAGCTAAAATAATACTCAGGGGTAAGTTTCACTTATTTAAAATTTAACTACCGAGCTTGAAATTGACCTATTGACCTATAGGCACCTTCAAAGTGCTATGGACGACAATGCTGTCAACATGACCTGTTTGTGACACGACGTATAGCAAAACATTAATATAAAAAACACACTTTATATACTTTCTTTTCATTCTCCAGAAAGAGATTAACAGTTTTAACATCATTTTTGCAACGGCAATCAAAGGTGCCTAAATATTTGTCAGAAACTTATGTTGAGAGGAAGGCACATATGAAAGTTACAGTAGCAGTTTTGGAAAGTTACAGTGACATTCTCAGTTATTACATTTCTTCTTATTACCCTTTGGGGCCCCTCCTTTCTTCCTTCTTCATGAGATCCTCTCTTATTTTTTTCTGAGTTTTGCATTTTTTTCGGCCCTCGAGATCCTAACTGCCCTATTGACGTTTTATCATGTCATTAACAGGCATGTAAACATGGCCTTTGTTCCTATTTCGTCATTTCATTTCGGCACTTTCTACTTAATGTTCCACCATTTGCCTGTCGGCTTTCGTGTTTATATTTGTTGCTTTAGAGTAGCAAAAAAAAAAAAAGAGTAAAGAGTCCCGTCACATAGCGCATAGGAAATATAGTGTTAGTGCCCATAATTTTTATAGACCTTCGGCGCAGCATGATTTTTGGAGTAATGTGGTCGGCAGTACGTCCGTGCCGTGTTACTTTCCCAGGAAAAAATTCGGTACTAATATAAGGACGAGTGAACCCGGAAGCCGTCGATCAGGATCGAACCCGACTTATTGTCCTTAGTAGCCCAGTTCACTAACCACTGAGCTATCGCAATTCCCAGTTTTAGAGTAGTACTTGTCTAAAATATTTTTTGGTTTTGTACCTGATGAAGGTTTGTGTCGAAACGTCGTGGTTTGTCTCGTCTTTCTAGTAGTTTAGCTACTTGGCTTGAGACCATTTTGTTTTCATTTCACGTGTTCTCTGCAGCTCTACTCCCGGCCTCGTATAGTACTTCACATATTGTATATTTTACTTTTGTGCTTATCTCCTGAACCGTCGTTGAACTGGCACGGGCGGTTGAGCAATTATGGATTTTAATTCGTTTGCTGTGATACCGAGGCCTTCCATAACCAATAACCAATAATAACCGTCGTTGAATCATTGTGAATGTTTGTACATATAATATTTTTTAAACAAAATTCAATAATATTTTGATGGACTTGAGCAACATGCAAAGGTCATCTTGCAAACATACAGAGCTGTCACAAGAGACAAAGTGTTAGAAAATGTCAAGGAAATTATGGAATCGCTCTTGGCCCTGATGAATTAGAGATACTCCCTTCTTCAAAAGATAAGTTTTGAACAGTCTTATTTTTCCACATACTAGATGCACTTGAAGTTAATTTAAGAAGAAGAGTTGCTGTGCACATTGATATTGCACATTTATATTACTACAAATGCACGCATGTCATAACTAGAGTTATTTACTTTTATGGCCCTGCTGTAAAGTGCATATAATTTTATTAAATCACACTCTCTCAGTTGACTCAGCAACAGTTTTGTAATATCTTCTTCTTCTTTCCTTCCTCATCTGCCTTTCAGCGTCGAGGGGAGATATAATTTGCGGTCTTTTGCTCTTCTGTTCGCCTCTGCTGCTGTTATGTTTCCTAGTGCTTCTAATATTCCATCGATCCATTTTTTTTCGTGGTCGACCCTTGGGTCTGGTGTTCTCATAACGTTTTTTGAAGGCTCGTTGTGTTGTGCTTTGTTCTTTCTGCCTTGTCACGTGGCCAAACTATTTTATCTGTTGTTTCCTTATATATTCTATGGCGGGGGCAATTCCTAGCTTTCTTCTCAGTTCTTCATTTCCGATCTTATCTCTCAGACTGTTTCCTGTAATTCGTCTAACGCATTTAATCTCTGTAGAGGTTATTGTTCTTATTGTTCTTGCATCTAGGGTCCAGATCTGTCATTGGTAGCACAACGTTGGGATGAAGATTGTATTGTATAGTGCTCGTTTTGCCTCCAGAGTTATTTTCTTGTTGGACAATAGTGGTGATAACTGTCCAATGATTTGACATTGTTTGTGATATGATAGTTTGAAATACAAACTCTTAAGCTATCTAATTTACAACTCAATTCTTATTCATCCCTCGGCTTTACCTTTATCCTAATTACCTTTCAATTATAGTTGGAATTGATTAATTGTTACTACATTAAGATCCAGTGTACAAACCATGTCGTGGATAGAGACAACTCATCTTACTGTCTAATACTCCACTCACACGGAACTGAACGAAGAAGAAGAAAAAAGAATGAAGAAGAGGGAAGAAATTAAGAAAGAGGAGAAGTCGGTGATGAAAATAAAAATATTCAGTGCGCTATTGTAATGGGTTCTCCTTCGACAAATGTCAAACTCTACCATCAGCCTCAAGAAAATAATTTCTTATTTCATTGTGCATCAAAGGAAATGTATATTCGCATTTAAAGTATTGAACAAAGACATTAACCTCTAGATCGCTTTTATAGTATTCACCCACGTATCTTGTTTTAATTTGTTCAGTGAAATGAAGTCTTGTCTGTGGTTGGGATTAACCAAAGTAATCATTCAGCACGGTAGAGTGAGTGTTGCATCGCAACCGAGGTCGTAATATAGGAATCTATAGAAAAAAGTGTCGTCACCTCAGGACCCCATCATCTATACGAGCTCTAGCCCGTGGGCAGCGCAGAAGTTATGGTTTTGTTCATACCAACATGGCAGAGAACAAGCTAGGGAATCTTGCAAGTGTAAGCATTACGGGGTCCAGCATAAAAACGGAGATAGAAGCTGCAACTGAGGCGATAATATGGTTGGTTGTGCAGAATGTGGTCTACAAAGTCTTGGCGACGAACTCGCAAAGTATGCCACAGAATATTGACAAACAATATCTGCGGCAGTAGCGGATGCAGCTCAAGGATGGCTTTATATTGAGCGCGTCAATACGGGTGTACTGTCCAGGGCACGCTGATTTATCATCATCAGATACCGTGCCTGTTGGCGTAGGTGATCATGTCTCTCCACAACTTTCGATCTGGACGGTTATTTATCATTTCTGTTGTGACCTTCTGCCAAGCCATCTGTCTGACGCTGATTTATACGGCAATGAAATAGCAAGATTAACTTACTGGCAAGTTCGGCACTGAGCGTGGTCTTACTCCTGATAAAGAGAACATAGGTATGTTTATTCTTCATTCCTGAAGAGAAGAGGAGGATAATTGGTGGGGCAATGGTATACATAGAAATACCGAGAAGTCTAAAGGTGAAAAAGGGGACTGGTCGATCCAGAGTGTTTAGTGGGAAAAGCTGATGTATCAACACATTATAGGAACAATAAGTTTGCATGCGCATTGAAAAAAGCTGGGACTTGTGTGGAGCATGCACCGACTGCAATGAAACTGATTCTACGAATAGAATAAAAAGGCATGTAGTTGAAAAAAATGTGTATGGTGTTCGAGCTAATTTCTCTTGTAGGTCGCTTAAGTTCTAGAACCTTCTTTGAATCTCTTCTTTGAAAGGCTTTATCTAGCACAGGAAAATAATTGCATCCGTGAAGAACATAGCACATGAAAAAAAAAACAACGATGGTAAGAACAGCCGACTACATGTTGATGAAAAGTCGACTGCAAATTCTAATAGATTTCTTCAAGATATGTGGCCTTTCAAATGTAAATAATTAAGATAAAAAGTGACAAATGCATACCGACAAATAGATTCAAAGGCAGCAATCATAGTGATTTCAGGTGTAACGTTCTGTTGAACTTGACCATTGAGGTTGGTTCTGATCTGGTTTGACAGGCATTGCTGAACAATAGACTGGGTGAAGGCCATCGCAAAGACAAGTACAACTGCAATTAAAGTCGAAGTTCATACATGCATGCATTTTCTGTCGTCAAGAGTATCATAACTTAACATGAAAAATTTAGATATTGTACCAAACAATTTGCAGCAATAAAAAGTTATCATTATTCATATTGTTTTCTTGTCGTTTGTAAATAATAAAATAATTGGCATTAGCTTTCACATATGTTTTGTGCTTCTCGTACAGATGCTCAATATTTAACAGACCTTGAGAAAGTGGTCTAATAAACCGATTACTCAGTTATGGGTGAAATGATCGGAACTTTTAGATTTCACGTACAGATAAGATTGAATATTTGCAGAAAATACAGATAGGGCCAAAAGGTCGAAAGAAGAAAGTATCAGGGTGCTGGAATTTCTGGCTATATCTATTTTTACCTAGCTGGTGTGCTTCTCTCTTTTACATCTACAGAGCTATACACAAGTATCACACAATGAATAAGTATATTTACCGATTTAACACTGATGGTCGCGTTTTTTAACACTGATGGTCGCGTTTTTAGTTCAATAAACTAAGAAGCTTATATACTTAAAATAGAGTAGGGAAGTTAGAAGAAGCAGATAAATCATAGGGGAAAATATAAAGTGAAATACTGGTATATTTGAAAAGGTAAGGCGTAACAAACAGTCAATTGAACAAAGAAGAGCGTGTTTATCTTTCATTTCACGAGCTTATTTGAGTACTGTGGGTATGTAGATGATGTCAGTCTATCATGTAACACGTTAGCTCTAAGCATTTGAATAAATGCA
Organism: Megaustenia siamemsis; assembly: GCA_032433765.1. Taxonomy (NCBI): domain Eukaryota; kingdom Metazoa; phylum Mollusca; class Gastropoda; order Stylommatophora; family Ariophantidae; genus Megaustenia; species Megaustenia siamemsis. The sequence continues at coordinate 19,650,995 of JAVIAB010000102.1, forward strand.
GAGTTTAATATATCAATATGACTGAATGGATATTTGAAAGCAGCCAACGATTCATAGTTAGATTCATTGTTGACATTGAGATCAGTGGAACAGAACTATCAAGATACTTCACCATGCCAGCCTTAGAAACATACTAACTAGTCTGGCCAGACGAATAGGAATTAAAGATGGAAATCATGTCTGTGCATTGAAATGCCGTACCGAAATCGCAAGTGTTGAGCAGAAAGGTGTCTGTATCGCAGATTTATATAAACACAACACAACGCAAATTACACCCACTTGAGTGGGCGAGCGTAAAAGACCTGTGTTCGACAAGTACAAAAGAATATTGTAAAAGAAAATTATGTCTTTTAAATCATTAATAATGAAACAAATTTGAGTAAGTGAATACATCAAAATTAAGTGTTTTTATTGTTTAAAAAAAAATGTTATTTGTTTTTATGTTATCCTCCCCCCCCCCCCAAAAAAAAAAAAAAAAAAAAAACTATAAGTTGTGATGAATTAGAGAAGCATTTCTCTTAAAAAGAAAAAAAAACACTTACCAATAAAAGCGCCAACTAAATTCATTTCTGTTGTATATTTATATATTCAGCTGATCTGATATCTCGTAGATTAGACAAATGCACTTTTGCTGTTATTTTTTTTGTATTTGCAGATTGTTGTTCTTTTAATGCTGACCTAGAAATTTGTGTAATGAAAATACTTTCTGTCAGCTTCATTCAAAATTATGAGAATAACATGTTACTTTTAAAGAAAATTGATTTGTTAGTCCATTTTCCCTCGCAGTTCTGTGGATGATTGTGTGCACTCAAATAAATTTTAGTGGAAATCAGTGTTTGTTGTTTACGAGCAGGGATCTTTAGATAATAAACTGACAAGGTAATAGTAAGTATAGTAAAAGTTGGTGATTTGTCTAGTTGATCTGGAAATTAGAAAGATAGTCATGCAGTTATCTGAAAAGATAGCTACTTTATGCGTCAATGTGACATAAACAATAATTAATTAAAAAAATTATGTTTCTATACAGCATCTGTTTAGTTCGGCATAAATGCCTATTTTATTGTGAAGCACGAGATAATGAGAATTTGAGTTAAACTATAACAGACCAACAAATTGTATCTGTATCCATGTAAAGCTAACATAAATTACACCACACGTGTTCAATGTTATCTTTCAGCATATATTATTTTTCAAGAAATTAAAAAAATTATTGTTCTAAACAGACTTTCCCAAGTTTAATCACTGTCGTGCTACACATAAATTGTCATACATTTAGCAAATTTTCTCACTAGACACTACAAAATAATAGCACCGATTACCTTTACTTTACCACGCGTCCTAGCTTGACTGAGCTGAAAGAGTATTCGTGTAACATCGCTGGTTTGTAGGATTTACCAATACGCATACATAGCATGCAAGCACGCAGTATGCAAATATGTTAAAAAAAAGAAAACAACAGTTTACTTCCTGCTCCACTGGATTAGTGTTTTAATTTGCAACACTCAACAATCATTTACGTGCAGAAAAATTGAATTAGCCCGCCTTAACAAAAAAAAACACTAAATCTCACACATACAAGAGCAGAGAAAGACAGACAGAGAAAGAGAGAGAGAGAGAGAGAGAGAGTGAGTGAGAATGAGAGAGAGAGCAAGAGAAAGAAGAAACAAAGCCTAATTTTTGTTTCAATCATCATCATCAAGTACCGTGCCTACTGGCGTAGGTGATCATGTCTCTCCACAATTTTCGATCTTGACAGCTATTTATAATTTCTGTTGTTGACCTTCTGCCAAGCCATTCTCTTAAGCTGTCTGGTATTTTTTCTCTTTGCTTTCCTCCATCTCTTCGTCCCTCAATTTTCCCAGTTGTTACAATATATTTTAGTTGTTCTTGTTACATGGCCAAAAAATGATGATTGTTTATTCCTAATATTGGAAATTAGCTCTCTTTTTGCTTTGACCTCTTTCAGAACGAATTACTCTTCTTAGCTGTCCGTGGTATTCTCAACATTCTTCTGTAAAACCACATTTCTACAGACTCCAGTGATTTATTAATTTTATTGTGGAATGACATTATAATTTATATTTATTAATCATGATGACACATGATAATAACATTTTTGGATAGGTGACCGAGCACATATGGGTGGAAACTCGCGTGCTAAGCCCCCGTTTCAAGTCTCGTACTTTACATTACCGATCTATCTTTCGTTCGCTATACCTTACCGATGAATTAGACTCTTTCTCACTTCTATAGACATAGATTTGTTGCTTAAGATGCTTTTTATTTTCTGAAATGCTATTTTAGCCTGAACTATTCTGCTTTTTATTTCTGTGGAGCATCTTCCATCTGATGTTATTATTGTGCCCAAGTATTTGACGCATTGCCCTTGTTTCAGATTTGTCCTGTTTATTTTTATGCTGCATGCTGGTGATAATTATTTCTTCGATATGACCACTACTTTTGTTTTCTTACTATTGAGATTCAGACCTTTCTTTTTGCTTTCTTTTACTCTTATGTCTATAATTTCTTGTAGTTCATTCTCTGTCTCTGCTATTAAGACTTTATCTAACTGTGGTTGTTAATTTTTATGGCTGCTGTTTGTTGCCAGTACATGTTTTTTTTATGATTCTCAGATTCTTGCCATCAATGTTTAATTTCTCAAGCACATTTATTATTTCCACATGCTTTACTTTGTCAAACGCTTTTGAGCAGTTTATAAAGCACATATATAGATCTTTCTTTGCCTCTATAGCTCTTTCTATCAATGTTCTTAGGATGTATATTGCATTATTTGTGCCATTTCCTTCCACAAATTCCACATTGTTCCTCACTTATTTCTCGTTTTATTTTGTTCCTTACAAGTCTTATGATCATTCTTAGTGATATTCTCTTCATGTGGCTCGTGAGACTAATAGTGAGATGGTTCTCACAATCAGTGGCGCCTGACTTCTTCGGCATGCCTACACAGATACATTTTAGTAGATTTTCAGGTAAGTTATTATTGAGTTATTGAGTTATTTGCGTCCTCGACGACAGCACAGCTAGCCAACCTGTCTGCTCTTTCATTTCCTCGTACTCCCACATGTCCAGGGACATAGACAAAGGTGACCTTAAGTATTTTGGACTTCTGAAATGACTCTACCCATTGCATGCGTAGAGAGCCTCCACTTTTTATCATGCTCATCGAATCACTCAGTATACATGAGTGGGTATAGTCTTGTGACTCTAACCATTTGAATGCCTTGGTCACTGCCATCACCTCCATTGTCATGCTACTCGTGGTCATGACGTATGCACCACTGTCTTCTTTGACTATTCTGCCTACCTAGCGTGCTGTAAGTGCCCATGCACTTCTTTGGTGTCGTCTTACAGATCCGTCTGTATAGATGACTGCATCTTTCTCATCGGTGTTATCGCAGATGAGACCATTGACCTCTGCATTAACCACGACCGGGTTCTGTTCCCTACTTTTCCTGTCGAGTGTGACAATACACGAGAAAGTCCCCTTGAATAACGTAGGCACCTGTATCCACTCCTCACCAACGCTGATATTAGTAAGCCCACAGACCTGTTTGATGACATCTTCTGCTCGGCCCACCCATGATTTGCTTCTTTTTAGCCTGGCACCTTTCCCTGTGTTGAGCAGGTTGTGCAAGGGATGCTTTTTATCTGTACTAATCTTCAGGTATGCTCGTGCTCTCCCGATCTTGATTCTGTCATCCATGGTTGGAAAATCAAGAAGATACCTCATTACTACACAGGGGGTGTCCCTTGTACATCCCAAGATAATGCGCATGGCTTCATTTTGTATTTTCTCCAGCCTATCAATTTGAGTCGTACTGACAGTAAGAATTACCGGGGCATACTCGATTGGTGCGAGGACTAATCCCTGGAACAGAAGAGTAAGTAGCCTCTGCTCGATGTTGGCAGCTGCCATGACCCTTCAAGGCGGCTAATCCTTTGCGGGATTTTGTTATCACATGGTTGACGTGATTCCGAAAACACAGGCTGCAATCAAACTAAACTCCGAGGTATGTCATCAACTTGTCCCTGGTCAACTGCTCCCATTCGTACTACCGGTGTGGTCGTATTAACAATATTATTGTTAAGGGAGAACCATGAAACTGATGTTTTATTAGGATTAACCAAGGTACCTGAAACCCCACACCAGGAAGAAATTGCGATCGAGTTCGTCTTGCATTGTGGAGGCGATTCCCCGTCTGTCTCTTCCCTGTCGATATACCAGAATATCATCAGCAAATGTCATAGTTCTTCCACTCCCATCCAGCTGTTGTTCCGTGATCGTTATTGTGTACACGTTAAATAGAACTGGTGATAATGGTGAGCCTTGTGGCAGCCCTGGACAAATGGATGTTGGCTCGGAAGACCAACTTCCACATCTGAGTATCACCTTCCTCTGAAACAGTGCCGCGGCGATCCATATAATGAGGAAGGATTGCACCGCCAGTTTGATGAACATATTTATGAGATTTTCAAATGGTACCCTGTTGTATGCATCCTCCAGATCTATAGCAGCAGCACATGTCTCCTCTCGTCTGTGGAAGCCTTCGAAGACGTCATAGGCAAAGACTGTCGCATTGAGCCATGTCTCTTTGTTATTTCTATAACCTCCGAGTGTGGGTGGGAATGTGCGTTTCTGTTCAAGGTGACAGGTGAGGACACGGGCAACTATTTTCTCCAGCAGTTTGCCCGCAGTGTTCTGCATTGTGATGATTCTGTAGGCACTGATCTGAGAATGGTCCTTGTTTGGCTTTGGTAGCGGTAGTAAGTATAGCTGTGTAGCCACTCCTCCTTAATCTGGCCACTCTGAATGCTGGCATTAAACTCATTGGACAGTTTTGTCAAGTCGTCGTCAGCTAAATCGCCTATGTTATCGTACCGAACACCATTTGGACTAGGAGCTGTGTTGTGTTACCTTTTAAGTGTATTGCGAATGGTGTGGGATCTTCTTCCAGCACTACATACTTACACAATTTTGACAGCGATCCCCGTATCCTCATTCTTACAGCCTCATTTATTTGGTCCGTCTGCTCAATGTAGCGGGCAAGCAGGGCCTTCCTTTTGGTCTCATCAGATTTGTGCCATATCCGGCCTGTGCTCTGAAAGTCTGGTATGCCTCTGTGTCCCGTTGTGCCATTTATGCTCTGATGAAGGTGCCAGAATGTGGCTAGCGATTTTTCTGAGCACACTTTTTTTTACAGAAATCATCCCATTTGGCATCCTTAGCCTGCTTAGCACATAGTTTGTCCACTGTTATATATGTCTTTGAGTAATTTTGTTATGACTTGTACTCCCAGCTCTCCTAATGCATTTATCTATTCGATTGTTATATAGTCGGGACCTGGAGATTTGTCTCTTTTCATATGTTGAATTGCTTCCTCCACTTCACTCTGCATTATTGATGGGCCTGTGTTTTTATTTGAATTGTTTAGCTCTGGTTATTCATCATCATAGAGTTGACTGATATATTCTGTCCATCTTTCCATTATCTTCTTCTGTCCCATTATTATATTTCCTTTCTTTTATTTCACATATACTGATATTTTGACTTCTTTTTTTCCTGTTAATTCATTTAACTGATTGTGCATAAATTTTGAGTCTTTCTTGTGTTGTTTTTCCATTTGTTCAAATGTCTGCTTTAACCATCCTTCCTTTGCTTCTCTGCAATTGTTTTAGATCTCTTCGTGCAATATGTCGGTTCTTCTTTCTTATGTTTTCGTCTTTCGTCCATTTAGTTCTAGTATTTCTTCTGTCATCTATTTCTTTTTTTTTTTTTATTCTTTTAGTCACTGGTAAACCTTCTTTTGAAGTTTGCTGAATCGATTGTTTGAGCATTTCCCACTGCCCCTCGATGTTCTATGTTTTCTCAATAGCATTATATCAATTTTGTACTATCGTACTGTACTTATCACTCATCTATCTATCTTTTCTAAGCATATCTAGTTCTAATTTCATATTTCATGGGGATTTCTGTGTCTTTCACAGTTTTATTCTCATCTTTCTAAGTACAGGTAAATGATCACTATTGTAATCTGCTCCTGGACTTGTTTTAACAGATGTTAGACCATTCCTGAATCTTCTCTGTACCAGTATAAAATCATGTTAATTATGTACTTTGTTGTCTGGGCTTTGCCATTTCCATAGTCGTCTAGAATGTTGTTTGAACCATGTGTTACCTATAATCATTTCATGTGTCTTTGCCCAATCTACCAATCTATCTGTCATTCGTCTGGAGGCAATGCCCCCTAGTCACATTTTGCACTTTAGCTGTTCCTACCTTTGATTGAAATCCCTAATATCATAGTTATTTCTTGGGATATACACGGTTCTATTGTCATCTCTATCTCGTTGTATAAAGTGTCAATGACTTCTTCTTCGCTATTACTTGTTGGTGCATAAGCTTTAATTAAGTTGATGTCCATTGGTCTACCTCTCAATTTTACTAGCATAATTCTATCTGATACTGGCTAAAATTCTTTCACCGTTTTGTTTCTTTCTCTATATAGCATGATGCCTACACCTCTTTCGTGTGTGGTTCCCCCAGAGTAAATTAAATGTCCACTACCGCGTTGTAATAATCCTGCTCCTTTTCATCTCATTTCGCATAGTCCCAAGATGTTCAATTTCATTCTCTTCATTTCTTGGCTGGTGTTTTCGAGTTTGCCAACCTAGAATGCTGATCTAATGTTCCTATTGCTAGTGTCTCTTTATTTTTTATTTTGCATACAGTAGTTTGATGACGATCAGGCGTCACCTGTAGCACATGACGCTCCCTACCGGACGAGGTAGCTGTGGAGTCCCCATTATCGTCGTTAGCTGTAGATATTAAGTTGAGTTTTGGCATAATTATACTAGGCAATATAAGAAGGTAGTTTGCCATTCCTTCCTTCTTGGCAGTGGCTGTACTAGTCGGAGATCGCAGCCATTGTCTCTATATATGAGATCCTCTGCCTGCCATCACGGAGTGAGGACCATAACCTGCACTGCTTGTCCGCTGCCCCCACAACACCATCCACCATCTGCTCCAATGGCTTCACGTAACCCTGATAGGGGGGTTAAACGGGAGCTCCACCTTGCCCAAGGGTGTCCCGAAGACTAGCGGAGGAAAGCAGACGTCTTACTCATCCTTTGGTAGGGTAGAACTCTAGCTATCCCCGCCAACCAAGCTCTGACATTACCGCATGTCAATTATTATCTGCTGTGATATTAAATGCTAGTACTGACATTTTTTGTTGCTTTAACACTGTTTCTTGATATTATTACCATTATTGACTATCATTATCATTATTACTGAGACTCATTCATAAGAATTAGACCAGTGGTTATCTATTTTTATTTGATCTTATGCTTCTATATTTTTCTTTGCCTTGACGTTAACGCTTATCTATTTCAATCTTTGCACTGACACTACCATTCTTCTTATTCTCTGCTCTGATACTATCCACTGTGTATCCTTCTATTCTAAGGGGCATGGCTGGATAACAACTGGATTTTGAGAACCTATAACATTTAGGGAAAACCCTCGTTCGGTAGGGGACATCATGTGCTACAGGTGATACCCGATCGTCATCAAGCTACTGTAAGCAAAAAAAAGATAGCTTAAGAGAATGGCTTGGCAGAAAGTCAACAACAGAAATGATAAATAGCTGCTGAGATAGAAAGTTGTGGAGAGACATGATCACCTACGCCAGTAGGCCCGGTACTTGATGATGATGATGATAACATTTAGGATCTCATGTATAGAGACAATAACTGCGAGCTCATGCGAAAGTCTCGTGAGCCACATAACGAAAATATTACTAAGAATCATCATAAGACGCGTAAGGAACAAAATAAAACCAGAAATAAGTGAGGAGCAATGTGGATTTGTGGAAGGAAAGGGCACTAATAATGCAATATACATCTTAAGAACATATATATAGAGATAGATAGAAAGAGCTATCTGTCTCTGTTGTCCTTGTCGAGCCGAAGACGGCACATAGGGCAGAACCGCAATCTCAAAAACAGAAACCTTGCATGCCAAAGTGGCACATATTGCAGAAATCACTGCTCTAAAATACATGGCGCCATAGAGTTAAAGAAAGATCTATATATGTGTTTTATAGACTACACAAAAGCATTTAACAAAGTAAAACATGTGGAAATAATCAATATGCTGGAGAAATTAAACAGTGATGGCAAGGATCTGTGAATCATAAAAAAACATGTACTGACAACAAACAGCAGCTATAAAAATTAGCAACCAAACAGGACAGTTCCAATATATAAAACAAGGAGTCAGACAACTGGGCAGTATGGACAGTAAACAAACAAATGAAAAGACGATTAGAGGCTACAGAGATGGAATTTCTCAGAAGAATGTTGAAAATTCCCTGGACTAGCTATCTGGAAAAGACCAATGAGGAAATTCTTAAAGAGACCAACATAAAAATGGAGCTCCTAAGAAACGTCAGAAAGAAATAATGAACATTTTTTTTCGGGCACATCATGAGAAGAGGAAAGTTGGAATACTTGGTTACAACTTCAAAATATAGGGAAAGAGAGACAAAGAGAGAAAATAAAGGATAGCTTGGTGTCATGGCATGGAAAACAATCAACATCAGAACTGATATGATGCACGGTAGATAAATGATTGTGGAAGGACATGATCGTCTACGCCAACCGATATGGCACATGATGATGATAGATAAAAAACCTACAACTCCGCTTCCGATTTTCCACAAGATGGAGGTATTATTTTTGCCGGTTCGTATTTTCGTATTTTTCTATTTGTGTCAATTATAAGTGAGATTTCTCCGACGAATTATTACAGGATGGTGGTACTCTTTTCACCGGTTTGGCTGAAAATATAGTTTAGATGTGTGAATGAGGATTTTATGGCAGAATATAACGAGCTCAAAATGTTTTCACGAGATTAAGATTTGTATGACTGTGGGTAGCCAGTCTTTAACGTGGAAATGGGTTCTGGATCGTGAGACCGAGTAAGTGCACGTGGGTCTAGATCAGTGGCGTATACTAATTTTGGGGTCTGGGCTACAGTTGGCATAATAAATAAACACATACATTAAGGAATTTCCAGTAATCAGACATAGTTTCACTTTAACTTTTTAACACTTCTAATTGGCAAGAGCTAAAAATAACCCATGAAACCGTATTCTGTATAGGTAGCTTCAGCCGTATTCTTTTCGCTGCCTTTTTTGAATGTCAATGTCATTATTAATTTACTAGTGCCGATAGATGAGAAATGTACCTCTAGTCACTAGCGGTTTCATTCTACAATCGTATAGTAGTTTTTGTTTCTTTTACAAACGTTATAGTGGCCAGAGGAAAACCTTGCTTTAATAAATGCAAACCAAAGCAAATAAATCATATTGGCCTACGAAGTGTGTAATAGAATATTCGAAAATTTGTAATATAATTATTTTAAAAATGTAATAAATATAATAAATTATCATTTCCTTTTGTAATCCGTTATAAAATAAGGCTACCGACAGTAGCTGCGTCAACACAGAGAATACGCCACTGGTCTAGATCATCTTTGGCAGATTGTGGACGTTCAGCGGCGAAATCAATGACGAATATGACGATATGTACGAAACATATAAGGCATAAACGACAACATCGAAGTAAGAAAACAAAAAAAGGCAAACGTGCCGGAATATGTCAGAAACGCAGTCAAGGTGCCAGAGGCTAGGCCTAAAGTATGTGCGCGTTACATACTGGAACTGTGATTCAATAAATCAACAACGGCCCATTCTTGATAAGCTACTGTGCGGCGCCGATATAATGATTTTGCAAGAAACACTTCTTAGTGATATGGCAGTTTTTCTACCTTTCAGCTCCCTGTGGAGCATAGGTCTTCAACAAAATCTTTCTAAGTCGTTCTGTTTCTTGCCATTCTTTTAAGATCATTCCATGTCTTCCCCCTCATCTTCATCAATGCTTCTATCTGTCTTCTCCAAGAATTCCTTGGTCTTCTTCTTTATCTTTTCCCCTGGGGATTCCAAAAAAGGGCATGTTGTGTAATACTCTCAGTTGGCTTCCGCAGTGTGTGTCCTATCCAGCGCCATCGTCTTCGCTGTATCTCTTTATCCACTGGCATTTGACTGGTACATTTCCATAATTCTATGTTAGTGAATTTGTCCTACCATTTTCATCCTTTTATTCTGCGTAAGCATCTATTAATGAAAGTCTGTATCCTCATGATTGTCAATTTTGTTGTTCTCCACGTTTCACATCCATATAATAGGACTGACTTAACATTGGAGTTGATTTATTTTAGTATATAACCTAATTTTTATAGGACAGTTAGTGCCCCTGACTTTTACTGTTTCTACAATAGACGACACCTTGGACAGGCCATCCTTGTGAGAAACAACATGGTACATCTGAGGTTGATATGTCTGCGTGGGACAGTGAAGACTTGCAAGTACATGCGGTTAGAGTGCAGACACCAGTTCCTTTCGTGGTAGTAAATGTGTATGCCTGTAATAGGAAGGTGAACACACAACAATGGCAGAATATTTTCTCGTTCGAGGAGGAGAATGTGATTTTCTGTGGAGACTTTAATGCTAGAGGCAACCAGTGGAGTAACGTCATAAACAACAAGCAGATAGAAGACCTAGCGAACGCACTGGTGTCGGACTATTTAGTGTGTTTGAATAATAGAAGGGCAACCAGAATGGCCACTCGAACAGGGATCTCTGATAGTGTCATAGACCTGGCACTGGTGTTTTCCACCCTATCACCGATTTGCAGGTGGAGTGCACTGGAATTTCACGGAAGTGATCACTATCCATGTGTTATCCTATTTGAGAAAGGCAAAAATAGTAGCTAGAAAAACACATTCCACTATGAGAACACCGACCAGGATGTCATTAGCAAAATCAGACGTAGCAAACAGGGAGCCCCTCGCAGGAGGCAGCCGCCCTGGGGTGGAACGAAGAAGTCGAGGTACATGCATAAATATATATTTTTTTCAGTAAATTTATTGTGTAGATAAAATTCAATAAATTATATAACCATTGCCTCCTGTCATGTTTTTCAAGAAAGAAGTTCTGTAGCAGTGAGTGAACAGCTTAATTTTTCGTAGCCGTCAATCAGTGAGAATGTTGCAATTAAGACAAGAGGCCTCCCCTTGCCCGATATTCACATTATCCAGACTACGAATAAGTAATAGCAACAAGTATATTCGTAGATTTAATTCTGAATGGTACAAGCAAAAAAGTTGGCACTGTGGCTGTAAGTGAGAAATTCATTGTTTATCTTCCCATGTTTGCTGATTGGAGATGATGTAGTAACTAAGAAAAAACACTGCTTTAGAAACAAGCAAAATGAGAGAGAAAACTGAAAAACATAAAAAGCCAAAGAAGCATATTGAAAAATGAAATTTCACTGTCACCATTCTATCTATCTACTGACCTTTCGAGCCGTAGCCGGCCCATAGAAACATAGACCCAGATACTCTTTCTCTTATCAAAATTTTTATTTCTAGCAGTTTTCAATCCTTCTAAAAATATTTTATAAAATCTTGCCATTTGTCTCTGTTTTGTGCAAGCAACTCTATCTCGTTGAGGGAGCCGATTTCTGCTGCTCTTGCCTCACCAATGATCAATGTTCTTCTAAGTGTCTCTCGGGGTCGGCCTCTTTTCCTCTTACCTGTTGTTTCCCACATGAAGGCTTGCTTTGTTATTCGGTTATTATCTCTCCTCATCACATGACCAATGTCTTTTCTTGATTACTGAAGATATTAGTGGTTGATTGGCGATTTCTCTAATTTCTTCTGTCACCATTTGGAATGGCAAATAATAAAGAGAAACTTAAAGAAGCCTATAGCTTTCAATTATTGAGCATAAGAGGAAGGTTACCAATAACCGTGAAATTGTATCCAAGATAATTGATTGTATTTTATTCTGTGAAAACTTTGAAATTCCCTTAGTAGACACAATGCAGAAAAGGATTCAGTAAATCTAGGTGTATGTAGATGATTAGTAAATTTAGTCAGTAAATTATATTCAGATTTGAAAAGTTATTGAGTTATTAGCGGGTCATTATCATTGAACTCCGAACATGTCCATAGGTGCTCAGATCCTTTCCTCAGCACGTCTCGAAGTGTCCAGCGACTGACGACTCCAGTTCTGTGTTGGTCGATTAGTCTTCTTACACACCGACTAAGTTTCTCGTTTCTGGCTGTGCCCATCTTAACTCCCATCTCTTTCATCCGAAGGAGTGACGTAGACTCATGGTTGTCGAAGTCCTGTGCCCTTCCCACTTCCCGGAGGGCATTGATGATGTCCGCCCGATCCATTGGTTGACCGTCCTCAACAATAGTGCAGCTAGCCAACCTGTCCGCTCTTTCATTTTCTCGTACTCCCGCATGTCCTGGGACATAGATAAAGGTGACCTTACGTATTTTGGACTTCTGCAATGACTCTACCCATTGAATACGTACAGATCCCTCCTCCACTTTTCTAATCAAGCTCATCGAATCACTCAGTATACAGGCGTGGGTGTAGTCTCGTGACTCTAACCAGATGAATGCCTTGGTCACTGCCATCACCTCCATCGTCATGCCACTCGTGGTCATAACGTATGCTCCACTATATTCCTTCACTATTCATATTTGAAGAATCATTTAGAAATCAGCACAGCCTTCAGTCGTGTTTGTAAGATTATTCAGAATGAGTTACTTGACTCTCCGCTACAAATATACTATGAGGAGATTCTTCTGCCTCTTCTTTTCTCTTTCACTGATACCTAAAAGGTGTCGTGGTTTATATCATTTTTCGTTCTTGTGCTGCTCCAATTGTCTGAATTAGTGATTTTCCTTTGTTGTTACATGTCTCTGTCACTGCATCTATCCATCTTCTTCTGGGTCTTCCTCTTGGTCTTTTCCCATGCATTCTCGAGAACAACGCCCTTGATGGTGACTGGTGATGATTCATTCTGACCAGGTGGACTTCCGGTGTGTGACTGTGCTGGCAACACGACACGATTTTCGATGGGAGTCAAATTTAAGGTATAAGTGAATTTCAATGCCTGTAGAAAAAGAAATTCAAGCGTTCTTGTGCTATGAGGAGATAACGAACAGTATTTTATTTCTAGAATAGTCTTTGCATGTTCTGGGTTAATGATGAAAGCCACTCCGTATTTTGCTATCTCTCTCTCTCTCTCTCTCTCTCTCTCTCTCTCCCCCCCCTTTTTTTGCTGTCGAATCCTGAGACTATTATCATGTAGTTCATGTGTGTCTTCTTTACTTATTGTTCTTTTTTTCTGGTGTCAGCTGTTCCTACTATTTTAATGCACCTCATTGTCATTTCTTCAAAAGGGTCTGCTTCTTTCCGCATATGTTAATGGTGAATACTTATATTTGTTGTCTATCTCCATGTTCTGTAGATTCTTTGAACATAGAATGTTTATCCTCTACCGACCTGTTAAGTCTGACATATGTTAAGGGCTTAACTTAAAAACAAACTGCTCGTGGAGGGCTACACGGTCAATTTTTCCCAACGGGCGAGATCGCTAGGTGCCACAAGCAATCAGCTTACGATCTAATTGTCACTTTCTAGGTATTTATATTTTAAAATACTTATCTGATTTTATTTCTCTTTTCTAAAAGAACACTTTACACAACTTAATAAACCTATATATCACTTTTACAATCGGCGCAATCCTATAAATATTGCACTGAAGTGACAGACTAGGCTGTTCATTGAAACAGCAATAGCGAGAATTTTGTAACAGTGGGCAGCATTCGTGTTATGATTAAAATTGCGGGAACAAACATGAGCGGTTAGCATATAATATCCCTTACAATATCCCCTTTGAGCAGCATGTTTTCTGGTGAAATAAATAACGCATTTCTCCTCTTCCTTCGATTAGTATTGGTTAAAGTACAAATGGTAAACAAATAATTTGAGTAATGCCCAAGTAGTATATTAAGAGTTTAAGACTTCTCTTTTGGAGAAGTCGTTATAGCTTATGTAGTATAATATAGGAATGTATAAAAATCGATCGATAGTTCATGTGCAATATTCTCCTTCTTCTTTTTTCCTTCCTCATTTACCTTTCAGCGTCGAAGGGAGATATCATTTGCTGTCTTTTACTCTTTTGTTCGCTTCTGTTTCCTAGTGCTTCTAATATTCCATCAATCCATCTTCTTTTCGTGGTCGATCCTTGGGTCTGGTGTTCTCGCAACGCTTACTGAAGGATCGTTGTGTTGTGTTTTGATCACTCTGCCTTGTCACGTGGCCAAACCATTTTATCTGTGTAGGATTCGGTCGGTTTAATTATGAGGGTAGTATATATTGTATGATTAAATCTTAAAAAATTTTTTTTGGGATGGAGACATTGTTTAATGTGGTTGATATTGTATGTAATTGAACTCCCTGCTGTTGATCTCTTATGTTATTGTTTTGGGTTATATTTTAATCCGTGTTAAATTTATTAAATATTCTAACATCGGGCTATGTACGCATGCAATGGGTAAAGTCGTTGCAGAAATCCAAAATACGTAAGGTCACCTTTGTCTATGTCCCTGGACATGCGGGAGTACGGGGAAATGAGAGAGCGGACAGGTTGGCTAGCTGCGCTGTCGTTGAGGACGGGCAACCGATGGATCGGGCGGACATCATCAATGCCCTTCGAGATGTTGGAAGAGCACAGGACTTCGACAAACACAGATCAACGTCACTTTTTCGGATGATGGAAATGGGAGTTAAGATGGGCACGGCCAGAAATGAGAAACTTGGTGGCCGTGTAAGAAGACTTATCAACCAACATAGAACCAACATAGTCGTCAGTCGCTGGACACTGAGGGAATTGCTGAGGAGGGGATCTGAGCACCTATGGACATGTTCGGAGTGCAATGATGATGACCCGCAAATAACTCAATAACTCAATAACTTTAACATCGTTGATATTTTGTTGTAATATTTTGTATCCTCTTAAATGCTTTGCATTCTTAAAACATTAGCCGTTTGCTGACAATTTAAAAACTCAAGCGATGAGATCAGACATTCTTCTTCTTCTTTTCTCTTTCACTGATACCTAAAAGGTGTCGTGGTTTATATCATTTGTCGTTCTTGTGCTGCTCGAATTGTCTGAATTAGTGATTTTCCTTTGTTGTTACATGTCTCTGTCACTGCATCTATCCATCTTCTTCTGGGTCTTCCTCTTGGTCTTTTTCCATGCATTCTCGAGAAGAACGCCCTTGATGGTGATAGGTGAGGATTCATTCTGACCAGGTGGCCAAACCATTTAAGTTGTTGTTGTTCTATATATTCTTGGCAGGGTTTTGTTCCTACCATTTTTCTTATGGTTTCATTTGGTATTCTATCTCTTCTTGTGTTGTTTGTTACTTTTCTCAAGCATCGCATCTCACATGTATTGATCTTTCTTAAATGTGATTTAGAAAGGGTCCATGTTTGACTTTCATAGCACAAAGTTGGTATGAATATGCTATTTATCATTTGTTGTTTAGCTGGCATAGAAATGTTTGGATGTCTTAACAATGGTGAAAGCTGGTATGTGACAGCATTTGCTTTTTGTATTCTCATGTCAATTTCTCTGTCTAGTTTTCCATCTTCTGTGAACATTGTGCCTAAATACTTGAATTCCTCTACTTGTTTTATTTCTTTGTCTTTGATCTTGATGTTTAATGGGTGTCTTAATTTGCTTATTCTTATAGCCTCTGTTTTTGCTGTGTTAATTTTCATACTGTAGTTTGTGCAGCTTTTATCTAGAGATGTTAAATGCTGTTGTAGCAGGTTTTCATCCTCGTATATTAGGCATTGGTCATCTGCGAAGAGTAGCTCATTGATGTTGGAGTTTTCTACCTCTATGTTATTATTTGATTTGTCCTTGTTGTTGGTTGTTTCCTGATTTATTTTGTCCATATATATGATGAAGAGGAGTGGTGAGAGGACACATCCTTGTCTTACTCCTGTTGTAACCTGAAACCATTCTGACAGACCTTCCGATGTTCTGACGGCACTTTGACTGTTTTTATATAGTGCTATTATATTTTCTAGTAGTTGTCCTGCTACCCCGTATGTTTCTAAAGTTTGCCAAAGTTTGTTCCTGTCCACACGATCAAACGCTTTTTCCTGATCTATAAACACTATATTTAGGTTTCTGTCATATTCTATTGTTTTTTCACATAGTTGTCTCAATGTAAATATAGCATCAGTACAGCTTTTGCCTTTTCTGAATCCGAATTGATTATTACTTAATTGAGGTTCTATTATGTATCTTACTCTCCTCTCTAATATTTTAGCAAACATTTTACCAACTTGACTCAATAGGGATATTCCTCTGTACATTTCACACTCCCTTTTACTTCCTTTATTTTTCCAAAATGGGACTATGATAGCTTTTTGCCAGTCGTCTGGGACTTTTCTTTCTTCCCAAGCCATATTGAATATGATAGTAAGCCAATCTATAGCTGTTTCCTTACAGGCTAGTAGCATTTCTGTTGTTATTCCATCTATACCAGCTGCTTTGTTCTTTTTACTCTGCTTCAAAGCCCATTCTACTTCTGCTTTAAGTATATTCGGTTCCTGTTTATCATACTGCCTACGTTTAAACTCTGTATTTCCGTTTGTATTTCCCTGGTTTAATAGTTCCTTAAAGTATTCTCTCCATCTGATTATTATGTTTTTCCTGCTGCTGATTGGTCTACCGTTCTTGTCGTTTATTATAGTGGTTGGGTTATAATCATTATTTCTTACTCTCATTGCTTTTACACTTTTGAAAAATTCTCTGGGTTCTTCTCTACATGTTTTTGCTAATTCTTCACCAAATGCTTTCCATGAGTCTGCTTTTGTTTGTTCTAGGATCTTTTTGCTAACATTTCTGGCTTGTCTATAGTGATTGTAGTCTTCTGTTGTTTTTGTCTTCTGCCACGTTTTATACTTTTCTTTCTTGTGTTTCACTGCTGATTTAACTACTTCATTCCACCATCTTGTAAGTTTCTTTCTGCTCTTTCCTATATTTTTCAGACCGCATTTCTCTTGTGTTGACTCTATTAGACCTTCTTTAAACTGTTTCCATGCTTCTTCTATGTTTGTAGGTTGTATTCGGGTTTGGTATTTGTTGGTTACGGATTCTTCTATTTCTTTCTGTATGTTTACATTCTTTATTGCTTTTAGATCGATTCTTTGTGCTTGAGGTCTTGTCATCTGTAGTTTCCTAACCCATTTTTTCTGCCATAGTAAAACAGGCTTATGGTCTGTATCTAATATTGCATTTGGTATAGATCTTGAGTCTGTTATGTCCCTCCTTTGATGTCTTCTAGTTAAAATAAAATCGATTTGGGAGGCCTTGTCTGTGTCATTCCATTTATACCAAGTAAGTATTTGGTTACGATTGTGCTGATTAAATGTGTTTGTTATATATAGATCATGTTCTGCACACATATTTAGTAGGTGTTTACCGTTACTGTTACACTCTGTTCTAATATCACTAAATGGTCCTAGGTATAATTCCCATGGTGTTCTCCTTTGTCCTACTCTACCGTTGAAATCTCCTAGTACAAATAATTTCTCTGCATCTTTGACTTTATTTATTGTGGCTGATAGTTCATCAAAATATTCTTGTTTGCTGTCCTCACTATATGTGTCGTTGCATGGAGCATATGTTTGAATATAAGTGGTATTTCCTCCTTTTTCTGCTAATTTGATACTTATAATTCTTTCCGAGATGTAATCTATTTCTAGTATATTTTTGGCAGTATTACTTTCGATAATGAAACCGACCCCGTGTTTGTTTACTTCCGCCATGTTGTTAATTCCGCTCGTGACGAGTGTGTAGCTTTGGTGTATTTCTTTAATGGTTTTACCTCTCTTTCTTGTGTCAGACATTAATCACATAAAAATCAGCAATGTTATGAGACTGTTTCACAAACGCAACAACAATTATCCAGAAATCACAAAATAACACCATGAAATATTACTAATTAAACATTATTTTTCAAATACAATAAAACTTAAGAATTCTCAAAACACGGGATATATATTGTCAGCAATAGAATAGGAATGACAAAAATGAATGAACAAAAGAATGGGAATGCCAAAAAACAATTTTAGTATCATAAAAAATATACTAACATCAATACAAATAACACCAGGGATAAAACTGAGAATAGTAAAATTATATATCTTCTCAACATTCCTGTATAGTGCAGAAACCAGGAAAACAAGACAAGAAAACAGAACAGAAAATTGAAGCCTTTCATATGTGGATATATAGAAGAATATGTAGAATTGGATGGAAAGAAAAGAAAACAAGTGATGGATTATTAAAACAACTAAAAATGAAAGAGAAATACTAAACACAATTCAAACAAAATAAATAAGATTTTTGGGGCTTGTTAAAGACACAGCAGTCTGCTAAAAGTAATCATAGAATCGAAAATACAAGGTAAAAGTGGCAGAGGCACCAAGACTAACAAGGAAGTAACATTAAAAGATGGACAAGTCACCCTATGACAACCCACCCTATCAAAGCAAGATACAGAACGGAATGACGCCACATGGTAGACAACCTTCGATGCGGAGATAGCACACGATGATGATGATGATGATGATGATAATGATGAGCAAAGATGAACTCAACATCATTAAGTATCATGCCTGCTGACGTAGGCGTCTCTCCACAACTTTCAATTTCGACAGTTATTTAGAATTTCTATTGTTGACCTTCTGCCAAGCCATTTTCTTAAGCTGTCTGGTATTAAGCTCTTTGCTTCTTTCTATATTTTCGTCCCTCAATTTTCCCAGTTATCACAATGTATTTCAACTGTTCCCGTCTCATTACATGGCTAAAAAATAATGATTGCTTTTTCCTAAGATATAAGCTCTATTTTTGCTTTGGTCTCTCTCAGAAAGTTTTCATTACTCTTCTTAGCTGCCCATGATATTCTCAACATTCTTCTGCAAAACCACATTTCTACAGCATAAAGTGATTTTCTTGTCTGTTGTTCTACTGTCCATGATTCATATCCATATGCTAAGACTGGCTCTACATAACATTTAAGAACTCTTTTTCTTGTTCCTATTATCAAAAGTGGATTGCACAGTATCTTCCTGATTTTTTGGAAAGCTGCTTTTGCATGAGCCATTTTGCATATCACCTTTGTTGTACGTCTACCATCTGAGATTAACATAGTTCTCAAATATTTAAACTCATTTACCTGTTTTATTATTGTTCCACGTGTCTTTATTGTGCATTGAGGTGATGTCTTTTTCTTTGTTGTAACCATTACTTATGTCTTTTTGTTATTAAGACTGAGCCCTTTATTTTTGCTTTCCTTCACCATAATGTCTAACGTTCCTTGTAACTCATTTTCACTCTTACCGATTAAGACTGTATCATCAGCTTACCTCAGATTATTGATATTATGTCCTCCATGCATCTTATGGATCTTAAAATAATCTCACTATTTAAGTTGAGCTCTGGGACTCAAAATGACATGAAATGAATTGGCAGATATCATCATCATCATGTACCATGCCGGTTGGAGTAGGCGATCATGTACCTCCACAATCTTCTATCTACAATGCATCGTATCAGTTCTGTTATTGACTGTTTTCCATGCCATGACACCAAGCTATCCAGTATTTTCTCTCTTTGTCGCCCGCGATCTCGCTTTCCTTTTATTTGGCCAGTTGTAACCAAGTATTCCAACTTTCCTCTTCTCATGATGTGCCCGAAAAATGTTGATTGTTTCTTTCTGATGTTTTTTAAGAGCTTCCATTTTGTGTTAGCCTCTTTGAGAACTTCCTCATTGGTATTTTTATCTGTCCAAGGAACTTTCAACATTCTTCTGAGAAATCCCATCTCTGTGGCCTCTAATCGTCTTTTCATTTGTTTGTCTACTGTCCATGATTCGCTTCCATAGGTCAGAATTGGTTCTATATAGCACCGATGAACTATCTTTCTCATTTTTATTGACATAGATTTGTTGCATAATATATTTTTCATTTTCTGAAATGCTATTTTGACCTGAGCTATTCTGTTTTTTATTTCTGTGATGCATCTCCCATCTGATGTAATTATTGTGCCCAAGTATTTGAAACGTTGTACTTGTTTCAGATTTGTCTCGTTTATTTTTACGCTGCATGATGGTGATAATTATTTCTTCGATATGACCATTACTTTTGTTTTCTTACTATTGAGATTCAGACCTTTCTTTTTGCTTTTTTCTACTATTATGTCTATCATTTCTTGTAGTTCGTTCTCTGTCTCTGCTATTAAGACTGTGTCATCCGCATATCGCAAATTATTTATGTTGTGACCGTTGACTTCAATTCCTTTTTTGTCTACTATTGATCTCATAATATATTCGCTGTAAAGTGAAAACAAATCCGGTGACAGAACACAGCCTTGTCTGACTCCATGTTTTATATATTGGAATTGTCCTGTTTGGTTGTTAATTCATATAGCTGCTGTTTGTTGCCAGTACATGTTTTTTATGATTCGCAGATCCTTGCCATCAATGTTTAATTTCTCCAGCATATTGATTATTTCCACATGCTTTACTTTGTCAAATGCTTTCGTGTAGTCTATAAAGCACATATATAGATCTTTCTTTACCTCTATAGATCTTTCTATCAATGTCCTTAAGATGTATATTGCATTATTGGTGCCCTTTCCTTCCACAAATCCACATTGTTCCTCACTTATTTCTGGTTTTATTTTGTTCCTTACACGTCTCATGATTATTCTTAGTAATGTTTTAGTCATATGGCTCATGAGACTAATAGTGCGATGGTCTTCACAATCAATGGCGCCAGACTTCTTCGGTATGGCTACAAAGATAGATTTTAGTAGATCCTCGGGTATGTCCAGTGTTATATATGTCAATGAGTAATTTTGTTATGACTTGTACTCCCAGCTCTCCTAATGCATTTATCTCTTCGATTGTTATATTGTCAGGACCTGGAGCTTTGCCTTTTTTCATGTGTTGAATTGCGTCCTCCACTTCACTCTGCATTATTGGTGGTCCTGTGTCTTCATTTGAATTGTTTAATTCTGGTCTTTCATCGCCATAGAGTTGACTGATATATTTTGTCCATCTTTCCATTGTCTTCTCCTGTCCTATTATTATATTTCCTTCCTTTGATTTCACACATCCTGAAACTTTGACTTCTTTTCTTCCTGTTAATACATTTTCTGACTACGGGTCAGACTGCATTCTCAAATGTCCAGACAACTGTTTCAACGACACCTGTGAACAGTCAACCGGGAATTGTGCGTATAAGGGAACGTTCTACGGATCAGACTGCATTCTCAAATGTCCAGACAACTGTTTCAACGACACCTGTGAACAGTCAACCGGGAACTGTGCATGCAAGGGAAAGTTCTACGTGTCAGACTGCATTCTCAAATCTCCGGACAACTGTTTGAACGAAACCTGTGGACAGTTAATCGAAGCCTGCGTCTCGTATGTCGATGATTCACACGTTAAGAAGAGTCTGCAGACTAACCCAAGCATATGGATACCTCAATGTGTTTATGTGCTAGACTTGGCTCATTTCTTGGTGTTTTTTCTGTGAAGACATGACTCATATCTTAATGTTTTTCTGTGCTAGTCATGGCTCATATCTTGGTGTGTTTCTGTGCTAGCCACGGCTCAAATCTTAGCTTGTGTGTGTATGTGTATGTGTGTGCTAGCCATGGCTCATATCTAGGTGTGTGTCATGTTAGTCATATCTCACATCTTGGTGTGTCCGTGTTAATCATGTCTCTTATCTTTATGTGCGTCTGAGTTTAGTAATATCTTATAACTTAGTGTGTATCTGTGTTAGTCATGTGTCATATCTTTGTGTGTGCATGTCTGGGTTAGGGATATGTCATATCTTTGTGTGCATGTTTATGTTAGTCATATCTCATATCTTTGTGCGTGCATGTCTGTGTTTGTCACATCTCATATCTTTGTGTGTGCATGCCTATGTTAGTCATATCTTATATCTTTGTGTGTATGTCTATGTTAGGTATGTGTCATATCTTTGTGTGTGCATGTCTAAGTCAGTCATATCTTTATGTGCATGTCTATGTTAGTCATGTGTCATATATCTTGATGTGTGTCGGTGTTAGTCATGTCTCGTATCGCTGTGTACATGTCTGTGTTATTCACATCTCATATCTTTGTGTGTGCATGTCTGTGTTAGTCACCTCTAGTGACTCGGGCAGATGGTGCTCGTAAACCTGGGAGGCAGACTATCTAAGGGCAGAATCCCCCTACAGAAAAGACAATCTGCTGCCTTGCAGGAAGATTGGGGACAATCAAAGGCTAAGGAAAGCAAACATGAAAAATGCTGGCTGAAATCGGATGCACTGGGCCACTGGCGCAGAACACAGTGCAATGTATTAACGGGTGTTCAGTCAGAGTGGATCTGGCGGACTCTAAATGTGACGTTCTGTCTGTGGGGGCGATCAACACACTTAACCTGACAGCTGACTTCATGTGGGAGTCTGGAATCCTACTTTGACTGAGTCCTGATCGCAGAGAGAGAGAGAGAGAGAGAGAGAGAGAGAGATTTAACTGATTGTGCATAAATTTTGGGTCTTTCTTTTGTTGTTTTTCCATTTCTTCATATTTATGTTTTAACTATCCTTCCTTTCCTTCTCTGCACTTGTTTTGGATCTATTTGTGCAATATTTTGTATGTTCGTTCTTCTTTCTAATGTTTTCTTCTTTCGTCCATTAGTTGTAATATTATTTCTGTCACCCATTTCTTTTTGTTGATTCTTTTAGTCACTGGTATTACTTCTTTTGATGTTTGCTGAATCGATTGTTTGAGCATTTCCCACTGCTTCTGGATGTCCTGTATTTTCTCAATAACATTATATCTATTTTGTACTATCATGCTGTACTTATCACTCATCTGTTTATCTACTCTTAGCATATATAGTTCTAATTTTATATGTCTTGGTGATTTCTGTGCCTTCCGCAGTTTTATTCTTATCTTTCCAACTACTGGTACATGGTCACTATTACAATCTGCTCCTGGCCTTGTTTTAACAGACGTTAGCCCATTCCTAAATCTTCTCTGTACCAGTATAAAATCAATTTGATTGTGTACTTTTTGTCTGGGCTTTGCCATGTCCATAGTCGCCTAGGGTGTTGTTTGAACCAGGTGTTACCTATAATCATTTCATGTGTCTTTGCCCAATCTATCAATCTATCCCCTCTGTCATTCGTCTCACCAAGGCCATGTCCCCTAGTCACATTTTTCACTTTAGCTGTTCCTACCTTTGCATTGAAATCCCCTAATATAATAGTTATTTCTTGGGATTTACACTGTTCCATGGCCGCCTCTAGCTCCTTGTAAAAAGTGGCAATGGCTTCTTCTTCGCTATTACTTGTTGGTGCATAAACTTGAATTATGTTGATATCCACTGGTCTGCCACTCAATTTTACTAGCAGAATTATGTCTGATACTGGCCAAAATGGCAGATATATATTGGCGAAATTGCTAATGATTGACTTGACAATGAGTATTAATTTACCATGCATATATTATGTTGAACAGTTATGAAAAATCCAAATGTTACTTCCATACTAGAAATGTCGAAAAGGCCAAAAGGGTAATTACCAGGTTTAAGTTTATGAAAAGACCCAAACTACCTACGATCGTTAACCATACCAGAATGAGAAACCTCTACCACGGCCAGGCTCTCAAGCAAGACCCACAAAAAAATCGCTGTGTTTCATACATGACTGGTGGATAATAAATTACATTGATATACAAGGATTCTGTATTGAAATTTCAGAAATTAATAAAAAAATTTTCGCGTGGAAAGTATTTGTTGGAATTGACTCACCAGTTCCCGTTATTTACACGAAATAAGTTACTGGACGTTAATGCCTGGGTATTCTCTCTATGTTGGTCAGGTCAGGTAATTTTACCTGCTACTGTATGCAGTAAACAGTACAACCTGTGGCTGCCCTGCTGCCTTGCAGGTAAGCTCGGGAGGGTAAAAGGCTATGGGAGGGTACCTCGAAGTAAAACAACCCCACTGCCTTGTGGGTGAGACATTTTAGTTAAAGGCTAGCGGAGCCAACCGTAAACAAACCGACGGAAGGCAACAGAAAACCACCGTCGTAACTTCTTTGTGCAATCATGAATCGCGACAACAATAGATATAACGACAACAACGTTAAGGGGGACTCTAATGGAAAACCCTCGTTCGGTAGGGGACATCATGTGCTACAGGTGATACCCGATCGTCATCAAGCTACTGTAAGCAAAATAAAGATAAAACAAACTCTAAAGATAGGTACTTGGAATGTGAAAACACTCATGCAGAAGGGTAAACTAGAAAACATCATACAAGAAATGAAAAGAATGGGTTTACAATTACTGGGACTTTGCGAAATGAGATACACCGGATCAGGGGAGATGTATTCTGATAAACATAAAATAATCTATTCTGGGGTACTGAACACCAAAGAGGAGTAGGTATCATCTTGGATGCAGAAAGAGCAAGAAAAGTGAAAGGCTTTTACCCAATATCTGACAGAGTCCTTTTAGTGAAATTGAATGGAGAGCCAATAGACATAAATCTTATACAAGTTTATGCACCAACATCAGATAGTCTAGAGGAAACAATTGATAAATTTTACAACTGAGTTAAATGAGGCACTTCATAAATGCAAACCACATGCAAACACCATAGTTCTAGTGGATTTTAACGCAAAAGTAGGAAAGGAAAAAGTTGAGGAAGTAGTTGGTCATTATGGCTTAGACGAGAGGAATGAAAGAGGTGAGAAACTTATTGACTGGGCAAGAACACACAACATGATGATAGGAAATACCTTGTTTAAGCAACATCCAAGACGTCTGTGGACATGGAAAAGCCCAGGGGACAACGCACGTAATCAAATTGATTATATAATGATAAGCAATAGACTTAGAAACAGTCTGGTGTGTGTGAAAACTAGACCAGGGGCAGATTGCAATAGTGATCATGTACCAGTTGTGGGAAAGCTTAGAGTAAAATTAAAAACAACAAAACGAGCCTCAGTTAACATCATGTTAAATTTAGATTTACTAAAATCAGACAAGAAGCTTCAAGACAAATATATAATCACAATTCAGAACCGGTACAATGCAATAGAGAAGATACAAAGCATTGATGAACAGTGGGAAATGCTAAAAGAATCAATGCAACAAACACCAAAAGAGTTCATACCACCAGTGAGAACAAATTCAAGAAAGAAATGGATGACAGATGACATTTTGCAGCTAATGGATACTAGAAGAAGAAATACAGAAAATAAAGATGAGTATAAGAGATAAAATAAAGAAATTGTAGTAAAATGCAATGAAGCAAAAGAAGCATGGCTAAAAGAGAGATGCAAAGAGATTGAAATGCAACAAAAAGGAGATGCTAAAGTTATATACAAACAAATTGAGGAATTAACAGAAAGAAAAACGCAATCAAAAACTGGATGTCTAAGATCAAAGGAAGGAGAACTGTTGATTGATCAAGAAACCATAAGGGAACGATGGATAGAATACATTAAAGATCTTTATAATGATGAACGAATGGAAGTAAATATTAAGGATAATGAAGAAGGACCAGAAATACTCAGAGAGGAAGTGGAAGATGCCTTGCGCAATATGAAAACAGGCAAAGCACCTGGACCAGATAATATAACTAAAGAAGAGATTGAAGCCATGGGTGATTTGGGTGATTTTGGAATAGAATAATAAAAAAAATATTGAATGATATCTACAACAGCGGATATATACCAGACGACCTGCTCAAATCAATATTTATAGCCCTACCAAAGAAATCAGGTGCGATTGAATGCGATGATTATCGTACAATAAGCCTTATGAGTCATATGACTAAGATGTTACTAAGAATCATCATGCGAAGAGTGCGAAACGAAATCAGTCCAGAAATTATCGATGAACAGTGTGGTTTTGTTAGAGATAAAGGAACAAGCAATGCCAATTATATCATAAGATCTTTAGTAGAAAGAGCCAAAGAGGTGAAAACAGATCTATACCTATGTTTCATAGATTACACCAAGGCATTTGACAAAGTAAAGCACCAAGAAATAATCAAAATTTTAGAAAGCATAAACGTAGACAGCAAAGATCTAAGAATAATAAAGAACAGGTACTGGCAACAAACAGCGACCATAAGAACTGTAAACCAATTGGGAATATTTCAACAAATAAAACAGGGTGTAAGACAAGGTTGTGTGCTGTCACCAGATTTGTTTAATATTTATAGTGAGATTATTTTAAGATCCATAAGGGGCATGCCTGGAATAACAATCGGAGGTCATAATATAAATAATCTAAGATATGCTGACGATACAGTCTTAATCGCTAAGAGTGAAAATGAGTTATAAGAAATGTTGGACATTATAGTAAAAGAAAGCAAAAATAAAGGACTCAGCCTTAATAGCAAAAAGACAGAGGTAATGGTAACAACAAAGAAAAAGACATCACCTCAGTGCAAAATAAAGACAAGTGGAACAATATTAAAACAGGTAAATGAATTTAAATATTTGGGAACTTTGTTAACCTCAGACAGAAGATGTACAAAAGAGGTGAGATGCAGAATGGCTCAGGCAAAAGCAGCTTTCCAAAAAATGAGGAAGATACAATGCAATCCATTTTTGACAATAGAAACAAGAAAAAGAGTTCTCTCTCTCTCTCTCTCTGCGATCAGGACTCAATAAGAGTAGGATTCCAGACTCCCACATGAAGTCAGCTGTCAGGTGTTGATCGCCTGTGTGTGTTGATCGCCTCCACAGACAGAACATCACATTTAGAGTCTGCCAGATCCACTCTGACTGAACACCCGTTAATACGTTGCACTGTGTTTTGCGCCAGTGGCCCAGTGCATCCGATTTCAGCCAGCATTTTATTCAGGTTCGCTTTCCTTAGCCTTTGATTGTCCCCAATCTTCCTGCAAGGCAGCAGATTGTCTTTTCTGTAGGGGGATTCTGCCCTTAGATGGTCAGCCCTCCCGGGTTTACGAGCACCATCTGCCCGAGTCACTAGAGGTGACTAACACAGACATGCACACATAAATATATGAGATGTGAATAACACAGACATGTACACAGCGAATACGAGACATGACTAACACCGACACACATCAAGGTACATGACACATGAATAACATAGAAATGCACATAAAGATATCACACATACCTAACATAGACATACACGCAAAGATATAAGATATGACTAACATAGGCGTGCACACACAAAGATATGAGATGTGGCTTACATAGGCATGCACACACAAGGATATAAGATGTGTCAAACACAGACATGCACACACAAAGATATGAGATATGACTAACATAAACATGCACACAAAGAAAAGAGTTCTTAAATGTTATGTAGAACCAGTCTTAACATATGGATGCGAATCATGGACAATAGGACAACAGACAAGAAAATCACTGGAGTCTGTAGAAATGTGGTTTTACAGAAGAATGTTGAGAGTACCATGGACAGCTAAGAAGAGTAATGAAGATGTTCTGAGAGAGGTCAAAGCAAAAAGAGAGCTAATTTCCAATATTAGGAAGAAACAATCATCATTTTTTGGTCATGTAATGAGAAGAGAACAACTGGAATATATTGTAATAACTGGAAAAATTGAGGTACGAAGAGATGGAGGGAAGCAAAAAGAGAAAAAATAATAGACAGCATAAGAGAATGGCTTGGCAGAAGGTCAACAACAGAAATGATAAATAGCTGCTGAGATCGAAAGTTGTGGAGATACTGATGACCTACGCCAGCAGGCCCGTTACTTGATGATCGTTCGTTCGTTCGCTTTCGTCAGCTTTGACCTCTGACGAAGTCCCACCCACTCAATTTTGTGGGACTGAATTTTGCGTGTAAAGTCTGTTTTATCCCATTACAGGATGCCCCTCGCCATGCAGGCAGATTTACTCCGACTTCAGAGGTACTAATTTTTAGGGAATTAGTAAAACCCAGGTGTCCTCGCCAGGGTACGAACCCCGGCTGTTGCCGTGGTAAGCCAACCGCCTATCGATTGCGCTAACCGGACACCCTTTACTTGATGATGATAATGACTCTCTCTATGACCATTATAAAAGAAAATTACATTTGCTCAGTTATTGATGGTTAACTAATCTACTATGAAAAAAAAACAACTATTCTCTTTTCAGGAGTACTACCTTTAAAATAAATAGTTTTAGAAATCATGACATCAGTGCCTAAATTTAAGTGTCACTGTCTCATAATGTAGTCAACGTATCCTTCCTTATCGCTGAAAACTCCTTTACCTCATTTATAAACAGTGGAATATTTTTTTTTTTTTTTACCGAAGGAACACATAGAAGCGGTACTGGTATTTATCTAGCACTAACATTGTAAGAGATGGAGATTAAAATTTCTTACAATACGTGCCTACATTATACGGGCGGTTGAGATATTATTGATTTTAATTCGTTTGCAGTGATACCGGGGCCTTTTATAACCATAACCATTTTGTTACTTGTGTAATGATCCTTGTTTCAAACCTGTTTAATTTCACCATGTTGTAATTGTGTTTGCACAACTGTAACCCACAAATCTGTTGGTATATTCCATCAAATATCTTAAATATATAATGTAGAAACAATTCGAGAATTCGTAATTTATAAAAAAAAAAAAAATGGTAGATGTACAACAGAGGTGAGTTGCAGAATGGCTCAGGGAAAAGCAGCTTTCCACAAATGAGGAAGATACTGTGCAATCCGTGCAATCAATTTCTGACAGCAGAAACAAGAAAAATAGTTCTTAAATATTATGTATAGTCAGTCTTACCATATGGACATGAATCATGGACAATCATCAAGCGTTATCATTTTTAAAAATACGACGATCATCATTTTCAAGATGACGTGAACTTTCGGTATATGGTGGATAGGTGGCGGGAACAATTGAAGGCTATGCGCGAAAAGTGTTCCTTTTTTGCAGTTTCCTCATGTTCCAAGTCCGGCTTGTTGCAGGAGCTACTGAGTTAAGTGCTCTCTGCACACCGTGAGCTATGTGTCTCATCCGTTTTGATCATGTTTCGATATTCCAATTGTTTACGATTAATGATGATATCGTATGACAGGGAACAGTTGGCTGTGTTCACTATCTGCGCAGTTTCGCCTTATGTCTTTTGGCGTGTGCTGAGATTGCTACAATGAGTACTACAGTTACCTTTCTTTGTTTGGGAGATGAGATATTAATTCGGATGATTCCACTGGCACGGGCGGTTGAGCAATTATGGATTTTAATTCGTTTGCAGTGATGCCGGGGCCTTCCATAATCAGATAACCAGGACTACAAACAAGAAAATCACTAGAGGCTGTAGAAATGTGGTTTTACAGAAGAATGTTGATAATACCATGGACAGCTAAGGAGAGTAATGAAAACGTTCTGAAAGAGGCCAAAGCAAAAAGAGAGCTAATTTCCAATATTAGGAAGAAACAATAATCATTGTCATTAGAAAGGACCAGCTGGAATATATTGTGGCAAGTGGGAAAGTTGAGGGAAGAAGAGATAGGGGGAATCAAAGAGAAAAGATACCAAACAGCTTAAGATAATGGCATGGTAGAAGGTTAACAACAGAAATGATAAATAGCTGTCGAGATCGAAAGTTGTGGAGAGACATGATCCTGCAGGCATGACACTTGATGATGATAACTCTACCAGCGAAACAATCATCCTTGATGACACCTACAATTACTGGACAGGGAAAGATTAATCTTACACTTTTTTTTCTCTATCAGAGGCGAGATAATATTGATTTCTTATCTATTGCTATACACACTTTCGTAATCAATAAATGTTTCACTATATAACATTTTGCGGCTTCTCAAAAGACGAAGGAGATTAATTTACTGAATAACTATTGTAAACCTGGATATTCACTACGTAGTTTAGTGCATACACCTTTATATGCCAGTCACGAAGCTCGCAGTACCTACATCAATCCCTTTCATTTTTGAAATGATTAATCCTTTACTAACATTGGTTATTATTGGTTATTAGTTATGGAAGGCCTCGGCATCACAGCAAACGAATAAAATCCATAATTGCTCAACCGCCCGTGCCAGTGGAATCATCCGAATTACTAACTCATCTCCCAAACAAAGAAAGGTAACTGTAGTCCCCATCGTAGCAGTCTCAGCACACGCCAAAAGACATAAGGCGAAACCGCGCAGAAAGTGAACACAGCCAACTGTTCCCCGTCATACGATATCATCATCATCGTAAACAAGCGGGATCTCGAAGCAGGATCAAAACGGATGAGACACACAGCTCACGGTGTGCACAGAGCACTTAACTCAGTAGCTCCTGCAACAAGCCGGACTTGGAATATGAGGAAACTGCAACAAGGAACACTTTTCAGACATAGCCTTCAATGGTTCCTGCCGCCTATCCACCATATACCATGGAAGTTCACGTCCTCCCGAAAATGATGATCGTTGTAGCACTTGATGATGTTAGGCCATCGTTGATGACTCCAATTCCAAACATATAGACACACAGTGGTGGTAAGTTATTATTTCCAATCCAACAGAAGCCACGTGACCTGTAGTTATCAAAACCACAGAGAGAATATGATTTTGTGACCTTCACTGATTCACTCTTAGATGTGAATGTGTAGTTTACACAAGAGGAGAAGTTTTCAACTACAGTGATCCCATTTAAGGCAATTCTGGGATAGCAAGGCAAGTCTCCTTTATAGCAGCAGAAATTTATGATGTTCTCCG
Organism: Megaustenia siamemsis; assembly: GCA_032433765.1. Lineage (NCBI taxonomy): Eukaryota > Metazoa > Mollusca > Gastropoda > Stylommatophora > Ariophantidae > Megaustenia > Megaustenia siamemsis. The sequence goes on from JAVIAB010000102.1 coordinate 19,681,775, forward strand.
CTCACTTCTTGTAGCTACTAACATGTTTTTCCCCAACAGCAGCAGCAATAGATTGAGCATCACATGTGTCAAGTTCAGTCAATCCAAAAAAAAAAAATCTACTTTTTTTTTTTGCTAATGATATTCTGGTATATCGACAGGGAAGTGACAGAAGTGAAATCGCATCTACAACGCAAAACAATTGCATCTCTTCGTGGTGTGGAGTATCAGGTGCATTGGTTAATTCTAATAAAGCATCAGATGCATGGTTCTCACTTAACAATCATATCGTTAACACGGGAACACCGGTGGTACGAATGGGAGCTGATGAAGCGACTAGGGACAGGATGATGACATACCTCTGAGTTAAGTCACAACCTGTGTTTTAGGGACCATGTGATAACAAAATCCCGCAGAGGATTGGCCGCCTTGAAAGTCATGGCAGCTGCCAACATAGAGCCGAGGCTACTTACCCTTCTGTTCCAGGGACTAGTCTTCGCACCAATCGAGTATGCCCTGGCAGTTCTTACAGTCAGTAAGATGCAAATTGACAAGCTGGAGAAAATACAGAATGAAGCTATGCGCATTATCTTGGAGTGTACGATTGACACTCCCTGTATAGCAATGAGGTATCTTCTCGACTTTCCAACCATGGATGACAGGATCAAGATCTGGAGGGCACGAGCATACCTGAAGATAAGTGCAGATAAAGAGCATCCATTGCATCATTAGCTCAACACAGGGAAGGGTGTCAGGTTAAAAAGAGGCAAATCATGGGTGGGCCGAGCAGATGTCATCAAACAGGTCTGTGGGCTTACCAATATCAACGTTGGCGAGGAATGGATACCGGTGCCTACGTCACTCAGTGGCACATTCTCGTGTTTTGTCACACTCGACAGAAAATGTAGGGAATAAGACTCAGTCGTGGTCAATGCGGAGGTCAACGGTTTCATCTGGGATAACACCGATGAGGAAGATGCAATCATCTATACAGACAGATGCGTAGTACGGCACCAAAGAAGTGCATGGGCATTAACAGCGCGCTCGGCAGGCAGAATAGTCAAGAAAGACAGTGATGCATACGAGTAGCATGACGATGGAGGTGATGGTAGTGACCAAGGCATTCATCAGGTTAGAGTCACAAGACTACACGCACGCCTGTATACAGAGTGATTCGATGAGCATGATAAGAAAAGTGGAGGCGAGCTCTGTACGTATGCAATGGGTAGAGTCATTGCAGATGTAAAAAAAATACGTACGGCCACTTTGTCTACGTCCCAGGACATGCGGGAGTACGGGGAAATGAAAGAGCGGACAGGTTGGCTAGCTGCGCTATTGTTGAGGACGGTCAACCAATGGATCGGGCGGACATCATCAATGCCCTCCAGGAAGTGGGAAAGACACAGGACTTCGACAACCATGCGTCTATGTCACTCCTTTGGATGAAAGAGATCGGAGTTAATATGGGCACAGGCTGAAACGAGAAACTTAGTGGGCGTGTAAGAAGTCTAATTAACTAACACAGAACTGGAGTCGTCAGTCGCTGGACACTGAGGGACTTGTTGAGGAGGGGATCTGAGCACCTATGGACATGTTCGGAGTGCAATAACTCAATATTGAATTAAATAAAGAATAAAAATACTATCTAAAAAAAAAATTTAATGTAACACGAATTGCCCAACTATATTTAAGTAGCAGATTTGGCTGTCTGCTCTACATTTTGTTCTCGTGGTAGGGGCTCGGTACTGCTTCGGACTATCTATTGTTCTTTGTTTTGTTTTCTGTTGTTGATTATTTCTTATTTTTTTTCTGAGTGAAGTAAACATACCGCTTCCCCCGAAATGCTTCGCTATATCACAATTCACAGCACGTGTCAAATCATAATTTGCAACTACCAAAAAAGATAAAATAAAATGTTTCCCTCCCTGTCGGTAGTTTCCTTTTCTTTTTATGTTCATTGGAATCTTTGCTCTTCTAGTTTCAGTTTCCAGTAAAGACTTTTCTTGGTTTTTGTAGCTGCAATTTTCATCAATTCTAAAACTTCCATTAAATAATGAATAGTAGGAATGTCAAGACCTTTTCTTGTATAATTTTGGAGGGAAACAACCATAATCGTCGCTGCCATGTAATTTAATGATAGCCTGAATTCTTGCTTTGTAGCCAAATAGTTATATGATTAAAAAAAAAAATATGATTTAGATACACTTATAGGTTTTTCTCTTCCGAGTGCTGTAAACATACTTCTTACCCTGAAATGATTCGCTGATCTATCGCCATAATTATTATTTATCTCCAGTCTAAACCAGAGGAAACTACTATTCGTGCTGTTTCGTCCTATAACTGTTTGTCTTCAACGCATGTATTCAGCCTTACCATATAATGTAATAACGGAATATGTATAAACATAACATATAAGTTATTTCCAAATTGTGTTCGTAACCCTATGCTATAGTCATGAGTACACATGCGTGAAAGACATCACCAATGATAGCTATTTTTTTAGGTTGCTGAGTTGGCCGTGTGCTCTTCTAGCGTTTGGTTTTCGTGGCAAGGCGCTGTACTCACTGTACTGAGGAGTGCTGGTTCGATCCTGATTCGGATCAGCTATTGTTCTTTGTTTTCTTTTCTGTTATTGATTTTGTATGATTTTTTTCCGAGTGTTGTAAACATACCTCTTCCCCTGAAATGATTCGCCTTCCTTTCGGTAACTAGTGCACTTCTTATTTTGCATGGTGAAACTAACCGGAAATAAATTATATTATCCAGGAATCCAGCGCCCAGCGGCCAGACACTCAAATCAAATCAACTTCAGATCAGACTCAGAGCGCGAGGGATGTACAAGTTTGTGTTTCAATAAAAAATCAATGAAATGGAGCTTGTATATTCTATAGATTTTAGCTCTGCCTCCAAGAGAAACGATTTTGCATTTGACGAAAAGATATGCTGTACTTTATCGTGCAAAAATATTGTAGCTTTCAGTCGTGCTAGAAAGAGAGATAACGATGGGTAAGTAGACTAGTAACTTACAGTAAATTAAACTACTACTTAAGTTAAGTTTAGTAACTCAACTGACTATAAAAAATGTACTGTACTTTTAACTCTTTCACTACTTTCAGGACCAGGACAAAAAAAAACAGGAATTTTCAGATTTTGACCAGGTTAATTTGCCTGTTTCCAGAAATTGTACCATATATTATCTTATTCTCATTTGACTACTTCACACAAGTGACAATAATTTAGATAAATTTTTTAAATGTGGCATCTGTTATACAAATACATCATCGGAAAAGGGAAATCACTGCGGGAAATGGATACAGAAAATGAAAATAGCAATTCAATATATTTGTTTTATGTTTGATATGTGATTATTTTAAGGAATAAAATATTTAAAAAAAATATATAAAATATTCAAGGTAGATCATTTTTAATTAAAAATATTGTAATTCACTTACCCTTTGTATTTGTCCTTTTACATGTTTATGCGTTGCTATCCATTTCGTCTTGAAATTATATTACACTACATAAATCCAAATTCCTCCAAAATACAGTTTATTTGATTAATTTATGTCCACAAATAACGAAAAATTATATACATTTTTGTAAATGATCCCATCCCAGAATGAAAAATATTATAAATTTATGTGACGTCATAACAATATTATTTACAAATCAAGTTTATTATTTTTATTTACACAACATGTTTGTGGTTATTGGTTATGGAAGACCTCGGTATCACTGCAAACGAATCAAAATCCATAATTGCTCAACCGCCCGTGCCAGTGGTATCATCCGAATGTTTGTGATATGTCCCTAAAGTACCAGTTTTGTTATCAGAATAACTACCACTCGATTCCTCTGAGTAGTCTGAGGCACTGATAGTGCTGTAATAGAAGACATCCACTAGCTAAACCTAAGCCAGATCGTCTTACCTTTTTATCATAATTTTTACCAATATTCCGACCCATTATCACAACAACAACAAAATTATTGTCAGAGTATACTATGAATACTGAAATACTCTATTTCTGAGTCACTCAATAACAAGGTTTCGAACATAGATCTAGCTTGTTCTGCTCTATATCTATATCGTTTTGGTAGACTGCAAGACAAGAAGTATCAACAGTGGGTGTGGCCTTAATGTGACAAAAATTTGATAAATAAACAATGAATATAAATTAAAAATTTTCCAACGTTCGAAACTACGACCATGCCTGTATAAACAGAAAGATCAAGCGAGAGAACTCTCCTACTTCTGGGATTCAAGTATTGGTTGAAATAAAAACGAAAATCAGTGAAAACTAATCAAATATTCAGCTACACCCTAAATAACTGACATGTCGGTGAGTGGTTAGAACTGATAAATTTCATAGAACCGAGGTGTCGGATAATAGTCAGGAAAGAGATAATTAATTTAAGTATTAGTTACAAGTAAGACAGACTTCTTACTTAAGTAAGACTTTTAGACTTTGATTTGACTAACCAGTAACTTAAAATAAAACTAGTAACTTAGTCATTTCTCTAAGAAGCAGAAGTCTTTTACTTAAGACAGTTACTCAAATATCTTTCCTGCAGTATCATCATCAAGTACGTACCGGGCCTGCTGGCGTAGGTGGTCATGTCTCTCCACAACTTTCGATCTGGACGGTTATTTATCATTTCTGTTGTTGACCTTCTGCCAAGCCATTCTCTTAAAGCTGTCTGGTATTTTTTCTCTTCGTTTCCCTCTATCTCTACGTCCCTCAATTTTTCCAGTTGTTACAATATATTCAGTTATTCTCTTCTTATGACATGGCCAAAAAATGATGATTGTTAATCAAGTTAATGTTTCTTCCTAATATTGGAAATTAGCTCTCTTTTACTCTTTTTGCTTTGGCCTCTTTCAGAACATTTTCATTACTCTTCTTAGCTGTCCGTGGTATTCTCAGCATTCTTCTGTAAAACCACATTTCTACAGACTCCAGTGATTTTCTTGTCTGAATGTCTGTTGTCCTATTGTCCATGATTCACATCCATATGTTAAGACTGACTCTACATAACATTTAAGAACTCTTTTTCTTGTTTCTATTGTCAAAAATGGATTGCATAGTATCTTCCTAATTTTTTGGAAAGCTGCTTTTTCCTGAGCCATTAGCATCTCACCTCTTTTGTACATCTTCCGTCTGAGGTTAACAAAGTTCCCAAATATTTAAATTCATTTACGTGTTTTAATATTGTTCCTCATATTCCACATCCGGCTTGTTGTAGGTTATTGTAGGAACTACTGAGTTCTGAAAGATCAGACACCCCAAAGCCGTCTCTGTGCACACTGTGGGCTGTGCGTTTCATCCGTTTTGATCATGTTTCGCTATTCCAATTGTTTACGATGAATGATGATATCGTATGGCAGGGAACAGTTGGCTGTGTTCACTTTCTGTGCGGTTTCGCCTTATGTCTTTGGCGTGTGCTGAGACTGCTATGATGGGGACTACAGCTACCTTTCTTTGTTTGGGAGATGAGTTAGTAATTCAGATGATTCCACTGGCACAAGCGGTTGAGCAATTATGGATTTTAATTTGTTTGCAGTGACACGGGGACCCTCCATAACCAAAGAACCAAAGTTACTGTACTGTACTCTTCTACTGCCATTCTCCCTCTACTACACAGTATTAGACTGAGTCTACTAACTTAACTTAGTAACTACATTTAACTTCAGAATCTTCTACACTACTACTTAGTGCTCTACAGTAACTACTAAATAACTTAACTAAAACTGATAACTATATACTGAATATAGCTACAAAGTTTAACTCTTTCAGGTCCGGCGCCGAGTCCTCAGCGTGATCCGTTTGGACAACACCGATATTTAGGATATTTGGAATGTGGCTGAATATTTGTTTCATTTTCACTTGATTTCCGGTCGTGAGAGTTATTTTTCTTGATCTTCCCGGTTAGAACATCGTGTTCGGATGCTTGAAACTTGACAAATTATTCATTAATATTCATTGTTTTTTTTTCTGAAATTTCTATCACAAAATGGCCACGCCCACTGCTGGTAGTTCTTGCAGTACATCTCGCCCAAAACGATATAGTGCAGAACAAGAGAGATCTATGTTCAAAACACTGTTATTTAGTGAATCAGAAATGGACTATTCAGATTCAGACGAGAGTTTTAGTTTTTGTGGTGATAGTCATGATAATCGTAGTGGTAAGTCGAGTGGTAAGAAACCAAGACTCGCTAACTCTTGTTTAGGTTTAGCTGGTCGATGCCTCCAGTCCAGCACTATCACTGACTCAGAGGAATTTAGTGGCAGTGATTCTGACGATGAAACTGATACTATTCTGTCAGCCAAAGCTGACAGGACAGATGTGGCTAGGAACCCTGCTGATGGGTGGCATGAAGCCAGAGATGGAGATATCATAGGAAAATCTAGCTTCCAAAATGTAAATTCTGGATGTAAGTTAGATCTTCCAGAAAATGCTTCACCTTCCAAGTATTTTCTGAACCTGTTGACTGACACAATTGTTGACAGTCTGATTCAAAATATCAACAATTATGCTCAGCAAAAAATGGAATTGAGTACTCCTGTACGCAGGTATTCAAGTTTTGCTAAATGGACACTGCTGGACCGTAATACTTTTTTCAGTTTCTGGCAGTCCTGATTGCCATGGGAATGAATAAAAAAAATTCTATAAAGGATTACTGGTCCATTCAATCATTTAAAAGTAGTCCTTGGTTTAGGTGCATGTTTAGTCGGACAAGATTTTTACTCATTTATCAATCTATGCTTCATGCGGCTGGTCCTGATGCGGCTGGAAAATGTAAAATTGAGCCGTTCATCAATTCATTGATAGAAAAATTTCAAGAAGCGTTTTATCCGTTTGAAAATATCTGCATCGATGAGATGGTTATAGGCTACAAGGGTAGATTTAAGTGCAAGCAGTACAATGCCAGTAAGCCGAAAAAAATATCATATCAAATCATACGGACTTTGTGACTCAATCACCGGATACGTTTTCAACCTCCTGGTATATTTTGGTACGGACACAGCTTACAGGCCTGAAACAGACCCACATTCATCACATGCTGCTAAAGTTTTCGACAAGTTACTGGAAGGCATCACAGATCATCATCATGTGTTTGCTGACCGGTATTATACTTCCCTGCCACTTGTTCAATTTCTGCGGCAGAAAAATCACAACTACACTGGAACGCTAAATTCCAACAGACGCGGATTTCCAGCAGAAGTCAAAAATAAAAAAATATCAGTGAATGAGGCAAAGTGGTTCATCAATTATGAGGAGCAAGTTATGTGTGTCAGCTGGAGGGATAAAAAATCCAAAAAGCCCTGCAAATTGGTGACAACACATGGAAGTGTCACATATGAGGTCAGAAATGAAGGTAGGAGTCAAGTCAGGAAGCCATCACCCATCCATAGCTACAACCACTCCATGAATGGATGTGACAGAGTAGACCAGATGATCTCATATTATGGGAACCACACAAGGACGACAGTAAAGTGGTGGAAGAAAATATTGATATTGATGTGGATAATTGAGATCACACAACAATGCTCATATTTTATATAACTTGAGCCGCCCTAACACCGAAAAGCCTATGCCTTTTGCAGATTTCAAGGAGCTGCTTATTTATGATTTGTGTAGCATAGTAGGAGCAGAGACACCTATTCCTAACAACCTTCTTCAAGAGAGTTCTATCTCATTGATTTTGATGGGAAAGACCTGCAGTGTGTTCATTGTTCGGAGCAGCGGAAAGTAAGAAAACGAAGCAGCTATTATTGTACAGGTTGTCCGGATAAGCCACATCTGTGCGCTAAAACATGCTTTAGGGAATATCACACACAATAAGTACATATGTGTCAATAAAAATAATAAACTTGACTTGTAAATAATATTGTTGTGATGTACACAAATTTGGAAATTTTTTATTCTGGGATCATTTATAAAAATGTGCATAATTTTGTTATTTGTGGACATAAATTCATCAAATAAACTGTATTTTCGAGGAATTTGGATTATGTTGTGTAATATTTCAAGACAAATGGATAGCAACACATATCTGGATGGAAATGGGTAAGTGAAATACAATATTTTAAATTTAAAATTATCTACCTTGAATATTTAAAAAAAAAAAATATAACTATTCCTTTAAATAATGACACATCAGAAATATATTGCTATTTTCATTTTCTGTATCCATTTCCCTTTCCAGTGATAAATAACACATGCCACATTTATCTCAATTATTCTGTGAAGTAGTCAAATGAAAAAGGTATATGGTAAAATTTCTGGAAACAGGAAAAAAAGTCGAGTTTTCTGGTCCAAATCTGAAAATTCCTATTTCCTGTTCTGGTCCTGAAAGAGTTAACAAAGTATATATAATATTTGGGTGAAGTCCTAATTTAGTGTCTTTCTTCTAAACGAGCGATCTCCCATGATTGAATGTATATGTATCAACTGCCTCTAGTTTTTCCAAATAAATACAAAAGGGATGTTACTCCGAGCAGAAAGACACTAAATTAGGACATTTTATAAATATTTTATAGTGTCAAAGACTTCATGGGCTACCTAGAACACCACATTCTTTCCTCCATTAGTGGCCACCTTCCCATCTTGTATTACTGATACATTGATGACTGCTTTGGGGTGTCTGATCTTTCAGAACCTATTTGACCAAATTTTTGGACTTTGTAGTGTAGAGTCTTTTCACTACTCCATTGAAAAAAAATGTTTACTCTTTCTACCAATATTTTATAGTTCTTTTTAAAACTCATGCCCTCCAACCAAACTGTTAAACATTCTCTTAATTTCTTCCTCATTTGCCTTTCAGCGTCGAGGGGATATATAATTTGCTGTCTTTTGCTCTTCTGTTCGCTTCTGCTACTGTTGTTTCCAGAGTTTCCTAGTGCTTCTAATATTCTGTCAATCCATCTTTTTTGTGGTCTGGTATTCTCGCAGCATTTATTGAGGGCTTGTTGTATTGTATTTTGATCACAAAGCCTTGTCACATGGCCAAACCATTTTATCTGTTGTTTCTTTATATATTCTATGGTCTATGGCGGGAGCTATTCCTAGCTTTTTCTCGGTTCTTCATTTCTGATCTTGTCTCTCAGGCTGTTTCCCGTCATTCTTCTAACACATTTAATATCAGTAGAGGTTATTTGTCTTGTATTTAGGGTTCAGTACTGGCATTGGTAGCACAATGTTGGGATGAAGATTGTATTGTACAGTGCCCGTTTTGCCTCTAGAGTTATTTCCTTGTTGGACAATAGTGGTGATAACTGTCCAATGATTTGACAAGCTTTGTTGCATCTTGAGTCTATTTTTACTGTTTGTGAATTGTCATTTGTCACTAGACTTCTTAGGTATTTAAATTCCTCTACTTTATTTAGTTGTCTGCCATCTATAGTTATGTTAATGTTCTGTTTCTGTTTTGTGATATTTATGACTTCTGATTTTTTAAGTTGATTTTCATGTTGTATTTTGTGTCTGTGCTGTTGAGTCTATTTATATGTTCTTGTAGGTCTCCCATTTTTTCATGTATGCCTGATCATCTGCAAATAGAAGCTTGTTGATCTCCTCTAATCTAACCAGGTTCTGGCTGACCAAGGTGATGGTTTGTTTTAATTTCAGGGTGTGGATTATGTGATAAAGTGACAGAAAAATAAGTGTATTTAATGGATATATATTTGTTAAAAGTTGTGTAACTTTGTTCTATTCAAGGAGGACAAGATCAGATAAGTTTTTTAAAAATGTAACCATCTAAAAATCAACAGTTAGATCATAATAGATTGTATGTGACACCTAGCGATCTTGCACGTGGGGAAACATCTCCGGGCTACCTCAAATGAACATGTTTTTAAATTAAGCCCTTAACTTATAACTGACTCAGTAAGGGATAAACGCTTTATGCTCAAAGAAATCACATAAAAATATCAAACCATATCCTTATAATATCTTTAAAATTCACAACTCATAATTCATAGCAACATCCTAAAAGATTAGATTTTACTCTTCAGTAATTGACTAATTTGTAGACTTTTGACAGAAAGTTATAGTTATATAATTGTACCATAAAAATTTTGTTTGAGGATTGGTTATTGGTTATGGAAGGCCTCGGTTTCACAGCAAACGAATTAAAATCCATAATTGCTCAACCGCCCGTGCCAGTGGAATCATCCGAATTACTAACTCATCTCCCAAACAAAGAAAGGTAACTGTAGTCCCCATCGTAGCAGTCTCAGCACACGCCAAAAGACATAAGGCGAAACCGCGCAGAAAGTGAACACAGCCAACTGTTCCCTGTCATACGATATCATCATTCATCGTAAACAAGCGGGATATCAAAGCAGGACCTCCTGCAACAAGCCGGACTTGGAATATGAGGAAAACTGCAAGAAGGAACACTTTTCAGACATAGCCTTCAATGGTTCCTGCCGCCTATCCACCATATACCATGGGAGTTCACGTCCTCCCGAAAATGATGATCGTCATAGCACTTGATGATGTTAGGCCGTCATTGATGACTCCATTCCAAACATATAGACACACAGTGGTGGTAATTTATCATTTCCAATCCAACAGAAGCCACATGACCTGTAGTTAGTAAAACCACAGAGAGAATATGATTTTGTGACCTTCACTGATTCACTCTTAGATGTGAATGTGTAGTTTATACAAGAGGAGAAGTTTTCAACTACAGTGATCCCATTTAAGGCAATTCTGGGATAGCAAGGCAAGTCTCCTTTATAGCAGCAGAACTTGATGTTCTCCGCTCCCTTCTTGTAGCTGCCGCCACACACGATTCTGATGTCTCATTAACTTGGATATCATTCAAGAACAATGTCAGATTAACATTCCATAGATATGGCTCTGCTGATGAAATGCTTGGTGCAACAGTTGTATCAATCATACTGGAGGCTCCTGGTCTGTGGTCATTAATATCACAGACGGCACATGATGTTGTTATATTCAGTATTTCTTTCTGGGTGTAAATATGTGGCACACACATGGAGAGTGGTTTGTGGTCACAGTAATCCCATTAAAGGCAATTCTAGGGTAGCATGGCATAGCTGTTTCAGAGCAGCACAATCCTGTGATGTTTTCTGTGTTCGCTATAAAGCTGCTGCTGCTACACAATCCTGACCAATTATAGGTGTGGACATTATTTGTTTGAGGAAACTTCTGCAAATAGTACTATCTATCTATTGACCTTTCGTGTCATAGCCAGCACATAGGGCGTAGACCCAGATACTCCTTCTCTTATCTATCTCTTATCTAAATTTTTATTCTAGCAGTTTTCAATTCTTTTAAAGATATTTTATCAAATCTTGCCATTTGTCTCTGTTCTGTGCAAGCAGCTCTATTTGGGGCAGACCAAGCAGGTATCGAATGGATTCAAGGAGATTATTTGGAGGACCTCGACTTTGCTGATGAGATAATTCTCATCAGCAGTCAGATAAAAATGATGCAGGAAAAAACGTATGAACTATCATCAATAGCCAGCAAAATTGGGCTTGAGATCAATCATGAAAAGACTAAAGTCATGAAAAGCTTAATTCCAACAGACGACAAAATATAGATGGAAAATAAACCAGTGGAGAGATCGATCACTTTATCTATCTTGGAAGCCACATTGATCGAGAAGGGGATACAAGCAAAGAAATTAGAATCAGAATAGCTAAAGCAGCAATGTCTTTCAGAAGCCTGGAAAAGTTGTGGAAATCAAAACTAATCAGCACAAACACAAAACTTAGGCTATTCAAATCAAATGTACTATCAACCCTTACGTATGCGTGTGAAAGCTGGAAAACAACAAGAGATATAGAAACAAAGTTGAACGCATTTGAAAATAAATGTCTAAGAAAAATACTTGGTATAGCGGAACGAATTCAAAACTAACGAGGAAATTAGAGAAATCGCCAATCAACTACTAATATCTTCAGTAATAAAGAAAAGACGATGGTCATACATTGGACATGTGATGAGAAGAGATAATAATCGAATAACAAAGCAAAGCCCTCATGTGGGAAACAACAGGTAAGAGAAAAAGAGGAAGACCCAGAGAGACACTGAGAAGAACATTGATGAGAGAGGCAAAAGCAGCAGGAATTGGCTCCATCAATGAGATAGAGCTGCTTGCACAGAACAGAGACAAATGGCGAGATTGATAAAATATCTTTAAAAGAAATGAAAACTGCTAGAACAAAAATTCAGATAAAAGGAGTATCTTGTCTATGCCCTATGGGCCGGCTACAGCTCGAAAGGTCAATAGATAGAAGAAGGTGCTTTCATTATATCAAGGAGACCTTAACATGACCATACTTCAGTGGGAGATCTGGCTAGAGACAAGAGATTCTATCAAATGGGCTATGGTGAAAGCAAAGTTATCCAAAGGACATGCGATCTGATGATTATGATATATATATATAAGGATTCACAACAATGAAAATGTTCTGAAAGAGGTCAAAGCAAAAAGAGCTAATTTCCAATATTAGGAAGAAACAATCATCATTTTTTGGCCATGTAATGAGAAGAGAACAACTGGAATATATTGTAACAACTGGAAAAATCGAGGGATGAAGAGATTAGGGAAGCAAAGAGAAAAAATACCAGACAGCTTAAGAGAATGGCTTGGCAGAAGGTCAACAACAGAAATGATAAATAACTGTCGAGATCGAAAATTGTGGAGAGACTTGATCACCTATGCCAGCAGGCCCAGTACTTGATGATAAAATTAAATTTATTTGTTTTTAAATGTCAGAATTGCTCTTTTGCTCATGAACAAATGAAATTGAGACCTGGACTTTTGTGTTATTATATTTTAATTTGTGTCTCGATGTAGCTCAACACTGATATTATGTCTGTCGACTGTTCTTCTAATAACTGCATATCTGATCTCATCTCTTTTTGTTACACTCAGTATTCCTCTTAGACACTTAAGTGTCTTTGCCATTTATTATTTTGCGAAGGCAACACACATGAAAACTATTTAACCTTTTATTCTGCCTTGCAGGTAGTCCAAGTTTAAATAACATTTGTATATTATACTATATATATTTTGTCATGCAAACCTGGTTATGATATAGATGAATGATAATTCTCAAGCGATATCTAGTTACATTTTAATATTTGATAATTTTTCAGAATAGCTGTAAATTATGCTACAACTGCAAATGTATGAATTTGTTTTAAAACATATAATATGTATATATGTATTATGACTCCATTGTAATATAGTATTGGTGCTTATGCTCCAAGACATCAGTTAGTATCACATCAAGCCATCCTACTTTCCTTGAGAAAAGTATTAGTAACAAATTTTAAAGAAATTTTACCAGTCTGGAAAAATTTGTCAAATTTGGAAGTTCACTCTGAATTCATGGTTAACTACTTCTTTTCAAGTATTTTTTTTTTTTTTAAAGAATTGCTACATTTTTTAGTAGAAAAGTATTCATACTAACATAAACTTGAAAGAGTCACTAAAAATAATTATAATTACTCCTCTGTGTGATTGAATGAATTAAAAGGCTCATAGTTCAGCAACACTTCGGTTATGAGGATTGGAAATTTCAAAATATATGTCACTTTGATCAAATAATTAATAATTGCATTTAATAAATTGTTGCATTTTTAAATGCATCTGTTTTTTTTGCAGGGTTCTAAAGAATATCTGAGAAAATTTAATAAAAAATTTATTCATTGAGTACTAATGGTATAGAGAATATGAGGGATCTTTCTTATCTGGTCTCTGGAATAGTCTCTGGTCTATGGATTATTCTATAACTGCCGACCTCAATAGTTTGCAGTTTGTTGACGTAGCAGTGAGGTTCAATTGACTTTGCTACCCTTTTCATAAGCAGTCTTAAAAATGACCACAATTTAAATATTTCTTTTGCTTGTTTCTACCAGCCATATTAAGTCTTGTTTAAATTTTCAACTTACTCTAGAGTGTCTTGCTCTATTATAAAACAAAAGACAGATATTAATATAAGCACACACTATTGTGAAACATTTGATCATTAATTGTATAGTGTGTGTTTTACATTTGTTCCCTAAGTTCCTGAGTATACAATTAACTCAAGAACTTCTGATAGACACTGTCAGACGCAGTTTCTTAAGCAAATTCTCTCAAGGCTATTCTATGCCTTTTTGTCAGATTTTAAGTATTTTTATGAATGTATATTATCAGGAATGCCTTTGTGATGTCTTTATAGCTCAACTTTTGGTCTACCTATTTGTCTCTTCTTCTTGTGTAAATTTACAATTGTTGGAGGTTGTAGTAACTGCCCTTCTTCTAACATGTGCCAGCCATCTTGGTCTTTTGCTCCACAATGTTATCATAGTGGTTGAAGCCTAGAGCACAGCAGGACATCTAAGTTGGTTACTTTGTTCTGCCATTGATCCTGTACTATGGAGTACCATGCCTGCTGGTGTGGATGATCACGCTTCTCCATAACTTATCAATTATGTTGGTGATTTTCTAGTAATCCTTTCCCTTAAACTGTCTCGAACATTTTCTCTGTTTTCCCTCTATCTCTTCTTCCCTCAATTTTTCAGTTGTCACAAAATACTCTAATTGTTTCCTTCTTCTCATTACATGGCAACAAAATGATGATTGTTTCCAACTGATGTTGGAAATAACTTTCTTTTTACTTGGGCATCCTTTAAAACAACCTCATTACTCTTTTTAGCGGCAGTCCCTGATATTATCAAATTTCTTCTGTAAAACATATTTCTGTGTCCTCCATTAATTTTCTTGTATGTTGTCCTTTTACCCAGGATTCACAATATTACATCAGAACTGGCTCCACATAATACTGAAAAACTGACTCCTTTTTTTTTTCATTATCAAAAATGGATTACATAATACCTTTTTAATTCTTTGGAATGCCGCCTTTGCAAAAGCTTTTCTGCATCTCACTTTTGTTGTACATCTACCATCCAAAGTTAACAGTTTCCAGGTAGTTAAATCATTCTCTTTTCTTTTTCTTCTTTTCCACTGATACCTAAAAGGTGTCGTGGTTATATCATTTGTCATACTTGAGCTGCTCGAACTGTCTGAATTAATGATTTTCCTTTGTTGTTATGTCTCTGTCACTGCATCTATCCATCTTCTTCTGTGTTTTCCTCTTGGTCTTTTTCATGCATTCTTGAGAAGAACGCCCTTGATGGTGATTGGTGAGGATTTATTCTGACCAGGTGGCCAAACCATTTAAGTTGTTGTTCTATACATTCTTGGCAGTGTTTTGTTCCTACCATTTTTCTTATGGTTTCATTTGGTATTCTATCTCTTCTTGTGTTGTTTGTACTTTTCTCAAGCATCGCATCTCACATGTATTGATCTTTCTTAATTGTGATTTAGAAAGGGTCCATGTTTGACTTTCATAGCACAAAGTTGGTATGAAAAATGCTATTTATCATTTGTTGTTTAGCTGGCATAGAAATGTTTGGCTGTCTTAGCAATGGTGAAAGCTGGGTTGTGATAGCATTTGCTTTTTGTATTCTCATGTCAATTTTTCTGTCTTTTTTTCCATCTTCTGTGAACATTGTGCCCAAATACTTGAATTTTTCTACTTGTTTTATTACATTATTCTTGAACTTAATGTTTAATGGGGGAGCCGCGATAGCTCAGTGGTTAGTGAACTGGACTACCACGGACAAGGGGTAGGGTTCGATCCCAACCGACGGCTTCCGGGTTCACCAGCCTGAAATGGGTACCGGATTTTATTCTGGGAAAGTAAAGCAGCACGGGTGTAATACAGACCACATTACCCCATAAATCATGTGCTGAAGGTCTGTAAAACATAGGGTCACTAACACCATATTTCCCTATACGCCACTTGGTGTGACGGGGGTACTTTACTTTTTACTTAATGTTTAATGGGTGTCTTCATTTGCTTATTATCATAGCCTCTGTTTTTGCTGTGTTAATTTTCATACCGTAGTTTGTGCAACTTTTATCTAGAGATGTTATGTGCTGTTGTAGCAGGTTTTCATCCTCATATTAGGCATTGGTCATCTGCGAATAGTGGCTCGTTGATGTTGGAATCTTCAACCTCTATGTTATTATGTGATTTTAATAATCATTAACCTGTTTTATTCTACTATTCCATTTACTTTGTGCATTTAGGTGTTGTCTATTTCATTGTTGCAAGCATAACTTCTGTCTTTCTATTTTTAAGGATGATGCCTTTAATTTTACTTTCAAACAAGTTTTTGTAACTCAACTTTAATTTTTTGCGATTAAAATGATGTCATCAGCAAATAGGTTGTTTATAATGTGACCACGGCTGATATTCTTTTTATGTTCTTTATAGCTCTTAGTATTACCTCTATATACATATTAAACAAATCTGGTGATAATACACCCTGTCATTTATTATTATTTTGTAAAGCAGGACATATGGAAACTATAAAACTACAAAACTTATGATTTTAAAATATAAAGAAATTTGCCAAGAAGTCATTGAGATTTACAGAAAACATTAACAAATGTTTTTTATTATTAAGGGATAAACTCGACATATGTTTTGAAGTATGTGTTGTGGATTTAGACAAACCATGGCAAGAATATGAAGTTACAACATACACTTCACTTGTGACCTGTATGCGGTGGGATCCAACAGGTATTGCTCTGCTTGTGGTTAACGCTGCAGGAAGATTTAACCTTGGAAAATGAAGGTAAGCGTATATATGTATGTACACATTTTAAAATTAATTTGTTCTTCATTGATTTTAGAGTTAACATATCATTGGGCAAAACCTGTAGGTAACATCATTCGCTTTGAGCAGAAGACGAAGTGTGTGCATACTGATAATTCCAGTAACTTCCTGGCTGTGTACAAACCTATTTTTCCTTGCAGGTTGAAATTCCTACTTTTAAAATGTATTTCCAATTCTTGTGTTTTCAAGACTGCATCCTCATTGGTAGCTGTATGATATAAAAATATAATTGCTGAGAACCTTCAGAAATCTGTCATTGTAATGTTGTCATCCCCAGCACATATGTCCAACCTATAAGCTCTTTCATTGTCACTATTACCTCAACCATTGTGTTACCAGGACATTGTATTCGTGCAAGTTTTTTAAAGATTTCTCTCTCTCTCTCTCTGCGATCAAGACTCAATCAGAGTAGGATTCCAGACTCTCTCATGAAGTCAGCTGTCTGTTTAAGTGATTCGATTGCCCCATATAGTTTCTCTTCCAGAGAGGTGGGTGTGGACCACATTGCTCTTCTCAGGTCTGTGTAACTAGGGGCACTCCTGTAGAACATGTTTTGTAGTCATATTGTCCAGTGTACAGTGGCATAGGCTGGTTGTACCTATTTTGAATTTGGTGAACATGTGTTTTCTCATTCTATTGTGGCCAGTGCGTAGGCGAAGTATGATGACTTGATCCCTCCTTGATAGTTGATGATATCCGTCCCTCTCGTTATGCTTTGGGTGCTCTCGTTTCCATTTTTCATGGTACTGGCCTTTGAGGATGGATTTGGCTTCATCATAACTGAACGGATGGTTCTCTTGTGGTAATCTCCCTCCCTCTTTAGCTAAATTGTCTGCGTGTTTGTTCCCGTGTATATTACAGTGTGATGGTATCCACTGAATGACTACTCTCTGGAAAGTTATTGCATAAAGATTTGAGGCCTCTATATATAATATATTCTCATGCTGAAGACTTGGTTCTGGAATTTCCTGTAGCATTGGTTGATTACCCAATGTAGTTAAAACATTGTGACAGCAGTGCTATGGAACATTTTTTGCTCATTAAATACTAACCATGCAGAAAATATATGATAAATGAACAGAGATCAGTAAAAATTAGGAAGATCTAAACATAATGGTGTTGCTCCAGTTTTTAAAATTACACTATTCCACATATTTTTTATTTTCACTGATACACAACAAAACTATGAATGTTACTGATAAGATCTTCTGAAGTTTTAAATAACTTAAAAAAGCTTTGTTGCATTATTTTTCAAAATGATGTCCACAAAGACCACATTTTTTTATTTAAAAATTAATTCTAATTGAATTTATCACAACTAATCGCTTTGGTCCTGAAGTGATTCACAATCATTAGAGAAATTTTGTGTAGAGAGAAAGCTGTTAGTATGGAGGTAGATAAATCACATTAAGAAAAGAGAAACATCAATTTCTAAAAAAAAAAAGAAAAAAAAGTGAAGTGGTTGCCAAGCAACTACAGCAAGAAACAAAGAGTTGATTCCTGTTTTTGGTATTGAACATCATGCTGTTGAGAAGATTAATGCTGACCTCAATAACAGGTAAATTTATATGTTTCGCTTTTACTTAAAATAGTTTTGAAATTGTAATTGACAGCTGAACATGTAAATCTGGAGTGGAATCCAGCATACTCTTATATTTGTCTTTGATGTATCAAGCTGAAATTCCTAATTTCCATTGATAGGTGGACACGAAGGAAAGCAGAGCTTAAATAGCTTTTTTGGCTACTGAATGGTATACATCTATCATTGAGTGACACAGATTTAAAGTTTTTAAAGCAGTGGAACAATGAATTCCTACTTGTTTTCATTCAGAAACTGAACCAGAGCAAAAACAGTTTTTCTCATTTACACATTTATCAAAAAGTTAAATCTGGTTTTAATGATGTTGTTTTGTCTCTTACTGTGATTATGGTTATATCTTTCCACTGCTCATGTGTAGTAACTTCATTAAGTTCCCAAATATGTAGTAATGCAGAAATGCTGTACAGGCAACACAGACTTTTGAGTTTCAATTAGAGGACCTTAATTTTTACAGATGACATAGTTTGTATTAGTAATAGGAAAACAAAGCAAGACAAACAAATTATGTCTTCACCAGTTAGCAGAATGGGACCTGAGATCAACCATGAGAAGATTTAAGAGTAGTGAAATTTCAAGTTAGTCCAGAAAAAAATACTTGGAAGGAAAACTAGCGGTAGAAGTAGATAACTTCCTCTATTTCTGTTGCATGGATCAAGGAGACACAAAGAAAGTAATTAGAATCAGAATAGCAAAGGCAGCTTCTTTTTTCGTCCTCTAAGAGGTCTGTCTGTATCTGTGAAGTTGTCTTTATGATGGATTTGGTTATTTTTAAGGGACCATCAAATTTTATGTTTAATATAGTCTGTTTGATCAGTGTACTGAAGGCAGTATTGTAATATATATGATGCAGTTGGTGCATATTCATTTATTTGTATTTTCAGCTTTGAACTTTTGTGTACATGTGATCTCAAAGTAGATTGTGCCTGCTCTTAGTTGGAAGATGATTGCCTGTTTATATGGTTATAATTCTGTCAAGATTTTGTGCCTCTGGGTAATTTTTATCGTACTGAACTTCTGCTGGTATGTGGTCCGTAAGCTTGGCTGTTTCATTTTGCTACCATTCGTGACCAGTTTGTTAATTTTCCTGTTATATCACAAGAGGCAGCAATGACTCTCAAAAACCTCAAGAAAATATGAGTTATTGAGTTAGTTAGTGGGTCATCATCATTGCACTCCTAACATGTCCATAGGTGCCCAGATCCCTCCTCAGCAAGTCTCGAAGTGTCTAGCGACTGACGACTCCAGTTCTGTGTTGGTTGATTAGTCTTCTTACACGCCACTAAGTTTCTCATTTCTGGCTGTGCCCATCTTAACTCCCATTTCTTTCATCCGAAGGAGTGACATGGACTCATGGTTGTCGAAGTCCTGTGTCCTTCCCACTTCCTGGAGGGCATTGATTATGTCCACCTGATCCATTGGTTGACCATCCTCAACAATAGTGCAGCCAGCCAACCTGTCTGCCCTTTCATTTCCCCGTACTCCAGCATGTCCTGGGACGTAGACAAAGGTGACCTTACATATTTTTGACATCTGCAATGTCTCTACCCATTGAATACGTACAGATCCCGACTCCACTTTACATATCATGTTTATCGAATCACTCAGTATACAAGTACGGGTGTAGTCTTGTGACTCTAACCAGATGAATGCCTTGGTCACTGCAATCACCACCATCGTCATGCTCATCATCATCATCAAGTACCAGGCCTACTGGCGTAGGTGATCATGTCTCTCCACAACTTTTGATCTCGGCAGCTATTTATCATTTCTGTTGATGACCTTCTGCCAAGCCATTCTCTTAAGCTGTCTGTTATTTTTTCTCTTTGCTTCCCTCTATCTCTTCGTCCTCAATTTTTCCAGTTACAATATATTCCAGTTGTTCTCTTCTCATTACATGGCCAAAAAATGATGATTGTTTCTTCCTAATATTGGAAATTAGCTCTCTTTTTGCTTTGACCTCTCTCAGAACATCTTCATTACTCTTCTTAGCTGTCCATGGTACTCTCAACATTCTTCTGTAAAACCACATTTCTACAGACTCCAGTGATTTTCTTGTACAAAATCGTCATGATACTCATGGTCATAACATATGCACCACTTTGAGAAAATATGAACTGCGCAAGAGAACCTGTCATACAAATATTTGATGATGTTAATGTTTTTTTTGTGGAATCTGAGATTCCATATTATCTCAGTATATTCCACAAAGAGTCTATTATTTGTTAAAAGGCCTTTTTAAAAATCGATAATATTAAGAAGAAATGGTTTCTCTTTTTCTGTTTGTTCCTATAATATAATTTCTTAGGGTGAAAATATGATTACGGCAGCTTCTTCCTTTTCTAAATCCTTCATGCATAGCAGTATCTATTGTATCTTTGATTCCGTTCAAGATGATCTTACAGAATACTTAGAGGCTACTGATAAAAGAGTCATGCCTCTCCATTCATAGCAATTCTTGAGATTGCTCTTTTTTTGGAATGCTAACAAATATAACTTTTCCACTGTTTAGTACATTTTCTGCTTTCCTGATTGTAATGAGCATTTTCTGCAGGTGTTATGGCTATCAATTACTTTAGCATCTCAGACGTTTCTTCATCTGTAGCTTTTTTGTTACGGGTCTCTACTTTGTTCACTTGAACAAAGATGAACACTTTATTCATCTAAATTAATATTTAACTGTGAGGCTGTTGTGTCAGCTACAATATCTACTAAATGCCTTGATATTTGATGAATACCCTCTTTTGCTCTGTGGAAAATTTAGGAGAATCAGTGACACTCATGATAGTTAAATATTGTAAATATAATTAGGAAAGTCAAGAAAGCTCAAAGTCAGAATTTATTGCATTCTTGGATGCTGAATATGGTATTTCCTTTGCATTGTGACATTACACTAAGTGCTGGAAATTATCTTCAACTATTTTTGTGTGTTAAAGAATGGCACTTTAGCCTTTCTCATGGATGAAAATTGAGTGCTATAGCAAACACCTCTAATCTTCAAATGAAGATATCTCATGTTCAGACAGATTTCTCATCTAAGCGTGTACAAGCACACTGTACGATATTAATGAAAACTTCTGGAGACTCTTTAATTAAAAACTATTTCTCAGATTATATAAAATTTTCACTTGAAATACTATAATATGGCAGCATTATTATGTGTGAAATTAATCTGAAATCTATTAACTTTAAGAGAACTAAAAATAAACACTAGAAAGTGCTTCACTGGAATGTTATTTGAGACTTTCCTGACAGACTTAAAGTAATCATTGAGACACTTTTTTCAGTATATCTGTGTCTATCCTAACATTAATTTACTTAGTTTACTTGTGCAGAGCAATGAGTAAATTCTTTAAAGTTTTAATTTTATATATATATATATATATGTGCATACATGCACACACATACAACACACAACACAACAACTGATGCCTGTACTTTCTCACATTATGTTTTGTGTGGCCTTCAGTCAGTGAAAGGTTGAACCACACTGAACTGGTCTACACTAGTCTATAATTTGTGAAGACAAGATTGGTTGTTGGGCTTTTTAAATACTCTCATTTTTACTTTTATTGTGGCCCTTTTCGTCTTGTCAGATGGTCTAGTGGAGGCTATTGTGTATTTTTTTAGGTTTTGTTTTTGCCGAACAGCTTCTCTCGTGGCTAATTCTACCAATGTTTGACAAACACACACGGAGTGCACAAGTCAGGTCCACTGATCCGCAGGGTTTTCCATCCTTTTTCATGAGTTTTTTCTCTTCTAAGTTTTGTCTTAGCACAGTCTCAAATGATGTTATACCATTCCTTATACATGCTCTCCGTGATGTGCGATCACTTGCCAGATGTTCCCAGTCATTTTCACAGATGAAGAAGTTATTCAGAAATGATTTACAGATATCTCTATATTGTAGTTTAGGTCTGCCGATTTGTCTTTTTACGTGTATTAGTTCACCATATAGTATTTGCTTGGGGATGCGTTTTTCTTCCATTCGCTGGACGTGCCCCAGCCATTCTTAGTCTTCAACATTTGAGCATTGACATGATTGTTGGGGTCTTAGCATGTTGCAGGACAGTTAAGTTGGTTATTTTGTTCTGCCATTAACTTTGCCTACTCTGCCTGGGCACGAAATATGGAGATAGTTCTTTATCCAGTCGCACTATCCCCCTCTCGACTTCGTTTCAAGAATTTCCGAAGGAGGGACGAAGTCCATACGTTCGGAATTGAAAGAAGGTGCAGGGAATGCCAGAAAGATGGTTAACACCGTCTACTGCCTTAGGGTCCTCCTTCCAGATTTTTACACTGGGTGTACTCACATAACATTTGATTCTAACTAGAATCTGGTCCACAAGGTAGTGAAGGGTTTTTTGGTCAAAGTTTGCCTTCTTCCTCATAGTGTGGGTGCCAACCAGGTTTACAAGTATTTTTACTTTGAATGATTAAAAAAATGGTTTATTTAAATTTAGTAATTTTTGAATTATTCTTTTGTCATCGCTGCACTGTGAATGGTTTTGTATTTGTGTTAGTATACAGGCAAAAGCAGCTTTCCAACAAATGAGGAAGATACTATGCAATCCATTTTTGACAATAGAAACAAGAAAAAGAGTTCTTAAATGTTACGTAGAGCCAGTCTTAACATATGGATGCGAATCATGGACAATAGGACAACAGACAAGAAAATCACTGGAGTCTGTAGAAATGTGGTTTTACAGAAGAATATTGAGAGTACCATGGACAGCTAAGAAGCGTAATGAAGATGTTCTGAGAGAGGTCAAAGCAAAAAGAGAGCTAACTTCCAATATTAGGAAGAAACAATCATAATTTTTTGGCCATGTAATGAGAAGAGAACAACTGGAATATATTGTAACAACTGGAATATATTGTAACAACTGGAAAAATTGAGGGATGAAGAGATAGAGGGAAGCAAAGAGAAAAAATAACAGACTGCTTAAGAGAATGGCTTGGCAGAAGGTCATCAACAGAAATGATAAATTGCTGCCGAGATCGACAGTTGTGGAGAGACATGATCACCTACGCCAGCAGGCCCAGTACTTGATGATGATGATACAGCAACTGATGGTTTTATTGTTTTGTGCATGATCATTTCTTGTTCATACAAAAGTATAGAATAGTCATTACTTTTTTATAATTAAATTTAGTAATGTTTTGCACTAATTTCAACTTAATGTACTGAACTAGTTAATGTTTAATGCAGAATTACTTGCTAAATGTATGGGAAGAAGCAGGAACAGTGGAGATGGATAAAGAAGAGGTGTTAGTTCTTGCATGGCTGCACAGTGGAGCTCAGGTTAGTGAGTAACAAATTGAGGTAAATATTTTGCAATAAAGGTAGTTGTACATTAGACTGTTATCTAATTATATTATATTAATAAAGTTTTTGAAGAATTTCCAAATAGAAGATCCCTTACAAATTAAAGAAAACCCATAAAAAATGGAGAGTAGGCAAACTGGTTTATTCTATCTATTCACATTTTCAGAATCCAAGAAAGTTAGTAATGTCTCTTAAGCACAAATAAAATAGTAATGACAATTGATAGTTTTCAAATTATAAAAAAAATGTTGTTCAAGCTTAAAGAAAATGATAAACTTATACATTTTATTTACTTATCTGCATTTCATTTAAAAAAAAAATGTATAGCTCACATGCTGCATGCATCAGTTTCTACCATTGTCATTATCGAATAATATAAGAATATCGCCATAAGAATATCGTTATCTGCATATAACTTATTAATAGCAAGATCTATTATTCTTATGGCAGACAATATCTCAGCTTTACTCCTCATAACTATATTAAGATTATGTGAGAGAATAATTATTATAGTCAGAATAAAAAAAAAATAATCTAATATAAATTATAAAATATTATATGCAATATACTTCAATTGCAGTATATAACACATATTTGACAGAATAGTTTCCTCATTTTGAGCCCTTTTTATTTTTCAGACATTATTTAACCCAGAATCTAGGGAAGTAAATTTGTACAATGAGAAATTTACACGAGCAAAGATGTCCCCATCTGTCACACAGTTTGGAAAAAAGCCAGTTGATGGGTGGATAGCTGTCACTTCAACTGGAATGGTTTGTAAATGATATTTTTACATTAATCTGTCATTAAAATGTAATCTTACTTCAAATAATTGTTACAGTAATTTAGAATAATTTAGTACTTATGTAAGTATAATACTTAGAATGAAAATAATTTGCATACTGCATAGACTCATGGAAACTAATTGTATGCTAACAAAATTTATTTTAGATTCACATAGGTCTGATGCCTGATCAGACCACTTCACTAATTACATCCAAGGTCTGCCTTGGACAAACCAACACTCATGTTGCTCAAGCTGATGTTGCCTTTATGCCAGATGGACAAATTTTGATTGCTGCAAGTGATGGTCAACTTTCTTCATCAGTGCACTGTTATGTTGCATCTTTATCTTTGAATAATCACCAGTGCAAAATTAAATGCAGTGCATCTGCAAGTTTCTTTTAAAGAAACAAATTGTGGTTAGTATATTTGTAACCTTGACTTTGTTTTTGTATTGTGTCAGAATTGACACCATAATTAATTAGTTTTGGAATAGTTATATTAGTTTACTTTGTTTTTGTATTGTGTCAGAATTAACTTCATAGTTAATTAGTTTTGGAATAGTATCCAAGGCTAATGCAAAAAATAGGGGACATAGCAATGCAGTCTCATCTGTAATCAGGAAGAGAAGGTGGACATTTGCTTTCAATGTGATGAAGACAAATAACCAAAGAAATACAGAACAATTTACACAACTTTTTCAAAATGTATACATTGGAAACACTTTTCAATCACCTTTATCACATAATTCACATTCCAAAATTGGCCTCAAATGGGAAATGAAAAAAAGAAACTCAAGAAGATTGATAAGAGAGCAATAACAGCAGGCATTTATTGAGATTGAGTAGCTTGCCTGCAATAGGGAATTATAGCGAGGTACACTGTGATGTCTGACAATGCTGGAAGGATGCAGGGTGTAAGTAAATACACTAATTGTTGTGCTTCATCTGATAAAAGTATGTGTGTGTGTATCTGCTGGTTTCAAGATGGTGGAATAGAGTTTATGTTTCATTGACTGCTGCAGGATTTGCATTTGGAGACTAATTAATTTTAACTTTCTATTGTATATCCTTTTCCACCTAAGAATGTTATTTAATAAAATTTGGAGTGAAGAAAAAGTTACTACAAACTGGAAGAAAGGGATCATTATCAAACTACCTAAAAAGGCAATCTTAACTCAATAACTGGAGAGGAATTATGCTTTTATCAGTTGCCTCTAAGGTTTTCTGTACTGTGGATAGAAGATTGTGAAAGAACATGATCGACTACGCCCACAGGTATGGCACACGATGATGATGGCTTGCAAAGATATTGTAGAATATTGTAGGACTGAACATGCTGAATGCAGAAAAATATCTTTTCAGAATATGAAGGCAGAATGTACACAGACATAAATTTGTCTTGCTAATGTCACAAACACAAAACATTGAACTCGCAGAATATTATTTGGAATCATCCAAATATCAACCATCTAGCTTGCCTCGTTTTGAACTTAGCTGAAACAACTGCTCTGAAGTTTCCTCTGTACTGCATGGGATGTCCAGCTTCTCAGACATGCATACAGAAAATTTAATTCACCGCTATAATTTTAAATAAGAGGTGAACCTGCTACATATAGGGCTTATTGATGACTCAGCTTGAGCTCAGTATCAATCCACTCCTTATTAACTGAATTTCTGTAGCCCTTTTTCAGTGAATGATAATATTATTGTTATGGATTCAGTGGCCTGTGAACTGATGCCTTTTTCCCAGCGCCATATAATGGTACCTGTAGGTGTATCTGGTGAGTTTTTTTGTTGTTCTATACATGGTATTCCATTTATCAGACCTTTGAGGAAGCAGAATTGTTCTGATATTGGTGATCTTTGGACAGTCAAAAAGGTGATATTCTACTGTTTTATATAGGTCTTCACAGAGTGAATATGCTGGAGTTTGGTTTCAATGTATTCTTTTAATATGGTTATTCACTGGAATAATAATTTCCGATTGTCCATGATGGCGGTTTGTTTTAATTTTGGAATGTGAATTATGTGATAAAGGTGATTGAAAAAGTGTTTCCAAAGGATATACATTTAGAAAAAGTTGTGTAAATTGTTCTATCAAGGAGGAGGATAAGGGCTACCTCCAGCGTGTCTTTTTAAGTTAAGCCCTTAACTTATGACTGACTCAGCAGGCCTGTAAGGGATATATGTTTTATGCTCAGAGAAATCATGGAAAAATGGAGATAGATAAATATAAAGTAGCAATCATCAATATATGCATAATAAAAAAATAAAGAAGTTGAACTTATAGAAGAAATGTCAAAAAAGGAAAATTAAAATACTAGGATTAGCCGACACCAGAGTAAAAGGACAACAGATTAAGAAAACACACACGAACCAAGCAAAAATATTCTCAGGAGTAGACAACACAGAAAGAGCTATACACAGAGTAGGCTTTATCATTGACCCAGCAAAGAACATTCTTGAAATAAAATACAACTCAAAAAGAATTATCACAACCAGACTACTAGAAGATGACCAAAAACAACTTACATACAAATTTATGCATCTTGTAAGAACAATTAAAAAGACAGTGGAGAATTCTAGAAAACACTAAATGAAATTGTCAACCATATTGATGAAAGCGACGACATGTTAGTGATATGAGATTTTAATGGAAGGTTTGGAAAGCGCAACAGCAAGAACAGAGATATCCTGGGACCCTTTGGCGATAAGATAACTGAAATAAACAAAAATGGAATCAGACTGCTGGAAATTATGTAATCAAAATGATTTATTTATCACCAACACATTCTTCAAACACAGAGTCGCAATTATACATCTAGTGCAAATGGAATGACACATTCTGAAGCCAGATAGATTTTATACAAACAAGTAAAGAGTAACCGACAGCAGAGCTATCCCTAATATCACTGACGACATGGACCACAAAATGGTTATGATTACACTCAGACAGCCAAATACAAAAAGAAGATACGAAAACAAACAAAGGAGGCAAAAAGAAGAATACACAATAAAAATAAATCAGTTAAAAGATCAAG
Source organism: Megaustenia siamemsis (assembly GCA_032433765.1). Lineage (NCBI taxonomy): Eukaryota > Metazoa > Mollusca > Gastropoda > Stylommatophora > Ariophantidae > Megaustenia > Megaustenia siamemsis. The sequence continues at coordinate 19,709,228 of JAVIAB010000102.1, forward strand.
AATCAAGGATAACCCTAGATGAAAAACTAACAGAGGAATTCAAGAAACTACCAAATGATGTAAGTACAATAGAAGAAGAGTGGAAACAATTTATGAAAATAGTCAACAACGCAGCATCAAAGAGAGGACATCGAAGTAATCAAATATTAACCAAGAAATAAAGCACAGGAGATAGATGACATACCAGTAAAAATAATAACAGGAGTGACATGGCTGCCCAGAATATTCAATGCAGCATGGCACCAACAAAAAGTTCCAGAGGACTGGCAATAGGCAATCATCGCACCAATAAGAAAAAAGAAAGGTAACAAAAGAGACTGCAATCAATATAAAGGTATATCGCTTCTCAGCCATGTAGGAAAGTTATATGCCAAAATTGTGGAAAAAAAGGCTGAGACCAATAGCGATTCTCAAATGGGGTTCTGAAAAAAACGGGGGATGTACGAACACTCTATTCACCTTAAAACAGCTAACAGAAAAAAACGACAGAACACAATCAAAATTTGTACATAGCTTTCATCAACCAGGAAATAGCATTTGACAGAGTAAGTAGAGAATCATCATCCTCATCATCGAGTGCCTTCTCTGCAACGAAGGTTGGCTACCATGGAGCGCCATTCTGCTCTGTCTCTTGCTTTGATGGTTATTGATTATCTTTCCATTAATTTGTATTCCTGGCATCTCTATAATGTTTTTAAAGATTTGCTCAGTGTATAGATTGAACAAGCTTGGTGAAAGGATGCATCCCTGTCTTACTCCTCTTTTTATATCAATGGGTGTAGGGTTCTCTTTGTTATATTTTATTATTGCTGTTTGCTCCCAGTATAGATTACATATTAGTCGTATGTCCATGTCATCTAGATGTATCTCTTTTAGGCATTGTATAAGTAGTTTGTGGTGTACTCTATCAAAAGCTTTGGTGTAGTCTATGAAGCAGGCATATATTGGTTTGTTTACTTCTGTGTATTTTTCAATTAATGTTCTCATGCAGAATATGGCTTCTTTTGTCCCGCTATTTTTCCTAAATCCAAATTGCTGCTCATCTAATTCAGTATTGATTTTATTACATAAATAGAGAACAACTGTGGCAATACTAACAACTTATGGAGTAAGCCAACATCTAACCAACCTAATTAAAAGTCTCTACATCAACAGCAGCAGGCTACACAGACCACTTTGAAGTTAGATCAGGTGTAAGACGGGGTGCAGACTATCTCCCTACTGTTTATTACAGATATAGAATATATATGCAAGTTAGCCAACCCATCAGAGACAGAGGAGATAAACACTTTTATTTGCAGATGATCAGGCACTAATACATGGAAAAATAGAAGACCTACAAGAACACCTAAATAGACTCAACAGCACAGGCACAAAATACAACAGAAGTCATGAATGTCGCAAAAGAGAAACAGAGCTATAGAAGGCAGGCAACTAAAACTAGTAGAGGAATTCAAATACCTAGGAAATCTAGCGACAAGCGACAATTCACAAATAGCAGAGATAGACTCAAGATGTAACAATGCTTGTCAAATTATTGGACTGCTATCACCATTATTGTCCAACAAGGAAATAACTCTAGAGGCAAAATAGACACTGCACAGAACAATCTTCATCCCAGCGATGTGCTACCAATGCCAGACCTGGACCCTGGATGCAAGAAGATAAAAAAAAAAAATAACCACTACTGAGATAAAATGTGTTAGACGCATGACAGGAAACAGCCTGAGAGATAAGATCAGAAATGAAGAACTGAAAAAAAAAGCTAGGAATAACCCCCTTCATAGAGTGTATAAAGAAACAACAGATAAAATGGTTTGGCCACATGACGAGACAGAGTGATCAAAACACAACACAACGAGCCCTCAATAAACATTGCGAGGACACCAGGTCCAAGGGACAAACACGAAAAAGATGGATTGACGGAATATTAGAAGCACAGGGAAATATAACAGCAGCAGAGGTGGACAGAAGAGCAAAAGACAGCAAATTATATCTCCCCTCGACACTGAAAGGCAAATGAGGAAGGAAATGAAGAAGAAGAAGCCAGGTTACATAAGAGGTTCTCAGTCTGGAAATAGTGGTTTGGGCTTTTCTCTTTATATTGTTAACATTGTCCTGGGTGTTTGGCTTTGTCGTGTATTTAAAAGGTTCTCTCCCTGTTTTTCGCATGGCCCATCCATTCAACCACTTTACGCTACTGTTGGAGTTTATGATTTGATTGGCTCCCTTTAATGAGATGGTGATGTCAGATTGTGTCTGTTGGATCTCTCTTAGCTAATGTATCTGAACCAACAATGATATGCCCTGGTCTACCACAGTGCACACCATTAACTCCGGTGCTGTTCTAAACTTACACTGTGAAGTAGTCAGGGGGACATTTGGGGCGATGTGTAAAGTATGGTGCTTCATTGATTGCTGCAGAATTTGCATTTCCTTCCAGTGCTGCTAGATATTTGTATGTAATTTGTGTTTCTGAATAATTGTATTTGATGTATTATTTTGTTATTTAATTGTTTACAAGCAGTGCTCTTTTATCTTAACTTATCTCCTTTACGGTAAAACAAGAAAATTGTTATATACCAGATTAGATTAAAAAGTTAAAAAAAAAAGAAAAGAGAAAAGTGGTATGGTTACAGCTTTACGTAGATGAGGGACAACACAAAACTCAAATGATGTAGAGACTTAGTAGTTGCGACTCACCATACTAACACTAACAGTCACTAACACCATATTCTCCATACGCCTAGCAAGGCGTGGAGGGAACCTTTACTTTACTTTAGTTGCTGCTCACTACTAAGCCACATCATTAAAAATTTTTCTCTTTTTTTTTTCATTTTTATCCTTATCAGCTTTATAGCAGCTTCACAATTGTATGCATTTTTTAATGTCTTTACCCCTAATGTACCAGGTCTCTCAAACTCTAGTCTGTTAACATTTGTATTAATGTTATGAACACAACATGATAATGTAACCTGGTGGCAACTATAGTTTTAAATTCATCATCATCTAGTTTTTTTTCCTGTTGGAACAATGCTCCTATGAAGTTTGCTCTTTCTGTGTCTGCAGCAATCAATCACAGCTCATTTGTAATATTTTGCACCTACCTTCTTATGTCTTCCTCCTTCTTATTTACCTGGAACTATACCCTCCATAAATATCTTCTCTGGCCCCATTGTCGTTTTACATGACCAAAATATTTTGTTTTAATTGTTTTTATGTTCTTTATCAACCAGTTTTCTTAAATGTTAAGTATCTGCAAAATTTATGTTTAATCATTTCTCCATCCATGGAAAACCGAGTACTCTTCTGTAATATATGTATTTGAAGTCACTGATGCAGATCAGATTTCAGCAGATCTGTTGATAATCTGTGTTTCAACCATATGTTGTTATAGGAAAAATACAGGCTACAAATACAATTCTTCAAATTCAAAGTTTTATTACTATATGAGTTACTTACTGTGTGTTGTGCATACGAAAATACACAGTTATTGCACAGTTACCATGCAAAACATGGTGAGTAAATTGCTTGAGAACATAATTGCTGGTAAATTCTCCTACTAACTGGAGAGACTACATCTTTCATCTACCCTTTGAGGGTACCATCTAAACACAAAGACTTGGGTAAATGCTATAATCTTTGTCCAAGATGTGTATGAAGGCTTCTATGCAGGGATTGAAATCATTGCTGCTGCAATTGCCTAAAGGGTGCATGCAACAGAATACTTCTGGATTTCCTGATGAGTTTGTTGAATTCAATATCAGTTCTTTCCTCCATTATTGGATTTTTGCAGTCCTTTTCCAACAAAAGGTTGTATTTAAATGTATGTGGACCTCCGAACCAATGACAGTTCATCCCAGCTTTCCATGGGGTTCACCAGTGTATCTCCTATGTTGTTCAGTGCCTACACAGTGAGATGGTTATAGTTATGGAAGGCTCCTGTATCACTGCAAACGAATTAAAATCCATAATTGCTCAACCACCTGTAGCCTGTGGAATCATCCGAATTACTATCTCCCAACAAAGCACACACCAAAAGACAAAAGGCGAAACTGCACAGAAAGTGAACAAGCCGGACTTGGAATATGAGGAAACTGCGACAAGAAACACTTTTCAGGCATAGCCGTTAATGGTTCCTGCCGCCTATCCACCATATTGACAGGAAGTTCATGTCCTTCTGAAAATGATGATCGTCATATTTTTAAAAAAAATGTATATTGCTTGATGATGTTAGGACATGGTTTTTGACTCCAATATCCGAACATATGAAACAAAGTCATCGGATTATCCCCATCGCACATCAAACAACAGACCGTAAGATCTCCCTGCAATGTGAAATTATAAACCAATTCATGTCTACCCTCTATCTCACATTGAATCTAGACAACATCCCTCCTCACTAACATGAAACTCCGGGAGTCACCCCGCTGCTGCAAAGTCATGAACTAAGCTCCGTCAATTCGCCTTTCATCATTAGCATATGGCTGGTCTAGGGATATACAATCAGCCATCATGACATATACAAAACAATGGCTGCGCCCATAAATTACTCTAGTGAATGCAGCCAACAACGCACAAAACACAGTGCAAGATCCCTAAAGTGAAACCTTCTGTTGACTTGCCAGAGCAGTCCTTATTAATGAGTTGTTACATGTAAATAAATGGCATCAAACATTTCCGACGATGGCCATTGAACAGCATTCAATGTGTTGACATAAACCGCATATCAGCTCTAGATGGGTAAAGGTCGCATTCACACACAGAAAGAATCACAAGCGAGCAAATCTTAGGACGGGGGAGAACATTATCTTACACTGATGAAGTTTTGATATATTGCCAGGACAGATACAAGAGTGTGAGTGTTGTGGGATAACTTCAGGCAGAGCTTGATCGTATAAATGTGTAATGTGGGAAGGCTAGAGCACTTGATAGCTAGATGACAGCAATGGTGACATGGTTTTCTTTGAAAAATACTAAGTGTGAATCTGTGTTCAGAGGTTGTGGAGAGAACTCATGCAATGAGATACCTAGTAGTTGTGTTTGATCTGAGCTTTGCTTTTACAAAGCATGTAGACCAGGTGGTATTGAAAGCCAGAAAGAACCTATCTGCAATGTAGGTCATGGCAGAGTCATCTTGTTCTCTTATACCAGGGCTGGTCCTGTCTGTGATTGAGTATGCACTGGCGATCCTGACTCTCAGCAATATGCAGATAGAATGATTGGAAATTATACAATATGAGGCAATGCGCATCATCCTTGGAAGCACAAAAGATATTGAGTTTAGACTGATACACTACATCCTCAATTTTTCTACCATGGCAGACAGAATATGATTGCCATGCATGTTACTATAGTCCGTTCAGAATCGTTTGCCGAGATGTTATGATTTATAATTCAAAAAGTTCTTGATGATTTCTCATGATTTTTGGCATACGGTGTTAAAATGTCCATGTCACGAGAAAATATGTGTTACTCGATGTCTAGCTATAACGGTTTTCTTAAAGCGGCGAATTCCTTTGATCTTTGCCCATGTAACTATTATTTTGACCCTAATCAAAATGTTTTACAGTAATCTAGTGCAACGATGACCCATAGGCGTGTCCATAAAATTTTACTTGGTGGCAAGTATACAAATTTTAAATTATATATAGAACTTTTGTTCGTAGAGTCAATTTGATATAGTTCCATGCTCTTGGTGTGAGTTTCCCAAATGTTGTCGCTGCCTTTCAAATACGTACATTTAGTTCCTCATCTAAGGAAAGTGTGGCTGTAATAGTGGATCCAAGATAGCTGAACTTCTGTACTGACTCAAGCAGGCTTCCATTCAAAGTAATGGTTGTTGGTTTGCTTATAACATATTTTTGATTGCTTGGGTGGTCTTGAACAATAAACTGTTTAACAAATCAACTAGGAAATTTTGCAAATCAAACTATTTATCTGTAGACTTAATCAGAGTAATGATCATTCAGAATCAGACGAGTCAAATAGGTCGATTACTGCTTTCGGCTGAACAAACAACAAACCATCCTTTTTCCAATATTCCTCTTCTTGTCGGAACACATGATCCTCACATTTTACCCAGTAGTCTTTATTTATATTTGATAGAGCCTGATTTGTAAGTGTCTCAACATCGCATAATTTGAAAGTTTTATTTGTATATGCTACGTGTCCTTTAACTTTTGCCCAAACTAGTTCTATAGGATTTAAGTGTGCATGATATGGAGGTAGTCTCAAACATCTATGTCCATGTTCTTGAATTAACTTGTCTATTTTAAATATCTTTGTACGTTGTGTCTGTTTTACAAGGCTAAGCAATTCCGGTTTCAAGTAGCTGTCGTTAACTTGTATGTGTTCTTTTATGAGCCACGTTTTGATTGCATCTTTTGTACTTGATGATGTTGGGATTCTATCTTCTACGTTAACTACGTTATGGTATGAAGCATTGTCCATTATCAGACAAGAAGGTCGATCTAATATTGGAAGGATACTTTTCTCGATCCAGTCTTTAAATATGTGCCCATTCATTTCGGAGTGGTAGTCTCTATTGTCTATGGATTTTGAAATGAAAACGAGATGAGCATTCTGCAACAACCCATTATGTCTGCTACCTGCATGTGCAACTATCAAACGTTGCCCTTTACTGCTTGGTACTGATCTTTTAATACTTCCATCTGCTAACTGCCATTCCTTTTCATTTGTATGATGAGCGTTGATCCAAGTTTCATCTAAATAAACAATATCATAATCATTTTCGCGCATTTCCTTCACTTCACGTAAATACTTGCTTCTAAGAGCTACTAGATGTGGCTTCTCACAAATAATGTTTTTTCCACCAGCATACTTTCTAAAGGTGAAGCCTGCACTTCTTAATATTTTCCATAATGAAGTTTTTGATATTTCAATGTCATTGTTAGTTTTCAGCCAAAGCTTCAACTTTCTAAGTGTCACTTCTTCGTTTATATCAAACATTCGACAGATTTCTCTTTTACTAGGTCCTTATCAAAACTGTCTAATGTTTCTTTCCTTCCTTGCTTTCTTGCATTTGTTGGCAATAAATATCCGCTTCCTTTAACTATTCGATCAAATGAACGTCTACACAAACCTAAAATATGCATTGTTCTCTTCTCAGGGTTTGATAAAGAACAATAAAGATGTCCCTTTTTACGCTCTCTGCAGAAGTATTGATAAATCTTTATAGCAATGTTATGCTCAGTAAAATATTTTGCCTTTATATTCATTCTCACATAGACTTGCAGAAGATAATATGGATAGTGCCGCCTCCTTTCTGTAAATATTGAGATTTGCCTCTGAATTATGACTCGAACTCGAGTCTACGGCCGTGATTTTGACGTCACATAATTTCCGGTTTTGGCTAAAATGTCATTTTGTGCTAAACGGGAAATTTCATATGTAACATTTCTTTATAAAAATTTATAGTGGAAACATAAATATTTTAGGACGGTGCGCATTCAGCCGTGAAGGTCATGCCTATATGTTAAAGAATCAGCTGTGAGATGTAAGCATCTACATAATCCCGCCGGTGTTTATAATATCGATTAACTTTTTTTTATATAGGTTAAATAAGGCATCTTTGAAACTGGATCACATTTCTTTGATAAAAAAATATTTTTATAGCGACATTAGTATTCTAAACCTAACTTCAAAAGATCAATGCAAATGAACAATAAGTTTTTGAAAAAAATAAATTAATGTCTAGGCAAACGAATCTGAACGGACTATACCTTTGAATCAGTGCAGACCCACATCATCTGCTATACCATGAATTTATGAGTACAAAAGGCAGTAGTTTAACAAGAGGAAAATCAGGGATGGGACAAGCAATGGATATCAGGTGTGTTCAAATGAGGATATAGAAATCAGGGAAGAATGGGTGCCAGTGTCATCAGAGTGCAGTACATCCTTTCCTGTCATAATCACACTGGACAGAGAATGAAGACAATAAAATTCCTTGGACGTTGAGACAGAAGTGCAGGCCTCAATTTTTGAGAACTCTTCTGAGAATAATGCAGTCATTTACACCGATGGGTCTGTTATTCAGGACGTGCAGAGCTTGTGGACTTTCAAGGCTCTTTTTGGAGGAGGAACAGTGGTGCTTTCACATTAAATACAAGTAGTTTAACCATGGAAATTATGGCTATCATTAAAGCATTAGCATGGCTTGACACACAGACAGAGACACATGTGTCTGTTTCCTCAATAAGTATGCTCAGAAATGAGATCACAATTGGCTGGACTTGACGGCAGTGGTTAGAGTCTCTGGGGAGGCTCTATTCTAACAATAGTGTGTTTCATTCTTGTGTCAGGGCATGTGTTTGTAAGATGTTATGAGTGTGCCTACAAACTTACCATTTTGGCTGATGTTGAGTGCTGAGGGTCAGTGGACCACACTGACTTTCTGAATGCCCTCAGGGATGTTGGACAAAAAAATGAGTCAATTTATGCTGAATCCACAATCATGAACAGACTGCATGAATATCATGTCAAGGTGGGAGATGCCAGATGTGAGCTTCATGCAGGAATCCTAATGTATCAGATTGGGTGTTTAAACTTTATTATTCCTTATGATCTATATTATTCCTCATGATCTATTTGTGTTGTTACTTTTGTTTGTCATTTCATACTTTTGTTGAGGGATCTCCTTTTGCTTATGAGTATCATTGTTATATGTTGCTATTACTTCTATGTAATAATTATCATGAAAAGCTTAATTCCAACAGATGCCAAAATATACATGGAAAACAAACCAGTGGAAGAGATCAATCACTTTATTTATCTTGGAAGTCACATAGATCGAGAAGGGGATACAAGTAAATAAATTAGAATCAGATTAGCTAAAGCAGCAATGTCTTTCAGAAGCTTTGAAAAGTTGTGGAAATCAAAGCTTATCAGCACAAACACAAAACTTAGACTATTCAAATCAAATGTACTATCAACCCTTACGTATGCGTGTGAAAGCTGGAAAACAACAAGAGACATAGAAACAAAGTTAAACGCATTTGAAAATAAATGTCTAAGGAAAATACTTGGTATAGCGTGGAACGAATTCAAAACAAACGAGGAAATTAGAGAAATCGCCAATCAACCACCAATATCTTCAGTATTAAAGAAAAGACGATGGTCATATGTTGGACATGTGATGAGAAGAGATAATAACCGAATAACAAAGCAAGCCCTCATGTGGGAAACAACAGGTAAGAGGAAGACCCAGAGAGACACTGAGAAGAACATTGATGAGAGAGGCAAGAGCAGCAGGAATCGGCTCCCTCAATGAGATAGAGCTGCTTGCACAGAACAGAGACAAATGGCGAGATTAGATAAAATATCTTTAAAAGAATTGAAAAGTGCTAGAATAAAATTTAGATAAGAGAAGGAGTATCTTGGTCTACGCCCTATGGGCTGGCTATGGCTCGAAAGGTCAATAGATGGATAGATAGAATGATTATCTATATATTCCTTTACATACATTAACGTTAAGACTTCTTCACATATGTGTTACACTTCATGTACTACTGCGACACTAATTAACATTCTTGATTCTTCTATCTTGATAAGTTATTTATTGTTATTGTCATCAACTGTATTCATTATAAAATAATAACAATGATAAACATGATTCATATTAATCTGCACAATATTCTGCTCTCTCAACATATAAAGTCAGTCTCATCTCTCTCTCTCTGTGATCAAGACTCAATCAGAGTAGGATTCCAGACTCTCACATGAAGACATCTGTCTGTTTAAGTGAATTGAGTCTCATCTTAGACCTAGGAATTTTATCATGTGATCTACTATCCAGTATTACACTTAGTCTATTGTGTTACCTACAGTTCACTACCATAACTAATCCATGTGGACTAACTACAATGCTTCTATTAATATTTCCAACCCATCTATCATGTAATCTACAGTTCAATATCACAATTAGTCCATGTAACAATACTTCTCTTAGTGTGTCCAACACATTCTGCTCTCACAGCCAATGACATATCCCTGTGCAAAAACTACTTTTCCTTTGTTAATTTCCTAGACCTAGAGTCCTTGACAGTGACCATTCAAGTTGAGACTACTCTTTCACTATTTCCTAGACCTAGAGGACCTAGAGTCCTTGACAGTGACCATTCAAGTTGAGACTACTCTTTCACTATTAATTGTCAATCCATTTATCCTCTCCCCCTGGTTTCATATTACCCATCCTTCTCTCTTGTCCCATACAAAGAAGACTTATCAACCATCACATTACAACACTGGTATCATTAGTCACTACATGTTGAGGAATATACTACAAAAGAGATCTGAGCACTTATGGACATGTCTGATGTACAATGGAGATGACCTGTTGACTAGACTAAACTAAACTGTTGTGTAGCAGTCTTTATATATTCATACTGTGTTCTGTCTTATTTTGATCCCCTTGGTAGTCTGTCCATCGTTTGTTAAGTTTAAATTACTTATAAAATATATATACCTGGATTTAAAGTGTTAAAAGTTTATGAGAATTCCTTTTGCACCATTGTAGCTGAAAATATCCATGTGTGTACATTTTTCTTTTTCTTTTCCATTATATTATTCTATATTTACAAGTGGAACAATATTAAAACAGGTAAATGAATTTCAATATTTGGGAACTTTGTTAACCTCAGATGGAAGATGTACAAAAGAGGTGAGATGCAGAATGGCTCAGGCAAAAGCAGCTTTCCAAAAAATGAGGAAGATACTATGCAATCCATTTTTGACAATAGAAACAAGAAAAAGAGTTCTTAAATGTTATGTAGAGCCAGTATTAACATATGGATGCGAATCATGGACAATAGGACAACAGACTAGAAAAATACTGGAGTCTGTAGAAATGTGGTTTTACAGAAGAATGTTGAGAGTACCATGGACAACTAAGAAGAGTAATGAAGATGTTCTGAGAGAGGTCAAAGCAAAAAGAGAGCTAATTTCCAATATTAGGAAGAAACAATCATCATTTTTTGGCCGTGTAATGAGAAGAGAACAACTGGAGTATATTGTAACAACTATAAAAATTGAGGGACGAAGAGATAGAGGGAAGCAGAGAGAAAAAATAACAGACCGCTTAAGAGAATGGCTTGGCAGAAGGTCAACAACAGAAATGATAAAGAGCTGCCGAGATCGAAGGTTGTGGAGAGACATGATCACCTACGCCAGTAGGCCCGGTACTTGATGATGATGATTCTATATTTGTTAGTTTTATTTTGTGTTCCTGGTTGAAAGCTTGTTTATTTTTTTCTGTTTTCCCCAAAATCGTTGCAAATCATCCTATTGTGTTCTCCTTCAACATAAAGTTAAAACATACATATTTCTCCTCATTATTCCCCATATTTCGTGTAGCTCTACTGCTTTACTCTCTGACGTCATGTTATATTCTGAATAAAGTACTGTTAGATGTTGATTTTCCCTTCTGCAGATGTAACATATCTAACTTCTTAATTTTCACTTGTTAAATTGGTGTGGATACATTGTGTTGCTAGTTTATGGCAAAGTCACTGTATATGTGCTTTTTGGCCTGACACATCTGTCTTCGCCATGGGTAGCTTTGCTTAACAATTCTTTTACGCAGATGCTGACCTTTATGACCTACTCTTTTTCTACATTTTTAGCCGTCAGGTGCTCTTATTTAACGTGGATGTATCACTGGACGATCTGTTTTTCATTGTTATCTTAGGGCTAGGCATCAGATCTCAGGGTGGGTAAAGCTCCGAGAAGAAAAAACATGAGTTACAAGTGAAAACTTCCCACTGCCTGTGGCAGGACTCACCCCTGACCTTCCTATCCGAAAGACGTCTTTCCTTTAGATCACACGGTCCTTCTTATTGTATCTGTAAAATGTTTGATGCAGTGCTAACAAGGTTTCAGACCAAAATTTGTTGCCCTTCTAAAGTTATTCGATAACCACTTGTATAAGTTGTGTAGTATTTATGTAATGTTTCCATCTCAAGAAACTGAAGCTTCTAAAATTACAGTTGAAATTAGGCAGGGATTTTTGCAATCTTTCTTAATCTACGTCAATGTCTTGAAACAATCAGTTGAAGGCAGCTAGAGAGTAATGTCTTTTACTACACAAACAACAAAACATATATGAAAAGACAGACATGTGAAAGTAAAAAAAAAGGTTTGCAATATTGTTTTCTAGTGAAATTTGTGGTCTGGCTGACATATGGACTTTTTGTATAAGTTGGTGTTGTGATGCTCTTTGAACAACTCTAAAGTAAATACTGATTTTCCCTTTATGAAGTGGAATTGAAATAAGCAAGTGATTAAATGCCTCAGAATAACTTTTGACAACAGTCCTGAGCATATTTCTAGTAAGTTATATGAGGATTGCTTCAATCAAAACTATGGCATCAATAAACATCTGCAAGTAGATTATAATTTGCTGAGTTTTCTTTGTAAGTTAAAGTAATTCAGTTACCTTTTTCCATGGTTAGAACTGTTGCTATCCATTTGTCTTGAAATATTACACAACATAATCCAAATTCCTCCAAAATACAGTTTATTTGATTAATTTATGTCCACAAATAATAAAATTATGCACATTTTTGTAAATGATCACAGAATGAAAAATATGACAAATTTATGTTATGTCACAACAATATTATTTACAAGTCAAGTTTATTATTTTTATTTACACAAATTGATCTTATTTTGTGTGATATGCCCTAAAGTACCAGTTTTTTTATCAGAACCACTACCACTTGGATCCTCTGAGGCACTGATAGTGCTGGAATAGAGGCATCCGCTAGCTAAATCTAAGCCAGATCGTCTTGATTTTTTAGCATGAAAATTATAAGTATTGCGACTATCACCATTATCACAACAATAAAATTATTGTCAGAGTCTAAATACTATGAATACTCTATACCTGAATCACGCAATAACAAGGTTTTGAACATAGATCTACCTTGTTCTGCACTATATCTTTTTGATCGACTGCAAGAAGGACCAGCAGTGGGCGTGGCGATTATTTGACAGAAATTTGAGAAATAAACAATGAAAATAAATTAACAATTTTCTAACGTTCAAACTCTGAAATCACGAGGTATCAACAGGAAGTTCTGTGAGAACTCTCCAGCATCTGGAAATCAAGTATTCTTCTTCTTTCCTTCCTCATTTGCCTTTTAGCGTCAAGGGGAGATATAATTTGCTGTCTTTTGCTCTTCTGTTCGCCTCTTGCTGTTTATGTTTCCTAGTAGTTCTAATATTCCATCCATCCATCTTTTTCGTGGTCGGCCATTGGGTCTGGTATTCTCACAATGTATTTTGAAGGCTCGTTGTGTTTTGATCTTTTTCTTTTTTTTTTGATCAAGTATTGGTTGAAATAAAAACAAAAAATCAGTGAAAACGAAACAAATATTCAGCCACACTTGTCAGAACCAAATTTTCGGCGAATAGTCGGAAATCAGCAGTTTTTATTGAACTAACATGTCAGATAATAGTCCTGAAAGAGTTAAGGCAGAGATTTTGCTATGAATAAAGAGAATAGTCATAATGCTCTATTTTATTGTTTTAAAAAATGACCTTTGAACATTGTGTACTAATTTATTTAATTAAATGTAGGCCTATATTAAAAAAAAATGTGAGTATAAAATTTGTTCATCAATAACGTATACAATTATTATCCACCTAGCCTGACATTGGGTCTCAAGAACCACATTTGACAAAACTGAGTTTTCTCAGCCGGGAGAATAGTGAGGTGCTACTGGCCTGTTGGGGAACATCTAGTTTCAGCTGTATTGAGGTGAATTTTGCTTGTATATATATATATGTATCTCTTCATTAAGTGGCAGAAAGATGTGGATGTGAAGAAAAATGCTGATTTTTACATGGGTGTCGGTGTTTATGGTGATTTCTTTATGTTAGTCATTATTTAGTTGGTAGTGTACAAACATCAAATATCAGCTTTATTCATCATTATTTTCTATTTCTTTAACAGGTTTGGCACCTGACGGAACAGTCCATTCCTCTCCACAAAATCTTTCAAAATTCAACAGTCACAGAACATGCATATAAAACTAAACATTGGATGCATAAATCATCCTGTACTCACAATTCAGGTCTGACTGGTATTGCCCGTCCTAAGCTGCCAATCAGTCGCTCTTTCAACATGGAATCCACAAATTTTCTCTCATATTTTGCGTGCACATTTCTTGATGGTACTATAAAGATTATTCATAGACAGAGTTACCAGGTAAGCATGTATTTTTTAAAAATACTAATAAAATTTGTATTCTTGATTGATATCTTACTCTGAATTATCTTGGTTAAAAACATTACAAAGTGTCTCTAGAAATGATGTTTGCCTTGTTTTAAAAAAATATTTACAGCTTTTCTCTAGAAAGGTATCTGTTTATCATGGTTAGGAAGCAGTATAAGTGGTACAGTGAAATAGATATGAAAATCATGTAGAGCTAGAGTTCTATTTTTGCTCGCAATTGGAATTTTACAAATATTTTAGTTTCTTTGTGTGTGTTTTTTTTTTGTCCCCTGTTTACATTTTTAAAATCAAAGCCTCAAGTCTTATTTTGGAAGTTGAAAAATCATATATTTAAATAATTTTATTTTTGAATACATGTACTGGGTGTCTCTTGGGAATGATGTTTTGAAAGAACTCATTTGTACCATATAAAGAAAAGCACCAATTAAATTTGCAATATGTCTCATACTAATAGTATCTTTCTTGATAATATCTGGTTGATGATACTTTTACTTGATGTCATCAGCAACAGTAGTAAGTTGATAATGCCATCATAATCACAACTCCATGTTTCTGTAACCTCACATCACTTTTTTTGTACATAACGACCCTTTGATCAAATAATGGTTACTGGAACAGACTGCATAAAGTCAAGTATTGATGATGGAATGCCATGGGTTGATACAGGATGAAGCCTTTTTACTCATTGAATGTTGTTTCTTTGTCCACATCTTTCTTGACATTCTCAGTTTTTACTGGAGAAATGATAGAGTTTGTCTAGTCCCAGACTATGCTGGGAAACCACTTGTCCAGCAGGTACTGCAACACTAGGTCTTCTATATCAGTAAGAGCCACCACTACAGGGAACACGACAATCCTAGCTTCTGTTGCCAGCCTGTTTTGATGCAGGCTGTTACTGGAGGGAGACCAACAGGAAGGTAGAACTGCTAGGTCTTGGTTAACGGATACCATACTAATCTGTTTCATCTCATGATGATGTATTTCATCTTTACTAATATAAGCCAATATTAATATTGGCCTGATATGATCTAATAATCATATAATAATAATATAATAATAATATAATAATAAATGTCTAATGAAAATACTTGGTATAGCGTGGTACGAATTCAAAACAAACGAGGAAATTAGAGAAATTGCCAATCAACCACTAATATCTTCAGTAATCAAGAAAAGACGATGGTCATATGTTGGACATGTGATGAGAAGAGATAATAACCGAATAGCAAAGCAAGCCCTCACGTGGGAAACAACAGGTAAGAGGAAAAGAGGTCGACCCAGAGAGACACTGAGAAGAACATTGATGAAAGAGGCAAGAGCAACAGCAATCTGCTCCTTGATGAGATAGAGCTGCTTGCACAGAACAGAGACAAATGGCGAGATTTGATAAAATATCTTTAAAAGAATTGAAAACTGCTAGAATAAAAATTTAGATAAGAGAAAGAGTATCTGGTTTATGCCATATGGGCCGGCTACAGCTCGAAAGGTCAAAAGATAGATATGATTTGTGTATGGTAGTACTTCTCCGGTTTCAGTTGTGGTCATTATCAGATCTTATTTAGAGCAACTCTCACAGTTGTTTTATCTCTATCAACAAAAAATTCCATGTGTAAGTGACTGGAAATAATTATTCAGCATCAAGAACACACCTTTGTGTGTTATACCTGATGAAAAGACTTGCCAAAATGATGTAGTGTTGTAGTTTGTCTTGTTTTTCTATTAGCTTAGCGGCTTCATACTGTTTTATGTTTATTTTACGTGAATAATATAACAGATTTCATCTGTTGCAGAGGCTCATGTGGCAACTATCTGATTACTAAATTAGCTAATTCTGTCATTGTTCTATCTCCATTAATCACTTCACCTTAATACAAATATATATTCTATTCTAGCTGTTATCTCTCGCTCTTTAGCTTTCCACAACCTTCCAGTTTGCTGTGGATCTAAGAATCTTCTGTGTGTACCTCAGGGCGTCAATATTAAAGCAAAAGACAGCAAATTATATCTGCCCTTGATACTGAAAGGCAAATGAAGAAGGAGAGAAGAAGAAGACGATTAATTCTCATAATTTTTATCTATCTCTATTTATTTTCAGTCCCAGCTATTGTGATCTCTCAAGTATGCTCATTTTTATCCTTGATTTACCCCTCCTTTATCGGTTTCCTATATTTTAAATTAACTTCTCATATAGTGGATGTTCATCCAGTGGAACACCAATTCTAGACAAATCTGGATTAATGCTAACAACAAGCGCAGACATAAAAGCTCGTTGGGCGGAACACTTCAAAGAAATTCTTAACCGTCCACTACCTCACAGTTTAATAGATTTTGAAGCTGAAACACCAGCAGCAGAATTAGATGTAAATTTAGATGACTTCACCTTGAGTGAAATAGAAACCACCTTAAAGCTAATGACCAATAACAAGGCTGCTGGAGAGGATAAGTTAACAGCTGAGATCCTCAAGGCAATTAATAGCCATAATTTAATACATCTCCAAAAAATGTTCAACATCATTTGGAAAACAGAGAAGACGCCTCATAAATGGAAAAAAGGAATCATTGTTAAGATCCAAAAAAGGGCAATCTTAGAGATTGTAACAACTGGAGAGGCGTGACACTTTTGTCAGTTGCCTCAAAGTTATTCTGTAAAATCATCCTAAATAGAATAAAGGATTCAATAGATACAGTGATGCGTGAAGAACAGGCTGGGTTTAGAAAAGGGAGAAGCTGTCTTGACCACATTTTCACTCTACGACTTATATTGGAGGAACACATTGAAAAGCAAAAACCTTTTGTACTTAACTTCATCGACTTCAAAAAAGCATTTGATAGTATTCATAGAGATTCTTTGTGGAAAATTCTGAAGCAATATGGCTTACCATCAAAAATCATAAATATTATCAAAGACATGTATGATGGTTACACATGTGCAGTTCGAACAGAGGAAGGACTGAGCGAATGTTTCCAAATAGAAACTGGGGTTAAACAAGGATGTATTTTATCGCCCTTGTTATTTGGAATTGTTATGGACTTCATAATGAAGAAATGCTGCACTGGTAATAAAGGCATCGAATGGATACAAGGAGACCATTTGGAGGACCTCGACTTTGCTGATGACATAGTTCTCATCAGCAGTCAAATAAAAACGATGCAGGAAAACACAAATGAACTATCATCAATAGCCAGCAAAATTGGGCTTGAGGTCAATCATGAAAAGACTAAAGTCATGAAAAGTTTAATTCCAACAAGTGACAAAATATACATGGAAAACAAACCAGTAGAAGAGATCGAGCACTTTATCTATCTTGGAAGTCACATTGATCGAGAAGGGGATACGAGCAAAGAAATTAGAATCAGACTGGCTAAAGCAGCAATGTCTTTCAGAAGCCTTGAAAAGTTGTGGAAATCAAAACTCATTAGCACAAACACAAAACTTAGGCTATTCAAATCAAATGTACTATCAACCCTTACGTATGCGTGTGAAAGCTGGAAAACAACAAGAGATATAGAAACAAAGTTGAACGCATTCGAAAATAAATGTCTAAGGAAAATACTTGGTATAGAATGGAACGAATTCAAAACAAACGAGGAAATTAGAGAAATCGCCAATCAACCACTAATATCTTCAGTAATAAAGAAAAGACGATGGTCATACGTTGGACATGTGATGAGAAGAGATAATAATCGAATAGCAAAGCAAGCCCTCATATGGGAAACAACAGGTAAAAGAAAAAGAGGAAGACCCAGGGAGACACTGAGAAGAACATTGATGAGAGAGGCAAGAGCAGCAGGAATCGGCTCCCTCAATGAGATAGAACTGCTTGCACAGAACAGAGACAGATGGCGAGATTTGATAAAATATCTTTAAAAGAAAACTGCTAGAACAAAAATTCATATAGGAGAAGGTGTATCTTGGTCTACGCCCTATGGGCCGGTTACGGCTCGAAAGGTCAATAGATAGATAGATAGTGGATGTTCCTGTTCAGTGCTTATCTTTAATTGTGCTTATCCTTTCCAATTTACAAGTCTGTCCTTTATAATGAGGAAAATCACATTGCCACTCATGAAGTGTCTCTTGTGCGAGCCCTGTTATTGAGTTATTGAATTATTTGCGGGTTATCATCATTGCACTCCGAACATGTCCATAGGTGCTCAGATCCCCTCCTCAGCAATTCCCACAGTGTCTAGTGACTGACGACTCCTGTTCTATGTTGGTTGATAAGTCTTCTTACACTGCCACTAAGTTTCTCATTTCTGGCTGTGCCCACCTTAACTCCCATTTCCATCATCCGAAGAAGTGACGTGGATCTGTGTTTGTCGAAGTCCTGTGCTCTTCCCACTTCTCGGAGGGCATTGATATTGGTTGCCCGTCCTCAACGACAGTGCAGATAGCCAACCTGTCCGCTCTTTCATTTCCCCGTACTCCCGCATGTCCAGGGACATAGACAAAGGTGACCTTACATAGTTTGGACTTCTGCAATGACTCTACCCATTGCATGCATACAGAGCCTGCCTCCACTTTTTTTATCATGCTCATCGAATCACTCAGTATACATGCGTGGGTGTAGTCTTGTGACTAACCATTTGAATGCCTTGGTCACTGCCATCACCTCCATTGTCATGCTACTCATGGTCATGACGTATGCACCACTGTCTTCTTTGACTATTCTGCCTGCCGAGCGTGCTGTAAATGCCCATGCACTTCTTTGGTGTTATCTTACAGATCCGTCTGTATAGATGACCTCATCTTTCTCATCGGTGTTATCGCAGATGAGACCGTTGATCTCAGCATTAACCACGACCGGGTTCTGTTCCCTACTTTTCCTGTCGAGTGTGACAATACACGAGAAAGTCGCCTTGAATGACGTAGGCACCGGTATCCATTCCTCACCAATGCTGATATTGGTAAGCCCACAGACCTGTTTGATGACATCTTCTGCTCGGCCCACTCATGATTTGCCTCTTTTTAGCCTGGCACATTTCCCTGTGTTGAGCACGTGGTGCAATGGATGCTCTGTATCTGTACTAATCTTCAGGTATGCTCGTGCTCTCCAAATCTTTATTCTGTCATCCATGGTTGGAAAGTCAAGAAGATATCTCATTGCTACACAGGGAGTGTCCCTTGTACATCCCAAGATAATGCGCATGGCTTCATTTTGTATTTTCTCCAGCCTATCAATTTGAGTCATACTGACAGTAAGAATTGCCAGGGCATACTCGATTGGTGCGAGGAGTAATCCCTGGAACAGAAGAGTAAGTAGCCTCTACTCAATGTTGGCAGCTGCCATGACCTTCAAGGCGGCTAATCCTTTGTGGGAATTTGTTATCACATAGTTGACGTGGTCCCGAAAACACAGGCTGCGATCAAACTTAACTCTGAGGTATGTCATCAACTTGTCCCTGGTCACCTCATCAGCTCCCATTCGTATTACCGGTGTGGTCGTATTAACGATATGATTGTTAAAGGAGAACCATGAAACTGATGTTTTATTAGGATTAACCAAAGCACCTGAAACCCCACACCAGGAAGAAATGCGATCGAGTTCGTCTTGCATTGTGGAGGCGATTCCCCGTCTGTCTCTTCCCTGTCGATATACCAGAATATCATCAGCAAAAGTCATAGTTCTTCCCCTCCCGTCCAGTTGTTCCGTGATCATTATTGTGTACACGTTAAATAGAACTGGTGACAATGGTGAGCCTTGTGACAGCCCTGGACAAATGGATGTTGGCTCGGAAGACCAACTTCCACATCTGAGTATCACCTTCCTCTGAAACAGTGCCGCAGCGATCCATCTAATGAGGAAGGGGTGCACCGCCAGTTTGAGGAGCATATGTATGAGGTATTCAAATGGTACCCTGTTGTATGCATCCTCCAGATAATATTTTGAGAAATGAACTTCACTACTGGAAGAACTGATATGCTTTCTTTCCTCATCTTCTTCTTTCCTTCCTTATTTGCCTTTCAGCGTCGAGGGGAGATATAATTTGCAGTCATTTGCTCTTCTGTTCGCCTCTGCTGCTGTTATGTTTCCTAGTGCCTCTAATATTCCACTGACTCATCTTTTTCGTGGTCGACCCTTGGGTCTGGTGTTCTCACAATGTTTGTTGAAGGCTCGTTGTGTTGTGTTTTGTTCTTTCTGCCTTGTCACGTGGCCAAACCATTTTATCTGTTGTTTCCTTATATATTCTATGGCGGGGGCTATTCCTAGCTTTTTTCTCAGTTCTTCATTTCTGATCTTATCTCTCAGACTGTTTCCTGTCATTCGTCTAACACATTTCATCTCTGTAGAGGTTATTTTTCTTATTGTTCATGCATGTAGGGTCCAGGTCTGGCGTTGGTAGCACAACGCTGGGATGAAGATTGTATTGTATAGTGCTCGTTTTGCCTCCAGAGTTATTTCCTTGTTGGACAAAAGTGGTGATAACTGTCCAATGATTTGACAAGCTTTGTTGCATCTTGATTCTATCTCTGCTGTTTGAGAATTATCGTTTATCATTAGATTTCCTAGGTATTTGAATTCCTCTACTTGTTTTAGTTGTCTGCCTTCTATTGTTATGTTGATGTTCTGTTTATTTTTGGCGACAATCATAACTTCTTTTTTGTTTATGTTGATCTTCATGTTGTATTTTGTGCCTGAGATGTTGAGTTTGTTTAAGTGTTCTTGTAGGTGTTCTATTGTTTCATATATTAGTGCCTGATCGCCTGCAAATAAAAGCTCGTTGATCTCCTCTGTCTCTGATGGGTTGGCTAGCTTGCATATATAGTCCATTTATGTAATAAACAGTAGGGGGGATAGTACACACCCCTGTCTTACACCTGATTTAACTTCGAAGTGGTCTGTGTAGCCTGCTGCTGTTCTGACCCAGCAGCTGCTGATGATGTAGAGACTTTTAATAAGGTTGGTTAGATGTTGGCTTACTCCGTATGTTGTTAGTATCTCCCACAGCTGGTTATTGGTCATGGAAGGCCTCGGTATCACTGCAAACGAATTAAAATCCACAATTGCTCAACCGCCCGTGCCAAAGGTAACTGTAGTCCCCATCGTAGCAGTCTCAGCACACGCCAAAAGACATAAGGCGAAACCACGCAGAAAGTGAACACAGCCAACTGTTCCCTGTCATACGATATCATCATTCATCATAAACAAGTGGGATATCGAAACAGGATCAAAACGGATGAGACACACAGCTCACGGTGTGCACAGAGCACTTAACACAGTAGCTCCTGCAAACAAGCCGGACTTGGAATATGAGGAAACTGCAAGAAGGAACACTTTTCAGACATAGCCTTCAATGGTTCCTGCCGCCTATCCACCATATACCATGGAAGTTCGCGTCCTCCCGAAAATGATGATCGTCGTAGCACTTGATGATGTTAGGCCATCGTTGATGACTCCAATTCCAAACATATAGACACAGTGGTGGTGAGTTATCATTCCAATCCAACAGAAGTCACCTGACCTGTAGTTAGTAAAACCACAGAGAGAATATGATTTTGTGACCTTCACTGATTCACTCCTGGATGTGAATGTGTAGTTTACACAAGAGAAGTTTTCAACTACAGTGATCCCATTTAAGGCAATTCTGTGATAGCAAGGCAAGTCTCCTTTATAGCAGCAGAACTTGATGTTCTCCGCTCCCTTCTTGTAGCTGCTGCCACACGATTCTGATGTCTCATTAACTTGGACATCATTCAAGAACAATGTCAGATTAACATTCCATAGATCTGGCTTTGCTGATGAAGTGCTTGGTGCAACAGTTGTATCAATCATACAGGAGGCTCCTGGTTTGTGGTCATTAATATCACAGATGGCATATGATGTTGTTATATTCAGTATTTCTTTCTGGGGTGTAGATATGTGGCACACACATGGAGAGTGGTTTGTGGTCACAGTAATCCCATTAAAGGCAATTCTAGGGTAGCATGGCATAGCTGTTTCAGAACAGCACAATCCTATGATGTTTTCTGTGTTCGCTATAAAGCTGCTGCTGCTACACAATCCTGACCAATTATAGGTGTGGACATTATTCACTTGCAATGACAAAACTGCTTTGTTTACATCATAAACCTCTGGAAGCGAATCATTTATGGGACTAATAATACAATTTATTCTTCCATCGGGGATATCTTCCTTGAGTCCCCAAAAAAAAATGTCTTTGGTTAAAAAGCACATATGCTTTTGAGTTAAACACAAAATGAACCCACTTCATAGATTCAAAATGATCCTTGCCAATGCCATCTGTTTGTACAAGTTAGGTCCTTAGCTACCAAGGTCACAAACTAAGCCATCAAATTAAAGACTTTATCTACAGCGAAGGTTAACGAACACAGCTGTTCTCTGTTTACTCTGTCGAATGCTTTTTCCTGGTCAATGAAGGCTATGTATAAGTTTTGATTGTGTTCTGTTGTTTTTTCTGCAAGCTGTTTTAATGTGAATAGTGTGTCAGTACATCCTCTGTTTTTTTCGGAACCCCATTTCAGAATCGCTTAACTGTAGTTCTATTATTGAAATGCTCTCAATGAGCAGAAAATAATATTCTTGACACCATTAAATTTGATTATCTTGATACATGTTTGCTCTACATACAAAGTATGGCAAATGAAAACCGAATAGTCAACATTTTTTTAATCAACTCTGCAACCTCAAACAGTACGCAATTAATCTAACTAAAGAAGATTATAAATCTCCTATAGACAAACAGTGGATTAACTTCAAGAAGAACATCCAAATTCTGAGTTGAACTCTAAACTTATTTGCATTTGTTGGTTTTACTTTCCAGTACAAAAACCATGGAAATGTGGAGAATATATTTTCTCACCTCAATTGTCTGTGAACCAAGAAGAAAAAAATGTCTGTGTGGAGTCTGTTAGAAGAATTTATGTTTGTAAAATTTTATTTAAAGCATCTATCTTGTGTGAATATATTTACACACATATTTACCATATGGCAAGCAACATTCCTTGCCCAAATTAATTAGGTCATCAGAGACGTACCACCAAACAGGAGATTAAACAAAGTATACACTTGTGTATCATCTATATAATTAAAAAGTTTATTTTAGTTCATAATAATTATTAGATTTTATATGAAGTATTGAAATCGAGCACTACATTATCATGGGAGCCGCGATAGCTCAGTGGTTAGTGAACTGGACTACCACGGACAAGGGGTAGGGTTCGATCCCAACCGACGGCTTCCGGGTTTACCCAGCCTTAAATGGGTACCGGATTTTTTCTGGGAAAGTAAAGCAGCACGGGCGTAATACAGACCACATTACCCAAAAATCATGTGCTGAAGGTCTGTAAAATATAGGGTCACTAACACCATATTTCCCTATACGCCACTTGGCGTGACGGGGGTACTTTACTTTTTTTACTTACTACATTATCATATCATGCTCTTTGGAGGATAAAATTCTAGTTTGTCATATCAATCATTCTGCTTTTCCAGATAAAATGTCCTACTTTTGTATTTTTGTGTCTACACCATTGTAAGTTCATGTAATTAAATCTGCAGCATGATAAAAGAGCATATATATCCAAAGCAAAAAGACAGCTAATTTCAAATATTAAGAAGAAACAATCAAATTTTTTGGCCACGTAATGAGAAAGGTACTTGGTATAGCGTGGAACGAATTAAAAACAAACGAGGAAATTAGAGAAATCGCCAATCAACCACTAATATCTTCAGTAATAAAGAAGTGATGAGAAGAGATAATAACCGAATAGCAGCAAATCAAGCCCTCGTGTGGGAAACAACAGGTAAGAGAAAAAGAGAAGACCCAGAGAGACACTGAGAAGAACATTGCTGAGAGAGGCAAAAGCAGCAGGAATCGGCTCCCTCAATGAGATAGACCTGCTTGCACAGAACAGAGAAATGGTGAGATTTGATAAAATATCTTTAAAAGAATTGAAAACTGCTAGAACAAAAATTCAGATAAGAGAAGGAGTATCTTGGTCTACGCCCTATGGCTCGAAAGGTCAATAGATAGATAGAATAAGAAGGGAAAAACTGGAATATATTGTAACAGCTGAGCAAATTTTTAAAAACATCATAGAAATGCCAGGCCTACAAATTAATGGAAAGATAATCAATAACCTAAGATATGCTGACGATACTGTACTACTAGCAGAAAATCCTAAAGATCTACATTTACTTAATGAAATAAACATGACAAGCAAAAAATATGGACTAGATATGAATATCAAAAAAGACTAAAACTATGATCATAAACAAAGAAGCTACTCAAAACCCACAAGTGGATATCAAAATTGAAGGAATAGACCTGGAGACAGTTCAGAACAACAATTAATTTGGACATACTATAGCCAGTGATGGAAAATGTACAACTGAAATAAAGAAAAGAATAGGAATGGCAAAAAGTAATTTTAATGTCATGAAGAACATCTATTGACCTTTCGAGCCGTAACCGGCCCATAGGGCGTAGACCAAGATACACCTTCTCCTATATGAATTTTTGTTCTAGCAGTTTTCTTTTAAAGATATTTTATCAAATCTCGCCATCTGTCTCTGTTCCGTGCAAGCAGTTCTATCTCATTGAGGGAGCCGATTCCTGCTGCTCTTGCCTCTCTCATCAATGTTCTTCTCAGTGTCTCCCTGGGTCTTCCTCTTTTTCTTTTACCTGTTGTTTCCCATATGAGGGCTTGCTTTGCTATTCGATTATTATCTCTTCTCATCACATGTCCAACGTATGACCATCGTCTTTTCTTTATTACTGAAGATATTAGTGGTTGATTGGCGATTTCTCTAATTTCCTCGTTTGTTTTGAATTCGTTCCATTCTATACCAAGTATTTTCCTTAGACATTTATTTTCGAATGCGTTCAACTTTGTTTCTATATCTCTTGTTGTTTTCCAGCTTTCACACGCATACGTAAGGGTTGATAGTACATTTGATTTGAATAGCCTAAGTTTTGTGTTTGTGCTAATGAGTTTTGATTTCCACAACTTTTCAAGGCTTCTGAAAGACATTGCTGCTTTAGCCATTCTGATTCTAATTTCTTTGCTTGTATCCCCTTCTCGATCAATGTGACTTCCAAGATAGATGAAGTGATCGATCTCTTCTACTGGTTTGTTTTCCATGTATATTTTGTCACTTGTTGGAATTAAACTTTTCATGACTTTAGTCTTTTCATGATTGACCTCAAGCCCAATTTTGCTGGCTATTGATGATAGTTCATTTGTGTTTTCCTGCATCGTTTTTATCTGATTGCTGATGAGAACTATGTCATCAGCAAAGTCCAGGTCCTCCAAATGGTCACCTTGTATCCATTCGATGCCTTTATTACCAGTGCAGCATTTCTTCATTATGAAGTCCATAACAATTCCAAATAACAAGGGCGATAAAATACATCCTTGTTTAACCCCAGTTTCTATTGGGAAACATTCGCTCAGTCCTTCCTCTGTTCGAACTGCACATGTGTAACCATCATACATGTCTTTGATAATATTTATGATTTTTGATGGTAAGCCATATTGCTTCAGAATTTTCCACAAAGAATCTCTATGAATACTATCAAATGCTTTTTTGAAGTCGATGAAGTTAAGTACAAAAGGTTTTTGCTTTTCAATGTGTTCCTCCAATATAAGTCGTAGAGTGAAAATGTGGTCAAGACAGCTTCTCCCTTTTCTAAACCCAGCCTGTTCTTCACGCATTACTGTATCTATTGAATCCTTTATTCTATTTAGGATGATTTTACAGAATAATTTTGAGGCAACTGACAAAAGTGTCACGCCTCTCCAATTGTTACAATCTCTAAGATTGCCCTTTTTTGGGATCTTAACAATGATTCCTTTTTTCCATTTATGAGGCGTCTTCTCTGTTTTCCAAATGATGTTGAACATTTTTTGGAGATGTATTAAATTATGGCTATCAATTGCCTTGAGGATCTCAGCTGTTAACTTATCCTCTCCAGCAGCCTTGTTATTGGTCATTAGCTTTAAGGTGGTTTCTATTTCACTCAAGGTGAAGTCATCTAAATTTACATCTAATTCTGCTGCTGGTGTTTCAGCTTCAAAATCTATTAAACTGTGAGGTAGTGGACGGTTAAGAATTTCTTTGAAGTGTTCCGCCCAACGGGCTTTTATGTCTGCGCTTGTTGTTAGCATTAATCCAGATTTGTCTAGAATTGGTGTTCCACTGGATGTATAGGTGTTTGTCAGCATCTTTTGTACAGTATAAAGAGTTCTGCTGTCTCCTGTAATTGCAGCTGTCTCTGCTTTCTCTGCCAAGTTGTCTATATAAGCTCTTGTATCTCTTCTTGCCGAACTTTTCACTTTGTTGTCTAATTCTTTGTATGTTGCTTTTGCCAGAACCTTTCCAAGATTTGTCTTTACATTAGTCATGGCTCTCTTCGCTTCTCTTCTTTCTTTGATGTATTTCCATGTGGTGTCTGAGATCCAAGCTCGTTTTTCCATTTTCTTCAGTCCAGCACTTGCTTCTGCTGCTGTCATTAGTATTTTGCTCTGTGAGTCCCACATTTCATTGATATCTAAGTCTATTTCACCAAGTGCTGAATAACAATTACTTAGCTCTATGTTAAACTTTTCCTTTATTGCTTCATCTTTCAGTTTATGACTATCAATTTTATGTGTAATTGACCTCTTCTGTTGGTTTCTAAATTTTAATCTTATTTTCCCAATGCACAGGTTGTGGTCACTATTAACATCAGCACCTCTGTATGCTCTTACATCTATTAATGATGATCTGAATTGTTGTTTAATACATAGGTGGTCAATTTGATTTGATGTTCTATCATCAGGAGATATCCATGTTGTTTTGTGGATATTTTTATGTGGAAATAATGTCCCACCTATAACTAAATTTTCTATTAAACATAATTCTATTAATCTTTCTCCATTCTGACTTGTTGTATTACAGCCTTCTCTCCCCATCACAAGAAGAACATACTAACACCAAAACAAATAACACCAGGACTAAAACTAAGAATAACAAAATGTTACATCTTTCCAATATTCCTATATGGTGCAGAATCATGGACATTAGCCAAGAAGACAGAACAGAGAATTGAAGCCTTTGAAATGTGGATTTATAGAAGAATAAGTAGAGTTGGATGGAAGGAAAAGAAAACAAATGATGAAGTCTTAAAACAACTAAAAATGAAAAGAGAACTACTAAGCACAATTCAAACAAGACAAATGTGATTTTTGGGCCATGTTAAAAGACACATCAGCCTACTAAAAGTAATCCTGGAGGGGAAAATACAAGGTAAAAGAGGCAGAGGCAGACCAAGACTAACATGGATGAGTAACATCAAAAGATGGACAAATCAGCCTATGACAACCTGCACCATCAAAGCAAGAGACAGAGCAGAATGGCACTCCATTGTAGCCAACCTTCGTTGCGGAGAAGGCACTCGATGATTGTAACAGCTGGAAAAATCGAGGGACGAAGAGATAGAGGGAAGCAAAGAGAAAAGATACCAGACAACTTAAGAGAATGGCTTGGCAGAAGATCAACAATGGAAATGATAAATAACTGTCGAGATCGAGAGTTGTGGAGAGACATGATCACCTACGCTAGTCGGCATGGTACTTGATAATGATGATATGACAACATTGGTTTACCATTTGCTGATGAACAGGATTGATAAATCATGTTGTGGTTTTGATCCTGAGCATCTTTCAATTATCCTTCAGTGTATTTCCAGTCTTTTTTTTATGTTTATGGAGCACTGAAAGTAGTTCTGTTGTGCAGATTTCAATATGAAATAAAAGGGAGTATGAAATAAAAATATGTTTACTGTCAGAACTAAGGTTGCTGTATTGTACAAAACAGGCATATTGAACACTCTACTATATGCCACTGAGTCTTGGCCTGTTGCACCTTGCAAGAAAAAAGATTGGATGATTATTGATTATCATATGTGCTGCAACTGCAAGAAAAATGTCGAGAACAAAATATGCCTCTCTATATTGCCTTTGTGGATCTCACAAAGGCCTTTGACACAGTAAACAGAGATGGGCTCTACAGGGTACTAGAAGGCATAGGCTGCCCTCCTAAATTACTTAGGCTGATAATTTCCTTCCATGAAGACATGAATGGCAAAATTCATTTTGATGGGAGTTCATAAGAGAGTTTCAAAGTCAACAAAGGAGTGAAACAGGGATGTGTCCTCGCTCCCACCCTTTTTGGTATATTTTTTGCTGCCCTCCTAAATTACGCCTTCGAAAACAGCTCAGGATCCACAGTTACGCAAACCATCTCTCTTGATGAAGAAATAAATTGTCGAATTGGTAAGGCAGCCACGACCTTCGGCAAACTCACAGAAAGGGCGTGGAACAACACGAAACTAACTCAAAAGACTAAACTTTTAATATATCATACATATGTGCTTAGCACACTACTATATGGGTCCGAAACCTGGACAACATACTGAAACCAGGAAAAAAGACTAAATGTCTTCCACATGCGATGTCTCTGCAAAATAATGCACATCAAATGGCAGGACAAAATAACCAACTTAACTGTCCTGCAACGTCCTAAGACCCCAACAATCATGTCGATGCTCAGAAGTCGAAGACTAAGATGGCTAGGGCATGTTCAACGAATGGAAGAGAAGCGCATCCCTAGGCAAATACTATATGGTGAACTAACACACGGGAAAAGACAAATCGGCAGACCTAAACTACGAATAGAGATATCTGCAAATCATCTCTGAAAGACTTCTCCATCTGTGAAAACGACTGGCAACATCTGGCAAGTGATCGCACATCATGGAGAACATGTATAAGGAACGGTATAACAACTTTTGAGAGTGTGCTAAGACAAAACTTAGAAGAGAAAAGACTGAAGAAAAAGGATGGTAAATCCTGTGGACCAGTGAGCCTGACCTGTTCATTATGTGACTGCATGTGTTTGTCAAACATTGGTAGAATTAGCCACGAGAGAAGCTGTTCGGCAAAAACAATACCTCAAAAAAATACACAATAGCCTCCACTAGACCGTCTGGCAAGACGAAAAGGGCCACACACACACACATATGTCCTGCCAGAGACTGATACTTGGAACATTCTGGAGAGACCAATGAAGTGTTGGATCATGCTGGGTTGCCAAGAACAATGGATGGATTCTTAAAGACATCCTATATAGAGAGACAGCCTTCAGCAAAAGAAACAAAGAAATTTGATGCTAAGATATCTATAAACTTGACATTATGCTTGATAACAACATAACTAATTGGGAATTAAAGTCTGTACCAGCAGGAAACAGAACGTGAACACTAGCCAGAAAAGCAGGTGAACTCACTTTGATAAAAGTTGCCAGTAGTAGACCTGCACAAAGGAAGAAAAAGCAGCTTCTGGAAAGATCCTTTAGTGAGCACTAAATTCATTATTTTAAGACAGATAGGAACCTACTACATCTACCATGAAAAATGCAATGCACGTTGACATTTTGAAAACTTAACTTAGTTCTTGCAATATATTAAACTTATTTCATGTAAATAGAAACCATAAATTAGCATACTAATAGATCTTCCTCATGTTATGTAATGTAGCTCTGTTTCAGGATGAGTGTGATACATTGAAGGAAGTTGTTGCTATCTTCAACTTTGGTTGCAGAAAATCTGTTCTAACAGTTAATGCAAAAATTATAGCTAGTGTGCAGTTACCACCATAAACTGGTCAATGAGTTACATTTTTTTATGAATGTAGTGCTGGACATGTGATTAAAAAAAGTCAATGTATGCATGTTTATATTTTCAGATTATTTACAAAGCATCTTTGGATCAGCTCATAAGTTTCAAAACTTTGCTAACTCCAGAGCTTTCTTCAGTTGAACCTCCAGAAAAACGGTCTCGGTCATCGATTCCTCATCTTGTCTCAGCAGTCCAAACTAACACAGGTTGTGGTCTTGTTGCCCTTGGTGAAGGTCGTCTGTACCTTTTTCGTATGTTTAATTCACGTGAAGGTTCTCTTCAGATGTTGCCTACATTTGTTGTGCTATTACTTGAGTACACGATGTTTGTGGGTCTTGATGTCTGGGATGTCTTACTTGCAGTAAGACAAGGTAATATTTCAAGTTAAACATATTGTTTGTTCATCATCATGTTTATACACTATAAATGCCACAATGAAAGACAGTCTTTGGATGAGTATAATGTTGCTGATTCACTGATGCTTTGTTAAACACCTACTGTTTGCCATATGTCTTCAACAAGCATTTGATTTAGGAAAAAATGTGGAAAATATTTCAGTCCATGAATTGCTCTGTAGTAAATTTACATGTGCTTTTCTGAATAATGTTATTTTAGTATTTGTGGAGAAAAATTATGAAATTCTATGAAAAGTTTAAGCTTTTATCGCATTTACCTTTGATGTTAGATTAACTATAGGCCAATGTGTGTTCGCACAGCCGTTTCCGGTTGTTTCCAAAATGGAGGAATTATTTTTCTCCGGCTTGGTATAGAACCGTTGATCAGAGGTTTAACAAGCCGCTATCGTAAAAACGATGTTGTTAATGAAACGTAGACCTGATACAGAATGTGTAAATTAGCAGTAGATAGTAGTGATAGTTTTTTCGGCCCTAAAACAACAACAAAAATAGGATTCTGGAATGTGCGAACAATGGCCGCTCCGACGAAACATGCACAGGTCGCGAGCGAGATGGACAGATACGATCTAGATATTTTAGGATTAAGCGAAATGCGCTGGCCTGGAACAGGTAGGAGATCTATTGATAATAAAATAGTAGTTTTTTCTGGAAGGGAAGATGGAAAACACCGTGAAGGAGTAGGCATAATGATGACAGACAAAGCTGCAAGAAGTTTATTAGAATGGGAACCGGTCTGGGGTTAAACAAGGATGTATTTTATCGCCCTTGTTATTTGGAATTGTTATGGACTTCATAATGAAGAAATGCTGCACTGGTAATAAAGGCATCGAATGGATACAAGGAGACCATTTGGAGGACCTGGACTTTGCTGATGACATAGTTCTCATCAGCAATCAGATAAAAACGATGCAGGAAAACACAAATGAACTATCATCAATAGCCAGCAAAATTGGGCTTGAGGTCAATCATGAAAAGACTAAAGTCATGAAAAGTTTAATTCCAACAAGTGACAAAATATACATGGAAAACAAACCAGTAGAAGAGATTGATCACTTCATCTATCTTGGAAGTCACATTGATCGAGAAGGGGATACGAGCAAAGAAATTAGAATCAGACTGGCTAAAGCAGCAATGTCTTTCAGAAGCCTTGAAAAGTTGTGGAAATCAAAACTCATTAGCACAAACACAAAACTTAGGCTATTCAAATCAAATGTACTATCAACCCTTACGTATGCGTGTGAAAGCTGGAAAACAACAAGAGATATAGAAACAAAGTTGAACGCATTCGAAAATAAATGTCTAAGGAAAATACTTGGTATAGAATGGAACGAATTCAAAACAAACGAGGAAATTAGAGAAATCGCCAATCAACCACTAATATCTTCAGTAATAAAGAAAAGACGATGGTCATACGTTGGACATGTGATGAGAAGAGATAATAATCGAATAGCAAAGCAAGCCCTCATATGGGAAACAACAGGTAAAAGAAAAAGAGGAAGACCCAGGGAGACACTGAGAAGAACATTGATGAGAGAGGCAAGAGCAGCAGGAATCGGCTCCCTCAATGAGATAGAACTGCTTGCACAGAACAGAGACAGATGGCGAGATTTGATAAAATATCTTTAAAAGAAAACTGCTAGAACAAAAATTCATATAGTAGAAGGTGTATCTTGGTCTACGCCCTATGGGCCGGTTACGGCTCGAAAGGTCAATAGATAGAATGTGTGTTCGCAGTTCAACAGGCAAATATCTATTTTGACAACAATGGCACCTAGCGGGAATGTCCATCCCAAATATACAAAGTCTGTGATAGTAGATGGGGCGGAAGAATCAGAAATGATCAACGGTCCAGAAAGCAAAGACAGCAAAGTGCATGGTACACAAGAGGCATATTCAGGTCACGAGAGACGAATTGAATTATTCATCATCATTGCACTCCAAACATGTCCATAGGTGCTCAGATCCCCTCCTCAGCAAGTCTCGCAGTGTCCAGTTTTTCGGGACCGCATCGACCATGTGATGACAGAATCCCGCAAAGGATTAGCCACCTTGAAAGTCATGGCAGCTGCCAACATCTGGTTATCTACTGTCCTTTTGAGTCAAAGATATGTGTATAGAAAGAAATTCTAGACTCTTTGTGTCCGACGATTAAGCATCAGACCTTGCACAGGATCCACATTGTATCTTGCCACACAATTGCATTCTGGGCGAGTTTCTCAATCTTGGCAAGGGAGCTGATGCCTGTTGTTGTTGCCTTTCACCTCAATGTTGTTTTTAATGTTTCTCTAGGTCAGCCCTTTATCTTTTACATTCTGGTTTCCATATTAGGGCCTGCTTTGAAATTCTCTTGTTCTTTTCTCATCAAATGGCCAATATTCTCTGGGTTACAGTTATTTAGGATGCTTTGTCATTTCTCTTATTTCTGCACTAGCCTTAAATTCATTCTATATGCAAAGTATTTTCCTGAGGCACTTGTATGCGTCCAGATTATTTTCTATTTATTTAGTTGTTTTCCATCTCTGACATCCATCAGTAAAGGTGGATAACACATTTGATTTCAAAATCCTGAGCTTTGTTCTCGTTCTTAGTAATTTTGATTTCTATATTCTATCAAAGTTTCTGAAAGTCATTGCCGCCCTTGCTATTCTGCTGCTAATTTCTTTCTTTGTGTATCCTTCTTACTCTGTGCAGCTTCCAAGATATAAAAGTGATCTACTTCCTCCGCTGCTTTTCCTTCCAAGTATATCTTTTCTTCTAGACGAATTTGGTTTTTCAATTCTTGTCGAGATTTCTATTTCAATAACATTGGATGTTTCACGATGATGACTTCTTAAGCAACCGATCAACTGTCCATAGCAAGATGAAGAAAAACAAAGCCTCGATCTCCACCTCTTTTTTGAGTAGCAGGGTGTGATCAGGCAGGATGGTGCCATTCTTTTTTTACTTTTGTCATACCCTGATGATCCTCTTGTGCACCCAAGAATTTTCCATCTCATTGCTCCACCAGAGGACTTCCAGTCAATATGGCAAATAGGTGGCAGTGAAACAGGGAGGTAATAAGGATATGAAAATACGGGTAATTCGGTAGAGGTCAAGGGGAGACAAAGGGTTGAGAAGAAAATAGAGGTAAGGGGGAAACTCATGGTCCACATGATGAATGGAAAGCCTGAACAAGTCATGAGGAACGAGGGCAGATGTAAAATGAGTTGCGATTGGCGGGAAAAGAAGACCTGAGAAAGAAAATAGGTGGGCAGATTCATTCGATGTAAAGCGATGGTTCAATGCGGGCGACTCTGCGTGTTGTACAGCCGAGACCGTGAACAGGAAAGTTGAGTTCGGAAAATTTTGAGAACAGGTTAATTGGTCTGTGGTGGTCGAGTTAGTGAATTGTAAATTCCTGGAGCAGTGTTAGAATAAGGAGTGTACTATGACATTATGATAAGGTGGCCGTGGTAGGGCCTCATAGGCAGTAGCAATTAGGAATTAGTACAACCAGTCATATCAGCGAGTAGTAAGTCATGAAGAGACATTATTCAGAGGTTAGTAGCTTTGACCATTTGAAGAGACTTGTATTGTGAACGTTCTCACTAATGTAGGTTTAGGATAAGTCATGAAGAGACATTATTAAGAAGCTAGTAGCTTTGACCAATTGAAGAAACTTGTGTTATTGTAAGTGTCTCACTAAGGTAGGCTTAATATAAGTCATGAAGAGACATTATTCAGAAGCTAGTAGCTTTGACCAATTGAAGAGACTTGTGTTATTGTGAGTGTCTCGTTAATGTAGGCTTAATACAAGTCATAAAGAGACATTATTCAGAAAGTAGTAGCTTCAACCATTGAAGAGACATGAGTCGTTGGGAGTGTTCTCATGAATATTAGGCTTTATATAAATCATGAAGAGACATGATTAAGGTAGTGAGCAGCTACAGCCAACTGCAGAAACTTCATTAGGTGGTGAGCAACCTCACCAAGTTAAACTCCCAGCGAGGGTGCAGAAGGCTAGTGCCAGCATTCTGAAGTTGTAGTGTTATAGAGAGAGGTAGGATAAAAATGAGAGGCGATCACCATCTGTTTGGCTATGGTACTTGTGAATTGTATGGGAGATAGTCCTTGTGTGCAATAAACGTTAGATGTGTAAAATTTCATTGGTGTTGGTACCTGCTTTGTTATTGCTAGCTGTGTTGTCTAATCTTAGCGAGGAACGAACACTGGGGTGTCATTAACCAACGGGCATAACAGCGCGGAGGAAAACAGCACGATCAACAGGCAAAAGTGACATCCACGGGCAGATAGTAAATCAAGGCGACAGTCTGGGCAGCAACTGGCCATACCAGACAGGGGTACCTGGACTGGTCAGCGTATCAAAACAGTTCGGCACATCCATGTCAGTGCAAGTGGCTGGCATCCAAGGTGGTTGGTTGAGGCAACTCGAGGGCTCAGATCTCAATGAGCTTTCTGTCAACATAGTATCAGCTTCAAGTTGAGTGAGGGCTCAGATCACAACGAGCTTTCTATCGATATATTCTCAGCTTCAAGTCGAGTGGAGGCTCAGATCGCAAAGAGCTTTCTGTGACGTGTTCCAGCTTCAAGGAGAGGGAAGGCTCAGGTCGCAACGAGCTTTCTGTGACTTGTTCCAGCTTCAAGGAGATGGAAGGCTCAGATCTCAGCGAGCTTCTGCTACAGCTTAACTGTCGGGTGTACAAGGGCTCAGATCCTTACGAGCCTTCGCAGCGGTCAGCGGAGGCCCAGTACAAAACAATGAGTGAAGGGGAGAAATAGCCTGTTACAGCAAGAACCTTTGATGCTTTCTCTGAAAGGGTTCCTAGTTGCAGTTTCCTTGTATTCCAAGTCCGGTTTGTTGCCAGGGCTACTGAGTTTAGTTCTCTGTGCACACTGTGAGCTGTGTTTTTCATCCGGGTCGTGTTTCGATATTCCAATTACAATGAATGATTATATCATAAGATGGACAGTTTGGTTGTGCTTCACTTTCAGTGCAGCTAAGCCTTATGTCTTTTGGCTTGTGTTGTGGCTGCTATGATGGGAACTATGGCTGCCTTTCTTTGGTTGGATCCTTCAATGAGATGAGATGTTAATTTGGATGATTCCATTGACACGGGTGGTTGAGCAATTATGAATTTTAATTCGCTTGCAGTGATGCCGGGACCTTCGACTAACTATAACTAACTAAAACTATTCCACCAGAGTGGCTATTCCCACTGTTCGCTTCCACATGTATGAGTACTGTGCTTGGCATACCTGATCTTGCTAGCCTTTTCTGTCATAAAAGTTAGTCACTACAATTTTTAAATTTCATTTGCAGCCTAATAACCTAGAAGAAATGGTTTGCAGTTGAATGGATATACCTCATCATGATGAAAGCAAAAACCTCAAGTCCATTCGTCCCAAGTTTGCAATATAAGGAGCAGAAAAATTTGACCTAATATGAGGTGCAGACATCAGATATATATTTCTTTACCACTGTTTGATGGAGAGTATATTTCCGTATATCAAAACACACTGTACATTTTAGCCAATTTACATGCAGCAGGCTCTTAATCAATAAATGCAATCTATGTATAGTTCTCTAATCATCATTCCATAACTATTCCATGCTTCCTCTTTGATAATGGATTAATTACATCAAAGAGAGGAATGTGCAATCTTTCTAACAAAACCCCAGAAACTGACAAACTAAATGAAGGAATGGAAATAAAAGAGTGTCAGCAACTCATCATTTTGACAACTCCCAAGAGAGCTAAGAGGACTAAACATACTCACGTGTGTGTGTGTGTGTGTGTGTGTGTGTGTGTATACATATATACTTATATAATAGAGTGGATAACATATACATATATAGCAGGGTGTTAGTCAAGGTTGTATGCTGTCACCAGATTTATTTAATATGTATAGTGAGATTTTTTTAAGATCCATAAAGGGCATGCCTGGAATAACAATAGAAGGTCATAATTTAAATAATCTACGGTATGCTGATGATACAGTCTTAATTACTAAGATTGAAAATGAGTTAACAAGAAATGTTAGACATTATAGTGAAGGAAAGCAAAAATAAAGGACTTTGCCTTAATAGCAAAAAGACAGAAGTAATGGTAACAACAAAGAAGAAGACATCACCTCAGTGCACAATAAAGACAAGTGAAACAATATTAAAACAGGTAAATGAATTTAAATATCTGGGAACTCTGTTAACCTCAGATGGTAGATGTACAACAAAGGTGAGATGCAGAATGGCTCAGGCAAAAGCAGCTTTAAAAAAAAATAAGGAAGATACTGTGCAATCCATTTTTGACAATAAAAACAAGAACCAGAGTTCTTAAATGTTATTTAGAGCCAGTCTTAACATGGATGCGAATCATGGACAATAGGACAACAGACAAGAAAATCACTGAAGGCTGTAGAAATGTGGTTTTACAGAAAAAAATGTTGAGAATATCATGTGAAGCTAAGAAGAGTAATGAAAACATTCTAAAAGAGAGCCAATATCCAATATTAGGAAGAAACCATCATTTTTTGACCACGTAATGGTAAGAGAATGGCTGGAATATATTGTAACAACTGGGAAAATTGACGGACAAAGAGATAGAAGTGAGAAAAGATTCCAGACAGCTTAAGATAATGTTTCGGCAAAAAGTCAACAACAGAAATGATAAACAACTGCTGAGATCGAAAGTTGTGGAGAGACATACGCCAGCAGGCACAGTGCTTTATATATATATATATATTTTTCATCATCACCATCATCAAGTACCGGGCCCGCTGAGTATAAGGTGAGTATAAGAGATTAAATCAAGAAATTGTAATAAAATGCAATGAAGCAAAAGAAGCATGGCTAAAACAGAGATGCAAAGAGATTGAAATGCAACAAAAAGGAGATGCCAAAGCTATATACAAACAAATTGAGGAATTAACAGGAAGAAAAACACAATCAAAAACTTGATGTTTAAAATCAAAAGGAGAACTGTTGATTGAACAAGAAAGCATAATGGAACGATGGATATATATATATATATATATCTCTGCGATCAGGACTCAATCAGAGTAGGACGTCCAGGCTCTCATACGAAGACAGCTGTCTGTTTAAGCCTGTTAGATCCACTCCGATTGAGTACCCGTTAAAACGTTGCACTGTGTTCTGCGCCAGTGGCCCAGTGCATCCGATTTCAACCAGCATTTTTTCAGGTTTGCTTTCCTTAGCCTTTGATTGTCCCCAATCTTCCTGCAAGACAGCAGTTGATCTTTTCTATCGGGGGATTCTGCCCTTAGATGGTCGGCCTTCCCAGGTTTACGAGCACCATCTGTCACGCCCTCTTGAAAATGATGATCATCGTAGCACTTGATAATGTTAGGCCATCGTTGATGACTCCAATTCCGAACATATGGACACACAGTCAGTCCTCAAATTATCCTCGTCGCACATCAAACAGCAGACCGTAAGATTTGCGCACGGCCGGTTTAGGAAACCAATACGATGACGTAGCACACAATGTCGCCAAACTCATAATCTCGATACCTTTAGACTTATGTCTGATTACTCAAGTGTAAGCAGCCTACGACGAACAAAACACAAATATATATATATATATATCATCATCAAGTACCGGGCCTACTGGCATAGGTGATCATGTCTCTCCACAACTTTCGATCTCGGCAGCTATTTATCATTTCTGTTGTTGACCTTCTGCCAAGCCATTCTCTTAAGCTGTCTGGTATCTTTTCTCTTTGCTTCCCTCTATCTCTTCGTCCCTCAATTTTTCCAGTTGTTACAATATATTGCAGTTGTTCTCTTCTCATTCTATCTATCTATCTATTGACCTTTCGAGCCGTAACCGGCCCATAGGGCGTAGACCAAGATACACCTTCTCCTATATGAATTTTTGTTCTAGCAGTTTTCTTTTAAAGATATTTTATCAAATCTCGCCATCTGTCTCTGTTCTGTGCAAGCAGTTCTATCTCATTGAGGGAGCCGATTCCTGCTGCTCTTGCCTCTCTCATCAATGTTCTTCTCAGTGTCTCCCTGGGTCTTCCTCTTTTTCTTTTACCTGTTGTTTCCCATATGAGGGCTTGCTTTGCTATTCGATTATTATCTCTTCTCATCACATGTCCAACGTATGACCATCGTCTTTTCTTTATTACTGAAGATATTAGTGGTTGATTGGCGATTTCTCTAATTTCCTCGTTTGTTTTGAATTCGTTCCATTCTATACCAAGTATTTTCCTTAGACATTTATTTTCGAATGCGTTCAACTTTGTTTCTATATCTCTTGTTGTTTTCCAGCTTTCACACGCATACGTAAGGGTTGATAGTACATTTGATTTGAATAGCCTAAGTTTTGTGTTTGTGCTAATGAGTTTTGATTTCCACAACTTTTCAAGGCTTCTGAAAGACATTGCTGCTTTAGCCAGTCTGATTCTAATTTCTTTGCTCGTATCCCCTTCTCGATCAATGTGACTTCCAAGATAGATAAAGTGATCGATCTCTTCTACTGGTTTGTTTTCCATGTATATTTTGTCACTTGTTGGAATTAAACTTTTCATGACTTTAGTCTTTTCATGATTGACCTCAAGCCCAATTTTGCTGGCTATTGATGATAGTTCATTTGTGTTTTCCTGCATCGTTTTTATCTGACTGCTGATGAGAACTATGTCATCAGCAAAGTCGAGGTCCTCCAAATGGTCTCCTTGTATCCATTCGATGCCTTTATTACCAGTGCAGCATTTCTTCATTATGAAGTCCATAACAATTCCAAATAACAAGGGCGATAAAATACATCCTTGTTTAACCCCAGTTTCTATTGGGAAACATTCGCTCAGTCCTTCCTCTGTTCGAACTGCACATGTGTAACCATCATACATGTCTTTGATAATATTTATGATTTTTGATGGTAAACCATATTGCTTCAGAATTTTCCACAAAGAATCTCTATGAATACTATCAAATGCTTTTTTGAAGTCGATGAAGTTAAGTACAAAAGGTTTTTGCTTTTCAATGTGTTCCTCCAATATAAGTCGTAGAGTGAAAATGTGGTCAAGACAGCTTCTCCCTTTTCTAACCCAGCCTGTTCTTCACGCATTACTGTATCTATTGAATCCTTTATTCTATTTAGGATGATTTTACAGAATAACTTTGAGGCAACTGACAAAAGTGTCACGCCTCTCCAGTTGTTACAATCTCTAAGATTGCCCTTTTTTGGGATCTTAACAATGATTCCTTTTTTCCATTTATGAGGCGTCTTCTCTGTTTTCCAAATGATGTTGAACATTTTTTGGAGATGTATTAAATCTCTTCTCATTACATGGCCAAAAAATGATGATTGTTTCTTCCTAATATTGGAAATTATCTCTCTTTTTGCTTTGACCTCTCTCAGAACATCTTCATTACTCTTCTTAGCTGTCCATGGTACTCTCAACATTCTTCTGTAAAATCACATTTCTACAGAATCCAATGATTTCTTGTCTGTTGTCCTATTGTCCATGATTCGCATCCATATGTTAAGACTGGCTCTAAATAACATTTAAGAACTCTTTTTCTTGCATCTATTGTCAAAAATGGATTGCATTGTATCTTCCTCATTTTTGGAAAGCTGCTTTTGCCTGAGACATTCTGTATCTCACCTCTTTTGTACATTATGCGTCTGAGGTTAACAAAGTTCCCAAATATTTAAATTCATTTACCTGTTTTAATATTGTTCCACTTGTCTTTATTTTGCACTGAGGTGATGTCTTTTTCTTTGTTGTTACCATTACCTCTGTCTTTTTGCTATTAAGGTTGAGTCCTTTATTTTTGCTTTCATTCACTGTAATGTTCAACATTTCTTGTAACTCATTTTCACTCTTAGCGATTAAGACTGTATCATCAGCATACCTTAGATTATTTATATTATGACCTCCAATTGTTATTCCAGGCATGTCCTTTATGGATCGTAAAATAATCTCACTATAAATATTAAACAAATCTGGTGACAGCACACAACATTGTCTAACATCCTGTTTTATTTGTTGAAACATTCCCAATTGGATTCCAGTTCTTATGGCCTCTGTTTGTTGCCAGTACATGTTCTTTATTATTCTTAGATCTTTGCTGTCTACGTTTATGCTTTCTAATATTTTGATTATTTCTTGGTGCTTTACTTTGTCAAATGCCTTGGTGTAATCTATGAAACATAGGTATAGATCTGTTTTCACCTCTAGGGCTCTTTCTACTAAAGATCTTATGATATACATGGCATTGCTTGTTCCTTTATCTCTAACAAAACCACACTGTTCATCGCTAATTTCTGGACTTATTTTGTTTCGCACTCTTCGCATGATGAATCTTAGTAATATCTTAGTCATATGACTCAAAAGGCTTATTGTGTGATGATCATCGCATTCAATCGCACCTGATTTCTTTGGTAGGGCTATGAATATTGATTTGAGCATGTCATCTGGTATATATCCGCTGTTGTAGATATCATTCAATATTTTTGTTATTATTCTATTCCAAAATCACCCATGGCTTCAATCTCTTATTTAGTTATATTATCTGGTCCAGGAGCTTTGCCTGCTTTCATATTGCGCAAGGCATCTTCCACTTCCTCTCTGAGTATTTCTGGTCCTTCTCCATTATCCTTTATATTTACTTCCTTTCGTTCATCATTATAAAGAAATGTATTCTATCCATCGTTCCCTTATGTTTTCTTGATCAATCAACAGTTCTCCTTCCTTTGATCTTAGACATCCATTTTTTTATTGCGTTTTTCTTCCTGTTAATTCCTCAATTTGTTTGTATATAGTTTTAGCATTTCCTTTTTGTAGCATTTCAATCTCTTTGCATCTCTCTTTTAGCCATGCTTCTTTTGCTTCATTGCATTTTACAATTTCTTTATTTAATCTCTTATACTCATCTTTATTTTCTTTATTTCTTCTTCTAGTATCCATGAGCTGCAAAATGCCATCTGTCATCCATTTCTTTCTTGAATTTGTCCTCACTGGTGGTATGAACTCTTTTGATGTTTGTTGCATTGATTCTTTTAGCATTTCCCACTGTTCATCAATGCTTTGTATCTTCTCTATTGCATTGTACCGGTTCTGAATAAGATTTTATATTTGTTTTGCAGCTTCTTGTCTGATTTTAGTAAATCTAAATTTAACTTGATGTTAACTGAGGCTCGTTTTGTTGTTTTTAATTTTACTCTAAGCTTTCCCACAACTGGTACATGATCACTATTGCAATCTGCCCCTGGTCTAGTTTACGCACACACCAGACTGTTTCTAAATCTATTGCTTATCATTATATAATCAATTGATTACGTGCATTGTCCTCTGGGCTTTTCCATGTACACAGACATCTTGGATGTTGCTTAAACCAGGTGTTTCCTATCATCATGTTGTGATATATATATATGCATAGCTCTTTAAAATACCAGAACTACCTTCATTATTCCAGCTTTTGTCTTTGGCAGAAATGTCTGAATCGGTTTAGTTTTGTTGAATCATCAGCCTTTCATTGTTTTCTTCAGTTGTGAGAACAAGAAGTCAAGTACATCATGATCATGGAAATGTTGAATGTCAATGTGAGAGCAATGGAATTTTGTGTTTCACCAAAAATTTACTTGTGATGATAGACTTGTTAGCAGGGGCATTGTCATAGTGCAGAATCCAATTGATGTGCCCACTTCTAATGCTGATGCTTGCTTACAGCATCATGGAGATATTGCAGGAAGGTTTTGTAGAATTCACTGCCTACACTCATGCTCAAGGGATATACTCATAAGTCAGGCCTTAAATGTCAAAGAACACAAAAGATGTAGACTTGAAATTCACCTGTTTTGACTTTTTCTGTCAAGGAGATGATGCTATTTGATACAGGGAGAACATTTTTCTCTTCTTCTTTTTTTTCTTCTTCCCGGCTCGAAAGGTCAATAGATAGATATACCCAGCTTTCATCACCAGTGATTATCAAAGACAATAAGTTGATTTGGGCTCACTCATGAAGTTCAGTGCAAGCTGATATCTTCCTGCTCCTTTATCAGAACGGACACAACACTCATTTACCAAGCTTCAGTTAAGGTTTTAAAGCATGTTTGCCTTTTACAATCTCCCTGGTAGTCAGGCATCAGTCCAGGTGTATAGTTTCTTCTACAATACCACCCCACCATCTTTTCAATGCGAGAGGTTGATGATCAGTTTTCATGAGAAACATTTTCAGCCACTTTTGAAATTGGAATACTACTTAAATGTCTTAGACTAACTCTGAAAAAATTATTGCAGGGACTTGAAGGTTTTTTGTTATTCTAAGATGAAAACAGAAATTACTGCATACACATAGTTGGACAATCCTTGTGTGCAATTGTGTACACACTCTTCCTTAAGATAAAGTTTTCATTTTTAATAATTCTGTAATTGTAATTATATAATTTGAAGGAAGCAAAACTCAATAGCTCAGGCACAAAATACATGAAAATCAACATCAACAAAACAAGTAGAGGAATTCAAATATCTAGGAAGTTTATTGACAAATGATAATTCTCAAACAGCAGAGATAGAATCAAGATGCAACAAAGCTTGTCAAATCATTGGACAGTTATCACCACTATTGTCCAACAAGGAAATAACTCTGGAGGCAAAACGAGCACTATACAATACAATCTTCATCCCAACGTTGTGCTACCAATGCCAGACCTGGATCCTAGATGCAAGAACAATAAGAAAAATAATCTCTACAGAGATGAAATGTGTTAGATGAATGACAGGAAACATTCTGAGAGATAAGATCAGAAATGAAGAACAGAAAAAAGCTACGAATAGCCCCCGCCATAGAATATATAAGGAAACAACAGATAAAATGGTTTGGTCACGTGACAAGGTAGAAAGATCACAACACAATGAGCCTTCAACAAATGTTGTGAGAACACCAGACCCAAGGGTCGACCACGAAAAAGATGGGTCGATGGAATATTAGAAGCACTAGGAAACATAACAGCAGCAGAGGCGAACAGAAGAGAAAAAGACAGAAAATTATATCTCCCCTCGACGCTGAAAGGCAGATGAGGAAGGAAAAAAGGAAGCAAAGTTAAGATAATAAGATCAAAGTATATATTTTATATTGGCATACAACTTTCACAATGCAATTAATGTATTTATGAAAAAACAGTATAATTAAAACACTTTATTTTATATTAATCACTAATAACCATTTTCTCCCCAGGAATGATTGAGGGAATTGTGGACAAACTTTGCTCCAACTTTCAGAAACAATCAGGAGCTTTTCAAGAACTCCTACACCAACGTCTCTTGCGTCACAAAATGGCACTTTATTCATGCCTTGGGCCAGGCAATCAGCGAGCAGCAGACTGTAGAGCTATGATCACATTACATGCGATCACTACTGTCATCAAATCATGTCTTCGACCAAAGACAGTTATTGCACAGGACAAGGTGATATACCACTGCTTGGCTTAAAAGTTTATGTTACATTGTTATACGTGAAATTTGTAATTGTTTTTTTCTCATTTGTCTTTCAGGACCATATATTGTATTTTCTTTTTTCATTATAATTTTTAGCTACCACATGACTCTCTATATATGAAAAATCATCATCAGAGAGGACTGGATGAAGTATACTGCTTCAAACATAGAAGAGTCTGGGGCCAGACTACATTTTTTTATGGGAGATTGAATAAATAAATCTTGAGGTCTATTACCCACCACCAATAGTTTGCAGGTATAAGTTAAGATATAAAATTAATTTTACTGTGAAAAACACATCTAGTTGTCCATATTCTGGGTCTGATAGTTTTAAATGAACTCATTATGTCTGGATAACCTTTAGGAATTTCATCATACCTATTTTTTTTCTGTCGCCGACTTTCACCTCCGGCGAAATCCCAAGACACTGGGAACTGAATTTTGTGTGTTAATCCATTTTTTTCCTGGCAGTTGTGTGCACAGTGATCCCTCACTTCACAGATAACTCCATTTTCTGAGGTACTCGCATGTTTTCTGATGATGAATAATTGACGTTTCAAGCCGAGCCTCGCTGCTGAG
Organism: Megaustenia siamemsis; assembly: GCA_032433765.1. Lineage (NCBI taxonomy): Eukaryota > Metazoa > Mollusca > Gastropoda > Stylommatophora > Ariophantidae > Megaustenia > Megaustenia siamemsis. The sequence goes on from JAVIAB010000102.1 coordinate 19,753,628, forward strand.
ACCAGAGGTAGTTGCAGCAGAAAGAAATCACAAATAAAAATTCCAACTGGTGCAGCCAAGATTTGAATTCACAACCTCTCTGTCTCGAGACCAGCATCTTGCCTCAAAACCAACCAGTTCCCATCATACCTATTTGATTCTATATATTAACCCTAGATTACTCAAAACTCATCGGCACAAACACAACACTTAGACTATTCAAATCAAATGTACTATCAACCCTTACGTATGCGTGTGAAAGCTGGAAAACAACAAGAGACATAGAAACAAAGTTGAACGCATTTGAAAATAAATGTCTAAGGAAAATACTTGGTATAGCGTGGAACGAATTCAAAACAAACGAGGAAATTAGAGAAATCGCCAATCAACCACCAATATCTTCAGTAATCAAGAAAGGACATTCCTGGAACATCAGTTTTTGTCATAATCTAAACAACCCGAGATAAGCTCATAACACAGCCTTATTAGCTAAAAGTGAAAGTAATTTACAGAAAAAGGTTGATATGATAGTTTTAGAAAGTAAAAATAAGGTCCTTAGCCTCAACAGTAAAAATATATATATGGTTGCAACAAAGAAAAAGACACAATGCACAATTAAAAGTAAATGGGGCGGTCAACTTGTCAATATTATACATGTCAATCAATTTAAATGGTTATGATTAGTTGAAGGCTTTTTTATAATGCAAACAAATTAAATCCATAACTGCTCAACCACCTGTGCCAGTGGAATCATCCAAATTAAAACTCATCTCATTGAAGGAAGCAAAGAAAGACAGTTGAAGTCCCCATCATAGCAACTACATCATCATCATCATCAAGTACCGGGCCTGCTGGCGTAGGTGATCATGTCTCTCCACAACTTTCGATCTCAGCAGCATTTATCATTTCTGTTGTTGACCTTCTGCCAAGCCATTCTCTTAAGCTGTCTGTTATTTTTTCTCTTTGCTTCCCTCTATCTCTTTGTCCTTCAATTTTTCCAGTTGTTACAATATATTCCAGTTGTTCTCTTCTCATTACATGGCCAAAAAATGATGATTGCTTCTTCCTAATATTGGAAATTAGCTCTCTTTTTGCTTTGACCACTCTCAGAACATCTTCATTACTCTTCTTAGCTGTCCATGGTACTCTCAACATTCTTCTGTAAAACCACATTTCTACAGACTCCAGTGATAGTATAATGATATAATGATAAGCAACTACAGCACACGCCAAAAGACATAAGGCCAAGCGGCACCGAAAATGAATGCAGCTGATCTGTCCTTTGTCATATATCATCATCATTCATCATAAGCAATTGAAACAGAATCTGGATGGAAAGCACAGCTCACAGTGTGCACAGAGCACTAAACTCAGTAGCTTCAGCAGCAAACCGGACTTGAAATATGAGGAAACTGCAACAAGGAACGCTTTTCAGACTGAGCTTCAATGATTCCTGCTGCCTATCCGCCATAATGTCTAGAAGTTCATTAATAATACTGAAATTTGTAAAGTATAAAGTAAAAATGAAATGATTTTTACAAACTTTTTTAGAACTCATGTGTCATTAGTAATAACATGTTTTTTTAAAAAAATAAAACAATATGATTTTGTATTAGTATGTTATTATAGACGTGACATATGCTCCCTCTGGAAGAAACAGCATTATTTTTCATAATCCAACATTGCTGTTAAGTGATCTTGTCATAGGTCAACTTGACCATCATTGATGGCGTCAATTAACATCAACGATCATACAAAATATTTGTGAACAATGCCGTCTATATGTCAAGTTGTATATTGTCACTTGCCACATTATGCTATATTAACACAGTAAATTTTCCCGAAAATGTCTAAAACAAGGCTAAATCCCAGCTTGATCACAGTTTTTGAGGAATGGCCACCCTGTTTGCCTGCCGGCCCCTCTAAAATTTAAATTTAAATACCTGTGATCAATGTTATTTTCAGATGTCTGATGTACAACATAAGTGAATTAGAAAATAGCTTAGTCAAAGGTGGCATTCCAAAGAATGTGAAAGAAACTATTTTTTGTCATTGGAAATAGGAAAAGAATTCAGTGTTATGTGGAGAAAATTTAATGTGTAGTTGAGAGTCCTGGACAATAAGACAGCAGACAAGAATATCATTGTAGGTCACAGAAATGCAGTTTTACAGAAGATTGTTGAGAATACCATGTACAGCTGAAAAGAGTAACAAGGATGTTCTAAATGAGGCCTAGGCAAAAAGATAGTTAATTTCCAACACACAAAGAAAACTGTCATCATTTTTTTAGCCATGTAAATGAAAAGGAAACAACAAAAATATATTGTGAAAACTGGAAAAATTGCAGAAATATGAGAATGGAAAGCAGACAGAAAAGATTCAAAATAGTTTAATAGAATAGTTTCTTAGGAAGTTGACAGAATTTATAAACATCTTACCAATAAAAAGTTGTGGAAAGACATGATCACCTATACCAGTAGACATGGTATATGATGAAGTGAGAAACAAGTTTGGTTTAGTTTAGTCGATAGGTCATCCTCATCCTCATTTCACATAAGACAAATCCGTAAGTGCTCAATTCTTCTCCGATGTATATCCTTAAACGTGCAGCAAAAACATCATTTGTATTGTGTTGGTTGACAAGTCTTCTTTGGCTTCCTGTGTAGCACTTCTGTCTGACATCTTGTGCAGATTCAGAGTAATTTTTTTTAGTCCAGCATCCTTGAGGGCATTCAGAATGTCAGTACTGTCCATTGCCCTTCCACACACAACATCAGCTAAACTAAACAGGTATGCCTGTCAGGATGCTGATTACCTCTTCCACTTGCATGTTCTGGCACAGAAATGAAGCAAACTTTCGTCAGACTAGACCTCCCCAGAGACTCCATGCACTGCCATCAAGCCCAGCCAGTTGTGATCTTCATGTGTATGCTTATTGAGTCACTGAGGAAACAGACATGTGTACAAGTATGTGTCTTAAGGCATGCCAATACTTTAGTGACAGCCATAACTGCCATAGTCAAACTATTTGTAGTCTGTGTGTAATCGCTACTGTGCTCCTTCACAGTTCTACCTTCAACCTGAGCAGTGAAAGACTGATTTCTGTATGTGCCGAATAACAATCATCTGTTTAAATGTGTATAGTTTTTCTTTACATCATTCTCAGAATTCTAAAAAATCAAGGCCTGAACTTTTGCTTCAATGACCAAGGGGTTCTTTTCTCTGAATTCTCTGTCTAGTGTGATAACTATGGGGAAGGATGTATTGTACTCTGAATGTTCTCATACCCATTCTTTATCAGGTTCTATGTCTTCGATTGAACACACCTGCTGAACATTTATCTGTATATAGCCTGCCCATCCATGATTTTCCTCTTTTGAACTGTTCCCTGTCATACTCATAAATTCATTATCATATAGCAATTGGTGAGTGTCTGCACTAATTCATAGCATGTGCTTTGCAAAGTCTTATTCTTTCTGCCATGGTGGAAAAATTGAGGAGGTAACTCATTGTCCTACACTCAGTTTTTTATGTGCATTGCCTTCTTTGTTCCGTATCTTTTCTAGTCATTCCATCAACATATTGCCAACACATACTCAATCACAGATATGACCTGCTCCTGGTTTAAAAGAACAAGAGGGCATTGGTCAATTTGTGCTGCAGCCTTGACCTTCATTACCGATAGGCCCCTTTTGGCTTTCAATACCACCTGGTTTATATGCTTGGTAAAATCAAGACTGATAAAACCACACTCCTTGGCATCTCATTGCATGAGTTTTCTCCACAACTTCTGAGCACAGACTCAAGATAACTTACATCTGCTTTGAGCACACCATGTCCCACCATATTCTTTTGATTGCTCTGCTCAAGTTAGTCACGGAAAAAGACAAATCGGCAGACCTAAACTATGATATGGAGATATCTGTAAATCATCCCTGAATGACTTCTCCATCTGTGAAAATGACTGGGAACATCTGGCAAAGGATCGCACATCATGGAGAGCATGTATAAGGAATGGTATAACATCATTTGAGACTGTGCTAAGGCAAAACTTAGAAAAGAAAAGACTCATGAAAAAGGATGGAAAACCCTGTGGATCAGTGGGCCTGACTTTTTCATTCTGTGGCCGTGTGTGTTTGTCAAACATTGGTAGAATTAGCCACGAGAGAAGCTGCTCGACAAAAATAAAACCAAAAAAAAAATACACAATAGCCTCCACTAAACTGTCTGACAAGACAAAAAGGGCCATATATCAAGGTAGTGAGACTCTACCACTCTACCCTTGTTAATTGTCCGTTATCTGCTGTGTAAGCTGTGGAAGTCACAAATGCAGTTCATTTCACTGCACTATTTATATTATTGTGAAGCCGCCAGAAAAAACTACAGTGATTTGTCTGCTCAGCCTCTCATAGAACACTGCCCATTTCTCACTTTTGACTTGCTCTGCTAAAGTTTTAAAAAAGTCCACTTTCATGTTTCATGTCCATGACTCATTTCAATAACAGGATGTGGTCAGGCTGGGCTGTGCTACTTGTTTTGACACTTTACCACTTTCCAACTGCTGCCAGTTTTTCATTCTAAATTTGTGACTGCTGCATTTGTCATGGCTTATCTTGTTACAATTGCTCACACTCCTGATAAAAAATAGCTGTTGAGCTGGTTTTATGTTTTTTGACCACCAACATTTTTCAAATGAAAGTTGTATTTCTTAATTTCTAACACATGACACTAAGGTAACAAGAGGTCCAGACTCAAGGTCTTCACCAGTATGACTGAGTTGCATGCATCAGTCCTGAAATCTTGAATTTATCAATAAGTTGGTAATGTAGTCATGATGCAATTAATGGCATTTGTGTTAATAATGAGCTATAAAGGATTACCAGTGTGAGAACTTTGTCTGCTGTAGTAACAAGTCTAAGAAGTTTTTCTGAGGTTAGTATGACAGTCATGTCAGACATTGTGGGTAGACCGAAGTGAGAAAATTCTGAAATACACGCATGTCTGTCTAAATAATTTTTGGGTGTATTTTCAAACTGTGTAAGTGCCAGACAGAATGTACCTGTACTTGAAAATCTAGTATACAAAGCTGATATTATTTGTTCCACGAAACACATTCTCAAGATAGTGTGCTTTGGATGACCAGCTACACTTTTCTTTTTTACAACAGGCAACATTTGGCGCTAGCCATTCTCATATGTAATGATATTGTGGCATCTGAGGTGGACATGATTTGCTGGAACTTTTTAGATACAGTTCTAAGCTAGTAAGATCCAGTCTGAGCAACCTTTTGTGTTATTGCGTTATTTGCTGGTCATCATCATTGCACTCCGAACATGTCCATAGGTGCTCAGATCCCCTCCTCAGCAAGTCCCGCAGTGTCCAACGACTGACGACTCCAGTTCTGTGTTGGTTGATAAGTCTTCTTACATGCCCACAAAGTTTCTCATTTCTGACTGTACCCATCTTAACTCCCATCTCTTTCATCCAAAGGAGTGACATGGATTTGTGGTTGTTAAAGTCCTGTGCTCTTCCCACATCTCGGAGGGCAGTGATGATGTCCGCCCGATCCATTGGTTGACCGTCCTCAATGACAGCGCAGCTAGCCAACCTGTCCACTCTTTCATTTCCCCGTACTCCCGCATGTCCAGGGACATAGACAAAAGTGACCTTACATATTTTTACTTCTGCAATGACACTAAACATTGCATGCGTACAGTGCCCGCCTCCACTTTTTTTATCATGCTCATCGAATCACTCAGTATACACGCATGGGTGTAGTCTTTTGACTCTAACCAGTTAAATGCCCTGGTCACTGCCATCACCTCCATCGTCATGCTACTCGTGGTCATGACGTATGCACCATTGTCTTCTTTGACTATTCTGCCTGCCGAGCGGGCTGTAATGCCCATGCACTTCTTTGGTGTCGTATTACAGATCCGTCTGTATATATGACTGCATCTTTCTCATCGATGTTATCGCAAATGAGGCCGTTGACCTCCGCATTGACCACAACTGTGTTCTGTTCCTTACTTTTCCTGTCGAGTGTGACAATACATGAGAATATCCCCTTGAATGACATAGGCACAAGGTATCCACTCCTCACCAACACTGATATTGGTAAGCCTACAGACCTGTTTGATGACATCTTCTGCTCGGCCCACCCATGATTTGCCTCTTTTTAGCCTGGCACCTTTCCATTTTTTGAGCTCGTGGTGCAATGGATGCTCTTTATCTGCACTAATCTTCATGTATGCTCGTGCCCTCCAGATCTTGATTTTGTCATCCATGGTTGGAAAGTCAAGAAGATACCTCATTGCTACACAGGGAGTGTCTCTCGTACACCCCAAGATAATTCGCATGGCCTCATTTTCTCCAGCCTATCAAATTGAGTTGTACTGACAGTAAGAATTGCCAGGGCATACTTGATTGGTGTGAGGACTAATCCCTGAAACAGAATAGTAAGTAGCCTCTGCTTGATGTTGGCAGCTGCCATGACCTTCAAGGCAGCTAATCCATTGCGGGATTTTGTTATCACATGGTCAACGTGGTCCCGAAAACACAGGCTGCGATCAAACTTAACTCCGAGGTATGTCATCAACTTGTCTCATCAACTCCCATTCGTACTACCGGTGTGTCTGTATTAACGATATGATTGTGTTAGTCAGTGTCTATGCATGCAATGTGAAATGGACTTTCAAAAAAGGCACAACATGAGTGAATTTTCATCGCAAGAGAGCGATGTCATTCTCATTGATGACTTAAATGCAAAATGCTTTCATGGGGTAAGATGTCTTCCAAAATACAAGTCCCACCAAAATGGCGAGCCAACCTGGAGACAGTGTTTTTGATATAGCAGTAGTATCCCCTTCATTCACTGTTTTGGCAGTATGCAAATGGAGTGTCTTAAGACTGGTATTGATCATCATTGCAACATACTGTTGAAGGGTAGATACAGGAAATGTAGGCATAGAATAGTCCTTTATTTATGATGACTGAAGTCATGTGAGAAACAATCTCAATATAAATAATACATCCATTAGGTGCATTCATCTCATCTATTAGAACATTTGAAAAAAAATCTATCTATCTATTGACCTTTCGAGCCGTAACCGGCCCATAGGGCGTAGACCAAGATACACCTTCTCCTATATGATTTTTTGTTCTAGCAGTTTTCTTTTAAAGATATTTTATCAAATCTCGCCATCTGTCTCTGTTCTGTGCAAGCAGTTCTATCTCATTGAGGGAGCCGATTCCTGCTGCTCTTGCCTCTCTCATCAATGTTCTTCTCAGTGTCTCCCTGGGTCTTCCTCTTTTTCTTTTACCTGTTGTTTCCCATATGAGGGCTTGCTTTGCTATTCGATTATTATCTCTTCTCATCACATGTCCAACGTATGACCATCGTCTTTTCTTTATTACTGAAGATATTAGTGGTTGATTGGCGATTTCTCTAATTTCCTCGTTTGTTTTGAATTCGTTCCATTCTATACCAAGTATTTTCCTTAGACATTTATTTTCGAATGCGTTCAACTTTGTTTCTATATCTCTTGTTGTTTTCCAGCTTTCACACGCATACGTAAGGGTTGATAGTACATTTGATTTGAATAGCCTAAGTTTTGTGTTTGTGCTAATGAGTTTTGATTTCCACAACTTTTCAAGGCTTCTGAAAGACATTGCTGCTTTAGCCAGTCTGATTCTAATTTCTTTGCTCGTATCCCCTTCTCGATCAATGTGACTTCCAAGATAGATAAAGTGATCGATCTCTTCTACTGGTTTGTTTTCCATGTATATTTTGTCACTTGTTGGAATTAAACTTTTCATGACTTTAGTCTTTTCATGATTGACCTCAAGCCCAATTTTGCTGGCTATTGATAATAGTTCATTTGTGTTTTCCTGCATCGTTTTTATCTGACTGCTGATGAGAACTATGTCATCAGCAAAGTCGAGGTCCTCCAAATGGTCTCCTTGTATCCATTCGATGCCTTTATTACCAGTGCAGCATTTCTTCATTATGAAGTCCATAACAATTCCAAATAACAAGGGCGATAAAATACATCCTTGTTTAACCCCAGTTTCTATTGGGAAACATTCGCTCAGTCCTTCCTCTGTTCGAACTGCACATGTGTAACCATCATACATGTCTTTGTGAAAAAAAAAAATGGTGACAAATTTTTTTTTTTAGAAGATAAGCACAAATATTTTCTTCTTCTTTCCTTCCTCATCTGCCTTTCAGCGTCGAGGGGAGATATAATTTGCGGTCTTTTGCTCTTCTGTTCGCCTCTGCTGCTGTTATGTTTCCTAGTGCTTCTAATATTCCATCGAATAACCTTTTTTGTGGTCGACCCTTGGGTCTGGTGTTCTCACAACGTTTGTTGAAGGCTCGTTGTGTTGTGTTTTGTTCTTTCTGCCTTGTCACGTGGCCAAACCATTTTATCTGTTGTTTCCTTATATATTCTATGGCGGGAGCTATTCCTAGCTTTTTTCTCAGTTCTTCATTTCTGAGCTTATCTCTCAGACTGTTTCCTGTCATTCGTCTAACACATTTCATCTCTGTAGAGGTTATTTTTCTTATTGTTCTTGTATCTAGGGTCCAGGTCTGGAATTGGTAGCATAACGTTGGGATGAAGATTGTATTGTATAGTGCTCGTTTTGCCTCCAGAGTTATTTCCTTGTTGGACAATAGTGGTGATAACTGTCCAATGATTTGACAAGCTTTGTTGCATCTTGATTCTATCTCTGCTGTTTGAGAATTATCGTTTGTCATTAAACTTCCTAGGTATTTGAATTCCTCTACTTGTTTTAGTTGTCTGCCTTCTATAGTTATGTTGATGTTCTGTTTATTTTTGGCGACATTCATGACTTCTGTTTTGTTGATGTTGATTAGCACAAATATAATATATCTGTCTCTCTCGGTGATCAAGACTCAATTAGAGTAGGATTCCAGACACTCTCATGAAGTCAGCTATCTGTTGAAGCGAATCGATTGCCCCATATAGTTTTTCTTCCAGGGAGGCGGGCGTGGACTGCATTGCTATTCTCAGGTCTGTATACTGGGGGGCAATCCTGTAGAACATGTTTTATAGTCATATTGTCCAGTGTACAGTGGCATAGGCTGGTTGTACTTATTTTGAATTTGGTGAACATGTGATTTCTCATTCTATTGTGGCCAGTGCGTAGGCGAAGCATGATGACTTGATCCCTCCTAGATAGTTGGTGGTATCCGTCACTCTCGTTATGCTTTCGGTGTTCTTGTTTCCATTTTTCATGGAACTGACCTTTGAGGATGGATTTGGCTTCATCACAACTGAGCGGATGGTTCTCTTGTAGTAATTTCCTTCCCTCTTTAGCTAATTTGTCTGCGCGTTCGTTCCTGTGTATATTACAGTGTGATGGTATCCACTGAATGACTACTGTCTGGAAGTTATTGCATAGTTGGTCCAGGGTTGTTCTCAAGTCATCTAGTTCATTGTTCTTGACACTTTTTAGAGCTGATAGTACTGACAGTGCATCAGTCAGAATCACCAATTTATTGTGCATGTTATTTTTGTGATGAGTGGCCAGTGTTGCAGCATCTCTGATGGCCTCAGTTTCTGCTTTAAAGTTGTTTGAGAATTTTCCAAGCTATTGACTTGGTGATCTCGTCCTGATTATTCAGCGTCAAGAACACACCTTCCCCTCCATTTCTGGTGACATTTGTAGCAGAGCCATCTGTGTATATGTGGGACCAAGATTCCTGTGGGTAGGTATCGTGTATGTGTTTTTTCTGCTACATGTTTTCTTTCTGTGTCTGATTGGATGCCTTTTTTTATGACTCCTGTTATATTTTCCTTAAGTTCTGGTATTTTATGTTTCCCATGAGGAGACATATCAGATGGGCCCAAGGGTTTCGATAATGTTTGGGAAAGTACTGGGTCTCCAGTATTTAGTTCATTGGCAATTGTAACGAAGTTGCTCCTCTTTAGTCGTACAATTCCGGAACCAGTTATTCTGGGGTGTTGGGGTGGCTAAGGAGCCTTCTATATTTCTCCGCTTGTTGCAATACTTTAGTGACCCGTCTGTCATCTAAGGGTTGTAAACCTGTTACTGTTTCTAGAGTCTTGATAGGTGTAGATTTCATAGCACCATTGATGATATGGGCAACTTGGTTCTGTGTTCTGTTAATTTTGCAAAGGTGTGATTTGGAAGCCATAGCCCAGGCTGTGACTCCATACTCTGGAACTGGTTTGACTCTTCCTACTATAGTCTTTTCAAAATATTGCTGTCTGCCCCCCCCCAGCCCTTTCCTGCCAATTTCTTCATAATATTTCTTTGTTTTCTGGCTTTTTTTCCTTGCTCTGTCTATCTGATTTTAAACTGTCTATCTGACTTTAAAAGATTGTCGACTAGACTCGGTTCAGGGAGCCGCAATAGCTCAGTGGTTAGTGAACTGGACTACAAAGGACAAAGGGTAGAGTTCGATCCCAACCGACGGTTTCCGGGTTCACCCAGACTATAATGGGTACCGGATTTTTTCTGGGAAAGTGAAGCGGCACAGGCGTAATACCGACCACATTACCCCAAAAATCATGTGCCGAAGGTCTGTAAAATTTATGGTCACTAACACCATATTCCCTATACGCCACTTGGCGTGAAGGGGGAACTTTACTTTTTAAAAAATATTTATATATATAGATATTAAATACTATATGGGACTGCGAATAGAGCTGCAGAGAACATGTAAAATAGACATAAAGTTGTACTTAGCTATTAGAGAGATGAGTCAACAGCGTTTCAACCTTCATCAGATACAAAACAGGAAATATATAAAGATATATCACTATTGACCAAAATGGTACAAACTGTTAGACTATTCATAAAACTCTGGGACTTAATTTCTTTATAGGAAAAAATAATATGTTATCAAATGTCATCAATACAGTTATGGTTATGGCTATGGAAGGCCTTGGTATCATAGCAAACGAATTAAAATCCATAATCAATACAGTGCATGTGACAATTTATGTACTAATATATGGGCAAATCCAAATACCAATATTTCTGAGCATGTTTATGTGGAAGCTTATAAGTGAACGAACACCAGCAGCGCACATTACATTATAAAAAAATAACATTATTATTCAACAAAAAAGTGTGCATTAATTTATGTTTTTATCTATTCAACTGATTATGAAAGCTTATGAAATGCTGCAGTCATGTTTTCAAAGATTTGTGAATTTCAAAGAATGCACTTTTTTTTTTAAGATAATCCCCTTTCCAAGGAAGACCACATCAACAAGACCTGGCATTTGTAGAAGAAATTATACACAATGACCAATATCTGACTGTCAGAGTGATTGCAGAGGAGTTTAAATATTTATCTATACACACTGTAACAGTTCTGTAGTGACACTGCACAAATATTTCTTTGAATTGTGGTGTACTGACAATTGTATTTTGCCACATGACTTTGCCCTGCTTATAAGTTTGTCATCACAATCAAAATGTTGGCAAAACACAGCATTGCATTGCTTCCGCACCCTTCATATTCATCTAACCTTGCTTTGTGTGACTTGTTTTCACAACTGAAGAAAACAATGAAAGGCAGATTGATCAGTGAAATGAAAAATTAAAATGATTCAGTTAGTGTGACAGGATGTGACAATATGACATTTTAATGACATTGAAAATTGCAAATCTTCTAAAACATTTTAATAAATTATAGAATTTAGTGGAAGAGCTTAATGACTATAGCGAATCAATTCAGAGGAAGAGGTGTGTTTACATATCTTCCTCTGAATTGATTCGCGGATTAACTCTTCCTCTGAATTCATTCGCTGATTAAGCTCTTCCTCTGAATTGATTCGCTTATTAACGCATCAGAAGTTTCCCTCTATAATAATATTCATTTATTATTATTTGTCTCCTTAATGACTATATCCCTGCAGTTGTCTCCTTATAGTGAGAATAGATGCAATTTCTTGAATTACAACTATGTTATGATTAGGATGTTGCAACTTTAGTCCTTAATAAGAAAGCAGACATAAATAAAAGCAAAACGAGAAGTAATAAAGCCTAGACACAGGAAGCTTACACAGAGGTGAATAAAGAAGTGAGAAGATGCATTAAAAGGGATAAGAGGAAATATATAGATGAACTAGCTAAAGAGGCAAAGGAAGCAGCAAATAAAGGAATATGAAAGAACTGTACAATAGCACAAAGAAATTAAGTAGAAAATACAAACAGATCAATGCCTTTATTAAAGATAAGAAAGGAAATCTGCTTAGGAACAAATGGAGAAATGGAAGAACTTTTGAACAGGCCTGGCCCAAATAACCCTCCAGATATACTACCAGCAGAAGAAGAGTTACATGTTAACTGGAAAACCAAGCAAGGAAAAAAGAATGAAAGCCATCAAGCTATTAAAAAATGGTAAAGCCACAGGACCAGATGAAATTCCTTCGGAAACAAATCAAAGCAGATATTAACACCTCTACCAAGATGTTACATAATCTATTAGATAAAATTTGGGAGAGGGAAGAAATACCTAAAAACTGGAAAGAAGGTTATATGATCCAACTGCCAAAGAAAGGAAGTTTACAGGAGTGCACAAATTATTGGGGTATTATGCTACTATCAGTGCTAGGAAAAATATTAAGCAAAATAATTCTGGAGAGACTAAAAGAGGCCATAGAGAAACATTTGAGAGATGAACAAGCATATTTTAGGAAGAACAGATCATGTGCTGATCAAATAACTACCCTACATATAATAGTTGAACAAAGTTTAGAACTACAGTCCCTACTTTATATTGGATTCATAGATTACCAAAAGGCATTTTAGTTTAGACAGAGAATGCTTTGGATGTTGCTGAGGCATTACGAAATCCCCACAAAGTTTATTAACCTGAAAAGAACAATGTATGAAGGAATGAAATGTAGTGTGGTGCATGAATGAAATAAGAACAGGAGTATGGCAGGGATGCCTTCTATCTCCATTTCTTTTTATACTGGCAATAAATTGATTATGAAAATAACCAAAAACAACAGAAATGGAATCCAGTGGTCACAGACCAAGCAACTTGACGATTTAGACTTTGCTGATGATATAGCTCTCCTATCACATAACCATTAGCTGATGCAAGATAAAATGAGCATACTTGATGAGAGATCACAACAGCTAGGACTGAAAATAAATAGAGATAAGACCAAATTATGAAAATTAATGCAGTTGGCAATAACCAAATAAAAATAGGAGAAATACCTCTACTAGATGTACAATCTTACATCTATCTATCTATCTATTGTCCTTTCGAGCCGAAGACGGCACATAGAGCAGAACTACAATCTCAAAAACAGAAACCTTACGTGCCAAAATGGCACATATTGCAGAGATCACTGCTTCTGTTTCCATAACAATGCTTTTTACAATGACAGCTTGTCAAGCCATCGATCAACCTCCTTAGTCGCCTCTTATGACATGCCTGGAAGGTCACAGTGTCACTGTTACATATATCTAGGCAGTTTAATAGACAAAGAGGGAGAATTAGAAAATGATACTGAAATAAGGATATCAAAAGCAAGAGGAGCATTTGTTGCACTGGGAAACATGGAAGTCCAAAGAAATTAGGTTTTAGAATTAGAAATTACTAAAATAAAAATTTTCAACTCTAATGTTAAGTCAGTCATATTGAGACATGGAGAACAACAAAAATGACAATCATGAAGATGCAGACTTTCATTAATGAATGCTTAAGCAGAATAAAAGGATGGAAATGGCAGGACAAAATCACTAACATAGAATTATGGAAAGGTACCAGTCAAATACCAGTGGATAAAGAGATACAGTGAAGATGATGGCGCTGGATATAGAATTAAGGAAATGTACCAATCAAATACCAATAGATAAAGAGATACAGTGAAGATGATGGCGCTGGATAGGACACACACACTGCGGAAGCCAACTGAGAGTATTATACAACAGTTCCTTTTTTGGAATCCCCAAGGGAAAAGACAAAGAAGAAGACCAAGGAATTCTTGGAGAAGACAGATGGAAGCAGAGATGAAGATGATGGGGAGGACATGTAATGATCTTAAAATAATGGCAAGAAACAGAACGGCTTAGAAAGTGTTTGTCTTTGCTCCACAGGGAGCTGAAAGGTAGAAGAAGAAGAACTTTAGTCCTTAACTATTTCTGGACCACTACCGAGCACATCGGTTTGATAAAAAAATGTTCATATTTTATTGTTTGACCACTAACCGATGCATCAGCTCTTATGGGTGCAGTTGAATTTTTGTTTCGGTTTAGCTGATTTTGGTTTTGATTTCAGCCAATATTTGATTTCTGGATGTAGAAGAATTCTCACTATCACTTGCGGCAAAAACGGGCATGGTCTGAGAAGTATACAGCCATAAATTGTTAATTTTTATTCATTGTTTACTTCTAAAATTTCTGTCACACAATGGCCTCGCCCACTATTCAGTACTTCTTGCAGTCGACTAAAACGATATAGCGCAGAACAAGCTAGATCTATGTTTGAAACCTTGTTATTGAGCGATTCAGAAATAGAGTATTCAGACGATAATTTTTGTGGTGATATTAGAACAATAAGCCTAATGGGCCAGATAACAAAAATTGTACTAAAAGTTATACAGGGAAGGATTCAGAATAAAATCAATACTGAATTAGATGAGCAGCAATTTCGATTCAGGAAAAACAGTGGGACAAAAGAAGCCATATTCAAAATGAGGACATTGATTGAAAAATACATAGAAGTAAACAAACCAATATATGCCTGCTTCATAGACTACACCAAAGCTTTTGATAGAATACACCATAATCAACTTATAGACTGCCTAAAAGATATAAATCTGGATGATACAGACATACGACTAATATGTAATTTGTACTGGAGGAAACAGCAATAATAAAATATAACAAGGAGAACTCTACACCTATTGATATAAAAAGAGAAGTAAGACAAGGATGCATCCTATCACCAAGCTTGTTCAATCTATACATTGAGCAAATCTTTAAAAACATCACAGAGATGCCAGGCCTAAACATTAATGGAAAGATATTCAGTAACCTAAGATATGCTGATGATACTGTACTACTAGCAGAAAAGCCTAAAGATCTACAAAAATTACTTAATGTAATAAACATGACAAGCAAAAAATATGGACTAGATAGGAATATCAAAAAGACTAAAACTATGATCATAAACAAAGAAAATATATTACATCTTCTCAATATTCCTGTATGGTGCAGAAACATGGACATTAGACAAGAAAACAGAACAGAAAATTTAAGCCTTTGAAATGTGGATTTATAGAAGAATATGTAGAATTGGATGGAAAGAAAAGAAAACAAATGAAGTTTTAAAGCAACTAAAAATGAAAAGAGAACTACTAAACACAATTAGAACAAGACAAATGAAATTTTTGGGGCATGTTAAAAGACACAACAGCCTACTAAAAGTAATATTGGAAGGGAAAATACAAGGTAAAAGAGGCAGACCAAGACTAACATGGATGAGCAACATGAAAAGATGGACAAGTCAACCTATGACAATCTGCACCATCAAAGCAAGAGACAGAATGGAATGGCGCTCCATGGTAGCCAACCTTCGATACGGAGATGGCACTCAATGATGAATGGTGATAGTCATAATATTAGTAATAGTAATTTTATGTAGAGTGCTAAAAAACCAAGATGATTTAGATTAGGTTTAGCTGGTTGATGCCTCCATTGCAGCACTATCAGTGCCTCAGAGGAATCGAGTGGCAGTGATTCTGATAATACAACTGGTACCTTATGGTATATCACACAAAATAAATCCAGTTGTGTAAATAAAAATAATAAACTTGACTTGTAAATAATATTGTGATGTCACATAAATTTATCATATTTTAAATTCTGGGATCATTTACTAAAATGTACATCATTTTGATATTTGTGGGCATAAATTCATCAAGTAAACTGTATTTCGGAGGAATTTGGATTAAGTTGAGTAATATTTCGAGACAAATGGATAGCAACACTGCTAACCATGGGAAAAGGTAAGTGAATTACAATGTTTGAATTAAGAATTCTACTATGAATATTTTAAGTTTTAAAAATATATTTATTCCTTCAAATATTCACATAAAATAAACATATTGCTATTTTCATTTTCTGTATCAATTTCCCTGTCTAGTGATGTACAACAAATACCACATTTATCTAAATTATTGTGTGAAGTCATCATCATCAGTACTGTGCCTGCTGGTGTAGGTGATCATGCCTCTCCACAACTTTCGATTTCGACCGTTATTTATAATTTCTGTTGTTGACCTTCTGCCAAGCCTTTCTCTTAAGCTGTCTGCTATCTTTTCTCTTGCTTCCCTCATTCTCTTCATCCCACAATTTTCCCAGTTGTCACAATATATGCCACCTGTTCCCTTCTCATTGCATAGCCAAAAAAATGATGATTGTTTCTTCCTAATATTGGAAATTAACTCTCTTTTTGCGTTGGCCTCCTTCAGAACGTTTTCATTACTCTTCTTAGCTCTCCAAAGTATTCTCAACATTCTTCTGTAAAACCACATTTCTAGAGCCTCCAGTGATTTTCCTGTCTGTTGTCCTATTGTCCACGATTCACATCTGCATTTTAAGACTGGCTCTACGTAACCTTTAAGAACTCTTTTTCTTGTTTCTATTGTCAAAAATGGATTGCATAGTATCTTCCTCATCTTTTGGAAAGCTGCTTTCTTTGAATGCCTGAGCCATTCTGCATCTCACCTCTGTTGTACATCTTCCGTCTGAGGTTAACAAAGTTCCCAAATATTTAAATTCATTTTACCTGTTTTAATATTGTTCCACTTGTCTTTATTGTGCACTGTGGTGATGTCTTTTTCTTTGTTGTTACCAATACTCCTGTCTTTTTGCTATTAAGTCTGTATCATCTGCATACATTAGTTTATTTTTATTATGACCTCCGATTGTTATTCCAGGTATGTTCCTTATTTATATGGCCTTTGGCGTCTTGACAGACGGTTGGTAACAAGCAATCATAAGTCAGTAGTTCAGTAAAGCATTAGTGTCTCATACTGGGTGCTGCTTTACTGAACATACTATTTATCTTAAAATTATCTCATTAAACATATTAAACAAATCTGGTGACAACACACAGCCTTGTCTAACACCTTGTTTTATTTATTGAAACATTCCCAAATGATTTCCATTTCTTATGGCCACTGTTTATTGCCAGTACATGCTCATTATTATTCTTAGATCTTTGCTATCTACATTTATGCCTTTTAAAGTTTTGATTATTTCTTGGTGCTTTACTTTGTCAAATGCTTTGGTATAATCTATGAAACATTAGTATAGATCTTTCACCTCTATAGCTCTTTCTACTAAAGATCTTATGATGTATATGGTATTGCTCGTTCCTTTACCTCCAACAAAACCACACTGTTTATCACTAATTTCTAGACTGATTTTGTTTCACACACTTCGCATGATGATTCTTAGTAATATTTTAGTTATGTGACTCAAGGTTTATTGTGCGATGATCATCGCATTCAATCACACCAGATTTATTTGGTAGGGCTATGAATATTGATTGTATCTGGTCGTCTGGTATATATCCTCAGTTGTAGATATCATTCAATATTTTTATTATTATCTTTTCCATAAATCACCCACGGTTTCAATCTCTTCTTTAGTTATATTATCTGGACTAGGAACTTTTTCTGGCTTTATATTGCGCAAAGCATCTTCCACTTCTTCTTTGAGTATTTCTGGTCCTTCCCCCATTATCCTTAATAATTACTTTTGTTCGTTCATCATTATAAAGATCTTTAATATATTCTGTCCATCGTTCCCTTATGTTTTCTTGTTCAATAATCAGTTCTCCTTCCTTTGATCTTAAACATCCAGTTTTTTATTGCGTTTTTCTCCCTGTTAATTCTTCAATTTGTTTGTATGTAGCTTTGGCATCTCCTTTTTTGTTGCATTTCGATCTCTTTGCATCTCTGTTTTATCCATGCTTCTTTTGCTTCATTGCATTTTATTACAATTTCTTTATTTAATCTCTTATACTCATCTTTGTTTTCCTTATTTCTTCTTCTAGTATCCATTAGCTGCAAAATGTCATCTGTCATTCATTTCTTTCTTGAATTTGTCCTCACTGGTGGAATGAACTCTTTTGATGTTTGTTGCAATGATTCTTTCCCACTGTTCATCAATGCTTTGTATTTTCTCTATTGCATTGTACCTGTTCTGAATTGTGATTTTATATTTGTCTTGCAACTTATTGTCTGATTTTAGTAAATCTAAATTTAACTTGATATTAAATAGGCTCATTTTGCTGCTTTTAATTTTACTCTAAGCTTTCCGACAACTGGTACATGATCTTGTGTGAAGAAGTCAAATTAAAAAGGCATATGGTGAAATTTTTTGAAACAGGAAAATTAATCTGATCCAAACATAAAAATAATGTGTTTCCTATTCTGGTGAAAGAGTTAAATTGTTTTGGTCATCTGATTTCTTTGCTGATATCCAAGAAAACCATTTTTGTAAATGTTCTCAGAGTCCTGCAGAAAAACTGGCTAACATTTGCACAGTTTCTCTTGAAGTGGATTTGGACCAAATTGTCAAGACATTAGATGTGGATGACTTTGTATTAGACACTTTTAGAAAAACAAGCTCCAGGCCAAATTCAGAAGGTATGTGATTTTGTTCATTTGAGTGTTTTGATGTTTTTTTTTTTGGTGATCTGAAAAGACCATTTATAAGAGGTTATTTTAGCTCCAGAGCAAAGTTTATAGTATTTTAAAAGCATAATTTTAAATTCTGGAGATCTGCTTCCACTTTTTACAGAGAAAACATCGGTATTTTGCTTCAGTTTCCTTTGTGAATTTAGTAAATGTTATCAAAATAGTTAGGAATAATTTCCTTTGGTATAGCATTCAGTCAGTTTGAAATTTGGCATACAAAAGACATTAATGAAGTTGACACATATGGTTTGTCTAGTAAAATGTTTACTGAACAGCATGCACATAAAAAATTCCTGCTGTAGAATCATATAACAACCTGAGTTTTTCTGATTATAAATTCATCTATTTTTTCAACTGTAATAGAAACATTGACATTAGTTAGTTTTGGCTTTGGCAAAATGATTCAGCCTATCATCTTGATGCAAATCATATGTCATCTCAAGCTGATAGACAGGTAGAGTTGCTGCAAAAGAAGATTTATCTGAATCATATTAAAATAAGCATACAGATAGAGAATTGTTTTAAATTTATTCTTAATGATGAATCTAAGGTAAATCTTAAAATTAATTACAAGCTGATCAGATCAGACTTTTAAAAAAAAATTCTATTGTTGATAAAGAGCCCTAACTCGTCACATGGTGTACTGTTAGAGCCTATATTTTTTTTTTTATAAATCTTCAGCACATAATTTTTTGGGTAATGTTCAGTATTACACCAGTGCTATTTTTCTTTCCCGGAAGAATCCAGTATCTCCAAGACTGGGTGAACCTGGAAGCTACTTTTGTCTTAGTAGTCCATTTCACTAACCTCTAATCTACCGTGACTACCCATTGTTGACAATGTTGTACAAATAATTTGCACTGTCAAACTGCAGATAAATACTCCTGCAAGAATGAGATTTGTATTTAGTGACAGGAAAGAAGTCACTAAATATGAAGTTATAAGTTTCTGGCTGTTAAAATAATGAAAGTAGACCCTTGGTCAAAAGTGACTGCTGATCCACCTAGTCCAGTATGTAGTCAAGAATGTGTTCCTGAAATAACAATGTGAAAGAGATTTACTTAATGTAAAAAAATTTTTTTATAAAGTTTAGTTTTTGACTGCATACATAGAGACAACCTGTAGATGTTGAGTATATGGAATTCCCAACAAAATTATAAAAATGTCTGTAGGTTTATTTCACATGCTAAGACTGCTATCTATAGACATGCTAAAAAGGCAAAAGAAGACTGGCTCAACCAAAGATGTCTAGAAGTAGAAACTATGGAAAGTAAACAAAACTTAAGAGAGATGCACACAGAAATAAAGAGAATGACAAATAAAGACAAAAAAGCTGCAGGAAACGGATGTACTGCAAACAAAGAGGGAAGAATGCTAACAGACAACAAAGATATAATAGATAGATGGCAAGAATATATAACAGAATTATTTCATGACGAAAGGGACAAAAAGCCAGACATAAAATGTACATACAACTATAAAATCCTGAAATCTGAAGTAGAAAAAGCTATAAAAACAATGAAAAAGGGAAAGGCAGCGGGACCTGACAATATAGATAGAGATGATACAGGCTCTAGAAGAGTTTGGCGTCGAAGTGATCAGACATATGCAATGACATATACCATACTGGATACATACCAAACGATCTAAAAACATCAACTTTGATTGCATTGCCTAAAAAGAATGGTGCAGTTGAATGCAGTGATTTCAGAACAATAAGCCTAATGAGCCAGGTAACAAAAATGTTACTAAAAGTTATACAGGGAAGGATTCAGAATAAAATCAATACACCATAACCAACTTATAGACTGCCTAAAGGATATAAATCTAGACGACACTTACATACGACTAATATGTAATTTGTACTGGGAGCAAACAGCAATAATAAGATATAACAAGGAGAACTCTACACCCATGGACATAAAAAGAGGAGTAAGACAAGGATGCATCCTATCACCAAGCTTGTTCAATCTATACACTGAGCATATCTTTAAAACATCTCAGAGATGCCGGGCCTAAACATTAATGGAAAGATAATCAATAACCTAAGATATGCTGATGATACTGTTCTACTAGCAGAAAATCCTAAAAACCTACAACAATTGCTTAATGTGATAAACATAACAAGCAAAAAATATGGACTAGAAATGAATATCAAAAAGACTAAAACTATGATCATAAACAAAGAAAATTCTCAAAACCTACAGTTAAATATCACAGTTGAGGGAATACATCTGGAGACAGTCCAGAGCTACAACTACCTGGGACATACTATAACCAATGATGGAAAATGTAAAATTTAAATAAACAAAAGAATAGGTATGGCAAAAAGTAATTTTAATGCCATGAAAAATATACTAACAACAAAACAAATATCAACAGGGCTGAAACTAAGAATAGCAAAATGTTACATCTTCTCAATATTCCTGTATGGTGCAGAAACATGGACATTAGACAAGAAAACAGAACAGAAAATTGAAGCCTTTGAAATGTGGATTTATAGAAGAATAGTTTAGAATTGGATGGAAAGAAAAGAAACAAACGATGAAGTTTTAAAACAACTGAAAATAAAAATAAAACTACTAAATACAATTAAGACAAGACAAATGAAATTTTTGCGGCATGTTAAAAGACACAACAGCCTACTAAAAGTAATATTGGAAGGGAAAATACAAGGTAAAAGAGGCAGAGGCAGACCAAGACTAACATGGACGAGTAACATCAAAAGATGGACAAGTCAATCTATGACAGCCTGCACCATCAAAGCAAGAAACAGAGTAGAATGGCGATCCATGGTAGCCAACCTTCGTTGCGGAGAAGGCACTCAATGATGATGAAGACTGCTATATTATCTTTCATCTGAAGTATAATTATTCTAGTTTGAGGTTCACAGATATGATTTAAGGACATTTACTCTGAATCTAGAACATCTGTTCCATTGCCTGTGACAACCCAGTTGTTTTGTCTATGTGATTGTAAAGCTTTCAAGGTTTTTGAACTTTCAAGGTAACCCTAGCCACATACCTCTAGAGCAGGGATGGTTAACCTATTTTGAGCTTGGGCCAGTAAATTGATTTTAAAAAATGTGAAGGGATATCTAACTAAATTTATATTAATAACTATTTTGAATGTAAACTACAGTATTATATAAATATTAGTAAAGTATTCAGGTAAGTGAGCCGCGATAGCTCAGTGGTTAGTGAACTGGACTACAATGGACAAGAGGTAGGGTTCGATCCCAACCTATGGCTTCCGGTTCACCCAGCTTTAAATGGGTACCAGATTTTTTCTGGGAAAGTAAAGCGGCACGGGCGTAATACCGACCACATTACCCCAAAAAATCATGTGCTGAAGGTCTGTAAAATGTATGGTCACTAACACCATATATATGTATACTATACGCCACTTGGCGTGACGGGGGTACTTTACTTTTTTACTTTATTCAAGTAAGTGTAGGGCTGTATACCGATATATAAAGCATAATGTTGTAAAAGTAATCCAGTTATTCATATATTGACATAATTTATTTTATGCATTAAAAAAAATTATAAAAGAAAACATATTTCATTATTATACAGGGTGTTTATAAAGTCTCACTACACTTGGTATCTAGGTCAATTTGAAAAAAAAATGTTTATGACGTCATCACAATATGTGCTCCCACTGTCAATGAAATTTGTTGAATAAGTTTATTGCTACTGGAAATGTGGAAGATGCTCCACGATCTGGTAGGCCTGCTGTGAATGATGAAATATGTTTAGATATCCAAGACAGAATCCTTAAAAGTCCAGACAAGTCATTAAGAAAACTGTCGCAACAAGTGAACTTACCATTGAGCACATATTGTGATGACGTCATAAACATTTTTTTCAAATTGACCTAGATACCAAGTGTAGTGAGACTTTATAAACACCCTATAGAAGTACTCGTTAAACTAGTCTTACAGTCTTGACATTTTGAAGACCTGTAATGTTAATTTAATGTGATTGTTTAACGTGCTTTTCATTTAACAATATCTCAATATTAGGTTTAATTTTTATGTGCATCTGTAATAGTTGAACATAATTTATTCTTAATAACATTCATGGCAGAAAAAATTTGCTCACAAATGTATGGAACCAAATCTGCACATGAGTCTTAGAGCAAAATCATGAATTTCAGGAAACCGGTCTAAAGGGTCATATTTCCAAAATAAAGATTTTACGGTTGTTTGATGGGCGACGGGGATAATCTGACGACTAACTGTGTTTCATGTGTTCGGATTTGGCGTCAAAACGATGACCTAACATCATCAAGCGCTATACATTTTAAAAATATGACCATCATCATTTTCAGGAGGACGTGAACTTCCGATCAATATGGTGAATAGGTGGCAGGAACCATTGAAGGCTATGTCTGAAAAGTGTTCTTTGTTGCAGTTTCCTTATATTCCAAGTCCGGCTTGTTGCAGGAGCTACTGAGTTAAGTGCTCTGTGCACACCGTGAGCTGCGTGTTTCATCCGTTTTGATCATGTTTCGATATTCCGATTGTTTATGATGAATGATGATATCGTATGACAAGGAACAGTTGGCTGTGTTAACTTTTTGTGCGGTTTCGCCTTATGTCTTTTGGCATGTGCTGAGACTGCTATGATGGGGACTACATCTACCTTTCTTTGTTTGGAAGATGAAATAGTAATTCTGATGATTCCACTGGCATGGGCGGTTGAACAATTATGGATATTAATTCGTTTGCTGTGATACAGGGGCCTTCCATAACTATAACAATAACGATAACAATTTCCAAAATTTGGTCAAATTAAGAGAAGTGGGTGATTCACAATGTTCTTTAAATTTAGCTCAAAGTCCTGAATGGTTTTGGATTTCTATTAATTCCGTTTGCGAGGATGGGGAGTATTTATGAATCTCAGACTTGAAATACAAAATGGATTTATGAATAAATCAATGTTACTCTTTTCAGATTTGAAAGAGAAAAATCGAGTTGAGAATGCCTCGCTCAAAGCTGTAACTGCTGCTTTGTATTTTAAATGATCCATGATAAAGTCACCGCATTTACTTAACATGTGCTGAATGCTTTGAAAATGATCAAGTTTGCATTGCACTAAGCTGTTACAAAACAATTTAAGTTTCAATTTAAAAGTGTTGACTTCATTGAACATGGATGAAAAAAGAGTCTTTTGCTTGTAACCTCTTGTTAAGAATATTCAAATAATGTGACATATCATCTAAAAAGGCCAAATCACTAAACCACTCTTGATTTTTAAGTAAACCACACCCTAAAGGCAAAACAGTTTTTGATTCCAAAATTGAAAGAATTTGATATTTTAATTTGAAAAAAAAACGCAACAACATTTCTCCTCTAGAAAGTCACTTAACTGAGTTGTGAAGTAAGAGTTCACCATATTAATTTATTTCTTCTTCAAAAAATTATCTAAATTCTCTTCGATTGAGGGCACATGATCGAGTCCTATTAATGCAATGCAGAACAGGATCAATTTAATATTCAAAGCTCGTGACTTTAGTACACAAAATCTCCTGATGAATGGTGTAGTGATATGAAAGCAACTTCCGATCTATATACTGCTCAAGCAAAGAAACACAGCCATTCCTCTTCCCTAACATCGCTAGACTGCCATCTCTATAAAGGCTCTCAAGCTTAGACCATTCAAGTTTATTGCCGCCAACATCACTTTTTTTGACAGAGTTTTTCACTGCTTAAAATATATCTCTTGCAGTTGTTGTCGATAAATCACAAAATCCTGAAAGCTGCATTATCTGTCATGCCACCACTCTCATCTATTGCAATAGTGAAGAATCTGGAAACAGCAGTTACATTTTTTATCTGTTTTGATACATCACCTGCCATATCTTAATGCGCCTCATAATTGTATTTCGTGGTAGGGAAATATTTTCTGCCATTCATTTGATATTGGTAGCACCAGCGTTTTCTGCAAAGATGGATATGCTTTCCTTAATAATCTCACCATCTGAAAATGTTTTTTTATTCTTAGTGAGAAGAAGTGATATTTCATAAGAAGCCTTTTTCATTTCTTCACTTTTATTAAAAATAAGTTTAGCATACAATGAAGTCTTTTTCTTTGAGATGTAGTCAGTTCTTAAAGCAGAGACAGAAGGATATGATTTGTTGAATGCGTCATGTGTTTGTTTGAAATGCCTTTCCAGGTTGTATTTTTTAGGAACTGCTACTGTTGTTGAGGAGCAGTTTGCAATAGTCACTATGTACCAGTAGTTTGGTAAGATAAGAATAAAACTGCGGAAGGCACAGAAATCCCCAAGAAATATAAAATTAGAACAAGATATGCTAAGAGTCATAGGTACAGCACGATAGTACAAAATAGACATAATACTATTGAGAAAATACAGACATCAAGGAGCAGTGTGAAATGCTCAAACAATCGATTAAACAAGCATCAAAAGAAGTAATACCAGTGACTAAAAGAATCAACAAAAAGAAATGGTGACAGAAGAAATATTACAACTAATGGACGAAAGAAGAAAATATAAGAAAGAATAACGGATATACAAAATATTACACAAAGAGATCCAAAACAAATGCAGAGAAGCGAAGAAAGGATGGTTAAAACAGAAATGTGAAGAAATGGAAAAACAACAAAGGAAAGATTAAAAATTTATGCACAATCAGTTAAATTAATTAACAGGAAGAAAAGAAGTCAAAGTTTCAGGATGCATGAAATCAAAGGAAGGAAATATAATAATGGGACAGGAGAAGACAGAAAGATGGACAGAATATATCAGTCAACTCTATTATGATGAAAGACCAGAGCTAAACAATTCAAATAAAGACACAGGACCACCAATAATGCAGTGTGAAGTGGAGGACGCAGTTCAACACATGAAAAGAGGCAAAGCTCCAGGTCTCAACTATATAACAATCGAAGAGGTAAATGCATTAGGAGAGCTGGTAGTACAAGTCATAACAAAACTACTCAGTGACATATATAACATGGACACATACCCAAAATGTACTAAAATCTATCTATGTAGCCATACCGAAGAAGTCAGGCGCCACTGATTGTGAAGACCATCGAACTATTAGTCTTATGAGCCATATGACAAAAATATTACTAAGAATCATCATGAGACGTGTAAGGAACAAAATAAGATCAGAAATAAGTGAGAAACAATGTGGATTTGTGGAAGGAAAGGGCACCAATAATGCAATATACATCCTGAGAACATTGATAGAAAAAGCTATTGAGGTAAAGAAAGATCTATATATGTGCTTTATAGGCTACACAAAGGCACTTGCCAAAGTAAAGCATGTGGAGATAATCAATATGCTGGAGAAATTAAACACTGATGGCAAGGATCTGCGAATCATAAAAAACATGTACTGGCAACAAACAGCAGCTATATGAATTAGCAACCAAACAGGACAATTCCAGTATATAAAACAAGGAGTCAGACAAGGCTGTGTTCTGTCGCCTGATTTGTTTTCACTTTACAGCGAACATATTATGAGATCAATAGTAGACAAAAAAAAGGATGGGATGGGAGATACACCACAGAAATAAATATCAGAATAGATCAGGCCAAAATAGCATTTCAGAAAATAAAAAATATCTTATGCAACAAATCTATGTCAATAGAAATGAGAAAGAGAGTTCATAAATTCTGACCTATGGAAGCGAATCATGGACAGTAGACAAACAAATGAAAAGATGATTAAAGGCCACAGAGATGGGATTTCTCAGAAGAATGTTGAAAGTTCCATGGACAGCTAAAAAGACCAATGAGGAAGTTCTCAAGAGGCAAACACAAAAAAGGAGCTCCTAAAAAACTTCAGAAAGAAACAATCAACATTTTTCAGGCACATCATAAGAAGAGGAAAGTTGGAATACTTGGTTACAACTGGCAAAATAAAGGGAAAAAGAGATCGCGGAT
Source organism: Megaustenia siamemsis (assembly GCA_032433765.1). NCBI lineage: Eukaryota > Metazoa > Mollusca > Gastropoda > Stylommatophora > Ariophantidae > Megaustenia > Megaustenia siamemsis. The sequence continues at coordinate 19,780,270 of JAVIAB010000102.1, forward strand.
GACAAAGAGAGAAAATACGGGATAGCTTGATATCATGACATGGAAAAAGTCAACAACAGAACTGATATGATGCACTGTAGATAGAAGATTGTGGAAGGACATGATCGCCTATGCCAACCAGTATGGCACATGATGATGATGACTGTTGTTGAACAGATCAAACAAACCTGTTTTTGAAGGCCTTCCTATTGTAAAGAGAAACTGTTCTTCACATTCTTCATTAAATGCTTGGACACCCACTTCAATTTCACTTTTTCTCTTTGGCGAACCATGCTTGCTTAAAGCCATCTTAACTAGCACTAACTGCCAGCACTGCGCAACACAAGCTGCAATAGTGTACCAACCTTACAAAGAAAAATAATGTATCGACAAATACATACTCAAACAGAAGATCAACATTAGATGTATTTCCGGGTCAATTTAAACTGAGGCTTGGTCTATCAATTGATGCACTTTAAGGAAGATTTCGGAGGCCAGTAACGGCGAACTAACGGTGGTGAATGGCACCTTGACAAAAGGAAGGTTGTACTTCAAATTCAGCTTCTGTGATTCGCAGAGTCTGATAGTGATGAACAGGTTCGCATAGGATATTGAGCTATCAGTGGACCAATCAAAATGTCTTGAAGGGCCATTACTTGGCCCGCTGACGTAAGGCTGGCCACCCCTGCTCTAGAGTACTAATGCTTACATTGCTTCTATTTCTGGGATTCATAGTTTACATACTCATCACTGAATTGGTGACCAGAGTATATAGGACTACTAACATGAACTTCTTGATAATCTTAATAACATTAAGATCATTACTGGTTTGTTGTGTATTAGCAAATGGATATAAGCCATTAATGTGAGTTGTTCTTCATTGGGAGAGACCTGCTTAAACAGTTCAAATTTCAACATGTCCACAACATTAAATTGTCATTCAAAAAATGTAACTCTTGTTGTAAAAGATATCATGAAGTCAGTTTGGTCTTGATGATTAGTTTAGTTTAGTCGATGGATCATCCTTACCACACTTTGGACACATCCTTAAATGCTGAGATCTCCTCCCCAGTATGTCCCTCAGTGTGTGGAGACTGATTACTCTAATTCTGTGTTGATTTTTTCTTCTTCTGTGTCTTCACACAGAGCTCCTTTCTGGAGTCTCCAATTTTAACCTGATGTTCACACATCTGGACATGGTTGTAGATTCATGATCATTAACTGAATTATTAGCTCGCCCTAACTATCTGAGTACATTCAGAATGTCAGCGCAGTCCATTGCACATTTGCCACCCATGACAGCTGTTCCTGCCAGGCTGTTAGCTTGTTCATTTCCTTTCAGAGTATCGAGTACAAAAATGAAAAGTATACCAGTCAGTCCTGAGTACTTTAGTAACACCAACCACTGTCTTCGAATCAGCCCTTTTGATCTTCCTGAGTCACTCATAGAGTCACTCAGAAAACAAATGAGTGAAAGGTTGTGTTTTGAATTCTCATAGATCAAGGCCTGCACCTCCGCTTCCAAAACATAGGGCTCTGTTGCCTGCATTCTCTTCATGCGAATGATTGTTCTTGATGTATAACCTCAGCCAACACAGAGTTTATTCAGTTAGAAATATATTAACAAATATTGTCACAAGACATAACAATCCATCTCTGTCCAGGAATAACTTAGGTCATTTTATACACTCAATTAGACCTCATTCTTTCTGACTACCTCAAAGCTTTACAAATTGTAATCAACCATCATCCTTTCTTGAAATCTCTCCAGCTCTAACTATTTTTACCTATATCTGTTCTACATTTTAACTAATGCTGTACACCTTCAGTCTGAAGTGATTTGGACTCATGGTTGTCAAAGTCCTGTGCCCTTCCCACGTCCTGGAGGGCATTGATGATGTGTTTCGTCCCCCCCCCCCCCCCCCCCCCCCCCCCCCCCCCCGATCCATTGGTTTACCGCCTTCAATGACAGCACAGCTAGCCAACCTGTTAATTCTTTCATTTCCCTGTATGTCCAGGGATATAGACAAAGGTCACCATACATGTTTTTGACTTCTGCAATGACTCTACCCATCGCCTGCATATAGAGCCCGCTCCACTTTTCTTATCATGCTCATCAAATCAATTAGTATGCAGGCATGGGTGTACTCTTGTGACTCTAAACAGATGAATGCCCTGGTCACTGCATCAATTCCATCATCATGCTACTCGTGGTCATAATGTTTTGCACCACTGTCTTCTTTGACTATTCTGCCTGTTGAGCATGCTGTAAATGCTCATGCGCTCCTTTGGTGTCATATTCTGGATCTGTGTGTATAGGTGACTGCATCTTTCTCATAGGTGTTATCCCAGATGGGACCATTTACTTTCGCATCGACCGTAGCTGAGTTCTGTTCCCTATATTTCCTGTCGAGTGTGATAATACATGAGAATGTGCCCCTGAATAACATAGGCACCGGTCTCTACTCCTAGCCAGCATTGATATTGATTAGTCCACAGACCTGTTTGATGACATTCTCCCCCCCCCCCCCCCCCCCCCCCATGATTTGCTTCCTTTTAGTCTGACACCTTTCCCTGTGTTGAGCTCGTGATGCAATAGATGCTTTTTATCTCCACATATCTTCATGTATACCCTACACCAGGAAGAGATGCGTTCATGTTCATTTTGCAGTGTGGATGCTATTTCCCTTCTGTCTCTTCCCTGTCGATATACCTGAAAGTTATCAACAAAAGTTATAGTTCTTCCCCTCCCATCCAGCTGTTGTTTCGTGATCGTTATTGTGTACACATTAAATAGAACTGGTGACAATTGTGAGCCTTGTTACAGCACTGGACAAATAGATGTTGGCTCGGAAGACCAACTTTTAACATCACCTTCCTCTGAAACAGTGCTGCAGCGATCCATCTAATGAGGAAGGGGTGCACCACCAGTTTGAGGAGCATGTGTATGAGGTATTCAAATGGTACCCTGTTGTATGCATCCTCCAGATCTATAGCAGCAGCACGTCTCCTCTTGTCTGTGGAAGCCTTTGAAGACGTCATAGGCCATGCCGCATTGAGCCATGTCTCTTTGTTATATCTATAACCTCCGAGTGTGGGTGAGAATGCGTGTACCTGTTCAAGGTGACAGGTGAGTACACCGGCAAATATTTTTACCAGTAGCATGCCCACGCGTTCTGCATCATGATGATTCTGTAGGCACTGATCAGAAAATGTTCCTTGTTTGGGGTAGTAAGTAGCTGTTTAGCCACTCCACCTTAATCTGGCCGCTCTGAATGCTGGTATTAAACTCTTTGGCCAGTTTTTCAAGTTGTCATCAGCTAGATCGTCTATCTTGTCGTACCAAATACCGTCTGGACCAGGAGCAGTGTTGTGTGAGCTTTTAAGTGTTGTGCGAATGGCATCGGTTATGATTGTGAGATCTTCTCCCAACACAACATCCTCACACAGTTCTGAGAGTGACCCCTGTATCTTAATTCTTACAGCCTTTCTTTGGTTAGTCTGCTCAACGTAGCGGGCAAGCAAGGCCTTACCTTTTCTCTCATCAGATTTGTGCCATATCTGGCCTGTGCTCTGGAAGTCTGGTATGCCTCTGTGTCATGTTGTGTCATTCATGCTCTGATGAAGGAGCTAGAATGTGGCTAGTGATCTTTTCTGAGCACACTTTTTTGCAGAAATCATCCTGATTGACATCCTCAGTCTGCTTAACACATAGTTTAAAATGCACCAGTTTAAAGTGCACCATTTTTTGTCAAACTCTTCTTTCAGACGCTTCAAGAGCTCAGGTTGTGTTCTTGCATTCTTTCTGGCTTTCTGTCATGTCTTGGCAGTTTGTATCTTGTTCTGTCAAGATTCCTCGGCTTCTACTTTCCACCATGTGGCTGCATCCATCTATCCTGTCTTCTGTGAGGGCTCCCTGTTTCCTATTTCTGATTTTGCTAATGATATCCTGGTCTGTGTTCTCATTGTGAAATGTGTTGAGCTTGCTTTTAGGGCTTCTATTTCTGCCCTTCTCAATTAGGATGACACATGGATAGTGATCACTTCTGTGGAATCCCAGTACACTCCACTTGCAAACCGGTGCGAAGGTGGAAGACATAAGTGCTTGGTCTATGACACTATCAGAGTCCCCTGTTTGAGTGGCCATTCTGGTTGCCCTTCCACAATTCAAGTACTCTTAATCAGCCGACACCAGTGCGTTCTCTAGGTCTACTCCCTGCCTGTTGGTCATGACAGTGGGGTAATCCCACTGGTTGCCTCTAAAGCATTAAAGTCTGCAGAAAATGACGTTCTCCTCCTCAAACACAAAGAGATTCTGCCATTGTTGTGTGTCCACCTTCCCATTAAAAGCATATACGTTTACAACCATGAAAGGAATTGGGGTCTGCACCCTAATCGCATGTACCTGCAATTCTGCATTGTCCCACGCAGACATATCAACCTCAGCTGCCACCATGTTGTTTCTCACAAGGATGGCCTTTTTAAGGTGTCGTCTATTGTAGAAGCAGTGAAGTACAGAGGCACTGATTTATCACTAAGAAATGTTTCTTGCAAAATCATTATATCGGTGCCGCACAGTTGCTTTTGAAGAATGGTCTGTCATTGATTTATGCAACACAGTTCCAGTATGTCGCGCACATACGTAGGTCTAGCCTCTCGCAGATTAACCGTTCTTACACATTTCGGCACATTCACCTTTACTTGTTTTCATCTTTGATGTTATCGATAGGCTTCATCTGAATAATTCTTGTCATCATTGTTTATTTTGTCGCTGAGAGTAAAATCTAGACTCATATGCACTAACTCAGTCTCACGGTCCAGAACCCATTTCCACATTATAGACTGGCCAACCCCAGTCAATCAGCTCTTCGGCACGTGGATACACGTGAGCCTTTTATATTTTTCATACAGAATCACACATAAATGAAATCACACTTCCTTGGCGACGAACCAATAAAAAGACACCACCATCTTGGGGTGCACCGCAAGTGCAACTCCACATTGAACCTTTGTACTTAAGTGTACGATGCAATTACGTTAGCCAGCAACATAGATTTATTTTTCATCCTAACGTTCGCCTGTTAAGTGGACATTTTTTTTTATTTACTAGTTTACGGCACACTGAGATATCTGTGCCTTTCAGCCAACACAACTACTTCTTTAGCATGGGTAAATTTATAATTCTGCAGTTTTTGCCCGGACAGCGACCATTTTTCAACCTACTGAAGTATAGTACACTTTTAACTGCCAAGGGTTCTTTAATATGTGCAGGGTGCAAACAAACATCCTTTTTTCACCTTTATTTGTGGGGGTTAGACATTGGATTTCACTACCCAGAGACCAAGGGAGGGTAAAGTAAGAATGAAAAACCCACAAATTCGAAGAGAAGAATCCCCATGCCTGTGACGGAATATGAGCCCTGGACTTTCCTGTCTACAGGCCATATTCTAGACCACCCTGCCCCCACAACTAAGATTAATAATATTACTATTTCAGCTGAGTGTATTCTTCTTTAATTACATATATTTTTATACTGATAGTTGTTGCAGAATCTATTATGTGATTTAATAGCATTGGTTGATTTTCAATTGTTATTATTACAATATTATATATATTAAAGGGTGTAATTTTTTTTATTAATCTTAGCAGCAAAATGTTCTTAATTTCCATTACTCAAACTGTAATGACAGTACCACTTATTATTTTTATTGGATTGTATCGGCACATTACAATATGGATAACCTTTCTCAGGAGCCAATTTGAATATCTTAACAAATTGTGTCAACATATCTTGGAAATTTGTGAAAGATTCAAATAATTAATTTTTACCTTTATATCTTCACCCTAATATAGCAATGAGGTTCATGAGGGAAGGTTCTGTTATTGTCATGTGTGGGTAGTTTTGAGATTTATTTTGTGTTCTTTTAAGATTTTGTACTCGCTTATAAGATATGTGTGCTTTCATGGGCCTGTTAAATGTATCCCATGATAAGATGTTGCTTAATAACAAAATTTAGCTTTCACTAAGGACTTATCTAACTTTTCCCAGATTCCTATGGCACTGGAGGGATGAAACTTTTCTCTTTCTCTCTCTTTCACACACACATACACACGCACAGAGAGAGAGAGAGAAAGAGAGATATGTATGTATATAATGGCCCTTTTCGTCTTGTCAGACGGTCTAGTGGAGGCTATTGTGTATTTTTTTTTAGGTTTTGTTTTTGTGGAGCAGCTTCTCTCATGGCTAATTTTACCAATGTTTGACAAATACACATGGCCACAGAATGAACAAGTAAGGTCCACTGATCCACAGGGTTTTCCATCCTTTTTCATGAGTCTTTTCTGTTCTAAGTTTTGCCTTAGCACAGTCTCAAATGAAGTTATACCGTTCTTTCTACATGCTCTCCATGATGTGCGATCACTTGCCAGATGTTCCCAGTCATTTTCACAGATGGAGAAGTCATTCAGAGATGATTTACAGATATATCTTTATCGTAGTTTAGGCAGAGCCGATTTGTCTTTTTCTGTGTATTAGTTGACCATATAGTATTTGATTGGGGATGTGTTTTTTCTTCAATTCGCTGGACATGCCCCAGCCATCTTAGTCTTCGATATCTGAGCGTCGACATGATGTTGGGGTCTTGAGTTCGTTATTTTGTCCTGCCATTTGATGTGCATTATTCTGCGGAGACATCGCATGTGGAAGACATTTAGTCTTTTTTCATGATTTCTGTATGTTGTCCAGGTTTCAGATCCATATAATGGTGTGCTAAGCACACAAGTTTGATATATTAAGAGTTTGGTCTTAAGTGTTAGTTTCTTGTTGTTCCAGGCCCTTTCTGTGAGTTTGCCAAAAGTCATAGCTGCCTTACCAATTCGGCTGTTTATTTCATCATCAGGAGAAGTGGTTTGCATAATTCTGGATCCAAGATGCATGAATTTCTGAACTGATTCTAGTAAAAAAAAAAAGTAAGGTACCCCCGTAACGCAAGTGGTGTATAGGGAAATATGGTGTTAGTGACCCTATATTTTACAGACCTTCAGCACATGATTTTTGGGGTAATGTGGTTGGTATTACGCCCGTGCTGCTTTACTTTCCCAGAAAAAAATCCGGTACCCATTTAAGTCTGGGTGAACCCGGAAGCCGTCGGTTGGGATCGAACCCTACCCCTTGTCTTTTGTAGTCCAGTTCACTAACCACTGAGCTATCGCGGCTCCCTGAACCGAGTTTAGTGGACAATCTTTTAAAGTGAGGTTTAATGTCGCCTTGATTTAGTATTATTGTTTCCTGAACACTAATTGACAGTGAAAAAAGGTCGCATGCTGTGTCCAGGTTGTTGATTGGCGATTGTAAGGTGGCTTCACTATGAGTGACTAGGACTGCATCGTCAGCAAATAAAAGTTCTTTAAGTAGGGTAACATTTGTTTTTGTTTTTGCTCTTAGTCGAGCTAAGTTGAACAATTAGCCATCTGATCTTGTACGAATGTAAATATCTCCTGAGCTGTTTTAGAAGGGATAATTTAGAAGGGCAGCCGAAAATATTCCACAAAGGGTGGGAGTGAGGACACATCCCTGTTTCACTCCGTTGTTGACTTTAAAACTCTCTGATGAACTCCCATCAAAGTGGATTTTAGCATTCATGTTTTCATGGAAGGACATAATCAGCTTAAGTAATTTAGGTGGACAGCCTATGCTTTCTAACACCCTGTAGAGTCCATCTCTATTTACTGAGTCGAAGGCCTTTGTGAGATCCACAGAGGCAATATAGAACAGCATATTTTGTTCCTGGCATTTTTCTTGTAATTGTCTAAGTTATATATATATATATATATATTTGTGTGCTTAGCACACTATTATATGGATCTGAAACCTGGACAACATACTTAAACCAGGAAAAAAGACTAAATGTCTTCCTCATGCGAAGTCTCCGCAAAATAATGCACATCAAATGGCAGGACAAAATAACCAACTTATCTGTCCTATGATGTGCTAAGACCCTAACAATCATGTCATTGCTCAGATGTCGAAGACTAAGATGGCTGGGGCACGTCCAATGAATGGAAGAAAAGCACATCCCCAATCAAATACTATATGGTGAACTAATACACGGAAAAAGACAAATCGGCAAACCTAAACTACGATAAAGAGATATCTGTAAATCATCTCTGAATGACTTCTCCATCTGTGAAAATGACTGGGAACATCTGGTAAGTGATTGCACATCATGGAGAGCATGTATAAGAAACGGTATAACATCATTTGAGACTGTACTAAGGCAAAACTTAGAACAGAAAAGACTCATGAAAAAGGATGGAAAACCCTGTGGACCAGTGGGCCTGACTTGTTTATTTTGTGACCGCGTGCGTTTGTCAAACATTGGTAGAATTAGCCACGAGAGAAGCTGCTCGACAAAAACAAAACCTAAAAAAAATACACATTAGCTTCCACTAGACCGTCTGACAAGATGAAAAGGGCCATATATATATATATATATATATATATATATATATATATATATATATATATATATATATATATTGACCTTTTGGGCCGTAGCCAGCCCATAGGACGTAAGCCCAGATACTCCTTCTCTTAGCACAGCTTGCCTAGTTTTTCTGTTTCACGATACTATTTATGTGACTAAGACTATCTATCTTTTAACCTTTCGAGCCGTAGCCGGCCCATAGGGCATTGACCCAGATGCTCTACCCCTTATCAAAATTTTTATTCTAGCAGTTTTCAATCCTTGTAAAAATCTTTTAACAAATCTCGCCATTTGTCTCTGTTTCGTGCAAGCAACTTTATCTCATCGAGGGAGCTGATTCCTGCTGTTCTTGTCTCTCTGATCAATGTTATTCACAGTGTTTCTCTGAGTCGACCTCTTTTCCGCTTACCTGATGTTTCCCACATGAGGCCTTGCTTTGTTATTCGGATATTATCTCTCCTCTTCACATGTCCAACATATGACCATCGTCTTTTCTTGATTACAGAAGGTATTAGTGGTTGATTGGCGATTTCTCTAATTTCCTCGTTTGTTTTGAATTCGTTCCACGCTATACCAAGTATTTTCCTTAGACATTTATTTTCGAATGCATTCAACTTTGTTTCTATGTCTCTTGTTGTTTTCCAGCTTTCACATGCATACGTAAGGGTTGATAATACATTTCATTTGAATAGTCTAAGTTTTGTGTTTGTGCTGATGAGTTTTGGTTTCTGCAGCTTTTCAAGGCTTCTGAAAGACATTGCTGCTTTAGCTATTCTGATTCTAATTTCTTTACTTGTATCCCCTTCTCGATCAATGTGACTTTCAAGATAGATAAAGTGATCGATCTCTTCCACTGGTTTGTATTCCATGTGTATATATATATTGAGCAGACGGACCAAAGAAATGAGGCTGTAAGAATGAGGATACAGGGATCGCTGTCAAAATTGTGTAAGGATGTAGGGCTGGAAGAAGATCTCACAATTACAACCGATACCATTCGCACGACACTTAAAAGGTCACACAACACTGCTCCTGGTCCAGATGGTGTTCGGTACGATGACATAGGCAATTTAGCTGATGACGACTTGACAAAACTGGCCAATGAGTTTAATGCCAGTATTCGGAGTGGCGAGATTAAGGAGGAGTGGCTACACAGCTACTTACTACCGCTACCGAAGCCAAACAAGGACCATTCTCAGATCAGTGCCTACAGAATCATCACAATGCAGAACACTGCGGGCAAGCTGCTGGAGAAAATAGTTGCCCGTGTCCTCACCTGTCACCTTGAACAGAAACGTGTATTCCCACCCACACTTGGAGGTTATAGATATAACAAAGAGACATGGCTCAATGCGGCAGTATTTGCCTACGACGTCTTCGAAGGCTTCCACAGACGAGAGGAGACATGTGCTGCTGCTATAGATCTGGAGGATGCATACAACAGGGTACCATTTGAATATCTCATGCATATGCTCCTCAAACTGGCGGTGAACCCCTTCCTCATTAGATGGATTGCCGCGGCACTGTTTCAGAGGAAGGTGATACTCAGATGTGGAAGTTGGTCTTCCGAGGCAACATCCAATTGCCCAGGGCTGCCACAAGGCTCACCATTGTCACCAGTTCTATTTAACGTGTATACAATAACGATCACGGAACAACAGATAGGATGGGAGGGGAAGAACTATGACTTTTGCTGATGATATTCTGGTATATCGACAAGGAAGAGACAGACGGGGAATCGCTTCAACAATGCAAGACGAACTCGATCGCATTTCTTCCTGGTGTGGGGTATCAGGTGTCGTGGTTAATCCTAATAAAGCATCAGTTTCATGGTTCTCCCTTAACAATCATATCGTTCTTACGACCACACCGGTAGTACGAATGGGAGCTGATGAGGTGACCAGGGACAAGTTGATGACATACCTTGGAGTTAAGTTTGATCGCAGCCTGTGTTTTCGGGACCACGTCGACCATGTGATAACAAAATCCCGCAAAGGATTAGCCGCCTTGAAGGTCATGGCAGCTGCCAACATCGAGCAGAGGCTACTTACTCTTCTGTTCCAGGGATTAGTCCTCGAACCTATTGAATATGCCCTGGCAATTCTTACTGTCAGTACGACTCAAATTGATAGGCTGGAGAAAATACAAAATGAAGCCATGTGCATTATTTTGGGATATACGAGGGACACTCCCTGTGTAGCAATGAGGTGTCTTCTTGACTTTCCAACCATGGATGACAGAATCAAGATCTGGAGAGCACGAGCATACCTGAAGATTAGTACAGATACAGAGCATCCGTTGTACCACGTGCTCAACACAGAGAAAGGTGACAGGCTAAAAAGAGGCAAATCATGTGTGGGCCGAGCAGAAGATGTCATCAAACAGGTCTGTGGCTTACCAATATCAGCGTTGGTGAGGAGTGGATACCGGTGCCTACGTCATTCAAGGGGACTTTCTTGTGTATTGTCACACTCGACAGGAAAAGTAGGGAACAGAACCCGGTCGTGGTTAATGCTGAGGTCAACGGTCTCATCTGCGATAACACAGATGAGAAAGATGCAGTCATCTATACAGACGGATCTGTAAGACGACACCAAAGAAGTGCATGGGCATTTACAGCATGCTAGGCAGGCAGAATAGTCTACGAAGACAGTGGTGCATACGTCGTGACCACTAGTAGAATGACAATGGAGGCGATGGCAGTGACCAAGGCATTCAAATGGTTAGAGTCACAAGACTACATCCACGCATGTATACTGAGTGATTCGATGAGCATGATAAAAAAGTGGAGGCAGGCTCTGCACGCATGCAATGGGTAGAGTCGTTGCAGAAATCCAAAATACGTAAGGTCACCTTTGTCTATGTCCCTGGACATGCGGGAGTACGGGAAATGAAAGGGTGGACAGGTTGGCTAGCTGCACTGTCATTGAGGACGGGCAACCAATGGATCGGGCGGACATCATCAATGCCCTCCGAGATGTGGGAAGAGCACAGGACTTCGACAAACACTGATCCACGTCACTTCTTCGGATGATGGAAATGGGAGTTAAGTTGGGCACAGCCAGAAATGAGACACTTAGTGGCCGTGTAAGAAGACTTATCAACCAACATAGAACTGGAGTTGTCAGTCGCTGGACACTGAGGGAATTGCTGAGGAGGGGATCTGAGCACCTATAGACATGTTCGGAGTGCAATGATGACGACCCGCAAATAACTAAATAAAATATATATATGTGTGTGTGTGCGTGCGCGTCGAGACAGTACGCTTAGAGCTACTAATGCAGGATTTCCACACCTCTGCTTCATCCAGCCCTTCTGCATTGAGGAATTTCTAACATTGCATTGGTGTTCGAGCCCTTATAAACAAAACAAAACATTTGTTTTTTTGGTTAAAGCCATCTCTATCATATAAGATCATTGTTTGATTCATCATTCTCTCCTTTTGGTGAGTCTTGAAGCATTCATTCATTGATGTTTCTATAGTTGTTAGATTAAATGCTGGTAGTGCCAGCCGGTCAGCCATTTGTTCAAGTATTTTCTATTGTCATTTGTCTTTCCAGAAGCCTGTTTGACTTTATTCTGACTCTCAGTGGTCTAATCATGTACAACGAAAGAAAAATATTTACACATAGCTTTGCAACAGAAGCCAAGCCCTTCCTCCTTTCAAACAAGTGTTTTAACCTTTTAGCTTTGTAACAATCTGAGGGAGGGTAGGGGTGAGCTCTCCTGAGTCATGACTCCCAGGTGTCTGCCTTTGCTGTGTCAGCCTGAAACCTCATGAAATGTTCAGAATATGAGAGTCTTGTCTGCACAAATCTTCTATTCAGATCTGCTTTTCATAACTACAGTGTTGCCTCATAGTTTGAATGTTCCAGAGTTCAAACACTACAAACTAAAGAATTTTTATCTGGAATTTGAATATTTCTAACTTCAAAGGTGCTCTTTTGCTGCTGAGACAAAGGCCCCATTTTATTTTCCATTATTAGTATATTGTCACCCATAGCTATTAATCAAATCCTCATTTATGTTGCCTATTTGTGTTTGTTTCTGGCAAGACAGTTTATGTTCAACCCTAGGCTTGGTATTCTAGGTTATATTGGAGCATATATACCTTTTGGTTCTAGACAAATTATTTCCTGCCACATATCGCTGTTGCTTAGTGGGTAGTCCACCTGAAATTTTACCATACTTTGCAGTGTAGCATTCTCTTGTCATCCTCTTTTTCTGCTTTGCATTTTCTTATCTTTATATCACACTCGATGGTAGCCAACCTTCATTGTAGAGACGGCACTCGATGACGATGATGATATCACACTGTTTTTGCCAATGTCTTTGTATATAGTGACTGTGATATGACTGACACCATACATTGACTTTGTCACTCAGACAACTTGTCTGTCCCTCTTCCTAACAATTATATAGTCTGTTAAGTACTAGTACTTTGAACATGGGTGAATCCTGGAGGTCCTGTTGCCATTAGGAAGATGAAAGACAGTGCTGGTGATGATCATATCCTGGGCAGATCTGTAAGAGACACTTGATTTAAGTGTTCCTATTATTCCCAGTGACATTTATGAGGAATACTGTGTTTTTGCCATATTTTTCAATGACCATTTACACATTTAAGCTCAGGATTTTCAAAACAAATGTATTATCCACCCTTACCTTTGCATATGAGAGCTGGAAAACAACTAAAGAAATAAAGAATGAACTGGATGCATTTGAAAACAAATGCCTGAGGAAAATACTTTGTATACAATGGAATGAATTAAAAGTGATGCAGAAATAAGACAAATGACAAAGCATCCAAAAATATCAACTATAATCAAGAGAAGAATGTGGTCATATGTTGACCATGTGATGAGAAGAGACAACAAAAGAATCTCAAAGCAAGCCCTCAAATGGAAACCAGAGGGTAACAGAAAAAGAGATCGACCTAGAGAAGCTCTAAAAAGAAAATTAAAATGAGAAGCAACAACAACAGGTATCAAAGCCCCTCGCGAGATTGAACAGTTCGCCCAGAACAGAGCCGTTTGGCGAGACTCAAAGCAGGGCCTGTGCAAGGTCTGACAGTTGAAAGATTGTCAGACAGTCTAGAATTTCTGTCCTATGTATCGTCTTTGGCTCAATAGGACAATAGATTTACACATATATGGATTTATCCAATTTCTCACTAACGATTCCGAAGAAGGCAGCAGGCTACTGTAGATCGCTAACAGTTCCATGAAGATTTTCATAGAAGGAGAAAAGGAATAGCCATGTGCTACTTCTTTTACTACAATATATTGGGCAAGTGTTTATCTATCACAAAGCTGGTGTTATATGTGCATGTATCTTTTTTTCTTTTCACCAGTCCAGTTCATGTCATGCAAATGGTGTTATAATATAATGTGCCCCGTGCAAGGTCAGAAGGTTGTGTTATAATTATTGTTAAGTTCAGTTGATGATAGCCAAACATTTTACAGTCACATAGATCATTTGATGAGACATAGCTTATGAGTGAACGAAGTAGTCAGTGATCAATACACCTTGTATCATCATGTAGGGCAGCAACAATATTTCTCTGTTTGTGATTATCTGTAGCAGGGAGACCCAAGTTAGATTTGCACCTTGTATTCTATGAAACGTATTGAAATGAAACCCACCCAAGCTGCGGCAAAAGAATATCCGTAGGAAGCCTGATGCTGTCACATTTGACATAATAAGCACTTACCAATGTGCAATTATGTTTGTGTTCATTCACCGCATTCATTGGTTTTCCTGCTGACCGTTGGAAATATTACCAGTGTGATACAAAATTTGTTCCAGGTCGATCAAGCGGTAATTCAATAGCCGAAGGATGTTGATATTCATCGCTGAATGCAAGTAGTGTATGGCGACAAAAATGTAACTAAGACTACAGTGAAGAACTGTCCACAAATGTTTTTAGAAGGACATAAATTAACGAAAGATCTTCCGTGGCCTGGTAAACCAGGCCACGGAAGATCTTTCGTTAATTGCATATTGTTGCGACAGGAGAAGCCATCCATACTAATGCATTGATGCATCAGTATGGATGGACCTTCTTTGGAGCTTATGTTCGCTAGCAGAGGAATACTCTTTGTTTCTTGGGACAGCTCAAATGGTGATTGGGAAGACACTGAATTATCAGAAGGTGTGTTCACAATGGGTCCCATGAATGCTGACTGATCACCATAATGAAGAACGCATGGGGTGGAGTTTGAACCACCTGCTGTGTTACAAAGAGGAGGGTGATGTATTTTTGTTGTGTATAGTGGCAGATGATGAGTTATGGTGCCAGCACTTTGAGCCACGCAGCAAAACAGTGAGCTTGCAATTGAAACATCCTGGATCACCAAAACCAACAAAATTCAAGTCATGGGTTTCTGCTTGTAAGGTTATGCTGACTGCATTTTTTTTTAATCATGAAGGGCAGGCTTTAAAATGCCTGGTGTGAACATCAATGCCATCTGCTACAAAGATACACTAGACAGCTTGTCAACAGCCAATAAGAATAAGAGACTTGGCATGCTTTCGTGTGGTGTAATTCTGTTGCACGACAACGCTCATTCATATGCCATGAACTTTGCGCAGGAAGCGTTAGCAAGGAAACAGTGGGATGTTTTGCAACACCCAGCCTACAGCCCCAATCTGTCACCTTGTGACTTTCATTTGTTTGCACCCTTTAAAAAGTCTTTAAAGGAATACTGATTCAACTTCAATGCAGACATCATAGCCTTGGTGACAAAATGGTTTAATGAGCAACCAGTCATTTTTCTCTTGCATCATCTGCAGTCAACCAAACAGTGTGATATGTGTGTAAAAGCCTATGGTGACTTTCTAAAGAACCCTTGTGAGTACTTGCTTCATAATGATTGCTTTATTTCATTCTGCCACACCATGATGTATCTTACATATGTTTGTTATAAAGCCCATGGGGCAGATTTCATTTGAACATGCCTCACACATTCATTGATATTGGTCAGGTTTGTCTTTTGTTTGTCACTCTTTCACTTTTTCCTCAATGCATACTGCATGGCAGTCCTTGTGATTGTTTATGGATCTTCAATGAATAATGAATGTGTGCTGCAGATGTGCTGTACTGAACTGCAAAGTGCATAACACAATGCAACATAATTTGCTATGTTAATGAAGAAGAGGGATCATATAGGATTCTAATATTTGTATTAATTAAGCTATGGAACAAATAAATATGTCCATTTTTCTTTACAAATTGTTTATGCAATCTTACATTTTTAAACATAAGCTTTCCAATTTCAGTATTTTTGCAGTCATTGCAGCCATTTATCCAATGGATCACAGACTTTGTCCTTCATCTGTTTGCAGCAGTCTCAATGTATCCCAGTTACCCAAACTATCCTGGTTCATCACTCCTCAGAGATCCCCAGGTTGACTTCTATAACTACTACAATTTACATTAAATGTCAAGTCAGTTTATCTATAAAGAAGTATGATATAAGAGCCCATAAGATGCTGCTTTTTTTTCCCTATAAAATTTAAATTGTATTTTATTGTTTACCATTGTCATTAAACTCAAACCATGTGCTTTCAATTGACATCCAAGCAGCATACAACATCGAAATAAACAACTGATTTGCACTGCTATCTAATCTAATAGACATTTTGAATTAAGAAAAAAATTCAGTAGCAAATAAATGGCAGTTTCTTAATGATACCATGAAGAATGCTGCAAGTAACATAGCAGGAGCTCACCAAAAAAAGGTGGATAGCTGAGACTACATTAAGTTTTTTTTCCCGGTGCAACCCCAAGATGGTGGTGTCATTTCGCTGGTTCGTTGGCAAGGAAGTGTGATTTCATTGCTGTGTGATTCTGACTGAAGAAAATGAAAAAGCTCACGGTGTATCTACGTGCCAAAGCTGTATGACTTGGGTAGACCAGTCTATAACGTGGAAATGGGTTCTGGATCAAGCAACCGAGTGAGTGCACATGAGTCTATACCATTCACAGCCATCGGCTTTCAGTGACAAAATCAACAATGACGACAAGAAGTATTCAGATGAAGCCTAAACAACAACATGAAGAAGGAAAACAAAAAAGGCAAACATGCCAAAATGTGTAAGAAGAAGTTATTGGTTATGGAAGGCCTCGGTATCACTGCAAACGAATTAAAATCCATAATCGCTCAACACCCCACACACACACACACACACACCCCCCCCCCCCCCCCCCCCCCGTGCCAGTGGAATCATCCGAATTACTAACTCATCTCCCAAACAAAGAAAGGTAACTGTAGTTCCCATCGTAGCAGTCTCAGCACACGCCAAAAGACATAGGCGAACCCGCGCAGAAAGTGAACACAGCCAACTGTTCCCTGTCATACGATATCATCATTCATCGTAAACAATAGGAATATCGAAACATGATCAAAACGGATGAGACACACAGCTCACGGTGTGCACAGAGCACTTAACTCAGTAGCTCCTGCAACAAGCCAGACTTGAAATATAAGGAAACTGCAACAAGGAACACTTTTCAGACATAGCCTTCAATGGTTCCTGCCGCCTATCCACCATATACCGGAAGTTCACATCCTCCCGAAAATGATGATCATCATATTGAGAAAAAAAAAAATGTATTGCGCTTGATGATGTTAGGACATCATTCTTGACTCCAACTGAACATAGAAACACACAGATAGTCGTCGAATTATCCCCATCACACATCAAACAACAAACCCTACGGTTAGCATACAACGAACGAAACACAGTGCAAATTCCCCAAAGAGGAAAATCTTCGGTTGGCTTGACGGAGAAGTCCACATTAATATGTTTCAGCATCTAAATAACTTGCGTCAAATAATTCCAACATTGGCCATTGAACCAATGTGCAGTCAAAGTGCGAGAGGTTAGGCCTAAAATATGTGCACATTACATATTGGAACTGTGTTCCATAAATCAATGACAGCCCATATTTGATAAGCTACTGTGCAGTGCCAATATAATGATTTTGCAAGAAACACTTCTTGGTGATAGGAAAGTTAGTGCTCCTGGATTTCATTGTTTCTACATCACCTTGGATAGGCCACCCTTGTGCGAAACAACATGGTGGCAGCTGAGGTTGATATGTCTGTGTGGGACAGTGAAGAATTGCAGGTACATGCGATTAGGGTGCAGATCCCAGTTCTTTACATGATTGTAAATGTGTATGCCTGTAATTGGAAGTTGGACACACAACAATGGCAGAATCTCTTCGCGTTCAAGGAGGAGAACATCAGATTCTGCTGGGACTTTAATGCTACAGGTAACCAGCAGGGTAACATCATAAGCAACAAGCAGAGAAAAGATCTAGAGAACGCACTGGTGTCAGCTGATTTAGTGTGCTTGAATAATGGAAGGGCAACCAGAATGGTCACTCAATAAAGAGAGGGAATCATAGGAGGAAGAGGTATGTATTACAGCACTCAAAAAAAATGACAAATAAACAACAGGCCTATAAATGTTTGTCTGCAACACAAGTATTCAGCCCTACTGGGAGATGGAGATACTTGCCTTAATAAGGAAAGTACAGAAATACAATTTATTTCTGAGCTGTGATCGTAACCCTATGCTATTGTCATGAGAATACCTGTGTGAAAGACATTGTCCATGATAGCTAATTTTTTGTTAGCTGAGTGGCAGTATTCCCTAGCATTCTGCTTCTTGTGGCAAGGCGCACTGCCAAGGAGTACGGGTTTGATCCTGCTTCGGACCATATGTTGTTCTTTGTTTTTTTCTGTTGCTGTTGTTTTTTTGTCATTTTTTTCTGTTGTTGTTTATTTCTCATTTTTTTCTGAGTGCTGTAATACATACCTCTTCCTCCTATAATTCCCTGGATTATAGTTTCCCTCTATAATAATATTCATTTATTATTATTTGTCTCCAGTATAAAACCACTGAAAACTACTATTTGTGCAGTTTCGTCCTATAAATGTTTGTCTGCAACACAAGTATTCAGCCCTACTGGGAGATACTTGTACAGAAATATAATTTATTTCTCTCTCTCTCTCTCTCTCTCTCTCTGCGATCAGGACCCAATCAGAGTAGGATTCCAGCTCCTCACATGAACTCATCTGTCAGGTTAGGTGTGTTACAAACAGAGCATCACAATTAGAGTCTGCCAGATCCACTCTGATTGAACACCCGTTAAAAACGTTGCACTCTGTTCTGCGCCAGTGGCCCAGTGCATCCGATTTCAGCCAGCATTTTATTCAGGTTTGCTTTCCCTAGCCTTTGATTGTCCCCAATCTTCCTGCAAGGCAGCAGGTGATCTTTTCTGCCCTTAGATGGTCGGCCCTCCCAGGTTTACGAGCACCATCTGCCCGAGTCACTAGAGGTGACTAACACAGACATGCACACACAAAGATATGAGATGTGACAAACACATGCATGCACATAGCGATACGAGGCATGACTAACACTGACATACATCAAGATATATGACACATGACTAACATAAACATGCACATAAAGATATGAGATATGACTGACATAGACATGCACCCACAAAGAAATTACACATGTCTAACATGGACATGCACACAAAGATATGAGATATGACCAACATAGATAGGCACACACAATGATTTGAGATGTGACTAGCATAGCCGTGCAAACACAAGGATATGAGATGTGACATACACAGACATGCACACACAAAGATATGAGATATGACTAACATAAACATACACACAGAGATATGAGATATCACTAGCCCAAACACAAAGATATGACACATGACTAACACAGATACACACTAAGATATGAGATATGACTAAACACAAAATAAACTAAAATTTATTTCTGAGCTGTGATCGTAACCCTATGCTGTAGTCATGAGAATACCTGTGCGAAAGACATTGTCCATTGATAGCTAAGCTTTTGTTAGCTGAGTGGCTTTGTTCCCTAGCGTTCAGCTTCTCGTGGCAAGGCGTAGTGACAAAAAGTACGAGTTCGATCATATGTTGTTCTTTGTTTTTTTCTGTTATTGTTGTTTATTTATCATTTTTTCTGAGTGCTGTAATACATACCTCTTCCTCCTATGATTCCCTGAATTATCGCCTCGGAATAATTTTAATAAATAAATATAATAATATACATATGCAATAAAATAGATAATAAATTATCGACTCTGATAGTGTCATAGACCTAGCACTTATGTCTTCCACCTTCTCACCGGTTTGCAGTTGGAGTGTACTGGGATTCCACAGAAGTGATCACTATCCATGTGTCATCCTAATTGAGAAAAGCAGAAATAGAAGCCAGAAAAGAAAGCCATACACATTCCACTATGAGAACACGTCATTAGCAAAATCAGACATAGGAAACTTGGTGCCCCTCGCAGGAGGCCTTATAGGTGGGCAGCCACCCTGGTGGAACGTAGAAGTCAAGGAAGCTTGGTGGAACAAGAGACAAACTGCCAAGACATGGCAGAAAGCCAGTAAGAATGGAAGAACAGTACTGGAAATCTTGAAGCATCTGAAAGATAAGGTCGACGATAAAATAATGCACTTTAAACTATGTGCTAAGCAGGCTAAGGATGCCAATTGGGATGATTTCTGCAAAAAAGTGTGCTCAAAAAAGTCACTAGCCATATTCTGGTGCCTTCATCAGAGCATGAATAGCACAACATAACAGAGGCACACTAGACTTCCAGAGCACAGGCCGGATGTGGCACAAATCTGATGAGAGCAAAGGGAAGGCCCTGCTTGCCTGCTACATTGAGCAGACTGATCAAAGAAATGAGGTAAGAAATGAGGCTGTAAGAATGAGGATACAGGTGAATTGTGTGAGGATGTAGTGCTGGAAAAAAATCTCACATTCATAACCGATGCCATTCACACAACACTTAAAAGCTCACACAACATTGCTCCTGATTCCTGATGGTGTTTGGTACGGTGTCATAGGTTATTTAGCTGACAACGACTTAAAGAACCTGGCCAGATAGTTTAATGCCAGCATTCAGAGTGGTCAAATTAAGGAGGAGTGGCTACACAGCTACTTACTAACGCTACTGAAGCCAAACAAGGGATATCCTCAAATCAGTACCTACAGAATCATCATGATGCAGAACACTGGGCAAGTTACTGGAGAAAGAAATGGGAGTCTGAACACTTCTGGATAGGCGGCCGAGCACATGTGGGTTAAAACTCATGTGCTAAGATGCCGGTTCAAGTCTCATACGTTACCTTTACGTTATTACTTTTGCTCCATGTGCTTTCCTCAGCCTGAGAGAAAAATTAATGAATGGCATCCATTATAAATTATACTTATTACATTCTTTTTGCACATATTAGCATCTAATATTGTATGTATTTAACTCGATCGCATTTCATCCTGGTGTGGGGTTTCAGGTGCCTTGGTTAATCCTAATAAAGCATCAGTTTCATGGTTCTCCCTTAACAATCATATCGTTAATACAACCACACCGGTAGTACGAATGGGAGCTGATGAGGTGACCAGGGACAAGTTGATGACATACCTCGGAGTTAAGTTTGATCGCAGCCTGTGTTTTCGGGACCACGTCGACCATGTGATAACAAAATCCCGCAAAGGATTAGCCGCCTTGAAGGTCATGGCAGCTGCCAACATCGAGCAGAGGCTACTTATTCTTCTGTTCCAGGGATTAGTCCTCGCACCAATCGAGTATGCCCTGGCCATTCTTACTGTCAGTACGACTCAAATTGATAGGCTGGAGAGAATACAAAATGAAGCCATGCGCATTATCCTGGGATGTACGAGGGACACTCCCTGTGTATCAATGAGGTATCTTCTTGACTTTCCAACCATGGATGACAGAATTAAGATCTGGAGAGCACGAGCATACCTGAAGATTAGTACAAATACAGAGCATCCATTGCACCACGTGCTCAACACAGAGAAAGGTACCAGGCTAAAAAGAGGCAAATCATGGGTGGGCCGGGCAGAAGATGTCATCAAACAGGTCTGTGGGCTTACCAATATCAGCGTTGGTGAGGAGTGGATACCGGTGCCTACGTCATTCAAGGGAACTTTCTCATGTATTGTCACACTCAACAGGAAAAGTAGGGAACAGAACCCGGTCGTGGTTAATGCTGAGGTCAACGGTCTCATCTGCGATAATACCGATGAGAAAGATGCAGTCATCTATACAGACGGATCTGTAAGACGACACGAAAGAAGTGCATGGGCATTTACAGCATGCTCAGCAGGCAGAATAGCCAAGGAAGACAGTGGTGCATACGCCATGACCACGAGTAGCATGACAATGGAGGTGATGGCAGTGACCAAGGCATTCAAATGGTTAGAGTCACAAGACTACATCCACGCATGTATACTGAGTGATTCGATGAGCATGATAAAAAAAGTGGAGGCGGGCTATGTACGCATGCAATGGATAGAGTCGTTGCAGAAATCCAAAATACGTAAGGTCACCTTTGTCTATGTCCCTGGACATG
Source organism: Megaustenia siamemsis (assembly GCA_032433765.1). Lineage (NCBI taxonomy): Eukaryota > Metazoa > Mollusca > Gastropoda > Stylommatophora > Ariophantidae > Megaustenia > Megaustenia siamemsis. Next base: position 19,802,189 of record JAVIAB010000102.1, read on the forward strand.
CGGGAGTACGGGGAAATGAGAGAGCGGACAGGTTGGCTAGCTGCGCTGTCGTTGAGGACGGGCAACCGATGGATCGGGCGGACATCATCAATGCCCTTCGAGATGTTGGAAGAGCACAGGACTTCGACAAACACAGATCAACGTCACTTCTTCGGATGATGGAAATGGGAGTTAAGATGGGCACGGCCAGAAATGAGAAACTTGGTGGCCGTGTAAGAAGACTTATCAACCAACATAGAACTGGAGTCGTCAGTCGCTGGACACTGAGGGAATTGCTGAGGAGGGGATCTGAGCACCTATGGACATGTTCGGAGTGCAATGATGATGACCCACACAATAACTCAATAACTCAATTGTATGTCCTTTCTTTGTTCATTTTGTCTTTTTTTTTTTTTTTAAATTTTTTTTATAAAATAGAAATGTGTTTTTGTATAATAAATTTCTATTGCAGAAATGTATTTTATATTATTTTTTATTTTTTAAATCTGCAGGTCCTGAGTGTGATTAGAGAATTACTCATTATCATCCGAATTTGGGGAAAACATAACCATGCATGCCTTCCTGTATTCTTGACAACTGTATCCATTGATCCTCTGCCATACCTTTTCCGTCTGATAACAAAGGCTTGGATTGCAGCTCGAGACCAGTGCAGCATCGAGGCAGATCAAGCATTTTTGGATGATTGTTGCAGTCTACCTAGCATGGTTGTGGTTTGTTTTTCATTCTTTTCCTTTTTGCTGTGTACATTTTTGTAATTCGTAAATGGGCATTAATGACAGGTTTACTAGTCTAGACTGATTTTATCAGGTCATCATCATCATCAAGTACCGGGTCTGTTGGCGTAGGTGATCATGTCTCTCCACAACTTTCGATCACGACAGTTATTTATCATATCTGTTGTTTATCATATCTGTTGTTGACCTTCTGCCAAGCTGTCTGGTATCTTTTCTCTTTGTTTCCCTCTATCTCTTCGTCCCTCAAATTTCCCAATTGTTACAACATATTCCAGCTGTTCTCTTCTCATTACAATGCCAAAAAATGATGATTGTTTCTTCCTAATATTGGAAATTAGCTCTCTTTTTGCTTTGGCCTCTTTCAGAACATTTTCATTACTCTTCTTAGCTGTCCATGGTATTCTCAACATTCTTATGTGAAACCGCATTTCTACAGACTCCAGTGATTTTCTTGTCTGCTGTCCTATTGTCCATGATTCACATCCATATGTTAAGACTGGCTCTACATATTTATGAACTCTTTTTTTGTTTCTTTTTATCAGGTAGTGGCTAAAAAAAAAATTTTTAAAAACATGGTTTTCCAAGTTTATTTGTAGCTAAGAACTGGCAACCCCATCTATGTTGCAAAAAAAAGGCCATTAATTATGAAGGAAATAACAGAAAATAAAATAAGAACCAAAAACGAGGTTAATATATATTGAAACAGATACAAATTTTGCCTACTTACAAATTTTGCCAACATGTAGCAACTAACAACACTAGTGTTGTGTTGATTGATAAGTCTTCTGTGGATTTCTGTGTAGCGTTCCCATCTGGCATCTCTCACCATGACATGGTATTCGATAAGGCTGTTCATGGCTGCTGATTCAGGGTCATCGTTTGAATCATTTTTTCGTCCAGCATTCCTGAGGGCATTCAGAATATCAGTGTGGTCCATTGCCTTTCTGCACCTAATGTCAGTCAAGCTGGCAAGTCTATCAGCACACTCATTACCTCTTAACACGCGCGTGCCCTGGCACGAAAATAAAGCAAACTTCTGTAAGAATAGACCTCCCTTGAGACTCGAACCACTGCCAATGAGCCCAGCTAATAACAATCTTTCTGAGCATATTCATTGTGTCATTGAGGAAACAGCCATAATTTCTACTACAATCAAACTACTTGTAGTCAATGTGAGAGCACCACTGTCTTCTTTCTCAGTTCTGCATCCAACATGAGCTGTGAAAGCCCATGAGCTCCATATGTGTCAAATAATGACCCACCTGTGTCAATGACTCTCAGAAGAGTTCTAGAAAATAATGTTTATGCCTGCAATGCTAAAGTGAACTCCTAGAATTGGCAGTATCTTGATGAGATCCAGGATCAAGAACAGAAAGTGATTTTCTGTGGTGACTTCAATGCCAAGAGCAGACCATGGGGAAATAAATCTAATAAACAGGGTGAAGCACTTGAGGCTATTCTTGATACCACCAACCTTGTTTTGCATCAATTGTGGCCATATTACCAGAACTGGGAATTAAAATCAGGTGATAAGGATAGTGCTATTGATCTGGGACTTGGAATTCCCCCACCCCTCCTAACTTTACTGTGTGCAGATGGAGTGTCCATGGGTACCACAACAGTGACAACCACCCAAGCAGCATACTGGCACGGAAGGTCAGAATGAAAATACATAGGCCAAAAGTAAAGACCTTCGTGTATGACAGAACAGGCCACTAGCAAGATCAGGTGTGCCAAGCACAATACATATACATACACGTGGGAACAGCTATCCTCGCAGAGCATACACTGTCTTCGGTCTGTCTTTTGACTGCATCTCATGTATAAGCAGTCATGATTGTACAAGAGACAAAATTGTGTGATTACAGTGGTTTCTTTGGTACCCATCTTCCTTCATAGTCATCATCATCATGTACCATGTAGTCATATGGCTCATGAGACTAATAGTGCGATGGTCTTCACAATCAGTGGCGCCTGACATCTTCGCTATGGCTACAAAGATAGACTTTAGTAGATCTTCGGGTATGTGTCCAGTGTTATATATGTCATTGAGTAATTTTGTTATGACTTGTACTCCCAACTCTCCTAATGCATTTATCTCTTCGATTGTTATATTGTCAGGACCTGGAGCTTTGCCTCTTTTCATGTGTTGAATTGCGTCCTCCAGTTCACTCTGCATTATTGGTGGTCCTGTGTCTTCATTTGAATTGTTTAATTCTGGTCTTTCATCATCATAGAGTTGACTGATATATTCTGTCCATCTTTCCATTGTCTTCTCCTGTCCCATTATTATATTTCCTTCCTTTGATTTCACACATCCTGAAACTTTGACTTCTTTTCTTCCTGTTAATTCATTTAACTGATTGTGCATAAATTTTGGGTCTTTCTTTTGTTGTTTTTCCATTTCTTCACATTTCTGTTTTAACCATCCTTCCTTTGCTTCTCTGCACTTGTTTTGGATCTCTTTGTGCAATATTTTGTATGCTCGTTCTTCTTTCTTATGTTTTCTTCTTTCGTCCATTAGTTGTAACATTTCTTCTGTCATCCATTTATTTTTGTTGATTCTTTTAGTCACTGGTATTACTTCTTTTGATGTTTGCTGAATCGATTGTTTGAGCATTTCCCACTGCTCCTGGATGTCCTGTATTTTCTCAATAGTATTATATCTATTTTGTACTATCATGCTGTACTTGATGTGTTTCTGTGCTAGCCATAGCTCATATCTTAGTGTGTTTCTGTGCTAGCCATGGCTCATATCTTGGTGTGTGTCATGTTAGTCATATCTCATATCTTGGTGTGTCTGTGTTAATCATGTCTCATATCATTATGTGTGTCTGTGTTTAGTCATATCTCATATCTTAGTGTGTATCTGTGTTAGTCATGTGTCATATCTTTGTGTGTGCATGTCTGGGTTGGTGATATCTCATATCTTTGTGTGCATGTTTATGTTAGTCATATCTCATATCTTTGTGTGTGCATGTCTGTGTTTGTCATATCTCATATCCTTGTGTGTGCACGGCTATGTTAGTCACATCTCATATCTTTGTGTGTGCATGTCTATGTTAGTCATATCTCATATCTTTGTGTGCATGTCTATGTTAGTCATGTGTCATATTTTTGTGTGTGCATATCTATGTCAGTCATATCTCATATCTTTGTGTGCATGTCTATGTTAGGCATGTGTCATATCTTTGTGTGTGCATATCTATGTTAGTCATATCTCATATCTTTGTGTGCATGTCTATGTTAGTCATGTGTCATATCTTTGTGTGTATGTCTGCGTTAGTCATATCTCATATCTTGATGTGTGTCAGTGTTAGTCATGCCTCATATCGCTGTGTGCATGTCTGTGTTAGTCACCTCTAGTGACTCGGGCAGATGGTGCTCGTAAACCTGGGAGGGCCGACCATCTAAGGGCAGAATCCCCCTACAGAAAAGACAACCTGCTGCCTTGCAGGAAGATTGGGGACAATCAAAGGCTAAGGCAAGCAAACCTGAAAAAAATGCTGGCTGAAATCGGATGCACTGGGCCACTGGCGCAGAACACAGTGCAACGTTTTAACGGGTGTTCAATCAGAGTGGATCTGGCAGACTCTAATTGTGATGTTCTGTCTGTGGGGGCGATCAACACACTTAACCTGACAGCTGACTTCATGTTAGAGTCTGGAATTCTACTCTGATTGAGTCCTGATCGCAGAGAGAGAGATGCTGTACTTATCACTCATCTGTTTATCTACTCAGCATATCTAGTTCTAATTTTATATTTCTTGGTGATTTCTGTGCCTTCCACAGTTTTATTCTTATCTTTCCAACTACTGGTACATTGTCACTATTGCAATCTGCTCCTGGCCTTGTTTTAACAGACGTCAGCCCATTCCTAAATCTTCTCTGTACCAGTATTAAATCAATTTGATTGTGTACTTTTTTGTTTGGCCTTTGCCATGTCCATAGTCACCTAGGGTGTTGTTTGAACCAGGTGTTACCTATAATCATTTCATGTGTCTTTGCCCAATCTATCAATCTATCCCCTCTGTCATTCGTCTCGCCAAGGCCATGCCCCCCCAGACACATTTTGCACTTTAGCTGTTCCTACCTTTGCGTTGAAATCCCCTAATATAATAGTTATTTCTTGGGATTTACACTGTTCCATGGCCACCTCTAGCTCCTCGTAAAAAGTGTCAATGTCTTCTTCTTCGCTATTACTTGTTGGTGCATAAACTTGAATTATGTTGATATCCATTGGTCTGCCACTCAATTTTACTAGCAGAATTCTGTCTGATACTGGCCAAAATCCTTTCACTGTTTTGCTTTTTTCTCTATCTAACATGATGCCTACTCCTCTCTCGTGTGTGGTTCCCCCAGAGTAAATTACATTTCCATTGTCGCGTTGTAATAATCCTGCCCCTGTCCATCTCATTTCACATAGTCCCAAGATGTTCAATTTCATTCTCTTCATTTCTTGACTGATGTTTTCTAGTTTTCCAGCCTGGAATGCTGATCTGATGTTCCAAGTTCCTATTGCTAGTGTCTCTTTATTTTTGATCTTGCATACAGTTGCTTGATGACGATCGGGTGTCACCTGTAGCACATGACGCTCCCTACCGGACGAGGTGGCTGTGAAGCGCCCATTAACGTCGTTAACTGTAAATAGAAGGTTGTGATTTGTCATGATTATTCCAGGCAATTTAAGAAGGTAGTTTGTCCTTCATAGTGGGGCCTTATAATTAAATGCAAAGAATGGGTCTGTTGTATCTTATGCTGGGAAGGTAACCATTATGGTTGTGCTTGGGATTAGAAATATTTAGATGTTAACAAAGTTCAGTTAATTATAGTTCGAAAGAGCATGACATTTAAATTCAGTGCATTCTTGCTAGGTTATGTTCCCATTGTAGAAGTCAAAATAACTGAATTAAAGCTAGAAAATCAAGAAAATCCTTTTTATATATGTGTTCTTTTATGTTGTTGTTCACCAATGAAAATTAAAACAGGAATTTCATATAGTTCAGGCCAGTTTCGGACATAGTAGAGGTAACCAGGATCACATCTTTAATATGAGAAATATTTTTGAGAAGTGCAGGGAATACAACATAGAATTGCACGCATGCTTCTTAGATTACAGAAAGACTGTACATCAAAAACTATAGGACATCATGAAAGACAATGGCTTTCCAACAAAACTATTACACCTTATCACAAGCAGCAGCTATTAGGATAGCAGATGAAATGCCAAATGGTTAGAAGTACAAAAGGGGACGAGACAAGAATGTATCCTGTCTCCAAACTAGCTCAACATCTTTGCTGAGAACATGAGAAATGTTAGAATTTTGATGATTTTGTATAGTTTGACCCTTTCATAATAAATGACATCATAATACTAGAACTCAAATATGCTGGTGACACAGTCCTCTTCTTAAACAGTGCAGAAGGGTTTCAAGGTACTATTGAGTGTGTAAAACACAATGAAGGGTAAAACCTCTATCTAAATATGCAGAAAACAAAGATGTCTGCTAACAAAGTAAAACGTCAACTAGAATATCAACGAAGAACATGAAATTGAAATGAACTATAAATATCTAGGATCTGTAATAACTGGACTAGCAATCATCATCATTAAGTACCACGCAGGTGCCACGGTCGACCCAGCCACTGGCAGAAATGGGTACCAGGGTAGTGCTCTGGGAAGGTGAGGAATACTGCCTCACATTGTAAGTTTTGATGCTTGAAGCAACACTATCCAGATGTCTCTGAACACTTCTGGATAGGCAGCCAAGCACATATGGGTGGACACTCGTGTGTCAAGTCTCGTACTTTATTTTACCATGCCTGCTGGCGTAGGTGTTCATGTCTCTCCACAACTCTCGATCTTGACACCTATTTATTATTTCTGTTGTTGACCTCCTGCCAAGCCATTGTCTTAACTCTTTCAGGACCAGAACAGGAAACAGAAATTTTTAGATTTGGACCAGGTTAATTTTCCTGTTTCCAGAAATTTTACCATATACCTTTTTCATTTGACTACTTCACACAATAATTTAGATAAATGTGGCATGTGTTATACATCACTGGAAAGGGCAATGGATACAGAAAATGAAAATAGCAATATATTTATGATATGTGATTATTTAAAGGAATAGTTATATTTTTTTTTTAAAATATTCAAGGTAGATAATTTTAAATTTAAAATATTTTATTTCACTTACTCTTTTCCATCTTTCTTTGTGTTGCTATCCATTTGTCTTGAAATATTACACAACATAATCCAAATTCCTCCAAAATACAGTTTATTTGATGAATTTTGGTCCACAAATAACGAAATTATGTACATTCTTGTAAATGATCCCAGAATGAAAAATATAAATTTATGTGACATCATAACAATATTATTTACAAGTCAAGTATATTATTTTTATTTACACAACTGGACTTATTGTGTGTGATATTCCCCAAAGCATGTTTTAGCGCACAGATGTGGCTTATCCGGACAACCTGTACAATAATAGCTGCTTCGTTTTCTTACTTTCCGCTGCTCTGAACAATGAACACATTGCAGGTCTTTCCCATCAAAATCAATAAGATGGATGGCACCCCGATATCTCTGCGGCTTCGTGTTACATTTTTTCCCTGGCTTGGATAAAACAACTTGAAGAAGGTTGTTAGGTGCCTCTGCTCCTATGCTACACAATTCATTAATAAGCAGCTCCTTGAAATCTGCAAAAGGCATAGGCTTTTCGGTGTTAGGGTGGCTCAAGTTATATAAAATATGAGCATTGAGTTGTGTGATCTCAATTACCCACATAAATATTTTCTTACACCACTTGACTGCCTTCCTTGTGTGGTTCCCATAATATGAGATCATCTGGTCTACTCTGTCACATCAATTCATTGAGTGGTTGTAGCTATGGATGGGTAATGGCTTCCTGACTTGACTCCTACCTTCAGTTTTCTGAGTTATACCTCATATGTGACACTTCCATGTGTTGTCACCAATTGGCAGGGCTTTTTGGATTTTTTTATCCCTCCAGCTGACACACATAACTTGCTCCTCATCATTGATGAACCACTTTGCCTCATTCACTGATATTTTTTTAATATTCGACTTCTGCTGGAAATCCACGTCTGTTGGAATTTAGCGTTCCAGTGTAGTTGTGATTTTTTCTGCCGCAGAAATTGAACAAGTGGCAGGGAAGTATAATACCGGTCAGCAAACACATGATGATGATCTGTGATGCCTTCCAGTAACTTGTCGAAAACTTTGACAGCATGTGATGAATGTGGGTCTGTTTCAGACCTGTAAGCTGTGTCCGCAACAAAATATACCAGGAGGTTGAAAATGTATCCGGTGATCGAGTCGCAAAGTCCGTATGATTTGATATGATATTTTTTTTGGCTTACTGGCATTGTACTGCTTGTACTTAAATCTTCCCTTGTAGCCTATAACCATCTCAGCAATGCAGATATTTTCAAACGGATAAAATGCTTCTTGAAATTTTTCTATCAATGAATTGATAAACGGTCCAATTTTACATTTTCCAGCCGCATCCGGAACAGCCGCATGAAGCATGGATTGATAAATGAGTAAAAATCTGGTCCGACTAAACATGCACCTAAACCAAGGACTACTTTTAAATGATTGAATGGACCAGTAATCCTTTATAGAATTTTTTGCATTCATTCCCGTGGCAATCATGACTGCCAGAAACTGAAAAAAAGTATTACGGTCCAGCGGTGTCCATTTAGTAAGAATTGAATACCTGCGTACAGGAGTACTCAATTCCATTTTTTGCTGAACATAATTGTTGATATTTTGAATCAGATTGTCAACAACTGTGTCAGTCAACAGGCTCAGAAAATACTTGGAAGGTGAAGCATTTTCTGGAAGATCTAACTTACATCCAGAATTTACATTTTTGAAGCTAGATTTTCCTATGGTATCTCCATCTCTGGCTTCATGCCACCCATCAGCAGGCTTCCTAGCCACATCTGTCCTGTCAGCTTTGGCTGACAGAATAGTATCAGTTTCATCATCAGAATCACTGCCACTCAATTCCTCCGAGTCACTGATAGTGCTGGACTGGAGGCGTCGACCAGCTAAACCTAAACAAGATCGTCTTGGTTTCTTAGCACTCGACTGACCACTACGGTTATTTATATCATGACTATCACCATCATTATCACCACTAAAACTCGTCCGAATCTGAATAGTCCATTTCTGATTCACTAAATAACGTTTCGAACATAGATCTAGCTTGTTCTGCACTATATCGTTTTGGGCGAGAAGCACTGCAAGAACTACCAGCAGTGGGCGTGGCCATTATGTGATAGAAATAAACAATGAATATAAATTAACAATTTTCCAACGTTCAAAACTTCTTCCACGCCGGTTAAACAGGAAGATCAAGTAAGAGAACTCTCCTACTTCCGGAAATCAAGTATTGGTTGAAATAAAAACGAAAATCAGTGAAAACGAATCAAATATTCAGCTACACCCGAAATAACCGACGTGTCGGTGGGTGGTTAGAACAGATCAATTTCATAGAACCGAGGTGTTGGATGGTAGTCCGGAAAGAGTTAAGCTGTCTGGTATCTTTTTCTTTGCTTCCCTCTATCTATTTTCCTTTGTCCCTCAATTTTCCTAGTTGTCACAGTATTTTTCCAGCTGTTCCCTTATCATTTTATCTATCTATTGACCTTTCGAGTCATAGCCGGCCCATATGGCGTAGACCAAGATACTCCTTCTCTTATCTGAATTTTTGTTCTAGCAGTTTTCAATTCTTTTAAAGATATTTTATCAAATCTCGCCATTTGTCTCTGTTCTGTGCAAGCAGCTCTATCTCATTGAGTGAGCCGAATCCTGCTGCTCTTGCCTCTCTCATCAATGTACTTCTCAGTGTCTCTCTGGGTCTTCCTCTTTTCCTCTTACCTGTTGTTTCCCATATGAGGGCTTGCTTTGCTATTCGGTTATTATCTCTTCTCATCACATGTCCAACATATGACCATCGTCTTTTCTTTATTACTGAAGATATTAGTAGTTAATTGGCGATTTCTCTAATTTCCTCGTTTGTTTTTAATTCGTTCCACGCTATACCAAGTATTTTCCTTAGACATTTATTTTCAAATGCGTTCAACTTTGTTTCTATATCTCTTGTTGTTTTCCAGCTTTCACACGCATACATAAGGGTTGATAGTACATTTGATTTGAATAGTCAAAGTTTTGTGTTTGTGCTGATGAGTTTTGATTTCCACAACTTTTCAAGGCTTCTGAAAGACATTGCTGCTTTAGCTATTCTGATTCTAATTTCTTTGCTTGTATCCCCTTCTCGATCAATGTGACTTCCAAGATAGGTAAAGTAATCGATCTCTTCTACTGGTTTGTTTTCCATGTATATTTTTGTCGTCTGTTGGAATTAAACTTTTCATGACTTTAGTCTTTTCATGATTGATCTCAAGCCCAATTTTGCTGGCTATTGATGATAGTTCATTTGTGTTTTCCTGCATCATTTTTATCTGGCTGCTGATGAGAACTATGTCATCAGCAAAGTCGAGGTCTTCCAAATGGTCTCCTTCTCATTACATAGCCAAAAATTATGATTGTTTCTTCCTAATATTGGAAATCTGCTCTGTTTTTTTGCCTTGGCCTGTTTCAGAATGTTTTAATTACTCTTCTTAGCTGTCCATGGCATTCTCAATATTCTTCTGTAAAATCACAATTCTACAGCTTCCAATGATGTTCTTGTCTGTTGTCCTATTGTTCATGATTCCCATCAATATATTAAGACTGGTTCTACAAAACATTTAAGAACTCTTTTTCTTGTTTCCATTGTCAGGTAGAGTAATTTTACCTGCTACTGTATACAGCAGACAGTACAACCTGGGGTTGCCCTGCTGCCTTGCAGGTATTCTCAGGAGAGTAAAAGGCTAAGGGAAGGTACCCTAAAGTAAAACAACCCCACTGCCTTGTGTGCAATACTCTAAGTTGGCTTCCGCAGTGTGTGTCCTATCCAGTGCCATCATCTTCGCTGTATCTCTTTATCCACTGGTATTTGACTGGTACATTTCCATAATTCTATGTTAGTGAATTTGTCCTGCCATTTCCATCCTTTTATTCTGTGTAAGCATCAATTAATGAAAGTCTGTACCTTCATGATTGTCAATTTTGTTGTTCTCCATGTTTCACAGCCATATAATAGGACTGACTTAACATTGGAGTTGAAAATTTTTAGTTTTGTATTTAACCTAATTTCTTTGGACTTCCATGTTTCCTAGTGCAACAAAAGCTCCTCTTGTTTTTGATATCCTTATTTTGGTATCATTGTATTTGGTATCTGTTAAGCTTTCACTCTTTAATATTTGTTGAGATTTTTAGTGGTTCAGACATTCTTACTTGTATTTGTTTAGATAATTGCAATATTATTAATTTTTTCTTTGAATATTCCACAGATGTTGCCCAATTACAAAAAGACATATGGTGAGGAAATGAATTGCTACTTGGCTTTCTCTCAACCGTTTCCAATAAACTACCAGTTTGGTGTGGAACCAGATTTTCTCTTCAATCCCAGATACTCTCACAGAATATTCCCTTTCGACTTATGTCTACATGCAGAACAAAAATATGATTGTGTTAGGCAAACACAGCTAGGTGTCTGTCCCAAAGAGCCACTTCGGGAATGTGTACGATGCTGTTCATTGTCCTTACGAAGGAAACCATCAGCAACAAAGTCACCTCTTTTGAGAGCTTGGGAACTCCGTTTTGTCAAATCGTGTTTGTGTGGTGGACATTGGAAGCTACAACAATTTCCACCACAGCCTCAACAAAACAAGCACAAAAATGGATAAACTAACTCTTCATTTACTATTTTTTATTCTCATTCATCATCATCATCATGTGCCATACCGGTTGGCGTAGGCGATCATGTCCTTCCACAATCTTCTATCTACAGTGCATCGTATCAGTTCTGTTGTTGACTGTTTTCCATGCCATGACACCAAGATATCCAGTATTTTCTCTCTTTGTCATCCGCGATCTCTCTTTCCTTTTATTTTGCCAGTTGTAACCATGTATTCCAACTTTCCTCTTCTCATGATGTGCCCGAAAAATGTTGATTGCTTCTTTCTGATGTTTTTTTAAGAGCTGTCTTTTTGTGTTAGCCTCTTTGAGAACTTCCTCATTGGTCTTTTTAGCTGTCCATGGAACTTTCAACATTCTTCTGAGAAATCCCATATCTGTGGCCTCTAATCATCTTTTCATTTGTTTGTTTACTGTCCATGATTCGCTTCCATAGGTCAGAATTGGTTCTTTATAGCACTGATGAACTCTCTTTCTCATTTCTATTAACATAGATTTGTTGCATAAGATATTTTTCAATTTCTGAAATGCTATTTTGGCCTGAGCTATTCTGCTTTTTATTTCTGTGGTGCATCTTCCATCCGATGTTATTGTTGTGCCCCAGTATTTGACGCGTTTATTATAATTTATTCTCATTACATTTTGAAATTAATGTTAGTAAAAATGCTATAAAGATCAAATATCTTTAGAAGGATTGAAAAACTGCTAGAATAAAAATTTAGATAAGAGAAAGAGTATCTGGGTCTATGCCCTATGGGCCGGCTACAGCTTGAAAGGTCAAAAGATAGAAAAATGCTAACTTCACAGTTTCTAGCTTAAACCCTCGATAACGATACCATCACAAAAATTATGATACCATCGTAAATATTACCGCATCAAAACACAAATTCTTCCAAATTTGATATTTTGCCGTGGTCAAATATTACTCCCCTAGTGCACCTTCCTAATTACTACTTTTCCAGTGACCCCTGAGTTTTAGATTTGTTTCTGTTGGTGTGGGATTTTTTATTTTGTGAGATACATCATTTTTTCAACAAGAAAAAAATTGCCAATTTTCAAGAAATTTGGATAGGGGTTTTTTTTTTTCTGTGACCAGGGAAATTTCCTGATCATCGACAGACATACAAACCTTTGTGACTCAGTAAACACAGTGAATAAGGCTATGATGTAGCCGAACAACAATAGACATTGTAACACATCCAGCCCATTAAGTGAAACTCAGGCCAAAAATATACCTGAGCCAAGAATTCTGAGTCCCTGAATTTTGCCTAGTGTGAACACATGGGAGTGTGTCAAAAGTTCAGAGGAATTACTATGTTTTTTATTTAGAGTACCTAATGTTACATTTAAGTTTTAGTAATTTTTACTACGGTATCGTTACTGGAACAGTTATAGAAAGATATCATAATTAAGAGTTAATTCTGAAAAAATTAACATGTTGTTAGATATATATAGATATATATATATATATATATATATATATATATATATATATATATATATATATATATATATATATATATATATATATATTATATATATTATTATATATATATATATATATATATTTATATATATATATATATATATATATATATATATATATATATATATCATCAACAAGTACCATGCCTGCTGGCATAGGTGATCATGTCTCTCCACAACTCTCAATCTCAACAGCTATTTATTATTTCTGTTCACCTTCTGCCAAGCCATTCTATTAAGCTGTCTGGTATCTTTTTTCTTTGCTTCCCTCTATCTCTTCATCCCTAAATTTTCCCAGTTTTTACAACATATTCCAGCTGTTCCCTTCTCATTGCATGGCCAAAAAAGTGATGATTGTTTCTTCCTAATACTGGAAATTATCTATTTTTTTGCTTTGGCCTCTTTCAGAGCGTTTTCATTACTCTTCTTAGCTGTCCTTGTATTTAAATTATTTTACCTGTTTTAATATTGTTCCACTTGCCTTTATTGTGCATTGCGGTTATGGCTTTTTTTTTCTTTTGCTACCATTACTTCTGTCTTTTTGCTGTTAAGGCTGAGTCCCTTATTTTTTGCTTTCCTTCACTATGATATTCTAACAATTGTTGTAAATCATTTTCACTCATTAGCACACCCGAGATTATTTAAATTATGACCACCAATTGTTATTCCAGGCATGTCCCTTATGGATCTTAAAATAATCTCACTATACATATTAAAAATATTTGGTGACAGCATACAACCTTGCCTAACTTTTTGTTTTATTTGGTGGAACATTCCCAATTTATTTCCAGTTCTTATGGCTGCTGTTTGTTGCCAGTACATGTTCTTTATTATTCTTAGATCATTGCTGTCAACATTTGTGCCTTCTAAAATTGTGATAATTTGGTGCTTTACTTTGTCAAATGCTATGGTATAATCTTTGAAACATAGGTACAAAGGTGTTCACCTCTATAGTTCTTTCTACTAAAGATCTTATGATGTATATGGCATTGTTCATACCTTAACCTCCAACAAAACCACACTGTTCATCAATAATTTCTGACTAATTTTGTTTTGCACTCTTCGCATGATGATTCTTAGTAATATCTTAGTCATGTGTCTCATAAGGCTTACTGTGCGATGATCATTGCATTCAATCGCACCAGATTTCTTTGGCAAGGCTATGAATATTGATTTTAGCAGGTCATCTGGTATATATCCGCTATTGTAGATATCATTCAATATTTTTGTTATTATTTCTATCCCTAACTCACCCATGGCTTCAATCTCTTCTTTAGTTATTTTATCTGGTCCAGTAGCTTTTCCTGCTTTTATATTGCGCAAGGCGTCTTCCACTTCTTTGAGTATTTCTGGTCTTTCCCCATTATCCTAAATATTTACAAGTCTGTTCATTCATCATCATAAAGATCTTTAATGTATTTTGCCCATCATTCCCTTATGCTTTCTTGTTCAATCAACAATTCTCTTTCCTTTGTACACCCAGTTTTTATTTATGGATTTTATTTAATATTATGGATTTTAATTCATTTGCAGTGATACCCGGGGCCTTCAATAACCATAACCCAGTTTTTGATTGTGTTTTTTTTCCTGTTAATTCTTCAATTTGTTTGCAGAAAGCTTTGGCATCTCTTTTTTGTTGCATTTCTCCTTGCATCTATGTTTTAGCCATGCTTCTTTTGCGTCATTGCATTTTATTGCAGTTTCTGTATTTAACCTTTATATATTCATCTTTGTTATCTTTATTTCTTCTTCCTGTTGCCATTAGCTGTAAAATATCATCTGCCATCCATTTCTTTCTTGAATTTTTCCTCACTGGTGGCATGAACTCTTTTGATGTTTGCTGTATTTATTCTTTTAGCATTTCCCACTGTTCATCAATTCCTTGTGTCTTCTCAATTGCATTGTACCTGTTCTGAATTGTGATAGTATATTTGTCTTGTATCCTCTTGTCTGATTTGAGTAGACCTAAATTTAACTTGATATTAACTGAGGCTCTTTTTGCTGTTTTTAATTTTACTCTAAGCTTTCCTACGACTATATTATTGCTATTGCAATCTGCCCCTGGTCTAGTTTTCACACATATCAGACTGTTTCTAAATCTATTTTTTATTATTATGTAATCAATTTGATGACATGCATTATCTGCTGGGCTTTTCCATATCCACAGATGTCTTGGATGTTTCTTAAATCAAGTGTTTTCTATCGTTATGTCGTGTGTTCATGCCCAATCAATAAGTTTGTCACCTCTTTCATCTCTCTTTCCTAACCCATAGTTACCAACCACTTCTTAAACTCGTTCCTTTCCTACTTTTGCGTTGAGATCCCCTAGAACTATGGTGTTTTTGTGCGGTTTGCAGTGATGCAGTGCCATATTAAGTTTGTGGTAAAATATATAAACTCTTTCCTCTGTACAGTCTCGTATGGTGCATAAACCTGTATGAGATTCATATCTATTGGCTTTCCATTCAATTTCACTAAAAGGACTCTGTCAGATATTGCTCAAAAGCCTTTCGTTGTTTTTGCTCTTTCTGCATCCAAGATGAAACCTCCTCTTTTATGTGCAGAACCTCCAGAATAGATGATTTTATATTCATCAGAATATATCTCCCCTGATCCAGTGTATATCATTTCATGCAGTCCCGATAAATGCAAATCCATCCTTTTCATTTCCTGTTTGATATTTTCCAGTTTTCCTTCTTGCACGAGCGTTCTACTTAGTGTTTGCATGGTTATCCACTCCTCACCATTGTTGATATTGGTAAGCCCACAGACCTGTTTGATGATGACATCTTCTGCTCGGCCCATCCGTGATTTGCTTCTTTTTAGCCTGTCCCAGTGTTGAGCTCGTGGTACAATGGATGCTCTTTATCAGCATTTAATTTCAGGTATGCTCATGCCCTCCAGATCTTGATCCTGTCATCCATGGTCGAAAAGTCAAGAAGGTACCTCATTGCTACACAGGGAGTGTCCCTCATACACTCCAAGATAATGCGCATAGCATTATGCGATTCACAACATCGATTTTGTAGCTGACTTGCTATGAACAGTAGCAATTAGCAATGTTTAATGTAAATGTTAATGTATCGTATACATATTTTAATTTAATGATGAACATCTGCTCTGAGAGCTGCTGAAAATTACTTTTCTCTCTGTCTCTATTTATCTCTGTCTCAACCCTAAATGACCAATTCAATACTCTTGTCATGTGATCCTAAACTCTCTACCCTCAGTCCTTGCTTTTAGAAAAAAATAGGTGATTTCTAATTATGAATTTACATCTATTTCAAACTGTCATTGTCAAATTTACTGAGCCCCTTTACCTCTCCCAGCTGAACTGCTAAATACTATCATGATGGCTATTGATTCCATCAGTTTACAGCACAAACGTCTATAATACTAGGTGTCATCACGAACAAAATGTTTCATTGGTCATTTTAAAATGTGGACACTAGCACCATTTTCATTATATGCCTTAAGTGTAGACATACCTTTCTATATACAGTAGAATCTGGTTATAATGAGATCATCTGGGCCATTGAAATATCGTTGTTATTGCAATATTTCATTATATCCAATTTATGTTTAAATGCTGGAGTTAAAAGGAATAAAATAACGTTATATTTTAAACATTATACAGTGTAATATTGTTACATTAACAGTGATATGGTTTACCATCAAAAATCATAAATATTATCAAAGACATGTATGATGGTTACACATGTGCAGTTCGAACAGAGGAAGGACTGAGCGATTGTTTCCCAATAGAAACTGGGGTTAAACAAGGATGTATTTTATCGCCCTTGTTATTTGGAATTGTTATGGACTTCATAATGAAGAAATGCTGCACTGGTAATAAAGGCATCGAATGGATACAAGGAGACCATTTGGAGGACCTCGACTTTGCTGATGACATAGTTCTCATCAGCAGTCAGATAAAAACGATGCAGGAAAACACAAATGAACTATCATCAATAGCCAGCAAAATTGGGCTTGAGGTCAATCATGAAAAGACTAAAGTCATGAAAAGTTTAATTCCAACAAGTGACAAAATATACATGGAAAACAAACCAGTAGAAGAGATCGATCACTTTATCTATCTTGGAAGTCACATTGATCGAGAAGGGGATACAAGCAAAGAAATTAGAATCAGAATGGCTAAAGCAGCAATGTCTTTCAGAAGCCTTGAAAAGTTGTGGAAATCAAAACTCATCAGCACAAACACAAAACTTAGGCTATTCAAATCAAATGTACTATCAACCCTTACGTATGCGTGTGAAAGCTGAAAGCTGGAAAACAACAAGAGATATAGAAACAAAGTTGAACGCATTCGAAAATAAATGTCTAAGGAAAATACTTGGTATAGAATGGAACGAATTCAAAACAAACGAGGAAATTAGAGAAATCGCCAATCAACCACTAATATCTTCAGTAATAAAGAAAAGACGATGGTCATACGTTGGACATGTGATGAGAAGAGATAATAATCGAATAGCAAAGCAAGCCCTCATATGGGAAACAACAGGTAAAAGAAAAAGAGGAAGACCCAGGGAGACACTGAGAAGAACATTGGTGAGAGAGGCAAGAGCAGCAGGAATCGGCTCCCTCAATGAGATAGAACTGCTTGCACAGAACAGAGACAGATGGCGAGATTTGATAAAATATCTTTAAAAGAAAACTGCTAGAACAAAAAATTCATATAGGAAAAGGTGTATCTTGGTCTACGCCCTATGGGCCGGTTACGGCTCGAAAGGTCAATAGATAGTGTAATATTCCATTTTCCCCCCCTGTAATTTTTCTGTTTTCTTAAACATGCTATTTATTTTCATATACACATGTTTTCACCATTGCCTGATTATGTAAAACAAAATTAGTATTATTTATTTCATTTTCACTCAATTATTTAATTTTCTTCTGCGTTGGATGACTACTCTCCATTGCCAGTCCTTAAAAGGATCTGGTGGAGTATAGGTCATACCCATTTCAACCTAAGGATAGGCTGGCTGAATTGATTCAAAATGCAACATGGAATTGTAATAATAGTAGTCTGCAGCGAGGCTGGGTCAGTTTCAAGAGAAACTAAATGAACTACGTGAAATTCTCTAGAAATGTAAGCCAAAGAATATATGCAATGTGGGTGAGATAGGTCTCTTTTATAAGTGTGACCCACCCAAACCATACACAACCAAACGAAAAAGGAGAAGCATGAGGAGGCTACAAGATTCCAAAAGACAGAATTTCTATTTTGATCATTGCCAACACGGTGATATGATGCCCCTGCTTGCAATGGGAAAATTGAAGAAGCCATGTTGTTTTCAAAATATCATCATCATGTGCCATACTGGTGACGTTGGCAGTCATGTTCTTCCACAATTTTCTATCCACATTGCATTGTATCAATTCTGTTGTTGACTATTTTCCAACCCCATGACACCAAGCTATATAGTTTATGGTTATGGAAGGCCCTGGTATCATTGCAAACTAATTAAAATCCATAATTGCTCAACCGCCCGTGCCAGTGGAATCATCCGAATTAATATCCCATCTCCCAAACAAAGAAAGGTAGCTGTAGTCCCCATCATAGCAGTCTCAGCACACGTCAAAAGACAACGCGAAACCGCACAGAAAGTGAACACAGCCATCTGTTTCCTGTCATACAATATCATCATTTATTGTAAGCAATTGGAATATTGAAACACGATCAAAATGGATGAAAGGCACAGCTCACGGTGTGCACAGAGCACTTAACTCAGTAGCTCCTGCAGCAAGCCAGACTTGGAATATGAGGAAACTACAAGGAACACTTTTCAGACATAAGCCTTTAACGGTTCCTACCACCTATCCACCATATTGACCGGAAGTTCACGTCCTCCTGAAAATGATGATCGTCATATTTTTTTAATGTATAGCGCTTGATGATGTTAGGACATCGTTTTTGACTCCAAATCTGGACATCTGAAACACAGTTAGCCGTCGGATTATCCCCATCGCACATCAAACAACAGACCGTAAGATCTCCTTGCAATGTGAATTTGCGAAATTATAAACCAATTCACATGTCTACCCTCGATCTCACTGTAGCCCTCTTGAATCTAGACAACATCCTTCCTGACTAACTTGAAACCCCGGGAGTAACCTCACTGATGCAAAGTCAAGAACAAAACTCCGTCATTTTGTCATTCATCATAAGTGTACGGCCGGTGTAGGAATATATGATCAGCTATCATGATGATGGGAGCCGTGATAGCTCAGCGGTTAGTGAACTGGACTACAAAGGACAAGGGGTAGGGTTCGATCCCAACTGACGACTTCCGGGTTAACCCAGCCTTTAATGGGTACCAGATTTTTTTCTGGGAAAGTAAAGCAGCACAGACGTAGTACCGACCACATTACCCCAAAAATCATGTGCCGAAGGTCTGTAAAATATAGGGTCACTAACACCATATTTCCCTATACGCCATTTGGCATGACGGGGGTACTTTACTTTTTTTTTACTTTCATTCATCTGTCTATCACCTCTAAGCATACCTAGTTATAGTTTAATGTTTGCTCTGTGTCTTCCTCTTTTTTTTATCATTTTTCAAAATTTTGTACATGGTCACTATTGCAATCTGCTCCTGGCCTTATATAAAACAGATGTTAGGCCATTCCTGAATCTTCTCTGTACCAGTATAAAATCAATTTGATTGTGTACATTTTGCTTTCTGGGCTTCATAATGTCCATAGACTAGAGTGTTTGAAGCAGGTGTTACCTATAACCATTTCATGTCTTTGTCCAATCAGTCAATAAATCTATTCCCTCTGTTATTTGTCCTCCAGTCACATTTTGCACTTTAGCTGTTCATAGATATGCGCTGAAATCCCCTAATATAAGTTATTTCTTGGGATTTATGGTGTTCCATGGCCATCTCTAGCTCGTTGTAAAAGATGGAGGAAAAATTAAAAAATAAAAAAAATGGTATGTAAGAAGCTTTACGTGATAAGTGGACGACACAGACTAAACAACGTTTCGGCTCAATAGACCTTCATCAGGAACAAACAAAAAAACACACACACAAAACTAATAACGAAACAACCAAAACAAAAACAATCGAAATGTGTTAAAGAAAACAAAATAAATTAAACTATCCTGTCAAAACCAAAAGGAAATCGTAACCTCGTTGTAAAAGATGTCGTTTTCTTCTTCCCTGTTACTTGTTGATACATAAGCTTGAATTATGTTATTGATTGGTCTACCTTTCAATTTTACTAGCAGAAATCTTTTCACTGTTTTGCTTCTTTCTCTATCTAACATGGTGCCTACTCTTTTTTCATGTGCAGTTTCTCCAGGGTAAATTGCATTTCCACTATCGCATTGTAATTATCCTGCTCCTTTCCATCTTATTTCATATAATTCCACAGCGTTCAATTTCATTCTCTTAATTCCTTGACTCAAGTTTTCTAATTTGCTATCCTGGAATGCTGATCTAATGTTCCACGTTCCTATTGATAGAATATCAAATTATTGGAGGCCTCTGTAGCCTGGTTGGGAAACCACCCCACTAGCTACCAACATTAGGACAACCTGTGTTTGATTCCAGCTGGAAGCAGCGTGAATTGTACATTTGGTTTGGAAAAAATACTCCCACAGTCGACCTAGCAGCTGGCAGAAATGGGTAACCAGGGGAGCACTCTGGAAAGATGAGGAATGGCGCCTCGCATGTGAGTTATGATGCTTGAGGCAACACTAAACAGAAGTCTCTGTACACTCCTAGATAGGCGACCAAGCACATATGGGTGAAAACTCGCGTGCTAAGACATTGATTCAAGTCCCGTATCTTTATGTTCTTACTCTATTTTTAGGTACTCTGCTTTGTCCAAGGTGTCCAGTAAACTAGTGGAGACATCTTGCTCTTCTTTTGGTAGGGAATAACCCCACCCCGCTAACCAAAATATTAGGACAAAAAATCATGAAAGACTGCCAGTATTTAAATAATGTGTGTGCAAGCTGGACAGGAAATTATTGTTGCAGGTAGGAAGAAGTATCACACTTATTGTGGTCAATTGCTCAGTATATCCACATTTAACATGTTTCTCTCTCTCTCTCTCTGCGATCAGGACTCAATCAGTGTAGGGTTCCAGACACTCACATGAAGTCAGCTGTCAGGTTAAGTGTGTTGATCGCCCCCACAGACGGAATATCACATTTAGAGTCTGCCAGATCCACTCTGATTGAACACCCGTTAAAAACGTTGCACTGTGTTTTGCGCCAGTGGCCCAGTGCATCCGATTTCAGCCAGCATTTTATTCAGGTTTGCTTTCCTTAGCCTTTGATTGTCCCCAATCTTCCTGCAAGGCAGCAGATTGTCTTTTCTGTAGGGCGATTCTGCCCTTAGATGGTCTGCCCTCCCAGGTTTACGAGCACCATCTGCCCGAGTCACTAGAGGTGACTAACACATACATGCACACACACACAGATATGAGATGTGAATAACATAGACATGTACACAGTGATACGAGACATGACTAACACCTTCACATATCAAGATATATGACACATGACTAACATAGACATGCACTCTCAAATGTCCAGACAACTGTTTCAACGACATCTGTGAACAGTCAACCGGGAACTGTGCATGCATGGAAATGTTCTACGGGTCAGACTGCTCTCAAATCTCCAGACAACTGTTTGAACGAAATCTGTGAACAGTTAATCGAAGCCTGCATCTCGTATGTCAATGATTCCCACGTTAAGAAGAGTCTGCAGACTACAACAAACCCAAGCATATGGATACCTCAATGTGTTTATGTGCTAGACTTGGTTCATTTCTTGGTGTTTTTCCGTGAAGCCATGGCTCATATCTTAATGTGTTTCTGTGCTAGTCATGGCTCATATCTTGGTGTGTTTTTGTGCTAGCCGTGGCTCAAATCTTAGCTTGTGTGTGTGTGCGTGTGCTAGCCATGGCTCTTATCTTGGTGTGTGTCATGTTAGTCATATCTCATATCTAGGTGTGTCCGTGTTATTCATGTCTCATATCTTTATGTGCGTCTGAGTTTAGTAATATCTCATATCTAAGAGTGTATTTAACATGTTTGAGAGCTATTTCTTGGTTTACAGAGTACATTCTCCTATTATTAAATAATTATTTTCTTTTCGATGACTACTGCTCGCTATTGTTCTTCCTTAAAAGGATGTTAAGTGGATGTAGATGCGTTTTGTAATTTACAGCAAGTTGTGTTATTTGAACTAGTTGCCTTAACCATCCATATTCAGCATAGCATGTTTGTGTTCTGAGTTGTCTTCCCTCACAATCTCTCACTCAACTCTCTTGGCCAGACTGGCACCAAGAGAAGATAGAGTAGATCTGGTTATAAACCATTATATATAAGTACTAGACATGTTATGGCAAACAGACCCAGCAGTGAATGCAGGAGATTAGAGTTGGCCTGGTTCGAGAAGAGATGCATGCTAAAAACTATGGCTGTCTTGACAAAAACTGAACATGTGTGTCCCTCGTCGAATGACAGATCTAGGAAATGGACACTAAAAAAAGGAGCTCCTAAAAAACATCTGAAAGAAACAATCAACATTTTTCAGGCACATCATGAGAAGAGGAAAGTTGGAATACTTGGTTACAACTGGCAGAATAAAATGAAAGAGATTGCAGATTGACAAAGAAAGAAAATACTGGATCGCTTGTGTCATGGCATGGAAAAAAGTCAACAACAGAACTGATATGATGCACTGTAGATAGAAGATTATGGAAGGACATGATCGCCTATGCCAACCGGTATGGCACATGATGATGATGGATTTTCCAGCAGTTAATGGTAGAGACGAAGAGAGAGAGAGAGCGATGGATTTTCCTCACAGTGTCTTGACTTGAGTTGTCATAAATAAATAATGTATCAGGAAGGGAAAAAAACATGACCAACTGTTGTTAGGATAATAACTAAAAAAACATCAGAAATGGGACACAGTCGAAGGGACACCGCAGGACCCTGCTAATGGGAGGAACACTATGGGTCGGACTGAAGGAATGGTATGGTAAGGAACACATCGGACACCTAAAAAAAAAAAAAAAAAACCATATCTGACATATTTATTGCATTTCAATTAGCATTAATGGGATACTAAGGAACATCTCAGAACCCCTGTTGATACATGTGGGGAAGAGGGGGGGGGGGAGAGGAATTGATATTAATGAAAGTGAATCAAAGCTGACCGATTGATTTAAAAAAAAAATATTTTATTTAAATTTTGGGCTTCAGATTAGTATCGGAGGGGTGGTCAGTTTGTAGGAGTGGAAAGGGTAGCCTTGTGAAGAGTGATAGCCAAACTATAGCTGATTGATTGATTGTACAGTCGAACCTGGTCTTAGGACCACCTGTTTAAAGCGTTTCCCTGGTTATAGGACCGGGTCTACAATTTCCCCGAGTTTTTTACTATATGCTAACACTGATTACGGCGCTCACCGTATGACGCGACCAGAGACCAGGCTAATTAACCTCCGCCAATGTTATTTATCCCGTTTACGACACGCGGGTAATCCGAGATAACGATACACTGACCAGCCAGTCCTTCTCCGTCTCGCTGGGAGCCATAAACGATCGACACAGGTGTCTACAGGTGTAGAAGTTTTCCCGTATTTAGTGAGTCCCAGATTACAGTGGGACGTGTTACGTTTATCAGTCAACACTGGTGTGAGAAACACGGCAGACACAGATCTATGATTCGTGAAGTGACATCACTTCGCGGTTCCGTCTAGACCAGAGTAGACCATTGCGTGGCCCGTATAAATTACAGGAATTAACTAAAGAATTAGTCATTGCCCGCTTAGAGTGTATTCACGTACATGTACAGTATCTCAGTGAATTATTTTTGTGGATTTTAAAAGTGTTACACACAATATAGGAAATGGCCAGTGTCAAAAGTGTAAAACCAAAAGCATTAACGCTGGAAGAACGAATATCAGTGATTCGACAAAATATTTTTGTGTGTTTAACTATCGTGTTTTATGAAAAGTGTCCAACCAGTGGCTATTGTAGACCGACATGTGCACTATGTTCTACTCATGGATTACGCTGATTTGCAGGTTAGTTTTCATAGTGCTTAGGATAAAATTTTTTTTATCGCTCTATTTATTATGTGAAACCTGTGAGGCAGGACCACCTGTCCTATGAGACCAGTTTTTGAAAGTCCCGTGAATGGTCGCCTTAGACAGGTTCGACTGTATTTTAATTGGTTGTTAGGGGGAGGAATAGTATATATCGTGTGGTAAGGATTGACAGATAAAAAGGAATAAAAGGGCTGACTGATTGATTCTTTTAATTGTATTTTAATTACTTACTACATTGAGAAAACAATTATAATGTCATTACATATAATGTTATATACAATTTTAAAAAACCACAATATATTTTGGAATAACAGTCATTATTAAGAAAACAATTATGTCCTTACATATATAGAAAACAAATAAGCAATTTAAAATGTGCACAATATATTTAAGAATAACTAAAGTCAATGGCTCCATCCCCTTTTCCTTAAAGCAACATTACAAGTGCTGACCATAGCATATTTACCCGTTAATCCAATTATTCTAACCTACCTTTAGCCCAGGAGGATATGCCCTTCTCCACTGGAGTAGAAAAAGCAATGGCCCATGTCACACAGCGCACAAACAATGATAACATAAGAATAATCATCATCATCAATTACCGGGCCTACTGGCGTAGGTGATCATGTCTCTCCACAACTTTTGATCTCGGCAGCTATTTATCATTTCTGTTGTTGACCTGCTGCCAAGCCATTGTCTTAAGCTGTCTGTTATTTTTTCTATAAGAATAATACATTCCATAAAAACACATGTAAAAGTACAATATAACAGAATATGTATATTAAAAATTGAAATCATACACAACTCATCTCATCGAGTGCCGTCTCCGCATCGAGGGTTGGCTACCATGCAGCGTCATCCCGCTCTGTCTCTTGCTTTGATGGTGTAGGTTGTCATAAGCTGACTTGTCCATCTTTTGATGTTATTCATCTATGATAGTCTTGGTCTACCTCTATTACCCTGTATTTTCCCTTCCAATATTACTTATAGTAGGCTGTTGTGTCTTTAACATGCCCCAAAAATTTCATTTGTTTTGTTCAAATTTTGTTTAGTAGTTCTTTTTTAATTTTTAGTTGTCTTAAAACTTCATCATTTGTTCTCTTTTCTTTCCATCCAATTCTACCTTTTCTTCTATAAATCCACATTTCAACGGCTTCAATTTTCTGTTCTGTTTTCTTGTCTAATGTCCATGTTTCTGCACCATACAGGAATATTGAGAAGATTTAACATTTTGCTATTTATAGTTTTAGCCCTGGTGTTATTTGTTTTGATGTTAATATACTTTTCATGGCATTAAAATTACTTTTTGCCTTTCCTATTCTTTTGTTTATTTTAGTTTTACATTTTCCATCACTGGTTATAGTATGTCCAAGGTATTTGTAGCTCTGAACTGCTTCCAGGTCTATTCATTCAACTTGGATATCCACTTGTAGGTTTTGAGTATTATCTTTGCTTATGATCATAGTTTTAGTCTTTTTGATATTCATATCTAATCCATATTTTTTTCCTTACCATGTTTATTTCATTAAGTAATTGTTGTAGATCTTTAGAATTTTTCTGCTAGTAATATAGTATCATAGTATATCTTAGATTATTGATTATATTTTCATTAATGCTTTGGCATCTCTGTGATGTTTTTAAAGATTTGCTCAGTTATGGTTATGGAAGGCCCCGGTATCACTGCAAACGAATTAAAATCCATATTTGCTCAACCGCCAGTGCCAGTGGAATCATCCAAATTAATATCTCATTTCCCAAACAAAGGAAGGTAGCTGCAGCCCTCATTATAGCAGTCTCAGCACACACCAAAAGACATAAAAGACCGCACAGAAAGTGAACACAACCATCTGTTCCCCGTCATATGATATTGTCATTCATCATAGGCAATCGGAATATCGAAACGCGATCAAAACGGATGAAACACATAGCTCACAGTGAGCGATGAGCACTCAACTCAGTAGTGCCTGCAGCAAGCCAGATTTGCTCAGTGTATAGATTGAACAAACTTGGTGATAGAATGCATCCTTGTCTTACTCCTCTTTTAATATCAATGGGTGTAGAGTTCTCTTTGTTATATTTTACTATTGCTGTTTGCTTCCAGTATAAATTACATATAAGTCATATAGATGTATATATTTTAGGCATTCTATAAGCTGATAATGGTGTATTCTATCAAAAGCTTTGGTATAGCCTATGAAGCAAGCATATATTGGTTTGTTTACTTCTATGTTCTTTTCGATTAATATCCTCATGCTGAATATGGCATCTTTTGTCTCACTGTTTGTCCTAAATCCAAATTGTTACTCCTGTAATTCAGTATTAATTTTATTGTGAATCCTTCCTTGTATGACTTTTAGCAAGGTTTTTGTTACCTGGCTCATTATGCTTATTGTTCTAAAATCACTACATTCAACTGCACCATTCTTTTTAGGCATTGCAATGAAAGTTGATGTTTTTAGTTCATTTGGTATGTATCATGTATGGTGTATGTGTCATTGCATATGTATGTGATCACTTCAATGCCAAAATCTTCTAGTGCCTGTATCATCTCTATCTGTATATTGTCAGGTCCTGCTGCTTTTCCCTTTTTCATTGTTTAGTTTTTCCACTTCAGCTTGGTGTACATTTTATAATATGTTTTTTGTCTCTTTCTTGTAATAATTCTGTTATATATTCCTGCCATCTATCGATTATATCTTTGTTGTCTGTTAGCATTCTTCCTTCTTTATTTGCAATACATCCGCTTCCTGTAGCTTTTTTGTTTTATTAGTCATTCTCTTTATTTCTGTGTGTATCCCACTTAAATTTTGTTTACTTCCCATAGTTTCGACTTCTAGATATCTTTGGCTGAGCCAGAGTCAGACACAAAAACACAGCTAGAATAATACACATTCTAGTACTCAAGTCAAAAGTCTATATTACACCCAAAAACAAAGTTGTTGATCTTTTTAGAATTAAAATTTTTTACAATAAAGCAATGTAAGAAAGTTTTTTTTAGTCACAAGGGTAGTACAATTATTTTTAAACATTCAGTTTTAATAGTTTTCTATTCCCGTATGGTGAGTAAGACATGCAATGTTTAACACGTCTAAGTTTAATTTCACTTTTGTTGTTAGTAGGGACATCACTGAGACTTGGGTCCCATTAGTGGTGTAGTGTTGTTGTTGTTGTACTAGCAGTAGGAAAACACAAGCGGTCCCTCTGGTGGTGATGTTTGTAATAACACGAAGAACAGCAACCAGCCTTAGTGGCAGCAATTGTTCTTTTGTACTCAAGAGAGAATCATGGACCTCAAATCTAATAAAGTCTCGAATTCTTTACATGACAGTTATGCCACAGCGGGTGGAAAACTTCTTGTCTGACACACGGTAATAGCATCGTAAGTGAATCATTCATCCCTTTGTACAAAGAGACAAACAGCCTTCTGCAAAGTTGTTATATTTTCTCTGTTATGAAATACATAGACACAATCCTCCTCAAATAACATCTGTAACACTGGAAAACAGCAAAACATCAATTATCGCGTTCTTCATCATCTCTACTCATACAGCTAAGTTTGCTATCTCTGGTTGCTGTGTGTACGAGTGGAGAAATTTACACTATTGAGTAACAGCATTCCTTTATAGCACAGTGTAACGTCACAAATGAACTGTAGCAAACTGGTTGGTATTTATTATATATTTTTTGTGTCATGGGTAATATTTATTCTAAAAACTGGGATGTGTAGTGTATTCAAGGTCACTCCCTGCACCATAATGACATCATGATTTTGAATCATATGAACTTTGTTCCCCAGGTATGAACTCATTATATCCTCCATCTAACTAAACAAATAATGTGGCTGTTAATGTATTGTCTTATAGGAGGTAAGCCATCAGTACTCTGTCCATGCTCACACCTTGACACTTTTACAGTATATAATAGATGCAATATAGACAATATATTGTGCTCAACACATCTTGTAACATGCACGGGTTAGGGGAATTTCTCACTATAAAGTTGAAAACATCTGGGTACCTTGGAGGTAGACCGTAAGAGTCAAAATATTCAAACCTGCCCACAGAAGTTACAGAAGAGCACCACCCAGTGCTGACCGGGCCTGTAGGCAGGATCAGTGTTTATGACAAAGGTCACTATCTTAGTAGGATTGATGTGGTGAGGTAATTGTTCCCAAGTCATAGCTCTTACAGGAATGCAACACGGAGTGAAGACGTTGTATATCAAGAGGTTGTAAATGTTTCTCATGCTCATATTAAGCCACATAGAACCTGATAGGTCTTGGGTACCTTGAGTATTGAACCCATCATAGCATATATGATAATTTGCAGGGAATCAGCCATTGGGGTGAAAATGTAAGCTTTATTGACACAGGTCTGTACTTGATAGTTCGAACTGGTTTCCAGTCTAACACGCTCAGATAGGTCAAAGTCATATAAGGCAAAGCCATTCTTAAAGTTGTGATATTCCATATTGTTTCCAGCGTCTCTACCAATGAGGTCCATGGCCAAATTGGTGCTGAAGAAGGCTTGCACCTACTGGTTTCAAACATAGCTCATAATTATGGGTTTCCTGGTAACACTCCTCCAATCAACAGCCAGGTTCAAACATGTTGCACAATTTACTGAAAATAGAATGGGTTAGCATTATAAATGTCATTAAAAGTGGTTGAGGTGACCAGGACAGCCACTAATCTGGTGTGTGGCTCAAAAACAAATTATCCTGGATGTGAGAGTGCATTCCTTTAGCGATGGAAAAGGTCTTGATGGGGCCAGAGAAATTGATGAGTTTAGTTTAACTTTCCTCACCACTAGAGCAGTGTTTGTGGTTATATATTTATTACTCGTCGATGTATTGTGAGCCATGACGTTGAATACATCTTTAGATGGTGTGAGTTTGGTCTTTATATCAACTGTTTAACATGTAACGGTCTTGCACAAAGAAGTCAGTACAAAGACCTCATATCCATCTCCTGACTCTGGCCACCAAGTCACGATGCATTTTAAACCCCTCTTTGGAATCACCCAGTGTATCTTTGATGTTGCCTGGAATGTCTTTGTAGAATAGTGCGACCGGCAAGTGTCCTATAATTGCATACTTCCTGTAGTTTAGCATAGCCTCGAGCAACACTCTAAAAGGATAGGTATTCTCTGATAGAATAATCAGCGTATTGCTCAGAGATACATCGACTTGTGAAATTAGGCTGTGGAGGTAATCGTTGCCGGATGCCCTTATTGGCGAGCGTGAATTTTGCCTGCAGATGCAAAAAAAAGAAAAAGTTTTGGAAGAGTCTAGACTCCTTGCTATTATTGTTATTGAGTTATTTGCGGGTCATCATTGCACTCCGAACATGTCCATAGGTGCTCAGATCCCCTCCTCAGCAATTCCCTCAATGTCCAGCGACTGACGACTCCAGTTCTATGTTGGTTGATAAATCTTCTTACACGGCCACTAAGTGTCTCATTTCTGGCTGTGCCCAACTTAACTCCCATTTCCATCATCCGAAGAAGTGACGTGCTCTTCCCACATCTCGGAGGGCATTGATGATGTCCGCCCGATCCATTGGTTGCCCGTCCTCAACGACAGCGCAGCTAGCCAACCTGTCCGCCCTTTCATTTCCCCGTACTCCCGCATGTCCAGGGACATAGACAAAGTACAAAGGTGACCTTACGTTTTTGGATTTATGCAATGACTCTACCCATTGCATGCGTGCAGAGCCCGCCTCCACTTTTTTGTATCACGCTCATCGACTCACTCAGTACACATGCGTGGGTATAGTCTTGTGACTCTAACCATTTGAATGCCTTGGTCACTGCTATCGCCTCCATTGTCATGCTACTCGTGGTCACGACGTATGCACCACTGTCTTCGTAGACTATTCTGCCTGCCGAGCGTGCTGTAAATGCCCATGCACTTCTTTGGTGTCGTCTTACAGATCCGTCTGTATAGATGACTGCATCTTTCTCATCGGTGTTATCGCAGATGAGACCGTTGACCTCAGCATTAACCACGACCGGGTTCTGTTCCCTACTTTTCCTGTCGAGTGTGACAATACACGAGAAAGTCCCCTTGAATGACGTAGGCACCGGTATCCACTCCTCACCAACGCTGATATTGGTAAGCCCACAGACCTGTTTGATGACATCTTCTGCTCGGCCCACCCATAATTTGCCTCTTTTCCTTGCTGTTTCCCAAAATAACTAATTCCATGGGTACCCCAAGGTCAAGGCGTCCAGAATGTGTATCTTTACAAATTATCCTTCCTCCACGGTTGTTTGAGTCAGTGGAATGCTAAACAAGTCCAGACCAGAATGAAGACATTCGCAGGTGCTGGAGTGAATGAGAGACTTCTATCTATCTACCTATTGTCCTTTCGAGCCAAAGACAGCACGTAGGGCAGAACCACAATCTTAAAAACAGAAACCTTGCATGCCAAAATGGCACATACTGCTGAGATCACTGCTTCTAAAATCTATGACTCTGTTTCCATAACAATACTTTTTACAATGACAGCTTGTGAAGCCATCTATCAAACTCCTTAGTCTCCTCTTACAACATGCCTGGAAGATCACAGTGTTACTATTCTTTACTTCCCTCATATTGAGGCCCAGGTAAAACAATGAGAGACATACTTAGTCAATATATCCTTCACGGCAGACTACTTCTGTTTCTTCTTCTCGGGCATGGAATTCGAGTTGGACTGTCTCTCTGCGAGTTTTACTCACCTCCTAAAGGGTTCACCGGGCGCTGCTGCTGCTGCTGTCACACATCTTAAACCGCTTTCTGATTGGTTTATTGTTACCAGCAGCGATGTGGTCGACTGCCATTTGTAACAGGCGCTGCCTGCCGTTAGCTTGTTTTTTTTAAAAAGCATGACTGTTTCTGCCAGCTAAAGTGATCTACAGACCGGTCCCAACACCTTCCCTAAGTAAGGCTTTACCACTGGTTCCTAGGGTAGAATAGTCCTTCTGATTCCACCAAAGAAACTATCGATTCCTTGGCCTCTCTGATTTCCCCCGCCTCCTATATTACCGGCATCCCGTTTCCAGCATGACAGCAGTAAAAGTCTTTATATAGTTTGGCATCCCGATGAACGGGTGTGTCATCATTTTTTCCAGGAAAGGTCAAGATGTGTTTTTTTTTTGTTCTCAAGTATACCGTTAGCACTAACGTCCCACTTGTGAATGATGATTTTTTTTTTTTTATTAGTTGGCTTAAAGGATTTCTACGGTGTGGAAAGAAAACCTGCTAAGGGGGTCGTAGTCAGGTTTGTAATAAATGCAAAGGAAGAAAGGAGGTGGAAGTTTTGTAGAGAATAGAGATGCTTCGTAACAACAGAGTTAGCATATACCCAACTTGTCTGGGTGAAATAAGATCGCAGTAGACGTAGACATTTTTCATATCAGTATATAGATCAATTGAACCCTCACCCTCTACCTCATAATTGGCGTCTGATATGCTGGCTGATAACAAAGTTAAGATTTTCCTCAGTTTTTCAGTTTACGCATGGCATTCATAATCGTCAAGTACCAGGCCTGTTGGCGTAGGTGATCATGTCTCTCCACAACTTTTGATCTCGACAGTTATCATTTCTGTTGTTGACCTTCTGCCAAGCCATTCTCTTAAGCTGTCTGGTATCTTTTCTCTTTGCTTCCCTCTATCTCTTCATCCTTCAATTTTTCCAGTTGTTTAAATATATTCCAGCTGTTCTCTTCTCATGACATGACCAAAAAATGATTGTTTCTTCCTAATATTGGAAATTAGCTCTCATTTTGCTTTGGTCCTCTTTCAGGACATTTTCATTACTCTTCTTAGCTGTCCTCAATACCTCCTTAGGCATTCTCAACATTCTTCTGTAAAACCACATTTCTACAGCCTCCAATGATTTTCTTGTCTGTTGTCCTATTGCCCATGATTCACATCCATATGTTAAGACTGGTTCTACATAACATTTAAGAACTCTTTTTCTTGTTTCTATTGTCAAAAATGGATTGCATAGTATCTTCCTCATTTTTTGGAAAGCTGCTTTTGCCTGAGCCATTCAGCATCTCACTTCTATTGTACATATTCCGCCTGAGGTTAACAAAGTTCCCAAATATTTAAATTCATTTACCTGTTTTAATATTGTTCCACTTGTCTTTATTTTGCACTGAGGTGATGTCTTTTTCTTTGTTATTACCATTACTTCTGTCTTTTTGCTATTAAGGCTGAGTTCTTTATTTTTTGCTTTCTTTCACTATAATATCTAATATTTCTTGTAACTCAATTTCACTCTTAGCGATTAAGACTGTATCATCAGCATACCTTAGGTTATTTATATTATGACCTCCGATTGTTATTCCAGGTATGCCTCTTATGGATCTTAAAATAATTTCACTATACTATTAAACAAACCTTGCCAACACCCTGTTTTATTTGTTGAAACATTCCTAATTGATTTCCAGTTCCTATGGCCGCTGTACAAACATCAAATGAAGTAATACCAGTGACTAAAAGAATCAACAAAAAGAAATGGATGACAGAAGAAATATTACAACTAATGGACGAAAGAAGAAAACAAGAAAGCAAGAACGGACATACAAAATATTGCACAAAGAGATCCAAAACAAGTGCAGTGAAGCAAAGGAAGGATGGTTAAAACAGACATGTAAAGAAATGGAAAAACAACAAAAGAAAGACTCAACATTTATGCACAATTAGTTAAATGAATTAACAGGAAGAAAAGAAGTCAAAGTTTCAGGATGTGCGAAATCAAAGGAAGGAAATATAATAATGGGACAGGAGAAGACAATTGAAAGATGTACAGAATACATCAGTCAACTCTATGATGATGAAAGACCAGAATTAAACAATTCAAATGAAGACACAGGACCACCAATAATGCAGAGTGAAGTGGAGGACACAATTCAACACATGAAAAGAGGCAAAGCTCCAGGTCCTGACAATATAACAATCGAATAGATAAATGCATTAGGAGAGCTGGGAGTACAAGTCATAACAAAATTACTCAATGACATATATAACATGGACACATACCCGAAGATCTACTAAAATCTATCTTTGTAGCCATACCGAAGAAGTCAGTCGCCACTGATTGTGAAGACCATCGCACTATTAGTCTCATGAGCCATATGACTAAAATATTACTAAGAATAATCATGAGACATGTAAAGAACAAAATTAAACCAGAAATAAGTGAGGAACAATGTGGATTTGTGGAAGGAAAGGGCACCAATAATGCAATATACATCTTAAGAACATTGATAGAAAGATCTATAGAGGTAATGAAAGATCTATGTATGTGTTTTATAGACTACACGAAAGCATTTGACAAAGTAAAGCATGTGGAAATAATCAATATGCTGAAGAAATTAAACGTTCATGGCAAGGATCTGCGAATCATAAAAAACTTGTACTGGCAACAAACAGCAGCTATACGAATTAA
Source organism: Megaustenia siamemsis (assembly GCA_032433765.1). Taxonomy (NCBI): domain Eukaryota; kingdom Metazoa; phylum Mollusca; class Gastropoda; order Stylommatophora; family Ariophantidae; genus Megaustenia; species Megaustenia siamemsis. The sequence goes on from JAVIAB010000102.1 coordinate 19,835,792, forward strand.
CAACCAAACAGGACAATTCCAATATATAAAACAAGGAGTCAGACAAGACTGTGTTCTGTCACCGGATTTGTTTTCACTTTACAGCGAATATATTATGAGATCAATAGTATACAAAGAAGGAATTGAAGTCAACGGTCACAACATAAATAATTTTCGATATGCGGATGTCACAGTCTTAATTGCAGAGACAGAGAATGAACTACAAGAAATGATAGACATAATAGTAGAAGAAAGCAACAAGAAAGGTCTCAGTCTGAATAGTAAGAAAACAGAAGTAATGGTTATATCGAAGAAACAATCATCACCATCATGCAGCATACAAATAAACGAGACAAATCTGAAACAAGTGCAACGTTTCAAATACTTGGGCACAAAGCCCTAGGATTTTCTCTATGTATCTTGTAACAGAGAAGTATAACACCTTTGTTGAAGAATGGGCTCAAAGCTGTTTCTGTTTCTTCATACAAAGGGATTATTCTGATTCACCTATTATGTTATGTTATGGTGCATCAGAAAAGAAGTTTCACCGCATAACTATCGCATCATGAATTTGAGGCTTAGTAGACCAGAAAAACTATGATTCTCTCTGTTAGTACAATAGAACACAACTGCCACTGAATTTGTGTGTCCCTACAGCTAGTATAACAACAACACTGAGCACCAATGGAACCCTAGAGAACTTGGAATGCAAGAACACTCATGCAGAAGGGAAAACTGGAAAACACCAAACAGTAAATGACAAGGATGAATTTACATTTATTGGGACTGTGTGAAATGAGATCAGGGCTAAAACTAAGAATAGCAAAATGTTACATCTTCTCAATATTCCTATATGGTGCAGAAACATGGACATTAGACAAGAAAACAGAACAGAGAATTGAAGCCTTTGAAATGTGGATATATAGAAGAATAGGTAGAATTGGATGGAAGGAAAAGAAAACAAACGATGAAGTCTTAAAATAACAAAAAAATGAAAAGAGAACTACTAAGCACATTTCAAACAAGACAAATACGATTTTTGGGCCATGTTACAAGACACAACAGCCTACTAAAAGTAATCCTGGAGGGGAAAATACAAGGTAACAGAGGCAGACCAAGACTAACATGGACGAGTAACATCAAAAGATGGACAAATCAGCCTATGATAACCTGCACCATCAAAGCAAGAGATAAAGTAGAATGGCGCTCCATGGTAGCCAACCTTCGTTGCGGAGACGGCACTCGGTGATGATATTGAAATTAGATACACTGGATCAGGGGAGATATATTCTGATTAAAATAAAATCATCTATTCTAGTGGTACAGCACATCAAAGAGGAGTAGGTTTCATCTTAGACGCAGAAAGAGCCAGAACAGTGAAAGGCTTTTGGGCAATATCTGAACATTTACCATGAGTCCATTTAGTGAAATTGAATGGACTGTGGACATGGTAAAGCTCAGGAGACAACGCACATAATCAAATTGACTACATAATGATAAACATCAGATTTAGGAAGTTTGTGTGGAAAAAAAGTATGAAAACTAGACCATGGGCAGATTGTAATAGCGATCATGTACCAGTTGTGGTACAGCTTAGAGTAAAGTGAAAAACAGCAAAACGAGCCTCAATAAGACAAATATAACATTACAATTCAGAACTGGTACAATGCAATAGAGAAGATACAAAGCATTGATGAACAGTGGGAAAGAATCATTGCAACAAACATCAAAAGAGTTCATTCCACCAGTGAGGACAAGAAAGAAAGAAATGGATGACAGATGACATTTTGCAGCTAATGGATACTAGAAGAAGAAATAAGGAAAACAAAGATGAGTATAAGAGATTAAATAAAGAAATTGTAATAAAATGCAATGAAGCAAAAGAAGCATGGATAAAACAGAGATGCAAAGAGATTGAAATGCAACAAAAAAGGAGATGCCAAAGCTAAATACAAACAAATTGAAGAATTAACAGGAATAAAACTGGCTGTTTAAGATCAAAGGAAGAAGAACTGTTCATTGAACAAGAAAGCATAAGGGAACGATGGACAGAATATATTAAAGATCTTTATAATGATGAACGAAAAAAAGTAATTATTAAGGATAATGGGGGAAGGACCAGAAATACCCAAAGAAGAAGTGGAAGACGCCTTGCGAAATATAAAACCAGGAAATGCTCCTAGTTCAGATAATATAACTAAAGAGGAGATTGAAGCCATGTGTGAATCATCCATTGGCAAAAGAGAAACAGAGCATCAACATAACTATAAACAGCAGACAACTAAAACAAGTGGAGAAATGTAAATACATAGGAAGTCTAGTGATAAACGGCAATTCACAAATAGCAAAAATAGACTCAAGATGCAGCAAAGCTTGTCAAATCATTGGACATATTGTAAACGACGTATTTCTTCATATTAATATGCCATTCAATGTATGACGCCCTGTATATATATATGATGTCCCGTAAACGTCGGAGATATAACTTTCATATGAAGATACTTTTAAACCGTTCTAGTGTTCTGCCCTTATCGTAATCGCCATAATCTCCAGGCCGTAACGACTTTGCTTTCTTCTTGACCCACTTTATACGTGCTCCGCTGCAGTGGTCTATAATACTTCGTCCAGACGTGATCTTGCCATTACCCTGGTGAGAAACCTTGGATGGTAATTTCCCTCCGTGTCTAACATGTACCCTTCGTACACTTGACGTACTTCGCATTGATGTTGGAATTATTCTGGACTGCAGAGTCTGATAACACTGACTCTCTTTCGCCGCGACACTCACACTTCGTTCTTCACCACAGCGTCAGACCACGACAAAGTGATAGTTGTTGTGACAGTCGTGCCTCAGTTCGTTTCTCACACACAATCGGTCCAACACTGAATCACTCTCGTCTGGATCCTAATATTTACTCCCTATACTAGCACAATGATCTGTCTCGTCAATAAATTCGAAACCTACTTCTGCAACTAGTCTAACTTTCTATTACGACTTGGGCTCCACGAGCCATTGGCTTACGCCTATCTACTGTCTACAGCATCCTGTCTGTCACTAGTTCTCCACAGCCCCCATGTGAAATCTGCCTCATACATGGGATTTCATTTCTGAACAAATAAAATTACTCTACATCATCTCATGCTTTGAAGCTCACAACTCTCCTACGTCATCTCCTCCTCTCCAAGTTCACACTCTCAATCAGTCACTAGACTTCCGCTATCCTGCCTGAACATTATTCTATTCACATTTCCCGTGACCTCTCCTCGTGCTATATTCACTCACTCACCTCAATCATCTCCTACTCTCCTTCACCTTCTCACATTCACTGTTACACATCTATTTCTATTGTCCAACAAAGACAACTCTATAGAGGCAAAAAGGGCACTCTACAAACAATACAATCTTTACCCCCAACGTTGTCCTACCAATGTCAGTCCTGGACATTTGATGCAAGAACAATAAGAAAATAACATCTACTGATATGAAATGTGTAGACGAATAACAGAAAACAGCCTGAGAGATAACGTCAAAAATGAAGATCTGAGGGGAAAAAAGCTAGGAATAGCCCCCACCATAGAATAATTATAAAGAAACAAAGGATAAATTGGTTTAGCCAAGTTATAAAGCAGAAAGATCAAAACACAACACAAAAAGCTTTTAAGAAACGTTGCGAGGACACCAGAAACAAGGGCCGACCATGAAAAAGATATCTGTCGCAATTTTAGAAACACTTGAACGTGCCATAAAACAGCAGCAGAGATGAACCGAAGAGCACAAGCCCGCAAATTATATTCACCCTCGACGATGAAAAGCAAATGAGGAAGGAAAGAAGTCCAATTCGCTCATTCCTTGCTACAGAATAACCAGGAGGAATATTCGCTTTACCAGATTCCTGCAATTCATCGAATCGGTTATTCACTTCGATACTATCACCACGGCAAATATTCACTTCACCAGATTCCGACAATTAACCAATCGTTCAACAACTGTGCTTAGGTTGAGCAAGATGGCGATTTTTCTAATTTCGGAGTGTGGGTTATGTGATAAAAGTGGATTGAAAAAGTGTTTCCGACAAATATATATATTTAAAAAGTTGTGTAAAGTGCGCTATTCAAGAAGGAGGATAAGATCAGATAAGTAGTTTTTAAATGTAACCATCTAAAAATGTATAGTTAGACCGTAAAAGATCGTATGTAAGACCTAGCGATCTAGCACGTGGGGAAAACAACAGCCCGGCTACCCACAACGTGTGTTTTTAAGTTAAGCCCTTTAACTTAGACTGACTCAGCAGGTCGGTAAGGGGTACGCGTTTTAAGCTCAGAAAAATCACAAAAAATTGAGACAAACGACAAATAACAGGAAACAGCTTAAGGGACAGAGTAAGAAACATCGACATGAGGAAGAAACTCGAAACTGAACCAACCATCAAATACATAAAGAAACAACAGATAAATTGGTTCGGCTACATAACAAGACAAAAAGAACTAACAATGACTCGAAGAGCCATAAACAAACGCTACGAAAACGCCAGATTAAGAGGAAGACCGAGAAAGAGATGGATGAAGGCAATACTAGAGTCACTAGGAGGGATAACACCAGAAGAGCAAAGAATCGCAGATTGTATCTCCCCTCGACGCCAACGGCAATGGAGGAAGTATAGAAGTAGAAGAACGACAAATATAAAGTGGTAACCATCAATATAAGCGGAAATAAAAAATAAAGTTCAACTTATAGAAGAAATGGTAAAAAGGAAAATTAACAAACTAGTATTAGCGGACACCAGAGTGAAAGGACAACAGATACAGAAAACACACATGAACCACACGGTAATATTCACAGGAATCTACAACAGAAAAAAAGCAACACACAGAGTAGGCTTTATCGTCGACCCAGAATACTCAACGAACATTCTAGAAATAAAATACCACTCAGAAAGAATTATCACAACTAGACTGCTAGAAGATGACTGACAAACAATTTACATACAAATTTATGCACCGTGCAACAATGAAAATGACAGCGAAGAATATATATCATTTATGACACATTAAATGAAATTATCAACAAGACTGGCGAAAGCGACATGTTAGTGATGGGAGATTTTAATAGAAGGCGTGGGAAATGCAACAGTGAGAACAGAGATATCTTGGGACCCTTTGGCGATAAGACAGCTGAAATAAACGAAAATGGAAGCAAACTGCTGGAATTATGTAATCAAAATGATTATATATCACCAACACATTCTTCAAACACAGAGATTCGCAAATATAGACCTGGTACAAATGGAATGACAACATGCAGAAGCCAGATAGATTTTATACTAACAAGAAAACAGAAAAAAAGAGTAACCGACAGCAGAGCTATCCTTAATATTACAGACAACACGGACCACAAAAGGGTTATGATTACACTCAGACAGCCAAAAACAAAGACAATATACGAAAACAAACAAAAGAAGCAAAACGAACACAATAAAATTAAACAATTTGACAATGATCAAGAATCAAGGAAAACCCAAGAAGAAAAACTAACAGGAATCCAAGAAACTCCCTAACGAAGTAAGCACAGTAGAAGAAGAGTCATCAACATCTTAAAAACAGTATGTGGAACGAAGCTAAGGACACAAGAATGGAAAAAGGAGCACCCCTTGGTGAAACGAAGCAATCAGAGAATCAATTAAAGAAAAGAAGAAACTGTTAAAAAATTGGAGAGAGAATAAGAACCAAGAAAAATATGTGTTTGTTCGAAAAAAGAGTTAAAATTTTGATCAAAGAAGCTAAGAAAATGAATTGGACAGAATTCTGACAAAATATGAGCTGGGACTTCAAAACAGCCACAAGAGATTTCTTCAAAGAAGTAAAAGCCACAAGAGCGAGAAAAGAAAACCACGATCCTACTGAGCTCATAAATGACAAAGACAGACAGCCAATATCAAAGAACCAACATGCAACGGAGATGGAAAGAATATTTTGAAGACCTATTAAACATGACAGCAACTACCAATAAAACAACAAAAACCACACAAGAAGGCACAAATACTGAACCCGACATCATGAAAGATGAAATTGAAGAAGTAATCAAATATGCACCAAGAAGTAAAGCACCGGAGATATATAACATACAAGTAGAAATAATAGCAGCAGCGGACGAAACAGGGGTACATGGCTGCACAGAATATTCAATGCAGCACGGCCCCAACAAAAAGCCCCAGAAGACTTGCAACAGGCAATCATCGTACCAATTTGGGAAAAGAGAAAGGTAGCAAAAGGCTGGGACCAATAATAGAACAACAGTTAAGCGATTCTCAAATGGGATTCCGAAAAAAACAGAGCATGTACTGATGCCCTATTCACCTTAAAACAGCTAGCAGAAAAAAAATTACAGAACACAATCAAAATGTGTACATAGTTTTCATCGACCAGGAAAAGCATTCGACAGAATAAATAGAGAACAAAACTGTGGGAGATATTAATAGCATACAGAGTATGCCAACATCTAACCAACCTAATTAAAAGTATCTACATCAGCTGCTGCACAACCAGAACATCAGCAGGCTATGCATACCACTTCGAAGTTAGATCAGGTGTAAGACAGTAGTGCGTACTATCCCCTCTACTATTTATTACATACATGTACATATGCAGGTTAGCCAACCCATCAGAGACAGGAGATCAACAAGCTTTTTTTTCCAGATGATCTGGCACTAATGCATGGAAAAATTGAAGACCTACAAGAACACTTAATTAAACTCAACAGCACAGGCACAAAATACAACATGAAAATTAACAAAACAGAAGTCATGAATGTCGCAAAAGAGAAACAGAACATCAATATAATTATAGAAGGCAGGCAACTAAAACCAATAGAGGAATTCAAATACCTAGGAAGTCTAGCGACAAACGACAATTCACAAACAGCAGAGATAAACTCAAGATGCATCAAAGTTTGTCAAATCATTGGATAGCTATCACCACTATTGTCCAACAAGGAAATAACTCTAGAGGAAAAACAGGTACTTTACAAAATAATCTTCATCCCAACGCTGCGCTACCAATGCCAGACATGTACCCTAGATGCAAGAACAATTTTAAAAAAGATAACCTCTACGGAGATGAAATGTGTTAAGACGAATGACAGGAAACAGCCTGAGAGAAAAGATCAGAAATTAATAACTAAGAAAAAATCTGGGAATAACCCCCTCCACAGAATATATAAATAAACAACATATAAAATGGCATGACCTTATGGCAAGGCAGAGTGATCAAAACAGCAGCACAACGAGCCCTCAAATAAACATTGCGAGAATACCAGACCCAAAGATCGACCACGAAAAAGATGGATCGACGGAATATTAGAAGTACTAGGAAACATAACAGCAGCAGAGGCGAACAGAAGAGCAAAAGACCGCAAATAATATCTCCCCTCGACGCTGAAAGGCAAATGAGGAAGGAAAGAAGAAGTTGACCAACTGATCGAGTAGCACGAGGCTTATTTCACTTTCCAGATTCCGGCGATTCACTCTATCATTCACCCCCTTCGCCAGCGCCACCACACTTATTAACATCACTCTCATCACTTTCATCCTCATCTACGTGAGATATAGAGTATCAAGGTGATTAGTGTGTCACAGTAAATAACACTAAATAAAACCCCGTCAGTAATATTTTTTTGGGTTTCCTTCTAAGTTTTATCACAATGACTTAGCATTTGGACTCCAGTACAATCGACAGTGGCACCACATTGACGGCGCCACCACAACCTGCAGAGGCTGAAGATCTGGATAATCAACTAAGACATCCGTGGTTGAATTTGATAAAAGTGTTCGTATCTCCTTAGAGATAATTTGTATTACGACATTAAACAATTTAATTTTTAACAAAATAATCTTAGCGATGTTCTTGTCCACAGTCAAGCCGCAATGATGGTGACGATAATTTTCGGGTTCCTGTGTCTTTCATTTTTCGCCTTTCAGCGTCGAGGGGACATTTATTTGCGTTTTTTTCCTCTTCTGTTTGCCTCTACTGCTGTTATGTTTCCTATCCGCGTGCTGCAGAGCGATTTATTGGAGTTGGCCAGTCTATAACATGGAAACGGGTTCTGGACCGTGCGACGGAGTGCATGTGAGTCTAGACCATCCACAGCATCGACTTCCAGCGACAAAGTCGTCTATGATACTATGACGACGGGAAGTATTCAGATGCAGCTCAAACGACAACATCCAAGAAGGAAAACAAGACTAGGTAAGAGAGGTGGTAAAAAACTGCCGAAGTGTGAGAGGCTAGGCCTAAAGAATGTGCGCGTTACATATTGGAATTGTGGGTCAATAAATCAACGACGGCCCATACTTCATAAGCTATTGTACGGCGCCGATCTAATGATTTTGCAAGAAACTCTACTTGGTAATCATCATCATCGAGTGCCTTCTCCGCAACGAAGGTTGGCTACCATGGATCGCCATTCTACTCTGTTTCTTTCTTTGATGGTGCAGGCTGTCATAGATTGACTTGTCCATCTTTTGATGTTACTCGTCCATGTTAGTCTTGGTCTGCCTCTGCCTCTTTTACCTTGTATTTTTCCTTCTAATACTACTTTTAGTAGGTTGTTGTGTCTTTTAACATGCCCCTACAATTTCATTTGTCTTGCCTTAATTGTATTTAGTAGTTCTCTTTTTATTTTCACTTGGTGATAGGACAGTTAATGCCAATGGATTTCAATGTTTCTACAATAGACGACACCTTGGGCAGGCCATCCTTGTGCGCAACAATATGATGACAGCTGAGGTTGATATGTCTGCGTGGGACAATGCAGAATTACAGGTACATGCGGTTAGGGTGCAGACCCCAGTTCATTTCGTAGTTGTAAATGTGTATGCCTGTAATGGGAAGGTGGACAATGGCAGAATCTCTTCAACTTCGATGAAGAGAACGTAATTTTCTGCGGAGACTTTAATGCTAGAGGCAACCATTGCGATAACGTCATAACCAACAAGCAGGGAGAAACCTTAGAGAACGCACTAGTGTCAGTGGATTTAGTCTGCTTGAATGATGGAAAGGCAACCAGTATGGCCACTCGAACAGGGGACTCTGATAGTGTCATAGACCTGGCACTGGTGTCTTCCACCTTCACACCGGTTTGCAAGTGGAGTGTACTGGGATTCCACGGAAGTTATCACTATCCATGTGTCCTCCTAATTGATAAAAGCAGAAATAGAAGCCAGAAAAGAAAGCTATACACATTCCACTACGAGAAAACAGACCAGGATGTTATTAGAAAAATCAGACATAGAAAACAGAGCGGTATGCTCAGAAAAATCGCAAGCCACATTCTGGCGCCTTCATCAGAGCATGAATGGCACGACACAGACGCATACCAGACTTTCAGAGCACATGCCAGGTATGGCAAAATCTGATGAGAGCAAAGGAAAGGCCCTGCTCGCCCGCTACATTGAGCAGACTGACCAAAGAAATGAGGCTGTAAGAACGAGGATAGGTGGGTCCCTGTCAAAATTGTGTAAGGATGTAGTGAAGATCTCACAATCATAACCGATGCCATTCGCACAACACTTAAAAGGTCACACAACACCGCTCCTGGTCCAAATGGTGTTCGGTACGACGACATAGACGATTTAGCTGAACATGACTTGACAAAACTGGTCAATGAATTTAATGCCAACATTCGGAGTGGCCAGATTAAAGAGGAGTGGCTACACAGCTACTTACTACCGCTACCGGTAGTAGGACCATTGTCTGATCAGTGCCTACAGAATCATCACGATGCAGAGCACTGCGGGAAAGCTGCTGGAGAAAATAATTACCCGTGCCCTTACCTGTCACCTTGAACAGAAACGCGCATTCCCACCCACACTCGGAGGTTATAGATATAACAAAGCGACATTGCTCAATGCGGCTGTCTTCGCCTATGACGTCTTCGAAGGCTTCCACAGACGAGAGGAGACATTTGCTGCTGTTATAGATATCAAGGATGCATACAACAGAGTACCATTTGAATACCTCATGCTCCTCAAAATTGCGGTGCACCCCTTCCTCATTAGATGGATGCTGCGGCACTGTTTCAGAGGAAGGTGATACTCAGATGTAGAAGTTGTTCTTCCGAGCCAACATCCATTTGTCCAGGGCTGCCACAAGGCTTACCATTGTCACTAGTTCTATTTAACGTGTACACAATTACGATCGCGAAACAACAGCTGGATGGGAGGGGAAGAACTATGACTTTTGCTGATGATATTCTGGTATATCGACAGGGAAGAGACCGAAGGGAAATCGCCTCCACAATGCAAAACGAACTCGGTCGCATTTCTTCCTGGTGTGGGGTTTCAGGTGCCTTGGTTAATCATAATAAAGCATCAGTTTCATGGTTCTCCCTTAACAATCGTTAATACGAACTCACCGGTAGTACGAATGGGAGCTGATGAGGTGACCAGGAACAAGTTTGATCACAACCTATGACCACGTTGACCATGTGATAACAAAATCCCACAAAGGATTAGCAGCCTTGAAGGTCATAGCAGCTGCCAACATCGAGCAGAGATTACTTACTATTCTATTCCAGGGATTAGTCCACGCACCAATCGAGTACGCCCTGGCAATTCTTACTGTCAGTTCGACTCAAACTGACAGGCTGTAGAAAATACAGAATGTGGCCATGCGCATTATCTTGGGGTGTAAGAGGGACACTCCCTGTGTAGCAATGAGGAATCTTCTTGACTTTCCAACCATGGATGACAGAATCAAGATCTGGAGGCACGAGCATACATGAAGATTAGTGCAGATAAAGAGCATACATTGCACCACGAGCTCAACACAGGGAAAGGTGCCAGGCTAAAAAGAGGCAAATCATGGGTGGGCCGAGCAGATGATGTCATCAAACAGGTCTGTAGGCAATATCAACGTTGGCGAGAAGTGGATAACTGTGCCTACGCCATTCAAGGGGATATTCTCGTGTATTGTCACACTCGACAGGAAAAGTAGGGAACAGAACTCAGTCATGGTCAATGCAGAGGTCAACGGTCTCATCTGCGATAACACCGATGAAAAAGATGCAGTCATCTATACAGACGGATCTGTAATACGACACCAAAGAACTGCATGGGCATTTACAGCCCGTTCGGCATGCAGAATAGGCAAAAAAGACAGTGGTGCATACGTCATGACCACGAGTAGCATGACGATGGAGGTGATGGCAGTGACCAGGGCATTCAACTGGTTAGAGTCACAAGACTACACCCATACCTGTACACTGAGTATTCATTGAGCATGATAAAAAATGTGGAGGCGGGCTCTATACGCATGCAATGGTTAGAGTCATTGCAGAAGTCCAAAATACGTAAGGTCATTTTTGTCTATGTCCCTGGCCATGCGAGAGTACGTTGAAATGAAAGAGCGGACAGGTTGGCTAGCTGCGCTGTCGTTGAGAACGGTCAACCAATGGATCGGGCAGACATCATCAGTGCCCTCCGAGATGTGGGAAGAGCATAGGACTTTGACAACCACAAATCCACGTCACTCCTTCAGATGAAAGAGATGGGAGTTAAAATTGGCACAGCCAGAAATGAAAAACTTAGTGGGCGTGTAAGAAGACTTATCAACCAACACAGAACTGGAGTCGTCAGTCGTTGGACACTGCGGAACTTGCTGAGGAAGGGATCTGAACACCTATGGACATGTTCGGAGTGCAATGATGATGACCCGCTAATAACTCAATAACTCTAATATTCCGCATATTGGATAGTATAAATAGTAATATATCTGCGTTATTTTTCGGGAATACCGATATGTGTGTGTGTGTATATATATTATTCAGGCTGATGTTATTACAGCCATCTATATTTGTGCTCACAACTATTTATTTTTTATAAGGCCTGCGAGCTAAGAGGGTCTTCCCAAAATCACCCATTGCTTGTGACGTCTTCAACTAAGTGTTCTATGTACGACAGACGTCATTTTATCACAACCGCGCCTCCTCACAATGCTGAAAATTTAACAAGCTTTGATTCCTGGATGAGACCTTATTAATAATTTAGATGGCTGTGGATGGTATAAATAAGATCCTAGTGACCTAATCCAGAACATTTTAAATGTTTAGGAGATAGGCTAAAAATAGATTCACGGGAATTTTTTTTTGGTTCAAACATTCTTTAATTGGGAAAACCCACAGTCAACTTCATAGATCTGGCCATTTTCTTTTTTTTTCACCTTAAAATTTTATTTTCAGAACGCAGTTCTATTCTACGTTTCTATGTCACATATTCAAATATGGCCATTTAGTATTTTTTTTCCTACCAGTTGTCTCTTTAAATTTATACCAGAGTAAATTTCAATAATACATTTTCATATCAAAACAAAGGAAAAACGACTAAACGTTGAGTGGGTGACATTAGATTGGTTGGTCTTTATCAAAGAAACAAATACATGGCCTTTGGCCTCTTCGAGGATGGCTGATAGCAATCAATCATAATTTGTTACTTGTTTCATTATCAGGTTGCATGTACTGTGCAGAACGTTGCATTCACCACAGCCAGTCTGAAAGAATTTCTGTCATTAGCCAGATCTCTCACTTCCTCTGTGTCGCAATCAAGGTCTCCTTAGTGTCTTGAAACTGCATTCTTCTTGGTCTGCCCCTGATACGTCGCTGGGGAACCATGCCTTTCATTATTGTTCTTTCCAGCAAGCTGTCATTTGACGTGGCCATTGTAGTTTAATTTCCTGTGTAGAATGGTGTTTATAAGCCAGTTCTTGTTAATGTTTATAAATCTTTTAATATTTCTTCATTGCTCTTGTTCTCATCCAAGGTATCTTAAGGATTTTTCTGTAGCATTTTATTTCCAGATAATCGATTTTCTTCCTTGGTGCTTGCGAGATTGTCCATGATTCACAACCATATGTTGCTATCAGTTGTTTGGTAAGATATGAATGTGTCAGGCAAAGTGTTGTTTGTGTACAGACGATATTGGTAGTGATTCTACAGTTTATAGTTTGCCTATTATGCCTGTGCGACTACTATGGATAGTGCTCTGCCGCCCAATTTGCTCTAGCCCAGGCTCAAATCTGATGCGATTGGGAGGGGCGAGGTTCTTATGTTCGGAACAAAGTATATTTGCAGGTGATGCCAGAAGATGGATAATTCACCACCAACTGCCTTTAGGTCAGCCCCTCAGGATTTTCTGTCTAGATTTGCTCCTGTATCACTGGCTCGAGACCGCATATTTTAATGCTGGTTGGACATGTGCGAGTATTTTCTTATATTCTTTTAAATATTATAAGAAAAGAAGTAAAGAACCCCGTGATACATAGGAAATATTACTGTGTTAGTTCTCACATCATTTTCCGTAATCACATTTATATTTCGTATAATTATTATTGTGAAATATTTTATCTACGTCCTCGTGATATCAGTGGAGGGCTTAAATATCCCGGACATGACAAAAGTAGGCGTTTCAAAATGACTTTTACTTTTTTACACGGATGTAAAATGTATTAATATATCATTTGAAAATAGTTTTAAATAATGAGTAAGGTGACAGTAATAGACTATTGTTTTATGATCACACTACAGAGATTTTTTAAAACAAGATTATAAACAAAATGTGTTGGAATCAGAAATAAATAAACATTTAACAGACGTGACCAAACAGGCTGAAAAGCGATAAAGGGATACATTACACGATTCTGTAAATTATAATAAAGTTCATCTGGAACAATTAATGGCTACGGTTGATATAGATTTCAGCAAGCAACAATCACGCAAGACAATGCAAGAAAGACAAGCGGCAAACTGTGGTAAGATAGTATCAATACCTTTTTTTCCCAACTTTCTAATATATTATGCACACTTACAACCACTACAGCTTACAGTTTACATACTCTAGGTTTCGTTTTCTTTAAATCCTCTTTAAAATAATCAAAATAGCCACAATTTATTAGTTTCTCCTAATCTCGAATGTGTCGCAAAGTGAAGGACATTTGTCTAGTACTATTTGGCTCTCACCATTCAAGAGCGTCGATTACGTGTTTATGTTTGTTCTTGTTTGTGTATATGAGTTTGTGAAAATTATAAGGGATAAAAACTCGGTGCGTGGCCCTCCACTCCAAGTGGGAAACTTGTAACTGAAAATAATACATCATTCTAGCGTCAGTCAAGTAAGCGTCGCAAACTCATTTGGATATTCTGTTTATTTTAGCAGTACCTTGTAAACATTTTTCACATAGAAGATAAAAACAAAGCTAATTATAAAACAGTACATTTGCTGATTTTTTTTTTATATGGAAGGACACGGCTGCTCGTACGCAAATTTCTTAAGAAAAATACAAAAAAATAGTAATTCATGAAAAAAAATTACTTGCCCTTCCCCTAACGCAAAAATAATTATTATTTTGCAGTGTTCGAACTTTCTACACAGTTTTTCAACATCACATGCAAAATAAATATTACCAGTTAACATTTTATAATATTTTTCTTGCCTATTACAATCATACTGTTCTTGCGTAGGTAATCTTTATAGATGAATTGCAAAATGTCTATTAATAACCAGTGGGGTATACTGGTTTTAGGGTTTGGGCTACCATTGACATAATAAATATACATACACGATATATTCAGTAGGCCAACCTGTAGAAATTTAAAAAATGACATTACTGTAATTCAATTTTTGATTATATATAACTCCATACGTCTTCTTTGAGACGAAAATGTTTCGATGACTTTGTCATTAAAGCTACTGTTGGGTTGGTTCCGAAGTTTCTACAGAAACGACTTTTTCAACGGACATTAAATCCAAACCAGATAAGCGTTATTGTGTCTGAGTTGATTGACAATACGATTTAATTCTCTTGAATACTGAAAAAATTCTTTCTACAGATGCTGAAGTAGCTGGTATTGTTACTATAAATATATCGCCAACTTAACAACTTCAGAAATTAATTTCATATAAGTCATTAGTATATGCCAAACACGGAGTTGACTTTATTGACCCAGAACATGCAAACAATATTTTATAAACTTTTTTTTTTCGTTCGCCAGCTTTTATCTCTGACGAAGTACCTAGATACTAGGAACTGAATTTTGAGTGTCAATCCATTTTTCCCTGGCAGCCTCGTGCACAGGGGTCCCAGACCGCATAGGCAGATAACTCCGACTTCGGAGGTACTCATATTTTTCCGTCGATGAGTAACTGACGTTTCAAGCCGGGCCTCGCTGCTGAGACCAGGGGTGGTTGCCGCTGAGACAAATCATAAATAAAAATCCCGGTGTAGCCGGGACTTGAACCCATAACCTCTCTGTCTCAATAAAATACTACTACCTTAAAAGTAATCACAGTAGAGGAATAAAAGAAGCTGTTTAAACAATAAAAAATATCCCAACAGAATTATGTGGAATAAAACTAAGGACAAAAGAAGGGGAAAAGAGTAACCCATTATGGAACGATGCAATCAGAGAAGCAATAAAAAAAAGAAGAAACTATATAAAAATTGGATGGAGAAGTAGAACCAAAAAGAATATGAAAAAAAATGTCTCAGTCCGGAAAACAGTTAATATTTTGATTAAAAAAAAAGCTAAGCAAAACACCTGGACAGAATTCGGACAAAAGATGACCAGGGACTTCAAGACTACAACAAAAGGCTTCTACAAAGCAGTAAAAGCAGCAAGAGCGGGAACAGAAAAAAACGATTCTACTGAAAATGACAAAAATGGGCAGCTAATAGCAATCATCATCATGTGCCACACCCCTCATCAAGGCCAGCTCCTTGTTGTGGGAATGAGGCTTAACAGTCACCAGGGACTGAAAACCAAGATGGGTCTTCTTACACCCGAGCAAGACCACAGTCTGCTCTAGCAAAGTTTAAGTGCTGGAGCCGGAGTCAACCAGCCAAAAGGTGCACTACAACAATCGATCAAATGATGGACACTCAGGAAGGTGCACTGCCTGCCCTCAGCCTCGAAAAGGTCCAACCACTATTACTGGATGTCCTTCTCAACCGCCCTGTAGAGTAACGGGACGAGAAAATAGAGCTGCTGGCCAATTCAAACCAAGACAGTAAAATTTATACAGGAAACAACATTGCAGATATAGACAATACTTCAGGCGAACGAAAGATAGATATATCCGAAGGAGTGTCGTGGACTCATGGTTATCGGAGTCATGTGCCCTTTCCATATCTCGGAGGGCATTGTTGACGTAACCAGATCCATTGTTTGACCGTCATCAACGATAGCGCAGCTAGCCAACCTGTTCTCTCTTTCATTTCCCCGTAATCCCGCATGTCCTGGGACGTAGACAAAGGTGACCTTACGTATTTTTGAATTCTGCAATGACACTACCCATTGCATGCGTATAGAGCCGCCTCTACTTTTTTTTTATCATGCGCATCGAATCGCTCAGTATGCAGTCGTGTGTGTAGTCTTGTGACTCGGTAAACACCTCCATCGTCATGCTATTCGTGGTTATAACATATTCACCACTGTCTTCCTTGACTATTCTGCCTGCCGATTGTGCTGTAAATGCACTCCTTTGGTGTCGTATAACGGATTTGGCTGTATAGATACTACATCTTCCTCATCGGTGTTATCCCAGATGAGACCGTTGACCTCCGCATTGACCACGACTGAGTTTTGTTCCCTACATTTCCTGTCGAGTGTGACAATACACGAAAATGTCCCACTGAATGATATAGACACCGGTATCCACTACCCGCCAGCGTTGATATTGGTAAGCTCACATAACTGTTTGATGACATCTTCTGTTCGACCCACCTCTTTTTAGCCTGACATTTTTCTCTGTGTTGAGCTCATGGTGCATTGGGTGTTCTTTGACTGCACTTACCTTCATGTATGCTCGTGCCCTCCAGATCTTGATTCTGTCATACATGGTTGGAAAGTCAAGAAGATACCTCATTTGCTACATAGGGAGTGTCCCTCGTACACCCCATGATAATGCGCATAGTTTCATTCTGTATTTTCTCTAGCATGTCAATTTGCATCTTACTTCTTCTTCTTCTTTCCTTCTTCATTTGCCTTTCAGCCTCGAGGGGAGATATAATTTGCTGTCTTTTGCTCTTCTGCTCGCCTCTGGAGCTGTTATGTTTCCTAGTGCTTCTAATATTCCATTGATCCATCTTTTTCGTTGTCGACCATTGGGTCTGGTATTCTCACGTTTGCTGAAAGCTCGTTGTGTTGTGTTTTGATTTTTCTGCCTTGTCACGTGGCCAAACCATTTATATGTTGTTTCTTTATATATTCTATGGCGTGGGCTATTCCTAGCTTTTTTCTGAGTTCTTCATTTCTGATCTTATCTCTCAGACTGTTTCCTATCATTTGTCTAACACATTTAATCTCAGCAGAGGTTATATTTCTTATTGTTCTTGCATCTAGGGTCCAGGGCTGGTATTGGTAGCACAACGCGTTAAAGACTAAACCCTCAACGTGTTTTTTCTTAAGTTAAGCCCTTAACTTACGACTGACTCAGCAGGTCGGTAAGGGATAAATGTCTTATGCTCAGAGAAATACGCAGAAGATGGAGATGGATAAATGCATCTTACTGACAGTAAAAATTGCCAGGGCATATTCGATTGGTGCGAGGACTAGTCCGTGGAACAGAAAGGTAAGTAGGCTCTGCTCGATGATGGCAGCTGCCATGGCCTTTAACGCTGCTAATCCTTTGCAGGATTTTGTTATCACATGGTCAACGTGGTCCTGAAAACAAAGGCTGCGATAAAACTTAACTCCGAGGTATGTCATCAACTTTTTCCTGGTCACCTAATCAGCTCCCATTCGTACTACAGGTGTGTCCGTGTTAATGATATGATTGTTAATGGAGAACCATGAAACTGATGCTTTATTAGGATTAACTAATGTACCTTATACTACACATAGGAACCGATCGAGTTCGTTTTGCAGTGTGAATGCGATCTCCCGTCTGTCACTTTCCCCATATACCAAAATATCATCAGCAAAAGTCATAATTCTTCCCCTTCCATCCAGCTGTTGTTCCGTGATCGTTATTGTGTACATGTTAACTGGTGACAATGGTGAGCCTTGTGGCAGCCCTGGACAAATGGATGTTGGCTCGGAAGACCAACTTCCACATCTGAGTATCACCTTCCTCTGAAACAGTTACTTCTATGTTCGGAAGCACATTTATATGTGAATGCGTTTTTTCAACAATGAAGGTGTTTAAATCGTCTTAAAGACAACCGACTAACTGAAGGCCACCTTCAGGATTTATTACGATTATCATCATCATCTTTACACATTGACTTTGAGGAACTTGTTGCTGCACATGAACGTCCACATTGTTCTCATTAAGGTTTGTTACATGTCAACTTTAAAATGACCTAACTAAAACATGTTTGTTAAACAATATAAATAGCAACTTTTATTCATTTTTATAAATAAACTAGGCATTTTTAACTCTGTTGCAACAAAATGATTTATGTAAGCAAATAATGCCGATAAATAACACAAATATTACCTTAAAACAAATGCCAAGTTTATTTGTATTGATGTTGTTATGTGTGTGGCCCGCCACAAAAAAAAAATAATAAAAAAGTGGCCCGTCATTTGAAAGAAATTGGTCATCCCTGATTTAAAATATTGCCTCTCAATTGATGTTTTCTTTACCTTGGCAGTAAACCACGAGATAGAATGGTCTTATAACTCCGCCACGCTTTGGAATAAGCACTTAAAATGTGCAAAGAATCCTGGGCATTTCAACTTTATACCTGTTAAAAAGTGAGTCCTTAATTTTTTTTCGTTATTACAAATTCTGCCTTCAGCATATTAAAAGATAGATTTGCAGAAGAATAAATTAATAATCAAACATTTCTAGCGGATCTAAATGAATACCAGCACATAATATTTTGTGTTTGTTTTCATAATAATGTAGTTGAATATGATGTTAATGCAAAGGTTATGTCAGAGAACAGGCACATAAATGCAGTGCAGCAGTAAAGCTGGTAGCAGGAGCACGTACTGGGGTGTAAAGTACAGTCCTACGGTGACAGTTTTACAAAAAAAGGAACACAACAAAATACTGACGTTTCAACCTTCATGCGGCCTTCCTCAGAACACGAGAACAACACAAACGAACAACGAAATAAAGATAGACTCTACTACATCGAAGATGAGCATACAGGTAAAATCAAGGATAAATAAACAGAGGGATAAGAGATGAAATTATGAAACGAAAATGTGCTACATATAGATCATCATCATCATCAAGTACCGGCATACTGGCGTAGGTGATCATGTCTCTCCACAACTTTCGATCTCGGCAGCTATTTATCATTTCTGTTATTGACCTTCTGCCAAACCATTCTCTTAAGCTGTCTGTTATTTTTTCTCTTTGCTTCCCTCTATCTCTTCGTCCCTCAATTTTTCCAGTTGTTACAATATATTCCAGTTGTTCTCTTCTCATTACATGGCCAAAAAATGATGATTGTTTCTTCCTAATATTGGAAATTAGCTATCTTTTGGCTTTGACCTCTCTCAGAACATCTTCATTACTCTTCTTAGCTGTCCATGGTACTCTCAACATTCTTCTGTAAAACCACATTTCTACAGACTCCATTGATTTTTTTGTCTGTTGTCCTATTGTCCTTGATTCGCATTCATATGTTAAGACTGGCTCTACATAACATTTAAGAACTTTTTCTTGTTTCTATTGTCAAAAATGGATTGCATAGTATTTTCCTCATTTTTTGGAAAGCTGCTTTTGCCTGAGCCATTCTGCATCTCACCTCTTTTGTACATCTTCCGTCTGAGGTTAACAAAGTTCTCAAATATTTAAATTCATTTACCTGTTTTAATATTGTTCCACTTGTCGTTATTTTGCACTGAGGTGATGTCTTTTTCTTTGTTGTTACCATTACCTCTGTCTTTTTGCTATAGATAATAAGTGAAAATTAGAAAACTAAATTATATATACAATTAAAGCGAGACTTAACTGAGCCAAGATACAAAAGCTCCCAGCTAGTAGATTACTGAGTTAAATGGGACGCAGGAGGGGAGATGTAAGAGGGGAGGGGTGGGGAATCAGTCACGTGATTACCCTTTACAATCAAGATATCTGAAGATTTCACTTGTTTCTTAACTTTATTTAGACCTTCATAGTATGCCTCTATTTGTTCATCTGTGTAGTCTTGAGTAGGTGCACAATACTGTATTATTGCTATGTCGAATGGTTTTGCTTTCAACTTGACTAGTATAATCCTATCACTGTATGTCCAGTGGGTACTTATATATTTGTGTAGCTCTCTTTTTATCAGTATTCCTACTCCCTTTTGATGTTCTGTTGTGTTTCCTGAGTATATAAATGTATATTTTTCGTCCTCTATGTACCCACATTCTTTCCATCTTGTCTCTGATATGCCTAAGATATCTATAATATCTATATTTATTCGTTCTGCTTCTTGAATCAGATTTTCCAATTTCCCTTCTTGATATAGAGTCCTAACATTCCAAGTATTTATTTTAAGATCTTCTCTTTAACATAAGTTCGAATTCCTCTCCATAGCCTCCTCTGGACTAGTACGTGATGAGGCTCCAATCTCATTCACGGTGGTCAGTCACATTCGTCTTTCGTGTCCTGAACATGCCTCTTGTGTACCACACACTTTGCTGTTTTCACTTTCTGGGCCGTTGGTCATTTCTGACTCTTCAGCCCCATCCACCGTTGCAGACTTTGTACAATTCGAAATGGACATTTCTGTCTGCCTGGTGCGACAGTGAAAAACAATGGCCTATCACCGATAGGTCAATCTCGAATGAAAAGAAGATAAATACCCACTTAACAATGAGAATTTCCACAATCCACCAGCTTGTCAGAAGTTAAACAACCACAACAAGCATGAGTAGAATATTAATCCCAAGAATCACACCGCGTGTAACCGGCGTATTTCGAAACAACACACGCTGTAACGGAAAACACTGTCCACACACGGACGCCTTCTTGAAACTGAATATATAAATGTATATTTGTCGTACTGTATGTACCCAAAATCTTTCCATCTTTCTTCTTATATGCCTAAAACATCTAATGTTTAATCGTTCTGCTTCTAAAGTAAGATTTTCTAGTTTTCCTTCATGGTTAAGAGTTCTAACATTCCATGTACATATTTGTAGATCTTTTTTCTGATATAAGAATTTCCTTCCATGACTTTCTTTGGAACAGTACATGATGTACAGTTTCTTCTATGGTGGTCCGCCATATTTGTCTATTTCGTGCCCTGAATATGCTTCTTGTGTACCATACACTTTTCTATTTTCACTTTCTGGGCCGTTAATCATTTATGATTCTTCAGCCCTATCTACCGTCACAGACTTTGTGCATTCGGAATGGGCATTCCCGGTAGGCGTCATAGTTGTCAAAATAGATGTTTACCTGTCGAAACGTGAACACACGTTCTTCTTCTTCTACCTTTTAGCTCCCAGTGGAGCATAGGTCTTCAACAAACACTTTCCAAGTTGTTCTGTTTTTTGCCATTCTTTTAAGATCATTCCATGTCTTCCCCATCATCTTCATCCCTGCTTCGATCTGTCTTCTCCAAGAATTCCTTGGTCTTCCTCTTTGTCTTTTCCCCTGAGGATTCCAAAAAAGGGCCTGTTGTGTAATACTCTCAGTTGGCTTCCGTAGTGTGTGTCCTATCCAGCGCCATCGTCTTCGCTGTATCTCTTTATCCACTGGTATTTGACCGGTACATTTCCATAATTCCACGTTAGTGACTTTGTACTGCCATTTCCATCCCTTTATTCTGCGCAAGCATCCATTAATGAAAGTCTGTACCTTCGTGATTGTCAATTTTGTTATTCTCCATGTTTCACAGCCATATAATAGGACCGACTTAACATTTGAGTTGAAAATTTTTATTTTTGTATTTAGCCTAATTTCTTTAGATTTCCATATGTTTCCCAGTGCAATGAAAGCTCCTCTTGCTTTTGATATCCTTATTTTGGTATCATTTTCTGTTCCTCCCTCTTTATCTATATTACTGCCCAGATATATGTAAGATTGTACGTCTAGTAGAGGTATTTATCCTAGTTTTATTTGGTTATTGCCAACTGCAAAGAAACTGAAAAAACTTCACAAACATGAACACACGTTGCCCTATCGTAAAGGTAAAGTAAAGTACGAGATTGAACCGGCGTCTTAGCACGCGAGTTTACACCCATATGTGCTCGGCCGCCTATCCAGAAATGTTCGGATATTTCTGTATAGTGTCGCCTCAAGCATCGAAACTCAGATGCGAAGCAACATTCCTCACTTTCCCAGGGTAATACCCTGGTACCCATTTCTGCCAACGGTTGGGTCGACCGTGGGGGTATTTTTTTTTCCAACCACGAGTACAATTCACACTGCTCCCAGCGGGAATCGAACACGGGTTGTCCGAACGTCGGTAGTCAAGTCGGGTGGTTTTCCCAAGTCGGGTGGTTTTTTTACCGAGGCCCCCAGCCTGCCCTATCGATGACAGGTAAACACGTCGACACAAGAAGAATAAATAATATTCCAATGAAATATCAATAAAGTTCACAGTCTATCTGCTCGTAAGAAGTAAACTTAACTACAACGGAGAATAGCAGCACATTATTTTACAATTAGATTCGCGCCAATTATTTAATGACGCCAGGAAGAGCCGAGTCAGAAAAACTATCTTCACGCAGCCACCATAACACCTGGAAGTCATGGATCACACTAGAGATGGGGAGGTATATATATATATATATATATATATATATATGGAGTGAAAACTAGTAAATAAAATAAATGTTAAATAAGTCCACATCGCTGATGTTATGTGACTAATATGTGACCACATCGCGTTTTTTTTTCAGTTATAATTTTGTTAAAAACAATCACACATAAACAATATAACCAAGCTGTGCTAGAGCTTGAAATTTGCGATAATGAACGTTGTACCCGCAACTTGATGTCGAAAAATAATCGCGGAAAATTCCTCTCCCTAATCATTCAAGAATATTCGCTGGTAGCACTTAGACACAGACTGTCATCATTCCGAGTGCTTAGCGAGTAGTCCTTTCAATGTTGTAAGAACATGATTTGCTTTAAGAACATTGCGTTGTTGGAAATCTTGAGGTCTGATTTGAGAAAGCTTGCAGTATTCACAATCTCGGTGTATTGACGAGGTTCCGTTGTCGACAAACGTGAATAAGTTAATTTCGAACATCAAATACCAAAATACAACGCTACAACCTCAGTGTACCGAGTATTGAAGGGTTATTGGAACTAAATTCAGCGTACACGGATCATCGTGACCAACATAATCAGGCTTTTGAAAGTAGAGCTCGAGGTTTTTGTAAAATTGGACGATGTATCTCTCACTACCTGTAGCACGCAGAGTACACTTATTAAACCCTAGCACATTCAAGTTTGTTCCCTGGTACTCACGTAGCATCAGCACAGGGAACTCATTGTTTCGGGTGTTCAGCGGTAAGTCGATTCAGCGTTATGAAGATGTGAATCGCTCTCCGAAGAAATCGTTGTTGGCAACCTTAAAGAAGTCTCTTGAAATATATCTTTACCTAAGCTCAATGTGCGGTGCTTAAATCTACAGAGAACCTTGAAGAGTATCATATTACCACCGGGTAGTCTTAGTCACATAAACGGTATTGTGAAACAGAAAAGCTAGGCAAGCTGTGCTAGAGCTGGAGATATCTAAAACCGTATGATGTACCGCTGCTAGTTTGTCAATGACAAAGCCAGTAAATTTTCACACAGCTCATTCAAGAATGTTTACTGGTAGCACATAGACAGATATAAGGGACTGTCATCGTTGGAGCTCCTTAGCAAGTAGTTGCTTTCTGCAATTTGAGAACATGAATTGCTTTCCGAACATTGCACTTTCACAGCAGTAGCTGCAAGAAAAAAATTCACAATGACCAACTTCTTTTACGACAGTCAGTCGTGTGGCTGTTACATTTGATATGAACATGGTCAAAGAAGACCTGAAGAGAACCACCGTCACCTTTTTTTTTTGACCGGTGACAGTTTTTTGGTCTAATTCTCAACTATTCGAATTGCCTTTCATAATAAGCATGAATACCCAAACTGACCACTGACACAAACTGACCACTGACAATGGGTGACCCAAAGTGACCACTGATCGAAACTCACTCAAAAGAAATGTTTGTGTCAACTGTGGTCAGTGTCAGTGTGGGTAAGTTTGGGTTACCAATGGGCAATCTCACACCTCGGCAGTGGCGCTGCAGTAGAGGTTTTGCAAAGATCTGTTTACGGTTCGTCTGTTGACATTCGCTTGTGCCGGGAAAATGAACGTGTTGCTAGCTTGGTTGGAACGGATGCGTTAGAAACAGCTGAATATAATACACTGGAATGCGGAGGGCATATACTATAAAAAACAAGCCCTAACAATCAGACTAGCAGAGGAGGAGATAGACGTTGCCTGAATTCAGGAAACTCACCTTAATCCTCAGCACAGATTTATGATCAGGGGCAACCAAACATTTAGACAAGACAGGGAAGGTCACAAGGGTTGAATTCTTATACTTATTAAAAATTCCATCCCAGCCAAACTGATAGAGGTAGTCACAAACGGAGAGGCAGTGATCATTGGTACAAGCCTATACATTAACTCTGCTAGTATAAGCATATTTAATATATACTGTCCAAATTACAAATTACCGAAGCTGGAGTCAATGGAAATAACACCATCAAAGTGTTTGGTAGTAGGAGACTTTAACAGCCACTCTGAAAGATGGGGATATAAGGAGACCAATGTTCGAGGTGAAGAAGTGGAAGAATGGGAAATAGACAACAACTAATTCCTCATTAACTCTAGAGAGGACCGCGATCCCCCTCCCCCCCACCTACTACTCAAGAAGGTGGAAAACAACTTACACTCCCGATCTAGCATTTGCAACTGGAGACATATCCATAAAATTAAACAGAAAAGTGCTGAACCAACTTGGAGATAGTGATCACAGACCAGTCAAACTTTCAGTGGATCTTGCTCACAAACAGGAGTTGCAAATACCTCTTCCTCACTGGAACTATAAGAGAGCAGATTGGGCAAAGTTTGCAAGGCTCACTGATGCATATACTGCGCCTATCAACACCCACGAAAAGAAGGTCAATAATATGATAGAGCGGTTAACAAATGGAATCCTGAGAGCTGCTAAAGAATCCATTCCTAGAAAAAATAAGAAACTACAAGCCATGCTGGAGCAAGGAAATACAAAGACTAGAAGATGAACTGGACACTGCCAGAGAACTAGCTGAAACATCACAAAGCACAGAGAGAAACATTGCCTACAAAGCAGCCTCTGCCAAATACAGACGTGAGGTTATGATATCAGCAAGACAGAGCTGGATAGACTAAACAGAGAGCCTTAATCTAGACAAAAATGGTCATAAATTATGGAAACTTGCGAAAGCTCTGAGCGACGAAAACAACAGCCGACCTTCAATATCATTAGCACACAAACAGAACATCCTCACAGGCAAAAGGGCAGCAAATCTACTGATGGAGACTTAAAAAAACATTAGTAGAATAAACATTACAATAGAGAAACAGAAAGCGGCAAGACGGAAAAACCAAGATGCAAAACACATGCCTTCAGCACCAGAAGAGCATCAGACGACCATCTTTACCCCAACTGAATTAGATGTTGCCCTCAAAGGATTGAAGCTCAAAAGTTCCCCTGGTAAAGATGGATTCTCCAACGAAATGCTCCTAAATCTGGGACAGAAAGCCAAGGGCCAGATTCTAAGGATAATAAATGCTAGCTGGAAGAGAGGTTATGTGCCGGCAATCTGGAAAGAAGCTATTATGGTGCCCATCCTCAAGCGTGGCCAACTAGACCCAAGTAGCTATAGACCAATTAGCCTACTGAGCTGCCTGAGTAAATTCATGGAAAGGCTGGTTAACAGAAGACTTATGTGGCATTTGGAGACAAAACAACAAATCGTACCACAACAAAGTGGCTTCCGTCAGCACAGATCAACTGAAGACCTGGTCACCTACATCGCACAGGAAATACAAGAAAAGAACCACACTCTGGCAGTGTGGGTCGACATGGAGAAAGCTTTTGATAGGGTATGGCGAGACGGTTTAAAGAACAAGCTTTTTAGACTTGGCATCCAGGGTCGTATATTCAATTGGGTCTCTCAATACCTTCAGGATAGAACGGCCAGAGTACAAGTACAAGGTCAACTAAGTAAGAAAGTCACAATCGAACAAGGTGTCCCTCAAGGCGGAGTCTTGTCCCCAACACTCTTTTTAATTTTCATAAATTACATCGTAATGGACATTCCACCCAGAATGCACTCAGCAATATACGCAGATGATCTGGCGTTATGGGCTCGTATGTCAGGAAAGTATGCCAGTGGCTGGATCCAGGATACAAGATGCCCTAGGTGAATTTGAAAAATGGACGAACACCAATTAACGAAAAAAAAACTACATATACAATTTTCAGCCTATCAAGAAACACACTCTCTGCAAACTTGAAGATAAAAGACCATACACTCCCTATTGACCAAAACCCAACTTACCTTGGCGTCACCATGAATCGCAGAATGACTTGGAAAAATCAGATAAACAGTGCAAGAAAAAAAGCCAGAAAACGAACTTAAATTATGAAGAAATTGGCAGGAAAGGACTGGGGAGCAGACAGCAATATCTTGAAACGACTATACGTAGGAAGAGTCAGACCAGTCCTAGAGTATGGAGTCACAGCCTGGGCTATGACTTCCAAATCACACCTTAGCAAAATTAACAGAACACAGGACCAAGCTGCCCGTATCATCACTTCTTTCCTTCCTCATCTGCCTTTCAGCGTCGAGGGGAGATATAATTTCCGGTCTTTTGCTCTTCTGTTCGCCTCTGCTGCTGTTATGTTTCCTAGTGCTTCTAATAATCCATCGAGCCATCTTTTTCGTGGTCGACCATTGGGTCTGGTGTTCTCACAACGTTTGCTGAAGGCTCGTTGTGTTATATTTTGATCTTTCTGCCTTGTCACGTGGCCAAACCATTTTATCTGTTGTTTCCTTATATATTCTATGGCGGGGGCTATTCCTAGCTTTTTTTCTCAGTTCTTCATATCTTATCTTATCTCTCAGACTGTTTCCTGTCATTCGTCTAACACATTTCATCCTAGCAGAGGTTATTGTTCTTATTGTACTTGCATCTATGGTCCAGATCTGGCATTGGTAGCACAAAGTTGGGATGAAGATTATATTGTATAGTGCTCGTTTTGCCTCCAGAGTTATTTCCTTGTTAAACAATAATGGTGATAACTGTCCAATGATTTGAAAAGCTTTGTTGCATCTTGATTCTATCTCTGCTGTTTGAGAATTATTTGCTACTTTATATGTGTATATCTCCATCTTCTGTGTATTTCTCTGAGCATAAAACATTTATCCCTTACCGACCTACTGAGTCAGTCGTAAGTTAAGGGCTTAAGAAAAACACAAACTTTAAGAAAAACTTTAATCACATAAACTACACTCCGAAAATAAAACAACCGCCATTTGTAGCATCACTGGTGCTATGAAATCTACACCTATCAAGACTCTAGAAACAGTGACAAGTTTACAACCCTTAGATGACAGACGGGTCACTAAAGTATTGCAACAAGCTGAGAAATACAGAAGGCTCCTTAGCCACCCCATGCAGCAAAGAATAACTGTTTTCGAACTTGTACGACTAAAGAGGAGCAACTTCGCTGCAATCGCCAATGAACTAACTACTGGAGACCCAGTACTTTCCCAAACAATACCAAAACCCTTGGGCCCATCTGATATGTCTCCTCATGGAAAACATAAAATACCAGAACTTAAGGAAAATATAACAGGAATCATGAAAAAAGGCACCCAATCAGACACAGAAACTACGTAGCAGAAAAACACATACACGATACCTACCCACATGACTCTTGGTCCCACATATAAACAAATGGCTCTGCTACAAATGCCACCAGAAATTGAGGGGATGGTGTGTTCTTGACGCTGAATAACCAGGACGAGATCACAAGTCAATAGCTACTGGGAAATTATCAAACAACTTTAAAGCAGAAACTGAGGCCCTCAGAGATGCTGCAACACAGGCTACTCAATCCAAAAATAACATGCACAAAAAATTGGTGATTCTGACTGATGCTCTGTCAGTACTATCAGCTCTAAAAAGCACCAAGAACAATGAACTCGATGACTTGAGAATAACCCTAGACCAACTATGCAATAACTTCCAGAGAGTAGTCATTCAGTGGATACCTTCGCACTGTAATCTACACGGTAACGAACGCGCAGACAAATTAGCTAAAGAGGGAAGGAGATTACTACAAGAGAACCATCCACTCAGTTATTATGAAGCCAAATCCATCCTTAAAAGGTCAGTATCATGAAAAATGGAAACAAGAACACCCAAAGCATAATGAGAGTGACGGATACCATCAACAATCAAGGAGGGATCAAGTCATACTTAGCCTACGCACTGGCCACACAATAGAATGAGAAATCACATGTTCACCAAATTCAAAATAGGCACAACCAGCCTATGCCACTGTACACTGGACAATATGACTACAAAACATGTTCAACAGGATTTCCCCCAGTACACAGACCTGAGAAGAGCAATGTGGTCCACGCCCACCTCCCTGGAAGAGAAACTATATGGAGCAATCGAATCACTTAAACAGACAGCTGACTTCATGAGAGAGTCTGGAATCCTACTCTAATTGAGTCTTGATCTCAGAGAGAGAGAGAGAGAGAGAGAGAGAGAGAGAGAGAGAGATGGTGTTCGTATTATGGCTCCTTCTTTACGTCTCGCCGTATTTGTTGGTCCTCAATTTAGTTTCTAAACCAACTTTTGCAAGTTTTGTAGTTCTTAACACTTGATCTAAGTGTTGGTTGAAAGCTAGACTTCAATCACATTGCATTACTAAGCATCGTATTTTACGTGTCCTCACGATAGTTGCTGAACCCACTTTTACAACTGTTGTAGGTGTGTTGACAATATGATTGCTCAGAGAAACCCAATTTGCAGCCGTCTTCGTCTGGTACACCGGCGCTCCTTTCTCACACATCGTCTGAACAATCAAGCAAATTGAGTCTGATTTTCGTGTTTATCATGTCCCCTATCTCTACCTTCGCGGTAGACCAACAAGCGTCAGTGTAGTACAGTATGGTATCTATACCCTTAATCGATTCACCTGTTACTTTTAAAAGTGTAGATATTGAAAAGTAGCAGGTTCATGTAAAAACATTCTACAGATGTTACCATCAGACCTGTGGCTAGATTGGTTTCACATCAGATTCGCATATCTTGTTTGCGTACGGAGTCCATATCTACTTGGTAGATATCCCTCTTATTTTTCGCGCATTGTCTGTCAGACTCAAGTATACAGGGACTGGTTGTCTTACCGATGGTCTGCAGACAACCAAATGAAAAGACGATTAGAGGCCACAAATATGGGATTTATCAGAAGAATTTGAGCAGTTAAAAAGACAAAATTTCTCAGAGTCCAACACAAAAAGAGCTCTTAATCAACAGTCAAAAGAAACAATCGACATTTTTAGGGCACATCATGAAAAAAGGAAAATTTGAATACTTGGGTACAACTGGCAAAGTATAGAGAAGTTGAGATCACGTGCGATAAAGAGAGAAAATGCTAGATAGCTTGGTGTTTGGGTAAGGAAATCACTTAACAATTGAATTCATATGTTGCACTATGGACAGACGAATGTGACCGGGGCTGATGATTGCTTACGTCAGTTGGCATGGTATATGATAATCATGATCTTATCACTGAATACTTCATACCCCTAGGATTACGTCGTCATGTCTTTTTTTCAGAATCATTAACCAATTTTGACACTCAGGACAGATATCATCTACCTGGAAGGAGATCTCTACATATCATAACTATACCCAAAAAATGAAAAAAAAGGCTCCCAAGATTTACAGGTCCATTACGGAGTCCATAGCTACTTGCTTTCCTCGTATTTTTTGCGCATCGCCTGTCAGACTCAAGTATACAGGGTCTGGTGGTCTTACCTATGGTCAGCAGACAACCAAATGAAAAGACGATTATAGGCTACAGATATTGGATTTCTCAGAAGAATTTGAATGTTCTCTGAGCGGTTAAAAAGAGTCCAACACAAAAAGAGAGCTCTTAATAAACAGTCGAAAGAAACAATCGATATTTTTCGGGCCCATCATGAAAAAATGAATGTTTGAATACTTGTGTACAACTAGCAATATATAGGGAAGTTGAGATTGCGGGCGAAAAAGAGAGAAGATGTTAGCTAGTTTGGTGTTTTGGCTTGGAAAACACTTAACAACTCAGCTGGTATGTTGCACTGTGAACAGACAAATGTGGTCGGGCATGATGATTGCCTACGCCAGTTGGTATCGTGCGTGGTAATCAAGGGCTTATAATTGAATTCCACACGCCCTTAGGATTCCGTCGTCATGTCTTTTTTTCAGGATCGTTAACCCAATTTTACACCCAGGACAGGTATTATCTACCTGGAAGGAGATCTCTATATACCATACCAAGACTCATGAAACAACAAGGCTCCCATGATTTACAGACCCATAATCCTCCTCTGTTGTGTAGAAAAACTGCTGGAGAAGATGATGAATATAAAGTTAATCTGCCACACGAAAACCAACTCACTTCAACACAGCTATGGTAGAAAAAAAAAGTTCTCACGACATATCTCACAAAGAACATAGAGCGTCTCAACACCGGTCTCAGTGATCGTGATCTCGTTATTTTTGTCGCGACCAAAACTACAAACTCACTCGACATCAAAATTTCGAAAGGTTGTGTTATGTCGATATTACAAGTTGCATTAACTCGACACCGTTAAAATATTGCAAATTGGCCGTCACCTGCCACGCTTATCATGAAAGGCGACTCGAATAGTTGAGAATTAGACTAACAATCTGTCACCGGTAAATAAAGATGACGGTGTTTCTCTTCCTGTTTCCTTTGACCATGTTCATGTCAAATGTAACAGCCACACGACTGACTGTCATAAAGGAAGTTGATCACGGAGAATGTTTTTTCTTGCAGCTGCAGCTGAGAAGGGCAATGTTCGGAAAGCAAATCATGTTCTCACATCGCAAAAAGCGACTACTCGCTAAGGACCTGCAACGATGACAGTCCCTTTTCTCTGTCTACCAGTAAACATTCTTTAATGAGCTGTGTGGACATTTACTGGCTTTGCAATTGAGAAACTAGCAGCGGTACATCGTACAGTCTTGGATATCTCCAGCTTTAGCACAGCTTGCCTAGTTTTTTTGTTTCACGATACTGTTTATGTGACTAAGACTATCTATCTTTTAATCTTTCGAGCCGTAGCCAGCCCATAGGGCATAGACCCAGATGCTCTTCCCTTTATCAAAATTTTTATTCTAGCAGTTTTCAATCCTTGTAAAAATCTTTTAACAAATCTCGCCATTTGTCTCTGTTTCGTGCAAGCAACTTTATCTCATCGAGGGAGCTGATTCCTGCTGCTCTCTTCTCTCTGATCAATGTTCTTCTCCAGGTCTCTATGGGTCGACCTCTTTTCCTCTTACCTGTTGTTTCCCACATGAGGCCTTGCTTTGTTATTCGGATATTATCTCTCCTCTTCACATGTCCAACATATGACCATCGTCTTTTCTTGATTACAGAAGGTATTAGTGGTTGATTGGCGATTTCTCGAATTTCCTCATTTGTTTTGAATTCGTTCCATGCTATACCAAGTATTTTCCTCAGACATGCATTTTCGAATGCGTTCAACGTTGTTTCTATGTCTCTTATTGTTTTCCAGCTCTCACACGCATACGTAAGGGTTGATAGTACATTTGATTTGAATAGTTTAAGTTTTGTGTTTGTGCTGATGAGTTTTGATTTCCACAACTTTTCAAGGCTTCTGAAAGACATTGCTGCTTTAGCTATTCTGATTCTAATTTCTTTGCTTGTATCCCCTTCCCGATCAATGTGACTTCCAAGATAGATAAAGTGATTGATCTCCTCCTCTTGTTTGTTTTCCATGTATATTTTGTCATCTGTTGGAATCAAGCTTTTCATGACTTTAGTCTTTTCATGATTGATTTCAAGCCCAATTTTGCTGGCTATTGATGATAGTTCATTTGTGTTTTCCTGCATCGTTTTTATATGACTGCTGATGTGGACTAAGTCATCAGCAAAGTCCAGGTCCTCCAAAAGTCCTCCTTGTATCCATTCGATGCCTTTGTTACCAGTGCAACCAGTGATGCCAGTGCTACCATTTCTTCATTATGAAGTCCATAACAGCTCCAAATAACTAGGGGGATAAAATATATCCTTGTTTAATCCCAGTTTCTATTGGAAAACATTCGCCCAGTCCTTCCTCTGTACGAACTGCACATGTGTAGCCATCATACATGCCTCTCCAGTTATTACAATCTCTGAGATTGCCATAAAATGATGTTGAACATTTTCTGGAGGTGCATTAAATTATGTTTCAAGAGACTTTTTTAAACTTACCAACAACGATTTTTTTGGAGAGCGATTCACATCTTCACAACTTTGAATCGACTTTCCGCACAACACCCGAAACAATGAGTTCCCTGTGCTGGTGCTATGTGAGTACCAGAGAGCAAACTTGAATGTGCTAGGGTTTAGCAGGTGTACTCTGCGTCCAACAAGTAGTGAGAGATACATCGTTCAATTTTACAAAAAACTCGAGCTCTACTTTCAAAAGCCTGATTGTGTTGGTCACAAAGATCCGTGGACGCTGAATTTAGTTCCAGTGCCCATCATAACTCCCATCGCTTTCATCCGAAGGAGTTACTCATTACGCAGTACATTGAGGTTGGAGCGTTGTACTTGATGTTCGAAATTAACTTCTACAAGTTTGTCGATATGTAACCTCGTCGATACACCGAGATTGTGAATAATGCAAGCTTTCTCAAATCAGACCTCAAGTGCTACCTGCGAATATTCTTGAATGATTTGGGAGAGGGATTTTCCGGGATTATTTTTTGACATCAAGTAGCGGGTACATCGTTCATTAACGCAAATTACAAGCTCTAGCACAGCTTGGTTAGATTGTTTATGTGTGATTGTTTTTAACAAAATTATAACTGAAAAAAACGCGAAGTAGTCACATATTAGTCACATAACATCAGCGATGTCGGCTTATTTCACATATAGAACATTATTTACCAAGAAACTACAAGATAATTTGAATTGCGGGACTTGCAGAGGAGGGGATCTGAGCACCTATGGACATGTTCAGAGTGCAATGATGATGACCCGCAAATAACTCAATAACGGAATACAAGATAATAACTAACATGACGTGTTACTAGTTACAGTTTTCTCATTGACAGTACTATTTAGTAAGAATTAGCATAACAAATATACACGTTGTCAGCAGTCGAGTAGTGTTTTACGAATTCAAACATTTAGGAACACAAAGTTATACTTTTAACAGCAAGCTGTCATCGATGTCATATTTTTTTTCTATGTTCACAACCGTCATCTCACATGTGGAAGAGCTAAATTTAAATCCGACTCTTAAAAGCTTGTTCGAGATTTGGTAAATTTAAACATAGATCATGGGTCAACACAGCACTAACATTCTGACCAAGAGGATCTAATTTATCACAGGTGTGTGCATGCTACACTTTTATATGGATCAGATTCTTGGACTACCAATTTGGTTATTTGGTTATGAAAGGCCCCGGTATCACTGAAAACGAATTAAATCCGTTATTGCTCAACCGCCCGTGCCAGCGTAATCATCCGAATTAATATCTCATCTCCCAAACAAAGAAAGATAACTGTAGTCCCCATTGTAGCAGTCTCAGCACACGCCAAAAGACATAAGGCGAAAACGCGCAGAAAGTGATCACAGCCAACTGTTCCCTGTCATACGATATCATCATTCATCGTAAACAATTGGAATATTGATACATGATCAAAACAGATGAGACACACAGCTCAGGGTGTGCATAGAACACTTAACTCAGTAGCTCCTGCAACAAGCCAGACTTGGAATATGAGGAAACTGCAACAAGGAACACTTATTATGCATAGCCTTCAATTGTTCCTGCCGCCTATCCACCATATACCGGAAGTTCACGTCCCTTCAGAAAATAATGATCGTTTTATTTTTGTAAAATGTATAGCGCTTGATGATGTTAGGCCATCGTTGTTGACTCCAATTTCGAACATATAAACACACAGTCAGTCGTCAGACTATACCCGTCGCACATCAAACAACAGACCGTAAGACCAGCGTACGGCCGGCCTAGAGACACATGATGAGCCATTACGATGACGTAGCACACACAACAATGTCGCACACACAATAATACAATTTCGCTCACTTTATGGTGACAGAAAGTTGGACTATATGGCTGCAGATTGTAGCACATGGAGAACATGAACAAAACGGCACAGCAACATTCGAGGCAGTGCTGCTATTAAAAATAGAAGACAAAAGGCGCAGGAGAATGGCGATGAGGCCAGAAACCATGAATACAATTTGTTTATTCTGCGGTCGGATCTGTCTATCAACGTTTCCGTATTTTTCCTTTTATGTCTTGCACTTTTTTAATGGGAGGTGCCCTTATTATCTGTCATCGACCTAATTGTGACCATCCTGACCTTAATATTTCTTAAAATTAAGTGATTATTCCAGCGCAGTCGGCAGGCATAGCGACACAACGAATTGACACAGTCATTACTCTCACATGAGTTAAGTATCGATCTGCTATCGGTGCACGCGAGTCTGGAAGAAGATTGAACTACGCAAATCGTCGCGGCAGTGAGCGTCAACAATATTTCACTCAATATGGCCCTATTTATCTTAATTATATCCCCTTTTATGCTCGCTTTTCGGTTTTTGATGGTGTGGCTATATCTCAAGCAGGAAAACAGAACCCCGCGCTTATTGGCACTGTCAAATCTGGCGGGAAACACAGTCCATTACTCATTACATTGCTCATTAACCAGTCTACTTAATTATTCTCACACCCTCTTCGAGAATTTAATACTACCCACCATACTTTTTTCTAGACAAACTCCTATATATATATATATATATATATATATATATATATATATATATATATATAATTGCACCACTCTGCGTCAGGTCGGGTTGTCGCAACCTGCCGCAGTCTCTATATAACTATTGTTAGCGCTAAGGGTGCTGGTCACTCTTTTCCTCCTATTATAAACGCCAATAATTAAGGAGGCCTAAAAATCACATTTCTTTACTACTGAAAAGGTCTTCGCCAGTGCTAAGTATGAGAGCGTGCTTCATACTGTTGAACATGCCGAGGAGGGAATCTGAGCATTACGGTATTGTTTTTTTGAGTAATGAAGATATCTTTCGAAGTAAAATGAATGATATTGTCATCATCATCATAATGTGCCATACCGGTTGACGTAGGCGATCATGTCCTTCCGCAATCTTCTATCCACAGTGCATTGTATCAGTTCTGTTGTTGACTGTTTTCCATGCCATAACACCAAGCTATCCTGTATTTTCTCTCTTTGTCGTCCGCGATCGCTCTTTCCTTTTATTTTGCGAGTTGTAACCAAGTATTCCAACTTTCCTCTTCTCATGATGTGCCCGAAACATGTTGATTGTTTCTTTCTGATGTTTTTTAGGAGCTGTCTTTTTGTGATATTGTCATAGATCTAATTTATTCAAGAATAAGGCACAGTTTTTTTTATACCAAACTACAACAGTTTAATCTGGCAAATGATGGTAGACATTTTGTTGTGTTTTGAAACCGTCAGAAACGTCTTTGCTACATTCTTTTTCAAAAAGGTTGACCTTTCTGCGTGCCACAACACTGCAGGCATTAAGACTGCAGACTAATTGTGACATTGACATTAATGGTTACCTCATGACAATGACCTTTCCTGGTAGTTGGATAACAACTTATTTATCAGACGGCCAAAGTCATGGGGTCAATGCATGCTATTGTCATGCGCCTACTCTCAATACCACAAACTTGGTTGAAGTGGAAATTTCCATTCTTTAACTACTTTCGTGTCCAGTAATTCTGGACCTTCATACTAAGGTAGATAAGTCTAAGTGGGTGTCCTTGTTATGTGCGAGTATAATTCCTCTGCGGGTGTCCCTATTCCTACTATAAACTTTTATTCCCTTAACTTGTTATTCTGGCTGTAATTTTCCATACTTTAAATTTATGTCCTAACTACTGATGGTCACTACCATATGTTACTGCTTTTACCCGTTAAAGAAACGGGTAACAACTAAGTTACCTGCTCCCATGCTTTCACTAGCTTACTCTATTACATCATGATGATTCTTGGGGGCCTCGGTAACCTAGTTGGAAAAACCACCGGACTAGACTACCGACGTTCGGACAACCCGTGTTCGATTCCCGCTGGGAGCAGTGTGAATTGTACTCGTGGTTGGAAATTTTAAAAAAAAATTACCCCCACGGTCGACCCAGCCGTTGGCAGAAATGGGTACCAGGGTATTATCCTGGGAAGGTGAGGAATGTCGCTTCGCATCTGAGTTTCGATGCTTGAGGCTACACTATACAGAAATATCCGAACATTTCTGGATAGGCGGCCGAGCACATATGGGTGTAAACTCGCGTGCTAAGACGCCGGTTCATGTCTCGT
Source organism: Megaustenia siamemsis (assembly GCA_032433765.1). Classification (NCBI taxonomy): domain Eukaryota; kingdom Metazoa; phylum Mollusca; class Gastropoda; order Stylommatophora; family Ariophantidae; genus Megaustenia; species Megaustenia siamemsis. Next base: position 19,872,417 of record JAVIAB010000102.1, read on the forward strand.
ACTTTACCTTTACCTTTACCTATGATGATTCTTAGTAATATTTTAGTCATATGGCTCATGAGACTAATAGTGCGATGGTCTTCACAATCAATGGCCCCTGACCTCTTCGGTATAGCTACAAAGATAGATTTTAGTAGATCTTCGGGTATGTGTCCAGTGTTATATATGTCATTGAGAGTTTTTCTTTATTACTTGTACTCCCAGCTCTCCTAATGTGTCCTCCACTTCACTCTGCATAATTGGTGGTCCTGTGTCTTTGTTTGAATTGTTTAGCTCTGGTCTTTCATCATCATAAAGTTGACTGATATACTCTCTCCATCTTTCTATTGTCTTCTCTTGTCCCATTACTATATTTCCTTCCTTTGATTTAACACATCCTGAAACTTTGACTTCTTTTCTTCCTGTTAATTCATTTAACTGATAATGGCCAGTTACTCATCGACGGAAAAAAACATGAGTACCTCCGAAGTCGGAGTTATCTGCCTGTGCGGCGAGGGACCCCTGTGCACACGGCTGCCAGGGAAAAATGAATTAACACGAAAAATTCAGTCCTAGTCTCTAGGGACTTTGTCAGAGATGAAAGCTGGCGAACGCAACAACAACAACAAAAATTTAACTGATTATCACTTAGACAGCTGACTTCATGAGAGAGTCTGGAATACTACTTTGATTGAGTCTTGATCGCAGAGAGAGAGAGAGAGAGAGAGAGAGAGAGAGAGAGATTGAGAGAGATTATTATATATCACACATCCTGAAACTTTGACTTCTTTTCTTCCTGTTAATTAATTTAACTGATTGTACATACATTTTGAGTTTTTATTTTGTTGTTTTTCCATTTCTTCACATTTCTGTTTTAACCATCCTTCCTTTGCTTCTCTGCATTTGTTTTGGATCTCTTTGTGCAATATGTTGTATGTCCGTTCTTCTTTCTTATGCTTTCTTCTTTCATCCATTAGTTGTAATATTTCTTCTGTCATCCATTTCTTTTTGTTGATTCCTTTGATCACTGGTATTACTTTTTTTGATGTTTCTTGAATCGATTGTTTGAGCATTTCCCACTGCTTCTCGATGTCCTGTATTTTCTCAATAGCATTATATCTATTTTGTACTATCGTGCTGTACTTATCACTCATCTGTTTATCTACCCTAAGCATATCTAGTTCTAATTTTATATTTCTTGGTGATTTCTATGCCTTCCGCAGTTTTATTCTTATCTTTTTAACTACTCGTACATGGCCACTATTGCAATCTGCTCCTGGCCTTGTTTTAACCCATTCCTGAATCTTCTCTGTACCAGTATAAAATCAATTTGATTGTGTACTTTTTTGTCTGGGCTTTGCCATGTCCATAGTCTCCTAGGGTGTTGTTTGAACCAGGTGTTACCTATCATCATTTCACGTATGTTGCCCAATCTATCAATCTATCCTCTCTGTCATTCGTCTCTCCAAGGCCATGCCCCCCCCCCCTAGTCACATTTTGCACTTTAGCTGTTCCTACCTTTGCATTGAAATCCCCTAATACAATAGTTATTTCTTGGGTTTACACTGTTCCAAGGTCATCTCTAGCTCATTGTAAAAAGTGTCAATGTCTTCGTCTTCGCTATTACTTGTTGGTGCATAAGCTTGAATTATGTTGATATCCATTGGTCTACCTCTCAATTTTACTAGCAGAATTCTATCTGATACTGGCCAAAATCCTTTCACTGTTTTGCTTCTTTCTCTATCTAACATGATGCCTACACCTCTTTCGTGTGTGGTTCCCCCAGAGTAAATTACATTTCCACTGTCGCATTGTAATAATCCTGCTCCTTTCCATCTCATTTCACATCGTTCCAAGATGTTCACTTTCATTCTTTTCATTTCTTGACTGATGTTTTCTATTTTACCAACCTGGAATGCTGATCTAAGGTTCCAAGTTCCTATTGGTAGTGTCTCTTTATTTTTGATTTTGCATACAGTAGCTTGATGACGATCGGGTGTCACCTGTAGCACATGACCCTCCCTACCGGACGAGGTGGCTGTGGAGTCCCCATTAACGTCGTTAGCTGTAGATATTAAGTTGTGATTTGTCATGATTACTCTAGGCAATATAAGAAGGTAGTTTGCTATTCCTTTCCTTCTTGGCAGTGACTGTACTAGTCGGAGATCGCAGCCATTGCCTCTATATATGAGATCTTCTGCCTGCCATCGCGGTGTGGGGACCATAACCGGCACTACTTGTCGGCTGCTCCCACAACACCATCCACCACCTGCTCCAATGGCTTCACATAACCCTGATAAGGGGGCTAAACGGCAGCCCCATCTTGCCCAAGGGTGTCCCGAAGACTAGCGGAGGAAAGGAGACGTCTTACTCCTCCTTTGGTAGGGGAGAACTCTACCCCGCTAACCATCATTTACCATTACTTAGTTCTGTTCCCTACATTTCCTGTCGAGTGTGAAAAAACTCGAGAATGTCCCTCTGAATGTAGGCACCAGTATCCACTCCCTGTCAGCGTTGATATTTGTAAGCCCACTGACTTGTTTGATGACATCTGCTATGCTCACCCATGGTTTGATCTTTTTTAGACTATCACCTTTCCCTGTGTTGAACTCGTGGTGCAACGGATGCTCCTTATCTGCACTTATCGTCAGGTATGCTCGTGCCGTCCAGATCTTGTTCCTTTCAGCTATGTTTGGTAAGTCAAGAAGATACCTTATTGCTACACAGGGAATGTCCCTCGTACACCCCAAGATAATGCGCACAGTTTCATTCTGTATTTTCTCCAGCCTGTCAATTTGCGTCTTACTGACTGTAAGAATTGCTAGGGCATACTCGATTGGTGCAAGGACCAGTCCATGGAAGAGTAATTAGCCTCTGATTGATGTTGGCAGCTGCCATGACCTTTAAGGTAGCTAATCCTTTTAACAAGGTATTTAAATGGTACTCTGTTGTTTGCATCCTCCAGATCTATAGCTGCAGAATGTCTCCTCTCGTCTGTTGAAGCCTTCGAGGACGTCATAGGCATAGACTGTCGCATTGAGCCATGTCTCTTTGTTATATCTATAACCTCTGAGTGAGGGTGGGAATGCGCGTATCTGTTCAATGTGACATGTGAGTACACGAGCAACTATTCTCTCCAGTAGCTTGCCCTGTTTTCTGCATCGTGATGATTCTGTAGGTAATGTTCTGAGAGTGGTCCTTGTTTGGTTTCGGTAGCGATAGTAAGTAGCTGTGTAGCCACTCCTTCTTAATCTTGCCAATCTGAATGCCGGCATTAATCTCTTTGGTCTTTTTTTTTTCAAGTCCTGTCAGCTAAATCTCCTATGACGACATACCGAACACCATCTGAACCAGGAGCAGTGTTGTGTGACCCTTTAAGTATTGTGCAAATGGTATCGGTTGTGAATGTGAGATCTTCTCCCAGTACTACATCCTCACACAATTCTCAAAAGGACCCCCCCCCTATCCTCATTCTTACAACCTCATTTCTTTGGCCAGTAGCAGGCAAGCAGGGCCTTCCCTTTGCTGTCCATCAGATTTGTGATATATCTGGCCTGTGCTCTGGAAGTCTAATATGCCTCTGTGTCGTGTTGTGCCGTTCATGTTCTGATGAAGGCGTCAGAATGTGGCTTGCGATTTTTCTGAGCACACTTTTTTTTACAAATATTCTTCCTACTTAACATCTTTAGCCTGCTTAGCATATAATTTAAAGTGCATCATTTTTTGGTCGACCTCTTCTTTCAGACGCATCAGGTTGTGTTCTTCTATTCTTTCTGGCATTATGCCATGTCTTAGCCCTTTGTCTCTTGTTCCGCCAGGCTTCCTAAACTTCTACGTTTCACCAGGGTGGCTGCTTCCAGCTCTCTTGCCTCCTGCTAGGTGCGCCCTGTTTCCTATGTCAGATTTTGATAATTACGTCCTGGTCTGTTTTCTGTAGTGGAATGTGTAGATATTGTTGCTTTACTTGATACTATTTCTGTCTTTCTCATTTAGGAGGAGACATGGATAGTCATCACTTCCGTGAAATCCCAGTACACTCCACCTACAAACCGGCGCGAAGGCGGAAGACACCAGTGCCAGGTTTATAACATTATCAGAGTCCCATGTTCGGGGGCCATTCTGGTTGCCCTTTCCATCATTCAAGCACACTAAATCGACCGATACCAGTGCATTCTCTAGGTTTTCTCCCTGCTTGTTTGTTATGACGTTACCCCACTGGTTGTTCCTCGCATTAAAGTCTCCACAGAAAATAACGTTCTACTTCTGGAACGCGAAGAGATTCTGACATTGTTGTTTCCACCTTCCCATTCAAGCGTACACATTTACAACCATGAAAGTAACTTGAGTCTGCACCCTAATCACATATACCTGCAAGTCTTCCCTGTCTCACGCAGATATATCAACCTCAGCTGCTACCATGTTGTTTGTCACACCGGAGGCTTGTCTAAGGTGTCGTCTATTGTAGAAACATTGAAATCCATGGCAATAACTGTCCTATCACCAAAAGTACGTTTTTGCAAAATCATTATATCAGCGCCGCAAACTTATCAAGAATGGGTCGTCGTTGATTTATGGAAGCACAATTCCAATATGTAACGCGCAATACTTTAGGCTAGCCGCTCGCACTTCGACCGCGTTTTACACATTCCGGCGAGCCTTTTGTTTCGTTTTTCTCCTTCGATGTTTTCATTTAGGCCTAATCTGTTTTGTACATGTCGTCATATTTATAACTGATTTCGCCGCTGAACGTCGGCAATCTGTAGAGGTTTGTCTAGAGTCACATGAACTCAATGCACGGCCCAGACCCATTTCCACATTAAAGGCTGGCTAACCGCTTCAGCACGTAGATACACGTTGAGCGTGGTATATCGGCCGGAAAAATCCTCTTCAGAATCATACAACATGAACTCTACACTTATAGTCAAACCGGCGAAAAGAGTACCACCATCCTGTTATAATTCGTCAGAAAAATCTCTTTAATGAACACAAAATGAAAAATACGATCCTTCGACAAACTGGGAAAAAATAACACCGTCATCTTGTGAAACACCGGAAGCGAGATATGAGGGAACTTATGAAAGCATTAAGAACTTTTGAGGTGGATAAACTATTGTCAACATCAGCGGTCACTCTCTTCTACCTTTCAGCTCCCTGTGGAGCATAGGTCTTCAACAAACACTTTCCAAGTCGTTCTGTTTCTTGCCATTCTTTCAAGATCATTCCATGTCTTCCCCATCATCTTCATCTCTGCTTCTGTCTGTCTTCTCCAAGAATTTCTTGGTCTTCCTCTTTGTCTTTTCCCCTGGGGATAAAAAAAGGGCCTGTTGTGTAATATTCTCAGTTGGCTTCCGCAGTGTGTGTCCTATCCAGCGCCATCGTCTCCTCTGCATATCTTTATCGACTGGTATTTGACTGGTACATTTCCTTAATTCTATGTTAGTGATTTTGTCCTGCCATTTCCATCCCTTTATTCTGCGTAAGCATCCATTAATGAAAGTCTGTATCTTCATGATTGTCAATTTTGTTGTTCTCCATGTTTCACAGCCATATAATAGGACCGACTTAACATTGGAGTTGAAAATTTTTATTTTTGTATTATATTATTTTTGAGTACGGCAATTCTGATGTGACTTAAAAGTGGTCGCTCTTTTGCTTGGACTTTAGTGTGAATACACTAATACTAAAAGTAATACTGTTGCTCAATCTGTGAGCGGGATCACCATGCTAGAAATGAATACTACAACAGAAAAAGTTTGGCCACTCAGGCAGTTATTGCAGCCTTGCAGTATGATTAAGAATATTAAGCACCCGGTGCTAGTAGACACCAGCAAGATTTTGTTGCTTCTCCTGCACATTAAATTGGGTCTGATGAAAAACTTTGTGAAGACAATGGATACAACAAGAGAGTCTTTCCAGTGCCTGATATCTTCAAGATTGAGTGAAACTAAAATGAAGGAAGGAGTATGTTACCCCCCCCCCACCCCAAAATTCGTAAACTTTTTGCAGATAACGAATTCCTTCTAATGTTTCACAGCAAATAAAAGACAGCATGGGTAACACTCCGGTCAGTTGTAAAAGATTATATTGAAAACAACAGAGTAGATAACTACCAGGAAATTGTGGAAATTATCTTTCTAAAGTACAACAGGATTTGGTGCAACATATATATGTATCTGAAGATTTATTTCTCACATTCACATCTCGGTGTCTTCACACTCTGGAGCGGTGAGCGAGCGATGACCATGATGAGATATTTCATTAACACACTGCTGTTAAAGGATCAGGTCTGTCGAAGTTTTTCAACACTTGCAGATTATTGCTGAACAGTAACACGATACACCTCATTGCTTGAATACAAAAAACAAGTGAATAGAAGTCGAAAAGCGATTGGATTATGATGAGAAATATACCTGTTGATTAAAATAACACACACACACACACACACATAAATTATATGAAATATACTGCTTTATTTCTTGTTTTATTTTGAGAATATCAATTAAATGAGAATGTAACTGCAATTTTTATAACGTCTAAGTAGAAAGACTAATTGCTCACTCATGAGAATTAGAGACATACATTATTTAATTAAGTATTTCGTCTTTTTATAATATACAAAACAAGAGTCAATTGGTGATTGTCATTAAATATTTGAAATTAGCGTGTTAAAATCATTTAGATACTGTACGGTAAAAATTACTAACATAGAACAGATACAAAGACAGAGCGCTGTATACGACACAAATTGCGGAAGCCAACAGGATATTACGCGATGAGCAGTCTTTTTGAATCCCCAGAGGAACTGACAAAGCGGGAAGGCCAAAATATACTTGGAGAAGAGAGTTGCAAACAAATAAAAAAAAGATTGAATAATCTGAGAAAAATAGCACAAAAGAAAACTGCTTGAAAAATATTTTTTCAAGACCTGTGCTCCATCATTCATCATTATTGGATTGCGTGTCTTTGTAAAAAGGTACACTTATCGCAGCCACGTTTGAAAGAATCTCTGTCTCTAGCCAGATCTCTCACTTCTTCTGTTATGTTCAAGGTCTTTTCGAAGTTTTGAAATCACATTCTTCTTGGTCTGTTGTTGTCTTGTCTTCATGAAACCATTCTTTCCATTATTGTTCTTTTTAACCCATTGTGTCTTTTTCATTTGGCCGTAGTATTTTGGTTTTCTAAGTAAGATGTTTATAAGCCAGTTCTTTTCAATGTTTTGGTCTTTTAATATGTCTGCATTGTTCTTTTTTAGTATCCAACTTATCATAAGGACTTTTTCTATAGCATTTTGTTTTGAATGTGCAGATTCCCTTCATTATTATTTGCGAGATTGCTTGTGATTCACAACTATATGTAGCTATTGGAGAAATGGTTATGGTTATGGAAGGCCCCAGGTATCGCTGCAAACGAATTAAAATCTATAATTGCTCAACCGCCCGTGCCTGTGGAATCATCCGAATTAATACCTCATCTCAGAAACAAAGAAAAGTAGCTGCATTCCCTATCATAGCAGTCTCAGCACACGCCAAAAGACATAAGGCGAAACCGCACAGAAGGTGAACACAGCCATCTGTTCCCCGTCATATGATATTATTATTCATCGTAAGCAATCGGAATATCAAAACACGATCAAAACGGACGAAAAGCACAGATCAACTAAACTCAGTAGCTCAGGCAGCAAGCCGGACTTGGAATATACGGAAACTGCAACAAGGAACACTTTTCAGACACATCCTTTAATCGTTCCTGCTACCTATCCGCCAGTAGTATAACAGGAAGGAATTTGCTCGCATTTGGCCCATAAATTATCAAACATATATAGTAGGCACATTTAACGTCTAATGTACTCGAGGCGCAGGGGGAGTTAACCGTGACCTCGCGGGTCAGTGTGTTGACCTTTCGTGTCGGTGACACAAGAAGTGACCTGTTTATGTCTGGCGTGTGCTGACTTTTGAGTTATTGATGTGCTGGATCGATAGTGATAGTTTAGAAGATTATGCAACATCAATGAAAAACAATAGCATTAAATATAAAACAGAAAACAAAAGATATATTTTATTCTTTTATTATCTCAGTAGATATATAACATACAGTGGATATTATATAACATTACAAAAATATTTAGTACACTGAGTAAATTTATAGTACAAGAATAACATTTATTTATAGCTATGTAGTTGGGTGTCTGCTTAGCTCTCTGTCATAAATGAATCATAAGGGGTGAAACTGTTAGATATTCCTGGTTAGTCTAAGCTGGTAGTGTAAAGAGTTAAATATCTAAAGGCGTAGTCGAGACATTATCATCAGCTACCTTTCTTTTTATATAGAAATAGGAAAGAACATTTCTATATTGACTGTAAGAAAATATGGAATTATTTAAGACTTTGAAACCCACATTTTTCCCACTCTTGGCCTTGTGCGTGGCAAGAACCTCTGAAAACATAGCTTTATCTAATTTGTTGTGTTGCTTGCTTAGCCCTTTACAACTGATTTTATCAGTTCCCCCACTACAATGGTACGTCTTACTACATAAGCTAACAAAATCTGTCCCTTCGTACTCTAATTTAAAAAGACCTGTCGTTCGTTTGGTGTATGCTTTAACACCCTTACACTTTATACAGTCTGTCTAACATGCTCATCGCAAAACTCGTCAGGGAACCAGTCTTTATATTCTCTATTAAACTCATGCATACCTGACTTAACTATATCCTCCAACCTAGGTGCACTTAAAGCCAAGTATAAACTATCGGTATCTGTTTCACAAAACAGAAAGTCGGACCTGGCTACAAACGTATCTAAGAACTCGAAATAAAAAGCTAACATACGAAGTTTCGCATATTGATAGACGAAGAAACCAATTTGTAGGGGCAAGTCCCAAACAGTTTTCTTTTTCTCCATCTCAATTTCAAAAAGATCCTCCCCTAGTTCAGACATCTTTTTAAACCGGGAATTATTTATCGTTTTCGATATATCATCCCCCTGAACGTACGAGACATCGCTATGATTGATCTTATTGGCTAGAGTCTTCCCGTACGCTGAGTTTCATAAGAGCTTCATCGTATCGCTGACTATAGATTGATTTTCGTCTAAATCACCAGGTCGACGCGCCTCTGTCTCTCAAACTTTTTAAAACAACTAGACGGTTGATATTCTATCACTTGATAGATTTTTTGTTACCTCTAGTCCATGATTCAAATACCATTTTAACAGCGGTGTTGCCAACAAAGTTTTTCCCCGACATAACTACCGATTAGGGTGCGACGAGGGGTTGACAACAAGTTATGTTTGAGGGCATATTCACACATAAACAGCCCAATATCATCACGCGTGATGTCAATATTTGTGAAAATTCGAGTCATCTTACTGAAATGTTCCTTCACGCGGTCAGGGACGTGTAGATCACATTCCACTAAACCAAAACACGTCCCATCTGAAACAGAAATCAGAATCTGTTTATCACTGAGGGGGAGCATTTCTTGAGAGTAAGAGGGTCTTGCTCGAGGGATGGCTTTAGAAAGGAAAGCCCTAATGGTTGGTTCAGACTTTTTCAGAGCCTGCCACTCATATTCCCACATAACTTCTACTAGGACTTTGTCCTCCTCGGTTAGGTAGGTGTGTATCTCACATGTTTTTTTTCAAACAGTTCGAACAAGGGCTTATTATTAACAGGGTTTCTATCTTTATCTTTGGTGAGGGGACAGTCTTTGTGACCATGGTACAGAAAACCATGAAAATTGTAGATTGTTCTATTCATTTTAACCCACCCATCCACGGGGATATTTCTATCACCTAACCGAAACTCCCGCCCGTTAAACTGAGTTTTCAACTCCACCCCTTTTTGGTGAGCGACCCACTTTAGCCACTCTCTACTTTGTTGGACATAATAGTTATCTTTTTCGACCCTAAACCCGGTCTCCATTCTTCTAATCATTAGGTAATCTGTTGGCATTGGGTTCATCAGAGCCCAAAGATACAACGCGTTGGCATCGTAACCTTGGATGGATTGGACACGCTTTCCGCCCCTATTAAACGTTTTACCGACCTCGTGATACCTATGAAAAATTATAGAGGGACCCCCAACGATATTATCTCTAATCATTGCGTGTAGACTCGCCTGTTTGCTCGAACATAAACTAAACATTACACCCCTATCAACGGTCTTAAAAAGGTACTTCAAACAAACACCCGTAACCGAAATGGCATCTTTAAAACAGTCAACACCACGCTCCCTATAAAAGCGAACATGCTGCTCTAAGGCTTCTAAGAAGGGGACTACATCTTTGTTATTATACCACACGAAAAGTCCCTAAGGGTTACCATGTTATTGTCCTTCCAGATCTTTTTACACAGAGCGTACTCCTCTTCCGAAATATTACAATTTTTTAGGGTCGAAAAGAAGGCCGAGTGAGGAGGTAACTGTCTCTCATTCAACTTGTTTAAATCGGTTACGTACTCGTAACAGAAAACACCTTTGGTCTCCTCTACTTTGTAAGCTACCAAGTACTTGCTATAACTAAAACCTGGCGCTAGATAGTTTACTATATCTAAGAATTTTAGATTCTGCGTTGCAATACACATAAAGTTGTTTCTTTTAACTATAAACTTGAAGGGTTTTGGTACTTTGAAGTTTCCTTCCATTTTATCTTCCTCTTCTTCGTTAACCTCGGATTCTTCTTCCATACTATCTCCTTCTTTGGCCACTTGCGCAGTGGCGGTCATGAAGTGCCTTATTAAAAAAGATTTAATGACATTGACGTCATATTTCTCCGAGTTAAACCCTATCACTGGAAGCTCTTTTAAATATTCATCAAACCTAACTATTATTTTGTCTTTATTCAGATCATGGAGTTGCGTAAAAAATACTTTCAAACCGAGCTCGCAACAACGAGTATCCCGTAGCAGCGATACTAGTGAGGTAATCAACCATCTGACTAACTAAAATCTGCGGGTCACCCTTCGTTATGAAGCATTTTGGTGTCTCCCACCCAGGGACATTTGACGCTATAGAATACGAGAGGGGTTATAAAAGACTCTGGAGTACTTATCCCTTCAGCGCTGATCGCGTCCCATACAATTTCAGGTGAAGAGTAAACGCCACCCTTAAATGTCTCTACAGTCATATCCCCATTGCAATTTTTGTGTGTGCTTATTCGTACGCCAAAACTATTTCCACAATTTTCCACATTTTCCACAAGAAAAGCTTTTACTAGCCCTAGAAAGATCGTTTATATAAAAGAAGTGATTTTTGTAAAGTAAAAGACGGAGAGTTTCACTATAACTACTACCGCTTCTCAGGACGATACGCAAGGCTTGCTCAGAATCAAATAAAAAAATATCTATATTTACTGAAAAACAATTTTCTAAGAGAGGAATTTCGGCCAGAGTTACAACGGGAAAGTTACTTAACATTAGAGACGGAATAAACTGCTTGAAAAGTAGTCTTGAAGCCTTCCTAACATCGTTAACAGACGCACCTCTATGAATAGCTAGACAACGGAAGAAGCAGAGACTATCATCGTAGACTTTAGAATGGGAATCGGTTTGAAGGATGTTAATGCCGTAGTTGGATGCAATGTAGGGTGGGATATCTAGCAGACACCCTATAGGATAATCTTAAAGTTTATAAATATAAACACTCGTACTGACTAATGCTTCTAATGTATATTTGGTTGTCTCCCTGTTTTTATCTGCATACCGTAATATATCACTTTGATTTAATCTATCTACAAACGTTTCAAAATCATTTCTGTTGTTAACTAACAAGGGTTTGTCTAAACCTGTAGCGTTGTTTGAGCTGGCGTGAAAATAACGCAGCCCCTGTGTCTCCCTATGTCTTAAAACTAGATGATGACTATAATTCACCTTGAAACGCTTTTGTTGGGCTAGGAAAATTGGGTTTACAAGGGTCTTCCATTCTATAGGAGTATCAGGCTGATGGAATATAGTATACGTGTCCATGTATTTGTTCCTACGTTCATGTGTTCTAATAGCTAACCAGTTGTCCTTATATAACTTCCTAATATCTTGGGGTAACTTATTTAAAGAGTCTACTTCTTTAATAAGTCTTGGTCTCTTTGAGGTCCCTTGAATCGAACTCTTTACTGCCCGCTTGCGTGAGGTTGTCGATACTAGTGGAAGTGCTGGTGATGCAGGAACTACTGATACAAAAGATGCAGGATGCTCTGTCTTAATATGTTTGACAAGGTTGTCTGCTCTATTATAAACGCGTTCACAAACGTCACATTTGTATTCCTGATGCACATGTACACTTGCAACGTGTCGCTTTATGTCTCGACTCCGGGTGAAGGTTTTGGAGCACAAATGACAAGTGTTAGGCATCTATAGAAAATAAATTGAAACATTACAACTAAAGATTAACAAACAATAAACATTACAAGGAAAGAAAACCAGTAAATGTAATCAACGAGATTCACAAATTACCGAAATTAGGTTACTAAAGTATCATACTATAATATTACTTTTTATGTGTCTGAAGGCGTGAGACACATTATGCGTCAACAACTGTAAATGTAAGTCTGATTACAAGATTCACAGTGGTGTTTTATATACCCCTAAAATCCCAGAGGTGTTACTAAAAATAGAACTGACCTCTGATGTAATAACCAGATGAGTTACTAAAAATAGATTTTGACCTATGAGGCAATGCCCGAGGAGTTACTAAAATAGATTATATTTATGATACAATTCCCGTCAATTTTATTAATTTTGCACCCAGCCATTTTTATGACTACGCTTATGAAATCACTAAAAATAGTGAATTTACACTCTAGGCTTGCCTCAAACTTTATTTTAGACATCCCTGTAGCAAGATTTTGAATAAAAATCAATTTTATGAATTTTACCCCCCAGCCATTTGTTTAATGGGTACGACTAGGTCTACTTGTGGTAAGACACAACAGCCTACTAAAAGTAATACTGGAAGGAAAAATACAAGGTAAAAGAGGCAGAGGCAGACCAAGACTAACATGGACGAGTAACATCAAAAGATGGACAAGTCAATCTATGTCAGCCTGCACCATCAAAGCAAGAAACAGAGTAGAATAGCGATCCATGGTAGCCAACCTTCGTTGCGGAGAGGGCACTCGATGATGATGGTGATGACTCCAATTTTCACAAATATTGACGTCACGCGTGATGATATTGGGCCGTTTAGGTGTGAATATGCCCTCAAACATAACTTGCTGTCAACCCCTCGTCGCACCCTAATCGGTAGTTATGTCGCGGAAAAACTTTGTTGGCAACACCGCTGTTAAAATGGTATTTAGACCATGGGCTAGAGGTAACAAAAATCTATCAAGTGATAGAATATCAACAGTCTAGATGTTTTAAAAAGTTTGGAGATATGGTCATAGAGGCGCGTCGTGCTTGTCATTTAGACGAAAATAAATCTGTAGTCAGCGATACGATGAAGCTCTTAGGAAACTCAGCGTATGGGAAGACTAACCAATAAGGCCAATCATAGCGATGTCTCGTACGTTCGGGGGGATGATATATCGAAAATGATAAATAATTCCCGGTTTAGAAATATGACTGAACTAGGGGAGGATCTTTTTGAAATTGAGATGGAGAAAAAGAAAACTATTTGGGACTTGCCCCTACAAATTGGTTTCTTCGTCTATCAATATGCGAAACTTCGTATGTTAGCTTTTTATTTCGAGTTCTTAGATAAGTTTGTAGCCAGGTCCGACTTTCAGTTATGTGAAACAGATACCGATAGTTTATACTTGGTTTTAAGTGCACCTAGGTTGGAGGATATAGTTAAGTCAGGTATGCATGAGTTTAATAGAGAATATAAAGACTGGTTCCCTGTCGAGTTTTGCGATGAGCATGTTAGACAGACTGTATAAAGTGTAAGGGTGTTAAAGCATACACCAAACGAACGACAGGTCTTTTTAAATTAGAGTACGAAGGGACAGATTTTGTTAGCTTATGTAGTAAGACGTACCATTGTAGTGGGGGAACTGATAAAATCAGTTGTAAAGGGCTAAGCAAGCAACACAACAAATTAGATAAAGCTATGTTTTCAGAGGTTCTTGCCACGCACAAGGCCAAGAGTGGGAAAAATGTAGGTTTCAAAGTCTTAAATAATTCCATATTTTCTTACAGTCAAAATAGAAATGTTCTTTCCTATTTCTATATAAAAAGAAAGGTAGCTGATGATAATGTCTCGACTATGCCTTTAGATATTTAACTCTTTACACTACCAGCTTAGACTAACCAGGAATATCTAACAGTTTCACCCCTTATGATTCATTTATGACAGAGAGCTAAGCAGACACCCAACTACATAGCTATAAATAAATGTTATTCTTGTACTATAAATTTACTCAGTGTACTAAATATTTTTGTAATGTTATATAATATCCACTGTATGTATATATCTACTGAGATAATAAAAGAATAAAATATATCTTTTGTTTTCTGTTTTATATTTAATGCTATTATAACTACTGGCGTCTGTTATACCACTGTTATAAGCTGTTAAGAAATGGGTACCGGCTGTTTTATCTGACCTATGCTTTACTTTGATCTACACTGTTACATTGGGAGACCCTGCTGGTATCTACTGCCAGCATAGTTCTCTGGATCATATGTTAGGTTCGGCCTCCTATAAAAGTCTGAATCGTAAACCATTCGGCCTTGGGGCGCTGTCTGTGGCTCCTTTGATCATGTGAACTACGTCCTCAAAACTGATTGGGCTCTTGGGGAGTACTTTTCCCAATGACGTTAAAAGTATGTTTCTAACCATCTGGCGCGAATCCATATCGCCATTATATGTTTTTGTTTATCTCTCCGGCAAGGCTCTGCCTTTTGGCTCATCTGTGAATAACATTCATTGCATTATCAATAAGCATTGTCCTTGAAATAAGAAGAAAGAGAAATGAGAAAGCATCCAAAACTATTATTTTTAATCTAGAGTAGAAGGTAGACATGTGTAGGCTACGTTATGAGAAGAGACAACAAAAGAATCTCAAAGCAAGTCCTAAAATGGGAATTAGAAGGTAGAAGAAAATAGAGGTCGACCATAGAAACACTAAACATAACACTGAGGCGAAAATTAACAACAATAGTCAACTTGTTGAGAGGCTCGCCCAGAATAGGGACATGTGGCAGATACAATGCTGGTCATGTGCAACGTCTGGCACTTTATAGCAAACAAGTTTGGACTTGAAGAATAGAATTGTTGCCCTATGTGACGTATTCTGCTCGAAAGGACAATAGATAGATAGGTTTATAATATTCTTTGTCTTTCCTTATCTCTGTTCTAAATTGTCTTGCATATTTTCTGTATTATTCGCTATTTAATTACACCCCTATTAGCTTCAATTTTCTACTCTCGTCTTTGCGGGTCAATTTTTTTTCTATTGTATAGTTCTGCTTCTTATGCTCTTTTTTGTGGATGGTATTTTGAGCTGAAAAGATGAGAATCTTTGCATATGTCGCTATCTCGCCTAGTGACAGGTCTTCTTACACTGCCACATAGTAAAATTTATTATGTACTTCGATCTGTGTTCTGATGGTATAAGCATTTGTGTCACAGAGTATTTGACGGCCTCTCTCGCCACTTCTTAAAACCTTATTTTGAGATCTGCTATTAGTGTTCCATAGGGAGTTGAAAGAAATTATCAGAAGAAGAAGAAGAGAAGGAAGAGGAATAAGAGGAAGAGTAAAAGAAAGGTATTTGAGGCGAATTTTGACGCTATAGCTATTGTAGGCGTCCATAAGCATGGCAGCAAACACTAGTTAAAAGACTGCTGGAATCACCATGCTGTGCTATTTCGCACCGTTACTAATAAGAAAGGTCGCTGGGTGGTTGCTCTAATTCAGAATTCGAGTACCCTGCACATCGTTATGAAATTGTTGCGCTCTTTCAGTGAATCTCTCTGGATATTAAAACCTGCACACAATTTTCCAGATGCCCCCACGAACATGTGTTACAAGCCTTTTTAGAGTCCAAAAATGTTTTGAACCGGTAAGTATTCCACATAGTAACTAAAGCATAAATATAGATAGTTGTGTATCATAACAATGTAAGCAACAATGCATTTCTATAGGTTTGGAATAGGTCATCTCCCCATAGAATGTCGGGAAATGTGCATTGTCTCCTATATAAAGAAACTTAGCAACTTTGCTGTTAGACTTTTAGTCAAGCATACAAGTGCTGATCGACCAGATTACTATCCCTGTGCAAACTTGCGAAGGACAGACTTAACTCGTCTTGCTTCGGGTGAGTGAAAACATTTTGAATTAATTATCTGTACTGGTAAGCATAAGCATGTCCTGTTATATTCACATTTAAAAAAAAATCCATGCGTCTAGACTGATAGTTGCTGGATTCATACCACCTTAAGACCCACTCACTCTCTCTCACTTTGAGAGACGATGTTTTTTTTTCCAACCCAGACTCGGAGGCTACCGGAGGTCTCGGTAAAGAAAGCTGCGGCAATGCTGCTATTTTTGCCGCTGATGTTTACGATGACTTCCACTTAGGGATTGATTTCTTGTAGGCTCAACTGTGTGTGTTCACTTTTAGTCCAGTCGTTCTTAACTGGATAGCAACGGCTATTCCCAGCCAGAGGTCGTTCTTAAGTGCGGTTCGTGGACTTCCAACGTGCAATACATCCCAGCCTACAACAGGGCTTACCTCTACAGCGAGACCCAACAAGCTGAAAAATTCAGGAGACTGACTAATCATCCTATGCATCTGAGAATAAATGCTTTTGGAAAAGGTAGATTAAAGCATAACAAATAGCTTTGTAGAATAAACAACAGCTATCCACAAATCAAATAAACTCTACGATAGCGGCTAACCAATTAAAAATACATACAAACACTCAATGTGAAGAAAACAGCTTCTGCCGGACCTGATAGAAAGCATTCACAACATAGTTAAACAGCCAGAATAGGGAACAAACATAAAAATGTATAGAAAAACACTATCCAAACTCTTCCTGGACACATGCCTATACAGGTGGATCAGCAACCAAATGCAACAGAAAATAAAGAAGTCGGAATTTTCATATGCCTTAAAAATGGAATACAAAAAAGACTCTCTGTTGCAGCAGGAAAATATTCAAAGTTACTTTAAGGCACAGGCAGAGACTTTGAAAAAATTGCAATTGAAACTCCCTTTAAAGAGAAAATAAAAGAAGAAAACATTGTGTTTCTCATTTATACTCTGTCATTTGTCACTGCACTGAGGGGTCATGTAAACAAAAAACTGAATGATCTAAGATTCTATAAGAAACACTCTACAAGCTCTGTAATAGACGCAGAACTGTGATTCAGTGGTTACAATGTCACTGCAATATTCCTGGAAATGATGAGGCAGACAGGTAGGTAAAGGAAAGTGGCAAATTACACCAGCTAGATACAAGTACAACTGACAAGGAACCAAAGAGGTTTGTCAAGAACGTGAAACAAATGGCATACAAAACGCCAGGGCTACCAGAAAATGGTGCCTACTACCAGCCCAACCGAAAAGAACAAGTAACAATTTTTAGACTTCAAACAGGCCACAAAAGACGACGACTTCAGTCGAATTTATTTTCATCCATATACATTTTATATATTATTATTATATTTATTATTTGTATATTTGTTTGTTATATATATTTATTATTTATATATCATCCATAAAGCATAAAGTAACATGGCGTCATGCTAGAAGTGGTCACTGGCACCAACTAGACCTAGTTCTTACACGTAGGCAGTCTTTAAATAACATCAGAATAACACGAACATATCACAGTGCAGACAGCAACACAGACCACGCTCTAGTCATTAGTAAGATCAAAGCCAGAAGTAGTCGTATCTACAAATCAAGAGAGCCTGCAGCAGCCAAGATCAACATCACAGCGACAAAAACCACACCAACCGAAGACATTTTTAGATCCAAGTTTGATGAACTGGTAGAAGAAGTAGAAGATGCATCAAGTGTGGATGACAACTGGTGCTCCCTGAGAACACACATCTATAACTGCGCTCTATCTACCTACGGCCAGAAACGGTTCTCAAAGAACGACTGGGTCGAAGAAAATGCAGCAAGACTAGACCCACTAATAGCTAATAAGAAAAAGGCTCTACTGAACTTCAATAATAATCCCAATCAAATCACCAAGGATCAGCTCAAACATGCGCAGGCCACCCTACAACGCGAAGCAAGAAGATGCGCAAACGAATACTGGAACAATCTATGCTCTGAAATACAGAAAGCCTCAGACAGGGGCGACTCAAAAACCATGCATGACAATATAAAAAAGGCCCTTGGACCAAAAAATAACAAAATTAGCCCCCCTAAAATCCAAGTTTGGAGAACCTATTACTGACAAGGGACAACAAATGCAAAGATGGGTTGAACACTACTCTAATCTATACAGTGACGACAGACCAGCAAACACAGCTCTAGCACAATCAATACCCAAATATCCTACAATGTTTGAACTGGATGTTGAGCCTACTATGAACGAACTTGCTGACGCTATAAATGCCCTCTCAAGAGGAAAAGCTGCAGGAAATGACAACATTCCCACAGATGTACTAAAGGACAACCTAAGCGTACTACTTCCACACCTATACAAACTGCTAATTAAATGCTGGAGAAACGGAGAAATACCTCATGATATGAGAAATGCCAAGATTATAACGCTGTACAAGAATAAAGGAGACAGGGGCGACTGCAATAATTACAGAGGCATTTCTCTCCTTAGCACAACAGGCAAAGCTTTTGCTAGAGTCGTACTTAATCGCCTGCATAGACTTGCAGAACGGGTGCTTCCCGAGTCCCAATGCGGTTTCAGACACGGGAGATCAACCATAGATATGATCTTCACTCTTAGACAACTGCAGGAAAAATGTCGGGAACAAAATATGCCGCTCTATATTGCCTTTGTGGATCTCACAAAGGCATTCGACACAGTAAACAGAGATGGTCTCTACAAGGTGTTATAAGGCATAGGCTGCCCTCCTAAATTACTTAGGCTGATAATTTCCTTCCATGAAGACGTGACTGGCAAAGTCCATTTTGATGGGAGTCCATCAGAGAATTTCAAAGTCAACAAAGGAGTGAAACAGGGATGTGTCCTCGCCCCCACCCTTTTTGGTATATTTTTTGCTGCCCTCCTAAATTACACCTTCGAAAACAGCTCAGGAGATATTTACATTCGCACTAGACCAGATGGCTCACTGTTCAACCTAGCACGACTAAGAGCAAAAACCAAAACAAATGTTGCCCTACTTAAAGAATTTTTATTTGCTGACGATGCAGCCCTAGTCGCTCTAAGTGAGGCCACCCTACAGTCGCTGATCACCAACCTGGATAAAGCATGCGACCTTTTTTCACTGTCAATTAATGTTCAGAAGACAGTAATACTAAATCAAGGTGACTTCAAACCTCTATCTATTACTCTAAAAGACTGCCCACTAGAATCAGTACAGAAATTTACATATCTTGGATCCACAGTTACGCAAACCATCTCTCTTGATGAAGAAATAAACTGTCGAATTGGTAAGGCAGCTACGACCTTCGGCAAACTCACAAAAAGGGCATGGAACAACACGAAACTAACTCGAAAGACTAAACTCCTAATATATCAAACATGTGTGCTTAGCACACTACTATATGGATCCGAAACCTGGACAACATACTCAAACCAGGAAAAAAGACTAAATGTCTTCCACATGCGATGTCTCCGCAAAATAATGCACATCAAATGGCAGGACAAAATAACCAACTTAACTGTCCTGCAACGTGCTAAGACCCTAACAATCATGTCGATGCTCAGAAGTCGAAGGCTAAGATGGCTGGAGCATGTCCAACGGATGGAAGAAAAACGCATTCCTAGGCAAATACTATATGGCGAGCTAAAACACGGAAAACGACAAATCGGCAGACCTAAACTACGATATAGAGATGTCTGCAAATCATCTCTGAAAGACTTCTCCATCTGTGAAAACGACTGGCAACATCTGGCAAGTGATCGCACATCATGGAGAGCACGTATAAGGAACGGTATAACAACATTTGAGACTGTGCTAAGACAGGACTTAGAAGAGAAGAGACTCATGAAAAAGGATGGTAAACCCTGTGGACCAGCGAGCCTGACTTGTTCATTATGTGACCGCGTGTGTTTGTCAAACATTGGTAGAATTAGCCACGAGAGAAGCTGTTCGGCAAAAACAATACCTCAAAAAAATACGCAATAGCCTCAACTAGACCGCCTGACAAGACGAAAAGGGCCATATATATATATATATATATATATATATATATATATATCATCCATATACATTTTGTATATTATTATTTATATATTTATTTTCATCCTTAGGGTCTTGAAAAAGTAACAGTGACTGAAGTCGTTGTTATCTTTTCAAGACCCTAAGGATGAAAATCTCTGATGAATGTGACTGTGGTATAGACACAATGACTGCTGAACATCTGCTACACATGTCCAAAGTGTGATGAAACAGATAAGGCACTTGTAGCTGTCATAGTACCATACCGGGAAAAGCTGTATGGGGGATGTCATTAGCCTTGAGCTGATAAGCAATTTCTTCGAACTTATTAAGATTGACGTCTAGAGTCTTCAAGTTCAATGTAGCAGGAGGACTACGCCTACGAGTCTTGATCCAGGCAGGACACACCCTCTAGAGTGCCAAGATGCTAAAGGCAAGAAGGACTTGTTCGACGGGGCTGTTTCTGATGATCAGATTGTCTTGTCCTGTGAAGCTTTGTGTAAAAAGTTTCCTATGAAGTAAGGTAAAGGTAAAGTACGAAACTTAAATCGGTTTCTTAGCACACGAGTTTTCACCCACATGTGCTCGGTCGCCAATCAAGAAGTGTTCGGAGACGTCTGGATAGTGTCCCTAGTAGTGATATAGGTTGATGTTGGTCCGTAAAGTTGTACCCCGATCCCCACATTTCCATTTTATAAAAAGTATACCCCAACATTTTTTATATTCGATCGACCCCCAACATTTTTTTTTCTGGGAGGCGTGACCGGATGTTATAGTCGGTGACTCCGGATGTTGTGGAAAATCAGGTGACCCCTCTCGGCGGCGACGGTGTGTGCTGATAAGGCCAGGTAGACTTAAATAAGGAATAAAAGCGACGAAAATGTTGTTAAATAGGTGGTGTGCTGGTAAAGTTGTGGTATAGAATATATATATTTTTTTTATGTTGTAGCAATGATATTTTGTAATAAAGTTTTCTTTAAAAAGTCACGATTGTGACAAGCGTAAATACCCTCACCATGTGTCTCATCGTTAACATCATATGGAGACTGTAGGAAATAGCGTGTAGTATTTTTGAAAAAAATGTCACTTCCTCGAAATCAGTTTAAATAGAGGTATTATCAACATGTGCCTAATCATGCCCCATTCCGTGCCCTCAATATCAACATCTTCATCATGTGCCCTCATCAGTGTTGGTTGTCGTGTGTTTATAATTTGAAAAAAGTACCCGGCCATGCAGCGCCGTATATGACCGTCTCTGAACTGACCGGAACTTACAACGACGGTACTATCGGCTGATCACGAGACAGTGGGCCTAGCGCGTATATGATTGGGGTACGAAATTGACCACGGGGAGGGGGCGACATGTTGTTATCGGTGGCCTGTTGTACGGGAGGTTGCGACGTGTTGTTGTTATCGGTGGTTTGTTGTAAGGCGAATTTTTACTTTACAAATATATTTGCGTGTATATATATGGCCCTTTTCGTCTTGTCAGACGGTCTAGTGGAGGTTATTGCGTATTTTTTTGAGGTATTGTTTTTGCCGAATAGCTTCTCTCGTGGCTAATTCTACCAATGTTTGACAAATACACGCGGTCACATAATGAACAGGTCAGGCTCGCTGATCCACATGAATTACCATCCTTTTTCATGAGTCTCTTCTCTTCTAAGTCCTGTCTTAGCACAGTCTCAAATGTTGTTATACCGTTCCTTATACATGCTCTCCATGATGTGCGATCACTTGCCAGATGTTGCCAGTCGTTTTCATAGATGGAGAAGTCTTTCAGAGATGATTTGCAGATCGTAGTTTAGGTCTGCCGATTTGTCTTTTTCCGTGTTTTAGCTCACCATATAGTATTTGCCTAGGAATGCGTTTTTCTTCCATCCGTTGGACATGCCCCAGCCATCTTAGCCTTCGACTTCTGAGCATCGACATGATTGTTAGGGTCTTAGCACGTTGCAGGACAGTTAAGTTGGTTATTTTGTCTTGCCATTTGATGTGCATTATTTTGCGGAGACATCGCATGTGGAAGACATTTAGTCTTTTTTCCTGGTTTGAGTAATGAACATTAATTGACAGTGAAAAAAGGTCGCATGCTTTAACCAGGTTGTTGATCAGCGACTGTAGAGTGGAGCGACTAGGGCTGCATCGTGAGCAAATAAAAATTCTTTAAGTAGGGCAACATTTGTTTTGGTTTTTGCTCTTAGTCGTGCTAGGTTGAACAGTGAGCCATCTGGTCTAGTGCGAATGTAAATATCTCCTGAGCTGTTTTCGAAGGCGTAAATTAGGAGGGCAGCAAAAAATATACCAAAAAGGGTGGGGACGAGGACACATCCCTGTTTCACTTTTTTGTTGACTTTGAAATTCTCTGATGGACTCCCATCAAAATGGACTTTGCCATTCATGTCTTCATGGAAGGAAATTATCAGCCTAAGTAATTTAGGAGGGCAGCCTATGCCTTCTAACACCTTGTAGAGACCATCTCTGTTTACTGTGTCGAATGCCTTTGTGAGATCCACAAAGGCAATATAGAGCGGCATATTTTGTTCCCGACATTTTTCCTGCAGTTGTCTAAGAGTGAAGATCATATCTATGGTTGATCTCCCGGGTCTGAAACCGCATTGGGACTCGGGAAGCACCCGTTCTGCAAGTCTATGCAGGCGATTAAGTACGACTCTAGCAAAAGCTTTGCCTGTTGTGCTAAGGAGAGAAATGCCTCTGTAATTTGCGTGTCATGATTCTAAAAATGGGGGGGGGAGGGTGGGGCGCGGTATTTCTCACAAGGGGCTGATGTAAATATGTTGTGTTTCTTGTGTTTATAATTTGAGGAAAGTATCATCAGGTTCTCCTTTCCTCAGTTTTATCTCTCTCTCCTCATTGAGACTGGACCTTTCGTTTTCGTTGGTTTTAGTGTTACTCCATAGCTTCCCTCCACTGTGACACTTTAGTATTGAATATAAATTGCAATAGATAATAGATAACATACCTCCTTTAACCTGGATCACAGAGACTGAAGACATTATACCCATCGCCCCGTCAACGTTGCGTATTGATCTGATCTCTCTCTCTCTCTCTCTCTTCTCTCTCTCTCTCTTTGCGATCGAGACTCAATCAGAGTAAGATTCCAGACTCTCTTATGAAGTCAGCTGTCTGTTTAAGCGATTCGATTGCCCCATATAGTTTCTCTTCCAGAGAGGTGGGTGTGGACCCCATTGCTCTTCTCAGGTCTGTGTACTGGGGACAATCCTGTAGAACATGTTTTGTGGTCATATTGTCCAGTGTACAGTAGCATAGGCTGGTTGTACCTATTTTGAATTTGGGGAACATGTGATTCCTCATTCTATTGTGGCCAGTGCGTAGGCGAAGTATGATGACTTGATCCCTCCTTGATAGTTGATAGTATCCGTCCCTCTCATTATGCTTTGGGTGTTCTCGTTTCCATTTTTCGTGGTACTGACTTTTGAGGATGGATTTGGCTTCATCATAACTGAGCGGATGGTTCTCTTTTAGTAATCTCCCTCCCTCTTTAGCTAATTCCCGTGTATATTACAGTGTGATGGTATCCACGGAATGGCTACTCTCTGGAAGTTATTGCATAGTTGGTCCAAGGTTGTTCTCAGGTCATCTAGTTCATTGTTCTTGGGGCTTTTTAGAGCTGATAGTACTGACAGAGCATCAGTCAGAATCACCAATTTACGCATGTTATTTTTGTGTTGGGTAGCCAGTGTTGCAGCATCTCTGAGGACCACAGTTTTTGCTTTAAAGTTGTTTGATAATTTACCAGTATCTATTGCCTTGGTGATCTCGTCCTAGTTATTCAACGTCAAGAACACCCCACCCCCTCCATTTCCGGTGGCATTTGTAGCAGAGCCATCTGTGTATATGTGGGACCAAGAGTCCTGTGGGTAGGTATCATGTATGTGTTTTTCTGCTACGTGTTTTCTTTCTGTGTCTGATTGGGTGCCGTTTTCATGATTCCTGTTATATTTTCCTTAAGTTATGGTATTTTATGTTTCCCATGAGGAGCATATCAGATGGGCCCAAGGGTTTCGGTATTGTTTGGGAAAGTACTGAGTAGTTAGTTCATTGGCGATTGTAGCGAAGTTACATCTCTTTAGTCGCACAAATCCGAAACCAGTTATTCTTTGGTGCATGGGGTGGCTAAGGAGCCTTCTATATTTCTCCGCTTGTTGCAATACTTTAGTGACCCGTCTGTCATTAAGGGTTGTAAACCTGTTACTGTTTCTAGAGTCTTGAAAGGTGTAGATTTCATAGCATGTTGATCTTATAAATTCTCATCATCATCGTCACGTACCATCATCAACATGTGCCACCATACCCTACACTCCTCTCAACATCATCATCATGTGGCATTATTATCAGCACGTACCCGTCATCTCTTCATGTACCACTATCATGTGTAATCAGCATCATGACCTCGACATTATCGTGTGTTGTCATCAACATGTGCCGTCCCCTCATCGTCAGGAAATCACCATCATGTGCCATACCCTCAACATCATCATCATCATCATCATCAAGTACAAAGCCGATTGGTGTAGCGTGATCATGTCTCTCCACAACTTTCAATCTCGATACGGCACACATGCAACAACAATTTCATTTTTGTATGACTGTCTAAACTCGATTTTAAGAGAGAAAAGCTCACTCGGCATTGAAGGTATACTGGACAAGCCACCGCATCCTACTCCGCCTCATGCGCTGAATGAAAGCTTGGGGTTGACTTTTTTCAAATCTAGTAGTCTAAATAGTCAGGGGGGAGGAGGTGTAAGTGGTCGTGGCTGGGTGTTATCCTTTAAGGTGTCTGCTGATAGTGGTTGTGTGCTGATATCGGTGACCGTAAGGCCAGGGGTGCAAATATATTTAAATAACGTGTTGGTTGTGATGATTCTAAAAAGGGAGGAAAGGGGTGTTCCTTTCGCGTGTTCCTTGGGGTGTAAATATGTTGTCGGTGTTATTGGTGTGGAAGTTTTAGTATTGTTGACCTGGTAACCTAACGTCATCATCAGCATGTGTCATAGCACTTGGCGTTTTTTGTGGTAAGGTGGTAACGTGATCGGTTTGTAAATCAGCTGACTGGAAAACTGTATGAATGTAACTTTAACTAGTGACTGCGGGTTGTAAGTGGTTGTCTGCCATGTGTTTTTTTAAATTGACGAAAACATGTTCCGTTATCTCTTCATGGACTGAATTATTTATGTAAATGCTGACACTTCAATGCTGAGTGAGCTTTTCTCTCTTAACAAAGAGTTTAGAGTCATTAAAAAAATTGACAATTTTTGTCGCATGTACGGCAGAAGAAAGAACATGCCGAAACTTGGTTGTTACCATACACATTTTATGTCGGGGTTCTCGGTTTGAGAAAACCACCCGTCTGGGCTACCAACGCTCGGACAACCCATGTTCGATTCCCACTGGAAGGAGTGTGATTTGTACTCGTGGTTAGAAAAAAAATACCCCCGCTGTCGATCCAGCTGCTGGCAGAAATGGGTACTATAGTCCGTTTCATAACTCGTGCCCAACTTTTAAAATCGATATCTTTTTAACCACTTTTTGTAAGTTGTTCAAAATTGGCATGTAAAGTTATAATGATTAGAACCCAACAGGGAATTAATTTCATTAAAAAAAACATTTGGTTATTATTTTTGCTTATTTGATTTATATAAATTTATAACGACCCATTGATGTAGTCAAAACTTAATGTTTACAGTATTTTAAGTTAAAAATAGCGAGTAAAAATCCATACACGGTACAATTGACGTGTTTGCACGCTTTCAACGTGGGTTTTCTGACACAATTAGACACTTGTAAAAAACACCGAGACATTGTGTGTTCCATTTCCGTTCATTCAGCGGCGGAGACGTGGAACTATAACATTTATCATGAGTCTTAAAATGAAATTCTGCAGTTTACAAAACATCGCAATAAAAATGTATGACTATTTTTGCAAAGAGGCTAAACGAGGAAGATTATTTCATTCTTTAGAAAACCCTGAGAATAGGACAAGACACATTTTGGATTTATCTAAAAGGTCATTTAATCGCTGGATTCAAGCACGTGACCGTCAATGTTCAAAATATACAAAATCACAAGGAAGGGCAAAAATGTTGGATAATTTCGACAGTGAACTTATTAGAAGTGAAATTCACAAAATGTTGGGTATGAATGAAACTGTTACAATAAGAAAATTAAAAGTATCGCTGAAAAAGAACAACAGTATTGAAATATCAAAGTCTACATTATGGAGGAATGTGAGAGCTGCAGGCTTTACATTCAGAAAGTATTCCAATGGACGAAACATCATCTGTGAGAAGCCACATATAGTGGTCATGAGAAGCAAGTACTTTCGTGAAGTAAAAGAGGTGCGCAAGCAAGGTTATGATATTGTGTACTTGGATGAAACATGGATCAATGCTCAACACACTAACCAAAGGGAATGGCAGTCATCAGATGGAAAGATTAAGAGATTGATACCTAGCAGCAAAGGACAGCGCTTGATAATTGCGCATGCAGGTAGTCGACAACATGGACTAATACAGAATGCAGAGTTCATTTTTCTTTCAAAATCCATAGACAATCGGGATTATCACTCTGAGATGAATGGTCACATATTTAGACATTGGATTGAAAATTGTGCTCTCCCATCACTAGATCGACCATCTTGCCTAATAATGGACAATGCAGCGTACCACAACATTGTTGCACTTGAAGATAAAGTCCCGACGTCATCCAGTACAAAAGATGCTATTAAGATATGGCTCACAAAGGAGCACATACAATTTAATAACATGTACTTAAAACCTGAATTACTATCTCTAGTAAAGCAAAAACAAAGGACAAAGATTTTTCAAATAGATAAGATTATCCAAGAGCACGGTCATATAAGTTTGAGGCTGCCACCTTACCATGCTCATTTAAATCCAATAGAACTAATCTGGGCAAAATTAAAAGGACAAGTGGCAGATGAAAATACAACATTCAAAATATGCGATGTAAAGACTCTTGCTAATCTCGCTTTATTAAATATAGACAAAGATTATTGGGCTAAATGTGACGACCACGTTTTAAAACAAGAAGAGGAATATTGGAAAAATGATGGTTTGTGGAATGTTCAACCCCAAACAGTTATTAATCTTTTAGACTCGTCTGATTCAGAATGAAAGTATATAGCCCCCACAATGTTGGCCCCTATATTACCTTAAATTAGTTCAACAAACGGTCCTTTTCAGGACCACACAACTATTAAAATTGGACATACAGGTATACCTTGATATTATCGTCCGTCCTCGAACTGAGAAGACAATAATTCTCCTGGTGTTTTTTCTTATCCAGTTATTTCCCCATTACGGCCACGCCTTTACCTAGTGAAAATTAATCACAGACCAGCAACTACGGTAATTTCTATTCTTTAGGGGTTCACAATTTACAATTTTGACAAACATCAAAGAAATTCGCCGCTTTAAGAAAACTGCAGCTGCAAGATATTTGTTAAATATACATTTAAAGGGTCTTTTGCATTCTAATAACATTTGGAAAATTTCAACAGTATTTAACAAATGGTTACTGAGTAATAGCGTTTTGAATTTGGGCACATGATTTGAAACGAGCTATAGTGTATTACTCTGGGAAAGTGAGGAATACCACCAAACATCGAATTAGCCTTTTGTGTCTAACTAGTATGACTTTGGGACTAAATATGTAGGATTTTGAGTCCAAGTTAGTGACTATGAGCCGAATTTTGGGGTTTAGACTAAGCTTTTTGACCTGTATTGATCACCTTTAGTCTTGTCTGTCATTCGTTAAAGTGACAAAGATATGGAAAACCAAAGAGGTTAGGATAAGTACAAAAATAAAAATTTCCAACTCGATTCTTAAGTTTGTCCAATAAAAGTCATCAATCACTGGAGTCTGTAGAAATGTAGTTTTACAGAAGAAGAATGTTGAGAATACCATGGACAGCTAAGAAGAGTAATGTTCTTTTATCTGCCGTACACCCAAAGACAACACCTATTCATTAAGAATGTTGAGTAAGCGTAGATGCGTTGCACTGTGGTTTATTATAGTGTCTTTCGGCAAACATATCCGTCTTCAGCACGACATTTTTGAGTATATAGTGTCTTTCCTTTACAATTCCTAAGCTTGGCCAGACTTGATAGTCTGTTTTCCAGTGGCACAGCGCGGGGATGGAGCAAGATCTTAACAAGTTCGCGTATTTTTGGACCCTAAATGCAGGAACAACAAGAAAAATAACCTCTACTCACACCTTTACGATTTTTACCCCGAAACAATTTTTAGGGATACACCTATGAAATAATTAAAAGTAATAACTTTAACCTATAAGATTACCCCATACTTTATTTTAGACACGACCATATATTTAATATTTGGTCCATAGCTGAAATCAAGACATTCAAAATGTGCGTGTTTTGACCGTTTGTCTCTTGTTCCGTGAGAGGTCGGGCCCTGGTTCCTATCTGATTTTGTTAATGATGTCCTGGTCTGTGTTCTCATACTGGAATGTGTTGAAGTTGGTTTTCTGGTTTCTGTTTCTACCTTTCTCAAATACGAGGATACATGGCTAGTGATTACTTCCGTGGAATCCTACTACACTCCACTTACAAACCGGGTGCGAAGACAGACGGCATCAGGTCTATGATACTATCAGAGTCCCCTGTTCGAGTAGCCATTCTGGTTGACCATCCATCAATCAATCACACTAAATCGACCAATACCAACAGCGATAGGATAGGATGGAGGAGGGGTACCTACCCGACAGTTGTTTTAAAACGTTTGGTGATAATGGGAAAACACGGTATCTTGTTTGTTTTATTTGACTTGATTAATTCGATTGTCAGAGAGAGAGGAGACATATATATATATATAGAATACCAATAACACCAGCGAAGTCATAAACACAACCCCAGTCATAATGAGGAGAGAACTAATAACAAAGAGGAAGTGTCAGCATTTACATAAATAATTCAGCTCATGAAGAGATAACGGAACTTGTTTTCGTCAGTTAAAAAAAACACATGGCAGACAACCAACACAAACACTTACACCCCATCGTCACTATTTAAAATTACAGCTAGATTTACAAAGTCAGTTGATTTACAAACCGTACCACAAAACACGCCAAGCGCTATGACACATGCTGATGATGACGTTAATATACCAGGTCAGCGATACTAAAACTTCCACACCAATAACACCGACAACATATTTACACCCCAAGGAGCACACGAAAGGAACACCCCTTTCCTCCCTTTTTAGAATCATCACAACCAACACGTTATTTAAATATATTTGCACACCTGGCCTTACTGTCACCGGTATTTGCACACAACCACTATCGCAGACACTTTAAGGGATAACACCCAGCCACGACCACTTACACCTCCTCCCCCTGACTATTTAGACTGCTAGATTTGAAAAAAAAAGTCATCCCCAAGCTTTCATTCAGCGCATGAGGCGGAGTAGGATGCGGTGGCTTGTCCAGTATACCTTCAATGCCGAGTGAGCTTTTCTTATCGAAAGTTGTGGAGAGACATGATCACGCTACACCAATCGGCTTGGTACTTGATGATGATGATGTTGAGGGTATGGCACATGATGATGATTTGCTGACGATGAGGGGACGGCACATGTTGATGACGACACATGATGATGATGAGGTCATGATGCTGATTACACATGATAGTGGTACATGAAGAGATGACGGGTACGTGCTGATAATAATGCCACATGATGATGATGTTGAGAGGAGTGTAGGGTATGGTGGCACATGTTGATAATGATACATGACGATGATGATGATAATTTATAAGATCAACACGCAATATTGACGGGGCGATGGGTATAATGTCTTCAGTCTCTGTGATCCAGGTTAAAGGAGGTATTTTATCTATTATTTATTGCAATTGATATTCAATACTAAAGTGTCACAGTGGAGGGAAGCTATGGAGTAACACTAACACCAACGAGGAAGAAAGGTCCAATCCTAATGAGGAGAGAGAGATAACACTGAGGAAAGGAGTACCTGATGATACTTTCATCAAATTATAAACACATGACACACAACATATTTACATCAGCCCCTTGTGAGAAATACCGCGTTCCCCCCATTTTTAGAATCAGAACACGCTAATATATTTGTAAAGTAAACATTCGCCTTACAACAAACCACCAATAACAACAACACGTCGCCCCCTCCCGTACAACAGGCCACCGATAACAACATGTCGCCCACTCCCCGTGGTCAGTTTCGTACCCCAATCATATACGCGCTAGGCCCACTGTCTCGTGATCAGCCGATAGTGCCCACGTTGTAAGTTCCGGTCAGTTCATAGCCAGACATATATGCTATGGCCGGTTACTTTCCGCAAATTATAAACACACGACAACAAACACTGATGAGGGCACATAATGAAGATGTTGATCATGAGGGCATAGAATGGGACATGATGAGGCACATGTTGATAATACCTCTATTTAAAACTGATTTCGAGGAAGTGACATTTTTTTCAAAATACTACACGCTATTTCCTACAGTCTCCATATGCTTGCTAGCTTACGTTCGCCCGATGACTAAAGTATTCTAGAGTATTCGTAGACTGTAGAAATCAACTTCGTCATCCGTCCTTAAAAGGACGTTAAGTGGACGTGTCTGCGTTGTGTTGTGGTTTTGCAGTATAACTGTTAAATTTGCGCCTTTCGGCCCAACACATCCGACTTCAGCATGATCACATTTTTGAGTACCGGGTTATCTTCCCTCTTCGATCCCTGCTCGCTTGGCCAGACTAGACAGGTTAGTCTGTTACTGGAGGCACCACGGAGAGGCGGAGCAGGGTCTGGATGGTTTTGGTTCACCGATCCTGGCGCAAGCCATCAGCTGTGGGTCGCTGACAACTTCCAGCTCTGGTGCTGGGAGGCGCGCCTTCGCCTCCAGTCTCCATATGATGCTGATGATGAGACACATGGTGAGGGTATTTACGCTTGTCACAATCGTGACTTTTTTAAACAAAACTTTATTACAAAATATCATTGCGACAACATTTTTAAAAATATATTCTATACCACAACTTTACCAGCACACCACCTATTTAACAACATTTTCTTCGCTTTTATTCCTTATTTAATTCTACCTGGCCTTATCAGCACACACCGCCTATTTCCTAACCTGGCCTTATCCGAAGACTTCCGATCGTCTGACTTTTCACAACATCCCGACGATCATAACATCCAGGCACGCTCCCTCACGACTCAACAACAGTCTTCCTAGTGTTATCAGCACACACACCTGGTCTTATCAGCACACACAGTCCGCCGCCGAGAGGGGTCACCTGACTTTCAACAACATCCGGGGTCACCGATCATAACATCCGATCACGCCCCAGAAAACAAAAGATGTTGGGGTCGGTCGAACATAACAAATGTTATGGCTATACTTTTTATGTAAGGGAAATGTGGGGTTGGATTAATTTTACGGACCAACATCCATCTATATCACTACTGTCGCTTCAGGCATTGAAACTCACGATGCGAGGCGGCATTCCTCACCTTCTCTGAGTAATACACCGGTATCCATTTCTGCCATCGGCTGGGTCGACCGTGGGAGTATTTTATTTTTGCAACCACAAGTACAGGGACACTGCTTCCAGCAGGAATTGAACAAGGGTTGTCCGAACGTCGGTAGCCCAGTCGGGTGGTTTTCATAACTAGGCCTCCAAAAGTTTGCTATATCTGATGTACATGTGTGTGTGTCTCTGTATGTCAAGAATCCCTGAATAATCCGAGGTTCGGACGATTAGAGTACCATTGATAACAGCTTTTAAGTCACAGGAAACATCGGAAGACTCTGGCGTTCACCCCAACGTTTGCGTTCACCCCAACCGATAATTCAAAGTAAATGGGATGCCAATAGGTCTCTCGGTATCGAGTTACACTATAATAATCAGGGTTTCTTTCATGGTTTTGCCGGGGTTGGTGGGGGGCATCACATAACAATAATATCTATGGTTGTAAGTTCATGAGAATTATAACAATAAACATGACAAAATAATATTATAAGAGGTTTTTAGTAACGAAAGGAAGCATCGGATGCCAGGTTGGGAAAACCACCCAGCTGGACCACCGATGTTCAGACAACCCGTGTTCGATTCCCGCAGGAAGCAGTGTGAGTTGCACTCGTGGTTGAAAAAACAAAACAAAAATGTGTCAAAAGTTTGAGACTGGGTATGGACAGTAGATTCGACAAAATGTTTTGCGTTGACCAGAATTTAGTTATGATATTCTTAACGTATTGTGGACTTTCTTATCTCAAACAGGAGGTCGACTTCTGGTGTCATAACGCAGCGGGTCCGCGCCCTCCCCCCTCGCTCCCGCCCCCTGACGTTGAGTTTCAAAAAGCTAAAAAGCCGAAACACTTCCATGGCGGACAATCAAATCGATGGCATTCACACAACACTTAAAAGGTCACAGAACACTGCTGCTGGTCCTGATGGTGTTCGGTATGACGAAAAAAAACTGGCCCAAGAGCTTAATGCCAGCATTCGGAGTGGCTAAATTAAGGAGTTACTTACTATCGCTACCGAAGCCAAACAAGGACCACTCAGAATCATCACGATGTAGAACACAGAGCAAGCTACTGGAGAAAATAGTTGCCCGTGTACTCACCTGTCATCATGAAAAGATACGCGTATTCTCTTCCACGGTCGGAGGTTATAGATATAACAAAGAGACATGACTCAATGGTATTGTTGATGGCTGTATACCCGCTCCAAAAGTGCACGAACATGCAACGAAACTGCACCAATGACAATGGATTTTGCAACGATACCGCACGAAACTGGCACCAAATCCGTGCAAAAGTCCGATAATCGGCTTATTATCTTGGTGGTCGTGACGGTAATCGGCTTATCTCGTGGTGTGCGGTGGTGCGTGACGTCATCGGCTTATCTCGTGGTGTGCGGTGGTGCGTGACGGCGTGCGGTCGGCTCTCGCGGGCGGGGACAACAGCGGTTCTAAAACTTGTGGGGTCGTCGGATGGCGGGTCGTCGCCGGCTATCTCGCGCGGGTCTCTTGCGGGACAACAGCGGTTCTAAAACTTGGGGCGATGTGCCTTGAATGGTCGTGTGTGTGTTATCGCTACCAACATCATCATGTGACACCCTCAACAGCATCATCAACCCTTCATGTCCTAGCATCATCATCATACCACAAATAGTATCAAACCGATTATTAGTGTCTACATTTTTAGTGACACATCATCATGTGCCACCCTCAACAGCATCATCAACCCTTCATGTCCTATCATCATCATCATCATCATCATGCCACACAAAGTATCAACTAGCGAAATTCTCTCTCTCTCTCTCTCTCTCTTTCACATTCATGGTAAAGCAAAACAAATTTCGTTCTATATTTCACAGCTTTATTATTAATACAACAAATATACAACACATATTTGAAAATATATATTACTGTCCGGTTGTTGATAATTTTAAGCGGTTGGGTTTCCTCCCTCCTGTTTTGGTGGTACTGTATGTTAAATGTCTATCAAACACGGGTGCATAGGAAGTTTCATTAGCCTTCAAAACACAACCGCCCTCCATTTTGACAAAACCTTGATCAAAGCTGGAATAGGTAATTTTTGACTCTGCTGAAACACCCGCGGCATCCATATTGGATGCCGGATCTGTCGTCTGATTAACAAGAGCGAGGTTCCCTTGATTAATAAAGGGGGGCGTGTAGTTGATGAGATTCGGGTTAACAAGAGATGGTATGTAGTTCTGGTGGTTAACAAGAGATGGCGTGTAGTTTTGGTGGTTAACGAGAGGTGGCGTGTAGTTGATCTGGTTAGCAACAGGCGGCGTGTAGTTGAGGTTAGCATAAGCGGTTAAAGTTTCTTCTCGCATCTCGACTAATGTGATAAATTCCTCTCTCGATAGTGTTATCCCAGTTCTGGTAGGAAATTTCAAAAAACTCTCACCGCTATATGTCCTATATTTATCAATGCTCTGTTACGTAAAACACAAACCGAGACTGCCTTAACGCCATCTTTAGACAATGGAACTACAGTCTCATTACCTATCTATCTATCTATTGACCTTTCGAGCCGTAACCGGCCCATAGGGCGTAGACCAAGATACACCTTCTCCTATATGAATTTTTGTTCTAGCAGTTTTCTTTTAAAGATATTTTATCAAATCTCGCCATCTGTCTCTGTTCTGTGCAAGCAGTTCTATCTCATTGAGGGAGCCGATTCCTGCTGCTCTTGCCTCTCTCATCAATGTTCTTCTCAGTGTCTCCCTGGGTCTTCCTCTTTTTCTTTTACCTGTTGTTTCCCATATGAGGGCTTGCTTTGCTATTCGATTATTATCTCTTCTCATCACATGTCCAACGTATGACCATCGTCTTTTCTTTATTACTGAAGATATTAGTGGTTGATTGGCGATTTCTCTAATTTCCTCGTTTGTTTTGAATTCGTTCCATTCTATACCAAGTATTTTCCTTAGACATTTATTTTCGAATGCGTTCAACTTTGTTTCTATATCTCTTGTTGTTTTCCAGCTTTCACACGCATACGTAAGGGTTGATAGTACATTTGATTTGAATAGCCTAAGTTTTGTGTTTGTGCTAATGAGTTTTGATTTCCACAACTTTTCAAGGCTTCTGAAAGACATTGCTGCTTTAGCCAGTCTGATTCTAATTTCTTTGCTCGTATCCCCTTCTCGATCAATGTGACTTCCAAGATAGATGAAGTGATCGATCTCTTCT
Source organism: Megaustenia siamemsis (assembly GCA_032433765.1). NCBI lineage: Eukaryota > Metazoa > Mollusca > Gastropoda > Stylommatophora > Ariophantidae > Megaustenia > Megaustenia siamemsis. The sequence goes on from JAVIAB010000102.1 coordinate 19,907,451, forward strand.
ACTGGTTTGTTTTCCATGTATATTTTGTCACTTGTTGGAATTAAACTTTTCATGACTTTAGTCTTTTCATGATTGACCTCAAGCCCAATTTTGCTGGCTATTGATGATAGTTCATTTGTGTTTTCCTGCATCGTTTTTATTTGATTGCTGATGAGAACTATGTCATCAGCAAAGTCCAGGTCCTCCAAATGGTCTCCTTGTATCCATTCGATGCCTTTATTACCAGTGCAGCATTTCTTCATTATGAAGTCCATAACAATTCCAAATAACAAGGGCGATAAAATACATCCTTGTTTAACCCCAGTTTCTATTGGGAAACATTCGCTCAGTCCTTCCTCTGTTCGAACTGCACATGTGTAACCATCGTACATGTCTTTGATAATATTTATGATTTTTGATGGTAAGCCATATTGCTTCAGAATTTTCCACAAAGAATCTCTATGAATACTATCAAATGCTTTTTTGAAGTCGAGTCTCATTACCACGTGACATAAATATGCGCTGATCACTGACATCAAACGAAGTTGATGTATTCAAGCTACACGACTCCATATTCAAAGAAAACAAACACAAACCACCTGGCAACAGACGCTGGTTATCTATGTGCGTGTACACTGATCGACTGTGGTTTTTATACCCGTTACGTTTATCGGGTCGAGGACCGTCTATTTATAGCAGCTAACGCAATACGTTATCAGGCGTGGTAATACGTTATGTTGCGACATGTTCAGTGACCTCTGGAACTGACCCAATATGTGATGTGTGGGAAATATGATGCGTGTAACAATTCGGTCTCAGGTAATGGAACACGTTGTATAATAGCAAACGCAACTTTAAATTTGAAAGACCCCTGTATAAGCCCGGTGATCGAGTTAGACTGGTCCTGGGCAGAGCCAATTTTAAAAAGGGTTATGCCCCGGCTTGGACGGAGGAACTGTTTTCCATCAGTCGAGTAAATGAAACAAACCCCGTTACATATGTGTTGAAAGACGATAAGGGCGATGAGATAGAGGGGTCATTCTACACACCGGAAATTCAAAAAGTTGGAGACAAGCACGAGTACAGAATCGAGAGTATCATAACCGAGCGTCGCACATCATTTGGGGGAAAAGAGAGTTTAGTCAAATGGTTTGGGTACGATTCCTCATTTAACAGTTGGATACCGTCCAAGGACATTGTCAGATACAAAAACTAGAGATGCGAGAAGAAGAAGAAGTGGTAACTTTTGGAGAGCCCGATTTGCGAGTCGTAAACTCGGGAGTGAGGAGAGAGGGCGAACCACGCTGCTGGGGGTCGGTGTTTGGGAAACTATCCCCCTACTTAGAACTTGTCTTTATTTGTCAAGTGGTAGTTATAAATACAGTTGTAGCGGTCTCGCTGTTCAATCTGACCACCGAAAAGCCAGATGCAAAGGAGGGAAAACTGTGGATAGCCCTACTGAGCAGCTATTTGGGTTACATGCTACCGAATCCAAACTTGGAGAGGCGACGGTGAAACGAGTAAAAAAATTAATTTTTATGTCACCCTGCCCAGCAATGCATCTATGGAACTTTTTAAGGATAATAACCCCGGCCACTTTTTCGTTAAACTCCCTCAGACCATTGACATTTCGACGCAGTATGAGATCGCACTGGTGGAGATACAGTTTCCGCTAAATTATTTCAATGTATTAGAGGGTGATGTCTGGATTCGGTACGAATCTCTCGCTAACGACGATATTTGCGGCGCTAGATTTCATCTCAACGTGACCTTGGAGCCTGAGTTATACACGAAACCCGATGCGTTCATCGGCGCGTTGAATGCGTCGATCATAAAAGCGGAGGATGAGTCGAACGGGGATGTGAAAGGGAAAAAAATGAAATTCATTTACGCAAAAGAGGTGAATAAAGCCATCTTGAAACTTTACGAAAAAGGAGTCAGCGTTACCATAAGCGACACTTTGAAAAACATGTTAGCCTTCCCCACGACCTCTATATCAGACACAACTCCCGATATCTACAGCATGGGCGTAATGGACTTGGAAAGTGTTGCGAAGAATGTCTACGTCTACTGCGATCTCGTTTCCCCCAGACCCATCGGGGATGTGATGGTGCCTCTCCTCAGGAGCGTGCCTGTTCTCAATAGAAATCACACCACGATGTTTCAGATCTACGATAAGCCTCACTACGTCCCCCTGAGTCGATTTTCCTTCGATACCGCCGAAATCCTTTTAGCCAACGAACACGGAAAAACCATTCCATTCACCAGCGGGACGTCGGTGCTAACGGTACACTTTCGAGTGAAGAAACATTTCGAGCTGGTATAATGGTGAGACACACCCCCTTTCATCGAGATGTTGAGTTATACGAAGACTTTTACTGTTGTCAGGTGGGCGATGGAATGCCCGTGTTTATTGGAGGTCGAAGTCAGAGCGGTCGAGGAATCGGTAGTTTCTTTGGTGGAATCGGGAGGGCTATTTTACCCTGGTTAAAAACCGGCGGTAAGGCCTTGCTCAGAGAAGGCTTGGGGACCGGTCTGCAGGTCGCACAGGACGCATTAGCCGGGAAAAATGTCGGTGAAGCTTTCAAAGAACGAGCTAAGGAGGCCGGTCAGCGGTTGATACACGGGGTCGTAGACCACCTGAGTGTTAACAGCCAATCAGGAAGTGGTTTACGACAAAGCAGAAAGCGAGTTATGAATTTACCTCCATCAGGAGAATCCGTTACGAAGAGGGAAAACCGACAGCTAGACGGTTTCCTCTTCATTCGGTGCACAACAGCAAGAAGACGAAGACGAGGGTGGCAAAGGATATTTTCGACTAATAATGTCCCTCATTCACCCCAAATCGTGCGAATGTCTTCACTCTGGTTTGGATTTATTTAGCGTCCCACCCACACAGACATCTCTAGACTCTGGCCAGTTTATTGAAATTCGTCCGACCGCAGCCTTGTCGCATAGCGCACCGATAGAGTTTTTCATTTCTGGAAACAGCGTGGAGTATCTAGATCTTTTCAACACGTTTTTACATCTGCGGGTCAAGATCACCCTCCCGACTGGTGATAGTGTACCACCCGATGCTGGGGTAGGACCGGTCAACAATTATCTTCACAGTCTATTTTCACAAGTCGACGTATCGCTAAACGACACGTTGGTTACACCGTCGGAGAACACCTGTTCTTTAGAGCAGTGTTTGAGGCCACGCTAAATTACGGGGAGGATGCGAAAACGGGATACTTGACGGCCGCTCTGTTCTACAAAGACACAGCTGGCCACCATGACGATTTGGAAGAGAATGAGGGTTTTAAAACACGGCGCGATTTGACTTCCGGTAGTAAAGAGGTTGAAATGATGGGTCGTTTGCACTCTGATGTCTTTGTGCAGGATCGTTACATGTTAAACAGAGTCGATGTAAAGATAAAACTCACGCCCTTGAAGGATGTGTTCAGCCTCGTGGCTCACGATAGCTCTGTGGGTTATAAGAGTGTTATCACCTACGCCGCGCTCGTGGTCAGGAAAGCTAATCTAAACCCCGCGATTTCTCTGGCTCACGAAAAGGCTCTCTAAAGCGGGAATGCGCGGTACCCGATCAAGAGGGTTACCATCAAGACATTTTCCATCGCTAGCGGGATTTTCTCCCACAGTCAAGACAATTTATTCTTGTCTCAAACACCGACCCGTATAGTGATAGGTCTGATTACGGCCAGTGCGTTTAATGGTGTTTATACAGCTAACCCGTTCAATTTTCAACACTTTGGTCTGATTTATATGAACCTGACGGTCGACGGGAAATGTATCTCAGGAAAGCCTCTAAATATGGACTTTGAACTAAATCAATACGCGAGAGCTTTTTTCGGCACAAATCTGGCCATGGGTATGATTGGTAAAGACGCTGGGAATAACGTTGATTATAGAGAGTTCAAGGACGGATACTGTCTATTTGGTTTTGACCTCTCGTCCAGCCTACTGGGCGGCTCCCATTTTGAGCTAGCCACAAGCGGACCCTTGTCGATAGAACTCAAGTTTGCCGCTTCCACAACTACTCCCCTACAAGTTATCGTCAACGCCAAGTTGGACTCGGTGCTCGAGGTGTCCTAGACAAAGCAGATTCTAACAGACTTCGCCGTTTGAGAGAAAGAAGAAGATGAACACGAGGGAGATTTACAACCTTTTGATGTCGGATATTTTCGTTCGACGTTGTTCCCTTGTTAGTGTCATTCCACGAAACCACTTATCGCCCAGCATCGACCCAACGGCGACCGCGGCCTTTGTCATAAACACCGACCCTGCCCACGAACTCGGTGAGCATTGGGTGACCCTATTTTTACAACGGTCTCGTCGAATGTGAGTATTTTGATTCTCCCAGAAATGTGAATATTTTAAACTTTATAGAGCAAAACTCACACGTTCCATTCGTCTGCAACCCGCGGGTGTTGCAAGATTTGTGTAGCAACACGTGCGGTCTATATTATGTTTATTATATACTTCTTAAGTGTCGTGGCACGAAACTTAACACAATTCTCATGCCTTTTTCATCGAGACAGCACATAAACGACCGTATCATTTATCGTTTGCTCGCCCCGTGGATACTTCGGCTTCGAGGAAACCCAGACGCTTAAATTATCAACAACCGGACAGTAATATATATTTTCAAATATGTGTTGTATATTTGTTGTATTAATAATAAAGCTGTGAAATATAGAACAAATTTTGTTTTGCTTTACCATGAATGTGAAAGAGAGAGAGAGAGAATTTCGCTAGTTGATACTTTGTGTGGCATGATGATGATGATGATAGGACACGAAGGGTACATGTTGATGATGCTGTTGAGGGTGGCACATGATGATGTGTCACTAAAAATGTAGACACTAATAATCGGTTTGATACTTTGGGTGGTATGATGATGATGCTAGGACATGCAGGGTTGATGATGCTGTTGAGGGTGTCACATGATGATGTTGGTAGCGATAACACACAAAAGACCATTCAAGGCACATCGCCCCAAGTTTTAGAGCCGCTGTTGTCCCGCAAGAGACCCGCGCGAGATAGCCGGCGACGACCCGCCATCCGACGACCCCACAAGTTTTAGAATCGCTGTTGTCCGAGCTACCCACGCGAGAGCCGACCGCACGCCGTCACGCACCACCGCACACCACGAGATAAGCCGATTACCGTCATGACCACCAAGATAATAAGCCGATTATCGGACTTTTGCACGGATTTGGTGCCAGTTTCGTGCGGTATCGGTGCAAAATCCATTGTCTTTGGTGCATTTTCGGTGCATGTGCGTGCACTTTTGGACGGGTATACAGCCACAAACAATACTCACAATGCGGCAGTCTTCGCCTATGACGTCTTCGAAGGCTTCTACAAACAAGAGGAGCCATTTGCTGCTGCTACAGATCTTGAGAATGCAAACAATAGAGTACCATTTGAATACCTCATGCACATGCTCCTCAAACTGGCTGTGCACCCCTTTCTTATTAGATTAATCGCTGTAGCACTGTTTCAGAGGCAAGTGATACTCAGATGTGGGAGTTGGTCATCCAAACCAACATCCATTTGTCCTGGGCTGCCACAAGGCTCACCATTGTCACCAGTTCTATTTAACGTGTAGACAATAGCGCTCACGGAACAAAAGCTGGATGGAAGGGGAAGAACTATGACTTTTGCTGATGATATTCTGGTATATCGACAGGGAAGTGACGGAAGTGAAATCACTTCCACACTGCAAAACGAACTCGATTGCGTCTCTTCCTGGTGTGGAGTATCAGGTGCATTGGTTAATCCTAATAAAATCATAAATAGACTAATAATTTAATCAGAAATAAATCATAGGTTGCATGGTTCTCCCATAACAATCATATTGTTAACACAGAATCACCGGTGGTACTAATTGGAGCTCATGAGGTGACCAGGGACAGGTTGATGACATACGTAAGTTTGATCGCAGCCTGCGTTTTCAAGACCAGGTCGACCATGTGATAACAAAATCCCGTAAAGGATTAGCCGCCTTGAAGGTTATGGCAGCTGCCAACATCAAGCAGAAGCCACTTACCCTTCTGTTCCAGGGACTAGTCGTCGCACCAATCGAGTACGCTCTGACAATCCTTACTGTCAGTACGACGCAAGAACATCAACATAACTATAAAAGGTAGGCAACTAAAACAAGTAGAGGTATTCAAATACTTAGGAGGTTTAGTGACAATCGACAATTCACAAACAGCAGATATAGAATCAAAATGCAGCAAAGCTTGTCAAATAATTTGACAGCTATCACCATTATTGTCAAACAAGGAAATAACTATAGAAAAAAACGGACACTTTACAATGCAATCTTTATCCCAACATTGTGCTACCAATGCCAGTCCTGGACCCTAGAAGCAAGAACAATAAGAAAAATAACCGCTACTGAGATGAAATGTTTTAGACGAATGGCAGGAAACAGCTTGAGAGACAACATTAGAACTGAAGAACTGAGAAAAAAGCTAGGAATAGCCTCCGCCATAGGATATATAATGAAACAACAGATAAAATGGTTTGGCCACGTGTCATGGCAGAGTAATCAAAACGCAACACAACTAGCCCTCAAAAAACCAAACCTGACCCAAGGATCGACCACGAAAAAGATGGACGGATGGAATATTAGAAGCATTAGGAAACATAACAGCAGCAGAAGAGTAAAAGACCGCAAATTATATCTCCCCTGGACGCTGAAAGGCAAATGAGGAAGGAAAGAAGAAGATGAAGAAGTACGACGAAAATTGACAGGCTGAAAAGGAAGAATGAAGCTGTGCGTATTATCTTGGGGTATGCGAGGGACACTCCGTATGTAGCAGTGAGGTATCTTCTTGACTTTCCAACCATGGATAACATGATCAAGATATGGAGGACACGAGCATACCTGAAGATAAGTATAGATAAGGAGCACCACAAGCTCTACACAGAGAAAGGTGTCAGGCTAAAAAGAGGTAAATCATGGGTGGGACGAGCAGACGATGTCATCAAACAGATCTGTAGGCTTACCAATATCAACGCTGGCAAGGAGTGGATACAGGTGCCTACATCATTCAAGTGGACATAGTGTATTGTCACACTCGACAGGAAATGTAGGGAACAGAACTCAGTCGTGGTTAATGCGGGGGTCAACGGTCTCATCTGGGATAGCACCGATGAGAAAGATGCAGTCATCTATACAGACGGATCTGTAATACGACACCAAAGGAGTGCTTGGGCATTTACAGCACGCTCGGCATGCATAATAGTCAAGGAAAACATTGGTGCATAAGTTTTGACCACGAGTAACATGACGATTGAGGTCATGACAATGGCCAGGGCATTCATCTGGTTAGAGTCACAAGACTCGATGAGCATGATAGAAAAAAGTGGAGGCCGGCTTTGTACGCAGGCAATGGGTAGAGTCATTACAGAATTTAAAAAATACGTAAGGTCACATTTATCTATGGTTGTGGTTATGGAAGGCCTCGGTATCACAGCAAACGAATTAAAATCCATAATTGCTCAACTGCCCGTGCCAGCGGAATCATCCGAATTACTAACTCATCTCCCAAACAGCGAAAGGCAGCTGTAGTCCCCATCATAGCAGTCTCAGCACACGTCAAAAGACATAAGGCGAAACCGCGCAGAAGGTGAACACAGCCAACTGTTCTCTGTCATACGATATCATCGTTCATCGTAAAAAAATGGAATATCGAAACACGATCAAAACGGATGAAACACACAGCTCACGATCTGCACAGAGCACTTAACTCAGTAGCTCCTGCAACAAACCGAACTTGTAATATGAGGAAACTGCAACAAGGATCATTTTCATACATAGCCTTCAATGGTTCCTGCCCCCTATCCACCATATTGACCGGAAGTTCACGTCCTCCTGAAAATGATGATCGTCATATTTTTTAAAAATATATAGCGCTTGATCATTGTCACACATGACATCCACAAACTGGCTGCTTTTGAATTTCCTTCCGTTGATACACCCCAAGTTTCCATTCAATGATACCGTGAATTTGAGAGATCCAACATGAGTAGGTTAGTAGTAGTATATCTAGCAACAATACCAGAAGGGACACATGAGGGCCACCTCAGGTCGGACTAAAGAAACCGTATGGTAACGGAGACCTCTAAGATAGGACATTGAGTGACACCCCCCCCCTCTTCTCTCTCCCCCCCCCCCCAAAAAAAAAACCACAACAAAAAAACGAACCATATCTGACGATGTATTATATTTTATCCGTAAGGGTAGGTAATCCATAACGGGAGGTAAATATTGGATGGCGTAAGGGGAGGTAATCGGTATTGTTGAAAATGAATCAAAGCTGACTAATTAATTGTATTGATTGTACATACCTCCTCTTTCGTATATACAGGGGTCCCGAGGTGTCCATCAACTGTGCTACCAATCTGTCCCTTAATATTCCATTAAAATTCAATAAATTTGTCAGCCATAGTTCGTTTGTTTTGTAGGGTGGGGGATCTGAGGTGTCCGATCCTAGACGTGCTTTCTACCATACCGCTTCTTCAGTCCAACCCGTTTGTTCCTTCCGTTAGCGGGGCCCCACGATGAGCATCGAACTGTGTCCAATTTCTCGTTATATTTTCTTGAATACTACTACTTAAGTTTTAACTTGCTAAACCACTGGCGCAGAACACAGTGCAACGTATTAACGGGTGTTCAATCAGAGTTGATCTGGTAGACTTTAATTGTGATGTTCTGCCTGTGGGGGCGACCAACACACTTAGCCTGACGGCTGACTTCATGTGAGAGTCTGGAGTCCTGCTCTGATTGAGTCCTGATCGCAGAGAGAGAGAGAGAGAGAGAGAGAGACTTGCTAAACAGACGTGCCCGGAAAGCAGCCATTTCGGCCGAATATTCGATTTTTAAATGTCAACGGTTCTTTAAAGTAAGGAGAGTGTACACCAGACCTCCTTTTTTCGTCGTTATTTGAGATAGCTAGACATAGGATATCATTACCCAGAGATCGGGGGGTGATAAAGTCACCAAGAAACAAGGATTCGAAGAGAAAGGTTTTCAAACTTGTGGTAAGTCTCGGATTCTTCTTATACAGAAGCCGACCTCTTACCGCTAGTCCACTGAGTCCCCAACAGGAGAGATAAAATACATCATTGTTTCACTTCGGGTTCAATCTGAAACCATTTACTCAGTCCTTCCACTGTGCGAATTACACAAGCCTAGTCGTCAAACAAATCTTTGAGGATGTTAATTTTTTTTTTTTTTTTTTTTTTTTTTTTTTTTCTCGATCGCTGCAGAAAGTGCATTCGGGGTATGATTAATTTCGGTTCCCCATTGCACTTCTCTGCGTTAAAGTCAAAATGATGATCTACTTATTACATCTGCGTCGATAAAGTGGTGTCGTACGCCGGCAATATTCCATATTCGACAAATCAAGTGTTATGATGCGACCTTCCACCGTCTAGACTTGTTCTGCGCTTTACTTCACATTGGTGCTGTTCATGACCGTTGCTGGAATTCTTTGACGCAAGTTATTTACATGTTACTCATTAATGTGAAATGCTTCGTCAGCCGCAGTTTTATCTCTTTAGGGAATTTGCACCGTGTTTTGTTCGTCGTAGGCTGCAATCACTAGAGTAATCAGGAATCTAAAGGGCGCGTCATTGCTGTGCTACGTCATCGTAATGGCTCATCGTAAATCCCTAGACCGACCTTACGCTAATCTTACGGTCTGTTGTTTGATGTGCGACGGGGATAATCTGACGACTAACTGTGTGTATATATGTTCGGCATTGGAATAAAAAACGATGGCATAACATCATCAAGCGCTATACATTTTTAAAAAAATATGACGATCATCATTTTCGGGAGGACGAGGCAAGACGTCGGCCTCGAGACAGAGAGGTTGTAGGTTCCAATCTCGGTTAGACCGGTTGGGATTTTTATTTATGATTTCTCTCTGCGGCAACCACCCCTGGTCTCAGCAGCGAGACCCGGCTTGAAACGTTAGTTACTCATCGACGGAAAAAAACATGAGTACCTCCGAAGTCGGAATTATCTGCCTGTGCGGCGAGGGACCCCTGTGCGCACGGCTGCCAGGGAAAATGGATTAACACGCAAAATTCAGTTCCTAGTCTCTAGGGACTTCGTCAGAGTTGAAAGCTGGCTAAGCAACAACAACAACAGCATTCTGTTCATGATGATCTTACAGAATATTATAGATAGAGTCAACATGAATTTCAGCTTTAAAACAGATGAAGTGATTCTTCAGATATAGCTATTGTTGGGACTATAGTATTTTCACCTGCGGCCTTGTTAGCAATGATCTTTTTTTTTATTCTGCCCTAGAATTAACTATTTATTATTAGCTTCTGTGAATTATATAAATTATTTAAATATTTAAAAAAATATAATGTGCTTTATTTTTATTTGCAGGTTCAGCATGGCTTCCTGGAAATACAACAGAATTTCCATGCCCAATACCAGATTGCCCATATGATAAGAAAAGTCACAATGTTTATGGCTATATCAGAATCTTGACCAATAAACATGTTGTGTATGATTTAGAAGAGGCAATTAAGACACAAATTCAGTTTTTCTATGATGACTGTCGTAATAATTCTGACATAATGTTTGTTGCACAATGTATTGGCTATGAGTACAGTTTAGAAGACAACGATACTGCACACCTGAGGTGTGTAACACATGATCCAGATCTATGTCGTCTATTGAAGAAATACATAGAGGAAGCAACTGCATTGTACACATGTATTCCACCTGACATCTGGCAAGCAAGTCGTGATCTCTGTGTTGTTATTGGACACCCCCATGGCATGCCAAAAGTGATTAGTATTGGTAAACATGTCCGTTTTGAGGTCACCAATTCTAGATCTCATGCTCACTACCATACTGGACCAACATGTCTTGGAAGTTCAGGATCTCCCGTATATTATGTATCTCAGAATGAAAAAGGAAACCATTCAATGTGGATTCCAGCTACACACAGTTTTCACTGTTTGACCAGCAATATGAACTGTGCGTTTAGATAAACTATTTGTTTGAATGACCAACGGCACAGAAAGCGAAAACAGCAAAGTGTGAGGTACACAAAAGGCATGTGCAGGGCACTAAAGACGAATGTGGCAGACCACCGTGGAAGAGATTGTAGCCTCATCACGTAATATTCCAGAGGAAGCCATGGAGAGGAATTCGACCAAGACCAACATGGACGAGTAACATCAAAAGGTGGACAAATCAGCCTATGACAACCTGCACCATCAAAGCAAGAAACAGAGCAGAATGGTGCTCCATGGTAGCCAACCGTCATGGCACTCGATGATGATTTGTTTGAAACATTCGTGGTTATTTATGGCAGGTTAGTTATGGTCTGACTTTTGCTGTTCATCCCCTATTTTCAGGTAGTCCACAGTGTGTATCTCTTTCACCATTTCACTATATGGTAGTTTGTGTGATTTGTTTCTGGACCATTACTAATCACATGATCTATCAAATTCCAGTGTATGCCCTATTATAATTGTTTATTTCCTCTAAAGAAATTCTAGGTGACTGATTTTGTTTCAGACAAAACATGAAAATACTCCTCAGGCAAACTGATGACATTTTTAACGCTGCCTTTCCGTTAATATTTTTTTTCAACATTGAGATAAGCGCAATATAATACAATAATTAAAAAAAAATTGTGTCATGTCTAATAAGTATGTAATCAATTAAAGATGTCTGATCTAGTTATTTCATCTGTGCCATATTTGGATGTAGCTTCTATGATGTTAAACAATGATATAAGCTATAACTAGCTCTTTTTAAAAGCCTCAATTAATATTGCTTCAGTTTCTTAGTTAATATCCAATGCTTGATTGAACTATTACTACTACAACAACTGCAACTACTACTATAACTACAACTACTACTACAACTACTATTGCTGATACACTACTACAACTACTTATTATCGAGTGGAGATACAATATATAACTCCAGATTGATAACTGGCCATTGCAAACTCAAAGGGAATACATTAACTTGTTTCTATGAGAGGAGCAATAAAACATGTTCTTCAGGTTTATTTGCTACAAGAATCTATAACATTGTAATGAGTTTCCCCGACAAAATCTAGCATTGAATCGTCTGACACAGACAGTGTGTCTTCTTCGGCTCAAGAGGAACTAACTACAGTCGTCTATAGTAGTAGGTCTGCTCGCTAAGCAGAACCTTGATCGGTAACGTCACTCTTTTGGGGTTGCTAATCAAACGGCTGTTCGTGGTTGCAATGCTCGAAACATGGATTAAAAAAAATATTTATCGACCGAAAAATGTTTTTAAAAAATCAAGTAGTAATGGAAGTAAAGTTTTTAAAAAATACCTACCTCCCAGAAATTTATGTAGAAAATGACAACATTAGTAATAATGTCATGACAATGTAAGTTTGTCTCAACAGTCAGACGCTTGTTTGCGTTCGAGCCGTGATGAAAACAATGTTAACTTTGCTTGTCTCCAACGGTTTGTCTCATTCTATTAGAGAACATCACGCTATCAGTTATCACAGCTAGTTGGCGGATTTTTAGAAATGTAATCACGGGTTTCATAATAAATGTTTGTACACAGTTCATTAACCATCGCTGTAGATCAAGTCTTTATTCTGCTGGCTTCGTTCGCGGCCTTGGAAGCTAATGACCTTACTTGTACAGACGGTTGGTTTGGGGCAAATTGTACGTTACAATGTCACTGCTATAATGACTCAGTTTATGAAAAAACTACAGAGACATGCCCAAACAATGACAGTTGTCAGCACGAATATTTCGGACCCCAGTGTCAGTACTTGGATCTCGTGTACAAATACGCCCAAAAATCTGAACCTACTTTCCTGTTCGATAACAACGACACCACATGTAATCCGGACACAAATTCTACATCAGTTGAGGCAACTCTCAACCAATCTTTGCTGTTCTCCTGGTTTAGGATTTATGTGAATGACTTAACAGTTCCGGACAGTTTCACGATAAAACTAAATGGTTCTGCCTCATGTTACAATGAATCAAGGTTTGTAGTTAGTCTGCACGAGATTGATGTCTTTTGCTCTGAGGCTGGTCTGATCAACAGGTTACGGATTGAAGGGGCGATAGTTGCAAATATCTGCTCCATCTACATTGGTGGGGGTCGGAATGTGGCTCTCAAACAGAACACAAACCAGACCGACACATTTAATGCTTGTTATACAGGAGACGAATGTGGACCAAAGGCCGCAGTTAATGGCAAAACAAAGACCAATCTCTATGACAATGACTGCACACACACAAAATTGAGAAGTGGAGCCAACCCTGTTTACTGGTATCTGAACTTTGCCAGGGCCCAGAAGACTCACACCATTCGAATCTATCATCGAGCTAGCACTATGATTCGGGTAAAGAATGCCACTCTAAGGGCTTTCTCTGACAGTGGCGGCGTAGTGTTCCAGTATAATGATATATCATGCCCAAATGTTTCTATGAACACTACTGTAGTCACCACACAAACGCCAATGACACACATTAAGATTGAGTTCTCACCGACCATTTCGCAGGCCGACAGTGCACTGACGGTGTGTGAGGTGCAAACATTTACATACACCTATTGTCTGGACGGGCATTCTGGGTCGTTTTGTGAAGTGTGTAGTGGGTGTAGCAAATGCTGCAACGTCATCATCGGTACGTGTCACGGCAACTGTTCACATGGGATCTATGGACACGACTGCTCCAGGTCTTGTCTCAGTGTCTGTCCTTTATGTGAGAAAAAATCCGGAAAATGCCTACAATGTAAACATCCTGGCTATACCTGTAATGACACTTGTCCCGATGGTAATTTTGGGCTTCAGTGCGAACAGACGTGTTCTGATGGCTGTGACATCATATGTGACACGGAAAGTACAGACTGTACGTGCAAGGAAACGTACTACGGGTCAGACTGCACTCTCAAATGTCCGGTCAACTGTTTCAACGACACCTGTGAACAGTCAATCGGGAACTGTACATGCAAGGGAACGTTCTACGGGTCAGACTGCACTCTCAAATCTCCGGACAACTGTTTGAACGGAACCTGTGAACAGTTAACCGGGGCCTGCGTCTCGTATGTCGATGATTCCCACGTTAAGAAGAGTCTGCCGACTACAAGAAACCCAAGCATATGGATACCTTTCGCGATCGCTGATCTTCTAACTCCTCTTCTGCTTCTCTTGAATTGAGCGATGGCCCAATTCTCAGTGTATATTCGTGCTAGTCGTAGCTCATATCTTAGTGGGTGTCTGCGATAGCCATGCTTCGTATCTTAGCTTGTGTGTGTGCTAGCCATGGCTCATATCTTGGTGTGTGTCATGTTAGTCATATCTTATATCTTGGTGTGACCGTGTTAATCATGTCTCATATCTTTATGTGTATCTGTGTTTAGTCGTATCTCATATCTTAGTGTGCATCTGTGTTAGTCATGTGTCATATCTTTGTGTGTGCATGTCTGGGTTAGTGATTACTCATATCTTTGTGTGCATGTTTATGTTAGTCGTATCTCATATCTTTGTGTGTGCATGTCTGTGTTTGTCACATCTCATATCCTTGTGTGTGCATGGCTATGATAGTAACGTCTCATATCTTTGTGTGTGCATGTCTATGTCAGTCATATCTCATATCTTTGTGTGCATGTCTATGTTAGGCATGTGTCATATCTTTGTGTGTGCATATCTATGTTAGTCATATTGTATCCGTGAATGATGAAACATACATATTTAAATCATAATTAAATGAGAACAAAACAGGATTAGACAAAATTAGCATAGAGAACATGGTAAACCGCACTGACGGACCACTGATTGTAAACTTATCGTAGCCTTCGGTAAGGAATGTAGAACTCATAAACTAAAGGTGCCAGATGGCTGGGGAATGACCTTAGCTGTTGGCGGAGAACGTAGAACTCATAAACAAAAAAAAGGCTAATCACTCTGTGTCAGATGACTGGAGAGGGTCAGTTGAGTGCAGATAGGAGTGGAACAGTGTCAATTCCATAGTTGGCAGGGGAAAAGATAAACTGTGGGTAAAAGAACAGGAGTATAAAAGTTAGAGGGCAGACTTGAGAAGGGGGCTTCCACTTTTAGACTCCGAACTAGAAACAACAGAGATAGCCACGCACTAGCAACCGATAGGAATTGAGATAGTCACAGAAGAACTTCAACTAGAGAAGAGACTAGAAATTTAAGAAATAGAGAAGCAGAACTACAGGAAAACAGAATTATAATTACAGATCAGAATAAGAAGTCACGCACCAGAACTAGAGGACGAGAACTAGATCGAGAGACGGAGAACTAGAGATAGGCACCGAGATAGCCACTGGAGAACGTTAGAAACAGAAGACACAGACGAAAGAGAAACAATAGATAGAGAGACAGCTAGAATATCCACTATAGGAATAGCTGAGGTACAACACCGACGGTAGTCGAAGTACTTCAGCGGCCAAGACTGTTAACAGATCGAACGAGTATCTACAGAAACGCTAGGAAGGATGGCCTGATAGTATCTGTATGTATATAGATAATAAATGTTGACTTATTTATAACACACCAAGTTTGCTCATTCTTGAATGTGTGGTGTCGTGTCTTATACGAAGAACAATTATAACACGGCTATAATATCTCATATCTTTGCGTGTATGTCTATGTTAGTCATATCTCATATCTTGATGTGTGTCAGTGTTAGTCATGCCTCGTATCGCTGTGTGCATGTCTGTGTTAGTCACATCTCATATCTGTGTGTATGCATGTCTGTGTTAGTCACCTCTAGTGACTCGGGCAGATGGTGCTCGTAAACCTGGGAGGGCCGACCATCTAAGGGCAGAATCCCCCTACAGAAAAGACAATCTGCTGCCTTGCAGGAAGATTGGGGACAATCAAAGGCTAAGGAAAGTAAACGTGAATAAAATGCTGGCTGAAATCGGATGCACTGGGCCACTGGCGCAAAACACAGTGCAACGTTTTAACAGGTGTTCAATTAGAGTGGATCTGGCAGACTATAATTGTGATGTTCTGTCTGTGGGGGCGATCAACACACTTAACATGACTTCATGTGAGAGTCTGGAATCCTACTCTGATTGAGTCCTGAGTAGTGTTGGTGGCTGTTTATCAACTCTAAAAGTGCACGCACATGCACCGAAATTGCACCAAAGACAATGGATTTTGCACCGTGCAATGGTGCAAAAAAAATTTTTGTTTAATTCGCTATTTTTTCGAAATTGACTATTTTTTGGGGGGTAATTTTTTTGGGTTCGTCAGTTTGGTTCGTCAAACGGTCTACTGCGTCTGACAGGTAAATTGTAAAGATCGTGTCTCGGTGGTATTCGGCTTATCGTGTGGTGCGTGCTGGCGTGATCGGCTCTCGCGGTGTGTTAGAGGAAAATATTTGTGAAAGAGTATTTTTAAGTATTTTAAAAGAGTATATTTGTGAAAGTAAAAATTCAGAATTATTAAAAAAAATATGTATTTGTGGAAGTAAAAAAACTCAGAATTATTAAAAATAAAAAAAATAGTCTCCCACCAGGATTCGAACACGGGACTGCGTGACAGGCCAGGCACTTAGCACACGGTCCACTTCGTCACTTTGTCGAACGGTCCACTGCGTCTGACAGGTAAATTGAAAAGATCGTCCGTCAAACAGTCGGTTGCGTCTCAGGATATTTCAGTTAACCAACTCAGGTAAAACCCCGATTGAAAAGAAAACGGACTTATGTTAAAAATAATAAAATATAATGATGAAAAATCAATATTTTTAAAAACTTAAAATGAAGGGAAATTTAAAATATAGGCGATCTCGTAACTGATTGGGTCGCGGATCTCGCACTACATTTTTTTAGTGATCATGTGCCACCCTCAACAACATCATCAACCCTTTATGTCCTATCATCATCATGTGCCACCCTCAACACCATCATCAACCCTTCATGTCCTATCATCACCAACATACCACACAAAGTATCAAACCGATTATTATTCGGCGGCGGTCGGCATGTGAGGTGGAGGGGGGGGGGTATTAGGCGACAGAAGGCGACATGTAAAAAAAAAAGTGCTGACAAGCAATGACGTTGAAGGGGTATTGTTAGGAACAGGATTAGGTAAATACGATTATCTCGCGGGCGGGAACGGGTTGGTCGGCACAGGGTGTGTTATTGTAGTATCGCTAACATCATGTGCCAGGATAGCGGTTCTTGGGGAAAGATTATTGGTCGTGTGTGTTATCGCTACCAACATCATCATGTGTCGTGTAGTAAGGTGTGCTAATATTAAATAGTGACGCTCGCTCTTTCTCATTCAATGTAAAGCAAAACAAAATTCTATATTTCACAACTTTATTAATACAACAAATATACAATATATATATATATATATATTACTGTCCGGTTGCTGATAATTTTAACCGTCTGGGTTTCCTACACAAACGCCCTCCATTTTGACAAAACCTTGATCAAAGTTGAAATCGGTGACTCTGCTGAAACATCCGGGGCATCCATATTGGCTGCCGGATCTGTCGTCTGATAAACAAGAGTGAGGTTCCCTTGGTTAAAAAAGGGGGCGTGTAGTTGATCTGGTTAACAACAGGCGGCGTGTAGTTGAGGTTAGCATAAGCGGTTAAAATTTCCTCTCGCATCTCGACTAAAGTGATAAATTCCTCTCTCGATAGTGTTATCCCAGTTCTGGTAGGAAACTTCAAAAAACTATCACCGCTATATGTCCTTATATTTATCAATGGTCTGTTACGAAAAACACAAACCGAGACTGCCTTAACGCCATCTTTAGACAATGGAACTACCCCCTCTGCCTTCATGTCCTATCATCATGTGCCACCCTCAACAACATCATCAACCCTTCATGGCCTATCATCATCATGTGCCACCCTCAACAACATCATCATCCCTTCATGTCCTATCATCATCATCATGTGCCACCCTCAACACCATCATCATCCCATCATGTCCTATCATCATCATGTGCCACCCTCAACACCATCAGCATCTCTTCATGTCCTATCATCATCATCATCAGCATCATCATCAAGCCACACAAAGTATCAAACCGATTATTAGTGACACATCATCATCATGTGCCACCCTCAACAGCATCATCACCCCTTCGTGTCCTATCATCAGCATCAAGCCACACCCTCAACACCATCATCATCCCTTCATGTCCTATCATCATCATACCACACAAAGTATCAAACCAATTATTAGTGACACATCATCATGTGCCACCCTCAACACCATCATGATCCCTTCATGTCCTATCATCAAGCCACACAAAGTATCAACCAGCGAAATTCTTTCTCTCTCTCTCTCTCTCTCTCTCTCTCTCTCTCTCTCTGTCTCTCTCACATTCATGGTAAACCAA
The DNA here is from genome assembly GCA_032433765.1 of Megaustenia siamemsis. Lineage (NCBI taxonomy): Eukaryota > Metazoa > Mollusca > Gastropoda > Stylommatophora > Ariophantidae > Megaustenia > Megaustenia siamemsis. The sequence goes on from JAVIAB010000102.1 coordinate 19,925,834, forward strand.
AACAAAATAGGCTCATACTCAAAAAGTCGACCTAAAAATCCCAAAAATATACTCACATAGTCATACTAGTTAGACACAACGAGTAGAAAGTTATATTCTAAGTCCAAAAAGTTTGGCCAAATCACTAAAAATTTACCCACAGAACAAAATAAATATAGACTCATATTTAAAAAGTCGACCTCAAAACCATAAAAATCTACTCCCATACTCATACTAGTTAGACACAACGAGCAGATAGTTATATTCAAAGTCCAAAAAACTTTATTTTAGACATCCCCATAGCAAAAATGTACTTATAAATCACTTTTGAAATTGTTACCCCCTTACTATTTTTTAGGGATACGCCCATAAAATCGGTAAAAATCGCAAATTTTCACTCTAGGCATACCCCGAACTTTATTTTAGACACCCCTATTGCAAAAATTTACATTAAAAACCCCTTTTAGGATTTTACAACCATATCATTTTTTAGGGTTACGCCCATGAAATCGATAAAAAATTGAAATTTAACCTCAAGGCATACCTCAAACTTTATTTTAGACATCCCCATACCAAAAATGTACCTATAAATCACTTTTATGATTGTTACCCCTCTTATAATTTTTTATGGCTACGCCCCTGAATTCGATGAAAATCGTAAATTTAGCACGTAGGCTTACCTAAAACTTTATTTTAGACATCCCCATACCAAAAATTTACTTAAAAAGCACTTTTGAAATTGTTACCCCTCTTACCATTTTTGTGGGATACGCCCCTGAAATCGATAAAAAATGAAATTTAACCTCAAGGCATACCTCAAACTTTATTTTAGACAGCCCCATTGCAAAAATTTACATTAAAAACCACTTTTGAAATTGTTACCCCCCCTTACCATTTTTGAGGGTTACGCCCATAGAATCGATAAAAGTCGTAAATTTAGCACGTAGGCTTACCTAAAACTTTATTTTAGACATCCCCACACCAAAACTTAACTTAAAAAGCACTTTTGAAATTGTTACCCCCCTGACCATTTTTGAGGGTTACGCCCCCGAAATCGATAAAAAATTTAAATTTAACCTCAAGGCATACCTCCCACATAATATTTGACACCCCTACATATCAAATTCCAACAAAAAAAACAACAAAAAGCTAGTAGTATAATGGCTGTTTACCCACTCTACTGTCTACACAACCTAAAAGTGCACGCACATGCACCGAAATTGCACCAAAGACAATGGATTTTGCACCGTGCAATGGTGCAAAAAAAATATAAAGGTTCATAGTCCCCGAAGTGTAGAAGTTGTCCCCGAAAGAAATTTGTCCGCGATTTTGTCCCCAATTTCAGTGAATAAATAAATGTTCATTCACGGAATTGACCCTCTTTTAAAATAATCACTAGGACTCAGGACGTTACTGAGTTGTGTTTCTTTATCCCAGACTGAGCGGCATTAGCAGGAAGATAAAAGAGAAGACTTGGACGCGTTGTATCGGAGATAGCTCTTTGAACTCTTGAAGCGCGGTTCTGTGTCATTTCTATTCTAGCCACTGACTTCTATTGGGATGGGTTTAATTTTTAAAAAAGGCAGACACTCTCCCCCCCTCCCCCACCCTGCCTTTTCGGACATCTCCCGCCAAAGTATCTTCCCGGCCAATTTTCAAATCAGTCCGAGTGTAATGACAGTACAGTGCATTCGTGTTTTCTATTTGTGATCAGTGGACGTCTGTTGCATAAAAACAATGCTTTCCAAAAAAACGTAAGTGTCATTTTAGTGATTCGCTGAAAGCTGAATTTCCATTTATTATACGAGCAATTTTAGAGGATGGAACACTAGTGAAATGTAATATATGTAGTTCAAATTTCTCTATAGCAAGTGGTGGAAGGACATCAATAACTTATCATCTACAGGCGAAAAAGCGTAAGGATGCGCTGCTTTGTAAGTCTCAGTCAGGGTGTATGACAAATTATTTTTGTAAAACAGAACCCTCAAAAGATTAATACACTCTAGCTGTTCATGAAGGAACCTTCGCATATCACACTGTACTTCATAATCATAGTTTCCGCAGTATGGATTTTACAACAATTCTACAAAAGAAATTTTCAACGAAACAATTTTCCTGTGCAAAAACAAAGTGTGAATCCATAATTACCAATGTTTTTGCTCCTTGGGCTATTGATGAACTAAAAAATGACCTCAAATATGTCAGCTTCGTAACATTGTCTTGCGATGCATCTAATCATAAACATATTAAGCTACTTCCTATTTTAATTCGTTATTTTCAGGCTTATGTTCAGGAAACTCCAGTAAAGACCAAACTGATTGCTTTCATAGATATCCCAGGAGAAACGTCCGACATAATATCTGAACAATTGTTGAAAGCAATTGATAATTTTGACTTAAACAAAAAGATTGTTGGACTCTCAGCAGACAATACAAATACAAACTTTGGAGGCTTGTTGAGGAAAGGGCGAGATAATATCATAACTAAAATAAGTTAAAGAGACACATAATGGGTCTTGGTTGCAACGCACACATAATTCACAATTGTGCATAAACAGCGTTTGATTCCATGCCTATGGATATGGAAGTGATTGTAACAAAAATATTTGGATACTTTCATATTTACACGGTTCGTGTAGAACGCCTAAAAGACTTCTGTGAATTTGTTGGACAGGAGTTTAAGCAATTATTAGGTTATTCGAATATAAGTTAGTTGTCATTACTTCCAGCCTTGGAAAGAATATTGAAACTGTATCAATCACTGAGATCTTTCTTCTTGTAGCCAACACACTGTCCTACAATATTGAAACAATTCTTTGAAAACAGTGAATCAGAGCTTTGGCTCAGCTTTGCTCATTCTCACGCATCACTCTTTCATGAAACAATTAAGGCGATTGAAGGCGACGACAAGAGTGCAACAGAATCAGCACTAGCTGTGAGCATTATAAAATTAGAAACTCGACGCGATGAAAATTTCCTCCCACACATGGTAAAGAGTTTGCTAACTGATTTAGTAGAAAGTGGTGACATCCAAATGAAAAGGTTTTTCCAAATAAGTAAAGAATTCTATAATACTGCTGTACATTACTTATTGAGTTATTTGCGGGTCATCATCATTGCACTCCGAACATGTCCATAGGTGCTCAGATCCCCTCCTCAGCAATTCCCTCAGTGTCCAGCGACTGACGACTCCAGTTCTATGTTGGTTGATAATTCTTCTTACACGGCCACTAAGTGTCTCATTTCTGGCTGTGCCCAACTTAACTCCCATTTCCATCATCTGAAGAAATGACGTGGATCTGTGTTTGTCGAGGTCCTGTGCTCTTCCCACATCTCGGAGGGCATTGATGATGTCCGCCCGATCCATTGGTTGCCCGTCCTCAACGACAGCGCAGCTAGCCAACCTGTCCGCCCTTTCATTTCCCCGTACTCCCGCATGTCCAGGGACATAGACAAAGGTGACCTTACGTATTTTGGATTTCTGCAACGACTCTACCCATTGCATGCGTACAGAGCCCGCCTCCACTTTTTTTTATCATGCTCATCGAATCACTCAGCATACATGCGTGGGTGTAGTCTTGTGACTCTAACCATTTCAATGCCTTGGTCACTGCCATCGCCTCCATTGTCATGCTACTCGTGGTCACGACGTATGCACCACTGTCTTCGTAGCCTATTCTGCCTGCCGAGCGTGCTGTTGCTGCCAATGCACTTCTTTGGTGTCGTCTTACAGATCCGTCTGTATAGATGACTGCATCTTTCTCATCGGTGTTATCGCAGATGAGACCGTTGACCTCAGCGTTAACTACGACCGGGTTCTGTTCCCTACTTTTCCTGTCGAGTGTGACAATACACAAGAAAGTCCCCTTGAATGACGTAGGCACCGGTATCCACTCCTCGCCAACGCTGATATTGGTAAGCCCACAGACCTGTTTGATGACATCTTCTGCTCGGCCCACCCATGATTTGCCTCTTTTTAGCCTGTCACCTTTCTCTGTGTTGAGCACGTGGTGCAATGGATGCTCTGTATCTGTACTAATCTTCAGGTATGCTCGTGCTCTCCAGATCTTGATTCTATCATCCATGGTTGGAAAGTCAAGAAGATACCTCATTGCTACACAGGGAGTGTCCCTCGTACATCCCAGGATAATGCGCATGGCTTCATTTTGTATTTTCTCCAGCCTATCAATTTGAGTCGTACTGACAGTAAGAATTGCCAGGGCATATTCGATAGGTGCGAGGACTAATCCCTGGAACAGAAGAGTAAGTAGCCTCTGCTCGATGTTGGCAGCTGCCATGACCTTCAAGGCGGCTAATCCTTTGCGGGATTTTGTTATCACATGGTCGACGTGGTCCCGAAAACACAGGCTGCGATCAAACTTAACTCCAAGGTATGTCATCAACTTGTCCCTGGTCACCTCATCAGCTCCCATTCGTACTACCGGTGTGGTCGTATGAACGATATGATTGTTAAGGGAGAACCATGAAACTGATGTTTTATTAGGATTAACCACGGCACCTGATACCCCACACCAGGAAGAAATGCGATCGAGTTCGTCTTGCATTGTGGAAGCGATTCCCCGTCTGTCTCTTCCCTGTCGATATACCAGAATATCATCAGCAAAAGTCATAGTTCTTTCCCTCCCATCCAGCTGTTGTTCCGTGATCGTTATTGTGTACACGTTAAATAGAACTGGTGACAATGGTGAGCCTTGTGGCAGCCCTGGGCAAATGAATGTTGGCTCGGAAGACCAACTTCCACATCTGAGTATCACCTTCCTCTGAAACAGTGCCGCGGCGATCCATCTAATGAGGAAGGGGTGCACCGCCAGTTTGAGGAGCATTTGCATGAGATATTCAAATGGTACCCTGATGTATGCATCCTCCAGATCTATAGCAGCAGCACATGTCTCCTCTCGTCTGTGGAAGCCTTCGAAGACGTCATAGGCAAATACTTCCGCATTGAGCATGCCTCTTTGTTATATCTATAACCTCCAAGTGTGGGTGGGAATACACGTTTCTGTTCAGGGTGACAGGTGAGGACACGGGCAACTATTTTCTCCAGGTACATGTGGTTAGGGTGCAGACCCCAGTTTATTTCGTGATTGTTAATGTGTATGCCTGTAATGGGAAGGTGAACACACAACAATGGCAGAATCTCTTCGAGTTCGATGAAGAGAATGTCATTTTCTGCGGAGACTTTAATGCTAGAGGAAACCTGTGGGGTAACGTCATAACCAACAAGCAGGGAGAAGACCTATAGAACGCACTGGTATCGGCCGATTTAGTGTGCTTGAATGATGGAAGGGCAACAAAAATGGCCACTAGAACAGGGGACTCTGATAGTGTCATAGACCTGGCACTGGTGTCTTCCACCTTCGCATCGGTTTGCAGGTGGAATGTACTGCGGTTCCACGGAAGTGATCACTATCCATGTGTCCTCCTAATTGAGAAAATCAGAAATAAAAGCCAGAAAAGAAAGCTCCACACATTCAACTACGAGAAAACAGACCAGGACGTCACTAGCAAAATCAGACATAGGAAACAGAGCGCCCCTCGTAAGAGGCAGGAGCGATGGACGCAGTCACCTTGGTGGAACGTAGATGTCGAGGAAGCTTGGCGGAGCAAGAGACAAACGGTCAAGACATGGCAGAAAGCTAGAAGGAATGGAAGAACACAACCTGAGCTCTTGAAGCGTCTGAAAGTAGAGGTCGACCAAAAAATGATGCACTTTAAACTATGCGCTAAACAGGCTAAGGATACCAAATGGGACGACTTCTGTAAAAAAGTGTGATCAGAAAAATCGTTCGCCACATTCTGGCGCCTTCATCAGTGCATGAATGGCATACCACAACACACAGGCATACCAGACTTTCAGAGCACAGGCCGGATATGGCACAAATCTGATGAGAGCAAAGGGAAGGCCCTGCTTGCCCGCTACATTGAGCAGACGGACCAAAGAAATGAGGCTGTAAGAATGAGGATACTGTGATCGCTGTCAAAATTGTGTAAGGATGTAGGGCTGGAAGAAGATCTCACAATCACAACCGATACCATTCGCACGACACTTAAAAGGTCACACAACACTGCTCCTGGTCCAGATGGTGTTCGGTACGATGACATAGGCAATTTAGCTGACGACGACTTGACAAAACTGGCCAATGAGTTTAATGCCAGTATTCGGAGTGGCCAGATTAAGGAGGAGTGGCTACACAGCTACTTACTACCGCTACCGAAGCCAAACAAGGGCCATTCTCAGATCAGTGCCTACAGAATCATCACAATGCAGAACACTGCGGGCAAGCTGCTGGAGCTGCTGTACATTACCTGCAGTCTTGGAACAAGCACAATGAGGACTTGTCACAACTGAGCTACCTTCTCTTGGATAATGTGCCTGAAAGGAAACATTTTGATAATGCAGTAGAACAGATATCTTCAAAGTGTCATGAAGTTGTAAACGTCAATCGTGATGAGCTCTTTGATGAATTTACTTATTTGCGAGGCCATCTGTTGCAAAAAGAATGTGAGTGGTTCAGTGACAAAGACCCCATGTAGAAAATGGAATGAAGTACTCAGGTACTTGAAAGAAAATAATGTACCACATGCTAATGTGAATTCATGAACTTTTTATGTGCTTACCTGGCAGCAATGCATTCGTAGAAAGACTTATTTTCTCAAATGAACTACGTCTGGTCCGAAGAGAAAATTAATGTGAGCACGGTGCAAGCCATGTTAACATTAAAAACTAACATTAATTTATCATGTGAAAGCTTCAGTGAAAGACTTGCTTCAAATCATGAGATCTTGAGAAAGATACACTAAAAAATTAGTACCACGCTGAGGCAACAACCTTTTCAGTAGAAATAAGGTACTATAAACATTACTTTAATATTGCAATTGATATCTATATGTTGTTTAAATTTTTTTTTTGTTATTGAGAAATAAAACTAGCTATTGTAATTTCATTGAGTGCGTGTATCGCAAAGTACCGTGAATATTAACAAAAATAAAATCAAACAGCAAATAAACACAGTTATTAGGAAATTTGGGAACCGCGATAGCTCAGTGGTTAGTGAACTAGACTACAAAGGACAAGGGGTAGGGTTAGATCCCGACCCAAACGACGGCTTCTGGGTTCACCCAGCCTTAAATGGGTACCGGATTTTTTCTGGGAAAGTAAAACGGCACAGGCGCAATACCGACCACATTACCCCAAAAATCATGTGCCGAAGGTCTGTAAAATTTATGGTCACTAACACCATATTCCCTATACGCCGCCACTTGGTGTGACAGGGGGTACTTTACTTTTTTACTATTATGAAATTTAAAGTTATCGTTATTTTGCATCTACACAATTTCTTGCGCACACACAGTCACACACCCACCCACACATATTAAAAATATTAAAAATATAAATAAACATATATATATATATATATGTATATACACACACATATATTAATATATATATATAATATATATATATATATATATATATATATATATATATATATATATATATATATATATATTGAGGGACAGTCTCAGAAGTAAGCAAAAAAATTCTCTGTAATGTAAAAAAAATAACAAATGTCCCCGAAAACAATGGGAAAAAAAAAATGGTCACCCTAACATAGGCCTTTGTGTTTATATGTCTAACGCATATCAAGAGGCCCAGTATTGAAATTACACGGCACGAGCAAATGTGTCATAAACAAATAAACCTAAATTTTGCGTTTGGCATCAGATCATGGGTTACAGTAGGTTTACTTTCCCTGATGGCACGGAAGTAGTACAGCAGGAAGGTACAGCTTATTATTTAGCCCCTAAATTAACAAAGAGATATAGTAGGTGCGCGGCGCACCTAATGTACTCTAGGTTCAGGGGGAGTTAACCATGACCGCTCGTGTAGGGGTGTTCATCTCCCGTATCTGTGACCCCGAAAGTGACCTGTTTATGTCTGGTGTGTGCTGACTCTGGAGTTCTTTATGTACTTGTGCTGACCTCATCTTTATGTAAATATATTGTTAGATGACGATGTGTGTTATTTAATTAATTTTAAATGGAGGAAAGCGTCTTCCGGTGAACCTCTCCTCGTATTTTATCTCTCCTCATTAAGAATGGACCTTTCTTCTTCCTCGGTGATATTGGTACTCTCTCTTTGTCTCTCTTTTATCTCCTCTTAGACTAGTCTACTTCCATGCCACCATCCCTCCTCTCTCTTTCCATCTCCTAGCGTCCCGCCCTCCCTCGTATTTTTAGCTAGCCGCATAGGCTTCCCTACATTGTAACACTTACTCATTCTCACCACTTCTATCATCGCTCCTTCCCTCTCATAGACTTCTCTCTCTATCTACTCTCTCCTCTCTCTCTCTCTCTCCTATTCCCTTCTAGACTTCCCTCCATTGTAACACTTACTCATTTTCTCCATTTATACCTAGAAATCTCTCCTTCCCTCTGCAAGATTTCTCTCACTCTCCCCCCTCTCTCTCGTCATTATGATTGTTTTTTCATCATCATCATCATCGTGTGCCCTCTCCGCAACGAAGGTTGGCTACCATGGATCGCCATTCTACTCTGTTTCTTGCTTTGATGGCGCAGGCTGACATAGATTGACTTGTCCATCTTTTGATGTTACTCGTCCATGTTAGTCTTGGTCTGCCTCTGCCTCTTCTGCCTTGTATTTTTCCTTCTAATATTACTTTTAGTAGGCTGTTGTGTCTTTTAACATGCCACAAAAATTTCATTTGTCTTGTCTTAATTGTGTTCAGCAGTTCTCTTTTTATTTTCAGTTGTTTTAAAACTTCATCGTTTGTTATCTTTTGTTTCCATCCAATTCTACCTATTCTATAAATCCACATTTCAAAGGCTTCGATTTTCTGTTCTGTTTTCTTGTCTAATGTCCATATTTCTGCACCATACAGGAATATTGAGAAGATGTAACATTTTGCCATTCTTAGTTTCAGCCCTGCTGATATTTGTTTTCTTATTAGTATATTTTTCATGGCATTAAAATTACTTTTTGCCATACCTATTCTTTTGTTTATTTCAGTTTTGCATTTTCCATCATTGGTTATAGTATGTCCCAGGTAGTTGTAGCTCTGGACTGTCTCCAGATGTGTTCCATCAACTGTGATATTTAATTGTAGGTCTTGAGAATTTTCTTTGTTTATGATCATAGTTTTAGTCTTTTTGATAATCATTTCAAGTCCATATTTTTGCTTGTTGTGTTTATCACATTAAGCAATTGTTGTAGGTCTTTAGGATTTTCTGCTAGTAGAACAGTATCATCAGCATATCTCAGGATATTGATTATCTTTCCATTAATGTTTAGACCTGGTATATCTGAGATGTTTTTAAAGATTTGCTCAGTGTATAGATTGAACAAGCTTGGTGATAGGATGCATCCTTGTCTTACTCCTCTTTTTATGTCCATGGGTGTAGAGTTCTCTATGTTATATATTATTATTGCTGTTTGCTCCCAGTACAAATTACATATTAGTCGTATGTCTGCGTCGTCTAGATTTATATCCTTTTGGCAGTCTATAAGTTGGTTATGGTGTATTCTATCGAAAGCTTTGGTGTAGTCTATAAAGCAGGCATATATTGGTTTGTTTACTTCTGTGTACTTTTCAATCAATGTTCTGATGCTGAATATGGCTTCTTTTGTCCTACTGTTTTTCTTGAATCCAAATTGTTGCTCCTATAATTCAGTATTGATTTTATTCTGAATCCTTCCCTGTATAACTTTTAGTAAAATCTTTGTTACCTGGCTCATTAGGCTTATTGTTCTGAAGTCACTGCATTCAACTGCACCATTCTTTTTAGGCAATGCAATGAAAGTTGATGTTTTTAGATCGTTTGGTATGTATCCTGTATGGCATATGTCATTGCATATGTCTGTGATCACTTCGACGCCAAACTCTTCTAGAGCCTGTACCATCTCTATCTGTATATTGTCAGGCCCTGCTGCTTTTCCCTTTTTCATTGTTTTTATGACTTTTTCTACTTCGGATTTCAGGATTTTATAGTTGTATGTACATTTTATGTCTGGCTTTTTGTCCCTTTCGTCATGAAATAGTTCTGTTATATATTCTTGCCATCTATCTATTATATCTTTGTTGTCTGACAGCATGCTTCCCTCTTTGTTTGCTATACATCCGATTCCTGCAGCTTTTTTGTCTTTATTCGTCCTTCTCTTTATTTCTGTGTGCATCTCTCTTAGGTTTTGTTTACTTTCCATAGTTTCGATTTTTAGACATCTTTGGTTGAGCCAGTCTTCTTTTGCCTTTTTGCACATTCTCCGTATTTCATTGTCTATATCCTTGTACCTGGCATTGTTTTTCGCTTGTCTTCTTTCTTCCATTTTTTCTAATATATTGTCTGTTATCCATTTTTATTTTTGTTACTTTCCTTTTTGGGCAAGGTGTTGCAGGATTCTTGCATGCTGTTTTTTATGCATTGCCATTTTGTTGTGACTTTTCCTCAGGATTTTTTCTCTTCTGTACTGTTCAATCCCCTCTTCTAGTAGCTTCTGATATGTGTTCTTTACTTGTACAGTATAAGTTTCTTGTATATCTTCCCGGTTTAACGCTGTTATATCTATTGGTGTTGCTGCATTTTTGTTTGTTTCTCGTTAATTTGATTTTCATTTTTATCATTACAGGATTGTGGTCTGAATTTATATCTGCTTCTGGGTAGGTTTTGGCTTTCTTGACGCTGTTCCTGAATCTGTCTTTTATTATTATGTAATCTATTTGGTTTCACTTCTTGTCTCCAGGGCTTTTTCATGTGTATAATTTCCTTTTCTCTTGCTCAAAGAAGGTGTTGCATATTATTAGTCTGTTTTCTTCGAAAAATTGTATTAATCTTCCTCCTCTGTTATTTCTTTTTCCTAGACCATGATTTCCTATTATGGTCTTATATTTACCTTTTCCTATTTTAGCGTTCATATCACCCATTATAATCAAGATGTCTGATGATTTCACTTGCTTCGTAACTGCGTTTAGATCTTCATAGTATGCCTCTATTTGTTCGTCTGTATTGTTTTTTAACTTTTCATAACTCTCTTTCTTCTGTATTAGTGAAACTAAGCATCTCTCTTTCCCTCTTTCTCTCCTATCTCCTCATACACTACTCTCCTTCCATACCACTCTCCCTCCTCTCTCTTTTCCTCCCCTATCGTTTCACCCTCCCTCGTAATTTTAGCTTCCCTCATAGACTTCCCTACATTGTAACACTTATTTATTCTCGCCATTTACGACTACCATTCTCCTTCCCTCTCCTAGACTTCTCTCTCTCTCTTTCGCTCTCTCTCTTATTCCCTCATATACTTCCCTCCATTGTAACACTTACTAATTCTCTCCATTTACTCCAGTCATATCTACTACAATCTCCGTGACTTCTCTCTCTCTCTCTCCTCTCTCTCTCCTCTCTCGTTCTCTCTCTCACTCTGTCTCTCTCTCTCTTGCCCCCTCTCTCTCTCTCTCACCTATTCTCTCATAGACGTCCCTCCATTGTGACACTTACTCATTCTCGCCTTTTTAGCCTATCACTTCTCTTCCTTCTCCTAGACTTCTCTCCTACCATTCCATCATTCTTCCGCTTTCTCTCCTAACGTTCCAACCTCCATCGTATCTTTAGCTTCCCTCATAGACTTCCCTCCATTGCTTTTTATCTCTTTCAACTTCATTTCCTTCTCCTAGACTTCTCTCTCGCGCTCTCTCTCTCTCTCGCTCTCCCTCTCTTCTAGACCTCTCATCTACCATTCCATCATCCCGCCTCTCTCTGTTTCCAAGCGTTCCGTCCTCCTTCTATTGTAACACTTACTCATTCTCGCAATGTATACCTAGCATCTCTCTCTCTCTTCTAGGCTTCTCACCTACCATTCCATCAGCCCGCCTCTCTCTGTCTCCTAGCGTTCCGTCCTCCCTCCATTGTAACACTTACTCATTCTCGCAATGTATACCTATCATTTTACCATCCTTCCTCTTGACTTCTCTGATGTCTGTATGTAGGTTGTCTATGTGTCTTGAGGGCTGTATGGCGGTTGTCTAGTGTGTCAAGATGGTTGTATGTAGGTTGTCTAATGTTTCGCGATGGTTGTATGTAGGTTGTCGAGTGTGGTATGAAGGCTGTATGGAGGTCGTCTAGTTTGTCATGAGGGTTGTATGTCAGTTGTCTAGTGTGTCAGGAGGGCTATATGTTGGTTGTGTAGTGTGTCGTGATGGCTGTATGCACGTTGTCTAGTGTGTCGTGATGGGTGTATGGAGGTCGTCCAGTGTGTCATGATGGGTGTATGTAGGTTGTCTAGTGTGTCGTGGTGGATGTATTGTAGGTTGTCGTGTGTGGCATGAGGGCTGTATGAATGGTTTCTAGTGTGTCATGAGGGCTGTATGGCTTATGTAAATTTGATGCATGGGCGTGTCAAAAATAAAGTTTGAGAGGTTAAAATTTCAATTTTTTTTAGCGATTTCATTGGCGTAGCCATGGGGTCAAATGGTAAAATAATGTCAGTTGTCTAAACTGACATACAATCCTCATTACAAACTAGACAACCTCCATACAGCCATCATACCACACTCGACAACCTACGTATAACCATCACGAAACATTAGACAACCTACATACATCCATCTTGACACACTAGACAACCTACATACAGACATCAGAGAAGTCAAGGAGAAGAAAGATAAGATGATAGGTATACATTGCGAGAATGAGTTATCATTGGTTATTGGTTATGGAAGGCCTCGGTATCACTGCAAACGAATCATAATCCATAATTGCTCAACCGTCCGTGCCAGTGGAATCATCCGAATTACCAACTCATCTCCCAAACAAAGAAAGGTAACTGCAGTCTCCATCGTAGCAGTCTCGGCACACGCCAAAAGACATAAGGCGAAACCGCGTAGAAAGTGAACACAGTCAACTGTTCCCTGTCATACGATATCATCCTTCATCGCAAACAAGCGGGATATCGAAACAGGATCAAAACGGATGAGACTCACAGCTCACGGTGTGCACAGAGCACTTAACTCAGTAGCTCCTGCAACAAGCCGGACTTGTAATATGAGAAAACTGCAACAAGGAACACCCTTCAGACATAGCCTTCAATGGTTCCTGCCGCCTATCCACCATATACCATGGAAGTTCACGCCCTCCCGAAAATGATGATCGTCATATTGAGAACAAAAAATGTATAGCATTTGATGATGTTAGGACATCGTTCTTGACAGTACACCAACCGAACATAGAAACACACAGGTAGTCGTCGAATTATCACCGTCACACATCAAACAACAGACCTTGCGGTTAGCGTACAACGAACGAAACACGGTGCAAATTCCCAAAGATGAAAATCTTCGGTCGACTTGACGGAGATATCCATTAATGCGTTTCTACATGTAAATAACTTGCGTCAAAAATCCCAAAGTCGGTCATTGCGAGAATGAGTAAGTGTTACAATGGAGGGAGGACGGAACGCTAGGAGACAGAGAGAACGGGCTGATGGAATGGTAGGTGAGAAGCCTAGAAGAGAGAGAGAGAGAAAGAAAGAGAGACGCTAGGTATACATTGCGAGAATGAGTAAGTGTTACAATAGAGGGAGGACGGAACGCTTGGAAACAGAGAGAGGCGGGATGATGGAATGGTAGATGAGAGGTCTAGAAGAGAGGGAGAGCGAGAGAGAGAGAGAGAGCGAGAGAGAAGTCTAGGAGAAGGAAATGAAGTTGAAAGAGATAAAAAGCAATGGAGGGAAGTCTATGAGGGAAGCTAAAGATACGATGGAGGTTGGAACGTTAGGAGAGAAAGCGGAAGAATGATGGAATGGTAGGAGAGAAGTCTAGGAGAAGGAAGAGAAGTGATAGGCTTAAAAGGCGAGAATGAGTAAGTGTCACAATGGAGGGACGTCTATGAGGGAATAGGTGAGAGAGAGAGAAAGCAAGAGAGAAACAGAGCGAAAGAGAGAGTGAGAGAGAGCGCGAGAGAGGAGAGAGAGAGCGTGAAGTCTCAGAGATTGTAGTAGATATGACAGGAGTAAATGGTGAGAATGAGTTAAGTGTTACAATGGAGGGAGGTCTATGAGGTAATAAGAGAAAGAGCGAGAGAGATGTATAGGAGAAGGAAGGAGAGAAGATAGGAGTAAATTGAGAGAATGAGTAAGTGTTACAATGTAGGGAAGTCTATGAGGGAAGCTAAAATTACGAGGAGAGTTTTAACGCTAGGAGAGGAAAAGAGAGAGGAGGGAGGGTGGCATGGAAGGAACCTAGTTTATGAGGAGATAGGAGAGAAAGAGGGAAAGAGAGAATGAGTTATTGAGTTATTTGCGGGTCATCATCATTGCACTCCGAACATGTCCATAGGTGCTCAGATCCCCTCCTCAACAATTCCCTCAGTGTGCAGCGACTGACGACTCCAGTTCTATGTTGGTTGATAAGTCTTCTTACACGGCCACCAAGTTTCTCATTTGTGGCTGTGCCCATCTTAACTCCCATTTCCATCATCCGAAGAAGTGACGTTGATCTGTGTTTATCGAAGTCCTGTGCTTTCCCACATCTCGGAGGGCATTGATGATGTCCGCCCGATCCATCGGTTTGCCCGTCCTCAAAAAAAAGATCTAGGAGAGGGAAAGAGAGGAGAGGGAGGGTGGGATGGAAGGAGAGTGGTCTATGAGGAGATAGGAGAGAGAGAGAGAGATGATTAGTCTCACTAATAGAGAAGAAAGATAGTTATGAAAAGTTAAAGTACGATTATAATGACGCGAGAGAGAGAGAGAGGGGAGAGAGGGAGAAGTCTTGGAGAGGGAGGGAGAGATGGTAGGTCTAAATAGAGAGAATGAGTCAGTGTTACAATGGAGGGAAGTCTAGAAGGGAATAGGAGAGAGAGAAAGAGGAGAGAGTAGAGAGAGAAGTCTATGAGAAGGAAGGAGCGATGATAGGGGTAAATGGTGAGAATGAGTAAGTGTTACAATGTAGGGAAGTCTATGAGACAAGCTAAAAATACGAGGCAGGGCGGAACGCTAGGAGATGGAAAGAGAGAGGAGGGATTGTGGCATGGAAGTAGACTAGTCTATGAGGAGATATGAGAGAAAGAGGGAAAGAGAGATGCTTAGTCTCACTAATACTGAAGAAAGAGGGTTATGAAAAGTTAAAAAACGATCATAGTGACGAGAGAAAGAGGAGAGAGAGAAAGAAGACTTGGAGAATGAAGGAGAGATGCTAGGTATAAATGGAGAGAATGAGTAAGTGTTACAATGGAGGGAAGTCTAGAAGGGAATAGGTGAGAGAGAGAGAGAGGAGAGAGTAGAGAGAGAAATCTATGAGAGGGAAGGAGCGATTATAGGGGTAAATGGAGAGAATGAGTAAATGTTACAATGTAGGGAAGTCTATGAGACAAGCTAAAAATACGAGGCAGAGCTGAACGCTAGGAGAGGGAAAGAGAGAGGAGGGAGGGTGGGATGGAAGGAGAGTAGTCTATGAGGAGATAGGAGAGAGAGAGAGAGATGATTAGTCTCACTAATACAGAAGAAAGACAGTTATGAAAAGTTAAAGTACGATCATAATGAGGCGAGAGAGAGAGAGAGAGAGAGGAGAGAGAGAGAGAGAAGTCTTGGAGAGGGAGGGAGAGATGGTAGGTATAAATGGAGAGAATGAGTAAGTGTTACAATGGAGGGAGTCTAGAAGGGAATAGGTGAGAGAGAGAGAGAGGAGAGAGTAGAGAGTAGAGAGAGAGAGAGAGAAGTCTATGAGAGTGAAGGAGCGATGATAGGGGTAAATGGTGAGAATGAGTAAATGTTACAATGTAGGGAAGTATATGCGGCAAGCTAAAAATACGAGGGATGGCGGAATACTAGGAGAGGGAAAGAAGGAGGAGGGATGGTGGCATGGAAGTAGACTAGTCTATGATGAGATAAAAGAGAGCGAGAGAGAGAGAGAGACAGAAAGAGAGAGTACCAATAACACCGAGGGAGAAGAAAGATCCAATCTTAATGAGCAGAGATAAAATACTAGGAAAGGTTCACCGGAAGACGCTTTCCTCCATTTAAAAACAACTAAATAAAACACGTCGTCAGCAGACAATATATTCACATAAAAATGAAGTCAGCACAAGTGCATAAAAAACTCCAAAGTCAGCACACACCAGACATAAACAGGTCACTTCGCGGGGTCACAGATACGGGAGGTCAACACCCCTATACGAACGGTCATAGTTAACTCCCCCTGCACCTAGAGTACATTAGGTGCGCCGCGCACCTACTATATATCTTTGTTAATTTACGGGTCAAATGATATCAGACCCCTCCTGCTATACTACTCACGGAAGTAATGCTTAACTTAAGGACTTAATAGACGCATTGATGAAAATACCAGTGCTGATTTGATCCAAGATGTCTTAAGAAAGGTGTCAGGTACAATGGATTCTGTTGATTGCAGCCACAAGTTTCCGAAGGTACCGAAGAAGCATTGCTTTACATTGGTGGATATATTTCTTATAAAGTCAACCAAAAAGTTGAGTGCACAGCTGAAAGACATGATTGAATACTGAAAAGTCTTTGGCATTTACTATTGTAACTGAGTCCATTCAGTTTCTAGACCATGGTAGTCTCAAGTAACCGTCTAACTTGGTAAATTTGCAGTCATTCAAAGACTTTTGTCGACCGAGTTAGAGTAACAATTTCGGTCTTATGTGCATCATAAAAAGAAAAATTGCTGAAGAATTATTATTATAGTTAGCGTCCAGCAACACTATGATTGTGGAGTGTCTGGTGCGTGTGATAATGGTTGTCCCATAATGAAAATTTAAGGTTTAATTTCTAGTTTAATTCCAACAGGTGACAAAATATACATGGAAAACAAACCAGTAGAAGAGATCAATCACTTTATCTATCTTGGAAGTCACATTGATCGAGAAGGGGATACGAGCAAAGAAATTAAAATCAGAATAGCTAAAGCAGCAATGTCTTTCAGAAGCCTTGAAAAGTTGTGGAAATCAAAACTTATCAGCACAAACACAAAACTTAGGCTATTCAAATCAAATGTACTATCAACCCTTACGTATGCGTGTGAAAGCTGGAAAACAACAAGAGATATAGAAACAAAGTTGAACGCATTCGAAAATAAATGTCTAAGGAAAATACTTGGTATAGCATGGAACGAATTCAAAACAAATGAGGAAATTAGAGAAATCGCCAATCAACCACTAATATCTTCAGTAATAAAGAAAAGACGATGGTCATACGTTGGACATGTGATGAGAAGAGATAATAACCGAATAGCAAAGCAAGCCCTCATATGGGAAACAACAGGTAAAAGAAAAAGAGGAAGACCCAGGGAGACACTGAGAAGAACATTGATGAGAGAGGCAAGAGCAGCAGGAGTCGGCTCCCTCAATGAGATAGAACTGCTTGCACAGAACAGAGACAGATGGCGAGATTTGATAAAATATCTTTAAAAGAAAACTGCTAGAACAAAAAAATCCATATAGGAGAAGGTGTATCTTGGTCTACGCCCTATGGGCCGGTTACGGCTCGAAAGGTCAATAGATAGATAATGAAAATGCATTGATATTTTTTAAATGTTTTTAAACAATTGCAGAGAAATGCAAATTGAAAATGCACTGATGAAACGAAACAATCTAGGGTTAATAAAAGAAAATTTGCGGCATCGATTGTCCAACACCTTTATCATGACTACTTCTTTTTCTCCTCTTAGAAATTGCTATGGAAATGGATGTGTTAAGTATGTCAGACAAATCACTGGAACATCCCCATAAGTAACTGATGTGAGGCACAACGAGTGCTTCAGCTTCTTTTCTGATTCATATATTTGCTGAACTGTTACAAGATAAATAGATCCTGATAATATAATTAAAGTAAACACTGAATCTGCTCTCTAGGTTATCAGCCTGAAGCTTCCGCGTAAGTATAAATGTGGTAATTGTACTAGTAAATACATACGAGACTAGCTCTAACATGATTTGCAATGAACGTAATAGAGCTGAAAATATTTATTTGGTGAGCTTCCCAGCAGCAGGTTACCTATCTTTTCAACCATGCAAAAAACGTTCCCAGATATTTTAGTTGTTGATCATTCGCTGATGATACTGGGTGTGTAAAAGGGGTTGCGTTTAATTATACCAATTTATCAACGTTCAGCACTTACAATCTGCCACGATCTTACATTGCGTCTACAAAATCTGCTGTTTCATTGTTACCAACAGTGTGTAGTGCAGAACTGTTGATCTAATTAAAAATGGACAAAGCAAATGCAACCTTTTGTCTTTCTCTCATCATCCCATAACCATGAACATCGTTGGTATACCACTGACAGATTTCATCAACCGTCATCATTTTTCTCTCTTCAATCAGTCATTTTTTAAGACTCTGCATACTCGAGAATTATCTATTCTTTGGTATTATCGTTCCATTTCTTTCTCCACCTACCTTTCCTTCTAGCTCCTTTCACAGTTTCTTACGGAATGGTATTCTTGCTAGGCCAAACGATAGTGATACGTGGTCAAAGTATTTTATGTTGCGCTTCTATATAATAGGCAAAAGGTCACCATGCACTACGACTGCATGGTGTATACATTTGTAAACATTTTCATTTCTGATACAAATTAAGTAAGAGATGCTCAAAATCTTATGACAATATTTCATATGGATATCTTGTATTTTTATTTCTGCAACCATGTTGTAAGTGTCCACATTTCGCAAGCGTATAGAAAAAAACTAGGTATATACAGGGTGTTCGTAAAGTCGCAGTGCAGTGAATATTTCTAATATTCAGTAAATGACGTAATCATCATCTACGTACCACAATTTTGTAAACCACATTTATGAACAAACCGCTGCTTCCTTTAAGGTTTTATTTACGTAAAGGACGGGCACTACGCTACTTTCACTGTCTCATTGCTTGAAGGAAATTGTGTTGACGATTGAAAACAGGGTATTTCTGGTTGAGCATGTCTTTCGTAATGGCGGTAAATATACGGATGAGGTCATTAGACAATTCGT
This sequence comes from Megaustenia siamemsis, assembly GCA_032433765.1. Taxonomy (NCBI): domain Eukaryota; kingdom Metazoa; phylum Mollusca; class Gastropoda; order Stylommatophora; family Ariophantidae; genus Megaustenia; species Megaustenia siamemsis. Next base: position 19,944,827 of record JAVIAB010000102.1, read on the forward strand.
GAGGAAATTTCCAGACTCACAAGTCTCTCACCGAAATTCTGTTACAAAATTGATCAAAAAGTTTCGTGAAACCGGTAGTGTGGTAGATGCATACCGATCTGGAAGACCTTCAATTTCACAAGACCAAATTATGGAACTCCAAGACAGAATTACAAAGAGTCCAAATGCATCTTTAAACCACTTGTCTCAACAGGTGCAAATATCTAAGAGTTCTGTTCACAAGGTTTTAAGAAGTGCACTACACTATCGTCCATACAAATTAACTGAAGTGTCTCAACTCCAAGAAAGAGATTATGAATCCCGTTTAAACTACTGCACGTGGTTTCAGAATTTTATTTTAGAACATGGCGCTGCCATCCTTGACGTCACTTTTTTCACTGATGAGGCCTGGTTTCCTTTATCCGGTTATGTGAACAGTCAGAACAATCGGCTGTGGAGCAGTGAAAACCCCCATGAATTTCATCGTGCCGCTTTACGATCAAAAAGTCGGAGTGTGGTGCGTTATAAGTCGTATGCGGATAATAGGACCAATATTTTTTAATGAAACAATAAATGCAGAACGTTACCGTACTTTAATTCTGGAACCGTTCATAGCACACCTTACAGAACGGGAAATTATGGAATCCTGGTTTCAGCAGGATGGGGCAACAGCACACACAGCCACAACAACACTCAATTATTTAGAAAGCATATTTGCAAATCGCATTATTTCACGTGGAATCTGGCCTGCTCGTTCACCAGATCTAACACCCCCAGATTATTATCTGTGGGGGGCATTGAAGGGGAAATTTTATGAAAATAATCCGCAGACAATTAATGACCTACAGACTGAAATAGTAGACAAGATTAAACAAATATCACCAGACATTATTCTGAAGGTTTTCGCAAATATTGAAAGACGAATCACGACATGTCTTGAGGCCCGTGGTGGACATTTTAAACACATGCTTTAGGCACAACTTTATTGTGTTAATACCAACATTACCCATTATAAGCTCGCCGATAGCAGTCAAGTATATTTGAATAATACCATTTATTTTACAATTTGTGTGACGCATTAGTTAACCGCATTTCTGGTGACGTTTTTTCTTTAGAGAGTATAAATTCACTGCACTGCGACTTTAAAAACACCCTGTATAAAGGTGTATCACTCCTCGGCCATGTGGGAATGTTAAACGCCAAATTATGGAAAAACAGGCTGAAACCAATAATAGAACTACAGTTAGGCGATTCTCAAATGGGGTTCCGAAAAAACAGAAGATATACTTACGCTCTATTCACCCTAAAACAAATAGCAGAAAAGACGACAGAACACAATCATAATGTGTACTTAGCTTTCATTGACCAGGAAAAAGTATTCGACCGTGTAAATAGAAAATAACTATGGGAGATACTAACAATATACGGAGTAAGGCAAAATCTAACCAACCTCATTAAAAGTCTCTACATCAACAGTAGCTGCACAGTCAGAAAAGCAGCAGGTTACAGAGACCACTTCAAAGTTAAATCAGGAGTAAGACAGGGCTGCGCATTATCCCCCCTATTGTTCACTATATACATGGACTACAAACGCAAGTTACCCAACCTATCAGAGACAGAGCAGATCAACGAGCTTCTATTTGCAGACGATAAGGCACTAATACATGGTAAAATAGAAGAGCTACAAGAACACTTAAATAGATTCAACAGCACAGGCACAAAATACAAATATGAAAATCGACATCAACAAAACAGAATTTATGAATATCGCAAATGAGAAACAGAACATCAAGATAACTATATACTGCAGGCAACTAAAACAAGAAAAAGAATTTGAATACTTAGGAATTCTAGTTACAAACGAGAATTCACAAACAGCAGAAATATACACAAGAAGCAGCAAAGCCTGTCAAATCATTGGACAGCTATTACCACTATTCTCCAACAAAGAAATAACTCTGGAGGCACAATAGACACTATGTAAAAAGTAAAGTACCCCCGTCACGCCAAGTGGTGTATAGGGAATATGATGGGGGTTAATGACCATAAATTTTACAGACCTTCAGCACATGATTTTTGGGGTAATGTGGTTGGTATTACGCCCGTGCCGCTTTACTTTCCCAGAAAAAATCCGGTACCCATTAAAGGCTGGGTGAACCTGGAAGCCATCGGTTGGGATCGAACCCTACATCTTGTCCTTTGCAGTCCAGTTCACTAACCACTGAGCTATCGCGGCTCCCTAGACACTATGTAATACAATATTTATTTATTCCAACGTTCAGAACCCTATATCCAAGGACAATAAGAAAAATAAACACTACCGAGATAAAATGTGTTAGACGAATGACCGGAAACAGCCTGAGAGATAATATCAGAAATAAATAACTGACACAAAAGCTAGGAATAATCCCTGTCTTAGAAAATATAAAGAAAAAACATATAAAATTGTTTGACCACGTGATAAGCCGAAAGATCAAAACGCAACACAAATAGCCTTCAATAAACGTTCCAAGAACACCAGACCCAAGAGTTGACCATGAAAAAGATGGATTGGTGGAATATTATAAACACTAGGAAACATAACAGAAGTAGAGGCGAACAGAAGAGCAAAGGACTGCTAATTATATCTCCCCGCGGCGTTGAAAGGCAAATGAGGAAAAAAAGGAGAAGGTGAAGAAAAGAAAAACTGATATATAAATTGTGTGCAGCAGCATGATTTTAGAGCCAAGAGATATTGCACATCTGGTTGGTGCGGTGGCCAAGATGACCACTTAATCAAATCAGGTTCATGCCTTATGACATTTTTGCTTCAATGTAGGTTTCAAGTAATTCTTTCTGGTTTTGATTTTTGTTTATGGATTCAGCGGTAGTAAGTTGCACTGCTCTAACCACAAAATCAACATAGTTTAACGCTCATTCGCTGAGATAGTGCTGCAAGCGACTGGCCTTGGAGCGTAGTGGAATGGTACCAGGCACCGACTTTGCCCTGGGGCGGGTAGTGTGATCTGCGTTCTACATCAAATTTGCCACTAATTGGACTACTGTTGAATCGAATGCTTCACGGGAGGTCTGACTTCATTTATGGGACAGCGTTTCTTGGTGCATGCTCACTGATCATGAAGTCTACACCGGAAATGGCGCGGGCGAATGGAGATTGTGTTGTCCGTGACGGCGGTTACGCCGGAAGTATTCAGTTTGAGCTGCGCGTCATTTATACAGAATTCAGCACTTTCAATAGAATAGTATTAACGTAAAAACGCACTATTTTTACAGAACGTAACACATTCAGTAGAAGAGTATTAACGTAAAAACCCACTGTTGTTACAGAACGTAACGCATTCAGTAGAAGAGTATTAACGTAAAAACGCACTGTTTTTTACAGAACGTAACGCATTCAGTTGAAGAGTATTAACGATCAGGATGAACAGTTTTTTGTTTGGTGGAACGGGGGCTGAGCAGATATGTGAATGCCTCCCCTGCGGTGAAACCATTCTGTTCTGAAGTCTAAATTCTTTAAAGCCAAGAGGAATGTTCTTTTCTTTCCAAATAGGTTTTAGCTGTGCAAGGATTGCTGTAGTGTGCGCCATTCTAGCCGATATTTCAGAGTTTGGAGCTTCATCCCTAAAAATGTAAACCAAGTATTTAAATTTGTCAGCTTTATCTTTAAAAGTTAGTTCTTGTACATTTATTTTTATTTTTGCAATAACGCCTCCAGGGTTATTAGTCATCAGTTTATTTTTCAGCATTGATTTCCGTGCCAAGTGCAGCAGATGTTTTATCTATCTGTCTTATCAAGCCTGTTAGTTCTTTTTCTATTCTTGCTAATACATCTATGTGATCGGAAAACCACATGTTGTTAATACTTCTGCCACCACTACTGACAGTACCGTCAAGGTCTTTTAAAGCAAAAATCATGATTCTTTCATAGAAGATGTTGAAAAAGGTAGGTGAAAGGTATGCAGTCTTGTCAAACTCCAGTTGTTGTTTTCGAACCATTCCCCTCGATATGAATTTATAAGTATTCCGTAGCGGTTTCGTTTAAATGTTTATTACAGCCAATAATGTTGACGTCGTAATTGTACATCCTCATCGTCACCCAAAGGACCGCCTGCCAAATTCTATCAAATGCTTTCTTAAAGTTTATGAACACATGTTATAGATCTTGTGCATGTCTGTGTTAGTCACCTCTAGTGACTCGGGCAGATGGTGCTCGTAAACCTGGGAGGGCCGACCATCTAAGGGCAGAATTCCCCTACAGAAAAGATCATTTGTTGCCTTGCAGGAAGATTGGAGACAATCAAAGGCTAAGGAAAGTAAACGTGAATAAAATGCTGGCTGAAATCGGGTGCACTGGGCCACTGGCGCAGAACACAGTGCAACGTTTTAACGGGTGTTCAATCAGAGTGGATCTGGCAGACTCTAATTGTGATGTTCTGTCTGTGGGGGCGATCAACACACTTAACCTGACAGCTGACTTCATGTGAGAGTCTGGAATCCTACTCTGATTGAGCCCTGATCGCAGAGAGAGAGATCTTGTTCTATTGGAGATATTTCTGGCAGAGAATTTTAAGATTGAATATTTGCTCTGTTATAATTCGACCTGCACGAAAGCCTTACCTGTACCTCTGTAATGAATTTTTTTTTCAATTGTCTTATTCTAAAGTTGCAAGATTTTCTCTACAATTTTAAGATATAACAAAAACAACCTTTTAAATATACTTAGTGCATTCAGTCTCAGTTCGAACAGTAAGGAAACAGAAGTAGTGGTCATATCGAAGAAACAATCATCATCAGCATGCAGCATAAAAATAAACAGGACAAATCTGAAGTGCAACGCGTCAAATACTTGGGCACAATAATAATATCAGATGGAAGATGCACCACCAAAATAATAGCTCAGGCCAAAATAGCACTTCAGAAAATGAAAAATGTCTTATGCAACAAATCTCTATCTATAGAAGTGAGGAAGAGAGTTCATCGTTGAATAGAGCCAAATCTGACTTATGTATACATGTTCTTGCCAGATGGGACAGTGTCTTCTCCACGATTTTAAGGTTCGTTCGTCTCTACGCCGTTTGTCAACCACAACACTGACACAATGCACTATTTAAAAGTCCAATCATAGAATATGACTTGAGTTTACTATCTGACACTTGTCAAGTCACACAACAAATAAAAAACCAGCGATTTACTTTGCGCTTGGCTGTTCACATATGCAATACGCCGCATGCACTTTTCAATACAGTCGTGCCTTCCTCACTCTCACACTCTGATTGTCTATACTGAGAAATCTAATTAATAAGTAACTGGAAAACCAAACTATAATCCAAACCTAAAACTGCCTCGACTTTAAACACGAGACTTACTTTTCCACTATTATCACTCTAGCTACACTTGGACTCTCTCTAAGTCATAAAAAACTTCGGTAGTTCATGTCCTCTAGGACCCAACTAGTCAACGCATCGGCACTGTGTATTGTCAACAATGAACTGTGATCACTGGATATCTGGTCAGATCTGGTCAGGATTTTTCCTATCAAGTCCAGAAGTCAGGGAATCTCTTACTCTTTACGTAAACTATGACGAAAGAGACACAATGCTTTTGCAATGCTTGGCATGCAAATCGGTTTCTAGTTGAAAACAGCTCAATCTACAATATTGCTGAAAGCGTTGTACAGCGGCCAAAAACGTACACATCTGTAGTCTGCACCAGACTACACACGGTTAAATCTGCTCATTGCAGAGCAGCATGACGGTGCTGGTGTCTGTAGATGGAGATAATGGGAAAATATCGAAAGAGATGCAACACTCCATCCCCTACACTGACTCTCTCTCCAACTGCCCAACTCAATCTCCTCGACAACCCACGTCATCACATGCAACGTCACTTTATGACCGTTTCGCACTGTCTTGCACTATCACCGTATCTAATCATTTTGCCGTGCAATTTCCCCTTCTACACATGGAAGCGAATTATGGACAGTAAACAAACAAATTAAAAGATGATTAGAAGCCACAGAGATGGGATTTCTCAGAAGAATGTTGAAAGTTCCCTGTAAAGCTAAAAAAACTAATGAAGATATTCTCAAAGAGATCAACACAAAAAGGGAGCTCATAAGAAACATCATAATGAAACAATCAGCATTTTTCGGGCACACCATGAGAAGAGAAAAGTTAGAATACTTGGTTACAACTAGCAAATTACTAGGAAACGATCGCGAACGACAAAGAGAGAAAATACTGGATAGCTTGGTGTCATGGCATGGAAAACAGTCTACAACAGAACTGATACGATTCACGGTAGATAGAAGATTGTGGAAGAACATGATCGCCTACGCCAACCGGTATGGCACTTGATAATGACAATGAATACTTTCAGAAAGTAAATACACCGCATCGGTTTTTTTGGGAACCGCTAATTCAAAAAGTATGAAATTTTTACACAGTTTATAGTATATGTCATGTAAATATATGTATCATTCAAAGTAATTCCCATCCATTTGTACACAGCTTTAAGCCAGCGGCAACAAGTGCATGTATTCCTAGCCTTTACCAGTCTTTGTCTTGATTGTGTAGTCATTTCTTCGCTGTATGAATCATTCCTTCATCATCTTTAAACCTTGTTGCACGGAGGACATCTTTAAATGCAAAAAAGAGATGGAAATCAGTGGAGTGTCAAATCAGGGCTGTATGGTGGATGGGGGAGTACAGTCCAACCCAATTTGGTGATTGCTTCCTGTATTGCCAGACCTATGTGAGGACGTGCATTGTCGTGAAGCGTCTGCTGGATTTTTGTGTTGCCGAGCTCTGCGAAAAACGTTGAATAATTTTTTTTCAATATCTTAATTCCAGCCTGCGACTGGAAATTGATTGTTTCTCCTCTTGGGCGTAGCATCTGTACGAATCTCCACCTTCAATGCCCCAGAAGACAGTGACCATGACATTTCTAGCTGAAGTCTTGAATTATTTTCTTCGTGGTGAGTGCGGATGATGCCACTCCATTGACTGTCTTTTTTCTCATGTTCAAAATGACGTGCCCAGGTTTCGTCCCCTGTAACAATCTTAGCCAAAAAGCTCTCTCCATCAACATTGAAACGTTCCAACAGTTCAGAAGAAATTGCTTTTCTTTGTAATCGGTGCTCATTTGTGAGATTTCGTGGAATACACCTTGCACAAACCTTAGAGAATCCGAGAGTTTTATAATTGTATTTGCACTACCAATGTTGACTGACAACTTTAAGGCCAATTGTTGAGTAATGATGCGCTTATCAGCAAGAATAAAACCCTAAGTGCATTTCAAAATTTCCTTAACTGGTGGCTGTGGCAGGCCATCCACAGCGCGGCCGATCAAGAAGCTCTGTATATCCGCTTTCCGACTCTTATTCTCTGAGCCCAACAACTTACTGTGCTCCTGTCGACTGCAAAACTTCCATACACATCACATAAGCTTCATAATAGTTTCCTTCTCTAAAACAAGAAATTCTATCACAATTCGCTTCTTATAACGCAAGTTGCGAACATGCTCCATTTCAAACTGGATACAAATAATAATGCATAAATATTATTATATAGGGAACTTCCGAGGCGATAATCGGGAATAACAGAACAAAGAAGTATGTGTTAGCACTCGGAAAAAATGACAGACAAACAACAACAGAAAAAAACAGAGAACAATATATGGTCCGAGTGCTAACACATACTTCTTTGTTCTATTATTCCCTATTATCGCCTCGGAAGTTCCCCATATAATAATATTTATGTATTATTATTTGTATCCAGTATATAACCACTGGAAACTACTATTCGTTTAGTTTCGTCCAATAAATGTTTGTCTGCAAAACAAGTATACAGCCCTACTGGGAGATACTTGCATTAATAGGAAAGTACAGAAATACAAGTTATTTCCGATCTGTGATCGTAACCCTATGCTATAGTCATGGCAACGCGAGTAGTGGGAGCCGTGGGTTAGACACATATGATGTAACAAAGACAAAGAGTAAAATACCCTGCGATGTCATTTACCCTTTAAGTACAAGAGTTATATAGTCAAATACCACCACTTTCCCATGGTGGAGAGTGGTGGAACCTCTGGAGAGAGTGATGCAATGATATATATGTATAGGACTTGTATAGTACATGAAGGGGTGGGTAGTTGATGGATAATTAATGACTCATATAATGGACATCAGTGTTTCCCGCCATTATCAGCTTCCAATAGGAGCTAGTGTGTGTGTGTGTTGTCCGGCTATAGACCACGCCCACTCCGGAAGTGAAACTACCATATTAGGGAGTAGTGATACGTTAGTTATTTCATAGATGTGGTGAGCATATATACATATAAAAGTAATAAATTAATAGTTATTATATCTACGTAGACGTAAATGGGCCCGTATTTAAGATATGGACCATAATCAGGTGTATATACATACATATATTGACAAATCTTGCTGGCGGTATGATGGACAGTCATTTTCTCCCACCGTGGCACATAATGACCCAATCAATGAAGATTGCGCGTGAGTTTATTGCTTATTTTTTCCAGCGCGTGCGGAACGCTAACGGGTTGTTATGTAAAAAAGGCGCGTACACGATTTAATATATTCATTCGCCTTGTGTCGGTCAGTCAGTCACGAGGTACCCACAGTGATAACACTGCTAGATACGTTTCCGTATCTATAAATCTACCAACAGAGCCTCACTGATATTATCCTACCAGAGCTGTAAATCTAACAGTAGATAACCACAGGTGTTATACTGAAACACCGTCGGAGAAGCTAGAGGACCAGCCTTTAAAAACCAACATTATAAGAATACAGGTAAGTTGACAGTTTGCTTAAAATACATAACAATGTGTGTTTATTATCATAGTTTCATTAATGGAAATTAATTACGTAACATATAGGAACGTGTTCGGTAAATGTTGTAACGGTCACAGAACAAAGCTGTTACGAAATAGAGTCCACGGTGTCGTATCCTTTTCGTTAGAGAAGTCTAGGAACTTTTTCCAACCTCCGTGTTTTACAAGCCAGTCTCCGAATAATCCACCGATAAACATCCCGGCAAAGAAAGCGAAGTTCTTTTCCAGAGAAGATATATCTGTATCAGAATCGTAAAAGTCTTTGACATGGTTCTTAATTAACCGATAAGCCAGCGTATAAATAATTACGAGCCGCCCAAAGTTTAAAATTCCATCTGAAACCATATAAACAACAATGGTTGCAAACGAGGCGTAAATATCCTTATCACCGACTCCCAGAGTTATACCAGCGAATAACGAGTCATATCTCTCTGATACCGTATAGACTAGTTTAGCCATTGACTTATAAAACGTGGAAAGCTTCTTTTTAGTCTTATCGCAAGTGTGAATAATATCAACAGCTAATACCACAAATTCGTTCGAAATTGTAGACACATACATTTTACAATCAGAACTAGTCATTTTCGAATCCATGTAAGATAAATTCAGAAGCGCGCGTGGTACGTGAAATCAATAATGTGAAACATGTCTGGACATGTTCGGCTATACATTACGCGTGAATCACACAAACTGAGCGATGTGTTAAATTTTCATGGGTCTTATAGGCCAGGGTCCTCTGATTGGGATAGAGACTCAAATATGTCTATAAAACCTTTAGTAAACACCTAGATACCCGCTCACTGTCAAAAATATAATATTTAAAACTAACTGTTAATGGATGCGTGTTTTAGTTAATGAAAATCATGTAGATGTTGGTTATGTGTTTTGAGTGGAAAGATTAAAGTACTGATAAGGGAGAGCGATGGACAGAGAGAGAGAGAGAGAGAGAGAGAAAGAGGGAGAGAGAGAGATTGAGAAAGAAAGAAAGAAAGAAAAGAACAAAGAAAGAAAGAGAGAAAGAAAGAAAGAAAGAAAGAAAAGAAAGAATAAATAAATAAAGAAAGAAAGAGAGAAAGAATGGAAGCATGCCGATATACCAACGGTTGACGCTTAGAGAGAGTTTATAAGATAACCGCTCACTGACAAAGATATAATATTTATAAGTAACTGTTAATGGATGCGTGTTTTAGTTAAGTAATAAGTATGTAGATGTTCGTTATGTGTTTTGAGTGGAAAAATTAAACTACTGATAAGAGAGAGCGAGAGAGAGAGAAAGAGAGCGAGAAAGAGAGAGAGATAGAAAGAGAGAGAAAGAAAGAAAGAAATAATAAAAGAAAGAAAGAGAGAAAGAAAGAAAGAAAAGAAATAATAAAAAAAGAAAGAAAGAAAGAAAGAAAGAATCGAAGCATACTGATACAGCATTGGCTGACGGTTAGAGAGAGTTTATAAGATACCCGCTCACTGACAAAGATATAATATATAAAAACAACTGTTAAAGGCTGCGTGTTTTATTTAATGTGAATCATGTAGATGTTGGTTATGTGTTTTGAGTGGAAAGATTCAACTACGGATAAGGGAGAGCGATGAAGAGAGAGAGAGAGAAAGAAAGAAAGAAAAGAAAGAAAGAAAGAAAGAAAAGAAAGAAAGAAAGAAAGAAAAGAAGGAAAAGAAAGAAAGAAAGAAAGAAAGAAAAGAAAGAAAAGAAAGAAAAAAAGAAACAGTTGAAACGGACTGATATAGCGGTGGTAGACGCTGAGAGACAGTTATAATAAACAAGCGAAAGCGGAGGAATGAGTCATATCTGGCTATAGCGTTTATGATAGTGAGAGCGACGGATGAGTGTTGAGTTGTACGAGGATGGTGTAAGACATGGGAGCTGGTGAGGTTATTTGTGCTAATGAAGTGGTCGATAACTAATACCTGTCTAGTAACATATAGTATGTGTGCGTGCGTGCATGTGTGTGCGCGCGTGCGTGTGCGAGCGTGCACGTTATATATGTATACTATTTCAATGTATTTTTGGTACGCACACTAAATGCATGGTTTTATCTCGTTGACAGATGGCCTCACGTAACGAACTTGTAAGCAGACCACGCCACGTTTGTGAAACGTGTGGGAAAAGCTTCACACGTCGGGATGCTCTAGCCAGACACGTAGATAGTGCTCACGGCCAACAGAGGTACCCGTGTCTTATATGCGGCTGCATCTTTACAAGATCCACAAATCTTACAAACCATGTGGCGAAAAAACACGCAGCATGTGCAACTATATCACCGGCACCAGCACCGGCTACATCAAGGGCCCCGACAGTATTCTCTGCAACAGACAACAATGTTGCAGAGACCGGGGATGAAGAACACTCTAGAAAGAAACCCCGAGTAGATAACACTCGTGGGGGTGAGCAGCCTACACCTAGAGACAGTACAGAGCACATATCATCCGTACACATTAATACTTTTTACTCGTGTAAAGACTGCGGGAAAATATTTACTACCCAAAACCATCTTGCTCGGCATGTAGACACTGTTCACAATAAACATACGTACCAGTGTCCTCTATGTCCATGCGAATGTACCAGATAGGACAATCTAAGAACAAATATTAAAAACAAACACCAACTAGCGATATCAACAAGTACAAGCTCAGCATCCTTACAAGAATATCAACCTCATCAATCACCTCTGCATCAGCAGCATCAACCTCCGCCGCCTCATCACCATCAACCTCCTCCGACTCAGCGGCTGAACCAACAAATAAGAGGAAGCGGAATAATGAACAATCGATAGAGCGTCAACACAGCAAGAAGGCGCGAACGGATCATGAATTAGACAGTTTAGCTAGTTTACCGACATATGTTAGACAGGTCTATGTCGACAACTGACCTGCAATAAGGTCACATAGTAATAATAACAGACATCTGTCAGTGCACACGATGTTCCATAAGCCAAATTCACAGATACTGCCAAACTGGCCAAACATTCTAAATCCCATCTTTAATAACCAAACACGCAGATTTAAAATAAATTATTCTCACAATTTCATCTTGAGGAATAAAGAGAACAATGACCTTCGGTTGTTCCATAGTAGTTTCAATAATAGTTTAATTCTTTCAACTCCGATGGTTATCAATAACAGAGCAGATTTTGATAGCTTCCTTTCCCAACTACAAGATAGCGACCCCTTAAACCACGCAAATCATAACAGACCTAGCAGCAAATATGCAAATAATTGAAACCGTTCCCGCTACAACATTCTAATTCTATCATTTCGTAGAATATCCTATCGGGTGTCTAATCACCGAGCTCCCACTGCACATTACAAAAAATAAATTCATTTATACATTACAAAATAACATAAAAGGACCAGCCTATACTGATAATTTCTGTTTCTTTAGATGCGTAGCGTTATTTAGGGGTAATTTAGTAATTAGTTTCTTAATCACTTACACAGACCCACTCGCGATCTCCTGAAACAGTGTCAAGAGAATCAGGGTTTAGATATTGACGACTAGTTCTCTGGTGTAACGTTAGCGCAGATTCCCTCTCTAGAAAAGTGTTTTGGTATTAACGTGGACGTCTTCACTTTTGACAATGACCAAGCCCTGTCCCCAATGGTAAGAGGTAGTACGACTTATAGCGACACATTACGAGTTCTATTTTACGAAGAACATTTTATGTTATATAGCGGACATAGATAAGGCGGCCCGGGCTTTTTCTTGTCCTAAATGTGGAAAATTGTGGAAAGAATGTTGGCTTTTGGATAGACACGAGAAGACATATACCGGGGATAAGCGAAAAGACAAGTATGTCGGAGGAGTTATTAGGAACCAAGAGGGTATACTCGAAACGATAGCTAATCGGGGTATAGAAGTTCCTAATAATTACGTGTATCCCTACAGAGCGACGTACGATTATGAATGTTACTTTAGTAATGTACCGACGACAGATGGAAACACTAGTAATGTCACCGAATATGTAGCCACGCATATTCCAATTCCTTGTGCCGTAGCTAGTAATATTCCGGGTTATGAGAAACCGATATGTATTGAGGTGATTCTCAAAAATTAGTGAGTAAAATGATAGATTATCTATAGACATTAGCGAAACGGGCATATATAATCTTACGCGACAGTTTCAAACAGGTTTTTGACAGTTTAAGAGACAGGGGTGACTGTAGTGACCTCATAGGGAAACTCGAGTCATACTTGAAAGAGCTCCCCGTTATAAGGTTCAACTCTGGAAAGTATGATCTAAACGTTATCAAACCATATTTAATAAGACACTTCGTAGCAGCGGCGAACAAAGTAGAAAAAGCGAACGAAGAAGAAGAAGAAGATGACGTTGAAGAAGATAACGTTGAAGAAGATAACGTTGAAGAAGAATTGAAAAATGATGACGATGAAGAGGAAGATGATGAAAAAGAAGAAGAAGAAGAAGATGAAAAAAGAAGAAGATGAAGGAAAGCCGAAACAAAACAAAACTAAAAAAGTGGTGACCTCACCCTTCAAGTTTATCGTTAAGCGCAATAATAATTTTATGTGCATCTCCACCAGACGACTAAAGTTCTTAGATATTATAAATTATCTCGCCCCGGGGTTTTCTTATAGTAAATACTTGGCGGCGTACAAAATTAAAGAGACTAAAGGCGTATTTTGTTACGAGTATATTACGAACCTAAACAAGTTAGACGAAACCTCTCTTCCCCCGCATGAGGCCTTCTTTTCTACGCTTAAAAACTGTATTGCGGGGGAAGAGTACGCGTATTGTAACAAGATATGGGCGGACAATAACATGTCCACTCTCAGAGATTTTCTTGTTTGGTATAACAATAAGGATGTTGGGCCCTTCCTACTCGCATTAGAGAAACAAATATATTTTTACGCGGGTTTAGGTGTAGATATGTTTAAGGACGCCATTTCAGTCCCCGGTGTGACGTTAAGATACCTCTTCAACACCATACCTAATAACGTAGTCTTTTTGTTATACGTTTCGTAAACGCGAGGCAGAGCTTCATAAAACACTTAGAGACAATATAGTGGGTGGCCCGAGCATAATCTTTCATCGCCACCACGAGAAGGGCGAGACTCGAATCAGAGGTAATGCTCAAAATGTAGTAGATGGTCTTAAAGGCTACGACGCAAACGCTCTGTATCTCTGGGCGTTGATGCAGAAAATGCACACTGACTTTCCAATTATACGAAAAGTTGAAGACGGGTTTAGACAACGTAAAGTTAATTATTACGATCAGCAGAGTAGAGAGTGGTTAACGTGGGTAGCTCACAAACACAACATTGAGTTGCGAACTCAATACAACGGGGGTGAGGTACCACTGGGACCTCGTAGGATTAGAGTGGATGGCTTCAGTCAAAAGACTAATAAGGTCTTTCAGTATCATAGCTGTTTAGGGCATGGTCACAAAGACTGCGTGCTTACTCAAGGACTCACTAGTAACTCCAAAAACAAGAAATCCTTGTCCGAGCTATACGACAAGACCCGCGAAATTCGCGAATATTTAACCAACGACGTTGGAGTTGAAGTGATTGAGATGTGGGAATGTGAGTGGCAAGAGCTAAAGAAAACCGATAAATATGACAGATTTATGAGTAGGGAATATATTCGAGGTGGAAATGTTAAAAAAGACGACGAGGTGGGGCCTTCCGCTACAAATCGGCTACTTTGTGTATCAATACGCCAAGCTACGGATGTTACAATTTTATTACGATTTTTTAGACCGGTTCGTAAAGAGATCATACTTTCAGTTGTGTGAAATGGACACTGAAAGCCTGTATTTGGCATTAAGTAAACCTAGTTTAGCTGACGCCGTTAGACCGCCTTTACTCGAAACTTTTTATAACGAGTACGATCAGTGGTTTCCCTCATAGACCTGAAGCTTTCATCGGGAGGAGTTTGTTAGGAGTAAAGGTAAAGTTAAGGTAGATTGTCGAGACTGCGAAAAAAAAACAAAATTGTACCATAAACGTACCCCCGGTTTATTTAAGTTAGAGTACGAAGGGGATGGTATGGTATCGTTATGTAGTAAAACATACCACTGTTTTGGAGATTACTCAAAAACTAGTACTAAAGGGCTTAGCAAACATCACAATAAACTAGACAAAGATATATTTATGAAGGTTAACAAGACACAACAGGCGTAGGGAGGGAAAAATGTGGGGTTTAAGCGATAAAAATCGTGTGTCTATACATATACACAGCACAGAAAGTCTCTCTCTTATTTCTACATCAAACGCCGTGTGCACAACGACAATGTGACGACTTTCCCGTTAGGTATATATAGTATTTATATACAATGATTCTTCTGTGATAGTTTATGTACAATGATATTGAACATATGTTTGTGTCGTTGTCACGATTATATTGTATTAAAAATGTATTTTAAAAAATGCATGTTGTTTTTTCTATTGTATATAAATGTAATGTGGTACTGTCTCGTAAGAATAATATGGATACTATCAGTGTCCTTGGTGTACTACCAGTAAACCTGTGTGTAAAACAGAAAAACGAGTTACAACATCTATGACTTTCACATCTATACAACCCATTATATACGTACACATAAATGACAAATAACACGAGGCATGTTTTGTAATTTATATATATATATATTTTATTGATACAACACAACACCGATACTGCGTATGCAGTACATCTAGACACGACATAAAAACACAACATCTAAATGTTCAGCCTCAGCCTCTTTCTTCTTCTAAGATGACCAGGGGCAATCGTTGTTAGTGGTTGATTCTTTTCAATGTTGTCAGTATCGTATACGGGAGGCCTGTAAGAACCATTATTTATCGAATAAGGATCGTTGCATGCTGATGTAGATACTGGAAGTCTATGATCGGGCTTGGTCGATGGCTCGTTCGAGGGAAGAGGGTGTAGTGTTGCATTAGCCTCGAGACGAGCACACTCGGCCAATAACTCTTCCTGCATAGCCACGAGCTGTTCATTTCTTCTAAGATGACCAGGAGATAGTGCTGGTGTTGGCTGAATACTTTCGAAGTTGTCAGTATCGTTGAAAGGAGCCATGTAAAAGCCAGTATTTATCGAAAAAGACTCGTTACTCGGCGACGTAGATACTGGAAGTCTGTGATCTAGGCTGATCTCGGGTTCGTTCACTGTATGAGTCTCTGGTTTTGATGCAATGGCTTCGAGACGATCATACTCGGCCAATAACTCGCCCTGCATAGACACGAGCTGTTCAAATTCTGAACGATTCAACGTGATCCCAAACTTGGTGGGATATTTTAAATTCGCTGGCCCGAAAAATTTTCGAATATAGATCATAGTCGACCCTTTGTATGAAGACAGACGCTACTTTCAGCCCTGCAGCCAATGGTTTGACCATTTCACGATCTGCTGTAACGTAGACCCAGCTAATGGGTACATCGACAACTGATGCAGCCGCGGTGTTTGTCAGCATCTTCTGTATCTCAGCACTGAACGATGTGTGACTGGAGCTTTCTCACTCGCGACTTTTATAGCATAAGTCAGATCCGGTTTAGTCCGGATTTTTAAAAACTAAAAAATTCGTGTCCAGACTTGTCTGCGATAATTTTAGCCACTGACGTCATTGCACTAGAAATTTTAAATTTTGCGCCAAAAGTTTTGGTACGAGTAGTCGATACACGATTCGATCGTTTATGTGTTGTCTGGTGGATGAGGTAAACGGCATTAAGACCCTTTGCATTGATCCTCCTCGAGTCTTAATCAGTAGAAAATACACAGAGTACAGTCCACACGCGTTACTAACAAGATCTTGTAACTGGCGCGAGTTGTAGATGAGAGGTCTGTTCGAAATCCTCTCGATAAAATCGATGATCTCGTTATGTCTGGGAAAAAACCCGAAACTGTCGAAATACTCAAACTGCCCCATCGCGTTGTAGTAGAGGGCGACCCAGTGAGAGCCCGGTCTCCAACTCGGATCGGTATTAAATACGAAGGCTGCGGTTTTATTGGGATCGATATAGCGAGGTAACCGATCGCGAGCCACTACGCTAACAATGGAACACCGTCTCACAAAAATGTCAGACATAAGTACGTTGAGAATATCCTTCGTGTTCATTGTCGAAGTGTTTACGCTGTGTAATCTGTAAGAATCTGTCTCGTTTTAGAGATCTCCAACACGGAATCCAGTTCTGGGTAAACTAGGACCTGTATATGATTAGGCGTGATCGTCGCAAATTTGAGCTCGATGGCGACGGGTCCTGATTTTGCCAGCTCTAATTGTTCGGCGTTCAAAAGACTAGGGCTGAGATTGAATGCAAAAAGAGTGTAGGCGTTCTTGAAGTCGTTATAATCTATTCCATTACCAGCGTCTGTTCCCACAAGACCCAACGCCAGCATGGACTTGAAGTAGGCGCGAGCGTACTGGCCGCGGTGAAATTCGGTAGATAGAGGTTTACCCCAAATACTATGACCGGCGACGGTGATGTTTAAGTAGGTAAGGCCAAAGTTTTTAAAATTGAAGGGGTTGGTGTCGTAACTTCCGTTAAATGCAGCCTAGTCCAGTAAGCCGAGGACTAGTCGCGTTGGTGTTTGGGTCAGGAAAAGGTTGTCTTGGGAATGAGATAACATGCCTTTAAGAATGGCAAATGTTTTAATCATAACTCTCTTCATGGGGTATCACGCATTGCCTCGTAAGAGAGCCTTTTCGTGAGCCAGCGAAATGGCCGGATTAACTGAGGCTTTCCTCACCAACAGGGCGGCGTAAGTGATGACACTTTTATAACCGACAGTTTTGTCGTGAGCTATGATGTTAAATACGTCCTTTGAGGGGTCAACTTAATTTTCACGTCAACCCTGTTTAGCATGTAACGCTCCTGAGCAAAAATATCAGAGTGAAGTCGCCCTATCATATCCAGCTCATGGCTACTTCGGGCCAGATTTCGCCGAGTTTTAAGACCCATATTGGAGTCACCTTGGGTGTCATCCGCGTGTTTGGGAGTATCGGTGTAGTAGAGTGCGCTCGTGAGATAACTTTTCTTAGATTCCTTGCTATGGTTGAGAGTGGCTTCTAGGTATGCTCGAAAAGGGTAGGTGTTTTCAGAAGCTGAAATCAAAGTATCGTTGAGAGATACGTCGACTTGCGAGATTAGACTGTGGAGATAATAGTTCACAGGAGCAACTTCAGCATCAGCCGTTAAATTGTCACCGTTGGACAGCGTAATTTTTGCTCTCATATGCAGATACGTGTTGGAAAAATCGATGTATTCGTCCGAATTTCCGCTGATGGAAAATTCTATAGGGGCCCCGGATGCCAGAGACGCCAAGGGAGAAACTTCCACAAACTGTGCAGAATCAAGAGATGTCTGAGTCGGTGGAACGCTAAACAAATCTAGTCCAGAATGGAAACACTCGCAAGACTTGGGATGTACTAACGCCATATCAAATACCAAACGAATATGTCCGAATAGTCTGTCCTCTTAGACTTCTTGTTCGCTGAATGAGAGTGAGCGCGTCGTTTCGTCGTTTTTATTCTTCTTGCCGGCATCCCAGGTGGAGCTGCTCGTCTTTTCCTTCTTCTACCGCTTCCGGTTTGTTGGTCTGTGTCGCCACCGGCCAGATGACTGATGGCTCCCTGAATTAAACGCTGACCGGATTCCTTAGCTCTTTCTTTAAACGACTCTCCAATGTTTCTTCCCGCCAATGCGTCTTGCGCGACTTGTAGTCCCGTGCCGACACCTTCTCTGAGTAATGCCTTACCGCCTGTTTTTAGCCACGGTAAAATTGCTCTTCCGATTTCTCCGAAAAAACTACCGATACCGCGCCCTCGCTGACTTCTACCTCCGACAAATACCGGGAGGCCGTGGCCGGCTTGATTAAAACAACACTCTTCGTATAACTTAGCATTTCGATGATGCGGTGTGTGTCTCACCATTATTCCAGATCGAAGTGCTTCCGCGCTCTGAAATGTAACGTCAGTACCGACGTTCCGGTTATAAATGGGATCGCAACTCCCCTGTCGTTAGTTAAAAGAATTTCTAACCTGTCGTAGGAGAACCTGCTCAGGGGGACATAGTGCGGTTTCTTGTAGATGCAAAATATGGATGTGGTGGTTTTCTCCAAAATAGGAACTGCCCTCAGTAAGGGTACCAGGACATCCCCCACCACTCTGGGTGGCACTAGATCGCAATAGACGTACACGTTTCTAGTTTGCGTTTCCAAATTTATTTATTTCTCGCCGTGCAGGGCCACGTTAGCGTCTGTCACGCGATTCGATGAGAGGCTTAAAATCCTTTTCGATTCCTCGCTTATGGTAACCGAGGGTCCTTGTTCAAGGAGCTTAAGTATGGCCTTATTTTTGTTTTTTAAATTAAAAAATCTCATTTTGATGGGTGGTGATTTTTCCAATATCACTTTATTTAAAGCATCGATAAAGTTATCCGCTGTCTTGTATAACCCCGGCGCCAGTTCCATTGTTGCTGCTGTGTTACCGGAGGTTTCGTAACGGATCCAGATATCGCCGGGTAAGACGTTGAAATGAGTGTTTGGAAATTGTATCTCGGCCAAACCGACTTCGTAGTTTGCATTCAGTTCGATAGTTTGACGAAAAAGTTTCCATGACTATTTTCATGATAAATTTGCATCGAAGCGTTGCTGGGGGCTGTGATGTAAAAACTCATCTTCCTTGATTCACGGTCTCGTCTCCAACTTTGGATTAGGTAGCATGTATCCCAGACAACTACTCAGGAGCGCGATCCAAATCTTTCCGTCCTGACCCTCACTGTTTCTACCCGTCAGATTAAATAAAGCCACGCCGATTACGGCATATATAATGATCATTTGACAGAGAAAACGATTTCCATTCGCGGGAGCAGTTTACCGAAAACAGACCAGAGTGAGGTTCTGCTATCGTGACTGGTCCCTTCGTCGTTCTTCGTTTCTTCTCTTTCATCTACCGTACTCAGAAAAGTTTGCACGTGTTCCTCCCCCTCCATTTCGTCAGTCTCTGTATCTGGATACTTGATCGCTCAAAATCCAACTGTTAAATGATGAGTTGTAACCGAAACATTTGACTAAGTACTCTTTTTTTCCACAAACTTTTCTCTCTTATAAGATAGCTTCTATTCGATACACCCGTTTATCGCCGACTTTCTGAAGCTCTTCTGTATAAAACGACCCTTTCAACTCTTCACCGGAATCATCTTTCAAAACGTAGGTTACCGGGTTAGTGTTTTTGTTTACACGACTGATTGTAAACAGTTCTTCCGTCCACGATGGTATATACCCCTTTTTGAAATTAGCTCTGGCTTGAGCTATCCTAACTCGATCACCTTCTTTATAACGGTTATTGATCGCCACTGAATACCTATTGTCTCTCCCCGACAGTTTATTATACAAAGTATTCCAGAGTTGTTCTTGATTGGTCGAGTTTACGCTGACCGGCGCCATTTTAATACTACTGTGATACGAATTATTGTAGTTTCTGAGTAGTGCGGATAACGCGTCCACATATCTCAATTTGTTCGTTTTTGTAAAAAATTTCTACATTTTCTCTTTTAACGTTCGGTTAAATCGTTCTACGATCGCTGCCTTTATATCCTCGTTCTCCGTAGTGAAGAAATGAACTCCATTTTCCTTGAGAAACTTTAGGAAAGTTTTGTTGACGAATTCGGATCCTTTGTCCGTTTGAAGATTTATCGGTTTGCGCTCGGCAAATATTTCGCTCACGGCCTCCACTAGATTTTTTGCAGTTTTCGACCATATCGGAACTGCCCAAGCATACTTCGAAAAAACGTCGATACACGTAACGAGATACTAGTATGCATCGTTGTATCTTGTTAATTGTCTCAGATCGATCAGATCAGCCTGGAACTGCTGGTTCATACCACCAACGATGATGGGTCGTCTCTTAAATTTTCTAACAACTGGTTTGTGTAGAGTATAAGCATCCTGTAGACTCAGCCATTCTTTAATCTTTGCAGAGCTTAGTTCTGTACTACGTTGTAAACCACCCATACCCCCATAGGCACCCGGTCGGTTCGGATCGTAGTAACGGCTTCTTAACATCTTATCTATTCCTTTGGCCATGTCTCCCAGTTTGGTTTTGGAATTTTATTTTTTCTCTTTTTCTGAGCCTGTACGTGCCCACAACTTCTTTGTGAGTGAACGCTTTCGTTTTCGGCCTAGGCGCGCTTGGCGCTGACTGAGTAATTTTTTCGTCGACTTCATCTTTAAGTACCGCGGTTGGTGGTGTTGTAATCGCGTCGGGGGATGGCGGTGCCTGTTTAATGTCCACTACACCTAGAGGTTTGTGTCTGTACTGATCGAGACGTTGCAGATACCGTTGCAATGTCTGCTGATACGGTCTGGCTTTGTCGCGTGGGGACATGTCCTCTCTTTCCAGGACTCGTTGCATTTGCGTATCCAGATCTCCTAGGCTGTCTTTTAGTGACTCGGGTGGCGTATACGCGGCTTGGTGGTGATTTACAGAATCTACCAGTCGAGGATTGATCAAAATCATTTTCTTGGCCATCGTTCACACGCCCAGAATACCGCTCAGGATTCCCAGAACTGGTTTAATCAGAGCGCCGATAAAGCCACCCTTTTGTAGAATCTGTTTTCTCTTTTTCGCGGTCGTCTTTTTTCGTGCGAGAATCCTCAGGTCGTGTTTATGGCGCTGCAATCGTCTCTTCTGGGCCGGAGTGAGCCGAACGTTACCTTTTAACACGTTGTGGCAGCATTCGCACAGAGTTCTTATGAGATCAGGAGACGCTGATTTCATCACGGCCTTTACAGCTGGTGGTTTAGCCGAGCACAGAAAACGCAACATCTCTCCGTGTCTTTTGGCCGACTCGCCCATGTTCCTTACTTTGGGATGTAGACTACCTGCTGTTCTTTAGGAAAAATATTGGTTCGGAGCCTTAGATGATCTGGCGTCTCTTGCCGAAGGTCAAATAATAAATACCCGTGTGGAGCCGATGTCGCGTCTTTAAAACTTTCTTGCACGTACGACACGCGACCCGCGTACATTAGTTTGGCCAGATTCGTAATCTGAGATCCGTCTCTCGGGTTTTTAAACAGAACTATGTAATGACTGTTGAGACTTATCGTCCGCTGTTCCTTGTTTTTGCTAAAGAGATTCTGTACTATATACACGACGCTTATATTTCTATGATGACTTCCCTTGGTAAATAGTTTCGTGACCCTATCGTTGGTTTCGTTCATCAGATCGTGTATGACCACCAGACGTGTCCTATCTCCTCGCCATTGCTCCGTGTCGGGTAGCCCTTCGTTAAACTGAACACCCTTCAACGTTTCGTACATCGATTGCCACTCGCCGTAACAGTAGATTATTCCCTCAGGCGCGGGTATGACCATTTCTGACACATGATCGATAAATCTCCTAACAAACACACTTTTTCCGCATCCCGTCGGTCCTGCGACTAGCACCGTGAACGGATGATTCCAGGTTGGATCCATACCTACGACTGTCGCGAGGTAGATTTATATCGTTATTTTATAACTTACGAACCTTATTTGATAACACGTTCACACGATACGCGTATCGAGACCGTAGGTATTGTTATTAACCTATGTTTATTGTCTGTTAGCTCCCGTACCGAGACAGACCGCTCATTAGTTTACATAACAACATGTTGGCGTTCCGCACGTTCCTGGAGAAAATAATCCATAAACTCACGGGAGAGCAGCAACGATTGGGTCATTATGTGCCACGGTGGGAGAAAATGACTGTTCGTTCATACCTCCAGCAAGATTTGTCAATATATGTATGTATATACACCTGATTATGGTCCATATCTTAAATGCGGGCCCATTTACGTCCACGTAGATATAATAACTATTAATTTATTACTATTATATGTATATATGCTCACCATATCTATGAAATAACTAACGTATCACTACTCCCTAATATGGTAGCTTCACTTCCGGAGTGGGCGTGGTCTATAGCCGGACAACACACACACACACTAGCTCCTATTGGAAGCTGATAATGGCGGGAAACACTGATGTCCATTATATGAGTCATTAATTATCCATCAACTACCCACCCCTTCATGTACTATACAAGTCCTATACATATATATCATTGCATCACTCTCTCCAGAGGTTCCACCACTCTCCACCATGGGAAAGTGGTGGTATTTGACTATATAACTCTTGTACTTAAAGGGTAAATGACATCGCAGGGTATTTTACTCTTTGTCTTTGTTACGTCATAGGTGTCTAACCCACGACTCCCACTACTAACGCGTTCGTGTAAGACACTGCTCACAATAGCTAATTTTTTAGTTAGCTGCGTGGCAGTGTACCAAGCGTTCGGCTTCTCGTGGCAAGGCGCGGTGCCATGGAGTACGGGTTCGAATCCTGCTTCGGACCATATATTGTTCTCTGTTTTTTTCTGTTGTTGTTTGTCTGTCATTTTTTCCGAGTGCTAACACATACTTCTTTGTTCTATTATTCTCCATTTCAAACGGCTGAGAGCAGTTGTATTATTTAGCCGATGGCAGTGCAATTTGGTGCACACAATCTCTCTCTCTGTCTGCGATCAGGACTCAATCAGAGTAGGATTCCAGACTCTCACATGAAGTCAGCTGTCAGGTTAAGTGTGTTGATCGCCCCCACAGATAGAACATCACAATTAGTCTGTCAGATCCACTCTGATTGAATACCCGTTAAAACGTTGCACTGTGTTCTGCGCCAGTGCATCCGATTTCAGTCAGCATTTTATTCAGGTTTGCATTCCTTAGCCTTTGATTGTCCCCAATCTTCCTGCAAGGCAGCAGATGATCTTTTCTGTAGGGGGATTCTGCCTTTAGATGGTCGGCCCTCCCAGGTTTACGAGAACCATCTGCCCGAGTCACTAGAGGTGACTAACACAGACATGCACACACAAAGATATGAGATGTGACCAACACAGACATGCACACAGCGATACGAGGCATGACTAACACTGATACATATCAAGATATATGACACATGACTAACATAAATATGCACATGAAGATATGAGATATGACTGACATAGACATGCACACACAAAGATACAAAGCTGTAGATAAAGTCGTTAATTGGATGGCTTCGTTTCAGACATTTTTGACGTTGGTAGCTAAGGACCTAACTTGTGCAAACCGATGGCATTGGCAAGGATCATTTTGAATCTACGAAGTGGGCTCATTGTGTGTTTAACTCAAACGCATATGTGCTTTTTAACCAAAGACCTTTTTTTGGGGACTCAATGCAGATATCCCCGATGGAAGAATAAATTGTACTATTAGTCCCATAAATGATTCGCTTCCAGAGGTTTATGATGTAAACAAAGCAGTTTTGTCATTGCAAGTGAATAATGTCCACACCTATAATTGGTCAGGATTGTGTAGCAGCAGCAGCTTTATAGCGAACACAGAAAACATCACAGGATTGTGCTGTTCTGAAACAGCTATGCCATGCTACCCTAGAATTGCCTTTAATGGGATTACTGTGACCACAAACCACTCTCCATGTGTGTGCCACATATTCACACCCCAGAAAGAAATACTGAATATAACAACACCATGTGCCGTCTGTGATATTAATGACCACAGACCAGGAGCCCCCAGTATGATTGATACAACTGTTGCACCAAGCACTTCATCAGCAGAGCCATATTTATGGAATGTTAATCTGACTTTGTTCTTGAATGATGTCCAAGTTAATGAGACATCAGAATCATGTGGCAGCAGCTACAAGAAGGGAGCGGAGAACATCAAGTTCTGCTGCTATAAAGGAGACTTGCCTTGCTATCCCAGAATTGCCTTAAATGGAATCACTGTAGTTGAAAACTTCTCCTCTTGTGTAAACTACACATTCACATCCAAGAGTGAATCAGTGAAGGTCACAAAATCATATTCTCTCTGTGGTTTTACTAACTACAGGTCATGTGGCTTCTGTTGGATTGGAAATGACAAATTACCACCACTGTGTGTCTATATGTTTGGAATTGGAGTCATCAATGACGGCCTAACATCATCAAGTGCTATGACGATCATCAATTTCGGGAGGACGTGAACTCCCATGGTATATGGTGGATAGGCGGCAGGAACCATTGAAGGCTATGTCTGAAAAGTGTTCCTTCTTGCAGTTTCCTCATATTCCAAGTCCGGCTTGTTGCAGGAGCTACTGAGTTAAGTGCTTTGTGCACACCGTGAGCTGTGTGTCTCATCCGTTTTGATCCTGCTTCGATGTCCCGCTTGTTTACGATGAATGATGATAATGTATGACAGGGAACAGTTGGCTGTGTTCACTTTCTGCGCGGTTTCGCCTTATGTCTTTTGGCGTGTGCTGAGACTGCTACGATGGGGACTACAGTTACCTTTCTTTGTTTGGGAGATGAGTTGGTAATTCGGATGATTCCACTGGCACGGGCGGTTGAGCAATTATGGATTTTAATTCGTTTGCTGTGATGCCGAGGCCTTCCATAACCAATAACCAATAACCAATAACACAAAGATATGTGATGTGACTAACATAGCCATGCACACACAGGGATATGAGATGTGATATACTCAGACATGCACACTCAAAGATATGAGATATGACTAACATAACCATGCACACAAAGATATGAGATACCCCTAACCCAAACATGCACACACAAAGATATGACACATGACTAACACAGATACACACTAAGATGTGAGATATGACTAAACACATACACACATAAAAATATGAGATATGATTAACACGGACACACCAAGATATGAGATATGACTAACATGACACACACCAAGATATGAGCCATGGCCAGCACACACACACACACACACACACACACACACACACACACACACACACACACACACACACACACACACAAACTAAGATATGAGCCATATCAAGCACAGAAAAACACCAAGAAATGAACCATGTCCAGCACAGAAACACATTAAGGTATCCATATTTTGGGTTTGTTGCAGTCGGCAGACTCTTCGTAACGTGGGAATCATCGACATACGAGACGCACGCCACGATTAACTGTTCACAGGTTTCGTTCAAACAGTTGTCCGGAGATTTGAGAGTGCAGTCTGACCCGTAGAACGTTCCCTTGCATGTACAGTTCCCGGCTGACTGTTCACAGGTGTCGTTAAACAGTTGTCCGGACATTTGAGAGTGCAGTCTGATCCGTGGTACGTTTCCTTGCACGTACAGTCTGTACTTTCCGGGTCACATATGATGTCACAGCCATCAGAACACGTCTGTTTGCACTGTAGCCCAAAATTACCATCGAGACAAGTGTCATTACAGGTGTAGCCAGGATGTTTACATTGTAGGCATTTTCCGGATTTTTTCTCACATAAAGGACAGACACTGAGACAAGTCCTGGAGCAGTCGTGTCCATAGATCCCATGTGAACAGTTGCCGTGACACGTACCGATGCTGACGTTGTAGCCTTTGCAGCACCCACTACACACTGCACAAAACGACCAAGAATGCCCGTCCAGACAATAGGTGTCTGTAAATGTTTGCACCTCACACACCGTCAGTGCACTGTCGGCCTGCGAAATGGTCGGTGAGAACTCAATCTTAATGTGTGCATTGCCGCTTGTGTGGTGACTACAATAGTGTTCACAGAAATATTTGGGTATGATATATCATTATACTGGAACACTACACCGCCACTGTCAGAGAAAGCCTTTAGAGTGGCATTCTTTACCAGAATCACAGTGCTAGCTCGATGATAAATTCAAATGATGTGAGTCTTCTGGGGCGTGGCAAAGTTCAGATACCAGTAAACAGAATTGGTTCCACTTCTCAATTGTGTGTGTGTGCAGTCATTATCATAGAGATTGGTCTTTGTTTTGCCATTAACTGCGGCCTCTGGTCCGTCTCCTGTACAGCAAGCATTAAATATGTCGGTCTGTTTTGTGTTTTGTTTGAGAGCCACATTCCGACACCACCCCCCTCCCCCCAAATGTAGATGGAGCAGCTATTTGCAACTATTGCACCTTCAATCCGTAACTTGTTTATCAGACCAGCCCCAGAGCAAAAGACAGCAATCTCGTGCACACAATCGACACATGTCATGTCATATTTCATCATCCAGTGCCTTCTCCGCAACGAAGGTTGGCTACCATGGATCGCCATTCTACTCTGTTTCTTGCTTTGATGGTGCAGGCTGTCATAGATTGACTTGTCCTTCTTTTGATGTTACTCGTCCATGTTAGTCTTGATCTGCCTCTGCCTCTTTTACCTTGTATTTTCCCTTCCAATATTACTTTTAGTAGGCTGTTGTGTCTTTTAACATGCCCCAAAAATGTCATTTGTCTTATTCTAATGGTGTTTAGTAGTTCTCTTTTCATTTCTAGTTGTTTTTAAACGTCATCATTTGTTCTCTTTTACTTTCCATCCAATTCTACCTATTATTCTATAATTCCACATTTCAAAGGCATCAATTTTCTGTTCTGTTTTCTTGTCTAATGTCCATGTTTCTGCATCATACAGGAATACTGAGAAGATGTAACATTTTGCCATTCTTAGTGTCAGCCCTGCTGAAATTTGTTTTGTTGTTAGTATATTTTTCATGGCATTAAAATTACTTCTGCCATACCTATTCATTTGTTTATTTCAATTTTACATTTTCCATCATTGGATATGTTATGTCCCAGGTAGTTTTAGCTCTGGACTGTCTCCAGATGTATTCCCTCAACTGTGATATTTAATTGTAGGTCTTGAGAATTTTCTTTGTTTATTATCATAGTTTTAGTCTTTTTTGATATTCATATCTAATCCATATTTTTTTGCTTGTTATGTTTATCACATTAAGCAATTGTTGTAGGTCTTTAGGATTTTCTGCTAGTAGAACAGTATCTTGATGGGAGACCTAAATGCTAAGGTAGGATCAGACAACAGAGGCTTCGAAGAGATTATGGGAAAACATGGACTTGGAGATATAAACAGAATGGAGAGATATTAGTGAATTTCTGCGCCCTTAATCAAATGAGCCTAGGAGGAACATAAAAGAATACACAAAGCTACATGGGTGTCACCAGATCATAGAACGGAAAATCAAATTGATCACATATGTATTAATAATAAGTTTAAGTCATCCTTACAGGATGTAAAAGTATATAGAGGGGCAGATATAGCTTCTGATCATCATCTTCTGTTAGCCAAACTTAAAATTAAATTAAAAAGGTATACTACAACGAATAAGGGTAGAAAGTATTTCAATGTAGGGTTTCTTAAAGAACAAGGAATTAAAGATAAATTCGCAGTCACAATATCAAACAAATTCCAAGTCCTCCAACAACTAGAAAATACAATAAATATAGAAGATCATTGGAAACAGGTAAAAAATATATGGAAAGAGATATGCGAAGAAACACTGGGGAAAGAGTACGCCAGGATTAGGCATGGATGACAGCAGAGACCCTGGATAAAATTAAAGAAAGAAAGAACAAGAAAGCAGACATAAATAAAAGCAAAACAAGAAGTAATAAAGCCAAGACACAGGAAGCTTACACAGAGGTGAACAAAGAAGTGAGAAGATGCATTAAAAGGGATAAGAGGAAATATATAGATCAACTAGCTAAAGAGGCAGAAGAAGCAGCAAATAAAGGGAATATGAAAGAACTGTACAACAGCACAAAGAAATTAGGTGGAATATACAAACAGATCAACGCCTTTATCAAAGATAAGAAAGGAAATCTGCTTAGTAATATAAGGGAACAAATGGAGAGATGGAAAGAGCACTTTGAAGAACTTTTGAACAGACCCGGCTCAAATAATCCTCCAGATATACTACCAGCAGAAGAAGAGTTACACGTTAACTGCGGAAAATCAAGCAAAGAAGAAATAATGAAAGCCATCAAACTATTAAAAGATGGTAAAGCCACAGGACCAGATGAAATTCCTTCGGAAGCCATCAAAGCAGATATTAACACCTCTACCAAGATGTTACATGATAAACTGGATAAAATTTGGGAGAGGGAAGAAATACCTAAAGACTGGAGAGAAGGTTATATGATCAAACTACCAAAGAAAGGAAGTTTACAGGAGTGCATAAATTATAGGGGAATTATGCTACTATCAGTGCCAGGAAAAATATTAGGCAGAATCATTCTGGAGAGACTAAAAGAGGCTATAGAGAAACACTTGAGAGATGAACAAGCAGGTTTTAGGAAGAACAGATCATGTGCTGATCAAATAACTACTCTACGTATAATAGTTGAACAAAGTTTAGAACTAAAATCCCCACTGTATATTGGATTCATAGATTACGAAAAGGCATTTGATAGTTTAGACAGAAGAATGCTTTGGAAGTTGCTGAGTCATTACGGAATCCCCATAAAGTTTATTAACCTGATTAAAAACAACGTATGAAGGAACAAAATGTAGTGTGGTGCATGAAGGACAGCTTACAGAAGCATTTGAAATAAGAACAGGAGTAAGGCAAGGATGCCTTCTGTCTCCATTTCTCTTTCTACTGGCCATAGATTGGATTATGAAAATAACTCAAAACAACAGAAATGGGATCCAGTGGTCACTGACCAAACAACTTGATGATTTAGACTTTGCTGATGACATAGCTCTCCTATCACACAGCCATCAACAGATGCAGGATAAAATGAGTATATTAGATGAGAGATCACAACAGCTAGGACTAAAGATTAATGGAATTATGGAATTGTACCGGTCAAATACCAGTGGATAAAGAGATACAGCGAAGACGATGGCGATGAATAGGACACACACTACGGAAGCCAACTGAGAGTATTACACAACAGGCCTTTTTTTGGAATCCCCAGGGGAAAAGACAAAGAGGAAGACCAAGGAATTCTTGGAGAAGACAGATCGAAGCAGAGATGAAGATGATGGGGAAGACATGGAATGATCTTAAAAGAATTGCAAAAAACAGAACGACTTGGAAAGTGTTTGTTGAAGACCTATGCTCCACTGGGAGCTAAAAGGTAGAAGAGGAGGAAGAACAGTATCATCAGCATATCTTAGGCTATTGATTATCTTTCCATTAATGTTTAGGCCTGGCATCTCTGAGATGTTTTTAAAGATTTGCTCAGTGTATAGATTGAACAAGCTTGGTGATGGATGCATCCTTGTCTTACTCCTCTTTTTATGTCCATGGGTGTAGAGTTCTTCTTGTTATATTTTATTATTGCTCTTTGCTCCCAGTACAAATTACATATTAGTCGTATTCTGTGTCGTCTAGATTTATATCCTTTAGGCAGTCTATAAGTTGGTTATGGTGTATTCTATCGGAATCTTTGGTGTAGTCTATGAAGCAGGCATATATTGGTTTGTTTACTTCTATGTACTTTTCAATTAATGTTCTCATGCTAAATATGGCTCCTTTTGTGCCACTGTTTTTCCTGAATCCAAGTTGTTGCTCATCTAATTCAGTATTGATTTTATTCTGAATCATTCCCTGTGTAACTTTTAGTAAAAGTTTGTTACCTGGCACCTGGCTCATTAGGCTTATTGTTCTGAAATCACTGCATTCAACTGCACTTTTTTAGGCAATGGAATGAAAGTTGATGTTTTTTTAGTTCGTTTGGTATGTATCATGTATGGTATCTGTCATTGCATATGTCTGTGATCACTTCGATGCCAAACTCTTCTAGAGCCTGTATCATCTCTATCTGTATATCGTCAGGTCCTGCTGCCTTTCCCTTTTTCATTGTTTTTTATAACTTTTTCTACTTCAGATTTCAGGATTTTATAGTTGTATGTACATTTTAACCAATTCTGACCTATGGAAGCTAATCATGGACAGTAGACAAACAAATGAAAAGACGATTAGAGGCTACAGAGATGGGATTTCTCAGAAGAATGTTGAAAGTTCACTGGACAGATAAAAATACCAATGAGGAAGTTCTCAAAGAGGCCAACACAAAAAGGGAGCTCTTAAAAACATCAGAAAGAAGCAATCAACATTTTTCGGGCACATCATTAAAAGAGGACAGTTGGAATACTTGGTTACAACTGGCAAAATAAAAGGAAAGAGAGACCGCGGGCGACAAAGAGAGAAAATACTGGATAGCTTGGTGTCATGGCATGGAAAACAGTCAACAACAGAACTGATACGATGCACTGTAGATAGAAGATTGTGAAGGGACATGATCACCTACGCCAACCGGTATGGCACATGATGATGTACATTTTATGTCTGGCTTTTTGTCCCTTTCGTCATGAAATAATTCTGTTATATATTCTTGCCATCTATCTATTATATCTTTGTTGTCTGTTAGCATTCTACCCTCTTTGTTTGCAGTACATCCGTTTCCTGCAGCTTTTTTGTCTTTATTAGTCATTCTCTTTATTTCTGTGTACATCTCTCTTAAGTTTTGTTTACTTTCAATAGTTTCGACTTCTAGACATCTTTGGTTGAGCCAGTCTTCTTTTGCCTTTTTGCACATTCTCCGTATTTCATTGTCAATATCCTTGTATCTGGCAGTGTTTTTCACTTGTCTTCTTTCTTCCATTTTTTCTAATATTTTGTCAGTTATCCATTTTTTTTTTTTTTGTTACTTTGCAAGGAGTGTGCAAAATTACATGCTTCTATGTTTATTATTATAGTTCGTTCAGAAATTCGTGTCCACAGAGTTTATTAATTATCTCGGAAACTGTTTGATGAATTTCAATAATTTTTTTTAATGAGATCTTATTTTTTCACCGACATTAAGCCTGATTTTTGTCCTTACTGTTATGCATTTAGGAATAGTTTTTCTTTCTTTAAGGTATATAAAAATATGATTTTCTTGGTTGTCCTAATTTTTAGGAATTTACAAATACCCACATTTGTTATAGTCAACATTGAGCTATTGAGTTATATTGTCCAGCGACTGACGACGTCAGTTCTGTGTTGGCTGATAAGTCTTCTTACACGCCCATTAAGTTTCTCATTTCTGGCTGTGCCCATCTTAACTCCCATCACTATCATCCGAAGAAGTGACATAGATTTGTGTTTGTAGAAGTCCTGTGCTCTTCTCACATCTCGGAGGGCATTGATGATGTCCGCCCGATCCATTGGTTGACCGTCCTCAACGTCAGCGCAGCTAGCCAACCTGTCCGCTCATTCATTTTACCGTGCTCCCGCATGTTCAGGGATATAGACAAATGTGACCTTACGTATTTTTGACTTATGCAATGACTGTACTTGAAAACAGCTCAATATACAATATGGCTGAAAGCTTTGTACAGCGGCCAAAAACGTATACATCTGTAGTCTGCACCAGACTACACACGGTTAAATCTGCTCATTGCAGAGCAGCAAATGTGTAAATTTGTGTACTTAACTTCATCGACTTCAAAAAAGCATTTGATAGTATTCATAGAGATTCTTTGTGGAAAATTCTGAAGCAATATGGTTTACCATCAAAAATCATAAATATTATCAAAGACATGTATGATGGTTACACATGTGCAGTTCGAACAGAGGAAGGACTGAGCGAATGTTTCCCAATAGAAACTGGGGTTAAACAAGGATGTATTTTATCGCCCTTGTTATTTGGAATTGTTATGGACTTCATAATGAAGAAATGCTGCACTGGTAATAAAAGCATCGAATAGATACAAGGAGACCATTTGGAGAACCTCGACTTTGCTGATGACATAGTTCTCATCAGCAGTCAGATAAAAACGATACAGGAAAACACAAATGAACTATCATCAATAGCCAGAAAAATTGGGCTTGAGATCAGTCATGAAAAGACTAAAGTCATGAAAAGTTTAATTCCAACAGGTGACAAAATATACATGGAAAACAAACCAGTAGAAGAGATCGATCACTTTATCTATCTTGGAAGTCACATTGATCGAGAAGGGGATACGAGTAAAGGAATTAGAATCAGAATGGCTAAAGCAGCAATGTCTTTCAGAAGCCTTAAAAAGTAGTGGAAATCAAAACTCATCAGCACAAACACAAAACTTAGGCTATTCAAATTAAATGTACTATCAACCCTTACGTATGCGTGTGAAAGCTGGAAAACAACAAGAGATATAGAAACAACGTTGAACGCATTCGAAAATAAATGTCTAAGGAAAATACTTGGAATAGCATGGAACGAATTCAAAACAAACGAGGAAATTAGAGAAATCGCCAATCAACCACTAATATCTTCAGTAATAAAGAAAAGACGATGGTCATACGTTGGACATGTGATGAGAAGAGATAATAACCGAATAGCAAAGCAAGCCCTCATATGGGAAACAACAGGTAAAAGAAAAAGAGGAAGACCCAGGGAGACACTGAGAAGAACATTGATGAGAGAGGCAAGAGCAGCAGGAATCGGCTCCCTCAATGAGATAGAACTGCTTGCACAGAACAGAGACAGATGGCGAGATTTGATAAAATATCTTTAAAAGAAAACTGCTAGAAAAAAAAAAATTCATATAGGAGAAGGTGTATCTTGGTCTACGCCCTATGGGCCGGTTACGGCTCGAAAGGTCAATAGAATTACTCTAACCATTGCATGCGTACAGAGCCCGCCTCCACTTTTTTATCATGTTTATCGAATCACTCAGTATACAGGCGTGGGTGTAGTCTTGTGACTTTAACCAGTTGAATGCCTTAGTCACTGCCATCACCTCCATTGTCATGCTACTCGTGGTCATGACGTATGCGCCATTGTCTTCTTTGACCATTCTGCCTGCCGAGCGCTCTGTAAATGCCCATGCACTTCTTTGGTGTCGTATTACAGATCCGTCTGTATAGACGACTGCATCTTTCTCATCGGTACTATCCCAGATATGACCAATGACCTCCGCATTAACCACGACTGAGTTCTGTTCCCTACATTTCGAGTGTGACAATACACGAGAAAGTCCCCTTGAATGACGTAGGCACCGGTATCCACTCCTCGCCAACGTTGATATTAGTAAGCCCACAGACCTGTTTGATGACATCATCTGCCCGGCCCACCCATGATTTGCCTCTTTTTAGCCTGGCACTTTTCCCTGTGTTGAGCTCGTGGTGCAATGGATGCTCTTTATCTGCACTAATCTTCAGGTATGCTCGTGCTCTCCAGATCTTGATTCTGTCATCCATGGTTGGAAAGTCAAGAAGATACCTCATTGCTACACCCTAGGATGATCCGCATGGCTTCATTCTGTATTTTCTCCAGCCTATTAATTTGAGTCGTACTAACAGTAAGAATTGTCAGGGCATGCTCGATTGGTGCGAGGACTAATCCCTGGAAAAGAAGAGTAAGTAGCCTCTGCTCGACGTTGGCAGCTGTCTTGACCTTCAAGACGGCTAATCCTTTGCGGGATTTTGTTATCACATGGTCAACGTGGTCACGAAAACACAGGCTGCTATCAAACTTAACTCCGAGGTATGTCATCAACTTGTTCCTGGTCACCTAATCAGCTCCCATTCGTACTACAGGTGTGTCCGTGTTAACGATATGATTGTTAAGGGAGAACCATGCAATTGATGCTTTATTATGATTAACCAAAGCACCTGAAACCCCACACCAGGAAGAAATGCGATCGAGTTTGTCTTGCATTTTGGAGGCGATTTCCCGTGTCTCTTCCCTGTCGATATACCAGAATATCATCAGCAAAAGTCACAGTTCTTCGCCTCTCATCCAGTTATTGTTCCGTGACCGTTATTTTGTACAAGTTAAATAGAACTGGTGACAATGGTGAACCTTGTGGCAGCTCTTGACAAATGAATATTGGCTCGGAAGACCAACTTCCACATCTGAATATCACCTTCCTCTGAAACAGTGGAGCGGCAATCCATCTAATGAGGAAGGGGTGCACCGCCAGTTTGAGGAGTATGTGCATGAGGTATTCAAATGGTACCCTGTTGTATGCATCCTCCAGATATTATTTAAAAAGACAAAATGACACTTGTTTATGCATATAATCTTAGCACTTTCTGGCACTTATTGAAAGTGATTTTGAAAGACTCGCCCCTTTTGTCATTTCCTATTTTATGTTAAATAGGTCCAGAGGCGTACTTTGACAAAATATTTACTATTAATGTATATTCCTTTGCATGTGATAATTTGTAAGCTGTTGTGAAGTGACTACTTGATTTTTTTAAATTATGTGGGATTTCACTTTAAAAGTATAAATTCATCACTGTGCAAAAGCTAACTGTGTTATTGTACAGTCAATTTTGCAATCACCTATCTCTATGACAAAGATATAAATCAAATGAACATTTGTGACCCTCTTCAATGTGATACGTATACGCTTTTGACTTGCATTATTAGAAAATTAACGTAATTCTTAAAACAGTAAAATCTAATGTTTAGAGCACGCGGTTCGATATTTTCTTAAAATTATATAACAAAAAATGGATTTTGTGCAAATTTTAAACTACCTTTGTACTTAAATGTTATCAAATCTGAAGGTCGGTGAAAAAGAATTACAGAAATTCATTCATCAAACAGTTTCTGAGATAAATGATCAACTCTGTGGGCATGAATTTGTGAACGAACTATAGTTGAGAAAACGTATGTGGTGTATCAGTTGAGAAAACTAATGAGGTCTGTTTTGAACGACCCTCGTACCTTATGTTAGTTTGCCATTCGGTTATATTTTTTCAAACTTGTTTTAATGAATTTAAATACTCCTTATATTTTTAATATAAAAGATTTAATTCTACATACAATATCTACACACCACGTAACTCTACAGTCAACAGGTACGTTTCTGGAAAATGGATTTTTTTTAGCAGGTCTTCTTTGGAACTCAATTTTGTGTCAAATTATGTACAGGTTATATTAAAGTATGTCAAGAAGGCAAGCAGAGCTCGATTAG
The DNA here is from genome assembly GCA_032433765.1 of Megaustenia siamemsis. Taxonomy (NCBI): domain Eukaryota; kingdom Metazoa; phylum Mollusca; class Gastropoda; order Stylommatophora; family Ariophantidae; genus Megaustenia; species Megaustenia siamemsis. The sequence goes on from JAVIAB010000102.1 coordinate 19,980,421, forward strand.
TTCCTAAGCTCATATTGGGGATTTGAGATGTCAATATTTATGTTCATTGAAGAGAAAACTCTCTCCACTAATGCATTACTTCCAGAAAGACACAGGGGCAGCTTACCGTGCTTCTGGAGTTCTGTATAAAGAATATTTTTTTTCAGAGAAGAATTTTGAAACTTCACTCCACTTTGAACAAAATATGGCATTTTCTTCACTTCACTTCGTTATTTTTTCTGACATCACATACTGCTTCAAGAGAGAAATTTCGTCAAATAAATTATTTTATTCAAGTCAAAATCATCTAAATTTAAAGAAAAATAATTAGCAGTTTCTTCAAATCTCTCCATTTCCGGAGGCGATTTCAACAGTATATATTCCATAGTTGTGTCATCTTGTGAATGAACAACCAAGGCACTGAGATTTATTGAACATCATTTTTATACAATTTTAAAGAAATACTGAGAAATTCTGATGTGAAGCAGGGCCCATTTTCTTCTAATGATGTCAGAAGTTGCTTAACTGATGATGGAATTAATTTCTCTTCGTTCCTAAAGTTCAATTAAACTTGATAACAATATTGAAGATTCTACTGCAGTTACATCCTCGCCTTTAATTTTTATTATCACATCATGAAAAAATGGCAAAGCTGCACGAGCAATATTCATTTACAGCAAGATTCAAGGATCACTTAACTACTTCTTTAATATCACTGGACACTTTTCTTGAGCGAGGAAAAATGATCTAAGAGCAGGGTTTCACATATCCTTCTGACATATGGATTGGTATTCAAGATAATTTTACCGATTGTGGTCGGCATGTGATGGTACCGTTCCATCAAATTCAGCGGAGATAAAGTTTTGTTGGATACTACCAAGCTGAACTACTATTTTATCAACAAAACACCGAACATGGTCTTGAAACATGCAATCATGGTTCTTGCTGCATACTGTGAATTTGACCGCACACACAATGTTGAAGTTATCGAGAGACCAATGAACAATGAAGAGCCCCGTACCTTGATTAAAGAGCTCCAGAATGTTCAGGAAAAGAACAAAGAGAGACCTCTGTGTTTCCCATACAGTGTCAAGACTCGTGAACTTCTGCTGACTCACTTCCAGAGAATACAGTTACGTCCAAATACTTTGAACATTTATCAGAAGTATATTCCGAAGAAATGTCCCTACCTTTTCAATGACATGATCAACATCTGTGCTAGTCTCATTGATATGGCGATGAACAGACGAATAGGCCAGTCCCCTCACCTGGAGTCCATAGAGAACTTAAATGAAGTTAAGTCAGATGGTTGTGCAGGCCCTCGATGAAAAGACCAGACCTTTGCTCCAAATGCCACACATCACATCGGATATGCCGAGGCACTTCGCAATTCGTAAGCGCAACATCCGTCATATATGTGACCTCATCAATATGAAAGATGATGAACGTCGTCTAATGCTGAGGCGTTTGTCATACAGTGATTACCTCGATGTCATGGCATTTTGTACCAAATTGTCATACGTGGAAATGACGATAAAAAGTGAAGAGCTGGACAAGGAAGATAAAACCATAACTGCTGGATCGATTGTGACTGTAACTGTCAAGTTGTTGAGGAAGGACCTGGGAGAGATGTTTAAGAAGCAGATAGTTCTCTCTGGGGTCAGTGAGGACATAGGAGACCATATAGAAAATGTAGAAAATAAGGAGGAAAGTGAGGTGAAGGAGGAAGAAGAAGAGGAGGATGTGGACAAACAGGGTGACCAGGCCAACCAAAATGGCAGCAAGTCCAAGACAGGGGAGAGAAACAAAAAGGGCAAAAAGAAGAGCGGGAAGGTCATGAAAAAGGTAACACAAGTTTATCAATGGAAAGCAGCAACTCAGGTGAAGACACACATCTACAGCTACTGTTCAAAAAGCAAGTTCAGAATCTGGGTCACCGAAAACAATCAAATCGCCAGCAGTAGAGAACAAGGAAAAACACAATGAGGAATGTGTAGAAGAAAATATGTGTAGAAGCGTCGGAAGAAGAAAACAATGCCTCAGAGGTTGAGGAAGATAATGGAAATGTTGGTTGAGGTGATGATAAATCAAAGTCAAAGAAATCAACAGATGAGGAGGATGACGAGGATGATTGGGACAGTTACAAGAGTCAAAGAAATAGAACTCATTAAATACAAAGTTGAAGGAGAGCCATGCCGTTCACTGTCCGCATTTTCCCGGGGAGAAACATGAAGGACAGGCAATTTTTTTCAAACCCTATGACAATCAGCATAAAAAAGCATAGAAAAAGTCTGGTCGCAAAAGAAGCAGCTTGAATTCTTCTGTCACTGCATCAAAAGACCAAGGTGCTAGACCAGGGTAGTACTTTGGGAAGGTGAGGAATGCCGCATCGGATCGTGAGTTTCATTGCTTGAAACGACACTATCTAGAAGTCTGTGAACACTTCTCGATAGGCGGCCGAGCACATATGGGTGAAAACTCGCGTGCTAGACGTCGATTAAAGTCCTGTACTTTACCTTTACCTATGCTTGGATCCTTTAATAGGATGAGATGTCAATTCGGATGATTCCACTGGCACGGGCGGTTGAGCAATTATGGATTTTAATTCTTTTGCAGTGATACTGGGGCCTTCGACTAACCATAACCATAACCTTTACCTTTACCAAGGTGCTAAGACATACTTTACAAAAGCCTCAACTTTTGTTCCAGCACACGTAAAGTTAGATTCATTAGACTTCCTTATTAAATTAGCAGTAGGTTTAAAAGATTGATAATGTTTTACTGTATGAAATGCAAATACCTCTCCTTCTAATGCAATGATCTCTCTCTCTCTCTCTCTCTCTCTCTCTCTCTCTCTGCGATCAGGACTCAATCAGAGTAGGATTCCAGACTCCCACATGAAGTCAGCTGTCAGGCTAAGTGTGTTGATCGCCCCCACAGACAGAACATCACAAGTAGAGTTCGCCAGATTCACACTGATTGAACACCCATTAATACGTTGCACTGTGTTCTGCGCCAGTGGCCCAGTGCATCCGATTTCAGCCAGCATTTTATTCGGGTTTGCTTTCCCTAGCCTTTGATTGTCCCCAATCTTCCTGCAAGGCAGCAGGTTGTCTTTTCTGTAGGGGGATTCTGCCCTTAGATGGTCGGCCCTCCCAGGTTTACGAGCACCATCTGCCCGAGTCACTAGAGGTGACTAACACAGACATACACACACAAAGATGTGAGATATGACTAACACAGAAATGCACACAGCGATACGAGGCATGACTAACACTGACACACATCAAGATATATGACAGTAGTATACAAGGAAGGATTTGGATATTATTTTGGCGTAAATTAACAAAGATATATAAGAGGCGCCTTTAGCGCCTAATGTACACGAGAGACAAGGGGAGTTAATCGGTCGTGCGACGGCGTGACCCCTCGTGCAGCGGGCGCCGGATCACGCGGGTGCGTGGTGACCTCGAGGCGGATCGCGTGTCGGCGGGTGACCCCTTCAGATTAGCTCGAGTGGTTCGGACAGCGTGCTATCGGATCGGGGATTATCTCGGTTCGGTGGGACGCTATCGCGCCAGGTAGCCGTTAGAAAATATTTATAGCTATGTACTTGGGTGTCTGCTTAACGTTGTAACATAAATGAAGCACAAGGGTGAAACAGTTAGAGATTACTGGTTAGTCTAAGCTGGTAGTGTAAATATGTTCCTCGGTGTTAGTGGTTCGCTCTCTCTCTCTCTCTCTCTCTACTATTCCAGCCTAGATTTCCCTCCATTGAAACACTTACTCATTCTCTCCATTTATCCCTATCATTGCGCCTTCCTTCTCTCTCTCTCTCTCTCTCTTTCTCCCCTATCCTCTCTTAGACTTCTAACCTATCAGTCCACCCTCCGCCTCTCCCTTTAGCTCCCCCGCCCTCCCTCATATTTTTAGCGTCCCTCCTATTGTAACACTTGATTATTCTCACCATTTATACCTAGCATCTCGCCTTCTTTCTCATAGGCTTCTCTCTCATGCTCTCTCTCTCTCTTCTAACCCCTACTAGACTTCTCTCCTACCATTCCACCTTTCTTCCTCTCTCTCTCTCTCTCTCTCTCTCTCTCTCTTTACCTCGCCTAGCGTTCCGCCTTCATTCGTATTTTTACCTTACCGCCAGTGTAACACATTAATAACATTGAATATCAATTACAAAAAGACTTGAAATATCTACTTTTTAAAGAACCAATAAGATAAACATATGAAAAACGAAGGAATAATACACGCGACAAGGCTTAACAGACGTACTTTATACACATCACCATTAATACAACTGAAATTCCTTTAATGATAACCTATCACTTCGTTATGAGCTAAGAGAAATGATGGCAATTTTATGAGTTTACCTTCTGACCATTTTTGGTGACTACGCCCCTGAATTCGACGAAAAGCGTAAATTTTCACTCTAGGCATACCCCCAAACTTTATTTTAGACATCCCCATACCAAAAAATTACTTAAAAATCACTTTTGAAATTGTAACCCCCCTTACCATTTTTGAGGGTTACGCCCCTGAAATCGATAAAAAATTGAAATATAACCTCAAGGCATACCGCCCACATAATATTTGACACCCCTACATATCAAATTCCAACAAAAAAACAACAAAAAGCTAGTAGTAGGTGTGGCGGTGAACATACCCGAACATACTACTTCTCGTGCGGTTTTGGCACCGTACTGTTTCGCACAGTATCGGTTCCGCAATGTTAGAGAACGATCGAGGCGTGATTTGGTCTAACTTTTTGGAGTTTGGAAGTAATTATCTGTTTGATGTGTCTAACTTTTATGGTAATGGGAGTAGATTTGTATGGTTTTAAGGTCGACTTTTTGAATATGAACCTAAATTTGTGTGTTCTGGCGGTAAAATCTTAGTGATTTGGTCTAACATTTTGGAACTTGAATATAACTTCCTGCTCGTTGTATCCAACTATTTATAACTGTCATGGAACTCCTGGTATTGCATCAGGGTTGACAAACGCGTTCAAGTAACCCGCCACTTGTATTATTTCCCCCACCATTGACCCGCTAGGTGGATTGTATCAGGGGCCGAATCGCTTTAAAGTAACCCATGCGTCAGACTCGACAGCACTTCAAGTGGAAAATGAGGTCAGTTATCACGATAAAAGTAGTCCTCTTCTCTGATTAGTTAATCCAGAGGCCAGACATTTCGTTGGTGGGTGTCCGATAGAAATCCTCTTCTCTGGTTAATCTAAAGGTCAGTTATTTCGTTGATGGGTGTCCAATAGAAATCCTCTTCTCTGATTGGTTAGCCTAGATGTTAGTCGAGAGTGGAATAGTGTCGTCCAAATTTTATTTACCAGATTATATTTAAACTAGTCGGATGTGAGACTTCGTGTTATAAGCGCGCTTGATTCACGGACGTTTATTTTCATAGTACTGTTCAGTCTAGCGGTCTGTGTTGTAGTGGAATATTTTACGGTGTAAGTTGAATATTTTTTCTGTTTTTCTCTTAGCTCATAACGAAGTGATAGGTTATCATTAAAGGAATTTCAGTTGTATTAATGGTGATGTGTATAAAGTACGTCTGTTAAGCCTTGTCGCGTGTATTATTCCTTCGTTTTTCATATGTTTATCTTCGGGAGGACGTGAACTCCCATGGTATATGGTGGATAGGCGGCAGGAACCATTGAAGGCTATGTCTGAAAAGTGTTCCTTCTTGCAGTTTCCTCATATTCCAAGTCCGGCTTGTTGCAGGAGCTACTGAGTTAAGTGCTCTGTGCACACTGTGAGCTGTGTGTCTCATCCGTTTTGATCCTGCTTCGATATCCCGCTTGTTTACGATGAATGATGATATCGTATGACAGGGAACAGTTGGCTGTGTTCACTTTCTGCGCGGTTTCGCCTTATGTCTTTTGGCGTGTGCTGAGACTGCTACGATGGGGACTACAGTTACCTTTCTTTGTTTGGGAGATGAGTTGGTAATTCGGATGATTCCACTGGCACGGGCGGTTGAGCGATTATGGATTTTAATTCGTTTGCAGTGATACCGAGGCCTTCCATAACCAATGTTAAGAAGAAACAACGGGTTAATTTTTCCTGTTTAAAAAAAAATCACCACCGCCTGTTGCGAGCTTTGAACATGGGTCTTTCCTGTCCAGAGAGCTCTAGACAGCCACGGACACACCCCCCCCCCCCACGTGTTTTTGAATAAAAGTTAGTTCTATCATGGCTATACCTATAACCAGTCTATAGTTGTAGTACTAAGGGGTGATTTTAGATTATACTTGATGTGAATCAGGATATTTTGCTAGAAGGAGCTGTAAGAATAGTTGTGGATATAGGATGACGGTAAGAGTCGAGGACATAGGCCTTGTAAACACGAGAATATGTGTCATTTATAAGGATGTGACACCTTTGTGGGCAATAATGTGTTATCCTGAAGTGAAGGGCAGGTATCTTCTTATTCTTCGGCGTCCATGTCTTATGATCGTACGAACTTGACTCTGTCCTGTTTTGTGATGAAAAGAGGAGAGGGATAACACCATGACAAACGATGAGCTGGTCGCATGGTCAGTAATCGGATATGCGCGTGTGCGCTGTTTTTTACCCTTATCTGCGCAGTGGCTAACACACTCAGTCTTCAGAAGGGTGGATGACAGTTAGGGCTGTTAGGCTCACCCTGGCCATAGTTTCGGGCTGGGTGTTCACCCATAGCCTTTACTTCCCCGGACGGTAACTACAAGGCAGCAATACTTTGTTTTCCGTGATGTCCTTCCTCATGTATAGATCGTTGATTGCGGCTCTTACTCCCACGATTTACCCCGTCATTTGACATATGTGGCGTTGTTTAAATGGATGCAACAGTTCCACCTGTTGCACCCACGCCATCCTGGCAGGAAAGGCCTTCTATCTGGTCTTTGGTTTATGAGGCCAGACCTGCAGTCCCGTTTCCATGATGAAGCTGACAGCTCTTTCCGCCCAACAGTTTCTGCTTTAGTTCAGTACGCCGTGGTCAGAATTCAAGGACAGATATGATTATTTTGAATCGTTACTATAAACTATGAATATGTTGAATTACATTATTTTATATGAAATAAATATTTTCATAGATTTGGATTATTTATATTAAAACCAAGAGTCAGTGTTCATGCTATTGTGTTATTTACTTGAATTCATTGAGTGGATTGGTTGAGACTCGACATACATGTGATTATAGATAGGTGGATCATGATCCCTAATGAACCAGAAGTTGCAGGAAATTTCTATCAAAGCCCTTGACACCTGTCGGTGTTATTTAGTAACATTAAATGTGATCGTATAAGTGCTATTATCATCATGCAACTCATTGTCCGGAAATATAATAACGCAACGTCTGTCTCCTAAATGAGGTCCCTCTATTAACTTTATGGCTATGGTTATGGAAGGCTCCGGTATCACCGTAAGCTAATTAAAATCCATAATTGCTCAACGGTCCGTGCCAGTAGAATCATCTGAATTAATATCCCATCTCCCAAACAAAGAAAGGTAGCTGTAGTCCCCATCATAACAGTCTCAGCACACGCCAAAAGACTTAAGGCGAAACCGCACAGAAAGTGAACACAACCATATGTTTCCCCGTCATACGATATCATCATTCATCGTAAGCAATCGGAATATCCAAACACGATCAAAACGGACGAAACGCACAGCTCACGATGTGCACAGAGCACTTAACTCAGTAGCTCCGGCAGCAAGCCGGACTTGGAATGTGAGGAAACTGCAACAAGGAACACTTTTCAGACACAGCCTTTTACGGTTCCTGCCTCCTATCCGCCATATTGACAGGAAGTTCACGTCCTCCTGAAAATGTTGCTCATAATATATTTTTTTTAATGTATAGCGCTTGATGATGTCAGGACATCGTTTTTGTCTCCAAATTCCAACATATGAAACACAGATGTTCATCGGATTATCCTCATCGTACATCGAACAACAGTCCCTAAGCGCTCAGATCTCCCCTGAAATTTGAATTTATGAAATGATAAACCAATTCACAAGTCTACCCTCGATCTCACATTTTTCTATTAACTTTGCTCTGGAGCGATATACACTGATTGACTACAACTGTGGGTATGGGTGGGCTTAGATGGCGTCCTAGCTAGACACGTTTGTCGTTATGCCGTGTGTATTTCGATTAACGATGACAGCAGAGGGACCATACGTAGATAGCAGTTCTCCTGCATGATTTGTGTGATTGTTTTTATTTCTTTTTATGTTTGTGTAATTTCATTGATTAAGATTGTATGTCTTTTTTTTCGTTCATTGCGGACTCAATGTAAATTGATCGATCTTCGATAAGGTAAATATTGGATTCACGTGTGGAGTTTAGGGACTATCCATCAGCCGCCTAGGGGTAGGTGGCTCGACCTACTTCTAAACGTGTCTGCTAGTGGAACAGTTGTTGGCCTCTAGATATAGAGGCGTGTTGCGAATACATATTAACCCACCGGGTTCCGCAAAACGAAGTCAAGTAGTGATTACCGAGGGTGGGGTGAATTAGTTGCATGGGGCAGCTAGTTCTATAAAATGCCCAAAATGCTCAATGACGTTTTCGCCGGCGAATCGGAGGCGCCCTAACCTCCCCCACGGGTAGATGCGACCCGTTAGTCTAAAAATGGCAACGTCTCTGGGAGAAGGTCAACTCCAATTATAAATTCCCTCTATCTAGCGGGTTACCGTTCATGGAATACACTTCGGGAGTAAACCCTGAGAAAAAGTCAGGTGATGGAGTCCCTAAGGCAGTTCAGTGTTGATTTTAACATTGCTCTGGCAACTCCTGCGGCGCAGTTGGCACCAAACTGTTCTTGCCCTGCTAGACCTTTGGATTGCTTGGCTGCGCGGAGGGAAGAAACTTGTTGCATGGGCAACAACTTGTCTCTTTCTTTTTTTGCCCAAGATACTCCCTAGAGAGGACACTCCAGAATCGCCATTTTGGTGTCGACATGTTACCATCCACACCTGCCACACAAGAGAAATCAACAACCAAGAAACTCAACATACGTTTATTGGTTATTGGTTATGGAAGGCCTCCGTATCACTGCAAACGAATTAAAATCCATAATTGCTCAGCCGCCCGTGCCAGTGGAATCATCCGAATTACTAACTCATCTCCCAAACAAAGAAAGGTAGCTGTAGTCTCCATCGTAGCAGTCTCAGCACACGCCAAAAGACATAAGGCGAAACCACGCAGAAAGTGAACACAGCCAACTGTTCCCTGTCATACGATATCATCATTCATCGCAAACAAGCGGGATATCGAAACAGGATCAAAACGGATGAGACTCATAGCTCACGGTGTGCACAGAGCACTTAACTCAGTAGCTCCTGCAACAAGTCGGACTTGGAATATGAGGAAACTGCAAGAAGGAACACTTTTCAGACATAGCTTTCAATGGTTCCTGACGCCTATCCACCATATACCATGGAAGTTCGCGTCCTCCCGAAAATGATGATCGTCGTAGCACTTGATGATGTTAGGTCATCGTTGATGACTCCAATTCCAAACATATAGACACACAGTGGTGGTAAGTTATCATTCCAATCCAACAGAAGCCACCTGACCTGCAGTTAGTAGAACCACAGAGAGAATATGATTTTGTGACCTTCACTGATTCACTCCTGGATGTGAATGTGTAGTTTACACAAGAGGAGAAGTTTTCAACTACAGTGATCCCATTTAAGGCAATTCTGTGATAGCAAGGCAAGTCTCCTTTATAGCAGCAGAACTTGATGTTCCCTGCACCCTTCTTGTAGCTGCTGCCACACGATTCTGATGTCTCATTAACTTGGACATCATTCAAGAACAATGTCAGATTAACATTCCATAGATCTGGCTCTGCTGATGAAATGCTTGGTGCAACAGTTGTATCAATCATACAGGAGGCTCCTGGTTTGTGGTCATTAATATCACAGGCGGCATATGATGTTATATTCAGTATTTATTTTTGGGGTGTAGATATGTGGCACACACATGGAGAGTGGTTTGTGGTCACAGTAATCCCATTAAAGGCAATTCTAGGGTAGCATGGCATAGCTGTTTCAGAACAGCACAATCCTATGATGTTTTCGTGTTCGCTATAAAGCTGCTGCTACACAATCCTGACCAATAATAGGTGTGGACATTATTCACTTGCAATGACAAAACTGCTTTGTTTACATCATAAACCTCTGGAAGCGAATCATTTATGGGACTAATAATACAATTTATTCTTCCATCGGGGATATCTTCCATGAGCCCCCCCCCCTCCCCAAAAAAAAAAGGCTTTGGTTAAAAAGCACATAAGCTTTTGAGTTAAACACAAAATGAGCCCACTTCATAGATTCAAAATTATCCTTGCCAATGCCATCCGTTTGCACAAGTTAGGTCCTTAGCTAGGTACAAATAATAATACATAAATATTATTATATGGGGAACTTCCGAGGCGATAATAGGGAATAATAGAACAAAGAAGTATGTGTTAGCACTCGGAAAAATTGACAGACAAACAACAATAGAAAAAAACGAAGAACAATATATGGTCCGAAGTGGGATCGAACCCGTACTCAGTGGCACCGCGCCTTGCCACAAGAAGCCGAACGCTTGGTACACTGCCACGCAGCCAACTAAAAAATTGGCTATTGCAGTAGTGTCTTCCACGAAAGGCGATCTCAATGACTATAGCATAGGGTAACGATCACAGACCGGAAATAAATTGTATATTTGTACTTTCCTATTAATGCAAGTATCTCCCAGTAGGGCTGAATACTTGTGTTGTAGACAAACATTTATTGGACGAAACAGCACGAATAGTAGTTCCCAGTGGTTATATACTGGGTACAAATAATAATACATAAATATTATTATATGGGGAACTTCCGAGGCGATAATAGGGAATAATAGAACAAAGAAGTATGTGTTAGCACTCGGAAAAATTGACAGACAAACAACAATAGAAAAAAACGAAGAACAATATATGGTCCGAAGTGGGATCGAACCCGTACTCAGTGGCACCGCGCCTTGCCACGAGAAGCCGAACGCTTGGTACACTGCCACGCAGCCAACTAAAAAATTGGCTATTGCAGTAGTGTCTTCCACGAAAGGCGATCTCAATGACTATAGCATAGGGTAACGATCACAGACCGGAAATAAATTGTATATTTGTACTTTCCTATTAATGCAAGTATCTCCCAGTAGGGCTGAATACTTGTGTTGTAGACAAACATTTATTGGACGAAACAGCACGAATAGTAGTTCCCAGTGGTTATATACTGGGTACAAATAATAATACATAAATATTATTATATGGGGAACTTCCGAGGCGATAATAGGGAATAATAGAACAAAGAAGTATGTGTTAGCACTCGGAAAAATTGACAGACAAACAACAATAGAAAAAAACGAAGAACAATATATGGTCCGAAGTGGGATCGAACCCGTACTCAGTGGCACCGCGCCTTGCCACAAGAAGCCGAACGCTTGGTACACTGCCACGCAGCCAACTAAAAAATTGGCTATTGCAGTAGTGTCTTCCACGAAAGGCGATCTCAATGACTATAGCATAGGGTAACGATCACAGACCGGAAATAAATTGTATATTTGTACTTTCCTATTAATGCAAGTATCTCCCAGTAGGGCTGAATACTTGTGTTGTAGACAAACATTTATTGGACGAAACAGCACGAATAGTAGTTCCCAGTGGTTATATACTGGGTACAAATAATAATACATAAATATTATTATATGGGGAACTTCCGAGGCGATAATAGGGAATAATAGAACAAAGAAGTATGTGTTAGCACTCGGAAAAATTGACAGACAAACAACAATAGAAAAAACGAAGAACAATATATGGTCCGAAGTGGGATCGAACCCGTACTCAGTGGCACCGCGCCTTGCCACGAGAAGCCGAACGCTTGGTACACTGCCACGCAGCCAACTAAAAAATTGGCTATTGCAGTAGTGTCTTCCACGAAAGACGATCTCAATGACTATAGCATAGGGTAACGATCACAGACCGGAAATAAATTGTATATTTGTACTTTCCTATTAATGCAAGTATCTCCCAGTAGGGCTGAATACTTGTGTTGTAGACAAACATTTATTGGACGAAACAGCACGAATAGTAGTTCCCAGTGGTTATATACTGGGTACAAATAATAATACATAAATATTATTATATGGGGAACTTCCGAGGCGATAATAGGGAATAATAGAACAAAGAAGTATGTGTTAGCACTCGGAAAAATTGACAGACAAACAACAATAGAAAAAAACGAAGAACAATATATGGTCCGAAGTGGGATCGAACCCGTACTCAGTGGCACCGCGCCTTGCCACGAGAAGCCGAACGCTTGGTACACTGCCACGCAGCCAACTAAAAAATTGGCTATTGCAGTAGTGTCTTCCACGAAAGGCGATCTCAATGACTATAGCATAGGGTAACGATCACAGACCGGAAATAAATTGTATATTTGTACTTTCCTATTAATGCAAGTATCTCCCAGTAGGGCTGAATACTTGTGTTGTAGACAAACATTTATTGGACGAAACAGCACGAATAGTAGTTCCCAGTGGTTATATACTGGGTACAAATAATAATACATAAATATTATTATATGGGGAACTTCCGAGGCGATAATAGGGAATAATAGAACAAAGAAGTATGTGTTAGCACTCGGAAAAATTGACAGACAAACAACAATAGAAAAAAACGAAGAACAATATATGGTCCGAAGTGGGATCGAACCCGTACTCAGTGGCACCGCGCCTTGCCACGAGAAGCCGAACGCTTGGTACACTGCCACGCAGCCAACTAAAAAATTGGCTATTGCAGTAGTGTCTTCCACGAAAGGCGATCTCAATGACTATAGCATAGGGTAACGATCACAGACCGGAAATAAATTGTATATTTGTACTTTCCTATTAATGCAAGTATCTCCCAGTAGGGCTGAATACTTGTGTTGTAGACAAACATTTATTGGACGAAACAGCACGAATAGTAGTTCCCAGTGGTTATATACTGGGTACAAATAATAATACATAAATATTATTATATGGGGAACTTCCGAGGCGATAATAGGGAATAATAGAACAAAGAAGTATGTGTTAGCACTCGGAAAAATTGACAGACAAACAACAATAGAAAAAAACGAAGAACAATATATGGTCCGAAGTGGGATCGAACCCGTACTCAGTGGCACCGCGCCTTGCCACGAGAAGCCGAACGCTTGGTACACTGCCACGCAGCCAACTAAAAAATTGGCTATTGCAGTAGTGTCTTCCACGAAAGGCGATCTCAATGACTATAGCATAGGGTAACGATCACAGACCGGAAATAAATTGTATATTTGTTTTAGTGGCAAGGCGCGGTGCCACTGAGTACGGGTTCGATCCCACTTCGGACCATATATTGTTCTTCGTTTTTTTCTATTGTTGTTTGTCTGTCAATTTTTCCGAGTGCTAACACATACTTCTTTGTTCTATTATTCCCTATTATCGCCTCGGAAGTTCCCCATATAATAATATTTATGTATTATTATTTGTACCCAGTATATAACCACTGGGAACTACTATTCGTGCTGTTTCGTCCAATAAATGTTTGTCTACAACACAAGTATTCAGCCCTACTGGGAGATACTTGCATTAATAGGAAAGTACAAATATACAATTTATTTCCGGTCTGTGATCGTTACCCTATGCTATAGTCATTGAGATCGCCTTTCGTGGAAGACACTACTGCAATAGCCAATTTTTTAGTTGGCTGCGTGGCAGTGTACCAAGCGTTCGGCTTCTCGTGGCAAGGCGCGGTGCCACTGAGTACGGGTTCGATCCCACTTCGGACCATATATTGTTCTTCGTTTTTTTCTATTGTTGTTTGTCTGTCAATTTTTCCGAGTGCTAACACATACTTCTTTGTTCTATTATTCCCTATTATCGCCTCGGAAGTTCCCCATATAATAATATTTATGTATTATTATTTGTTTCGTCGGAGCGGCCATTGTTCGCACATTCCAGAATCCTATTTTTGTTGTTGTTTTAGGGCCGAAAAAACTATCACTACTATCTACTGCTAATTTACACATTCTGTATCAGGTCTACGTTTCATTAACAACATCGTTTTTACGATAGCGGCTTGTTAAACCTCTGATCAACGGTTCTATACCAAGCCGGAGAAAAATAATTCCTCCATTTTGGAAACAACCGGAAACCGATGAAAAGACTAAAGTCATGAAAAGTTTAATTCCAACAAGTGACAAAATATACATGGAAAACAAACCAGTAGAAGAGATCGAGCACTTTATCTATCTTGGAAGTCACATTGATCGAGAAGGGGATACGAGCAAAGAAATTAGAATCAGAATAGCTAAAGCAGCAATGTCTTTCAGAAGCCTTGAAAAGTTGTGGAAATCAAAACTCATTAGCACAAACACAAAACTTAGGCTATTCAAATCAAATGTACTATCAACCCTTACGTATGCGTGTGAAAGCTGGAAAACAACAAGAGATATAGAAACAAAGTTGAACGCATTCGAAAATAAATGTCTAAGGAAAATACTTGGTATAGAATGGAACGAATTCAAAACAAACGAGGAAATTAGAGAAATCGCCAATCAACCACTAATATCTTCAGTAATAAAGAAAAGACGATGGTCATACGTTGGACATGTGATGAGAAGAGATAATAATCGAATAGCAAAGCAAGCCCTCATATGGGAAACAACAGGTAAAAGAAAAAGAGGAAGACCCAGGGAGACACTGAGAAGAACATTGATGAGAGAGGCAAGAGCAGCAGGAATCGGCTCCCTCAATGAGATAGAACTGCTTGCACAGAACAGAGACAGATGGCGAGATTTGATAAAATATCTTTAAAAGAAAACTGCTAGAACAAAAATTCATATAGGAGGTGTATCTTGGTCTACGCCCTATGGGCCGGTTACGGCTCGAAAGGTCAATAGAGATAGATAGATAGATTATTATTTGTACCCAGTATATAACCACTGGGAACTACTATTCGTGCTGTTTCGTCCAATAAATGTTTGTCTACAACACAAGTATTCAGCCCTACTGGGAGATACTTGCATTAATAGGAAAGTACAAATATACAATTTATTTCCGGTCTGTGATCGTTACCCTATGCTATAGTCATTGAGATCGCCTTTCGTGGAAGACACTACTGCAATAGCCAATTTTTTAGTTGGCTGCATGGCAGTGTACCAAGCGTTCGGCTTCTCGTGGCAAGGCGCGGTGCCACTGAGTACGGGTTCGATCCCACTTCGGACCATATATTGTTCTTCGTTTTTTTCTATTGTTGTTTGTCTGTCAATTTTTCCGAGTGCTAACACATACTTCTTTGTTCTATTATTCCCTATTATCGCCTCGGAAGTTCCCCATATAATAATATTTATGTATTATTATTTGTACCCAGTATATAACCACTGGGAACTACTATTCGTGCTGTTTCGTCCAATAAATGTTTGTCTACAACACAAGTATTCAGCCCTACTGGGAGATACTTGCATTAATAGGAAAGTACAAATATACAATTTATTTCCGGTCTGTGATCGTTACCCTATGCTATAGTCATTGAGATCGCCTTTCGTGGAAGACACTACTGCAATAGCCAATTTTTTAGTTGGCTGCGTGGCAGTGTACCAAGCGTTCGGCTTCTCGTGGCAAGGCGCGGTGCCACTGAGTACGGGTTCGATCCCACTTCGGACCATATATTGTTCTTCGTTTTTTTCTATTGTTGTTTGTCTGTCAATTTTTCCGAGTGCTAACACATACTTCTTTGTTCTATTATTCCCTATTATCGCCTCGGAAGTTCCCCATATAATAATATTTATGTATTATTATTTGTACCCAGTATATAACCACTGGGAACTACTATTCGTGCTGTTTCGTCCAATAAATGTTTGTCTACAACACAAGTATTCAGCCCTACTGGGAGATACTTGCATTAATAGGAAAGTACAAATATACAATTTATTTCCGGTCTGTGATCGTTACCCTATGCTATAGTCATTGAGATCGCCTTTCGTGGAAGACACTACTGCAATAGCCAATTTTTTAGTTGGCTGCGTGGCAGTGTACCAAGCGTTCGGCTTCTCGTGGCAAGGCGCGGTGCCACTGAGTACGGGTTCGATCCCACTTCGGACCATATATTGTTCTTCGTTTTTTTCTATTGTTGTTTGTCTGTCAATTTTTCCGAGTGCTAACACATACTTCTTTGTTCTATTATTCCCTATTATCGCCTCGGAAGTTCCCCATATAATAATATTATGTATTATTATTTGTACCCAGTATATAACCACTGGGAACTACTATTCGTGCTGTTTCGTCCAATAAATGTTTGTCTACAACACAAGTATTCAGCCCTACTGGGAGATACTTGCATTAATAGGAAAGTACAAATATACAATTTATTTCCGGTCTGTGATCGTTACCCTATGCTATAGTCATTGAGATCGCCTTTCGTGGAAGACACTACTGCAATAGCCAATTTTTTAGTTGGCTGCGTGGCAGTGTACCAAGCGTTCGGCTTCTCGTGGCAAGGCGCGGTGCCACTGAGTACGGGTTCGATCCCACTTCGGACCATATATTGTTCTTCGTTTTTTTCTATTGTTGTTTGTCTGTCAATTTTTCCGAGTGCTAACACATACTTCTTTGTTCTATTATTCCCTATTATCGCCTCGGAAGTTCCCCATATAATAATATTTATGTATTATTATTTGTACCCAGTATATAACCACTGGGAACTACTATTCGTGCTGTTTCGTCCAATAAATGTTTGTCTACAACACAAGTATTCAGCCCTACTGGGAGATACTTGCATTAATAGGAAAGTACAAATATACAATTTATTTCCGGTCTGTGATCGTTACCCTATGCTATAGTCATTGAGATCGCCTTTCGTGGAAGACACTACTGCAATAGCCAATTTTTTAGTTGGCTGCGTGGCAGTGTACCAAGCGTTCGGCTTCTCGTGGCAAGGCGCGGTGCCACTGAGTACGGGTTCGATCCCACTTCGGACCATATATTGTTCTTCGTTTTTTTCTATTGTTGTTTGTCTGTCAATTTTTCCGAGTGCTAACACATACTTCTTTGTTCTATTATTCCCTATTATCGCCTCGGAAGTTCCCCATATAATAATATTTATGTATTATTATTTGTACCCAGTATATAACCACTGGGAACTACTATTCGTGCTGTTTCGTCCAATAAATGTTTGTCTACAACACAAGTATTCAGCCCTACTGGGAGATACTTGCATTAATAGGAAAGTACAAATATACAATTTATTTCCGGTCTGTGATCGTTACCCTATGCTATAGTCATTGAGATCGCCTTTCGTGGAAGACACTACTGCAATAGCCAATTTTTTAGTTGGCTGCGTGGCAGTGTACCAAGCGTTCGGCTTCTCGTGGCAAGGCGCGGTGCCACTGAGTACGGGTTCGATCCCACTTCGGACCATATATTGTTCTTCGTTTTTTTCTATTGTTGTTTGTCTGTCAATTTTTCCGAGTGCTAACACATACTTCTTTGTTCTATTATTCCCTATTATCGCCTCGGAAGTTCCCCATATAATAATATTTATGTATTATTATTTGTACCCAGTATATAACCACTGGGAACTACTATTCGTGCTGTTTCGTCCAATAAATGTTTGTCTACAACACAAGTATTCAGCCCTACTGGGAGATACTTGCATTAATAGGAAAGTACAAATATACAATTTATTTCCGGTCTGTGATCGTTACCCTATGCTATAGTCATTGAGATCGCCTTTCGTGGAAGACACTACTGCAATAGCCAATTTTTTAGTTGGCTGCGTGGCAGTGTACCAAGCGTTCGGCTTCTCGTGGCAAGGCGCGGTGCCACTGAGTACGGGTTCGATCCCACTTCGGACCATATATTGTTCTTCGTTTTTTTCTATTGTTGTTTGTCTGTCAATTTTTCCGAGTGCTAACACATACTTCTTTGTTCTATTATTCCCTAGGTCCTTAGCTACCAAGGTCACAAACTAAGCCATCAAATTAAAGACTTTATCTACAGCGAAGGTTAACGAACTGTGAACAAACATTTATGTTCAAACCCTTGAATACATTTTAAAAAATCTGCCAACTCATGTTGCTGGAATGTCTGCACAATGCAAACTGACCTATCTGATAATTTACACGACATAAACGACGCTAGAAAGAAAGCCATAATCAATAATGAACTGAAAAGACTCCGGGTAGATATTGCCGCACTTCAAGAGACCCATTTTGCAGGCTCAGGTAGGCTGAACGAGGCGGACAACGTATTCTATTGGCAAGGAAAGCGTAGCGACGATATCAGAGAACACGGTGTGGGATTTGCCGTAAAAATATCTAAAAGTTCTGGTTACACTTGGTCAGAATGCACCAGAGCGGATAGTAACACTTCACCTTAATACAAAGGCAGGACCAGTTACTCCTATAAGTGTATAAGCTCCGACATTGTGCTCTTCATCTAAAACCAAGGATAATTTCTACGAAAATTTGACAGAAGATATGGAAAGTATACCAGGACAAGATCACACTATTCTACTGGGGTATTTCATTGCTAGAATTGGCGCAGACCACAGTTCATGGCCAACCAGGCTCGGTTGCTTTGGAGTTGATAAATTAAATGAAAACGGCCAACGACTTCTAGAGTTTTGCGCCTACCATAACCTGTGACGTCACAAATACTTTGTTTTCAAAACCAAGCCACAGCATAAAGTATCTTGGAGACACCCACGATCGAAACACTGGCACCATCTGGACTTGATACTGGTCAGACACCCACGATCGAAACACTGGCATCAGCTAGACTTGATACTTGTCACACACCCACGATCTAAACACTGGCATCAGCTGGATTTGATACTTGTCAGACACCCACGATCGAGACACTGGCACCAGCTGGACTTGATACTTGTCAGACACCCACGATCGAAACACAGGCACCAGCTGGACTTGATACTTGTCAGACACCCACGATCGAAACACTGGCACCAGCTGGATTTGATATTTGTCAGACACCCACGATCGAAACACTGGCACCAGCTGGATTTGATACTTGTCAGACACTCACGATCTAAACACTGGCACCAGCTGGATTTGATACTTGTCAGACACTCACGATCTAAACACTGGCACCAGCTGGACTTGATACTTGTCAGACGCCCTTTCCTCAAATCTGTAATTCTCACACTGTCATACCACAGTGCAGACTGTGACTGATAATTCACTAGTCTGCTGCAAAATCAAGCAACTGCCTAGGAGGTTCCACTACGCCACGCAGGTAAAGAAGAAACCACGCTTAGACACTAGCAAGCTAACACATTATGGATTGGTCGATTAGTTCAACAAGACCCTAAGGGAGTCACTAAGCACTCATGAACACGACAACAGCGCTGTGGAAAAATGGGAACATCTCCGCAACGTTATCTACAACATCGCGGTTAGCATCTTTGAATAACTGACATTTAAGTCTCACGATTGGACATTTAAGTCTCACGATTGGTTTGAAGCCAATTCCCATAGTATTACACTCGTAATCGAAGCTAAACGCGCGGCTTTCTTAGATCACAAGCACGTATCTAATGCAAATACTCTGCAGGCTATTAAAATGGCCAGAAACATACTCTGCTGACGCTAGTCAAATCGTTTCATGAGGATATGAAGGACACCATCCAATACGACGGCAGCACATTACAACCCTTCAACATACGCAGCAGTGTCAAGCAGGAATGCGTTCTTGCGCCGACTCTGTTTGGAATCTTCTTCGCTGTTCTATTAAAATATGCATTCTCAAATGCGAATGACGGAGTGTATCTTCATACTAGATCGGATGGTCGGTTGTTCAATCTCGCAAGACTAAAGGTTATTGCGTTATTGCGTTATTGCGTTATTTGCGGGTCATCATCATTGCACTCCGAACATGTCCATAGGTGCTCAGATCCCCTCCTCAGCAATTCCCTCAGTGTCCAGCGACTGACGACTCCAGTTCTATGTTGGTTGATAAGTCTTCTTACACGGCCACCAAGTTTCTCATTTCTGGCTGTGCCCATCTTAACTCCCATTTCCATCATCCGAAGAAGCGACGTTGATCTGTGTTTGTCGAAGTCCTGTGCTCTTCCCACATCTCGGAGTGCATTGATTACGTCCGCCCGATCCATCGGTTGCCCGTCCTCAACGACAGCGCAGCTAGCCAACCTGTCCGCTCTCTCATTTCCCCGTACTCCCGCATGTCCAGGGACATAGACAAAGGTGACCTTACGTATTTTGGATTTCTGCAACGACTCTACCCATTGCATGCGTACAAAGCCCGCCTCCACTTTTTTTATCATGCTCATCGAATCACTCAGTATACATGCGTGGATGTAGTCTTGTGACTCTAACCATTTGAATGCCTTGGTCACTGCCATCACCTCCATTGTCATGCTACTCGTGGTCATGGCGTATGCACCACTGTCTTCCTTGGCTATTCTCGCAAGACTAAAGGTAAGGTCCAAAATCAGACATATCTCTATTAGAGATCTGTTATTTGCTGACGACGCTGCACTTGTCACGCAAAGTCAAGAGGAACTCCAGAGCTTGGTACATCGCATTTCACATACCTGCAGAGACTTCGGTCTAACAATAAGTTTGCAGAAAACTAACATACTCGATCAGGACGTCGAAGCAACACCTGCAATCTCTATCGACAATTATAAACTTGATGTCGTGCGGCAGTATACCTGGGGTCCATCATCAACGACAAAGTATCTTAAATGCATTCCATATGCGATTTCTGCGCCGTATTCTTGGTATCACCTGGAAGGATAAAGTGAAAAACGTGGAGGTCATGACTCGCACAGGCCTCCCTAACATCTATACGCTGTTCAAACAGCGTAGGTTACGCTGGCTTGGACACGTACACCGTATGAAAAATGGCCGCATACCAAAAGATATACTCTTCGGACAACTGGCAGATGGCAAAAGGACTGGGGAGGGGGGGCGCCAAAAACTTGGATTTGTAGACGTGTATAAACGCGACATGAAGACTCTGAACATAAATCCTGCAACCTAGGAAGAAATAGCTGCAGGCCGCAATCTCTGGAAACACACTCGAAAGGTCCACCTCAAACAAGAAGCAGACAGATTCATAGAAAAAGAGAATACACGGCGAAATGAAAGAAAAGGAACAAATAACATATCTAGGGGCGCAGAAAATCCATGGTCAACTAAGACTGACGGAGGCTACTACTACAACTACAACTGTGGCTCTTACTTGACACCTGTCAACTTCACAACTACTGGAGTCTTTTATTGAATATTTTTAGATTCTGGGTAACTGTATGTAAGTGTGAGTTTGATAACTGTCAATTGACTTCTATAACTTTATTTCTGCTCATTGACTAAATCTAACTGTCTACTGCTATATCTCTGAATGCTAACTTAGTGCTAACTCTGCTAAATGATTTCTACTGAATGATAACTAACTACGGTCACTGCTACCGTCTCCGTAGCAGACTACGGTCTCTCAGCTATCTCCGAGTCTGTCTTGTGATTTTCTTTCTCTAGATAGCCCCTAATATTTTGACCGGCCACAAACCTGAATTCTCATTCTTATAGTTTACTAGTTTCCTTACTATCGTAACCGTTTTTCAAAATAATGACTTTGGAATTTTCTGAGGTGGAAATTTCCTTAGGCTATAACCTACTCTAACCCGATTTCGGACTAATGACCTAGTTTTAACAATGATTCTTACTTACTTCTGTTTTGTCAACCTTTATTTACTCTACTATTCCTGTAGCAAACATTTCTTACTTCAAAAAAAGCTACTTCCGGTCCATGTTAAGTGTCAATTTGTGTTTTAGATAATCGTACTTCTTGACCAGGATGACAAGGCTCTCTCAGGTAGCCGAAATCTTAAAACTATCGTCCTAACGTAAACATTTAAGGTGGATTTTAATAGTTCCTGTGTCTCTAAACTGAAGGAACGGTGAACAATCAAGTCCCTAATAGACGCGCTCCTCACAGTTGTTTGTTTTCATCTCAAAGTGGTATTTTAGTTCTGATCTTGGAAATTCTGCATCATTTTTGGAGAATATGTCCTCATTCAAGTACATTCACTTCATTCTTAAAATTGACATTTTATCCAATATTTTTTAAAACGTATTTGTGACAACACAAACAAAACGTTACGTTTATAGAGTGAGTCACTATTTATGTAGAAATTATATTTTATTACAATAAATTTCGTAATGAAAAGATCACACATGGGAACATTTAAGAGTTTTCAGGGGATGCAATTTTCAAGTTTGAACCACACAAGTTTTAAAATGGTTAGATACAGCTTTTTCTAATCAATTAGAACGTATAATAAAAACACTTGTGCATTTTATCTTCACGGAAAGACAAATATGAGCAAAACAACTAAAGTATCAGTGACAGAGAGATGTGCGCCTGCACTCATCATCATCATCATCGAGTGCCGTCTCCGTAACTAAGGTTAGCTACCATGGAGCGCCATTCTGCTGTCTCTTGCTTTGATGGTGCAGGTTGTCATAGGCTGATTTGTCCATCTTTTGATGTTACTCGTCCATATTTAGTCTTGGTCTGCCTCTGGTTCTTTTACCTTGTATTTTCCCCTCCAAGATTACTTTTAGTAGGCTGTTGTGTCTGTTTACATGACCCAAAAATCGCATTTGTCTTGTTTGATTTGTGTTTAGTAGTTCTCTTTTCATTTTTAGTTGTTTTAAGCCTTCATTGTTTGTTTTCTTTTCTTTCCATCCAATTCTACCTATTCTTCTATATATCCACATTTCAAAGTCTTCAATTCTCTGTTCTGTTTTTTGTCTAGTGTCCATGTTTCAGCACCATATAGGAATTTTGAGAAGATTTAACATTTTGCTATTCTTAGTTTTTAACCCTGGTGTTATTTGTTTTGATGTTAGTATATTTTTCATGGCATTAAAATTACTTTTTGCCACTCTTATTCTTTCGTTTATTTCAGTTGTACATTTTCCATCACTGGTTATAGTATGTCATAGGTAGTTGTAGTTCTGAACTGTCTCCAGGTGTATTCCTTCATCTTTTATATTTATTTGTAGGTCTTGAGAATTTTCTTTCCTTATGATCATAGTGTTAATTTTTTAAATATTCATATCTAATTCATATTTTTTGCTTGTCATGTTTATTTCATTAAGTAATTGTTGTAGATCTTTAAGATTTTCTGCTAGTAGTACAGCATCATCAACATATCTTAGGGTATTGATTACCTTTCCATTAATGTTTAGGCCTGGCATCTGAGCAATTCAATGAAAGTTGAGATTTTTAGTTCATTTGGTATGTATCCTCTATGGTACATATCGTTGCATATGTCTGTAATCACTTCAATGCCAAAATCTTCTAGTTCCTGTATCATCTCTATCTGTATGCTGTCAGATCCTGCTGCTTTTATTTTTTTCATTCTTTGTATAGCTTTTTCCACCTCAGATTTTAAGGTTGTATAGCCTAATGTACATTTTATAATTGGTTTCTTGTCCCTTTGATCATGAAATAGTTCTTTTATATATTCCTGCCATCTATCTATTATATCTTTATTGTCTGTTAGCATGTTTCCTAGGCGTAGCGCCTGCACTATTTCGACTAAATTATGGTTAAAGGTCTCATATGGGGTCAGCAAACTCGTACATTTTTGGTCTTTCT
Organism: Megaustenia siamemsis; assembly: GCA_032433765.1. Lineage (NCBI taxonomy): Eukaryota > Metazoa > Mollusca > Gastropoda > Stylommatophora > Ariophantidae > Megaustenia > Megaustenia siamemsis. Next base: position 20,004,115 of record JAVIAB010000102.1, read on the forward strand.
GTGATAATTCCCAGTTTCCCATATGTTGGTGATCATTGTTTCTCAGAACTTCTGGTTTGCATTAGTATCAAAGCCCGGTCATATATTTTTTTGATGGAAAGCGTGGTCGGTACTATCTCCATTTCTCCACACATACAAAAGATATTCACCTGAGTTGGAGAAGAAACATGCAGAATACAATAATGGATCGTGTTTGTGGTCGGTATAATCTACGCATGTCTAATGCACAGTCTAGACATGCATGCTAGAAAGAAGCGCCCAAGCGCATCGCCCCATCGCGTCGATGACCTTCTTTTGGATCCACTCAAAGAGGAGGCTCGAAAGCGACAACACATTACGAAGTGAAAGCTTGAAAGCGACAACAGAATACTGCATGCAACATTCAGTCGCCAGACTACCCCTTTGGACTATAAATAAAACAGGGAATCTCATCCCGAGGGTGCCTGGGTTTGTTCTCTGAATGCTCGGAGTTCGGTTAGTACCGGCTGAAAGTCTTTCTGCGCCTTTTCCCAAATTTGGTAGAAAAGTAGTTGGTCTCTCACTACACTTAAGACATAGTCGGTAGTTGCTGAGATTTCCCGCCCGAATATGGTGGCATTGGGAGAATGGTTGTGTCACATTTTTTTATCTGGTACTTATGCTGTGCACAATAGACCTTATTAGCCTTCTTAACCTCTAGTATGTTTGTAGCCTTCCATATTTCTTGTGCACCATTGTATATAATTCACACAAATGTATCTCGTACTCGTCAGACGTTCTAGACGTCATCTTGTCCGGCTCGTCTGGAAGGGCGGCACTGTACTATTTGGAATATAATCCTGCACATTGGCTGTTCACGAACACGATTCTCAACCCCCAAGGATCCCGTTGTGATAGTTCTCTGCTACATTGTTGGTGTAAGCAGCAATACCATAGTAGCCATATACCAGTATTGCTTTACCATCGTCACAGAAACAATTATTTCTTGTGTCAGGAGTGGAGCGTGACGTCTTGCAGATTTTGCAAGCCTCCATTTGGTGACCCGTTATATCAGATGACCACTCATTTGTGTCTCCTTTCGCTCGAACAAACAATGCTTGTACTGCTTATGACGCAAATCCTTTTTCGCCACAACACTTTGAACGTCCTTGACTTTCTTGATGCTGGTTCCACCAGTTTCTAGGATACTATACATCTTTGGACGTAGGTTCAAGAACTCGGCTATAGGGTAGTCGCTGAATTCGTCCTTGAACTTGCTGAAGACTTTCTTGATTTCTGCGCTGTGACGTTTCTGGTCTTTCGGGTAGTATGAGAAGTCGCAGGCTGATGCATTGCCTTTCATATATCAGTGTACGTTCTTTGTTTCCACCTGTAGAAGTAGGCTGTATGTTTCTGTGTAAAGGAACCGAAGTTTATCCCATACATCTTCTTGGCCTCGTTGTACCAGAAGTTGTACATGGTGAGGTTTGACAGGTTAATCACGGCCTGCAAGACATAGGCTAGTCAATTATGCTTCAGCTTGTTTTTTATGATGTGAGTAGCTACGAGATCTCCACTAAATATATTGCGAGACTGGTATGCTGGATCTGCCACCAACTTGTGATAACTATGTCACTGTCGCCCGAACAGATCAACTAGGATACGCTTACGTAGATTCTTCATGATCTTACTGTGTTGTTCATCAATTTGAAATAGTACTTTTAAAATCACGTAGATAGGTGTTGAACTGGATATATGGCCTACCTCGCCGCATGTTGGAACTTTAGCGCCTGATGGACTTTGGTGATGCGCCACGCCAATGTCACATATAGTTTCAGGTTTCTACCGTAAAAAACTTCCCCCTTCTCCAAGTACGTTCACCACCTTAAGCTTCTGCTTAACTACTCTTCTGAAAGGAAATCTGATTATACAAAATGGTTATTGATGTAACTCAGTGGCGTATACTGGTTTTGGGGTCTGGGCTACCGCTGACATAATAAATAAAGACATACATTATATTCAGTAAGCTAACATGAAGTAATATTTGCTAATGACATCACTACATTTTAAATTACTTATTTATTTATATGTAATCTCTATCAGTCTTGTTTGGTGACGAAAATGTCTTGATGATTTTGTCATTGAAAGTACTGTTGGGTTGATTTTTAAGTTTCTGAAGGAGTGATTTCTCAAAGGACATTATTGCCAAACTAGATAGGCGTTCTTGTGTCTGAGTTGAGCGACAATAAGATTTGATTCTCTTGAGAACAGAAAAAGTTTTTTCTACAGATGCTGATGCGCATAACGTAGTTATAAATAGGTTCGGAAGTTCCGGTAATCAGACATAGATTCACTTTCACTCTGACGCTTCAGATTGGCTAGAGCTAAAAATAACCCATGAAACCGCATTTTGTATAGGTAGCTCTCGCCGTATAATTTTGACGGGAAGTTTTGAATGTCAAGGTCATTAATTCTATGTCGGAAAGAAGAGAACTGTACCGCTGCTTATTAGCAGTTTCATGTACTATCTTAGTTTCGGTTTCATTCACAAACGTTATAGTGGCCATAGGAAAACCTTGCTTTAATAAATGCAAATCAAAGCAAATAAATTATATTGGCCTACGAAATGTGTAATAGAATATTCGAAAATTTGTAATATAATTATGAAAAAATCGAATAAATTATCATTTCCTTTTGTATTTCGTTAATATGTTCAGGCTACCGGCGGTAGCTACGGTAACATAGAAAATACGCCACTGGTGTAACAGATATAACAGTCTTTACTAATTTTTAACTATGATTATTAGCGGAGAAAAGACACAAGATATACAAAGAGATATTGAAGTAGGTACAGCATAAAAATAGTTCTAGAATTATAGCTAACTTGGACATTCTATAACAAATGATGGAAAATGTAAGCCATAAATTAACAAAAGAATATAAATGGTAAAAAGCAATTTTAACAACATGAAAAATATACTCACATCAAAGCAAATAACATCAGAGCTAAAACTACGAATAGCAAAATGTTATATTTACTCAAAATTGCTGCTTGGTGTAGAAACATGGACATTAAATAAGGAAACGCGGCGGAAAACTGAAATTTTTAAAATGTAGATGTATAGGAAGATGGGGAAAATTGAGCGAAAGGAAAATAAGACAAATAAGGAAGTTTTGAATCAGCTGAAAATGAAAAATAAAAATAAATACTTAACATAATTCGAAAAAAAACAACTAAAATTTTGTGAACATGTGCCTTCTAAAAGTCCTCTTGAAAGGAAAGTGCAAAGTAAACGAGGCAGAGTCAGACCAAGACTAAATTTGACTAGTGGAAAAAGGTGGACAGGTGAACCTATGACAATTTGCATTATCAAAACAAGAGACATAATAAAATGGCGCTCAATGGTAGCAAACCTTCAATGTGGAGACGGCACTCAACGAATTATATACAATTTATATATATATATATATATATATATATATATATATATAATACAGTCGAACCTGGTCTTAGGACCACCTGTTTAAAGCGTTTCCCTGGTTATAGGACCGGGTCTACAATTTCCCCGAGTTTTTTACTATATGCTAACACTGATTACGGCGCTCACCGTATGACGCGACCAGAGACCAGGCTAATTAACCGCCGCCAATGTTATTTATCCCGTTTACGACACGCGGGTAATCCGAGATAACGATACACTGACCAGCCAGTCCTTCTCTGTCTCGCTGGGAGCCATAAACGATCGACACAGGTGTCTACAGGTGTCGAAGTTTTCCCGTATTTAGTGAGTCCCAGATTACAGTGGGACGTGTTACGTTTATCAGTCAATACTGGTGTGAGAAACACGGCAGACACAGATCTATGATTCGTGAAGTGACATCACTTCGCGGTTCCGTCTAGACCAGAGTAGACCATTGCGTGGCCCGTATAAATTACAGGAATTAACTAAAGAATTAGTCATTGCCCGCTTAGAGTGTATTCACGTACATGTACAGTATCTCAGTGAATTATTTTTGTGGATTTTAAAAGTGTTACACACAATATAGGAAATGGCCAGTGTCAAAAGCGCACCTATTCAATAACAAACGGGAGATCTGACATACTAGACGTTATCATGGACTTGAGAGAAAAATTGAACTTATCGTTTATTTCATCCGTCAAACAACAGACTACCATATTGGATTTTTTTTCAAGTCAAAAGTGATACATGTACAGTATAAGTGGAATCTGTGTATGTGTGTTTTATTTTTGTGTGTTTAACTATCGTGTTTTATGAAAAGTGTCCAACCAGTGGCTATTGTAGACCGACATGTGCACTATGTTCTACTCATGGATTACGCTGATTTGCAGGTTAGTTTTCATAGTGCTTAGGATAAAATTTTTTTTATCGCTCTATTTATTATGTGAAACCTGTGAGGCAGGACCACCTGTCCTATGGGACCAGTTTTGACAATGCCATCCGTTTGCACAAGTTAGGTCCTTAGCTACCAAACGTCCGAAACGAAGCCATCGAATTAACGACTTTATCTACAGCGAAAGTTAACGAACTGTGAACAAACATTTATGTTCAAACCCTTGAAAACATTTTCAAACATCTGCCAACTCGCTGCAATAACATATATCGTGTTGTTCAATGTAAACATTGCTTAGTCCATAGCTCGAATATAAATAAGCTGCCATTTTGGTGCGTTCCATGACGTCATCCAGAATTGCCTTAAATGGGATCACTGTAGTTGAAAACTTCTCCTCTTGTGTAAACTACACATTCACATCTAAGAGTGAATCAGTGAAGGTCACAAAATCATATTCTCTCTGTGGTTTTACTAACTACAGGTCATGTGGCTTCTGTTGGATTGGAAATGATAACTTACCACCACTGTGTGTCTATATGTTTGGAGTTGGAGTCATCAGTGATGGCCTAACATCATCAAGTGCTATGACGATCATCATTTTCGGGAGGACGTGAACTTCCATGGTATATGGTGGATAGGCGGCAGGAACCATTGAAGGCTATGTCTGAAAAGTGTTCCTTCTTGCAGTTTCCTCATATTCCAAGTCTGGCTTGTTGCAGGAGCTACTGAGTTAAGTGCTCTGTGCACACCGTGAGCTGTGTGTCTCATCCGTTTTGATCCTGCTTCGATATACCGCTTGTTTACGATGAATGATGATATCGTATGACAGGGAACAGTTGGCCGTGTTCACTTTCTGCGTGGTTTCGCCTTATGTCTTTTGGCGTGTGCTGAGACTGCTACGATGGGGACTACAGTTACCTTTCTTTGTTTGGGAGATGAGTTAGTAATTCGGATGATTCCACTGGCACGGGCGGTTGAGCAATTATGGATTTTAATTCGTTTGCTGTGATACGGAGGCCTTCCATAACCAATAACCGCAAATTATATCTCCCCTCGACGCTGAAAGATAAATGAGGAAAGAAAGAATAAGAAGAATAATTAATATTAACAGAATTTTAAAAAAAACTATGTTTAGAGATGAAATTTCGTGGAATAGCTTACAGCATGGTTCATAAGTCCAAAAATCAATGTAACAGTAATGTGGTAATTTTATAGAGGATCAGCTATGATTACGTAGATGCTGGTAGGATCGACAGATAAAACAAATTGAGTTGTTGGTGTAAATGAACCAATTGTCTTGTTTTCAAAAGCCTCCCTAACAAGATATCCATTCTTGTTAGTAAAGCCAAGATCAGAAAATGAAGTTTTGTATTCAGTTGGTCTGCCTTGGTAATTCTTGTTTAACACACCAATTGCAACTGATCCTGGATTACTCAGTCTCTTGACCCACACAGAGATATGGGACACCTGGTTAAGGGAAAATTTGAGAGAATTTATGTTTTATTACCTTAAATGCTCTCGGTGTATAAATCTCAAAGTTGCTTGTCATAACATGAAGGAAATATTGTTTTAACTGCTTTAATTTATTAAACTGACATTTTATATTTACTATGTTTAGATTTTACTTGTGAAGTATATAGTATTAAGCTTTTTGAATAATAATTTAAAAAAAAAACAATTTCCCAAAATGTAGTCACATTTTTAAAAAGTGTTAAATGTTTACTACATGTTATTTTTTAAAGACATTTTAAGTAACATCAGATGAGCAAGGAAGTTAGAAAAGATTTAAAGAAATATTTAATACTTCATTAACAAGACATATTACCTCAAATAGTCGGATGGCCTGGTTGCCTAAAGGATCTTGATTGATGGCAATAATATTTCTGTTTTGAAGCAGTTGTTTGGCCTGTGAATCCACATTGCGAAGATCCACAGACATTATGAGGGGTGCTGCCAACAGAGCCCACATTCCAAACTGGGCTTTCTGCTGATAATAGCTTAGGCCAAAGTCACCTACCAACAACTGATGTGGAAAAAGTTGAAAATTTAAACATTTTCCAAAACAGTTACCACAAAATACTTCAGACAGAAAAAAGAAGCCATTTTGCAACAATTTATATTAAGAAAACTGATTGTTAAAGTACATTAAAACAAAAGAAAAAAAATATTTTGGTAATATAAAACGTCAGACAATATTATTGTAGAGGGTATGCTACAATAAACAAGAGAGTGGGAGATCAAAAGAAGGGTCAAGGGAAAGAAATGCACATAAATACGAAGCTGTAGTGAAACTACTTGTGAGGAGAAATGAAAAACAATTATGTATAGAAAAAAACGGTATGGTTAAAGTTTCACGTAAGTGAACAACACAAATCCGAAAGACGTTTCGGCTCAATAGGCCTTCAGCAGGAACAAACAAACAAAAAATAATGAGAAGACTTTTTATTTTTATTTTCCTTTTATTTCTCCTTCTAGTTAGAAATTATTATATTTTTAAAATTATTATTTTAATTGTAAATACATATTTGTACGTGTGTTGTGTGTTTGTTCCTGTTGAAGGTCTATTGAGCCCGAAACGTCGTTCTGGTTTGTGTTGTCCACTTGTTACGTGAAGCTTTAACCATACCGTTTTTTTTTCTCTATTTTTTTTCTATATACATTTTTTTCTGATCAAAAGAAGGCGGGTTCAAGATATCACAGACACGCTGGGATTGACTGTTGCAGACGCTCAATACAAAGAATAGATAAAAACAAATACAGACTTGATGTCATGGGAGTCATATCTAGTAGAGACAAGCTTTATGATGATGGTGCAAGTTGCAAAAATGTTAGCATCTGGTTATGTTGGTTCTATACATCACCTTGTGTTTTCTTTCTAAAGTTACTGAACTTTCTAAATTTCAGTCACGTAGCTTTACAGTATACCTCTAATCAGCAATAATAAAGTATATCTATTCAGACACAGTTCGATAGATAGACATACATTTAACATTATATTTGTGAAAACAGTAGATGAAAATGTTGAACAATTTTGAAAAGAAATTAAAGTGCCACAAAGATTATAAAAATATATTGATTGCAGCCTGACCAACAATCTCTAAAGGGATGATAGAAACACCAGAGAAATTATATAAAACAACAAACACGTTTCTACAAATGTCCAGTTTAAGAAGTTAATAATAAAAAAAAAACAGAAGTCTGTTACATCTTTCTTGCTTTCGTTAACTTTTTTCCACAAAACACTAATCTTCATCCTCTGTATACATTTTCAGTTGTCGAAGATGATATTTCAATTTATATAAAAATCATATGGCCCTAAAGTTGTCTAATAGCTGCCCATTTACACTTCCGTTTCCATGATGGCGAAACTAAGTCACGTTCTCTCGATCGCTGCAGAAATTGCTTTGCAATCTGATCAATTTCGGCTTTCCGTTGCAATTTTCTGCATTCAAGTCGAAATGATGTTCTACTTATCATATCTACGCCATGAATTGGCGTTGCACGCACGGCAATACTCCGTTTTGACAAATCAAGTGTTGTGAATGCGACCTTCCACCGTCTATTGTTGATCTGCGTTTTACGTCACAATGAGTGCTGTTCAATGACCGTTGATGGTGTTGTTTGCCGCAAGTTATTTACAATTTTCCAACGCATTAATGTGGTGGGCTCCGTCAAGTCAGCCGAAGTTTTATCTCGTTGGGGAATTGACACCATGTTTCGTTCGTTGTAGACTGCATTCACTAGAGTAATCATGAATCCATGGGCGCAGCCATTTTGTGCGTGCTACGTCATCATAATGGCTCATCGTGTGTCCCAAGACCGACCATGCGCTAATCATGTGATCTGTTGTTTGGTGTGCAACGGGAATAATCTGACGACGATGGAAGTTCGTCCGAGTTCTAGCCGTGGTGTATACAATGCTGATCTTGAACATCGCGCTGTCTGTTGTCACAGCGAGTTGGCGGATTGTTAGAATTGTAACCACGGGTTTGAAATAATTGTTTTTGCACATTTCGTTAACCACCGTTGTAGATAAAGTCTTTAATCTGCTGGCTTTGTTTGCGACATTGGAAGCTAATGACCTAACTGCCTAACTTGTGTAGATGGTTGGTTCGGGGCAAATTGTGCGTTGCAGTGTCACTGCTAAAATCGCTCAGCTTGTGACAGGGCTACAGGGACATGCACAAACGGTGACAGTTGTCGGCGAGAACGTTTCGGACCCCAGTGTCAGTACATTGATCTAGTTTGCAAATGCGCCTAGGGATCTGGACCTACAGATCCGGACAGTTTCATGGTCTAATCAACATGTTACGGATTGAAGGGGCGATAGTTGCAAATATCTGCTCCATCTACATTGGCGGGGGTCGGAATGTGGCTCTCAAACAGAACGCAAACCAGACCGACACACTTAATGCTTGTTAATACAGTGGACGGGTGTGGACCAGAGGCCGCAGTTAATGGCAAAACAAAGACCAATCTTTATGACAATGACTGCACACACACACACTTGAGAAGTGGAACCAATTCTGTTTACTGGTATCTGAACTTTGACACGTCCCAGAAGACTCACACCATTCGAATTTATCATCGAGCTAGCACTATGATTCGGGTAAAGAATGACACTCCAAAGGATTTCTCTGACAGTGGCGGTGTAGTGTTCCAGTATAATGATATATCATACCCAAATATTTATGTGAACACTATTGTAGTAACCACACAAGCGACAATGGCACACAGTAAGTTTGAGATCTCACCGACCTTTTCGCAGGACGAGAGTGCACTGACGGTGAGTGAGGTGCAAACATTTACCGACACCTATTGTCTGGACGGGCATTCTTGGTCGTTTTGTACAGTGTGTTGTGGGAGTAGCAAAGGCTGCACCGTCATCATCGGTACGTGTCACTTCAACTGTTCACATGGGATTTATGGACACGACTGCTCCGAGTCTTGTCTTAGTGTTAGGTCCTTATGTGAGGAAAATCCGGAAAATGCCAACATTGCAAACATCCTGGCTATACCTGTGATGACACTTATCCTGATGGTAATTTTGGGCTTCAGTGCGAACAGACGTGTTATGATGGCTGTGACATCATATGTGACACAGAAAGAGCAAACTGTACGCGCAAGGAAGCGTACTACGGGCCAGACTACACTCTCAAATGTCCTGACCACTGTTTCAACGACACCTGTGAAAAGTCAACCGGGATCTGTTCATGCAAGGGAACGTTCTACGGGTCAGACTGCACTCTCAAATCTCCGTACAACTGTTTGGACAATATCTGTTAACAGTTCATGAGGGCTGGCGTCTCGTATGTCGATGATTCCCACTTTAAGAAGAGTCTGCCGACTACAACAAACCCAAACATATGGATACCTTAATGTGTACTGGATATTTTCTTTCTGTGCTGGACATGGTTCATTTCTTGGTGTGTTTCATTGCTAGCCAAGGGTCATATCTTGGCTTGTGTGTGTGTGTGTGTGTGTGTGCTGGCCATGGTTCATTTCTTGGTGTGTTTCATTGCTAGCCAAGGCTCATATCTTGGCTTGTGTGTGTGTGTGTGTGTGCTGGCCATGGCTCATATCTTGGTGTGTGTCATGTTAGTCATATCTCATATCTTGGAGTGTCCGTGTTAATCATGTCTCATATCTTTAAGTGTGTATGTGTTTAGTCATATCTCATATCTTAGTGTGTATCTGTGTTAGTCATGTGTCATATCTTTGTGTTTGGGGCTAGTGATATCTCATATCTCTGTGTGTATGTTTATGTTAGTCATATCTCATATCTTTATGTGTGCATGTCTGTGTATGTCACATCTCATATCCTTGTGTTTGCACGGCTAAGCTAGTCACATCTCATATCATTCTTCTTCTACCTTTTAGCTCCCAGTGGAGCATAGGTCTTCAACAAACACTTTCCAAGTCGTTCTGTTTTTTGCAATTCTTTTAAGATCATTCCATGTCTTCCCCATCATCTTCATCTCTGCTTCAATCTGTCTTCTCCAAGAATTCCTTGGTCTTCCTCTTTGTCTTTTCCCCTGGGGATTCCAAAAAAGGGCCTGTTGTGTAATACTCTCAGTTGGTTTCCGTAGTGTGTGTCCTATCCATCGCCATCGTCTTCGCTGTATTTCTTTATCCACTGGTATTTGACCGGTACATTTCCATAATTCCACGTTTGTGACTTTGTCCTGCCATTTCCATCCCTTTATTCTGCGCAAATGGCAAATGGTGCATGAGGATAGTGGTGCTTTTTCGCAAACAACGAGCAGCATGACAGTGGAGGTTTTAGCAGTCACTAAGGCAATGACATGGCTCGAAACACAGTCTTTCGCAGGAGTATGTTTTCTCAGTGACTCCATGAGTATGCTTAAGAAGGTTGAGGCTGGGTGGAGGCGAAGAGAGTGGTTGAAGTCCCTGCAGCTGTCAACTTTAAAAGAAATCGTCTTCATCTATGTACCTGGCCACTCTGGAGTGCAAGGGAACGAACGAGCTGACAAGCTTGCTGAAAAGGCTAAAATTTCAGATGGCAACGCCATGGACAACGCGGACATTTTACACGCAATCCGCGAGGCGGGAAGAGTAGCAGACTTTCGAGACGACAAGGATTCAAACGCAATGGCGAGACTAACGCATAGTCGCGTAAGGCTTGGCACAGCTAAGAGCGAACATTTTTCAGGACGCCAGAGGTGTATGGTTAACCAACTGCGAACCGGCACGATCAGCCGTCACACACTTGTGAATTTACTCGAAAGGAAATCGGAGCACTTATGGGTATGCCCCTTGTGCAAGGAGGATGATCTTTCGACTAATGACTAATGACTAATTCTGCGCAAGCATCCATTAATGAAAGTCTGTACCTTCGTGATTGTCAATTTTGTTATTCTCCATGTTTCACAGCCATATAATAGAACCGACTTAACATTGGAGTTGAAAATTTGTATTTTTGTATTTAGCCTAATTTCTTTGGATTTCCATATGTTTCCCAGTGCAATGAAAGCTCCTCTTGCTTTTGATATCCTTATTTTGGTATCGTTTTCTGTTCCTCCCTCTTTATCTATATTACTGCCCAGATATATATAAGATTGTACGTCTAGTAGAGGTATTTCTCCTAGTTTTATTTGGTTATTGCCAACTGCATTAATTCTCATAATGTTGGTCTTATCTCTATTAATCTTTAGTCCTAGCTGTTGTGATCTCTCATCTAATATACTCATTTTATCTTGCATCTGTTGGTGGCTGTGTGATAGGAGAGCTATGTCATCAGCAAAGTCTAAATTTTATCCAGTTTATCATGTAACATCTTGGTAGAGGTGTTAATATCTGCTTTGATGGCTTCCGAAGGAATTTCATCTGGTCCTGTGGCTTTACCATCTTTTAACAGTTTGATGGCTTTCATTATTTCTTCTTTGCTTGGTTTTCCGCAGTTAACGTGTAATTCTTCTTCTGCTGGTAGTATATCTGGAGGATTATTTGAGCCAGGTCTGTTCAAAAGTTCTTCAAAGTGCTCCTTCCATCTCTCCATTTGTTCCTTTATATTACTAAGCAGATTTCCTTTCTTATCTTTGATAAAGGCGTTGATCTGTTTGTATTTTCCACCTAATTTCTTTGTGCTGTTGTACAGTTCTTTCATATTCCCTTTATTTGCTGCTTCTTCTGCCTCTTTAGCTAATTCATCTATATATTTCCTCTTATCCCTTTTAATGCATCTTCTCACTTCTTTGTTCACCTCTGTGTAAGCTTCCTGTGTCTTGGCTTTATTACTTCTTGTTTTGCTTTTATTTATGTCTGCTTTCTTGTTCTTTCTTTCTTTAATTTTATCCAGGGTCTCTGCTGTCATCCATGCCTTATTCTGGCGTTCTCTTTTCCCCAGTGTTTCTTCGCATGTCTCTTTCCATATATTTTTTACCTGTTTCCAATGATCTTCTATATTTATTGTATTTTCTAGTTGTTGGAGGACTTGGTATTTGTTTGATATTGTGACTGCGAATTTATCTTTAATTCCTTGTTCTTTAAGAAACCCTACATTGAAATACGTTCTGCCCTTATTCGTTGTAGTATACCTTTTTAATTTAATTTTAAGTTTGGCTAACAGAAGATGATGATCAGAAGCTATATCTGCCCCTCTATATACTTTTACATCCTGTAAGGATGACTTAAACTTATTATTAATACATATGTGATCAATTTGATTTTCCGTTCTATGATCTGGTGACACCCATGTAGCTTTGTGTATTCTTTTATGTTGGAATATTGTTCCTCCTAGGCTCATTTGATTAAGGGCGCAGAAATTCACAAATATCTCTCCACTCTCGTTTATATCTCCAAGTCCATGTTTTCCCATAATCTCTTCAAAGCCTCTGTTGTCTGATCCTACCTTAGCATTTAGGTCTCCCATCAAGATTATAATATCCTTGGCTCGTCTTGCATCCATCTGGCATTGTAGCTGTTTATAAAAATCATCTTTAACTGAGTCATCTTTATCGTTGGTTGGTGCATAGCATTGTATAATGTGTAATTTTATTTTGTTTTTGGTTGTTCTAAATGTTGCTCTCACCAGTCTTGGTCCCACTGCCTCCCATTCTATTAGTGTCTTCTGTGCATTCTTTGATAGCATTATAGCTACCCCTTCGCTATGTTGTGCTCCTGGTTCCTGGTGTCCTGATGATAAAATCATCTCCCCTGTATTCAATTTTATTCTCTCCGCTCCCAGCCATCTTGTTTCACACATTCCCAGAATATCTATCTTGTAGTTGTTCATTTCTGCTGCCACTTGTGCCGCTTTTCCCTGTTCGTTAAGGGTACGAACATTCCAGGTGCCAATTCTGGATGATTTCCTGGTAGACAAAGGGTGAGTCGGCAACCCGGACTCCTTATGGCTTTCTCCGGATTGCGTCATACGTCTCTTAGACAGAGAGCCCTTCTCTTTCCTGGTTGACGGATTTACTTTATCTTTCTTTGACTTGTTCATGTTTGTGAAGTTTTTTTCGGCTTATTTTTTTACAGTATGGGATAGCCAGTCCCATGCCTAACCCTCCTTTCTCGCCTCTTACGAACATGCCTGGTAGGGTACAGCGCCGCTATTCTTTACTTCCCTTTCGGGCCCCGGCAGCGCACGGGCGAAAGGTGTAATTTCTTTGTGGGTGCATGTCTATGTCAGTTATATCTCATATCTTTATGTGCATGTTTATGTTAGCCATGTGTTATATATCTTGGTGTATGCCAGTGTTAGTCATGCCTCGTATCGCTATGTGCATGTATGTGTTTGTCACATCTCATATCTTTGTGTGTGCATGTCTGTGTTAGTCACCTCTAGTGACTCGGGCAGATGGTGCTCGTAAACCTGGGAGGGCCGACCATCTAAGGGATGTTCCGAATCCCCCTACAGAAAAGATCACCTGCTGCCTTGCAGGAAGATTGGGGACAATCAAAGGCTAGGGAAAGCAAACCTGAATAAAATGCTGGCTGAAATCGGATGCACTGGGCCACTGGCGCAGAACACAGTGCAACGTTTTTAACGGGTGTTCAATCAGGGTGGATCTGGCAGACTCTAATTGTGATGTTCTGTTTGTAACACACCTAACCTGACAGCTGAGTTCATGTGAGGAGCTGGAATCCTACTCTGATTGGGTCCTGATCGCAGAGAGAGAGAGAGAGAGAGAGAGAGATCTGACGACGAACTGTGTTTTGTATGTTCGGAGTTGGAGTCAAACACGCTGTCCTAACATCATCAAGCGCTATACATAAAAAAAATATATTACGACGAACATTTTCAGGAGGACGTGAACTTCCTGTCAATATGGCGGATAGGAGGCAGGAACCGTAAAAGGCTGTGTCTGAAAAGTGTTCCTTGTTGCAGTTTCCTCATATTCCAAGTCCGGCTTATTGTAGGAGCTACTGAGTTAAGTGCTCTGTGTGTTTCATCCGTTTTGATCATGTTCCGACATTCCAATTGTTTGCGATGAATGCTGATATTTATTGTATGACAGGGAACAGTTGGCCGTGTTTACTTTCTATGCGGTTTCGCCTTAAGTCTTTTGGCGTGTGCTGAGACTGCTATGATGGGGACTACAGCTATCTTTCTTTCTTTGGGAGATGAGTTAGTAATTCGGATGATTCCACTGGCACGGGCGGTTGAGCAATTATGGATTTTAATTCGTTTGCAGTGATACCGAGGCCTTCCATAACCAAATAACCATTTACACTATATTCTCATGGCACCCTCTATAACTTATTTTTATTAACTCGATCAATGGTTTTTCAGTGGATCAGTGGGCCTGACTTGTTCATTCTGTGGCCGAGTGTGTCAAACATTGGGAGAATCAGCCACGAGAGAATATGTTCGACAAAAACAAAACCTCAACAACAAAATACACAATAGCCTCCACTAAACCGTCTGACAAGACGAAAAAGGCCATATAATTACTATTTCCTGGTTATTGAGTGCAATAGTGTTTCTTTATTATATTCAAAAGGTTTTTTTTAAAACTAAGTTGTCGTAAAAGAATTGATACAATGCATTGTGGACAGAAACGTGTAGAAGGATATGGTCGCCTACGCCAAAGGGTATGGGATATGATGATGATGATACTTGTAAAATGATCCCTTCACGGCTTGCAAGGCGTTTTGGGGAATATGGTATTAGTGACAATATTTGTCCACAACCACGGCACATCTTATGGGTGATTCGTTGGTATCACGCCAGACCGCCTTTACATCCCAGAAAAATCACTGCTAAGCATTTTAGAAACTGGGTGAACCCACAAGTCTTGTCAGTCCAAAAATAAAATCCGCTGCTTCTTCACTTAGTTATGGTGGTGAAAAAATTGTCTCTGCAGAATATATGTTTTCTGATTCACTTAACTATAATTTCACCCTATTTTTCAATCGTTTCTCCAGCATTTAGTATACACTTTTTTCCAACATGGCGATTGAGAGCTACGTTTCTGCATGTATTACTTTCTTTATGCTGTTTTTGTTCTTCCAGATTGGTGCAACCACATCCCTTTGCCAGTTTTGTTGTACTTTTTTCTCTGGCGAAGCTTGATAATCTTACTGGAATTTTCTAACAAGCTTCTTTGTGATCAGATGGAAATTATCTATTCTTAAGGTTGTACTGCTTGTGCTCTTTTTAATTGCTTCACTGATCTCGGGATATAAAATATTATTTAGTACAATCTTGGCAATTTAATTGCTAGATCATCTAAAAATTATAAAACATAAACTAACATAGATTTTAATTTTAAAAGAAAAGAATATAATAATCTTTTTTGGTAGGTAGGTTGAACAGATTAGAAAGGTAAGATAAATGTATGAACAGACAATCCTGTTTGATATCCTTTCTTAAATTTCTTTAACACAGCTTATTTAGGAGTATTTCCGGGTACTTTGTGATTAAAAAAAACGTACACCCTTTTTGTCATACCTGGGCATAAACATTTTTATTTCACACATTGTTTCTTTAATCACCACAACCCTCTTTTTAAGATTACAACCAATGGGTCGCGAAGTGTTTTCTGTGGGGTCGCTGAGCAGTGGTGAGCCACAGTTAACTATAGATTTACTTATAGATTTTTACTATAACTTATAGATTTACTTATAGATTTTTACTATAACTTATAGATTTACTTATAGATTTTTACTATAACTTATAGATTTACTTATAGATTTTTACTATAACTTATAGATTTACTTATAGATTTTTACTATAACTTATAGATTTACTTATAGATTTTTACTATAACTTATAGATTTACTTATAGATTTTTACTATAACTTATGGATTTACTTATAGATTTTTACTATAACTTATAGATTTACTTATAGATTTTTACTATAACTTATAGATTTACTTATAGATTTTTACTATAACTTATAGATTTACTTATAGATTGTTACTATAATGTATAGATTTACTTATAGATTTTTACTATAACTTATAGATTTACTTATAGATTTTTACTATAACTTATAGATTTACTTATAGATTTTTACTATAACTTATAGATTTACTTATAGATTTTTACTATAACTTATAGATTTACTTATAGATTTTTACTATAACTTATAGATTTACTTATAGATTTTTACTATAACTTATAGATTTACTTATAGATTTTTACTATAACTTATAGATTTACTTATAGATTTTTACTATAACTTATGGATTTACTTATAGATTTTTACTATAACTTATAGATTTACTTATAGATTTTTACTATAACTTATAGATTTACTTATAGATTTTTACTATAACTTATAGATTTTTACTATAACTTATAGATTTACTTATAGATTTTTATTATAACTTATAGATTTACTTATATAAATTTTACTATAACTTATAGATTTACAGACCTGCGGCTGAGAGAGAATTCCCGGAAAATCTCCAACTAGAGTGACGTTTTCATTTTTCGAGCAGGGGCAATTGAGGGTAGAGTGACGTCAGCAGTCTCCTATAGCTGAAAACATTACGCAAGTTGAAGGTTTTCCAGGAATTTTCTGTCAGCCCATAGACCTTTGTAAACTTAAAGCAGGCTGTGGCTAAACCATGCACATTTTAAACATAAAAAAGAAAGAAAAAATCACGTCGCCGCGTCCTGCAGGTGATTAAATGTTTAAGCTTGTTAGTTACGATTTCAATCATCGCAGAGTTACGATTTTATCATCGCGGTACATATGTTGTAAGTTTAACATTATTTTTAATTATGTTATGCCGAAAAAAAAATATTTTCGATGTGTTTCCATTCACCGTATTAAAAAAGGCTTGTTCTAATGTGTCGGAGTATCGGGTCACTTTACTTCTATAGAATGGGGTTGCAACTCGAAACATGTGAACCGTAGTAGTGCACAACACACACTGCTGATCACATGGTGTCCATTTCACACTGGTTTATGTACATTCTGGAATATCTACTGTTTCCGAAGGATTGAATATGTATTCTCAAGAACAAAGAGAACGTTTTCATCATAAGTTATTGAATGCTGTAGTTTGGTTTACAGATATTTCAGTTATGTTTGTCTATGAAGGTTTTACTATCTGTATTGTAAAATTTTACTTTACTCATTGCGTTGTTTCATTCCTGTTCTGCTGTTTTCCTTATTCATTTGCCTTTCCACTTTGAAGTGATATATATGATTAGTTTGCGATCTTTCGTTCTTCTGTTGGTCTTTCCTGCTGTTATAATTCCTAGTTTTTCTTATAATCCATCAATCCATCTATTTCATGGTAAGCACTTATGTAACAGGATGTTGAAGAGAGTGGGGGAATCATAAGGCGAGGAACAGTCAGGGGAGTCGTGAGAGAGTCAGGGTAGAATTACTTAGACGAAAACACAAGACTCTCGTGACTGATAGTAGTAAATAGGAGAAGTGAGTGGGTGACGAGGCGAAAAGCTATTGGATGCGAGAGGAAAGGAAGTCATTCTGATTGATTGGTCGACAAGAAATATAAGCAGATGAACGATGTTAGAGAGAGAGAGAGAGAGAGAGAGAGAGAGAGAAACTGGCTACTGTAAGGAAGGCGTAAGGGCTATGCCGTAAGGCGTCAGCCATGTAGGTTAGTGAGTTGACACTCATTGTAGTGTCATGGATGAGTTAGAAGAATTCAAGAAGAGACTTGTACACTTAAGTTAAGAAGTGATCAATGAAGGAGGCGTGACATTGATGCCGTGATCACACGCCACAAGCGTAGACCGACAAACACGGTAAAACTGCTACCAGTGTGTACAAGTTCAACAAAATAGACATGATTTGGTTCAGTGAGCAACGCAAATCGTTGCTTTGAAGTGTCTCAGGTCAAGGTACAGTATGCACAAGGACAAGACTGGACACGAACATTCAAAAGGAAAAGTTAATCAGCGGAACAGAGTCGCTGTTCTGCGTGTTCTTCGTCAGTGGCCCAGTGCATCCGATTTCAGCCAGCATTTTATTCGGGTTTGCTTTCCCTAGCCTTTGATTGTCTCCAATCTTCCTGCAAGGCAGCAGATTGTCTTTTCTGTAGGGGGATTCTGCCCTTAGATGGTCGGCCCTCTCAGGTTTACGAGCACCATCTGCCCGAGTCACTAGAGATGACTAACACAGACATGCACACACAAAGATGTGAGATGTGACTAACACAGACACGCACGCACAAAGATGTGAGATGTGACTAACACAGACATGCACACACAAAGATGTGAGATGTGACTAACACAGACATGCACACACAAAGATTTGAGATGTGACTAACACAGACATGCACACACAAAGATGCGAGATGTGACTAACACAGACATGCACACAGCGATACGAGGCATGACTAACACTGACACACATCAAGGTATATGACACATAACTAACACAAACATTCACATAAAGGTATGACATATAACTGACATAGACATGCACACACAAAGATATGACACATGCCTAACATAGACATGCACACAAGGATAAGAGATATGACTAACATAGATATGCACACACAAAGATATGAGATGGGACTAACATAGCCATGCACACACAAGGATATGAGATGTTATAAACACAGACATGCACACACAAAGATATGAGATATGACTAACATAAACATGCGCACAAAGATATGAGATATCACTAACCCAGACATGCACACACAAAGATATGACATATGACTAACACTGGTACACACTAAGATATGAGATATGACTAACATGACACACACCAAGATATGATCCATGGCCAGCACACACAAGCTAAGATATGAGCCATGGCTAGGACAGAAACACAACAAGATATGAGCCATGGCTTCACGAAAAAACACCAAGAAATGAACCATGTACCACAGAAACACATTAAGGTGTCCATATGCTTGGGCTTGTTGTAGTCGGCAGACTCTTCTGAACGTGGGAATCACAGGTTTCGTTAAACAGTTGTCCGGAGATTTGAGATTGCAGTCTGACCCATAGAACGTTCTCTTGCATGTACAGATTCCCGATTGACTGTTCACAGGTGTCGTTGAAACAGTTGTCCGGACATTTGAGAGTACATATGATGTCACAGTCATCAGAACACATCTGTTCGCACTGTAGCCCAAAATTGCTATCGGGACAAGTGTCATTACAGGTATAGCCAAGATGTTCACATTGTAGGCATTTTCCGTATTTTTTCTCAAATAAAGGACAGACATTGAGACAAGACCTGGAACAGTCGTGTCCATAGATCCCATGTGAACAGTTGCCGTGACAAGTACCGATGATGACATTGCAGCCTTTACTACACCCACTACACATTGCACAAAACGACCAAGAATGCTCGTCCAGACAATAGGTGTCTGTAAATGTTTGCACCTCACATACCGTCAGTGCACTGTCGGCCTGCGAAATGGTCGGTGAGAACTCAATCTTAATGTGTGCCATTGGCGTTTGTGTTTTGACTACAATAGTGTTCTCAGATAAATTAGGGTATGATATATCATTATACTGGAACACTACTCCGCCACTGTCAGAGAAAGCCTTTAGAATGGCATTCTTTACCCGAATCATAGTGCTAGCTCGATGATATATTAGAATGGTGTGAGTCTACTGGGGCGTGGCAAAGTTCAGATACCAGTAAACAGAATTGGTTCCACTTCTCCATTGTGTGTGTGTGTGTGCAGTCATTGTCATAGAGATTGGTCTTTGTTTTCCTATTAACTGTGGCCTCTGGTCCACATCCGTCTCCCGTATAACACGCATCAAATGTGTCGGTCTGGTGGTTTAGTAAAGACACATTAAATTATAGTCCGTCCAGAAATTCATAATCACACCTCAATTAGTTTTGCGTGATAATCGCTTGTTATTTTGGTTTCAAAATTTGCATGCAATCTTAGAATATTGATGACGTTATAGAAATATTTTTTGCTCTGAGAAATTTGATCTAGTCTAAAAGTTTTCTTCTTTAGGCTATATTAAATTCACCCTGTTCGAATTTGACACCATTTTAGGATATATACATTAATTTGGTGCGGTCGTTCACGTAAAATAGTTTGGCTATTGCAGAAACACTAACTTCAGGGAAAATCCCGTGCACAAAACTGAATTGTTATTGAACGACATGACGCACCACGGCCTTGGCATTAATTACCGAAGGGAAGGCGTATCTTTATTAATTTTGTGAAGACTCAGTAGACAATTTGTTGACTTTAAATACCAACATTTATATCTAAATTACAATGAGTTTGAAATGCAAATTAATAACTATGCACAAGGTTACTTTTTTACTATATCAGCACTTCCTTAGGGAATCCAAGATGGGGCATTTATATTGTGATATTTATGACCCAGAGAGACGAACGCAACTCGCAATTGGTCTTAATAGATCGTCATTTTCTCATTGGATTAAACAAGACTCAGAGTGCACTCATGTCAATCAAGCAAGGACAAGGAAAGTCGACAGCTTTGACATGGATGTCATAAAACGTGAGATATTGAAAATGTTTGCTAATAATGTACTTGTTACTCTCAGGAATTTGAAATTAAAATTGCATGCAGACTGCAATATTGACATTTTAAAAAGTACTCTATGGAAGATTGTGCGAGGAGCCGGCTTCACTTTCAGAAAAACTGTTGGGGGCAGGAATATTATTTGTGAAAAACTACACTTAGTCATTGCTCGAAGCAAATACCTGAGACAGATCCGTGAGCGGCGGAGTGAACGGTATGATATTGTATATTTGGACGAATCATGGGTCAACGCACACCACACCTATGCTAAAGAATGGCAGTCAGTAAATGGCAAACTCAAAAGAACAATTCTGAGCAGCAAAGGCCAGCGCATTATATTAACGCATGCTGGAAGCACTGAAAACGGTCTTGTCCATGATGCGGGACTTATTTTCCAATCAAAAAGTACCGACGGTAGGGACTACCATACTGAAATGAATGGAAACATTTTCAGGCACTGGTTGGAGAACGATCTTTTACCAATCCTGGAGAGACCTTCATGTATAGTCATGGATAATGCATCATACCACAATGTCGTATCAGAGGAAGACAAAGTGCCTACTGCATCAAATACAAAAGAGCAAATTAGGACATGGCTTGCGAATGAAAATGTCAAATTTGACGACACATATTTAAAACCCGAATTGTTACAACTTGTGAAGAATACGAATAAGAAAAAGGTGTACCATGTTGACAAAATCATTGAGAAATACGGCCACACCTCTCTTCGACTCCCTGCATATTATGCGCACCTTAATCCAATCGAACTTGTCTGGGTTCACGTCAAAGGACAAGTAGCAGAACAGAACAGGACGTTTAAAATGTGTGATGTTGAAGTTCTAACACGCGAGTCTCTCTCAAAAATAGACATTCCGTTCTGGAAGAAGTGTGTTGAACATGTGCTGCGGGTGGAAGATGAGTACTGGAAACGAGATGGATTACTATTTGTCCAGCCAGTAATGATTATCAACCTCTTGGAATCGTCAGATTCGGAATGATTAAAATTAAGATGAATTCAATTCCAGCTGCAGTTAGGATGTCCTGGGGTCTAATGGTGACCGAAGGACAAGACTAATTGTAACCAATTGAATTCATTTTTGCAAATAAACATAACGAACAACACCCACAAGTAAGCACTATGTAGATACGCCTCTGACAAGAATTGCAGTAAACTGGAAAATTTAACACGATTACTGTAAACTCTAAAATTTGAATCAACTTATGTGATATCGTCATAAAAGATCAAAGGAATTCGATGATGTGCAAAATCTGTTGTGTTTGTGGAATAAAAAATACCAAAATCTTTGCGTCATCAATATTCTAAGATTGCATGCACATTTTGAAACCCAAATAACAAGCGGTTATCACGCAAAACTAATTCAGGTGTGATTATGAATTTCTGAACGGACTATAGTAAAATTGTAAGTATTACATCGGATTGTTTCTTCTTTCACAGGATCATAAACAGTAATTAATCATTGTAAAATGATTGAAGAGATCATCAAGGTTGTGTAAATTATAACATCATGATGTGTGTACAATATATTTTTAGGGATACGCATATTAGGCCAGTTAGATAGGTTGAGGTTGGGAGATAATCGTAAACTGAGTAAAGAAGTAGGGTAGAAGTAATAAAAGTTAAAGGACACACATGATGGTGGTATAAGGAAAATAGCGAGCGACTGAACATTTTTTTGGCTGTGTGTGATATGTGGATGCATGAAACGGTGTAAGTAAGGAGGCAAATAATTGTGTTACATAAGTACTGAAATTGTTGGAGAAGAAGAAAGAGTAGCTGACGGACAAAGAAACTGTACGATGGGAGAAATGGAGGGAGTAGGACAGGAGGGATATATTCAGTTATTGAGTTATTTGCGGGTCATCATCATTGCACTCCGAACATGTCCATAGGTGCTCAGATCCCCTCCTCAGCAATTCCAGCAGTGTCCAGCGACTGACGACTCCTGTTCTATATTGATTGATAAGTCTTCTTATACGGCCACTAAGTTTCTCATTTCTGGCTATGCCCATCTAGACTCCCATTTTCATCATCCAAAGAAGTGACGTGGATCTGTGTTTGTCGAAGTTGTGTGCTCTTCCCACATCTCGGAGGGCATTGATGATGTCCGCCCGATCCATTGGTTTCCCGTCCTCAACGACAGCACAGCTAGCCAACCTGTCCGCTCTTTCATTTCCCCGTACTCCCGCATGTCCAGGGACATAGACAAAGGTGACCGTACGTATTTTGGATTTCTGCAATGACTCTACCCAGTGCATGCGTACTTCCGGGTAATATGGCGCCCTGTTCGCTGGCTTCTTCAGAGGACTCACAGATAAGTGCTGATTTCCAGTGAACTTTTCTGTTTATTTGTTTGTTTTATTGATACTTGAAGGGATCATGTGATTGTACGCGCTTTCTATTTAATGTAAATCACTTTGCTTCTTTTGATTCATTGCATTTTGTTACAATTTCTTTATTTCATCACTAATACTCATCTTTGTTGTTGACTGCGCTATTGAACGCGTCAAAAAATGGCGGTTTGTTTTCGCCGGTCTATCGTCAAGGAGGGATATATTGATTTATTTGCGGGTCATCATCATTGCACTCCGAACATGTCCATAGGTGCTCAGATCCCCTCCCCAGCAATTCCCGCAGTGTCCAGCGACTGACGACTCCAGTATATATATATATATATATATATATATATATATATATATATATATATTGGTTATTAGTTATGGAAGGCCTCGGTATCACAGCAAACGAATTAAAATCCATAATTGCTCAACCGCCCGTGCCAGTGGAATCATCCGAATTATTAACTCATCTCCCAAACAAAGAAAGGTAACTGTAGTCCCCATCGTAGCAGTCTCAGTACACGCCAAAAGACATAAGGCGAGACCGCGCAGAAAGTGAACACAGCCAACTGTTCCCTGTCATACGATATCATCATTCATCGTAAACAAGCGGGATATCGAAGCAGGATCAAAACGGATGAGACACACAGCTCACGGTGTGCACAGAGCACTTAACTCAGTAGCTCCTGCAACAAGCCGGACTTAGAATATGAGGAAACTGCAAGAAGGAACACTTTTCAGACATAGCCTTCAATGGTTCCTGCCGCCTATCCACCATATACCATGGGAGTTCACGTCCTCCCAAAAATGATGATCGTCATAGCACTTGATGATGTTAGGCCATCATTGATGACTCCAATTCCAAACATATAGACACACAGTGGTGGTAAGTTATCATTTCCAATCCAACAGAAGCCACATGACCTGTAGTTAGTAAAACCACAGAGAGAATATGATTTTGTGACCTTCACTGATTCACTCTTAGATGTGAATGTGTAGTTTACACAAGAGGAGAAGTTTTCAACTACAGTGATCCCATTTAAGGCAATTCTGGGATAGCAAGGCAAGTCTCCTTTATAGCAGCAGAACTTGATGTTCTCCGCTCCCTTCTTGTAGCTGCCGCCACACGATTCTGATGTCTCATTAACTTGGACATCATTCAAGAACAATGTCAGATTAACATTCCATAGATATGGCTCTGCTGATGAAATGCTTGGTGCAACAGTTGTATCAATCATACTGGAGGCTCCTGGTCTCTCTCTCTCTCTCTCTCTCTCTATATATATATATATATATATATAAGGAGGGATATATGTGGGAGGCCGTAGATATGTTAGGAGGTACTTTGCAAATTCAGGAAGTATCAAGGATTCAGGTATTTACGAGGGAAGTAAATAAATTTAATGACTGGGTAAATGCCATAGAATACTGTGGGAAAAGCAGAGACACGACACAGGCAGAATGGAAGGACACACACTCTCTCTCTCTCTCTCTCTTTGCGATCAAGACTCAATCAGAGTAGGATTCCAGACTCTCTCATGAAGTTAGCTGTCTGTTTAAGTGATTCGATTGCCCGATATAGTTTCTCTTCCAGGGAGGTGGGTGTGGACCACATTGCTCTTCTCAGGTCTGTGAGAAGTATGGAAAAGGGTTTTGAAAACTATTTTAGGTAAGATATCAGTACAGCTTTTGCACGAACCTGCACATTTCTGGCACCGTGCAATCTATGGTACCGGCCCTCGGTTATCGCGGCTTATCTCGAGTGGCCAGCACGCCGGGTCGCGGGGATTATCTCGAGTGGTTATCGGGTCGAGGACCGTCTATTTATAGTAACTAACGCAATACGTTATTAGGCGTGTTGAGACATGTTCAGTGATGACCCCTAACATTTCGGTCTCAGATAACGCGTAGTGAGACTAGGAAACACCCCCCCCCACCCCCCGTAGTGTTTATATAGGATGTAGATTTTAAAATAGGCCTGAGTTGAAGAGGGGAAACATCGCACACTGACCTAAATTCACTTGTCATTTTTTCGGTGGTATAATCACTAATGTATCACTTGTGAGGATGGATCCGCGCTGGAAACACCCATTCACAGCTCTGATAGCTGGGCCTACAGTTGTGGGAAAACAGTATTTGTCCAAAAGTTTATACAGAACCTTCACGAGCTAACTGTCCCAGTACCGGAGGAAGTTATATGGTGTTATGCCGAATGGCAACCCATATACGAGACTATGGAGTCAGTGAGATTTATTGAGGGTCTACCAGACATCGATAAATTGGACGGTGGTAAGAAGAGAAGACTGATCGTCATCGACGATTTGATGTCTGAGACGGACGAGAGGGTAACAAAATTATTTACCAAAGGTAGTCATCGCAGAGATATTGGTGTGATGTACATTGTTCAAAATCTATTCGGAAAAAATAAAGAACATCGAACCATAAGTCTCAATACACACTATTTAGTCCTGTTCAAGAACCCGAGAGACGGAAGTCAAATTATCAATCTGGCTAAACAAATGTACCCACGACAGGTGGGGTACCTCCAAGATAGTTAAAGGACGCGACAGCATCTCCTCACGGTTACTTGCTGGTTGACGTTCGTCAGGATACACCTGATAATCTTAGGTTGAGAACAAAAATATTCCCGGGGGAGAGACAAATCGTCTACGTGCCAAAGTAGAGAATCATGTGTGATGAAGCACTTAGACGGCACAGTGAAATGTATGCACGCCGTCTCGCCGAGTGGTTTAAGAGCCATATTGAAAACAGCCTCTCCCAAACTCATTAACTTTGTGTGCGAGTGTTGTCATAACATATTAAAAGGTAATGTTAGACTCACTCAGCGACAGAAGTGCGAGCTACGTCAACACAAGAACAAGTTGAGACTTCTCACTAAAAAGAAACCAATTCTTAAGCAGCGGAAAGAGATTCTACAATCCGGCGGGTTCATAGGTGCTTTGCTCCGACCTATATTAAGCATTCTCGGTGGAGTACTAGGAGCGTATCAATGACCAAAAAAATGATCTTGATAGATCCTCGATTCCTCGAGGGTCTTAAACAGACTACTAGCACGTATACCCCGCCCGAGGCGATCGGTGACAACTTGAGAGATTTAGATGATGAAATGCAACGTATCCTATTCCGCGATGATTTAGCACCCACTGATAAGGCCAGAGTGTACCAACGTGCTCTGCATCAGTATTTAACTAGATTGGAGCAGTATAAACGACGCTCATTGGGCTCGGTCGATCTCATTCAACACAACACGTCAACAGAAAAAACACCTTCCCCACCACCACCATCAATCGAGGTATCACCAGAGCAGACCAAGACACCAGCAGAGGAAACCCCAAAGATAGGTAATGAAAACTCTCCGCAGTTAACCACGTATAAACTGAGACCTCAAAAAAGAATGAGCGGAATCCCAACACCAAATGGGAACGGTGGAGAAAATATTGAGACGTCATTACTTTGACCCTAGTCGACCAGGGGCGTATAGTGGTGCAACGGCCCTGCAACGTAATACCAAAATAGGACTTAAAGAGATCAATCGATGGTTGAGTCATCAGGATACCTATACCCTTCATAAACCAATTCGGCGCAGATTTGAAAGGCGTCCCATTATAACGTGTGGACCCCGAAAGCAATACCGGGCAGACCTAATTGATTTGAGACATTTGAAAAAACACAACGATGGGTATTCGTATTTGGTGTCTGGCGTGGACGTTTTCAGTAAATTCGCATGGTCTGTACCGATACGAGCCAAAACGGGGAAATCATTAGTGGAAGCCGTCGGTCAGATATTTCTCGATGGGAAACCCGCGAGTTTTCAAACGGATAAAGGCTCAAAGTTTCTGAACAGAACATTTAAGAAATTCCTCGCTGATAACAACGTTCACTTTTTCACTACACAGAACGAAGATATTAAGGCCGCCGTGGTGGAACGCTTTAATAGGACTCTGAAACAACGGATGTGGCGATATTTCACGAAATCCAATAAACTGTCTTATGTCCGAGTCCTACCCGCCCTACTTCGAAGTTATAACCATTCGTATCACAGAAGTATAAAAATGGCACCGGTCGACGTCAACGCAGACAATCAAGAACAGGTATGGAACACGTTGTATATTAACAAACCAAACTTTCAATTTGAAAGACCCCTGTATAAGCCCGGTGATCGAGTTAGACTGGTCCTGGGCAGAGCCAATTTTAAAAAGGGTTATGCCCCGACTTGGACGGAGGAACTGTTTTCCATCAGTCGAGTAAATGAAACAAACCCCGTTACATATGTATTGAAAGCGCGATGAGATAGAAGGGTCATTCTACACACCAGAAATTCAAAAAGTTGGAGGCAAGCACGAGTACAGAATCGAGAGTATCATAACCGAGCGTCGCTCATCATTTGGCCGAAAAGAGAGTTTAGTCAAGTGGTTTGGCTGCGATTCCTCATTCAACAGTTGGATACCGACCAAGGACATTGTCAGATACAAAGACTAGAGATGAGAGAAGAAGAAGAAGAAGTGGAAACTTTTGGAGAGCCCGATTTGCGAGCCGTAAACTCGGGAGTGAGGAGAGAGCGAACCATGCTGGGGTCAGTGTTTGGGAAACTATCCCCCTCCTTAGAACTTGTCTTTATTTGTCAAATGGTAGTTATATATACCGTTGTAGCGGTCTCGCTGTTCAATCTAACCACTGAAAAGCCAGATGCAAAGGACCAAAAACTGTGGATAGCCTTACTGAGCAGCTGTTTGGGTTACATGCTACCGAATCCAAACTTGGAGAGGCGACGGTGAAACAAGTAAAGTGCGTTTTTATGTCACCCTACCCAGCAATGCATCGATGGAACTTTTTAAGGATAATAACCCCTAACACTTTTTCGTTAAACTCCCTCAGACCGTTGACATTTCGACGCAGTATGAGATCGCCCTGGTGGAGATACAGTTTCCGCTTAATTTTTCAATGTAATAGAGGGTGATGTCTGGATTCGTTACAAATATCTCGCTAACGACGATATTTGCGATGCTGGATTTCATTTTAACGTGACCCTGGAGCCGGGGTTATACAAGAAACCCGATGGCTTCATCAACGCGTTGAATGCGTTGATCGTAAAAGCGGAGGAGGAGGATTGGAACACGGATGTGACAGCGATAAAAATGAGATTCATTTACGCAAAGGAGGTGAATAAAGCCATCTTGAAACTCTACGAAAAAGGAGTCAGCGTTACCATAAGCGACACTTTGAAAAACATGTTAGCCTTCCCCACGACCTCTATATCAGACACAACTCCCGATATCTACAGCGTGGGCGTAATGGACTTGGAAAGTGTTGCGAAGAATGTCTACGTCTACTGCGATCTCGTTTCCCCCAGACCGGTCGGGGATGTGATGGTACCTCTCCTCAGGAGCGTGCCTGTTCTCAATAGAAATCACACCGTGGTGTTTCAGTTCTACGATAAGCCTCACCACCTACCCCTGAGTCGATTTCCCTTCGATACCGTGGAAATCCTTTTAGCCAACGAGCATGGAAAAACCATTCCATTCACCCACGGAACGTCGGTGATAACGGTACACTTTCGAGTGAAGAAGCATCTCGAGCTGGTATAATCTTCATCGTGATGTTGAGTTATACGAAGACTTTTACTGTTGTCAGGCTGCTAATGGAATGCCCGTGTTTATAGGAGGTCGAAGTCAGACCGGTGGAGGATACGGTAGTTTCTTTGGGGGAATCGGGAGGGATATTTTACCCTGGTTAAAAACAGGCGCTAAGGCCTTGCTCCGAGAAGGATTGGGGACCGGTCTGCAGGTCGCACAGGACGCATTAGCCGGGAAAAATGTCGGTGAAGCTTTCAAAGAACGAGCTAAGGAGGCCGGTCAGCTGTTGATACACGGGGCCGTAGACCACCTGAGTGGTAACAACCAATCAGGAAGTGGTTTACGACAAAGCAGAAAGCGAGTTATGAAGGTACCTCCACCGGGAGAACCCGTTACGAAGAGGATAAAACCGACATCTAGACAGTTCCCCCTTCATTCGGTGCACAACAAGAAGACGAAGGTGGCAAGGGATATTTTCGATTAATAATGTCTCTCATTCACCCCAAGTCGTGTCAGTGTCTTCACTCTGGTTTGGATTTATTTAGCGTTCCACCCACACAGACATCTCTAGACTCTGGTCAATTTATTGAAATTCGTCCGATCGCAGCCTTGTCGCATGGCACACCAATAGAGTTTTTCTTTTCGGGCAACAGCGAGGAGTATCTAGATCTTTTCAACACGTTTTTACATCTACGGGTCATGATCACCCTCCCCAATGGGGATGGTGTACCAGCGGATGTTGAGGTAGGACCAGTCAACAATTATCTTCAAGGTCTATTTTCACAAGTCGACGTATCTCTAAACGACATGTTGGTTACACCATCGGAGAATACCTATTCTTTTAGAGCAGTGTTTGAGGCTACGCTAAACTACGGGGAGGATGCGAAAACTGGATACTTGACGGCCGCTCTGTTCTACAAAGACACAGCAGGTCATCACGATGATATGAAAGGAAATGAGGGTTTTAAAACACAGCACGATTAGACTTCGGGTAGTAAAGAGGTTGTTGAAATAGCAGATGACAACTTTTGAAATAGCAGAGGATATCTTTTGAAATAGTAGATGACAACTTTCGGAATAGCAGAGGGTGACTTTTTAAATAGCAGAGGACAACTTTTGAAATAGTAGAGGACAACTTTTGAAATAGCAGCGGGCGACTTTTGAAATAGTAGAGGACAACTTTTGAAATAGCAGAGGGCGAATTTTGAAATAGTAGAGGACAACTTTTGAAATAGCAAAGGACAACTTTTGTATTACAGTGAGATGACTTTTGAATTACCATACGAGGGACAAAAGTTCCGATAGGTGAGCATGTCCTTTCACAGTCCATCGTATCAGTTTATGTTGTTAACTATTTTCCATGACATGTCGTTGTAGCAATCACAGGTGTCATGCCGTTGTAGCAGTCACAGGTGTCATGTCGTTGTAGCAATCACAGGTGTCATGTCGCTGTATGTATGTTGTCAAGTGTGAGATGATGAATATATGTAGATTGTCTAATGTGTCGGAATGGATAAATGTAGATTGTCTGGTGTGTCATGATGATTGTATGTATGTTGTCTAGTGTGTCGTGATGGCTGTATGTAGGTTGTCGAGTGTGCTCCATCAAACCGCCGTGCTATTTAAACTTCTTTTAACACAATGGGCACAGATGTTCACCAGAAGATATCTCATTATGAGAAACCATCTGGAGAAAATCCAAAATCCCTTTCGACAACCATATTTAACATACCTAGTTTGAATACATTAAACAACAATAGCAACAATACTTTTCATACCTACATTAAACACGACAATAACATTTAGTAACCTTTTATCGATAAGCCTTACCATATTTTAAGAGAAAACAAAAATATTCCAACTTACAGTGTAAAATATAGTCTCAAACCGCTAGACTGAACACTAGTATGACCTTCCTTGAATCAAACAAACTTATAACACGAAATGCCGTCTAGTTTCAATATAATCTGGTAACATAGCTATAAATTAACCAATCAGAGACTGAGTATGACAGACATCTGAATTAAACAATCAGAAAAGAGCATTAGCATGGGAGGCGGAGCAAAGAAATGAGTGACATCTGTATTATAACCATTCAGAAAAGAGCATTAATATGATAGGCAGAGTGATTAACCAATCATAGAAGAGAGTAACTTTGGAAACGGTTCCAGTTCCATCTTAAGGTAGTTGAATGGGTCGGGTTCTCATCGAGGATCGTGAGCTTTTCTGGTCAAAAAGCCATAGAATGTGTTTGGATAAACTTATGAATGAGTTTGTGTTCCTGGGTATTGATATTATTCATACATGTGATAAGACATATAAGAAACATTTACTATTTATCATCATCAATAAAGATAATGTTGGAAACATTAGAGTTAATATCGTTGGCAATATTAGAAATACCTCTACTAGTTGTGTAATAACCCAGTAATAAAGATAACGAACGAGGAACAGAGAATAGCAAAATCAAAATCCTGTTCAAAGATCTGTATATCACTATTATCAGTCGAGGAGTGGTTGTTAATTATTTCAGTTGGAATCTCCAGTTTTCCAGCTCCCTGATTATGAGAACAGGTGGTGTAGGTTTCACTAGTGTTTAAGAACCTTTCATGAATAGTTGTCTTTTTGAAAATTGAGTCTAATCTTAAACCATTATTAAAATCACCGCTTGGGGATATTATCGTGGTTTGTCCACTCATTGACCAACCACTATCTTCATCACTGTCTTTCTCTTCTGAACTTGAGTTTATACGAAAAAGTAAATGAGCCATAAAGTATAGGTTTACCTCTACTCAATTTATAACGTTCTATTTTAACTACAAATAAACACGTGTTAACTTAACACTATCTCTAAGTGTTTGTAATATATTATTGTTTCCTTGTTCTTATAGTTTGACATACTTATCTTCAGATTTATCTCTCAACTATCAAGATTTCACAACTTAATTATGATTTCTTTAATGTTTGTTCATTGTTTTTAACACACCTATAGTGGCAACTGACTTTTCTATGACTGAGAAATTCAGTTTTCCATATTGATGGGCGAATATTGGGTGAAAGAGCAAAAGCAGTCTCATTTGGTTACCAGGCTAATGAGTATTTGCTTATTGCATCATAGGTCAAAATCTATATTTAGTAACTCAACATCGTCATTATAGGGATGGGGGGGGGGGGCTGAGTAACACCATCTCTTTTTTGTGAAAATTCCAGATTTAAAAGATGGAACAAACCATCCTTAATAAATCACAACTCTTCTGCAGGACGGAGCCCGTCGTTACTGTGATGGGCGTCATGAGTTGTTAAACAATATTGTAATGCAGTAACAAATGCTGTGGGGTTACCAAACTTTTATTAGTGAAAATATAAAAACTCTCACATATAAAAAATTCTAGGTAAAACTCTTAAAGACCAAAGGTTGTTGGGAAGTAGAGTCCACAGTGTTGTATCTTCTTTGTTAGAGAGGTCTAGGAAATTTTCCAAACCACCTTCTTTTAGTAACCACTCTCCAAATTCTCTTCTGATGATAACACCGATCCAAATACCAAAATCCGTTTCTAAAGCACAAATGTCGGAATCAGAATCGAACATGTCTTGACATGATTCTAAACTAATCGATAGGCGAGGGTATATAGAACGACAAAGCGACCGAAAATGAGAAATCGGTCTGAAAGTATCTCGATAACGATGGTTACAAACGTGGCGTAAATATCATGACCACCGACTCTCTGAATTATTCCACTAAATAACAGATCATTTCTCTCCGATAATGTATATACTACTTTAGCCATCGCTTTATAAGACTTGACATGTTTCTTACGTGTCTTATCACATGTATGAATAATATCAACACCCAGGAACACAAACTCATTCATAAGTTTAACCAAACACATTCTATGGCTTTTTGAACCAGAAACGCTCACGATCCTCGATGAGAACCCGACCCATTCACCTACCTTAAGATGGAACTGGAACCGTTTCCAAAGTTACTCTCTTCTATGATTGGTTAATCACTCTGCCTTTCATACTAATGCTCTTTTCTGAATGGTTATAATACAGATGTCACTCATTTCTTTGCTCCGCCTCCCATGCTAATGCTCTTTTCTGATTGTTTAATTCTGATGTCTGTCATACTCAGTCTCTGATTGGTTAATTTATAGCTATGTTACCAGATTATATTGAAACTAGACGGCATTTCGTGTTATAAGTTTGTTTGATTCAAGGAAGGTCATACTAGTGTTCAGTCTAGCGGTTTGAGACTATATTTTACACTGTAAGTTGGAATATTTTTGTTTTCTCTTAAAATATGGTAAGGCTTATCGATAAAAGGTTACTAAATGTTATTGTCGTGTTTAAAGTAGGTATGAAAAGTATTGTTGCTATTGTTGTTTAATGTATTCAAACTAGGTATGTTAAATATGGTTGTCGAAAGGGATTTTGGATTTTCTCCAGATGGTTTCTCATAATGAGATATCTTCTGGTGAACATCTGTGCCCATTGTGTTAAAAGAAGTTTAAATAGCACGGCGGTTTGATGGAGCACACTCGACAACCTGCATACAGCCATCACGACACACTAGACAACATACATACAATCATCATGACACACCAGACAATCTACATTCATCCATCCCGACACATTAGACAATCTACATACATCTATCATCTCACACTAGACAACATACATACAACGACATGACACCTGTGATTGCTACAACGACATGACACCTGTGACTGCTACAACGGCATGACACCTGTGATTGCTACAACGACATGTCATGGAAAATAATTAACAACATAAACTGATGCGATGGAATGTGAAAGGATATGCTCACCTATAGGAACTTTTGTCCCTCGTATGGTAATTCAAAAGTCATCTCACTGTAATACAAAAGTTGTCCTCTGATATTCCAAAGTTGTCCTCTACTATTTCAAAATTCGCCCTCTGCTATTTCAAAAGTTGTCCTCTACTATTTCAAAAGTCGCCCTCTGCTATTCCGAAAGTCGCCCTCTGCTATTCCGAAAGTTGTCATCTACTATTTCAAAAGATATCCTCTGTAATTTCAAAAGTTGTCATCTGCTATTTCAAAAGTTGTCCTCTACTATTTCAAAACTTGTTATCTGCTATTTCAAAAGTTGTCCTCTACTATTTCAAAAGTTGTCCTCTACTAAAACAAACACGTCTTCTAACATCTTCCACTACTACAACAACAACAACAACAACTACTACTACTACCACTACTACTAATACTACTACTATTACAACAACAATATCATGACATGAGACCTGTGTCTCATACAATGACATGACATACGTGTCTGATACAACGACACGACACCTGTGACTGTTATAACGACATCACATACATGTCTGATACAACGACATGGCATACGTCTCTGATACAAAGACATGACATCTGTGACTTACAACGACATGACATACGTGTCTGATATAGCATGACATACGTGACTGATACAACGACATGACACATATGACTGCTACAATGGCATAGCATGGAAACAGCCAACAACAGCATGACACGACACCTGTGACTGTTACAACGACATGACATACATGTCTGATACAACGACATGACACCTATGACTGCTACAAAGACATAGCATGGAAACCGTCAACAACATGATGACACGACACCTGTGACTGTTACAACGACATGACATACGTGTCTGACACAACGACATGACGCCTGTGACTGTTACAACGACATGCCATACGTGTATGATACAACGACATGGTATACGTGTCTGACACAACGACATGACACCTGTGACTGTTACAACGACATGGTATACGTGTCTGATACAATGACATGATAACTATGACTGCTACAATGACATAGCATGGATACAGTCAACAACAGCATGACACGACACCTGCGACTGTTACAACGACATGGCATACATGTCTGATACACCGACATGACACCTATGACTGCTGCAAAGATATAGCATGGAAACAATCAACAACATGATGACCCGACACCTGTGACTGTTACAACGACATGACATTCGTGTCTGATACAATGATATGACATCTGTGACTGTTACAACGACATGACTGTTACAATGACATATGTGACTGCTACAACGACATTGTTAAATTATTTTGATGTATTAAAATAACCAACAAATAGATCATATAGAATCTATGTAATAAATAAGGTTCTACTTACGCTTTGTAAAGAAATTCACATGTACACAAGACATTCATTGAAACTGCTACAGAGACGGTTGTGAGACTTGCTGCTTGAATCTACTTATATACAGTTCTAAACTCTCTGTCCGTTCAATTACTCTCCAGTACAACCCTATTAATTTCCCCCAAACATCTCACATTAAAACAACCGCCCAATAAAATTCCCCTGTTAAATGACAATCCAGCCGTTCAGATGTTAAAAAGTTATTAACGGACTCTCAGGGACAGTCTCACCGGCGCCAAGCATTAAAGTAATCCTTTAATCTCCGTCGCCACAGCACCCAAGTTATCCTTTGATGTCCAGTTGCCGTTCGGAAATTAAACTCATTACCGAGCCCCCGGCGACCAGTTTCACCGGAAGCAAGCACTAAAGTTATCCGTTGATCTCCCCGCGCGCTGTCTCACCGGAAGTACTCAAGCGAATCACGGAGAACCGGGGTCTTTGATCGCGTACCTTCTAAAGTCATTAATGCGGTGTTTCTGTAAGTTTCGTATTTGGTGTGTAGTTACTAAGTTCGTTAATGCGCCTTCGTGTATCTAGGCCTGTGTAATGGACAAGTAGTAAGTTTTTTTAGCAAGTGATGTCAAGAAATTTTTAGGTATACAATAAACATTATCTTAAATAAGACTGTTTTGAGAACCCAAAGAATGTACAAAGCTATGGCAACCCGCCCACCCCCTTCACGAAACATCACCCCATCCCACCACGAGAGGTCAACACACCCCCCCCCCCCCCCCCACCACCAGGAGAGGTCACCACGAGAGGTCACCATGTAGACTTTCATATAAGAAAAAAAATCTCCGTGTAGACTCTCATATAAGGAAAAAAAATGTAGACTCTTATATAAGAAAAAAAAATCTGCGTATAGACTATTTATATAAGGAATAATCTGCGTCTCGACGCAGATTTGTTGCATGGAAATGCCCTAGATTACTACTATTGCGGACGACAAAGAGAGAAAATACTGGATAGCTTGGCGTCGTGAATGGAAAAGTCAGCAACAGAACTGATACGATGCACTGTGGATAGAGGATTGTGGAAGGACATGATCGCCTACACCAACCGGTATGGCACATGATAATGGTGATATATATATATATATATATATATATATATATATATATATATATGTATATATATATACATCTGTCAATGTCTATGTGTTCTCCCATAGCCTTTCCTTCTCCTGATGATAACTGTTAGGCAGCAGTGGTTTGTTTATCAGGGTGTCAAGGCTTTATATATGGTCTTTAATTCTTGAAGACAAATCTGTAGTCCCGTTTCCATGATGAAGTTGACAGTTCTTCACAGGTCATTTTGGCTGCACCATGGTTTCTGCCTTAGTTCTCTCAGCATCCTCTGGCCAGATGTGGCACTGAGGTTCCAGTAGATTCCTGTTGGATAGACACAGATGGAGGATATGCTATTCTTGCCCTTGGAGCTACAAAGCTTTGCCAAAGATTAAAAGCTGGTGAACACAAACAACAACAATGGATTGCAGGAAAATTGCACTGTAACTGCAGTTTTTTTAGTCGCACCAGACAGAGTGATGAGGAGGGGACCATGAACACTTATGGAGTTGTCCAATGTACGTACAGTGGGGATGATCTGTGAACCACTTAACTAACTATTGTAGTTCCATTCATTATAAAAGAAAAGAAAACTTTCTCATATCTCTTGTAACTGCTTACCTCATCTGGGTCGTTCCATGCACCAGGCTTCGCATAATAGCTGAAGTTGCCAACATTGTCTCCATAAAAGTCAATAACTGAGAGTACACTATCCCATGAGTCTGATATATCATTAAAATTTCTCCAAAGGTTGCATGTCTTGGAAATCACCTCATAGCTGGACTAAAAAAAACATATAAAAATAATAACAAATTTGCTTTAAAAAAAATCATAACTATGTGCAAATTAGCTGTATGATAAATCTATCTATTATCCATTCAGGTCAAAGACTGCACACAGGGCAAAATGTAAAATTCTTAATATTCAGTTATCTTTGCTGTTATTCATCACACTTTGCACAGGACCTGCAGTGAATCTTGCTCTCGCCAGTTGTCGCTATTCTGGGCGAATCTCTCAATCTCTGCAAGATATCTTATTCCTGCTGTTATTGTTTCTCATATCAGTGTTCTTAGCGTTTCTCTAGGCTTGGACACTTATTCTTTTGCGCATTGTTTCAGATTTTAAGGGCTACTTTGTGATTCTCCTGTTATCTCTTTTCATCACATGGGTGTCAGGTGCCGACCCTTTTATCTTGATTATAGATGATATATTGTTGGATATGGCCATTTTTCTTACTTCTGCACTAGTCTTGAATTCATTCCATGGTATACAAAATATTTTCCTTAGACATTTGTTTTTGAATGCATCTAATTTTTTAAAAAGTTGTTTTCTAGCTCTCACATGCATAAGTAAAGGAGGGACAGTACATCAGAAATACTAACTCAACGCTTTATTTTTGTTTTTCTTCATTTTGTTTAATTTCATCATCTTCATCTCCTTTCGTTTACTAAGGTTTATATCTGCAAATTTGTCTTTTCTGTGAATTTGGCTGTCTTTAACAGCCATAAAATTTTGTGTTTAACGCAAATCTATAAGGCCAGTGTGCATCTCTCAAAATATTGTTCTGGCTGCACTCTTATTGTATGTGTGATGCAGTATGTGGTGTTGTTCACATGTTAGTGTTTTCAATCTTGAACTTTGTGTACATGTGGTTTTGAAGTAGATTGTACCCTGTTCTTAATCGGAAGTTGATGACCTATTTTATATGAAGCATATGGTATTCTACTGGGATTTGGTGCTTTTGGTCCTTTTTTATAACACTGACAACTTCTACTGATATTTGAATTATAAGTTTCAATATTCCTAGCTACCATCCTTAGCCAGTATGTCGTCTGCTTTCATCCTTGTATGCATAGTATAATGGGATCCACTGCAATACAACTCTTCTTTTTTTCTACATTCTTTTTGCAATATCTCAGTGCTTAGTGAAGCCCTACAGTAACTAACTGACTTGACAAAGCATGGAACTTTTCTTTCACTGTCTATTAGTGTTCAGAAAACAATACTTCTAAGTCAAGAAGTCAACCTGTATTAATCACTTTGAAAGATTGCATGCTTGAGTCAGTTCAAAAATTGACGTATTTTTGATCCACAATCAAGTCAACCATTTCTCTTGATTATGAAATCATCATCATTATCATCATCATCATCATCATCATCAAGTACCGGGCCTGCTGGCGTAGGTGATCATATCTCTCCATAACTTTCTATCTCGACAGTTATTTATCATTTCTGTTGTTGACTTTCTGCCAAGCCATTCTCTTAAGCTGTCTGGTATCTTTTCTCTTTGCTTCCCTCTATCTCTTCGTCCCTCAATTTTCCCAGTTGTTACAAAATATTCAAACTGTCATCTCTTCTCATTACATGGCCAAAAAATGATGATTGTTTCTTCCTAATATTGGATATAAGCTCTCTTTTTGCTTTGGTCTTTTTCAGAACGTTTTCATTACTCTTCTTAGCTGTCCATGGTATTCTCAACATTCTTCTGTAAAACCACATTTCTACATACTCCAGTGATTTCCTTGCCTGTTGTCCTATTGTCCATAATTCACATCCATATGTTAAGACTGGTTCTACATAACATTTAATAACTCTTTTCTTCTTTCTATTGTCAACATGGATTGCATAATATATTTGATTATGAAATAAACAGCCGCATTGGTAATGTAGCTACGACTTTCGGCAAACTCACAGAAAAAGCCTGGAACAACATGGAATTAACACTAAAGACCAAACTTTTAATATATCAGACCTGTGTGCTTAGCACACTATTATATGGATCTGAAACCTTGACAACATACTCAAATCATGAAAAAAGACGAAATATCTTCCACATGCGATGTCTCCGCATAATAATGCACATCAAATGGCAGAACAAAATAAGCAACTTAACAGTCCAGCAACGTGCTAAGACCCCAATAATCATGTCAATGCTCAGAACCCGAAAGTTAAGATGGCTGGGGCACGTCCAGCGAATGGAAGAAAACCACATTCCCAAGCAAATACTATATGGTGCCTAGCTAATACACGGAAAAAGACAAACCCGCAGACCTAAACTACGATACAGAGATATTTGTAAATCATCTCTGAATGACTTTTCCATCTGTGAAAATGACAGAGAACATCTGGCAAGAGATCACACATCATGGAGACCCTGTATTAAAAAATGGCAAAACATCATTTGATGTTGTACTATGGCAAAACATGGTAAAGAATATGTTCGGAATAGGAGTCAAAAACGATGTCCTAACATCGTCAAGCGCTATACATTTTAAAATACGACGATCATCATTTTCAAGAGGACGTGAACTCCCGGTATATGGTGGATAGGCGGCGGGAACAATTGAAGGCTATGCATGAAAAGTGCTCCTTGTTGCAGTTTCCTCATATTCCAAGTCCGGCTTGTTGCAGGAACTACTGAGTTAAGTGCTCTGTGCACACCGTGTGCTGTGTGTCTCATCCGTTTTGATCATGTTTCGATATTCCAATTGTTTTCGATGAATAATGATATCGTATGACAGGGAACAGTTGGCTGTGTTCACTTTCTGCGCGGTTTCGCCTTATGTCTTTTGGCGTGTGCTGAGACTGCTATGATGGGGACTACAGTTACCTTTCTTTGTTTGGGAGATGAAATTCGGATGATTCCACTGGCACGGGCGGTTGAGCAATTATGGATTTTAATTTTTTTGCGGTGATACCGGGGCCTTCCATAACCAAATAACCAATTAACGTAAGGAATTTATTTTATCAATGATGATCTGTTTTTCATTAAAAACGCGCTGGTTCATCTCTCAAATGTTCTCTATGGCCTTTTTTTATCTCTGCAGAATGGTTATGCTTAGTATTCTTCCTGTGAGAGCAGCACAATTCCCCTGTACTTTGTACAGTCCTATAAATTTCCTTTCTTTGTTTGGTTGATCATATAACTTTGTTACAGTCTATTTCTTCCCTTTCCTATATTTTATCTAATAGATTATGTAAAATCTAGGTAGAGGTGTTAATATATGTTTTGAAGGCTTGTGAAGGAATTGCATCTTGTTCTATGGCTTAATCATTTTTTATTAGCTCGATGGCTTTCGTTATTTCTTCCTCGCTTGACTTTCTACATTTAACGCGTATCTCTTCCTCTTATGGTAGCATATCTGGATGGTTGTTTGGGCCGGGTCTGTTCAAGAGTTCTTCAAAGTGCTCTTTCTATCTATTCATTTGTTATCTCTCTCTGCGATCAAGACTCAATCAGAGTAGGATTCCAGACTCTCATGAATTCAGCTGTCTGTTTAAGCGAATCGATTGCCCCATATAGTTTTTCTTCCAGGGAGGTGAGCGTGAACCATATTGCTCTTCTCAGGTCTGTGTACTGGGAGAAATCCTGTAGAACATGTTTTGTAGTCATATTGTCCAGTGTACAGTGACATAGGCTGGTTGTACCTATTTTGAATTTGGTGAACATGTGATTTCTCATTCTATTGTGGCAAGTGCGTAGGCGAAGTCGAAGTATGATGACTTGATCCCTCCTTGATAGTTAGTGGTATCCGTCACTCTCGTTATGCTTTGTGTGTTCTTGTTTCCATTTTTCATGAAACTGACCTTTGAGGATGGATCTGGCTTCATCATAACTGAGCGGATGGTTCTCTTGTTGTAATCTCCCTCCCTCTTTAACTAATTTGTCTGTGCGTTCGTTCCCGTGTATATTACAGTGTGATGGTATCCACTGAATGACTACTCTCTGGAAGTTATTGCATAGTTGGTCCAGAGTTTTTCTCAAGTCATTCTAGTTTATTGTTCTTGGGGCTTTTTAGAGCTGATAGTACTGACAGTGCACCAGTCAGAATCATCAATTTATTGTGCATGTTATTTTTGTGCTGAGTAGCCAGTGTTGCAGCATCTCTGATGGCCTCAGTTTCTGCTTTAAAGTTGTTTGAGAATTTTCCAGTAGCTATTGACTTGGTGATCTCGTCCTGATTATTCAGCGTCAAGAACACACATCCCCCTCCATTTCTGGTGGCATTTGTAGCAGAGCCATCTGTGTATATGTGGGACCAAGAGTCCTGTGGGTAGATATCGTGTATGTGTTTTTCTGCTACGTGTTTTCTTTCTGTGTCTGATTGGGTGCCTTTTTTCATGATTCCTGTTATATTTTCCTTAAGTTCTGGTATTTTATGTTTTCCACGAGGAGACATATCAGATGCGCTCAAGGGTTTCGATATTGTTTGGGAATTGTTATATTATAAGATTTGTTATCTTATATTACTAAGCAGATTTTCTATCTTATCATTAATAAAGTCATTGATCTGTTTGTATTTTCCGTTTAATTTATGTGTCATGTTGTACAGTTCTTTCATATTTCCTTTGTTTGCCGCCTCCTCTGCCTCGTTAGCTAGTTCACCTATTTATTTCCTCTTGTCTGTTTTATTGCATCTTCTTACTTCTTTGTTCACATCTATTTAAGTTTCCCGTGTCTTGTTACTTCTTGTTTTGCTTTTATTTATGTCTGCTTTCTTATTCTTTCTTTCTTTACGTTTCCCCAGGTTCTTTGCTATCATCCATGCTTTATTCTGCCGTTCTCTCCTCGGATTTCTTCACATGTCACTTTCCATATATCCTTTACATGTTTCCAATGATCTCCTATATTTATTATTTTCTAGTTGTTCAAGGACTTGGTATTTGTTTGATTCTATCGCATGTGCTGCCATGAGCTCCATTAATTTATACACATAATTAGCTGACAATGGATCTCATGGAAGTCAATTTTTGTTTGCATCAGGAACAGGAAAATCTTAACTGAAAATTTGCTGCAAATCTTCCAAATGCCATGTAATAAATGATGTGTCCTCCTCAGTCAACTCTTTTTCAGATTCCTGTTTAATATGCAATAGTACCACAATGCCAATGTTAAAAATCACTTCTTCCACATTGTCTTCAACTTTAAAAACTGTACCATTTTCTCCTTGAAGGTTTAAGTTGTGCATATTTAAATGGGTAAAAATATCAGATAAATATGCTAGTTTGGCTAACTAGAATATCTGTTAAACGGTAGGTGAGATAAAACTGATTAAAATTAAAATTAATTCTCCATAAGGAGCAATCTTATCTCTCAATTCCCATTAAACGAGATAAACATTTATCTCGTGATTGCCAACGAACTTCACAGTATGTAGTATATCAAGAGTTGATAGTGTTGACTGCTCATATCTTTACAGGGTTGATAATGAAGTCTTCAATTCAGTGATTTGCTTTTTAACATAAAATATAATCATTTTGACTTATTCATTTAAGGTTTCTTTTGATTATTTTAGCAGCTTCTGAAGTGTCCATCAACATGTATCGATATTATCACTGCGATAATATACAGAAATAACTCTACCTGACAATAATCAAAGACTTTATTCTGCCTTATTTTGTTTTGACGTTTGGAAAAAAGAAAAGAAACATAATCATTAAATCCTTTCGAATTTCGTTCGAATTAAAACTTAATATACACCTTGCATTTCCATGATGTCTTTAAATATCTTTTCAATTGAGACACAATGCAGCCCTGCCTTACTTCTCTTTAAGTCAAAAGGTGCAAAATTCTATCTGTTAAATCTTAGCACTGCTGTCTGTTCCTAGTGTAAGTTGCTTATTAGGCTTATATTGCATTATCAAGTTGTATACCCTTCAGTGCGATTGAATGCGATGATCATCGCACAATAAGCCTTATAAGTCACATGACTAAGATATTACTAAGAATCATCATGCGAAGATTGCGAAACAAAATTAGTCCAGAATTTAACGATGAACAGTGTGGTTTTGTTAGAGATAAAGGAACAAGCAATGTCATATGTATCATAAGATCTTTAGTACAAAGAGCCATAGAGGTGAAAACAGATCTTTACCTATGTTTCATAGATTATGCGAAAGCATTTGACAAAGTAAAGCACCAAGAAATAATCAAAATTTTAGAAAGCACAAACGTTGACAGCAAAAATCTAAGAATAATAAAGAACATGTACTGGCAACAAACAGCG
This sequence comes from Megaustenia siamemsis, assembly GCA_032433765.1. Classification (NCBI taxonomy): domain Eukaryota; kingdom Metazoa; phylum Mollusca; class Gastropoda; order Stylommatophora; family Ariophantidae; genus Megaustenia; species Megaustenia siamemsis. Next base: position 20,047,105 of record JAVIAB010000102.1, read on the forward strand.
GCCATAAGAACTGGAAACCAATTGGGAATGTTTCAACAAATAAAACAGGGTGTTAGACAAGGTTGTGTGCTGTCACCAGATTTGTTTAATATTTATAGTGAGATTTTTTAAGATCCATAAGGGGCATGCATGGAATAACAATTGGAGGTCATAATATACATAATCTAAGGTATGCTGATGATAGTCTTAATCGCTAAGAATGAAAATGAGTTACAAGAAATGTTGGACATTATAGTGAAAGAAAGAAAAAATAAAGGACTCAGCCTTAATAGCAAAAATACAGAGGTAACATTTCGTTATCGTCTTTCTTTCATTAGTTCTAGTAATTTTTATGTTATCCATTTTTTTTTGTTGATTCTTTTAGTCACTGGTATTACTTCTTTTGATGTTTGTTGAATCGGTTGTTTGATAATTTCCTACCACTCCTCGACGTTCTGTATTTTCTCAATACCATTATATTTATTGTGTACTATTGTACTGTACTTATCACCCATCTATCTACTCTAAGCATATCTAGTTCTAATTTCATATTTCTTGGGGTATTTCTGTGTTCTCCGCAGTTTTATTTTCATTTCATCAACTATAAAAAATGGTAAAGTGGTAAATGGTCGCTATTGCAATCTGCTTCTGGCCTTGTTTTAATAGATATTAGTCCATTACTGAATCCAGTATAAAATAAATTTAATTGTGTACTTTTTTGTCTGGTCTTTGCCATGTCCATAGTCGTCTAGGGTGTTGTTTGAACCCAGGTGTTACCTATAATCATTTCATGTGTCTTTGCCCAATCTATCAATCTATCCCCTCTGTCATTCGTCTCTCCAAGGTCATGTCCTCCAGTTGCATTATGCACCTTAGTTGTTCTTACCTTTGCATTTAAATCCCCTAATATAATAGTTATTTCGTGGGATTTACACTGTTCCATGGTCATCTCTAGCTCGTTGTAATAGGTGTCAAAGTCTTCTTTTTCACTATTGCTTGTTGTATCATAAGCTTGAATTATTTGATAACCGTTGGTCTACCTCTCAATTTAATTAGCAGAATTCTATCTGATACTGGCCAAAATCCTTTCACTGTTTTGCTTCTTTCTCTATCTAACATGATGCCTACTCCTCTTTCGTGTGTGGTTCCCCCAGAGTAAATTATATTTCCACTGTCGTGTTGTAATAATCCTGCTCCTTTCCATTTTATTTCACATATATTCCATAAAAAAAGTAAAGTGCCTCCCGTCAAGCCAAGTAGCGTATAGGGAATATGGTGTTAGTGACCATAAATTTTACAGACCTTCGGCACATAATTTTTGGGGTAATGTGGTCGGTATTACGCTCGTACCTCTTTACTTTCCCAGAAAAAAATCCGGTACCCATTAAAGGCTAGGTGAACCCGGTAGCCGACGGTTGGGATCGAACCCTATCTCTTGTCCTTTGTAGTCTAGCTCACTAACCACTAAACTATCGCGGCTCCCACATATATTCCATAGCCTGTCATAATTATATGATTGGTGTATTTTTCCTTTTTATTACAGAAATGTTCTGCTAAATATTCCTGCTGTCTATTAATATATGTATTGCGTGTTAGCATTTCTCCTTTTATTGTTTTTAATGTATCCACTGTCTATGACTTTTAAAAAGTTTTACTGGCCGTTATTTTTATTTCTTAATGCATTCCTATCAAATCTTGTTTCTTCATCATTTCAAAGATCTTTTATTGAACCAATTTTATTTTGCTTATCTGCACAATCGATCTGTTTAGTTTAGTTTAGTTTAGATTCTTTTAGTTTAGTTTAGTTTAGTTTACATGTCACCCTCATTGTACATATGACAAGTCCATAAGATCTCAGATCTCATTCGAAGAGATATATCACTCAATGTGTACCGACTAACGATACAGGTACTGTATTGGTTGATAAATCTTCTTTGGATTTCTATATAGCGCACTCATCTAATCTGAAATCACCAACCTTGAAATCTTGAATTCGTGAAACTTCACTTTTCATGGCTGCGGATTCAGGGTTATTTTCTTTTAGTCGGTTTTGTTTGCAGCTTTCCTGAGGGCATTCAGAATGTCAAAGCGGTCCATTGTCCGTCCACACTCAATATTAGACAAACAGGCAATTCTTTCAGCACTATACACCTCTTACATCCGCGTTCCATGGAACAAAAATTAAGCAGACACTTGTTAGAGCAGACCTCTCCAGGGACTCTAATCACTGACGTTGAGCAAAGCCAGTAGCGATCTTTCTGAGCATACCCACTGAGTCATTAAGGAAATACACGTATGTATAGATAGTGCTGTGTCTCAAGCCATGCTAATTCTTTAGCAACAGCAATAATTTCCATAGTCAAACTGCTTATAATCAATGCGAAAGTACCACTATCTCCCTTCACAATTCTGCCTCCAACATGAGCCGTGAAAGCCCAAGAGCTCCGAACGTGTTGAATAGCAGACCCATCTGTATAAATGACTGTGTCACAACCAGAAAGGTTCGCGAAAATCAAGGCCTGCACTTCTGCCTCAACGACCAAGAGGTTTATTTCTACATTCTCTGTCCAGTATGAAGACGAGAAAGGACGTACTGCACTCTGACGGCACTCGTATCCACTGCTCCCTGGAGTATATACCAGCGATTGAACACACCTGCTGAACAATATCCATAGCCTGCGTCAACTACGATTTTCCTCCTTTTAACCTTTTGCCTTTTGTACTCACAGTAATAAGCTCACAGTAAAGCTGATGATGTGGGTCTGCACTGATTTGAAGGTACGCACGTGCTCGACAAATTCTTATTCTGTCTGCCATGGTGAAAAAATCGAGGAGGTAACACATCCTCCTACGCTCAGTATTTTTTGTGCACCCAAGGATTATTTGCATTGCCTCATTTTGTATCATTTCTAGTCGTTCTATTTGGGTATTGGTGAGAGTCAGGATCGCCAATGCAACTCAATCACAGATAGAACCAGCCAGCCCCTGGTATAAGAGAACAAGATGACGCTGCTCAATTTATGCTGATGCCATTACCCTCATTGCTGATATGACACTTCTGGCTTTCTTACGACCTGGTCAACATGCTTGTTAAAAACTAGGCTCTGATCAAAGCACATCCTAGGTAACTCATCGCATGAGTTCTCTTCACAAACTCTGTACACAGATTCACATTTGGCGTTAATATGCCATTATTCAAAGAACACCATGTCGCCATCGAATTGACAAGTGCTCATGCCTCCCCATACCACACACTTAAACGATCAAGCTCTGTCTGAAGTTCCCCAGCACAATCTGTATATTTGGGTAACTTGTTTATTTAGTCCTTTATATTTCCTATGGCATATGTCTTTTTAATACAACTGCATTCGATGCCTTTTTTAGTTCACAATCAACTGTTTTACAACATGTTTCTTTTGAGCATTCTCTTGCCCATCTGAAGTCTAACAAAGAGCTACACTTGTTATAGATGTCTGAGACATTCTGAGAACATGGCCTATCTAGCGCCATCTTTTCTTTAAGATATATGTAATGATGTCATTTTACTTCATCACTTCGTATCCACCACTGACTTGCTGGGACTATCATGGTTAAAGTGGAAAATTTTAAATAGAGGAACTGGCCGGAATTAATCATAGGCTAAATAAGCTACAGCTTTTGGCCTCGTAATCCCAGAAGCCTCAAATTTGTTTAAATTATAGTTTGTGATTCTGGTGCTAATTTTTAACAGGGGACATCAAAGTTTCGTTTAGCTTAGTCAGCTTAGGGCTACGAAAAGGCATTTGATAGTTTAGACAGAGAAATGTTTTGGAAGTCGCTGAGTCATTACGGAATCCCTACAAAATTTATTAACCTGATAAGATGAAGGAACGAAATGTAGTGTGGTGCGTAATGAGGACCCATGTAACACATGGGAAAGTCTGTCTTTTAACATGCCCCAACAATTTCATTTGTCCTGTTTGAATTGTGTTTAGTAGTTTTCTTTTAATTTTTAGTTTTAAAACTTAATTGTTTGTTTTATTTTCTTTCCATTCAAATTCTACCTATTCTTCTATAAATCTACATTTCAAAGGCTTCAATTTTCTGTTCTGTCTTCTTGTCTAATGTCCATGTTTCTGCACCATACATGAATATTGAGAGGATGTAACATTTTGCTATTCTTAGTTTTAGTCCTGGTTATTGAGTTATTTGCGGGTCATCATCATTGCACTCCGAACATGCCCATAGGTGCTCAGATCCCCTCCTCAGCAAATCCGCAGTGTCCAGCGACTGACGACTCCAGTTCTGTGTTGGTTGATAAGTCTTCTTACACGGCCACTAAGTTTCTCATTTCTGGCTGTGCCCATCTTAACTCCCATTTCCATCATCCGAAGAAGTGACGTGGATCTGTGTTTGTCGAAGTCCTATGCTCTTCCAACATCTCGGAGGGCATTGATGATGTTCGCCTGATCCATTGGTTGCCCGTCCTCAATGGCAGCGCAGATAGCCAACCTGTCCGCTCTTTCAATTCCCCGTACTCCCGTATGACTAGGGACATAGACAAATGTGACCTTACGTATTTTTGACTTCTGCAATGACTCTAACCATTGCATGCGTACAAAAGCGATAGGGAACGAATCGGTTTCAACGAGCACTGGTATGTAGAAAGGTAGATAGTAAGGACAGGATAGGGTATGGGTAGTCACTAAGTTAGTTTCAAGAGAAGCAATCATATAATGTAGTTGTGTCATAGTACAACGAACAGTTAATGTCAAGTCGCAGCAGGGGTCCTGGCCATTAAGACAGGGCGCGAGACGGAGTATGATTCTCCACTAGACAACCATATCGGCGAGGGGAAGTGAACCCAGATCGCTCAACCTTGTGAGTAGCAGCAGAGCTGAATGGAGTGCTTGTTGCTGAAGGCATTGACAACCACAAATTAGAGGGAGGTAGGAGAGCGTCAAGATAACTGTGTAGGGTGGTAGAGGAACGAGAGTAGGCCGCCACGTGAGCATGGTAGATGTGCAAGGCGGTTGCAATACCATCATATATGTAAATTGAGAATGTGAATTATTTCTTATGAGAATAAAACCTCAGAAGTGTGTTTTACCTGGTGTTTCATTGATGTTCTTCGAGCGCGAACTGTATTTGTCTGTCCCTCGTGAAGACGAACGCTGGTATTTCAACAACCGACGAGAGTACTAAGTGAAACGATCACCCGGCCAAGGGTACTAAATGAGGGCAAAGTCAACACGACACGGGCCGATACAGTAGGGGAATTCCCTGCATCGCCTCCAGGTAGTCGGAGAAGTCCGATCCCTACAAGTCCAGGGCAAGTGTGCTGTATGATCGTGGCTGGTCATACGTGCCTGGGAGGCACTGTTAACAAGGCGCTGAGGTCAAGCGCTGAACAACCAACACGTGAGGGCTCAGGGCTTGACGAGCCATCACAACCTCAAACAGATTGCCAGCTCCAAGGACGAAGGCTCTTTAAGAGCCGTCGGCAAGGTGGAACGTCGTTGGAATAACGCGGGATGTTACAGGCATATTGTCACTGGCATATTTGGTCCGTGACCGGCGCCGAAGAAGCTACAGTATCAACAGAGCGCGACAGTGTTCGAAGGATCATCGAGGAGGTGTTAGTTAGTTAATTAGAGAAATAATGGTTAAATCGTGGTGTAAAAAAGGAGTGTGTGTGAAGTTGGAAAAAAACAGGGAAAGGAGGAAAGAGGGATAACAAGAGAAGTATCACAGTCATGTGTGTCCTTTAGTTTTTTTTTTTTAGAATAGAATAAACAAATAATCGGATAAGTGAAAGGGGGAAGATAGGAGTAGGAATTATAATTGCATTAAAGAAGACACACATGGCTGGAATATTAAGAGAGTAAGGAAGGAGGTGGTGTATGAAGAATGTAATAGAAACATGGTGATTGAATGAATGTAATACAAGGTGTTCAACATGATATGAACATAGGTAGCAAGTGTGAGGAGGTGGTATAATTGTGATGACTATTGTGATAAAAATATGTTAATTGTATGAACTAAGACAAGAGGTTGTGATGACTATTAGGATATGAACAATTAAGTGCATGAATTAAGATAAAATGTTGATGACTGTTATGGTATAAATATATTAGTGGCATGAAATAAGACAAAAAGGTGTAGCATATAAGGAGTAAGGAGAAGAAGTGTAGTAGAAAAGGCGCTGGAAGAGAACATATTCATAATATGGAGAGCTAGTTAGAGTAAAGACGTATAGATAATGGAGGGAATGACCAAAGAGGGATATATGTGGCTAGCTATGCAGAAGATGGGGGAAGTGGTAGATAAATTATGGAACAATCTGCAGATGCAAGAAATAACAAGAAGGGTTCCGTTGTTTCTGGAGAACCAGAAAAATTCGAAGAGTGGGTAGATATAATTGAATTTTGGGGAAAAACCAAGAAGTTAGGTCAAGCAGAGTGGAAAAAGTTAGCGTTAGCCACTAGTCAGGGAGGGGTAGCCAATTGTATTAGAAGAAGAATAGAGGAAATGAAAGAAGAGTCGTGGTTTGAGTTCAAATGGTACTTAGCAAAGAGATATGCGAAATTTAAAGATGAACAACATGCCATCATGAAACTGACAGGGGCGCAGCAGGGGAGGAACAAGACAATACAACAAATATGGGGAAAGGATAAGGGAAATGGCAGAGAGAGGATTTGGACAAGGAGTAGAGACAGAACAAGTGAGTAGACTGTTAATGGCGACATTCATAAGGGGAATAAGAAATAGAGGATTAAAATTGATGTTGGCAAGAAGGAAAGTTACAACAATTTCGCAGTTGATAGACGCAGCGATAGAAGAAGAAGGGATTACGAAAAGATTCGAAGAAGAGCAAGGACAAGAAAGAGAAACGAGTAGGGGTGATAGACAAGAAAGTCCCGTGGAGATAGATCACATGAGGCAAAGAAGGGGGCAACAAGGAGAGAGGCAAGTAGTAAACGTCGTACAAGAGACGAGGAGGTGTTATAAGTGCGGGAGAATAGGACATATTGCGAGGCAATGTAGAGAAGTGGTTCGGAGACAAGAAATAAGAGGAAGGCAGCAGAGATCGGAAAACGGAGGCAGTACTCAAAGAGGCAGGCGATTTTGAGTACAGAAGAAAGGCCTGATAAGTTTGGTAGATACGGAAGAATGGAGGATCCATGTTCGTGCATAGTACAAATAGACACGCAGAAGTTTAGAGCCATTGTAGACACAGGGGCAAGTGTGAGCGTGATAAAGGAAAGTGTATATAGGCATATAGGTTCATTAAAGGGAAGGGGAGGTTAGATAGAACAAGGAACAACCTTGAATCCATAAGTGGGCAAGTGTTAAAGGTAACAGGAGAAAGGTGGATACATATTAAGATAGGAAAATGTAGAATGGGACACAAGTTTATGGTAGTTAGAGGGATGAACAGAGTCATGGTATTGGGCAGGGATTGGATGAAAAAGAACGAGGTAATAGTCAACTATAGAACGCAAACGTTACAGATAGGAGAAACGTGGAGAATACAAAAATACAAATGGGGGATGATATCCATATCACAACACTGGCCAGAGCGAAAGAAGATGTGATTCTAAGACCGCACAGGGTGCATATCACATTAGCAAAGATAAAACAAAACGATTACGTTAAAGCGGGGATGACAGTAGAAACAGCAAAGCGAAACCGGAGATAACGTTCTCTTCCTCGAACTCGAAGAGATTCTGCCATTGTTGTGTGTTCACCTTCCCATTACAGGCATACACATTTACAATCACGAAATGAACTGGGGTCTGCACCCTAACCGCATGTACCTGCAATTCTGCATTGTCCCACGCAGATATATCAACCTCAGCTGCCACTATATGGCAACAGCTCACAAGGATCGCCTGCCCAAGGTGGCTTCTATTGAGAAACAATGAAATCCAGAGGCATTAACTATCCTATCACCAAGAAGAGTTTCTTGCAAAATCATTATATCAGCGCCGCACAGAAACTTGTCAAGAATGGGCCGTCGTTGATTTAAGGACCCACAATTCCAATATTTAACGCGCACATACTTTAGGCCTAGCCTCTCACACTTCGACAGTTTGACGCCACCTCTCTTACCTTGTCTTGTTTTACTTCTTCGATTTTGTCGTTTGGGCTGCATCAGAATACTTACCGTCGTTATAGTTGATGTTGTCGCTGGAAGACAATGCTGTGGATGGTCTACACTCACGTGCACTCACTCAGTCGCACGGTCAAGAACCTGTTTCCACGTTATAGACGGGCCAACTCCAGTAAATCGCTCTGGAATATTCTGCTAATAGTAGGAAACTCTTTGTACATAATTTCGCAGCAGGAGGTAATCTGATCATCAGAAGAGGACCCGTCGAGCAAGTGTTTTGGCCCTTTAGCTTTTTGACACTCTAGGGGAGGTGGGCCCGCCTGGGTCATGACTGCCAGGCGTCGACCTCCTGCTGCATTGCCTCTAAGGGCTTACACACGTTATGTTCGGCACAAGATATCTACACTTAATGCACAAAACATTCGAAAATAGTTTAACTAAATACAGAATCATCATCATATCTTAGGTTATTGATTATCTTTCCATTAATGTTTAGGCCTGGCATCTCTGTGATGTTTTTAAAGACTTGCTCAGTGGCCATAGATTGAACAAGCTTGATGATAGGGTGCATCCTTGTCTTACTCCTAGGATTATAGGACCGGAGAATAAAGACCGCTTTTCCAATGCAGTCGCCGCAAAGTGTTCGGATCTGAGTATTTACATTTAATTATTTTATAATATTAACATTATAAAACCTTTTGACTGTTCAATATATAGACATCATAGATATAGCACTATATGTTTAAATATATACTGGACCTACAAGAGGTAGTTTGTTCATCCGCTCATAATCTGGCCATTCACAGGAAAATACCATAGGATGACCAGTCTTGTTTAAAAAGAACTGCATTATTGGATACCCTGAAATAAATTATTAAAGATATAAATAGTTTTATTTTAGAACTTAAAAAGCTTTATATTTGTGATAGTTTAATTTTATCTTAACAAATTATTTCTTTCGTGCAACCCCTTATTATCATGTAATGTAAATTTGAAAAAGTTTTGAACCTGGCTAACTAAATAATTGAAATGCTGCGGGAAAGATGATTACATAAGCAAGTAGTGGGTGTAACGTACACTCTTACAAGGTTTGGTGACAGTTTTACAAAAAAGTAACACAGCAAAATAATGACCTATCGACCTACATGCGGCCTTCCTCAGAAAACGAGAGCAACACAAATTAACAGTGAAATAAAGATAAACTCTACTACGTGTAGGATTAGCTGAACAGATAAATCAAGGAGAAATTAAAAAAAAGGATAAGAGATGAAATGATGAAACGAAAGATAGATGTGTTACATATCGGAGGACAAAAATAAATACTTTGTGAAAATTAGTAAGCTAAAATAAATATAAAATTAAAGAAAACTTAACTGAGGCAAGATCCAAAAGCTTTCAGCGAGAAGATGACTGAGTCAAATGGAAAGCAGGACGGGGTGGGGGGATGGGGGGGGGGGGGGTAGAAGAATCAGTCACGTTATTAGATGAGATGTCCGATGAGATTAGAAGGTGGTAGAATGAAGTATAAGAGACAGTCAAGCGTGACACAAGTAATCACTATACAGATAGGGAACTGTATACTATGGAGTGAAAACGAGCAAACAACGCTCGTTATTCCGACGTTATTCAGGAAAAATGTCGATAAATGAGGAGTAAAAGGAGGATTTTGGAGGACTGGCGGTGCAAGGCGGTGGAGTGTTAGACAGGAATAGTGAAGCAGCTATATAGAAACAAATTAAAAGGGGAGAGTAAGGTAGAACTGCAATGCAATATAGAGTGGCAGAATATGTATTGATAAGGATAATAAATGTAAGTGTAGAACAGGCAAACAATAGCAATGCTGCTGTAATGATAAATATAAGTTGGTAAATATGAATCATGATTCCTGTGGAAGGGTGTCAACGCAATATAGACCATGAATATTGTCATAGAAGGTCACGTAAGGGGTGTGAGGGTCCAAAACAGGAGCAGGAGCAGGAAAAGAAGAAAGGAGAGGAGAGGGGGAAACGAAAGGACGTTAGTAGTGAAGGAAGGAAAGGGGAAAGGTGGGGGAAGAGAGAGGGGTAATAGATTACCCGTGAGAAAGGAATACATTGATGCCCCGTGGGGTGAGGCAACCCATACGGACGATCAGACAATTCTCTAAAGTGAATCGGCTGGGGCTGACAGAAGAACATGACAACAAGCTTATAACTTGGACATCCGCCTTACCCTGATGACCCTTAGAGTTGAAGTGGGATGCTGTTGTGGTGCTTGTATATCGAGTGATGATATACAGGAGTTCCCGGAAACTTCTCATAGACGGCGTCCAGATTCGACAATATAGATCATCTTACATCAGTTACATATGATAGCATAGATAATGTTGCGCGATGTACACGTGGATTCTTATCTGATCAAGGTAATGTCAGTTTAAAGTAATTCTTTCTCTGATAAACGTTTAACATAATAAAATATTATTTAAATTATGCATTTATGTATTTTAGTGAACCTACCATAATGCATATCTTTGGGATCAGAGTTGCAACCATCAAATTTGAGCATGTCAATACCCCATTCTGCAAATGTATTGGCGTCTAATTCCAAGTAATATTCACTTCCTGGAAATCCAGCACAGGTCTTTGTACCAAAATCCTCATAGATCCCAAGTTTGAGACCCTTTGAATGAATCTATAAAATATGCAAGAAACATAATGGCAAGTAATAGACAGAGAAATGACAAAACATCGAAAAATAACTATAATCAATTGAAGAATGTGGTCATATTTTGACCATATGCTGAGAAGAGGAAACAAGAGAATCTTAAAGCAGGCCCTCAAAAGAGAACCAGAAGATAAAATAAAAATAGGACGACCAATAAATCATTTTAAATAGCACTGAAGCGAGAGGCAACAACAGAAGGCATCAGCTCCCTTGCTGAGTTTAACAACTTGCCAAGATCAGCAATGTGTGACGAGATGCAATTCAGGTCCTGTTCAAAGTCTGATGCCTGATAACAAAGATCGTCGGACAGAGAGAGTCTAGAATGTCTGCATATTATCATGTATGTGATTTTATGTTTGCGAAAGAAGTTATGCTGATTTAGTTACAGAACCTGTCATACAACTGGAATGTACCTTCAGGCACAAATAAGATTGCCCACAAATGATGTATAGTGTGACAGAGTTATTGACAGCCATCACCAGCATTTCTGTGTAATAGCAGATTTTTATATACAGGTAAGACATTTATCTAGATAAGTTTGTGAAGTATAACTATACAACTGTGTAAAAAAAAACTTTTGAACAAAATCAAGACTGTGTGTTCACATGAAGTGTTGAGCACAAGGGTTTTTAGGGACATTGAGATTTACAATTTTTTGCAAATGATCAAAAGTCTCTTGTCTGACACTAGGAATTTGACTTCACACTTAGTGCATTCAGAAAGTAATGCACCACATCGGTTTTCTCGGGAACCGCTACTTCAAAAAGTATGATTTTTTTTACAGACTATACATGGATATAAGTTGAAATACTTGGTAACAACTGATAGAGATCGCGGACGACAAAGAGAGAAAATACTGGAAATCTTGGTGTTATCGCATGGAAAACAATCAACAACAGAACTGATACAATGCACTGTAGATAGAAGATTGTGGAAGGACATGATCGCCTAAGACAACCGGTATGGTACCTGATGATGATGATACATGGATATTTCATGTAAACATCGATATTATTCAACATAATCCCCACCTACTTGTATATCCTTACACCAGCACGCAACAAGTACATATATTTCTAGCCTGTACCAGTATTGGTCTTGATCGTATATGTCTTGATCGTGTATCCATTGCTTCTCTACATGAATCAACACTTAAACATAGTAAAGTACCCCCGTCACGCCAAGTGGCGTATAGGGAAATATGGTGTTAGTGACCCTATATTTTACAGACCTTCAGCACATGATTTTTGAGGTAATGTGGTCAGTATTACGCCCGTGCTGCTTTACTTTCCCAGAAAAAAATCCGGTACCCATTTAAGGCTGGGTGAACCCGGAAGCCGTCGGTTGGGATCGAACCCTACCCCTTGTCCGTGGTAGTCCAGTTCACTAACCACTGAGCTATCGCGGCTCCACCCTTAAACATATGCAAACTTTTTCCACGGAGGACATCTTAAAGTGGACCAAAGAGATGGAAATCAGAGGGTGCTAAATCAAGGTTGTATGGTGGATGGGGGAGTACAGTCCAATCCAATCCGGTGATTGCTTTCCGTGTTGCCAGACTTCTGTGATAGCGCGCATTGTCGAGAAGGAGAAGCAGGTCTACTGGATTTTTGTGCGGCAGAGCTCTTCGAAAATGTTGATTGAAATTTTAAAATTTAAATGTAAGCTTGCAAATTAATAGTCTCCCCTCTTGGCATAACATGCACAAGAATCACTCCTTCAATGTCCCAAACGACAGTGACCATGACCTTTACAGCTGAAGGAGATGTTTTGAAATTATTTCTTTGTGGTGAGTATGGATGACGCCACTTCATTGACTGTCGTTATGTCTCAGGTTCAAATGATGTGCCCATGTTTGTCACCTGTAACAATCTTAGCCAAAAAGTTCTATCCATCAACATTGAAACATTCCAACAGTTCAGAAGAAATTGCTTTTCTTTGCCATATGTGCTCATTTGGGAGATTTCGTGGAATCCACCTTGCATAAACTTAGACAATCCGAGAGTTTTAATAATTGCATTTGCACTACCAATGTTGAGTAACAACTTTAAAGTCAATTGTTCAGTAATAATGCGGCAATCAGCAATAAAAATGCCCTCAGCGCATTTCAACATCGCTGCATTGGTGGCTGGCCATTTACAGCCCGGCCGATCAAGAAGCTCCGTATTTTAACTTTCCGAATCTTTTATTCTCTGAACCTAGCGAATTACTGTGCTCCTGTCGTCTGTAAAACTTCCATACACATCACATAGGCGCCTGTAAATGTTCACAACAGTTTCCTTCTCTAAAACTGGAAATTCTATTACAATTCGCTGCCTATAATGGAAGTTGCGAACATGCTCCATTTCGACGGTTGAGTGCAGTCGTATTATTTGGCCGATTGCAGTGCAATTTTTTGGTGCATACAATCGACACATGCCAAATTTAAAGTGTGCAAAATGTGTATGCTTCTATGATTATTAGCTGAGAAACCTGATGTGGTGAATTACCATTTGAATGCCCCTTTCATATGTTTCTCGTCACCTAAAAACCTTCTATATAGTCATTCCCACCAAAGTTAAATATGCACTATATGATGAGCTCATCAATTAATGTAAGCATTTTTTGGACTTGACATTAGTTCTACGTACTAAGACAATTTGTGTCACTTGCTGTTCAGTTTTGAGGATTATCAATCAGATGGCAATGCGTTTGAATCCTGGTAGGGTCAAGGACATTTTCTGTTCACACTGGAATAAAACTTCTGACATGTACTTCATGTGACAATTGCATGCAAATCTTTATTACCCAGCCCCACAGATGAGGATATCACAAAAATGGTATAAATATCACAATTGTTATTATTTTGTTGTTGTAAAAATAAAATCTGAAGACTTGAACAGTATATTTGAATCACTGTGAATAAAAAGCAACTTACATATTTAGCTAAAGCCTTCATACCACTAGGAAACCTGGCTGGGTCAGCAACAAGCCTCCCATCATTGTCTCTTTCTCTAGCAGGCCAACAGTCATCTATGTTTACATACTCATAACCAACATCCTTGTAACCTTCAGATACCATCAGGTCTGCCATTTTCATAATGAGCTTCTCACTACATAAAAGTAAAAGATTAAAAGGTAAAGAGTACTAGCTACATCTTGTGGTGTATGGGAAATAAGGTGTTTGTATCAATATTTTTAAATAGCGCATGTCTATGAAACACGGTCTCTAAATGCTGAATTAGAAAGGAATTACAAGCTGTAGAAATAAGGTGTTACCAAAAGGCCCTATGCATCTCATTAGAGACCACGTAACAAATAACAAAGTTTGTAAAATCATCACCAATATTCAAAAGACTATTCATCATCATCGAATGCCGTCTCCGCGACGAAGGTTGGCTACCATGGGCCGCCATTCTGCTGTCTCTTGCTTTGATGGTGCAGGTTGACATAGGCTGATTTGTCCATCTTTTGATGTTACTCGTCCATCTTAGTCTTGGTCTGCCTCTGCCTCTTTTACCTTGCATTTTTCCCTCCAGGATTACTTTGATGAGGCTGTTGTGTCTTTTAACATGGCCCAAAAATCGCATTTGAAAAGACTATTACATCAGTTAATTAAAAAACAAATTATTCTGGTACAGAAATGTTAACAAATCAACTGGCCTGACCAAAACCATGTTAAGTAAAAAAGTAAAGTAGCCCCGTCACGCCAAGTGGTATATAGGGAATATGTGTTAGTGACAATAAATATTACAGACGTTTGGCACATGAATTTTGGGGTAATGTGTCGGTATTACGCCCGTGCCGCCTTACTTTCCCAGAAAAAAATCCGGTACCCATTAAAGGCTGGGTGGACCGGACCGTCGGTTGGGATCGAACCCTACCTCTTGTCTTTTGTAGTCCAGTTCATTAACCACTGAGCTATCGCGGCTCCGGAAACCATGTTAAAGGGAATAATAAAAGATGAAAGGTATAAAGATAAAAAAAAACGATAAAAATGGGCTGATGGCAAAAAATATTAGACGGGTAAAATATATGAGAAATTACTGGAGAGGAATTACGCTTTTATCAGTTGTCTCCAAGGTGTCCTGTTGAATCATGCTGAACAGAATAAAAGATGCTGTAGATAATATTATGCTCAAATAATAAACAGGATTCTGAAAGGAGAGAAGCTGTCTTGACCAAATATTCACTCTAAGGATATGGTTATGGAAGACCCGGTACCACTGCAAACAAATTAAAATCCATAATTGCTCAACCGCTGTACCAGTGGAATCATCCGAATAGTATCGTCTCCCAAACAAAGAAAGGTAGCCGCAGTCCCCATCATAGCAGTCTCAGCACACGTCAAAAGACAAAAGGCGAAACTGCACAGAAAGTGAACACAGCCATCTGTTCCCCGTTATACGATATCATCATTCATCGTAACACCGTGAATATCGAAACATGATAAAAACGGATGAAACTCACAGCTTACGGTGTGCACAGAGCAATTAACTTAGTAGCTCCGGCAACACGCCAGACCTGGAATATGAGGAAACTGCAACAAGGAACACTTTTCAGACACAGTTTAACGGTTCCTGCCGCCCTCACGTTCCTGAAATCCTCAAAGATTTACTCGCTATGCTCAACCATGGTAAAAAAGAAAAAAAGTAAGTAAAGTACCCCCTGTCACGCCAAGTGGCGTATAGGGAAATATTGTGTTAGTGACCCTATATTTTAGTGACCCTATATTTTACAGACCTTCAGCACATGATTTTTGGGGTAATGTGGTCGGTATTACGCCCGTGCTGCTTTACTTTCCCTGAAAAAAATCCGGTACCCATTTAAGGCTGGGTGAACCCGGAAGCCGTCGGTTGGGATCGAACCCTACACCTTGTCCTTTGTAGTCCAGTTCACTAACCACTGAGCTATCGCGGCTCCCTGCTCAACCATGGTAATTAGGATAATTTTTGTGAAAAGATATACTGCTTCCTTAAATACATTGTTCAATGTCTACTTTAATTTCTGTCAAAGAAAATTTCAGACAGGATTCCAGTGAAGAACTTTTAATTTGCTTTCTAGTCTTTTATTTAATAGCTCTTAAAGCTAAAAAGGAATAACTTTTACATAAGTATACTACCAAATAATGAAAGTATTTCAATTAAAAATGTATTTAACCTGGGGAAAGATTGCCTTTTGTTAAGATTCTCCAATAGTCCTTAGGAATATCCCATTTATTGGCATAGAAGAATGAATCTGCCTGAAGAATGCAAATATCCACTTGAAGGTTGCTCACAATTCAACTTCCATGGTATTGTCAAAATGAAAGTTTTTCCTGTAAAACTGGGAAAGAAATGAGACAAGGCATATAGGGAGCATGATGCTAATGTCCATATTTTTCAATGAATTCTTTTTCTCTTTCTTCTTTTTTCACTTCCTCTTGTACTCAATCAGGTGTCACGGGAGATACAAAGTTCTGGTTCTCGTCCTTCTGGCACCTTCAATCATTGCCAATTGATGTTGTTGTGACATTTCTTTGATGGTATTTGTCCATATTGCTCTGAATCTGCTTCTTGCTCTTCTCCCGTCTCCTCTTTTAATATACCTTGTATGGTAAGGAATTAATAATGGCACATTTTATAAGGTTGTTGACAATATAACACCAGCTACCCTACTTCTTGGACAATTCTGATACCAATTTAAGGCTGAGCGAAACCAGCAGATTTGGATCAAACCCGAAATCTAGTTCTTAGTAGTCCAGCTCACTAACCACATGGTTGTCAATATGACATTGTGGTATACCAATATGTAAAAAAAATGGTAGTCATTTAAACTGAAATTGTTGTTTTCCCTCTACAATAAGGATGTTCCTTTAATTCTATTATTTGGAAATATTTCTTCATCCTCTGCAGCGTTCACCCGATAAGTGAGTGTAGATATTTTGTGTTGCTAGTTTATGACAAGCTGTGATATCTGTTCCTCTCAGCCTGACACATCGGTCTTCCACCTTTGTATATTTTTAATTAGTTACCAATTTATTTTTTTTTCTCGGACAGCGACCATTTTAGCCTTCTCTTTACAACTTTTAACAGCTAAGAATTCTTTAATGTGAGCAGAGTGTATAGATGAGGGTACGGCCAAGAAAGAAACCACAGATTTGAAGAGAACAAAATTCCCACTGCCTATTGTGAGAGTTAACAGAAAAAGCATGGTCAAATCAATATGAAAAATAAGCTTCGGAAAAATAACAAGTTAAAAACAATGTATTTGGAGGAATGAGAAATGATATTGAGTAGGCAATGGTTTAAATGTGAATACATACGTAAGCATGCAAGGTGATGCCACCTCTAAGAAGATAACAATACTATTTACTATCTTGCGATGGTTTGTCCAGTGAGGACAAATTCAAGAAAGAAATGGATGACAGATGACATTTTGCAGCTAATGGATACAAGAAGAAGAAATATAGAAAATAAAGATGAGTATAAGAGATTAAATAAAGAAATTGTAATAAAATGCAATGAAGCAAAAGAAGCATGGATAAAACAGAGATGCAAAGAGATTGAAATGCAACAAAAAGGAGATGCCAAAGCTACATACAAACAAACTAAAGAATTAACGTAATAAAAAACTGGATGTTTAAGATCAAAGGAAGGAGAACTGTTGATTGAACAAGAAAGCATTAGGGGAATGACGGACAGAACACATTAAAGATCTTTATAATGATGAACGACCAGAAGTGAATATTAAGGATAATGGAGAAGGACCAGAAATACTCAAAGAAGAAGTGAAAGACGCCATGCGCAATTTGAAAGCAGGAAAAGCTCCTGGACCAGATAATATAACTAAAGAAGAGATTGAAGCCATGGGTGATTTTGAAATAGAAAGAATATCAAAAATGTTGAACGTTATCTATAACACTGGCTATATACCAGATGACCTGCTCAAATCAATATCCATAGCCCTACCAAAGAAATCTGGTGCAATTGAATACGATGATCATCGCACAATAAGCCTTATGAGTCAGATGACTAGGATATTACTAAGAATCATCAAGCGAAGAGTGCGAAATAAAATCTGTCCAGAAATTAGTGATGAACAGTGTGGTTTTGTTAGAGGTAAAGGAACGAGCAATGCCATATACATCATAAGATCTTTAGTAGAAAGAGCCATAGAAGTGAAAACAGATCTATACCTATGTTTCATAGATTATACCAAAGCATTTGACAAAGTAAAGCACCAAGAAATAATCAAAATTTTAGAAAGCATTAACTTAGACAGCAAAGATCTAAGAATAATAAACATGTACTGGCAACAAACAGCGGCCATAAGAACTGGAAACCAAATAAATGTTTCAACAAATAAAACAAGGTGTTATGCAAGGTTGTGTGCTGTCACAATATTTGTTTAATATTTATAGTGAGATTCTTGTCAGCTCCATAAGGGGCAAGCCTGAAATAACAATTGGAGGTCATAATATACATAATCTAAGGTATGCTGATGATACAGTCTTAATCGCTAAGAGTGAAAATAAGTTACAAGAAATGTTAGACATTATAGTGAAAGAAAGCAAAAATAAAGGACTCGGCCTTAATAGCAAAAAGACGGAAGTAATGGTAACAAGAAAGAAAAAGACATCACCTCAGTGCAAAATAAAGACAAGTGGAACAATATTAAAGCAGGTAAATGAATTTAAATATTTGGGAACTTTGTTAACCTCAGACGGAAGATGTACAAAAGAGGTGAGAAGCAGAATGGCTCAGGCAAAAGCAGCTTTCCACAAAATGAGTAAGATACTATGCAATCCATTTTTGACAATAGGAACAAGAAAAAGAGTTCTTAAATGTTATGTAGAGCCAGTCATAACATATGGATGCGAATCATGGACAATAGGACAACAGACAAGAAAATCACTGGAGTCTGTAGAAATGTGGTTTACAGAAGTATGTTGAGAATACTTTGGACAGCTAGAAGAGTAACGAAAACGTTCTGAAAGAGGCCAAAGCAAAAAGAGAGCTAATATCCAATATTAGGAAGAAACAATCATAATTTTTTGGCCATGTAATGAGAAGAGAACAATTGGAATATATTGTAACAACTGGGAAAATTGAGGGACGAAGATATAGAGGGAAGCAAAGAGAAAAAATAACAGACAGCTTAAGAGAATGGCTTGGCAGAAGGTCAACAACAGAAATGATAAATAACTGTCGAGATCGAAAGTTGTGGAGAGACATGATTACCTATGCCAGCATTCCCGGTACTTGATGATGATGATGGTGATGATCTTGCACTGCCAAGTAATTAATGGAAACGGTAGAATCTACAGAAAAGATTGACTTATCTAACAAATATCAACACAAAAATTGACTTATACTGATGGCTTATTTCCTATTATTTGATGAAAACCGTAAAAGAGTGCAATGGGCCACCAAAAGAAATCCACCAATGCACAGGTTAGACCACACTGAGGTAGATAATAGACAAACTCACACGCGGGTTACCTTTAGCTTTCTATCATTTATTGTTGTTTGGCGCATGCTTACTCTAGACTAAACTAAAGTTTCCTGATACTATCATACAGTTTGTCATAGCAGATAAAGATTGTGTGAAAGTAATGGTACGTGTGGAGCCGCGATAGCTCAGTGGTTAGTGAACGGGACTACAAAGGACAAGGGGTAGGGTTCGATCCCAACCGATTGCTTCCGGGTTCACCCAGCCTTAAATGGGTACCGGATATTTTTCTGGGAAAGTGAAGCGGCACGGGCGTAATACCGACTACCAAAAATCATGTGTTGTAGGTCTGTAAAATGTATGGTCACTAACACCAAATTCCCTATACGCCACTTGGCGTGACGAGGGCTGTTTACTTTCTTTACATACTGGTACGTATAATATGACATAATTAGCAGTTCTGCAACAGCTGATGTTAGCTGTCATTAAGAATGGTAGCTCATGTGCAATTAAAAAGATATATTTCTTTATCTAACGTTATGTACGTTTTAGCTTGTAAACAGCACTTACCTAATGCAATTATCTGGGTCTTTAGCACAGTCCACATTGCAACGGAATCTTTCCCATGATAACCAGCCCATAGGTGGAGTCTGAGCCAAGCCATTATCCAATGCCTGCGCCATATGACAACCAACCAACAGAAAAAAAATATGGTGAAACATGACCTGAAAGAAAGTGGAACATTATAGGATACAATGTATTCAGTCTACAATTCATGTGCAGTTTATTTTAATTTTTTTCATTAAACATTCCATAATAATTATCAAGCAAAATTAAATTATATTGATGACAAGAGAACAAATATCTTTTTAAATTCATAACCATAACATAATCATAAACATAAACTCACTATTTTTAAAATGTGTTCTTCATACTCAGTTACAATATTTTAGGTACTTTGGTAGCTTTAATTTAAATAATTGTCCGAATTCAAAGATTGACAGAGAATAAATGAAAGATATCAATCCTTGGTGACCCAAAGTATGTTGTCAGATTAATACTTGTTTTGCTGTCTGAAAAGACAATTGTTTTGGGTTTTTAACATTTTTTTTGGTGTGGCGCACTCTGTTCAATCTCAGACTTCTTCTAGATTACATTGGAGAGCATATACCTTTTGGTTGTGGGCAGATTGAGCTGCTGCCTCCATGGAGGCTTTTAGTCGGACAGATTGTGCTGCTGCCTCCGTGGAGGATTTTAGTCATGGGCATATTGTACTGCTGCCTCCGTGGAGGATTTTAGTCATGGGCAGATTGTACTGCTGCCTCCGTGGAGGATTTTAGTCATGGGCAGATTGTACTGCTGCCTCCGTGGAGGATTTTAGTCATGGGCAGATTGTGATGCTGCCTCCGTGGAGGATTTTAGTCATGGGCAGATTGTACTGCTGCCTCCGTGGAGGATTTTAGTCATGGGCAGATTATGCTGCTGCCTCCGTGGAGGATTTTAGTCATGGTCAGTATGTGCTGCTGCCTCCGTGGAGGATTTTAGTCATGGGCAGATTGTACTGCTGCCTCCGTGGAGGATTTTAGTCATGGGCAGATTGTACTGCTGCCTCCGTGGAGGATTTTAGTCATGGGCAGATTGTGCTGCTGCCTCCATGGAGGATTTTAGTCATGGGCAGATTGTACTGCTGCCTCCATGGAGGATTTTAGTCATGGGCAGATTGTGCTGCTGCCTCCATGGAGGATTTTAGTCATGGGCAGATTGTACTGCTGCCTTCATGGAGGATTTTGGTCATGGGCAGATTGTACTGCTGCCTCCGTGGAGGATTTTAGTCATGGGCAGATTGTGCTGCTGCCTCCGTGGAGGATTTTAGTCATGGGCAGATTGTGCTGCTGCCTCCATGGAGGATTTTAGTCATGGGCAGATTGTACTGCTGACTTGGTGGAGGCTTTACTAGATATGGCTTTTTCATCATCATCATCATCGAGTGCCG
The DNA here is from genome assembly GCA_032433765.1 of Megaustenia siamemsis. Classification (NCBI taxonomy): domain Eukaryota; kingdom Metazoa; phylum Mollusca; class Gastropoda; order Stylommatophora; family Ariophantidae; genus Megaustenia; species Megaustenia siamemsis. The sequence goes on from JAVIAB010000102.1 coordinate 20,068,287, forward strand.
TCTCCCCAACGAAGGTTGGCTACCATGGAGCGCCATTCTGCTCTGTCTCTTGCTTTGATGGTGCAGGTTGTCATAGGCTGATTTGTCCATCTTGTGATGTTACTCGTCCATATTAGTCTTGGTCTGCCTCTGCCTTTTTTACCTTGTATTTTTCCCTCCAGGATTACTTTGATAATGCTGTTGTGTCTTTTAACATGGCCCAAAAATCGCATTTGTCTTGTTTGAATTGAATGGCTTTTTAAAAAAGATTAATTAGGCCTATTACTTTTTTCCAATTTGCAGACTATGTGGCCACACACACGAACAACTTATAGGGAACTGTGATTGAGGATAATCAAAGGCTAGGGATAGCAGACCCGGACATAATACTAGAGAAAACTTAATGCACTGAGCCATAAAGAACAAAATATGGTGCGAGGTATTAACAGATACTGAAACAAAGTTGAATCAAAAGATTCAATTATGATGCTCTGTATGTGGAGCCCCACCAAACAGGTAGAGTGCTAGTGTTTACGCCTTGAAAGGGCCCATCTCTAGCTTCTGGTGCCACTGACCCACTTTAGACAGTCAGAAAATGGGAACACATGGAAATAAATACTGGCAAGACTAGTCTCAAGAAACAGCTAAGCATAATGTACTGGAGTGTTGAGGACATATATTACAAAAAGCAGGCTCAAGCGGCAATACAGACTGAAGAGGAATAAAACGATGGGGATACAATGAAACCAACAAAGTAAGATGCACAGGATTTGGAAATAGCTATTAAATTTGTTCTCATAAATATCAGAGAGGGTCCCCTATCAAATTTTTCCTCAATTAGGTGGAAAATGATATGAACCCCTGAGTTTGCTTTTGCAACACATTCTATAAAATAGACAGGGGTGTGGGAAGGTTATGAACCCCTGGGCGACAGTTACCAATGACCAGTTAATTCCCATTATACCTCACTTATACATACCCCACTGCCATGTGGGTGAGACTTTTTAGTCATAGGCTAGCGGAGCCAACCGTAAACAAACCGACGGAAAGCATCAGAAAACCACCGTGGTAATTTCTTAGTATGAATCGCCACTATTATAGAATTCACAATAACGTTAAGGGGGATTCAAATGGAATATCCTCGTTCAGTAAGGGACATCATGTGTTACAGGTGATTGCCGATCGTTACCAAGCTATTCTAATCAAGATAAGATAAAACAGACACTAAAAATAGTAACTTAGAACGCAAGAACACTCAGCAGAAGGGAAAACTGGAAAACATCAAACAGGAAATAAGAAGAATGGGTTTACATTTATTGGGACAGTGTGAAATGAGATACACTGGATCAGGGGAGATATATTCTGATGAACATAAAAATCATCTATTCTGGAGGTAGTGAACACCAACGCGGAGTAGGTAGCATCTTGGATGCAGAAAAAGCAAGAACAGTAAAAGACTTTTTGGGACAATATCTGACACGAGTCCTTTTAGTGAAATTGAATGGAAAGCCAATAGACATTAATCTCATACAACTTTATGCACCAACAGCAGACAATCTAGAGGAAACAATTGATAAATTTTACGAGTTAAATTAGGCACTTCGTGAATGCAAACCACATGAAAACACCATAGTTCTAGGGGATTTTAACGCAAAAATAGAAAAGGAAAGAGTTGAGGAAGTAGTTGGTCATTATGGCTTAGGCGAGAGGAATGAAAGAGGTGAGAAACTTATTGACTGGGCAAGAACACACAACATGATGATAGGAAACACCTTGTTTAAGCAACATCCATGACGTCTGTGGAAAAGCCCAGGGGACAACGCACGTAATCAAATTGATTATATAATGATAAGCAATAGATTTAGAAACAGTCTGGTGTGTGTGAAAACTAGACCAGGGGCAGATTGTAATAGTGATCATGTACCAGTTGTGGGAAAGCTTTAGAGTAAAATTAAACACAGCAAAACGAGCCTCATTTAATATCAAATTAAATTTAGATTTACTCAAATCAGACAAAAAGTTGCAAGACAAATATAACATCACAATTCAAAACCGGTACAATGCAATAGAGAAGATACAAAGCATTGATGAACAGTGGGAAATGCTAAAAGAATTAATGCAACAAATATCAAAAGAGTTCGTACCATCTTCTTCTTCTTCTTCTTTTCTCTTTTCACTGATACCTAAAAGGTGTCGTGGTATATATTATTTGTCGCTCTTGAACTGCTCGAACTGTCTGAATTAGTGATTTTCCTTTGTTGTTAAATGTCTCTGTCACTGCATCTATCCATCTTCTTCTGGGTCTTCCCCTTGGTCTTTTTCCATGCATTCTCGAGAAGAACGCCCTTGATTGGTAAGGATTCATTCTGACCAGGTGGCCATCAGTACCATCAGTCAGGACAAATTCAAGAAAGAAATGGATGATAGATGACATTAGGTTATTTGGTTATGGAATGCCCCGGTATCACTGAAAACGAAATAAAATTCATAATTGCTCAACCGCCCGTGCCAATGGAATCATCCGAATTAATATCTCATCTCCCAAACAAAGAAAGGTAACTGTGGTTCCCATCGTAGCAGTCTCATCACACGCCAAAAGACATAAGGCGAAACCGCACAGAAAGTGAACACAGCCAACTGCTCCCTGTCATCATTCATCGTAAACAATTGGAATATCGAAACATGATCAAAACGGATGAGACACACAGCTCACGGTGTGCACAGAGCACTTAACTCAGTAACTCCTGCAACAAGCCGGACTTGGAATATGAGGAAACTGCAACTAGGAACACTTTTCATGCATAGCCTTCAATGGTTCCTGCCGCCTATTCATCATATACCGGAAGTTTACGTCCCTCCTGAAAATGATGATCGTCATATTTTTTAAAAAAATGTATAGCGCCTGATGATGTTAGGCCATCGTTGTTGACTCCAATTCCGAACATATAAACACACAGTTAGTCGTCAGATTATCCACGTCGCACATCAAACAACAGACCGTAAGATTAGCGTATGGCCTAGGGATTGACGATGAGCCATTCATTCAAGATGACATTTTACAGCTAATAGATACAAGAAGAATAAACAAGGATAATAAATATGAGTATTTAAGATATTGAATAATGAAATTGTAACAAAATGCAATGAAGCAAAAGAAGCATCACAAAAACAGAGATGCAAAAAGATTGAAACGTAACAAAAAGGAGATACTAAAGCTATATACACACAAACTGAAGAATTAACAGGGAGAAAGACACACACAAAACTGGATGTTTAAGATCAAAGAATGTAGAACTGTTGATTGAGTTATTGAGTTATTTGCGGGTCATCATTATTGCACTCCGAACATGTCCATAGGTGCTCAGATCCCCTCCTCAGTAAGTCCCGCAGTGTCCAGTGACTGACGACTCCAATCTGTGTTGGTTGATAAGTCTTCTTATACGTCCACTAATTTTCTCGTTTCTGGCTGTGCAAATCCTAACTCTCCTCTCTTTTATCCTAAAGAGTGACGTGGACTCATGGTTGTCGAAGTCCCGTGTCATCTCGATCCATTGGTTGACCGTCTTCAACGATAGCGCAGCTAGCCAACCTGTTCGTTCTTTCATTTCTCCGTTCTCCCGCATAGTCAGGGACGTAGACAAAGGTGATCCTAAGTATTTGTTACTTCTGCAATGACTACACATCGCCTGCGTACAAAGCCCGCCTCCTCTTATAGTATCATGTTCATCGAATCACTTAGTATGCATGCGTGGGTGTAGTCTTGTGACTAACTAGATGAATGCCTTGGTCACTGCCATCATTTCCGTCGTCATGATAATCATGGTCATAACGTATGCACCATTGTCTTCTTTGACTATTCTGCCTGCCGAGCGTGCTGTAAATGTCCATGCACTCCTTTGGTCTCATATTACAGATCCGTCTATATAGACGACTGCATCTTTCTCATCGGTGTTATCCCAGATGAGACCATTGAACTGTCGAGTGTGACAATACACGAGAATGTGCCTTTGAATGACGGAGGCGCCGGTATCCACGCTCTGCTAGAATTGATCTGATAAGCCCACAGACCTGTTTGATGACATCTTCTGCTAGGCCCAACCATGATTTGCCTCTTTTTAGCCTAACAACTTTTCCTGTGTTGAGCTCATGCAATGGATGCTTTTCTATGATTTTCTAATATGAAAAATATTCAAATACGTGCGGTCAATCAAAGAGATAACTTGTTTAGCAGAAAGAAGATAAACTAGAACATTGCCGAAAAAAGAAACAACGCGAGGGTCAAGTTCTATGTTTCCTAACCCGACCCCAAGCCCTACAATAAAATGAAATGCGTTAATCATGAACATAGATGAGCACAGAAATAATTGTTAGTATTTGAGAGCCACCGTAGTTTTGTTGTTTCTCCAACTAAAGGGAGATCACACTAATGTATGTCCTTAAACTAGTAATTACCATAATTAACGATATCTGTTCAGTTCTGGTTTTATTTACACTTAACATTAGAGAGACAAATATTTCAGGAAAAAATCGATGCGTGCAAAGAAATAAAAATCGGCGTACCAACTATACTAAACTACTACTTTTGCTAACCGAAACATTGAAACAAACGAGAACGCATAGACTGACGTACTCAGTTACTTGAGTTACAGCTACTACACTCAGTCACACGGTGACCTGTGTACGTATTATACAAAAGAAAAATATTTTTTTAAAACCGCTCCTTTTGACTCCATACTTATTCATAACTGCAACAAACGATACCAGTAGGGATTTACTTTCTATCTATCTATCTACATGTATTGTCCTTTCGAGCCGAAGACGGCACATAGGACCACAATCTCAAAAACAGAAATCTTTCCTGCCAAAATGACACATATTGCAGAGATCACTGATGGATTTACTTTACCTTCACCTAATTTGCCAGATTATACCTCAAATAAACCTCAATGACAAATTATACAATAAAGTTGCTTTATCTCTATCTACTAAGCTCAAAACTAATTATTTATATACCATTAACAGTTGCCGCTTGAAGTCGCAAAATAGGTCATATGACAGGTCATACGACAAATCGCATGATGATCGGTAGTGCAGGCTCTTAACAGTTGCTGCTTGAAGTCGCAAAATAGGTCACATGACAGATCATACGACAGATCGCATGATGGCAGGTAGTGCGGGCCTGTTTATCAGCGTATGATACGGGATTTCTTCACAATATTTCCCAGCACAAAAATAAAAATCTCATCACTCATGTTTTGGGTGTTTGATTATTTATTTAAATGTAAGCAACAGTGTTGTAAATGAACTATCATCAATAGCCAGCAAAATTGGGCTTGAGGTCAATCATGAAAAGACTAAAGTCATGAAAAGTTTAATTCCAACAAGTGACAAAATATACATGGAAAACAAACCAGTAGAAGAGATCGATCACTTCATCTATCTTGGAAGTCACATTGATCGAGAAGGGGATACGAGCAAAGAAATTAGAATCAGACTGGCTAAAGCAGCAATGTCTTTCAGAAGCCTTGAAAAGTTGTGGAAATCAAAACTCATTAGCACAAACACAAAACTTAGGCTATTCAAATCAAATGTACTATCAACCCTTACGTATGCGTGTGAAAGCTGGAAAACAACAAGAGATATAGAAACAAAGTTGAACGCATTCGAAAATAAATGTCTAAGGAAAATACTTGGTATAGAATGGAACGAATTCAAAACAAACGAGGAAATTAGAGAAATCGCCAATCAACCACTAATATCTTCAGTAATAAAGAAAAGACGATGGTCATACGTTGGACATGTGATGAGAAGAGATAATAATCGAATAGCAAAGCAAGCCCTCATATGGGAAACAACAGGTAAAAGAAAAAGAGGAAGACCCAGGGAGACACTGAGAAGAACATTGATGAGAGAGGCAAGAGCAGCAGGAATCGGCTCCCTCAATGAGATAGAACTGCTTGCACAGAACAGAGACAGATGGCGAGATTTGATAAAATATCTTTAAAAGAAAACTGCTAGAACAAAAATTCATATAGGAGAAGGTGTATCTTGGTCTACGCCCTATGGGCCGGTTACGGCTCGAAAGGTCAATAGATAGATAGATAGAACAGTGTTGTAAACAGGCATCTTACTCCTGCCCTACCAAAGGAGGAGTAAGACGTCTCCTTTCCTCCGCTAGTCTTCGGGACATCCTTGGGTAAGGTGGAGCTCCCATTTAGCCCCCCTATCAGAGCTACGTGAAGCCATTGGAGCAGGTGGTGGATGGTGTTGTGAGAGCAGGCGACAAGTAGTGCCGGTTATCGTCCCTACTCCGTGATGGCAGGCAGAGGATCTCATGTATAGAGACAATGGCTGCGATCTCCAACTAGTACAGTCACTGCCAAGAAGGAAAGGAATGGCAAACTACCTTCTTATATTGCCTAGTATAATTCTGTCAAAATACAATCAATATCTACAGCTAACGACGTTAATGGGGACTCCAAAGCTACCTCGTCCGGTAGGGAGCGTCACGTGCTACAGGTGACACCCGATCGTCATCAAGCTACTGTATGCAAGATCAAAAATAAAGAGACACTAGCAATAGGAACTTGGATCCTTAGATCAGCATTCAGGTTGGTAAACTAGAAAACATCAGCCAAGAAATGAAGAGAATGAAATTGAACATCTTGGGACTATGTGAAATGAGATGGACATGAGCAGGATTATTACAACGCGACAGTGGAAATGTAATTTACTATGGGGGAACCACACACGAAAGAGGAGTAGGCATAATATTAGAGAGAAAGAAGCAAAACAATGAAAGGATTTTAGCCAGTATCAGATAGAATTCTGCTAGTAAAATTGAGAGGTCAATATAATTGATATACAATGCAAAATACAAACAAATACAATATATTTATAATACAATGGATATCAACATAATTCAAGCTTTTGCACCAACAAGTAATAGCGAATAAGAAGACATTGGCACTTTTTATTATGAGCTAGAGATGACCATGGAACAGTGTAAATCCCAGGAAGTAACTATTATATTAGGGGATTTCAAAGCAAAGGTAGGCAAAGGCCACGAGCAGATTGCAATAGTGACCATGCACCAGCGGTTGGAAAGATAAGAATAAAACTGCAGAAGACACTGAAATTCCCAAGAAATATGAAATTAGAACTAGATATGCGTAGAGTAGATAGACAGATGAGTGATAAGTATAGTACTAAGTAAAATAGATATAATGCTATTGAAAAAAACCAGGACATCGAGAAGCAGTGGAAAATGCCCAAACAATCGATTCAACTAACATCAAAAGAGTAATACCAATCACTAAAATAATCAACAAAAAGAAATAGAAAACAGAAGAAATACTAGAACTATTGGAGGAAAGATGAAGATATAAGAAAGAAGAACGGACATACAAAATATTGGACAAAGAGATCCAAAACAAATGCAGAGAAGCAAAGGAGGGATGGTTAAAGTAGAAATGTGAAGAAATGGAAAAACAACACAAGAAAGAATGTATGCACAATCAGTTAAATAAATTAACAGAGAGGAAGTGACGTCAAGTGGAACAATATTAAAACAGGTAAATGAATTTAAATATTTGGGAACTTTGTTAACCTCAGACGGAAGATGTACAAAAGAGGTGAGATGCAGAATGGCTCAGGCAAAAGCAGCTTTCCAAAAAATGAGAAAAATACCATGCAATCCATTTTTGACAATAGAAACAAGAAAAAGAGTTCTTAAATGTTACGTAGAGCCAGTCTTAACATATGGATGCGAGTCATGAACAATAGGACAACAGACAAGAAAATCACTGGAGTCTGTAGAAATGTGGTTTTACAGAAGAATGTTGAGAATACCATGGACAGCTAAGAAGAGTAATGAAGAGGTTCTGAGAGAGGTCAAAGCAAAAAGAGAGCTAATTTCCAATGTTAGGAAGAGACAATCATCACTTTTTGGCCGTGTAATGAGAAGAGAACAACTGGAATATATTGTAACAACTGGAAAAATTGAGGGACGAAGAGATAGAGGGAAGCAAAGAGAAAAAAAATAATAGACAGCTTAAGAGAATGGCTTGGCAGAAGGTCAACAACAGAAATGATAAATAGCTGCCGAGATCGAAAGTTGTTGAGAGACATGATCACCTACGCCACTAGGCCCGGTACTTGATGATGATGATGATGAATAACTTTCTCTACACCTATCAAGACTCTAGAAACAGTAACAGGCTTACAACCCTTAGATGACAGACGGGAACTAAAGTATTGCAACAAGTGGAGAAATATAGAAGGCTCCTTAGCCACCCCATGCACCAAAGAATAACTGGTTTCGGAATTGTACGACTGAAGAGGAGCAACTTCGCTGCAATCGCCAATGAAATAACTATTGGAGGCCCAGTACTTTCCGAAACATTACCGAAACCCTTGGGCCCATCTGATATGTCTCCTCATGGGGAACATAATATACCAGAACTTACGGAAAATATAACAGGAATCATGAAAAAAGGTACCCAATCAGACACAGAAAGAAAACACGTAGCAGTAAAACACATACACGATACCTACCCACAGGACTCTTGGTCCCACATATGCACAGATGACTCTGCTACAAATGCCACCAGAAATGGAGGTGGTGGTGTGTTCTTGACGCTGAATAACCAGGACGAGATCACAAGTTAATAGCTACTGGGAAATTCTCCAAAAAATTTAAAGCAGAAACTGAGGCCATCAGAGATGCTGCAACACTGGCTACTCAGCACAAAAATAACATGCACAATAAGTTGGTTGATTCTGACTGATGCACTGTCAGTACTATCAGCTTTAAAAAGCCCCAAGAACAATGAACTAGATGACTTAAGAACAGCCCTGGACCAACTATGCAATAACTTCCAGAGAGTAGTCATTCAGTGGATACCATCACACTGTAATATACACGGGAACGAACGCACAGACAAATTAACTCTCATACTAATAATCTCAGAGGGAGGGAGATTACCACTTGACTTGACTTAATCCCTTTGTTAGCCGTGAGCTATGAGCTCTTTACAGCTTAATGCATCTCGCATGAAGGCGCAGGTCCTTCTCAGTTGTACAGCTGCAGAGTACAGTGTGCTATTGATGGATGGAAGTAGTGGGAGTAACATGTTCCGTCGGTTTTGTAAATGGGGGACAGTGTAGTAGCAGGTGATCTACTGTCTCAGATTGTTGACGGCAGTGTCTGCAGATTGGATCATGTTGTGTTTTTATTCTGCTCAGGTGTTGATTGGTAGGAGCATGGCCTGTTCTCAGCTGGAATGTCAGGCTTTGATCCCTTCGTCTGAGCTCCCCCACAGGGTCGAGGGGGTCTGGTTTTGTTTGATATCTTTAGAGTAGGCGTCCAGTCTTAGCTGAAGCCCCACATATTTAACCATTCCTCGTGGTAGTTGTTTCTCAAAATTTGCTTGCATGTTTTGAGGCTAACTTGAACAGGAAGTTGTGGTAGAGATGCTCCCAGTTTAGCCAACCTATCCGCTCTCTCATTTCCTGCAATGCCGATGTGACCAGGGATCCATTGTAGGGTTACAGTCACGCCATAGGTAGTGGAGAGTTGGTTGGATAAAGACCTTATATTGGAAACCTCGGATGTTAATTCGCTTTCAATTGCTTCGAGTGCTGATTTTGAATGCGAGAATATATATATATATATATATCTTCCGGTGCGATGGTGTCACATTCAAAGTCTACAAATATCCTTCTGAGTGCTTTCTCTATAGCTATAATTTCTGCAGAGTAATTGGAGCAGTATTCTCCGCATGGACCGTAAATTTGGGGGTAGTCGTCTGGGTGAGAGTAGGGATACTTGACAACAGCACCGTAACCAGCATTTAGGGTGGCCTTAAATGCAGATCCATCAGTATAAACGTTAACGGCATTGCGTGGATACTGGTCAATGGTTTCCAGTGCTATGGCTGTTAGTATGAGAGGCAGAGTATTTCTATCTGCTAAGGGGTCGGAGAGCTCAGTCCTGACATCGGGGACAACTATTTGGCGGCAAAGTGCTTCAGGGCGGATGGGCATATCTTGGAGTCTGTCTGCTGGAAGGTGATGTTTGGAGCTGTAGTTAGTTGCATGGTCTAAATAGGATGATTTCTTGATTCGGGTTTTCTGCCGCCACTTTTCTACCATAATGCGATTTACCCCTGTTGGTTCCGTCCGCAAGTATCTCTCGTAGGTTTCCACTACAACACGTTCTCTTCGAATGCCAAGAGGTTCGATGTTATTGTGTATTTCGCAAGCATTATTAAGAGTTAATTTCATAGCACCGCTAATAAATCTCAGGGCTTGATTTTGAATTATTTCATCTAAGCTTTGGAGTAGAGTCTTGCTAGCAGAGGTAGTGAATAGTCTATTACTGATCGCACGTAATCAATACAGAGTTGACGCAGTGTTCGTTGGTCTACCCCCCCCCCCTCCCCTGCCCCCATTCACAAGTGGCGAGGTGTTTGATGATCCTGAGTCTAGTTGTGGTTTTCTCTATCAGCTTGTTTATGTGTTGTTTCAGAGATAGCCTTCGGCCTAAGTGAACTCCAGGTATCTAGGATATTTGTCGTAGTTTAGTTTCTCTCCGTTCATCCGGACATCTATTTCTTCCCCTTTGACTTTGTTGCTTAGGGTAAATATACTGCAGACTGTCTTCTCAGTGCTAGGCTCTAACTTCCAGAACTGGCAGTAAGCAACAATGGTAGTGATGTTCGTAATTATGTTATGGGTAAGGGCTTGAAAATTCTTGCCTCTTACCCAGATAGCAAGGTCGTCCGCAAAAAGTGCCTTACAACATGTGATATATTCTGGCATGTCATTTATAAACATAAGGAACAATGTGCAACTTAGGGCTGATCCTTGAGGTAGGCCTTCCTCCAGGGTTCTTTGTTTGGAAATTGTTCCCGTGTATGTTGTTTGTATTGTTTGATTACAAAAGAAGCCCTTTATCCACTTGTACATTCGTCCTTATATTCCTATTATTTGCAGTTTAAATAGAAGACCTTTTCTCCAGACTCTGTCATACGCTTGTGTCAGGTCAATGAATGTGCTATTACGTGTTTTTGCTCCTGGAATGAGTCACCTATCTCTTGAGTGAGTCTTATCAGTTGGTCCATGGTACGCTTGTTCTTTCTGAAGCATGATTGTAATTGTTGAGTGTCTTCGTGTTCTCAAGCCACCAGTACAGCCTTTCGTTGACCATTCGTTCTGCTATTTTCCCCAGATTAGAGGTCAGGGAAATTGGTCTGTAACTGCTGAGGTCGTTGGGATCTTTCCCTTTCTTTAGTAAGGGTGTTACATTTGCTTTCTTCCACTAAGCCGGCAGCTTACCCTCTCTCCATGTTATGTTGATAAACTCTAAGATGACATCAAGTTCTTTGATTGAGAGGTTGGTAATAAGTTCGTTAGTCAGTCTATCGGGGCCAGCTGATCTCCTCTTTTTACACTTATCAAGGGCAGCTTTTAGCTCTATCTATTGACCTTTCGAGCCGTAACCGGCCCATAGGGCGTAGACCAAGATACACCTTCTCCTATATGAATTTTTGTTCTAGCAGTTTTCTTTTAAAGATATTTTATCAAATCTCGCCATCTGTCTCTGTTCTGTGCAAGCAGTTCTATCTCATTGAGGGAGCCGATTCCTGCTGCTCTTGCCTCTCTCATCAATGTTCTTCTCAGTGTCTCCCTGGGTCTTCCTCTTTTTCTTTTACCTGTTGTTTCCCATATGAGGGCTTGCTTTGCTATTCGATTATTATATCTTCTCATCACATGTCCAACGTATGACCATCGTCTTTTCTTTATTACTGGAGATATTAGTGGTTGATTGGCGATTTCTCTAATTTCCTCGTTTGTTTTGAATTCGTTCCATTCTATACCAAGTATTTTCCTTAGACATTTATTTTCGAATGCGTTCAACTTTGTTTCTATATCTCTTGTTGTTTTCCAGCTTTCACACGCATACGTAAGGGTTGATAGTACATTTGATTTGAATAGCCTAAGTTTTGTGTTTGTGCTAATGAGTTTTGATTTCCACAACTTTTCAAGGCTTCTGAAAGACATTGCTGCTTTAGCCAGTCTGATTCTAATTTCTTTGCTCGTATCCCCTTCTCGATCAATGTGACTTCCAAGATAGATGAAGTGATCGATCTCTTCTACTGGTTTGTTTTCCATGTATATTTTGTCACTTGTTGGAATTAAACTTTTCATGACTTTAGTCTTTTCATGATTGACCTCAAGCCCAATTTTGCTGGCTATTGATGATAGTTCATTTGTGTTTTCCTGCATCGTTTTTATCTGATTGCTGATGAGAACTATGTCATCAGCAAAGTCCAGGTCCTCCAAATGGTCTCCTTGTATCCATTCGATGCCTTTATTACCAGTGCAGCATTTCTTCATTATGAAGTCCATAACAATTCCAAATAACAAGGGCGATAAAATACATCCTTGTTTAACCCCAGTTTCTATTGGGAAACATTCGCTCAGTCCTTCCTCTGTTCGAACTGCACATGTGTAACCATCATACATGTCTTTGATAATATTTATGATTTTTGATGGTAAGCCATATTGCTTCAGAATTTTCCACAAAGAATCTCTATGAATACTATCAAATGCTTTTTTGAAGTCGATGAAGTTAAGTACAAAAGGTTTTTGCTTTTCAATGTGTTCCTCCAATATAAGTCGTAGAGTGAAAATGTGGTCAAGACAGCTTCTCCCTTTTCTAAACCCAGCCTGTTCTTCACGCATTACTGTATCTATTGAATCCTTTATTCTATTTAGGATGATTTTACAGAATAATTTTGAGGCAACTGACAAAAGTGTCACGCCTCTCCAATTGTTACAGTCTCTAAGATTGCCCTTTTTTGGGATCTTAACAATGATTCCTTTTTTCCATTTATGAGGCGTCTTCTCTGTTTTCCAAATGATGTTGAACATTTTTTGGAGATGTATTAAATTATGGCTATCAATTGCCTTGAGGATCTCAGCTGTTAACTTATCCTCTCCAGCAGCCTTGTTATTGGTCATTAGCTTTAAGGTGGTTTCTATTTCACTCAAGGTGAAGTCATCTAAATTTACATCTAATTCTGCTGCTGGTGTTTCAGCTTCAAAATCTATTAAACTGTGAGGTAGTGGACGGTTAAGAATTTCTTTGAAGTGTTCCGCCCAACGGGCTTTTATGTCTGCGCTTGTTGTTAGCATTAATCCAGATTTGTCTAGAATTGGTGTTCCACTGGATGTATAGGTGTTTGTCAGCATCTTTTGTACAGTATAAAGAGTTCTGCTGTCTCCTGTAATTGCAGCTGTCTCTGCTTTCTCTGCCAAGTTGTCTATATAAGCTCTTGTATCTCTTCTTGCCGAACTTTTCACTTTGTTGTCTAATTCTTTGTATGTTGCTTTTGCCAGAACCTTTCCAAGATCTGTCTTTACATTAGTCATGGCTCTCTTCGCTTCTCTTCTTTCTTTGATGTATTTCCATGTGGTGTCTGAGATCCAAGCTCGTTTTTCCATTTTCTTCAGTCCAGCACTTGCTTCTGCTGCTGTCATTAGTATTTTGCTCTGTGAGTCCCACATTTCATTGATATCTAAGTCTATTTCACCAAGTGCTGAATAACAATTACTTAGCTCTATGTTAAACTTTTCCTTTATTGCTTCATCTTTCAGTTTATGACTATCAATTTTATGTGTAATTGACCTCTTCTGTTGGTTTCTAAATTTTAATCTTATTTTCCCAATGCACAGGTTGTGGTCACTATTAACATCAGCACCTCTGTATGCTCTTACATCTATTAATGATGATCTGAATTGTTGTTTAATACATAGGTGGTCAATTTGATTTGATGTTCTATCATCAGGAGATATCCATGTTGTTTTGTGGATATTTTTATGTGGAAATAATGTCCCACCTATAACTAAATTTTCTATTAAACATAATTCTATTAATCTTTCTCCATTCTGACTTGTTGTATTACAGCCTTCTCTCCCCATCACATGTTCCACTCCAGCGTTATCTTGTCCTACTTTGGCGTTGAAGTCTCCCATTACAATTAAAAGATCGTGTTTTGATATTTTGTTTATAAGTTGTTGCAGTTGGTTATAAAAATCATCCTTAACTTCATCATCAGCTTCGTTAGTAGGCGCATAACATTGAATAATTGAAAGTCTTCCATGTTTTGTTTTGTATCGTGTTCGTATCAGACGGCTATTTACCGGTTCCCATTCTAATAAACTTCTTGCAGCTTTGTCTGTCATCATTATGCCTACTCCTTCACGGTGTTTTCCATCTTCCCTTCCAGAAAAAACTACTATTTTATTATCAATAGATCTCCTACCTGTTCCAGGCCAGCGCATTTCGCTTAATCCTAAAATATCTAGATCGTATCTGTCCATCTCGCTCGCGACCTGTGCATGTTTCGTCGGAGCGGCCATTGTTCGCACATTCCAGAATCCTATTTTTGTTGTTGTATTAGGGCCGAAAAAACTATCACTACTATCTACTGCTAATTTACACATTCTGTATCAGGTCTACGTTTCATTAACAACATCGTTTTTACGATAGCGGCTTGTTAAACCTCTGATCAACGGTTCTATACCAAGCCGGAGAAAAATAATTCCTCCATTTTGGAAACAACCGGAAACGGGCTTTTAGCTCTGGAAGGGTGAAATCTTTTTCAAAAACTTCAGTGCTTACTGTATGGCGCTTTTCCATTTCTTTGGTAAGTTTGTTAATAGCGTAGTCTAGTCTAGGGAGATTAACACAAGAGAACCGTCCACTCAGTTATGATGAAGCCAAATCCATCCTCAAAGGTCAGTACCATGAAAAATGGAAACGAGAACACCCAAAGCATAACGAGAGGGACGGATACCATCAACTATCAAGGAGGGATCAAGTCATCATACTTCGCCTACGCACTGGCCACACAATAGAATGAGAAATCACATGTTCAGCAAATTCAAAATATGTACAACCAGCCTATGCCACTGTACACTGGACAATATGACTACAAAACATGTTCTACAGGATTGCCCTTAGTACATAGACCTGAGAAGAGCAATCTGATCCACGCCCACCTCCCTGGAAGAGAAACTATATGGGGCAATCGAATCACTTAAACAGACAGCTGACTTCATGAGAGAGTCTGAAATCCTACTTTGATTGAGTCTTGATCGCAGAGAGAGAGTGAGAGAGAATAACTTTTGAGGTAAAAACAAAGTCTGGCAGAAAGAATTGTCCTTTCTGAACAAGATGCCGTGGGAACTGTCAAGGGCGCAAAGATAAAAAGAATAACCAGTCAGAGTAATTACATAACATTTTAAATCAGAACCTTATTTAGCAGCTAAAATTCTGGAACAACATGTCTACAAAATTTAGCAAATACAAACACCACAGGGATAGAAACAAACTGTATATAGTTTCCTAAAAAAGGAACCTTGAAATCACATGTATTTATTTATTGGATAGGAATTACACGTCTGTCCCAGGAAAACACGTTGAACTCATAATACAAGGACTCTCCAAAGCAGTAAACAAAAAACACCAAAGAGGCAGACTTAATGAAAAATAGAATTTGCATAGTTCACAATCAGAAAACATAGTAAAGGTGTGTTGAGAATGGTAAAGAAAAATTTACATAAATTTGGTTTATTTTTAAAAGGCTTTTGATAACATCGTACAAATAAATAAATCCCTAAATTGCGACTTCAGCGAAGTCCGGTAAGTTTAATATTGGCCTGCTGGTATCGAAGACAAATAAAATGTAAGGAATTATAACAGGCCATAAGAGACGCATTTTGAAATGGGGAATATAAATATAGATATTAGTATAGGGTGACCATTTTTTTCCCATTGTTTTCGGGGACATTTGTCATATTTTTTACATTTCAGAGGATTTTTTTGCTTATTTCTGAGACTGTCCCACAGAATCGGGGACGAACGATCGATATATATATATATATATATATATATATATATATATATATGTGTGTGTGTGTGTGTGTGTGTGTGTGTATGTATACATACATATATATATATATATATACATATTTATATATATTTATTTATATATATTTATAATATGTGTGGGTGGGTGTGTGACTGTGTGTACGCAAGAAATAGATGCAAAAAAAGATAACTTTAAATTTCATAATAACTGTGTTTATTTGCTGTTTGATTTTATTTTTGTTAATATTCACGGTACTTACGCGATACACGCACTTAATGAAATTACAATAGCTAGTTTTGTTTCTCAATAAATAAAAAAAAAGTTTAAAATAAAAAAAAAATTAAACAACATATAGATATATATAAAATTGCAATATTAAAGTAATGTTTACAGTACCTTATTTCTACTGAAGAGGTTGTTGTCTCGGCGTGGTACTTGTTTTTTTAAAATGTATCTTACCCAAGATCTCATGATTTGAAGCAAATTTTTCACTGAATCTTTCACACGATAAATTAATGTTACTTTTTACTGTTAACATGGCTTGCACCGTGCTCACATTAATCCGTGATTTCTCTTCGGACCAGACGTAGTTCATTTGAGAAAATAGTCTTTCTACGGATGCATTGGTGCCAGGTAAGCACATAAAAAGTTCATGAATTCTCTTCACATTAGCATGTGGTACATTATTTTCTTTCAAGTACCTGAGTACTTCATTCCATTTTCTACATGGGGGCTTGTTACTGAACCACTCACATTCTTTTTTGCAACTGATGGCCTCGCAAATAAGTAAATTCATCAAAGAGCTCATCACAATTGATGTTTACAACTTCATGACACTTTGAAGATATCTGTTCTACTGCATTATTAAAATGTTTCCTTTCAGGCACATTATCCAAGAGAAGGCAGCTCAGTTGTGACAAGTCCTCATTGTGCTTGTTCCAAGACTGCAAGTAATGTACAGCAGTATTATAGAATTCTTTACTTATTTGGAAATACCTTTCCATTTGGATGTCACCACTTTCTACTAAATCAGTTAGCAAACTCTTTACCGTGTGTGGGAGGAAATTTTCATCGCGTCGAGTTTCTAATTTTATAATGCTCACAGCTAGTGCTGATTCTTTTGCACTCTTGTCGTCGCCTTCAATCGCCTTAATTGTTTCATGGAAGAGTGATGCGTGAGAATGAGCAAAGCTGAGCCAAAGCTCTGATTCACTGATTTCAAAGAATTGTTTCAATATTGTAGGACAGTGTGTTTCTGACAAGAAGAAAGATCTCAGTGATTGATACAGTTTCAATATTCTTTCCAAGACTGGAAGTAATGACAACCACCTTATATTCGAATAACCTAATAATTGCTTAAACTCCTGTCCAGCAAATTCACAGAAGTCTTTTAGGCGTTCTACACGAACCGTGTAAATGTGAAAGTATCCAAATATTTTTGTTACAATCACTCCCATATCCATAGGCATGGAATCAAACGCTGTTTTTACACAATTGTGAATTATGTGTGCGTTGCATCCAAGACCCATTATGTGTCTGTTTAACTTAGACTTTATTTTAGTTATGACATTGTCTCTCCCTTTCCTCAACAAGCCTCCAAAGTTTGTATTTGTATTGTCTGCTGAGAGTCCAACAATCTTTTTGTTTAAGCCAAAATTATCAATTGCTTTCAACAATTGTTCAGATATTATGTCGGACGTTTCTCCTGGGATATCTATGAAAGCAATCAGTTTGGTCTTTACTGGAGTTTCCAGCTCATAAGCCTGAAAATAACGAACTAAAATAGGAAGTAGCTTAACATGTTTATGATTAGATGTATCGCAAGACAATATTACGAAGCTGACATATTTGAGGTCATTTTTTTTAGTTCATCAATAGCCCAATGAGCAAAAACATTGGTAATTATGAATTCACACTTTGTTCTTGCACAGGAAAATTGTTTCGTTGAAATTTTCTTTTGTAGAATTGTTGTAAAATCCATACCGCGGAAACTATGATTATGAAGTACAGTATGATATGCGAAGGTTCCTTCATGAACAACTAGAGTGTATTCATCTTTTGAGGGTTCTGTTTTACAAAAATAATTTGTCATACACCCAGACTGAGACTTACAAAGCAGCGCATCCTTATGCTTTTTTGCCTGTAGAGGATCAGTTAGTGATGTCCTTCCACCACTTGCCATAGAAAATTTTGAAATGGCGATCACTAGCGTTCCATCGTCTAAAATTGCTTGTATAATAAATGGAAATTCAGCTTTCAGGGAATCACTAAAATGACACTTACGTTTTTTGGAAAACATTGTTTTTATGCAACAGACGTCCACTGATCACAAAAAGAAAACACGACTGCACTGTACTCTCATTACACTCGGACTAATTTGAAAATTGGCCGGGAAAGATACTTTGGCGGGAGATGTCCGGAAAGGCAGGGGTGGGGAGAAAGAGAGAGAGAGAGTGTGTGTGTCTGCTTTTTTTAAATTAAACCCATCCCAATAGAAGTCAGTGGCTGGAATAGAAGTGACGTAGTACCGCGTTTCAAGAGTTCAAAGAGCTATCTCCGGTACAACGCATCCAAGTCTTCTCTTTTATCTTCCTGCTAATGCCGCTCAGTCTGGGATAAAGAAACAACTCAGTAACATCCTGAGTCCTAGTGGTTATTTTAAAAGAGGGCTGATTCCGTGTGTGGAAATTTATTTATTCCCTGAAATCGGGGACACATTTCTTTCGGGGACAACTTCTACACTTCGGGGACTGTCCCCGAAAATCGGGGACGAATGGTCACCCTATATTATTAATGTTTATTATCTAAAAATTATTAATATTTGTAATGTTTTTTTTAAATCTTGCTCATCTTTGACTTGTATTGCGTTTAATTTTATAAATATCTGGTACTAAATAAGTTTTTTAAAAATTGATTAACATCGCTTGAGTTGTATCCCTTTACGTTCCTGCTCAATCAGGCCTTGTCAAATGTTCTTTGTGTTTTCTGCTGTTGACTGCGTTTTTCCAAGTTATCTAAATATACATTTTCCCCTGCTATTAGGTATTTACCTTAACCTAGTTGGTTGCGTCCTTTTCAACGCAAAAATTTACGAACTTTTTGTAATGTACCCACAATAATATATAACATAAAATTATAGATATGTAATATAATATATATAATAAGAATCTTATTCAATATATAGATCAAGACTAATTTTTACAGAACTTACTAAAAATAAGTCATTCAAGGACAAGAAAACTTAATAGATCAAAAGACATTTCCTTAACCTTATTAAACAACCAGCAACTCCACTACAAAACTGGGGTTAAACAAGGATGTATTTTATTGCCCTTGTTATTTGGAATTGTTATGGACTTCATAATGAAGAAATGCTGCACTGGTAATAAAGGCATCGAATGGATACAAGGAGACCATTTGGAGGACCTCGACTTTGCTGATGACATAGTTCTCATCAGCAGTCAGATAAAAACGATGCAGGAAAACACAAATGAACTATCATCAATAGCCAGCAAAATTGGGCTTGAGGTCAATCATGAAAAGACTAAAGTCATGAAAAGTTTAATTCCAACAAGTGACAAAATATACATGGAAAACAAACCAGTAGAAGAGATCGATCACTTTATCTATCTTGGAAGTCACATTGATCGAGAAGGGGATACGAGCAAAGAAATTAGAATCAGACTGGCTAAAGCAGCAATGTCTTTCAGAAGCCTTGAAAAGTTGTGGAAATCAAAACTCATTAGCACAAACACAAAACTTAGGCTATTCAAATCAAATGTACTATCAACCCTTACGTATGCGTGTGAAAGCTGGAAAACAACAAGAGATATAGAAACAAAGTTGAACGCATTCGAAAATAAATGTCTAAGGAAAATACTTGGTATAGAATGGAACGAATTCAAAACAAACGAGGAAATTAGAGAAATCGCCAATCAACCACTAATATCTTCAGTAATAAAGAAAAGACGATGGTCATACGTTGGACATGTGATGAGAAGAGATAATAATCGAATAGCAAAGCAAGCCCTCATATGGGAAACAACAGGTAAAAGAAAAAGAGGAAGACCCAGGGAGACACTGAGAAGAACATTGATGAGAGAGGCAAGAGCAGCAGGAATCGGCTCCATCAATGAGATAGAACTGCTTGCACAGAACAGAGACAGATGGCGAGATTTGATAAAATATCTTTAAAAGAAAACTGCTAGAACAAAAATTCATATAGGAGAAGGTGTATCTTGGTCTACGCCCTATGGGCCGGTTACGGCTCGAAAGGTCAATAGATAGATAGAACTCCACTACAGCTCCGTATCAAGATGCCAAAAATACTTTCTCACAGACTACACCAGCAACTTCTCAAATCTCCACAATCCACATATCACCCCCAAAGGAAGGGAAGTTACATACATACAGCATGACACCAACAACAGCAAGACTCACAGGTCATGACAGACAGCCAAATGAATACTTGGCAGATGAAACATACACAGAAACAGAAGAACACCTATTTTACGAGTACATCACAATCATATCAGCAAGAATTGCATTGAAACACACATTATAGAAAGGCACACCACACAAAAGGTAGGCATACATAGTATGCTAAACACACTGCAAAAAAGAAGAGAACAATAATTGTTCATTATATCACAATTTTATTATTGGAATGCATAAATTAGTATGGACCTGCCGAAATAGTGTCATATTTAAATTTAAATATTTAAATGACCAACACCCCAGAAATCGAAAACAGCAAAGTGCAAAAGAGGCATGTTCAGGACACGAAAGACGAATGTGGCTGACCACCGTGAAAGAGGTTGGAGCCTCATCACGTACTAGTCCAGAGGAAGCCATGGAGAGGAATTCGAACTTATGTCGGAGGAAAGATCTTAAAATAAATACATGGAATGTTAGGACTCTATATCAAGAAGGGAAATTGGAAAATCTGATTCAAGAAGCAGAACGAATAAACATAGATATTTTAGGCATATCAGAGACAAGATGGAAAGAATGTGAGTACATAGAGGACGAAAAATATACATTTATATACTCAGGAAACACAACAAAACATCAAAAGGGGGTAGGAATACTTATAAAAAGAGAGCTACAAAAATATATAAGTACACACTGGACATACAGTGATATGATTATACTACTCAGGATGAAAGTAAAACCATTTGACATAGCAATAATACATACATATTCACCTACTCAAGACTACACAGATGAACAAATAGAGGCATACTATGAAGACCTAAATAAAGTTATGAAGCAAGTGAAATCTTCAGACATCTTGATTGTAATGGGTGACATGAACGCTTAAGTAGGAAAAGGTAGATATAAGACCATTATAGGAAATCATGGTTTAGGAAATAGAAATGACAGAGGAGAAAGATTAATACAATTATGTGAAGAAAACAGGCTGATAATATGTAACACCCACTTTGAGCAAGAGAAAAGGAAACTATACACATGGAAAAGCCCTGGCGATAAGAAGAGGAATCAAATAGATTACATAATGATAAAAGATAGGTTCCGTAACAGCGTAAAGAAAGCCAAAACCTATCCAGGAGCAGATATTAATTCAGATCACAATCCTGTAATGATTAAAATGAAAATCAAACTAAAGAGAAACAAGCAAAAGTCTAATTCATCAACAATACCACTAGATATAACAGCTTTAAATGAAAAAGATATTAAAGATACCTATACAATACAAGTAAAGAACACATATCAGAAGCTGCTAGAAGAAGGAATTGAGCAATACAGAAGAGAAAATCCTGATGAAAAAAGTCACAACCAAATGGCAATGCATAAAGAAAAGCATACAAGAAACCTGTGACACCTTACCCAAAAAAGAAAAGAACAAAAAGCAAAAATGGATAACTAACACCATCTTAGCAAAAATGGAAGAAAGGAGACAAGCGAATAACACTGCCCAATACTCTATCTCTCTCTCTTTCTCTCTCTCTCTCTCTCTGCGATCAGGACTCAGTCAGAGTAGGATTCCAGACTCCCACATGAAGTCAGCTGTCAGGTTAAATGTGTTGATCGCCCCCACAGACAGAACGTCACATTTAGAGTCCGCCAGATCCACTCTGACTGAACACCCGTTAATACGTTGCACTGTGTTCTGCGCCAGTGGCCCAGTGCATCCGATTTCAGCCAGCATTTTTTTAGGTTTGCTTTCCTTAGCCTTTGATTGTCCCCAATCTTTCTGCAAGGCAGCAGATGATCTTTTCTGTAGGGGAATTCAGCCCTTAGATGGTCGGTCCTCCCAGGTCTACGAGCACCATCTGCCCGAGTCACTAGAGGTGACTAACACAGACATGCACACACAATGATATGAGATGTGAATAACACAAACATGTACACAGCGATACGAGACATGACTAACACCGACACACATCAAGATATATGACACATGACTAACATAGATATGCACATAAAGATATGATATGAGATATGACTGACTTAGACATGCACACACAAAGATATGACACATACCTAACATAGACATACACACAAGTAGTATAGTGGCATGTTAACGCCCTTAAAAGTGCAAACACATGCACCAAAAATGCACCAAAGACAATGGATATTGCACCGTGCAATGGTGCAAAAAAAAAAATATTTTTTTTAAATCCGCCAATTCGTCGAAAATTTTGGAATTTTTTTTTTTTTTGGGGGCCGCCACTTTGTCGATATCTCAGGTAAATTGAAAAGGCGACGGATTATGTCAAGGGCTGACAAAGGGGGGATTATGTCAAAGAGGGGATTATGGGTGGCTTGTGTTCCCGGCTGACGTGGACAGGGTGGACAGGTGAAAAAAGGATGAAAGATTGAAAGAGTATTTTAAAGAGTAAAGATGTGAAAGATGTGAAAGATGTAAATTTTAAAAATTCCGAATTATTAAAAACAAAGTAAAAAAATAAAATAAAAAATTAATATAAAAAAATTAATAATTAAAAAAAAAACGGGCACTGTCCGGCGTGACAAGTCAGAATACTTACCACTATACTACCGGCGCCCACCGAAGTAGAGGCTAAATGCGCCAGGTGACTCGTGACGCTTTGTTGATGCTCGACAGCTATCTCTCGCGGACTAGGTAAATATTGTTTCCGATGAAAAAGCGAAGTAGAAATTTAAGAATGTGTTATTTACGTTTAAGAATATTAAAATGAACGATAAATTTAATTAAAATGAACGCGATTTCCGGAGGTGCCCAGTGTTCTGGTTGTTAGCAGACGTTATAGTTGTAGTAAGGTGGCGTAGGTTGTTTTATTCAGGTTGTTAGAGGACCACCTAATGTCCACACTCATCGATAGTAGGTATTAACTGGGTATGTGGTTTTTGGTCTCGCCAAACTAGCCGTGGTCTCAACCCGATTGTTATGAAAAAAAAAGAAAACGGACTTATTTTAAAAATGATAAAAATCAATATTTAAAAAACTTAAATGAAGGGAAATTTAAAAATATAGGTGGGCTCTCGCTGGTGGAGAGATTTTATTGATTGAAGTGGTATCGCTGTTCACTTAACATCATCATGTGTCATATAGTAAGATGTGCTAACATTAAATAGTGACTCTCTCTCTCTCTCTTTCACATTCATGGTAAAGCAAATAAAAAACAAACTCGTTCTATATTTCACAACTTTATTAATACAACAAATATATATATATATATATATATATATATATATATATATATATATATATATATATATATATATATATATATTACTGTCCGATTATATGTGGAAGCGGCCCACTCGACGGCTCGCGCTCGGGTGGATGACGCTAAGAATATTTAAAGAATGAATCAGGGCGGTCTCGCGGATGAAAATATGCTGTCGGTGTTATTAGTGTCTACATTTTTAGTGACACATCATTATCATGTGCCACCCTCAACAGCATCATCAACATGTACCCTTCATGTCCTATCATCATCATGCCACACAAAGTATCAAGCCGATTGTTAGTGCCTACATTTTTAGTGACACATCATCATCATGTGCCACCCTCAACAACATCATCAACATGCACCCTTCATGTCCTATCATCATCATGCCACACAAAGTATCAAACCGCGAAATTCTCTCTCTCTCTCTCTCGCACAAAGTCGCGGTGTTATTGTATGACGGTCCTGAAAATAATGTAACTAAAGAGGGGTGGTATTGTAGATTTGTTTGAAGGGTCGGCTCGTGGTACTTGATGACGGGTATTGTTAGGGAAACCGGTGATAGGTTTCAACTCGGGCAAGTACGATATAAATTTAATAAAGCCCTATTTTAAAAATTACTTCGTTACCACCTCCGACAGCGACCAGGAAGGCGAGAGCGAGGATGATGACGAGGAGGACGAGCACGATTGGGAAGGTGAGAGAGAGGATGCTGAGGCGGAGAAGCGGATAGAAGAAGAAGAAAACCGACTCGGTGAAATAAATTTTATAGTTAAGCGAAACAATAATATCATGCGTCTCGCCACCAAGAGGCTAAAGTTCCTAGATATCATAAATTATCTAGCGCCAGGTTTCAGTTACAGCAAGTACTTGGCAGCTTACAAAGTAGAGGAGAGCAAGGGTGTTTTCTGTTACGAGTATGTAACCAATTTAAACAAGTTGAATGAGACTGTTTTCCCTTTTGATTGTTCGTCACGGGGTGTACATATGTTGTTGGTGTTATTAGTGTCGACGTTTTTAGTATCGCTGACATGGTGACTTAACGTCGTCGGCATCATCATCATCATGTGGCATAGCGGTTGGCGTGTTTTGTAGTAAGGTGGGTAATGTGACCGGATTGTAAATCAGCTAACTTTAGAAATCTAAGAGTAACTTTAAATAGTGACGGTCTCAGAAAGTATGCCCAGTTAAGAAAGTTGATAGATCAAGTTATATCTTTGTTGGTTCAGTGTCTGCGTACCGCATTTGAACACCAACTTTTTCTGGAAAACGACAGTAAAGAAAGTATGCCCAGTTAAGAAAGAAAGGACCTCTGGTGAGTGCAAGAAGCCGAGTCACCAAGAAATCAAAAGGCACCCTATTGTACTCATCATCAAGATCGATTTCACCCTTGCTCGTTCTCTAACATTACCTTGCTCGTTCTCTAACATTGCCTCGAGAGTTCTCTAACATTGCCTTGATCGTTCTCTAACATTGCCCTGATCGTTCTCTAACATTGCCTTGATCGTTCTCTATCATTGCCTCGATCATTCTCTAACATTGCCTTGATCGTTCTCTAACATTACCTCGAGCGTTCTCTAACATTGCCTCGAGCGTTCTCTAACATTGCCTTGATCGTTCTCTATCATTGCCTCGAGGGTTCTCTATCGTTGCCTCGAGCGTTCTCTAACATTGCCTTGAGCGTTCTCTAACATTGCCGTGCTCGTTCTCTAACATTGCCTCGAGAGTTCTCTATCATTGCCTCGATCGTTCTCTAACATTGCCTTGATCGTTCTCTATCATTGCCTCGAGCGTTCTCTAACATTGCCTTGCTCGTTCTCGGGGTGCCCTCCCTTTCAATCCCTACTCACTTGGCCAAACTAGACAGGTTGGTCTGTTACTAGAGGTACCGCAAAGAGATGTAAGCGGCCTTGTTTCTCCTCAACTCTAAAGGTTCCACATTGCAGTGAATTTCGCAGGCTGCAACTGGAGTGGACCTCATTGTACCGCTGAAGAGTCGTAATGTATTATTTTGTATCTTGTCCAGAGACATGTTAGTTGTTTTGCTGCATGTCACTAGGAGCGAGCTATCATGATCCAAAACAGAGCGAACATATCTCAGATAGAGATTTCTAAGTGTTTCTTTGTCTGCTCCCCATAAGGTACTGGAAAGCCTTTTCATTCGTTGGAGTCTTTGTGTTGCCTTCTTAGTGAGATTCTCTGCGTGTTTCTTCAGGCTCAATTGTCGGTCTAGTTGTATTCCTAAAAATCTACTCGCATAGTCATACTAGTTAGACGCAACGAACAGATAGTTATATTCAAGGTCCAAAACGTTAGGCCACAATCGCAACATTTTACCACCAAAACACAAAAACATTCAGGTTCATAAGCAAAAAGGCGACCTCAAAACCCTAAAAATCTACTCCAACACTCATACTAGTTAGACACAACGAACAGATAGTTATATTCAAAGTCCTAAAAGTTACACCAAATTGCAAAAGATTGTGCAAAAACATGCACCAAAACCGCAAAAATTTGTGCAAAATCATGCACCAAAACCGCACCAGTTTGGCACGATGAACCCAAAAAAAAAAAAATAGTAAGGGGCGTAACAATCATAAAAGTGATTTTTAAGTAAATTTTTGTATGGAGATGTCTTTTGGTGCAAATCGTGCCAAACTGGTGCGATTTTGGTGCATGTTTTTGCACAAATTTTTGCGGTTTTGGTGCATGTTTTTGCACAAATTTTTACCATGAATGTGAAAGAGAGAGAGAGAGAGAGAGAGAGAGAGAGAGAGAGAGTCACTATTTAATCTTAGAATATCTTAATACATGACACATGATGATGTTAAGTGAACAGCGATACCACTTCAATCAATAAAATCTCTCCACCAGCGAGAGCCCACCTATATTTTTAAATTTCCCTTCATTTAAGTTTTTTAAATATTGATTTTTATCATTTTTAAAATAAGTCCGTTTTCTTTTTTTTCTCATAACAATCGGGTTGAGACCACGGCTAGTTTGACAGGACCAAAAACCACATACCCAGTTCACACCTACTATCGATGAGTGTGGACATTAGGTGGTCCTCTAACAACCTGAATAAAACAACCTACGCCACCTTACTACAATTATAAAGTCTGCTAACAACCAGAACACTGGGCACCTCCGGAAATCGCGTTCATTTTAAATAAATTCATCGTTCATTTTAATATTCTTAAACGTAAATAACACATTCTTAAATTTCTACTTCGCTTTTTCATCGGAAACAATATTTACCTAGTCCGCAAGAAATAGCTGTCGATGACCCAACAAAGCGTCACGAGTCACCTGGCGCATTTAGCCTCTAATTCTGTAGGCGCCGGTAGTATAGTGGTAAGTATTCTGACATGTCATGCGGGAGTCGGGTGTTCGATAACAGGTGGAAGATTTTTTTTTTTTATTATTTATTTTTAATAATTTTTTTTATTTTTTTATTTTTATTTTTTCTAATAATAATGAATTTTTAAAATTTACGTCTTTCACATCTTTCCTCTTTAAAATACTCTTTCAATCTTTCATCCTTTTTTCACCTGTCCACCCTGTCCACGTCAGCCGGGCACACAAGCCACCCATAATCCCCCCTTTGACATAATCCCCCTTTTGTCAGCCCTTGAAAAAATCCGTCGCCTTTTTTCAATTTACCTGAGATATCGACAAAGTGGCGGACCCAAAAAAAAAAAAATTTCTAAAATTTTCGACGAATTGGCGAATAAAAAAATAATTTTTTTTGCACCATTGCACGGTGCAAAATCCATTGTCTTTGGTGCATTTTCGGTGCATGTGCTTGCACTTTTAACATTCGTAAACATGCCAATATACTACTCACACAAAGATATTAAAAAATGACTAACAGGCATGCACACACAAAGATATGAGATGTGACGTACATAGCCATATACACACAAGAATATGAGATGTGACAAACACAAACATGGACGCACAAAGATATGAGATATGACTAACATAAACATGCACACAAAGATATGAGATATCCCTAACCCAGACATGCACACACAAAGATATGACAAATGACTAACACAGATACACACTAAGTTATGAGATATTACTAAACTCAGACGCACATAAAGATAAGAGACACGATTAACACGGACACACCAAGATATGAGATATGACTAACATGACACACACCTAGATATGAGCCATGGCTAGCACACACACACACATACACACACACGCAAAAGCTAAGATTTGAGCCATGGCTCGCACAGAAACACACCAAGACATGAGCCATGACCAGCACATAAACACATTGAGGTATCCATATGCTTGGGTTAGTCTGCAGACTCTTCTTAACGTGTGAATCATCGACATACGAGATGCAGGCTTCGATTAACTGTCCACAGGTTTCGTTCAAACAGTTGTCCGGAGATTTGAGAGCAGTCTGACCCGTAGAACGTTCCCTTGCATGTACAGTTCCCGGTTGACTGTTCACAGGTGTTGTTGAAACAGTTGTCTGGACATTTGAGAGTGCAGTCTGATCCGTAGTACGTTTCCTTGCACGTACAGTCTGCATTTTCCGGGTCACATAAGTGTCATTACAGGTATAGCCAGGATGTTTACATTGTATGCATTTTCCGGATTTTTCCTCACATAAATGACAGACACTGAGACAAGACCTGGAGCAATCGTGTCCATAGATCCCATGTGAGCATTTGCCGTGACACGTTCCGATGATGAAGTCGCAGCTTTTGCTACACCCACTACACACTGCACAAAACGACCAAGAATACCCGTCCAGACAAAAGGTGTCTGTAAATGTTTGCGCCTCATACACCGTCAGTGCACTGTCGGCCTGCGAAATGGTCGGTGAGAACTCAATCTTAATGTGTGACACTGCCCAATACAATGAAATAGATAATCAAATACGCAAAATGTGCAAAAAGGCAAAAGAAGACTGGTCAGCCAAAAATGTATAGAAATAGAAACTATGGAAAGCAAACACGACTTAAGAGGAATGCACACAGAAATAAGAGAATGACTAATAAAAATAAAAAGCCACAGAAGGTGAATGCATTGCAGACAAAAAAAGAAAAATGCTAACAGACAATAAAGATATAATAGATAGATGGCAGGAATATATAAAAGAATTATTTCATGATCAAAGGGACAAGAAACCAGTTATAAAATGTACATTAAGCAATAAAATCTTAAAATCTGAGGTGGAAAAAGCTATACAAAGAATGAAATAAATAAAAGCAGCAAGACCTGACAGCATACAGATAGGGATGATACAGGAACTAGAAGATTTTGGCATTGGAGTGATTACAGACATATGCAACGATATGTACCATAGAGGATACATACCAAATAAACTAAAAATCTCAACTTTCATTGCATTGCCTAAAAGGAATGTGCAGATGAATGCAGTGACTTTAGAACAGTAAGCCTAATGCGCCATGTTACAAAAATCTTGCTAAAAGTTATACAAGGAAGGATTCAGAAGAAAATCAATACTGAATTACATGAGCAGCAATTTGGATTTAGGAAAAATAGCGGGACAAAAGAAGCCATATTCTACATGAGAACATTAATCGAAAAATACACAGAAGTAAACAAACCAATATATGCCTGCTTCATAGACTACACCAAAGCTTTTGAGTACACCACAAACAACTTATAGAATGCCTAAAAGAGATACATCTAGATGACATGGACATACTACTAATATGTAATCTATACTGGGAGCAAACAGCAATAATAAAATATAACAAAGAGAACCCTACACCCATTGATATAAAAAGAGGAGTAAGACAGGGATGCATTCTATCACCAAGCTTGTTCAATCTATACACTGAGCAAATCTGATGCATCCCTTGACCGGCCGTACGATAATCTTACGGTCTGTTGTTTGATGTGCGACGGGGATAATCTGACGACTAACTGTGTGTCTAAATGTTCGAAATTAGAGTCAACAACGATGGCCTAACATCATCAAGCGTTATACATTTTTTTTTATACGACGATCATCATTTTCAAGAGGAGGCAGACCAAGACTAACATGGACGAGTAACATCAATAGATGGACAAACCAGCCTATGACAACCTGCACCATCAAAGCAAGAGACAGAGCAGAATGGCGCTCCATGGTAGCCAAGATTCGTTGTGGAGACGGCACTCGATGATGATGATGATGATTTAAATCTAAACCCTAATCTATTTTTACAAATTTCACTTAATAATATATTTTATAGTAACAATGTCATTTGTGGTAATGAATGTATGTGTGAATGGAAAAATTCATCTTTCAAAATCAGTATCTCCTTTGTATTACTCCTTAATGTCCGTTTGTTTTATTGCTGCTTGCACTCTTGTATTTGAAAGTACATATGTAGGTTCAGTTTCTCGTGGCAACATGGGGAGGAGATGGTGAAACCACACACACACACACACACACACACACGCACGCACACACGCGCGCACACGCACGCACGCACACCCACACACCCACCCACACACGCACGCACACGCACGCGCACACACACACACACGCACACGCACACTCTCTCTCTCTCTCTCTCTCTCTCTCTTACACACACACACATATCACTCATCCTCTTTCAAAATTTTCAAAATATTCATACACGTGTAAACCATCTTTCCATGTTATGGTACTTTGTATTTGAAGATGCAATAAAGATTTTATTATAAATTATATTGAAATAAAGGCTTATTTCAATACACCGTTTGAGCATTGAGTTTCTTTGTTTTTTTTTATCATTGTACTCCAAACATGTTCATAGGATCCCCAATCTCCTCCTCTGCATGTCCAGCGACAGACGACTCCAGTTCTGTGTTGCTTGATAAGTCCTCTTATGCTTCCACTAAGCCTCTCAATTCTTGTTGAACCCACCTTTACTCACATCACTTGGATTCGAAGGAGAGAAGTGGACTTATGGTCGTCAAAGTTCAACTCTGAGGGTATTATTGACGTATGCCTGATATATTGGTTGACCGTCTTCAACGACAACACAGCTAGCCAACCTGTTCTCTCTCTCATTGCACCGTACTCCCGCATGTTCAGGGACGTAGACAAGGTGACTGCGTAGCATTGACTTCTGTAATGACTCAACACATTGCCTGTGTCCAGAGCTGGCCTCCACTTTTCTAACCATGCTCATTGAATCACTTAGTATAAAAGCGTGGGTGTAGTTCTGTGACTCCAGACAGATGTTTGCCCTGGTCACTGTCATCACCTCTATCATCGTCTTAACATACGCACCGCTGTCCTCTTTGCCGAACGTGCTGTAAATGCCCATGAACGGTGTCATATCATGGATCCGTGTGTATCTTACTGCATCTTTCTCGTCGGTTTTAACTAAAATAAGGGCGTTGGCCTCCGCATCGACCACGACTGGGTTTTACCTCCTGTATTTTCTGTCGAGTGTGACAATACATGAGAATGTGCCCCTGAATTACATAGGCAGCGGTATCTACTCCTCAATAGCTTTGATTTTGTTAAGCCAACAGACCTGTTTAATGACATCTGCGCGGCCCACCCATGAACTGTCTCTTCTTAGTATGTCATCTTTCACAGTGTTAAGTTCTTGGTGCAATGCTTGCTCTTTATCTGCACCCATCTTCAGGTATACTCGTGCCCTCTATATTTTGATCCTGTATTAATAGTTAGAAAATCAAGAAGATACCTCATTGCTACACAGGGAATGTTTCTCGTACACCCAAAAGTAATGCGCACTGAACCTTTATTAGGTTTAACCAAGGCACTTGATACTTCATACCAGAAAGTGATGTTATCGAGTTTGTTTTGCAGTGCAGAGGCACCCGTCTATCTCTTCCCTGTCGATATATCAGACTGTCATCAATAAAAGTCATAGTACTTCGCCTCCCGTCCGGCAGTTATTCCGGGATTGTTATTGTGTACACGTTAAATAGGTCAGGTGACAATGGTGAACCTTGCGATGATCCTTGACAAACTGACGTAGGTTGGGACGACCATATCCACATCCAAGTATGCATCTTCCAGATCTATCGCAGATGCACGTGTCTTCTCTCGTCTGTGAAATCTTTCGAAGACGTCACAGATGAAGACTGTCGGATTCAGCCATGTCTCTTTGTTATATATATAATCCCCCTGGTTCGGGTGGGAATTCGCGTACTGTTTAAAGTCATAAGTGAGTATACGGGCAAACATTTTCTTTAGTAGTTTGTCTGCAGTGTTCTTACACATCGTGATTATTATATAGGCGCTGATCTTAAAGTGGCCTTTGTTGACTTCAACAGAGGCATTAAGTAACTGTGTAGTCATTCCTTCTTAATTTGGCCACTCTGAATGCTGGCATTAAACTCTTTTGCGAGTCTTTTCAATTCGTTCTAAATCGCTCACATCGTCATATCAAACACCAGCTGGATCAGGTGCTCTGTTGCGTGGCCTTTTAAGTGTTGTTCGAATGGCATCGGTTGTGTTCTCAGGTTATTCTACCAATACTACCTCCTCACACAATTCTGAGAGTGATCCCTTAATCCCCATTCTTGCAAACTCATTTCTGTGGTCAGTCTGCTCAATGTAATGCACAAGCAGGGCCTTCCCTTTTCTGTCATAAGATGTGTGCCATGTCTGACCTGTGCTCTGGAAGTCTGGGATGCATCTACACCGTGATGTGCTATCCATGCTCTGATTAAGCCGTCAGAAAGTGCCGGGGGCTTTTTCTTAGCACACTTTCTTGTAGAAATCATCCCACTTAGCATTCGTAGCCTGCTTACCACATAGTTTAAAGTGCACCATCTTCTTATCAACATCATCTGTTGATGATCTGTTGATGTTCAGACTCCTCAAATTTCAGGTTGTGTTCTTCCATTCTTTATGGCTTTTAGCAATGTCATGACCGCTTGTTTCTTGTTCCGCTATGCATCCTCGACTTCTTCTTTCCATCAGGGCGGCTTCTTCCAACTCTCCTGCGTCTTGGGCGGGGCGCACAATTTCTATGTCTGATTTTGACAATGACGTCTGTGTTCTCATAATGGAATGTCTTGAGCTTGTTTTTCTGACTTCTGTTTCTGCTCTTCTCAATTAGAATGAGAAATGGAAAGTAATCGCTTCAATGGAATCCTACATACAGATGCACAGGTGGAAGACGACAATGCCAGGTGTATCAGAGTCCCCAGCTCGCGCAACCATTCCGGTTGCCCCTCCATTATTCTAGCACACTCAATCGACCAACACCTGTTCGTCCACTAGGTTTTCTCCCCTTGATTGTTGGTTATGACGTAAGAAGTGTAAAAGTGAATAGGGCACACAAAAGTGGGGCCAAATATGGGTCCGCAGGATTGTGGGTCCAAGTGGGTCCGATGGATCCTGATGTCGTCTGCGACCTATCATGACCTTGGTGACCTCATGTGTTTTGGAAGGAAATAATGAAATGTCGGGGGTGGGCAAGGATAGTAGTAATGTTATTTTAATTTGTTTTTAAGGGGCGAGTTTCTGCAGCCACCGCTGTCGTAACTTGCTGGCGTCATGTGTGTTCTGAGGTCTTTCATGTCATAAGTGGAGTTCTGCGTTGGTTTCTTCTTCATGATCTCTGTTCGTTGATTTTTTAAACCTCTTTTTTCTTAGGTGTAAGTGGTAGTCACAGGCATGCGTACACACACATTAGGCTCTCTTTCCACTCATTTGCACATTATTATCTCTTTCCATACATTATTCTCTCATTCCATACATTATTCTCTCTTTCTACACACATGGTATATAGGAAAAAAATAGAATACGTTTGTTGTTTATCCAAATATATGTATTAACATAATAGACAAGTAATAGACAATTATAAATAAGTTAGACATCAATCTTCTTCTTTTCTCTGATACCTAAAAGGTGTCGTGGTTATATCATTTGTCGTTTTTGAGCTGCTCGAACTGTCTGAATTAGTGATTTTCCTTTGTTGTTACATGTCTCTGTCACTGCATCTATCCATCTTCTTCTGGGTCTTCCTCTTGGTCTTTTTCCATGCATTCTCGAGAAGAACGCCCTTGATGGTGATTGGCGAGGATTCATTCTGACCAGGTGGCCAAACCATTTAAGTTGTTGTTGTTCTATATATTCTTGGCAGGGTTTAGTTCCTACCATTTTTCTTATGGTTTCATTTGGTATTCTATCTCTTCTTGTGTTGTTTGTTACTTTTCTCAAGCATCGCATCTCACATGTATTTATCTTTCTTAAATGGGATTTAGAAAGGGTCCATGTTTGACTTTCATAACACAAAGTTGGTATGAAAATGCTATTTATTATTTGTTGTTTAGCTGGCATAGAAATTATTGGATGTCTTAGCAATGGTGAAAGCTGGTATGTGACAGCATTTGCTTTTTGTATTCTCATGTCAATTTCTCTGTCTAGTTTTCCATC
This sequence comes from Megaustenia siamemsis, assembly GCA_032433765.1. Classification (NCBI taxonomy): domain Eukaryota; kingdom Metazoa; phylum Mollusca; class Gastropoda; order Stylommatophora; family Ariophantidae; genus Megaustenia; species Megaustenia siamemsis. Next base: position 20,102,282 of record JAVIAB010000102.1, read on the forward strand.
TTCTGTGAACATTGTGCCTAAATACTTGAATTCCTCTACTTGTTTTTATTTGTTTATCTTTGATCTTAATGTTTAGTGGGTATCTTAATTTGCTTATTCTTATAGCCTCTGTTTTTGCTGTGTTAATTTTCATACTGTAGTTTGTGCAGCTTTTATCTAGAAATGTTAAATGCTGTTATAGCAGGTTTTCATCCTCATATATTAGGCATTCGTCATCTGCGAAGAGTAGCTCGTTGATGTTGGAGTTTTCTACCTCTATGTTATTATTTGATTTTTCCTTATTGATGGTTGTTTCCTGATTTATTTTGTCAATATATATGTTGAAGAAGAGTGGTGAGAGGACTTATCCTTGTCTTAGACCTGTTGTAACCTGAAACCATTCTGACAGACCTTCCGATGTTCTAACGGCACTTTGACTGTTTTTATAAAATGCCATTATATTATCTACGCATCAATAATATAAGCTTATACTAATGCAATTTTTATTCAAAATATGTTTGCATATTAAACAACCAATTCATCGAAAATATAAGTATACTAGAATCTCATTCTATGTCTTTACTTTAACAAAGTTATTCTTCTTTTCCTTGACAACAAGGTCATATATTTTGCACTCACCTCCTACTAAACGGTTTCCAAGTTCACTCAGTCTTTGGCGTTCGCCAGATTTCACCCCTGAGGCTAGCGTATGGTTATAAATTCCGTCTTGACCCAGGTATGCCACTCTTTCCGTACGTTCCGCCGCATGGTGCGCCATTTCCATTTCGGTTGTGTACGTTCAGCCGCATAGTGCGCCACACTCAATTTGATTAGTGTGAACGCCATCAGACCATATTCGTTTTACATGTCTTGTATCATCTGGATATTGGTGAAATCTAATACCTTGTTCAATTATCTAAATACTCATATATAATATGTTATGTGTTAGATAAATATAAATATATAGATTGATTCTTAAAACCATGAACATTTTTGTCTCTGAAATCTCTTCCGTTGCGTCGATAAAAAGCTTCCGTACGGAAAGAGTATTCGCAATCAAAGTAAGTACGGCTTGGGTAGGTCCATAAAAATATAACACTAAATTCCGTCGTGTCTCAAGCAGATCTTAATCGTTTTCACAGAAAAGAATTAAGTTCCCAGGTAAAACACAGAGAGGCGAATTAATATGAACAATATTAAACACGAGCAAAGTCAGTGTTGATAGACGAGACTGCTGAAACTGAATGATAAACGTGGCGAGAGGGAGCAGCGGATAAAGTTTGGATGTATGTTAAATGTGGAGAGAGAGAGAGAGAGAGAGAGAGAGAGAGAGATTAGCCACCAACAGAAGAGGCTTGACCACCAAGTTAGTGATGGTAAGTATATAAATCAGTCTGAATGCAACATTTTTTTACAAACCAAATAGCTACCCAAAACGTTGAAAATTCATATGAATGCAAAGAAAACAGCTTAATTCGCAAAGCAATTGATTTATTTTGTGTAGACGACAGTGTGATCATCACAACCATAAGTTGTAAACCTATTTTTTTGTAACAGAGAAAATATCAAGAAAATACGACAGAGTATATTTTAAAAAAATCATTTGTTGGTTTTTATAGTTACATTGTATAATAGTGGTGATTGGTGGTTTTAGTTATTATATTTTAATACGATACTTAAGAATACTACATTCATCAAAACAACTAAGAATAATATAATTTAATAGACAACTACACAATTTAAAAGTATATATTACCCGGTCAATAAAAAAATTATTTAATTAATTAATTTAATTTAATTTAATTTAATTTAATTTAATTTTTAATTAATTAATTAATTTAATTTAATTTATTTAATTAATTTAATTTAGTAAAATTAATAATAACAGTAATTAATTAATTAAATAAAAAAGAAAGAACTTAATAAAATTTCATTTTAATTAATAGATAAAATAATTAATTAATTAAATTAATTAATTAAATAATATTATGGTTTTTATATAATTGTATTTTTTACAATAACGGTGATACATGCTGTAATTATGGTATTTTAATACGACAATAATCAAATTTCAACAACGAGGCTAGGAATATCATATATGTTATATCAGTAAAATAAAAATAAAATGATATTTATAATTTATCTTTACAATGATGGTGACAGGTGATGCATATGGTATTTTAATAGTACAGATAAATACGCTATGAATATTATATATAATTTAAAAGTCATCACTACACATGCAAATTAACAAGTCATGTTTAAAGTGTTTAGGTTTCCAGCTTGATTTCCCTCACCCGAAACATAGTTATAATGAGTCACGTGAATTTTGCTTCGCGAATTCGATTGAGTTAATGAATTATTTGCGGGTCATCATCACTGCACTCCGAACATGTCCATAGGTGCTCAGATCCCCTCCTCAGCAAGTCCCGCAGTGTCCAGCGACTGAGGACTCCAGTTCTATGATGGTTGATAAGTCTTCTTACACGGCCACTAAGTTTCTCATTTCTGGCTGTGCCCATCTTAACTCCCATTTCCATCATCCGAAGAAGTGACGTGGTCTGTGTTTGTCGAAGTCATGTGCTCTTCCCACATCTCGGAGGGCATTGATGATGTCCACCCGATCCATTGATTGACCGTCCACAACGACAACGCAGCTAGCGAACCTGTCCGCTCTTTCATTTCCCCGTACTCCCGCATGTCTAGGGACAAAGACAAAGGTGACCTTACGTATTTTTGACTTCTGCATGACTCTACCCATTGCATGCGTACAGAGCCTGCCTCCACTTTTTTTATCATGCTCATCGAATCACTCAGTATACATGCGTGGGTGTAGTCTTGTGACGCTAACCATTTGAATGCCTTGGTCACTGCCATCACCTCCATTGTCATGCTACTCGTGCTCATGACGTATGCACCACTGTCTTCTTTGACTATTCTGCCTGCCGAGCATGCTGTAAATGCCCATGCACTTCTTTGGTGTCATGTTACAGATCCGTCTGTATAGATGACTGCATCTTTCTCATCGGTGTTATCGCAGATGAGACCGTTGACCTCAGCATTAACCACGACGGGGTTCTGTTCCCTACTTTTTCCTGTCGAGTGTGACAATACACAAGAAAGTCCCATTGAATGACGTAGGCATCGGTATCCACTCCTCACCAACGCTGATATTGGTAAGTCCACAGACCTGTTTGATGACATCTTCTGCTCGGCCCACCCATGATTTGCCTCTTTTTTAGCCTGGCATCTTTCCCTGTGTTGAGCACGTGGTGCAATGGATGCTCTTTATCTGTACTAATCTTCAAGTATGCTCGTGCTCTCCAAATCTTGATTCTGTCATCCATGGTTGGAAAGTCAAGAAGATATCTCATTGCTACACAGGGAGTGTCCCTTGTACATCCCAAGATAATGCGCATGGCTTCATTTTGTATTTTCTCCAGCCTATCAATTTGAGTCGTACTGACAGTAAGAATTGCCAGGGCATACTCGATTGGTGCGAGGACTAATCCCTGGAACAGAAGAGTAAGTAGCCTCTGCACGATGTTGGCAGCTGCCATGACCTTCAAGGCGGCTAATCCTTTGCGGGATTTTGTTATCACATGGTTGACGTGGTCCCGAAAACACAGGCTGCGATCAAACTTAACTCCGAGTTATGTCATCAACTTGCCCCTGGTCACCTCATCAGCTCCCATTCGTACTACCTGTGTAGTCGTATTAACGATATGATTGTTAAGGGAGAACCATGAAACTGATGCTATTGGTTATTGGGTATGGAAGGCCTCGGTATCACTGCAAACGAAACAAAATCCATAATTGCTCAACCGCCCGTGCCAGTGGAATCATTAGAATTACTAACTCATCTCCCAAACAAAGAAAGGTAACTGTAGTCCCCAGCGTAGCAGTCTCAGCACACGCCAAAAGACAAAAGGCGAAACCGCGCAGAAAGTGAACACAGTCAACTGTTCCCTGTCATACGATATCATCCTTCATCGCAAACAATTGGGACATCGAAACATGATCACAACGGATGAATCACACAGCTCACAGTGTGCACAGAACACTTAACTCAGTAGCTCCTGCAACAAGCCGGACATGAAATATGAGGAAACTGCAACAAGGAACACCCTTCAGACATAGCCTTCAATGGTTCCTGCCGCCTATCCACCATATACCATGGAAGTTCACGTCCTCCCGAAAATTATGATCGTTATATTGACGCTTTATTAGGGTTAACGAAGGCACCTGAAACCCCACACCAGGAAGAAATGCGATCGAGTTCGTCTTGCATTGTGGAGGCGATTCCCCGTCTGTCTCTTCCCTGTCGATATACCAGAATATCATCAGCAAAAGTCATAGTTCTTCCCCTCCCATCCAGTTGTTGTTCCATGATCGTTATTGTGTACACGTTAAATAGAACTGGGGACAATTGTGAGCCTTGTGGCAGCCCTGAACAAATGGATGTTGGCTGGGAAGACCAACTTCCACATTTGAGTATAACCTTCCTCTGAAACAGTGCCGCAGCGATCCATCTAATGAGGAAAGGGTGCACCGCCAGTTTAAGGAGCATATGCATGAGGTGTTCAAATGGTACCCTGTTGTATGCATGGGCAAGCAGGGCCTTTCCTTTGCTCTCATCAGATTTGTGCCATATCTGGCCTGTGCTCTGAAAGTTTGGTATGCTTCTGTGTCGTGTTGTGCCATTCATGCTCTGATGAAGGCGCCAGAATGTGTTTAGTGATTTTTCTGAGCACACTTTTCTACAGAAGTCATCCCATTTGGCATCCTTAGCATGCTTAGCACATAGTTTAAAGTGCTTTATTTTTTGGTCGACCTCTTCTTTCAGACGCTTCAAGAGCTCAGGTTGTTCCATTCTTTCTGGCTTTCTGTCATGTCTTGGCCGTTTGTCTCTTGCTCCGCCAAGCTTCCTCGACTTCTACGTTCAACCAGGGTGGCTGCGTCCATCTCTCCTGCCTCCTACGAGGGGCGCTCTGTTTCCTATGTCTGATTTTGCTAATGACGTCCTTGTCTGTTTTCTCATAGTGGAATGTGTGGAGCTTTCTTTTCTAGCTTCTATTTCTGCTTTTTTCAATTAGGAGGACACATGGATAGTGATCACTTCCGTGGAATCCCAGTGCACTCCACCTGCAAACGGGTGCTAAGGTGGAAAAGACCAGTGCCAGGTCTATGACACTATCAAAATCCCCTGTTCGAGTGGCCATTCTTGTTGCCCTTCCTTCATTCAGGCACACTAAATCGACTGACACTAGTGCGTTCTCTAGATCTTCTCCCTGCTTGTTGGCTATGACGTTACCCCACTGGTTGCCTCTAGAAATAAAGTATCCGCAGAAAATGACGTTCTCTTCATCGAACTCACAAAGAGATTCTGCCATTGTTGTGTCAATATATCCATGGACTTAACAATCGATAAATAAGATAGTGCATATGTTGTCTCGTTGAAAAAGACATAATAACTCTGTTAAGTTTCAAGCCATGACACTTTAAAGTATATAATAAATACTGGACAGGCTACACGTGTTGCTCAACAGATTTTGTAACATCCGTGGGTTATATGCGAATTGCATGTGAATTCTTTGCTATAATGTTTAAAACGTCCGTGTGCCTGGGAGGTAGACCACAAGAGTCAAAATATTCAAAGTACCTTAGTCCCTTGTAAAAGAGGGCGATGCAGTTCTCATCTGGTTTTTGTACACGGTCGGTGTTTATGACAAAGACAGCAGTCGTAGTAGAGTTGATGTGGTGAAGTAAAAACTTCCGAGCGCCGATGCTAACAATGGAAAAACGTCGGACATCAAGAGGTTGTAAATATCCCGAGTGTTATTTTCTCCAATTGAGTAGTTTGTTAGAATTTGCCTTGTCTTAAACACCCCGAGTCCACCACTGAATCCAATTCAGCGCAGACGATAACTTGTAGCGGAACAGTTGTGGGAGTGGCGAATTTAAGCTCTATTGATAAGGGTCCGCCTTTGGCTAGCTCAAATTGGATTTATCTATTAAACTAGGCGACAGGTCAAAAGCAAATAAACAAAACTCGTCCTTGAAGTGGCGATATTCAATATTGTTCCCCGCGTCTCTACCAGTCAGACCCATGGCAAAATTGGTACAAAGGAAGGCTCGCGTGTAGTGATTTCGCTCAAATTCCACAGTTAGAAGCTTTCCGGAAACATATCTCCCATCCATCGGTGTTTGAGAGAAAAATGAATATGTGAAAACATCCCGTTAACGATGTAAAAGGTCTTGATCTTTTAATTGGATACCGAGCATTTCCCCTTCAAAGAGATTTAGCTACGTAGCCCAGAGAAATGGATGGGTTTAGCCTAGCTTACCTGACCACAAATGCAGAGTAAGTTATGCAACTTTTATAGCCCACACATTTATCGTAAGCCATGATATTAAATGCATCTTTAGAGAGTGTGAGTTTGATCTTTACGTCGACTCTGTTTAACATGTAACGATCCATGCACAAAGAGGTCAAAGTGCAAATGCCCCATCATTTCAATTTTTTTACTCAGCAAAGCCAAATCGCGTCGTATTTTAAATCCTTCGTTTGAATCACCCTGTGTATCATCGTGGTGTCCGGCTGTGTCTTTGCAAATTAATGTGGCCGTCAAGAGCCCCGTTATCGCATCCTCTCCGTTGTTTAGAGTGGCCTCGACCCTGTTCTCAAAGGATAGGTATTCTCTGATGGTGTAATCAGCGTATCTTTCAATAATACGTCAACTGATGAAATTAGACGGCGATTGTTGTTAACGGGACCAACATCAGCATCCGCTGGTAAACTATACTCATTGGCGTGCATGATTTTGGCCCGCAGATGCAAAAATGTGTTAAAAAGACCTAGATATTCTTCGGTGTTTCCGGAAATAAAAACTTGATGGGTGCACCGTGGGCTATTGCTGTGACTGGCCGAATCTCTGCATACTGACATGAATCTACAGCCATCTGAGTCGGAGGAATGCTAAATAAATCCAAGCCAGAGTGATGACATTCAGATGACTAGGGGTGAATGAGAAACGTCCGTCCGTCTGTTTGCCTGCCTGCCTGTCTGTCTGGCTGCTTGCCTGCCTGCCTGGCCGGCCTGCCTGCCTACCTGTTTGTCTGTCTTTTGACCTTTCGAGCCGTAGTCGGCCCATAGGAAAAATAAAGATAGTGCTAATTTTTACCAAGGGTGCAATAGTTCTCCCGATTCCCCCTAAGATCCTATAAACACAGACATCCCATCCCCCGCCTGACGGCAGTAAAAGTCTTTGTATAGCCTGGCATTGTGATGTAAGGGTGTGCACAATGCCAGGCTGTGTGTCTCACTATTATGGCAGATCAAGATGTTTCCTCGTTCTAAAGTGTACCGTTAGCACCGACGTCCCACCAGTGAATGGGATGGTTTTTCCAGGTTTTTTTTTTATTTTTAGCTAAAACGATTTCCGCAGTATCGAATGAAAACCTGCTCGGGGGGCGTAGTGAGGTTTGTCGTGGATGTGAAACACGGAGGTGTAATTTCTGTTAAGAATAGGTACGCTCCTGAGCAGTGGTACCAATACATCCCCGATTTGATTTTGGTGAAATGAGATCGAAGTAGGCATAAATATTTTAAGCAGCGCCTTTAAATAAATTTCGCACTCAGTGCGATCAGGACTGGTGTCTGTTTATACGAGCGGTGGGTAAAGGTAAGGTATTTTTCAAAAGTGTCGCTTATGGTAATGATGGCTCCTTTTTCAGAGAGAGATTAGATGGCTTTTTTTGACTCCTTGTCATAAAATAATATAATTTTGGCTACTTTTCCACCCATACCTCCGCTCTTACGATCATCGTGTTCAACGCGCCGTAAAAGCCTCGGCTAACTTGTATAACCCCCGGTGCCAGCGTCTGTGTGAAGAGAGATTTAATATCAACACGGCCAATTCGTTGGTAGTTTGAGGTACGTAACGGGATCCAGACATTGCCCTCTAATACGTTGAAATAATGAAGTAGAAACGGTATATCCACCAAGCCGACCTCATATTGAATCTAATTGTCAATGTGGGGTAGTTTGACGAAAAAGTGGCTGGGATTAATATCTTTAAAAACATCCATAGAGGCATTGCTGGGTAGCTTTCCTTCAATTTTGATATTTATTTGGAGGTTTTGAGTATTTTCTTTGCTTATGATCATAGTTTTAGTCTTGATATTCATATCTAATCCATATTTTTGCTTGTTCTGTTTAATTTATTAATTAAGTGATGTAAATCTTTAGGATTGAGTTATTTGCGGGTCATCATCATTGCACTCCGAACATGTCCATAGCTCAGATCCCCTCCTCAGCAAGTCCCGCAGTGTCCAGCGACTGACGACTCCAGTTCTATGTTGGTTGATAAGTCTTCTTACACGGCCACTAAGTTTCTCATTTCTGGCTGTGCCCATCCTAACTCCCATTTCCATCATCCGAAGAAGTGACGTGGATCTGTGTTTGTCGAAGTCCTGTGCTCTTCCCACATCTCGGAGGGCATTGATGATGTCCGCCCAATCCATTGGTTGATCGTCCTCAATGACAGCGCAGCTAGCCAACCTGTCCGCTCTTTCAATTCCCCGTACTCCCGCATGTCCAGGGACATAGACAAAGGTGACCTTGTGTATTTTGGACTTCTGCAATGACTCTACCCATTGCATGCGTACAGGGCGTTTTTTATCATGCTCATCGAATCACTCAGTATCCATGCGTGGGTGTAGTCTTGTGACTCTAACCATTTGAATGCCTTGGTCACTGCCATCACCTCCATTGTCATGCTACTCGTGGTCATGACGTATGCACCACTGTCTTCTTTAATCTTTAGGATTATCTACTAGTAATACAGTATCATTAGCATATCTTAGGCAATTGATTGTCTTTTCATCAATGTGTAGGCCTGGCATCTCTGTGATGTTTTTAAAGATTTGCTCAATGTGTAGATTGAACACGTTTGGTGATAGGACAGAAACCTAAATATAGTGTTTATATATCAGGAAAAAGCGTTTGATCGTGTGGACAGGAACAAACTTTGGCAAACTTTAGATACCTACGGGGTAGCAGGACAACTACTAGATAATATAATGGCACTATATAAAAACAGTCAAAGTGCCGTTAGAACATCGGAAGGTCTGTCAGAATGGTTTCAGGTTACAACAGGTGTAAGACATGGATGTGTCCTCTCACCACTCCTCTTCATCATATATATGGACAAAATAAATCAGGAAACAATCAACAATAAGGAAAAATCAAACAATAACATAGAGGTAGAAAGTTCCAACATCAACGAGCTACTATTCGTAGATGACCAATGCCTAATATATGAGGATGAAAACCTGCTACAACAACATATAATAACATCTCAAGATAAAAGTTGCACAAACTACAGTATGAAAATTAACACAGCAAAAATAGAGGCTATGAGAATAAGTAAATTAAGACACACATTAAACATTAAGATCAAAGATAAAGAAATAAAACAAGTAGAAGAATTCAAGTATTTGGGCACAATGTTCACAGAAGATGGAAAACTAGACAGAGAAATTGACATGAGAATACAAAAAGCAAATGCTGTCACATACCAGCTTTCACCATTGCTAAGAAATCCAAACATTTCTATGCCAGCTAAACAACAAATGATAAATAGCATTTTCATACCAACTTTGTGCTTTGAAAGTCAAACATGGACCCTTTCTAAATGACAATTAAGAAAGATAAGAAAGATAAATACATGTGAGATGCGATGCTTGAGAAAAGTAACAAACAACACAAGAAGAGATAGAATACCAAATGAAACCATAAGAAAAATGGTAGGAACTAAACCCTGCCAAGAATATATAGAACAACAACAACTTAAATGGTTTGGCCACCTGGTCAGAATGAATCCTCACCAATCACCATCAAGGGCGTTCTTCTCGAGAATGCATGGAAAAAGACCAAGAGGAAGACCCAGAAGAAGATGGATAGATGCAGTGACAGTGACATGTAACAACAAAGGAAAATCACTAATTCAGACAATTCGAGCAGCTCAAAAACGACAAATGATATAAACCACGACACCTTTTAGGTATCAGTGAAAAGAGAAAAGAAGATGGATAGATGCAGTGATAGAGACATGTAGCAACAAAGGAAAATCACTAATTCAGACAATTCGAGCAGCTCAAAAACGACAAATGATATAAACCACGACACCTTTTAGGTATCAGTGAAAAGAGAAAAGAAGAAGAAGGTGATAGGATGCATTCTTGTTTTACTCGTTTTAAATCAATGGGTGTAGAGTTCTCTTTGTTACATTTTATTATTGCTGTTTGATCCCAGTATAAATTACATAATAGTGCATGTCTGTGTCATCTAGATGTATATCTTTTACGCAGTCTATAAGTTGATTATGATGTATTCTATCAAAATCGTTGGTGTAGTCAATGAATAAGCATATATTGGTTTGTATACTTCTGTGTACTTTTCGATTAATGTTCTTATGCTGAATATGGCTTCCTTTCCCCACTGTTTTTTTCTAAATCCAAATTGCTGCTCTTCTAATTCAGTACTAATTTTATTCTGAATCCTTCCTTATTTCGTAGTTAAGGAAGGTTTAAAACCTGAATAAGTCTACAATGTTGACGAAACAGGATTGTATTGGAAGTGTTTGCCATGGAAAACTTTAGCTTATGAACGCGAACAAGGTACCCAAGGTCACTCCAGGACACCACATTCAGAAACATCGTCTTACGGTTTTGTACTGTATTAATGCTTCTGGATCTTATTTTTAAAATCATTAGTTAGCGGAACGGCAAAAAAAGCCTCGATCTTTCTCTCAAGTTAAAGATGTTAGTAATTTATTTGTTAATTTTATATATATATGGCATTTGTTAATTATATATATATATATGGCATTTGTTAATTATATATATATATGGCATTGTTAATTATATATATATGGCATTTGTTAATTATATATATGGCATTTGTTAATTATATATATATATGGCATTTGGCGTCTTGACAGACGTTTGGTAGCAAACAATCACAAGTCAGTAGTTTGGTAAAGCATTTGTATCTTATACTGGGTGCTGCTTTTACTGAACAGCTTCTCTCGTGGCTGAATTTGCCAATCTCGGACAGACAGATCCATGCACTGAACGAACAAGGTGTATTTGCGGTACCTGGCCTTGTCTCTTTTCTCTTGCGCCTTTTGTCTTCTGAATTTAATATCAGCACTGTCTCGAAAGTTGCTGTGTCATTTTTTTACTTTCTTTGCTCCCCATGTGCTACGATCCGCAGCCACATTTTCCGAGTTTCTTTCACTGATGGAGAATTACCTCAAGGAAGCCCTGCAACCATCCTTAAATCTCAGCACTAGTCTGCCCTTTTGTCTCTTTCCGTCCTTCAGTTCGCCATACAATATTTGTTTGGGAATACGATTGTTCACCATTAGCTTGTTAATTATTATTACAATAAATCAACATGGATGGATATAGAAGTATTTACGGATTGGTTTAAAACAAATTGTATTCCGTTAGTGCGTCAACATCTCAAATTTCTTGTTATACCGTAGAAAGTTGTGTTACTTTAGACAATGCTCCTTGTCATGCGAAAGAGGATATTTTATTTTGAAGTCTGAAAATGGTAATATTTTTGTTAAGTATTTACTTGTGAATGTGACAGCATTAATACAACCTATGAACCAAGGAGTGATCCCGAATATAAGAAGCAATTTATCGCAGACTTTTGCGGACTAAGTTTGTAGAAGAGGGCGGTAATGATTTGCTTGCGTTTTGGAAGAATCTGACAGTGTTGGGTGCTATTTACAACATTGCTTCTGCTAGGAAATAAATAAGATCGTATATATTTTTTTTTAATCGTGGCCGAAAATATTATCGGAAAGTGATTAGGAATTTTTTTATTCTGAAAAAAAAAAACTGTTTGTGAAACAGTGCATACAGTCTTGAATACTTTATGAGGCATATATGGCTATGAAAATGTTGACGAGGAAGCAGTGCGTGAATGGTTAAGCGAAAACAATAATTTAGCCGGACATGAAATATTGAATGATGATGAAATCGTACAACGCATTATCGAGACTGTGGAAAATGAACCAACCCTCGCAGAAGAAAAGAAGAACCTCACAGCAGGGTTGAGTTAAGTCAGAGTTCTGCACTAACGTCGAAGCTCTTCTTGATTACTTAGAACAACAAAAAGACGCGGAAAAAATAATCCAGAGAAATCTGCGCAGCACCATTCGGCGAAAGACTATTGGAAAGATGAAGTAGAAGAGTTTACTGTCCTCTTTCTAGCAGTAATTAAACGCTAACTTTCTAAATAATGTACCTACTCTTTCAGCTTCGGTGTAACCGGGATTTTTGTCATTCCGGATTTCCCAACCATTCTGGATAATCGAGTCTACCGTACTTCCTGATTTTGTCAACCTTTATTTACTCTACCATTCCTGTAGCTGACATTTCTTACTTCAAAAAAAGCTACTTCCGGTCCATGTTAATTGTCAATTTGTGTTTTAGATAATCGTACTTCTTGACCAGGATGACAAGGCTCTCTCAGGTAGCCGAAATCTTAAAACTATCGTCCTAACGTAAACATTTAAGGTGGATTTTAATAGTTCCTGTGTCTGCTTCCTCGTCAACATTTTCATAGCCATATATGCCTCATAAAGTATTCAAGGCTGTATGCACTGTTTCACAAACAGTTTTTTTTTTCAGAATAAAAAAATTCCTAATCACTTTCCGATAATATTTTCGGCCACGATTAAAAAAAAAATATATACGATCTTATTTATTTCCTAGCAGAAGCAATGTTGTAAATAGCACCCAACACTGTCAGATTCTTCCAAAACGCAAGCAAATCATTACCGCCCTCTTCTACAAACTTAGTCCGCAAAAGTCTGCGATAAATTGCTTCTTATATTCGGGATCACTCCTTGGTTCATAGGTTGTATTAATGCTGTCACATTCACAAGTAAATACTTAACAAAAATATTACCATTTTCAGACTTCAAAATAAAATATCCTCTTTCGCATGACAAGTAGCATTGTCTAAAGTAACACAACTTTCTACGGTATAACAAGAAATTTGAGATGTTGACGCACTAACGGAATACAATTTGTTTTAAACCAATCCGTAAATACTTCTATATCCATCCATGTTGATTTATTGTAATAATAATTAACAAGCTAATAGCGAACAATCGTATTCCCAAACAAATATTGTATGGCGAACTGAAGGAACGGTGAACAATCAAGTCCCTAATAGGCGCGCTCCTCACAGTTGTTTGTTTTCATCTTAAAGTGGTATTTTAGTTCTGATCTTGGAAATTCTGCATCATTTTTCATTTGGAGAATATGTCCTCATTCAAGTATATTCACTTCATTCTTAAAATTGAAATTTTATCCAATATTTAAAAAAAATTTATTTGTGACAACACAAACAAAACGTTACGTTTATAGAATGAGTCAATATTTATGTAGAAATTATATTTTATTACAATAAATTTCGTAATTAAAAGATTACAAATAGGAACATTTAAGAGTTTTCGGGGGATGCAATTTTCAATCACACAAGTTTTAAAATGGTAAGATACAGCTTTTTCTAATCAATGAGAACGTATAATAAAAACACTTGTGCATTGTATCTTCATAGAAAGACTCATATGAGCCAAGCAACTAAAGTATCAGTGACAAAGAGATGTGCCCTGCACTATTTCGACTAAATTATGGTTAAAGGTCTCATATGGGGTCAGCAAACTCGTACATTTTTGGTCTTTCTGTGATAATTCCCAGTTTCCCATATGTTGGTGATCATTGTTTCTCAGAACTTCTGGTTTGCATTAGTATCAAAGCCCGGTCATATATTTTTTTGGTGGTAAGCGTGGTCGGACTATCTCCATTTCTCCACACATACAAAAGATATTCACCTGAGTTGGAGAAGAAACGTGCAGAATACAATAATGGATCGTGTTTGTGGTCGGTATAATCTACGCATGTCTAATGCAGTCTAGACATGCATGCTAGAAAGAAGCGCCCAAGCGCATCGCCCCACCGCGTCGATGACCTTCTTTTGGATCCGCTCAAAGAGGAGGCTCGAAAGCGACAACACTCTACGAAGAGAAGGCTTGAAAGCGACAACACTCTACGAAGTGAAAGCTTGAAAGCGACAACACTCTACGAAGTGAAGGCTCGAAAGCGACATCACTCTATGAAGTGAAGGCTCAAAAGCGACAACACTTTACGAAGTGAAAGCTTGAAAGCGACAACACTCTACGAAGTGAAGGCTCGAAAGTGACATCACTCTACGAAGAGAAGGCTCAAAAGCGACAACATTCTACGAAGAGAAGGCTCAAAAGCGACAACACTCTACGAAGAGAAGGCTTTAAAGTGACAACACTCTACGAAGAGAAGGCTCGAAAGTGACAACACTCTACTACGAAGAGAAGGCTTGAAAGCGACAATACTCTATGAAGAGAAGGCTCGAAAGCGACAATACTCTATGAAGTGAAGGCTTGAAAGTGACAATACTCTACAAAGTGAAGGCTTGAAAGGGACAATTTTCTACGAAGTGAAAGGCTTGAAAGCGACAATACTCTTGTGAAGTGGAAAATCATTTTTTGGATCGTCTGTTGTACGAAGAAAAGGTGGAAAAACGACAATACTCTACAGAAGTGGATTAACTGTAGTGCGAAGAGATGGCTTGAAAGCGACAAGCGAATACCGCATACAACATTCAGTAGTCACACTACTCCACTGGGATAGAAATGAAAGAAGGAACCTCTTCTCGAGTGTGTCTGTGTTCTTGTTCTCTGAGTTCGGTCAGTAGGATGAAAGTCCTTCTGCGCCTTTTACCAAATTTGGTAGAATAGCAATTGCGTTCCCACTACACTTAAGACATAGTCGGTAGTTGCTGAGACTTTCCACCTGACACTGGCAACATTGGAAAAATGGTTGTGCCCCATTTTTTATCTGGTACTTATGCTGTGCACAATAGACCTTATTAGCCTTCATAACCTCTAGCATGTTGCAGCCTTCCCATATTTCTTGTGCACCATTGTATATAATTCACACAAATGTATCTGGCACTCGTCAGACGTGCTAGACGTCATCTGGTCCGGCTCGCCTCGAAAGGGTGGCACTGTACTATTTGGAATATAATCCTGCACATTGGCTGTTCAGGAACAAGATTCTCAACTCCCATAGATCCCGTTGTGAAAGTTCTCTGCTACATTGTTGGTGTACTATAATAGCCATATACCAGTATTGCTATACCATCGTCGCAGAAACATTTCTTCGTGTCCAACGGGGAGCGTGAAGTCTTGCAGATTCTGCAAGCCTCCATTTGGTGACCCGTCATATCAGATGACCACCCATTTGTGTCTCCTTTCGCCCGAACAAACAATGTTTGTACAGCTTATGACGCAAATCCTTTTTCGCCACAACACTTTGAACGTCCTTGACTTTCTTGATGCTGGTTCCACCAGTTTCTAGGATACTATACATCTTTGGACGTAGGTTCAAGAACTCGGCTATATGGCAGCCGCTGCATTCGTCCTTGAACTTGCTGAAGACTTGATTTCTGCGCTGTGACGTTTCTGGTCTTTCGGGTAGTATGAGAAGTCGCAGGCTGATGCATTGCTTTTCATATATCAGTGTACGTTCTTTGTTTCCACTTGTAGAAGTAGGCTGTATGTTTCTGTGTAAAGGAACCGAAGTTTATCCCATACATCTTCTTGGCCTCGGTGTACCAGAAGTTGTACATGGTGAGGTTTGACAGGTTAATCACGGCCTGCAAGACATAGGCTAGTCAATTATGCTTCAGCTTGTTTTTTATGATGTGAGTAGCTACGAGATCTCCACTAAATATATTGCGAGACTGGTATGCTGAATCTGCCACCAACTTGTGATAACTATGTCACTGTCGCCCGGACAGATCAACTCGGATACGCTTACGTAGATTCTCCATGGTCTTACTAAAGACACTGTTCATCAGTTTTCAGTAGTTCGTTTAAAATCCCGTCGCTTTTGTGCGTAGATAGATGTTGAGTTAGCTGGATGTATGGCCTACCTCGCCTCATGTTGGAACTTTAGCGCCTGATGGACTTTGGTGATGTGCCACCCTAACGTCACGTATAGTTTTAGGTTTTTATAGTAGATAACTTAGTACCACCCCCCCCCCCTTTCCAGTACGTTCACCAAGTTACGCTGACAACTCATCATCAAGTACCGTGCCTGCTAGCGCAGGTGATCATGCCTCGCTACAACTTTCGATTTGAAAGTTATTTATCATTTCTGTTGTTGACCTTCTACCAAGCCATTCTCTTAAGCTGTCTAGTATCTTTTCTCTTTGCTTCCCTCTATCTCTTCATCCCTCAATTTTTCCAGTTATACAATATATTCCAGCTGTTCTCTTCTCATTACATGGCCAAAAAATGATGATTGTTTCTTCCTAATATTGGAAATTAGCTCTCTTTTTGCTTTGGCCTCTTTCAGGACGTTTTCATTACTCTTCTTAGCTGTCCATTGTATTCTCAACATTCTTCTGTAAAACCACATTTCTACAGACTCCAGTGATTTCCTTGTCTGTTGTCATATTGTCCATGTTTCACATCCATATGCTAAGACTGGCTCTACATAACATGTAATAACTCTTTTTCTTGTTTCTATTGTAAAAAAAATGGATTGCACAGTATCTTCCTCATTTTGTGGAAAGCTGCTTTTCCCTGACCCATTCTTCTTCTCACATCTTTTGTACTTCTACCATCTGAGGTTAACATTGTTCCCAGATATTTAAATTAATTTACCTGTTTTAATTGTGTTCCACTTGTTTTTATTGTGCATTGCGGTGATGTCCTTTTCTTTGTTGCTACCATTACTTCTGTCTTCTTGCTATTATGGCTGAGTCCCTTATTTTTGCGTTCCCTCACTATGTCTAACATTTCTTGTAACTGATAACTACTCTTCTGAAGAAAAAAAAAAATACATCGCTTCCGGTGCAGATGCGTAGTCGCTTTGACTGTTTTTTGCATTCTAGTTCAACATTTTTTTGGACGTACTCTTCTGAAGTAGCCAGCACTTCATCCAGCTGGTAACCTCTGCAACACAGCCCAACCATACTGGTTGGTGACGTCCATGTACATAATCCAGCTATTTGGCTTTGTATTGTCTCAGTCCGGGTACTGCGGGTTGTTCGTCTTTGGGAAACGTTTTTATAAGGATATTCAATCTCGCAATCCATGCTCTACAAACAAGTGTTCATCTAAGTCGAGTTTTACTTACTTCTTTTTAGGAACGCATCCCCATGATATACCGGATGCGCTGAAGTCGTGCGCTGGGTGGAAGCCGTAGTACTGGATGGTTGTGTCCTGGTAACATCTGCCAGGTGGTTACGTTGGTGCGTAGTAATGGGTCGTGGTAGTCTGAGCAATGTGATTTCTCGAGCGTTGACTATAGAAGGCGCCCATTTGTGACAAAGACTTTTCCATTGAATTTCTAGCAGCTTTCGGCGCACTTATCATGGATAGACTCCCTTGCGTGGAAGCATTTCCAGCTTTGTGATCTTCAGGTTCTGCAGGTTTGTAGAACTATTAGAATTGCAAGCTGTCGAGACTATGATCTTCAGGTTCTGCAGGTGTGTAGAACTATTAGAATTGCAGGCTGTCGAGACTATGATCTTCAGGTTCTGCAGGTTTGTTGAACTATTAGAATTGCAGGCTGTCGAGACTATGATCTTCAAGTTCTGCAGGTTTGTAGAACTATTAGAATTGCAAGCTGTCGAGACTATGATCTTCAGGTTCTGCAGGTTTGTAGAACTATTAGAATTGCAGGCTGTCGAGACTATGATCTTCAAGTTCTGCAGGTTTGTAGAACTATTAGAATTGCAGGCTGTCGAGACTATGATCTTCAGGTTCTGCAGGTTTGTTGAACTATTAGAATTGCAGGCTGTCGAGACTATGATCTTCAGGTTCTGCAGGTTTGTTGAACTATTAGAATTGCAGGCTGTCGAGACTATGATCTTCAAGTTCTGCAGGTTTGTAGAACTATTAGAATTGCAGGCTGTCGAGACGATGCTGTTAAGGTTATGCGGTTTGTAGAACTATTAGAATTGCAGGCTGTCGAGACTATGATCTTCAAGTTCTGCAGGTTTGTAGAACTATTAGAATTGCAGGCTGTCGAGACTATGATCTTCAAGTTCTGCAGGTTTGCAGAACTATTAGAATTGCAGGCTGTCGAGACTATGGTCTTCAAGTTCTGCAGGTTTGTAGAACTATTAGAATTGCAGGCTGTCGAGACTATGATCTTCAAGTTCTGCAGGTTTGTAGAACTATTAGAATTGCAGGCTGTCGAGACTGCAAATGCACAACGGAAAACATCATTTACTTCTCCATGTTTGAAATGCAGGTGATTTTTCCATTTCCTCGCCTCTCTCTCTTTCCACGCACTTTTTATTTTATAGTTCGCCGTTCTCGTTCCTCAATCAATATCTCATAAGGTCTGCGCACCAGGAGGCAGCCATCATAACCGCGTTGGTTGTGGAAGACAATTGGCACCTTTGTTTTTCCTGGTTGAATATGCATTTTGATGTTGCATGCATTGTGGCCTGCCCCGCGATATTTCCCTGTCATTTGACAGTTGTCCTGCACCATATAATTCTCCCTAGATGTGACTCTCTTTTGTGGTATCAAATTCCCGCTAGTCACCGTGTGCCCATCTTGATCTTGGCTGGATTTCGGAATGTCACATTGATCTCTTCCAGTTCAATTTGTAGGCTTTCAATGAACTCCTGCAGGTACACCCGGTCCGGTTTTGACTTGTCCATTACAAAGGGCAACTACATAGTAATAAGTGCATGGTATTTGCCTGGTTATACTCTTTACTGAGTCGTGAACACAACCTTCTATGGTCACATTCATTCCTTAAAGTCAGCGTAAATGAGACACCTTCGATAGCTTGCGTTCTTTGTGTTTGCTACGTCCACCCACGATCCAGACGTAGTGGTTCTTTTCGAAATCAGTCAAAGTAGGAGAATGACAGAGCAGCCTTGTTGCTCTAAGTTGAGTGATTATGGCCACTTTTCCCAGCTGCAGACGTTGACTGATGGGATGGAATTTTGGCTTTCAAACTTTTTTGGCATATGTGGCTCCAACTGGAAAGTCTATCCCACTGAAGTCGTGCTCGCCGAGGTGGGGGTTGTACTTAGGTGACCAGTCTATGTGTTTCCGGTATGACACTAGATGGAGAGAGGATAGCCCACTCAAAGCAGAGGCTGTTTTCATTCCTTACATTAACGACCGTCCCCTTCGGGATGTAATGTTGCATTTCGATATAACTCTTCCCGCATAATGGTTAGAACTCGTACAGTGCCAAGTCTAACAATTCAAAGAACCTTAATGCCCAGACTGAACTCTTCTTGTGAATTCTTCAGAGCTCTCAATGATTTTAAACTCGGCTTCTCTTCAATCTTTCCCTGGTTTAGAACGGGGTTAGGTTAACTTTGGAGGTAGGTTGTGGTTTCAAGATTTCATTATCTGTGTTCCGCCTTTCAGAATAAGGGTGACTTGACACTGTTCTATCTAAATTGCAAAGTCACTATTGTGAGCCACTAAGTCTGATTTGTTGGGAGCCCGTTAAGGCCACAGAGTCTGCCTCAAGGTGCTGTCCAAATAGTTACCAATGCCCTATATTTTTTTCTTATACAGAAGAATCCATATATAACGGTTATAACGAGAATCCCGAAATAAAGAAATTTTTTTAAAATCCCGATTTGTTTTTCTTTATCCTATATAAAAAAAAAAAATTATAACGCCTTTAATCAAACGGCAGATTTGTTGCAAGGTTTTTTTGTGAAATTTGCCTAGCTAAAAAAAAAACAACTGTTAATGGTGTTTACTTTGCTTGTCAGCTTCGCTAGTAAGATCTGCTTGCAGTGGATGAGAGAGGTATGGTTTTGTGGAAGAGGTCCTGCAGGGAAAACATAGCATACAGTACAGGTGGGAGCTGTGGTTTTGAGAAATGACTGTTATTTTTTTTTATTGCATAGGTGATGAAGCCTAAGTAATTGAAAGAAAGGATGCGAATGTTTACAAGTCAACAGGGTAGGAAGATGAGATAACTATAAGCATCAGTAGGAATTTAGAAGATGGAGGTAACAATGCCATAGGTGTCCAAAGAAACAGTCATGTCTAGAAAGAAGACAGAGGGGGTGAACATGGAAGAAGCAATATGGATGAAGAGGTGAAACTGACTGACATAATTTAATGTATCGGGTGACATCTTTCTTGGATTTACTGCTTACCAGCTTAAATGCAGCAATGCAATTCTTTGCCTCTTCCCATTGTCACTTTGTCAAAGCCCAGCATACCACAATGTCAACAGTAACTTTAAAAACAATTTGCATATTATATTAAGTACAATAATGACTGGCACAACTTATATCTAAAGTGAATATTTTAACTGAAACTTTAAACTGTACAAGAGTATTGATAGATATGAAAATGTATTATTTTTTGTTATGCAAGCATTGTGCTAATCCCAATCTTGCAAGCCGTGTGCACAATAAACAATACAAGTGAGAAAGGAAATTAAAGACTGGGCATGATTCATTCAAAGTTATATGACAGACTGAACGCCAATCTAATCTGCCTTGTACCCTTGGAAAACTATGGAATCAGATTGCACATTTTATTTTTAAAAGGCATTCTAATTTTGTGAAGAGAAATCTGATTATAATATATATTTATATATTTTTTAAAAATGTAATGTTTGGTTAAATTTATCTCGCCTTTTTGCTGAGATAATTAATAATGCAATAACAATAAGAAAAATAACATCTACTGAGATAAAGATGTGTTAGACGAATGACAGGAAACAGCTTGAGAGACTAGATCAGAAATGAAGAACTGATAAAAAAAAGCTAGGAATAACCCCCGCCACAGAATATATACAGAAACAACAGATAAAATGGTTTGGCCATGTGGCAACGCAGTAAGAACAACACACAACCCAACACAATAAACGTTGCGAGAACACCAGACCCAAGGGCCGACGACGAAAAAGATGGATTGATAGAGTATTAGATGCACTAGGAAACAACAGCATCAGAGGCGAATAGAAGAGCAAAAGACCGCAAATTACATCTCCCCTCGATGCTGAAAGGTAAATGGGGTAGGAAAGAAGAAGTATTAACAATAACGGAATAAAAAAATATCTATGTTTAGGGATTAAGTTTCGTGGAATAACTTGCAGCATGGTTCATAAGACCAAAAAATCAATGTGTAACAGTAATGTGGTAATTTTATAGAGGATCAGCTATGATTACGTAGATGCTGGTAGGATCGACAGATAAAACAAATTGAGTTGTTGGTGTAAATGAACCAATTGTCTTGTTTTCAAAAGCCTCCCTAACAAGATATCCATTCTTGTTAGTAAAGCCAAGATCAGAAAATGAAGTTTTGTATTCAGTTGGTCTGCCTTGGTAATCCTTGTTTAACACACCAATTGCAACTGATCCTGGATTACTCAGTCTCTTGACCCACACAGAGATATGGGACACCTGGTTAAGGGAAAATTTGAGAGAATTTATGTTTTATTACCTTAAATGCTCTCGGTATATAAATCTCAAAGTTTCTTGACATAAAATGACAGAAATGTTTTAACTGCTTTGAATACAAGTGAGAAGATGATTTTTCAACAATTTGTTAAACTGATAATTTAAAAAAACCCTATATTTAGATTTTACTGGCAAAGTATGTAGTATGAAGCTTTTTCAATTAAAAAAAAAGTAATTTCTTAAGATGCATACAGTAAAAAAAGATAAAGGACACCCATATTCAGTAAATTTTTAATGTGTTTTTTTTCTTGCAAAAGAGCCGTACATAAAACTGATATGAGTAAAGACCATTTTTGTGAAACTCCGCTTTTTTCATCCTTCAAATGTATCTATACATAACATTTCTCGTAAACTGTACATCGGCTATTTTCGGAAGTGGCGAAACACGAATTTAACCAGAGATATCACGTGAAGAACGGACATACAAAATATTGCACAAAGAGATTTACAAAAATGCAGAGAAGCAAAGGAAGGTTGGTTAAAGCAGAAATATGAAGAAATGGGAAAAACAACAAAAGAAAGATTTAAAAATTTGGGCACAATCAGTTAAATGAATTAACAGAAAAAAAAGAAGTAAAAGATTCAGGATGTGTGAAGTCAGAGGATGAAAATATAATAATAGGACACGAATAATAATGGAAAGAAGGACAGAATTTATCAGTCAAATCTATGATGATGAAAGACCAGAGCTAAACAATTCAAACAAAGACACAGGACCACCAATAATTCAGAGTGAAGAGAAGGCAATTCAACACATGAAAAGAGCATTTCTTCCATCTCTAAGATGGCGGATCTAGTCCACGTCCTCTCGATCGCTGCAGCTGCAGAAAGTGCATCCAGGGTCTGATTAAGTTCAGTTCTCCATTGCACTTTTCTGCGTTAAAGTCAAAATTATGATATACTTAATACATCTGTGCCGCTAAAGCGAGATCGTAGGCCGAGAACAGTCCGTTTTTGACAAATCAAGTGTTGTGAATGAGATCTTCCACCGTCTAGACTTGATCTGCGCTTAACGTCACATTGGTGCTGTTCATGACTGTTGTTGGAATTTCTTGACGCAATATATTTCCATGTTACTCATTAATGTAAACTACCTCGTCGGCCGTAGTTTTGTCTCTTTGGGGAATTTGCTTCGTGTTTTGTTCGTCGTAGGCTGCTTACACTAGAGTAATCAGAAATCTAAAGGGAGCGAGAAAGTGTGTTCGGCATTGTTGTGTGCTACGTCATCGTAATGGTTCCCTAGACCGGCCGTGCGCTAATCTTACGGTCTGCTGTTTGATGTGCGACGCGGTTAATTTGACGACTAACTGTGTGTCTATATGTTCGGAATTGGAGTCAACAACGATGGCCTAACATCATCTAGTGCTACGACGATCATCATTTTCAAGAGGCTGTGAATTACCGGTATATGGGGATAGGCGGCGGGAACAATTGAAGGCTATGCATGAAAAGTGTTCCTTGTTGCAGTTTCTTCATATTCCAAGTCGCATGTCTGTGTTAGTCACCTCTAGTGACTCGGGCAGATGGTGCTCATAAACCTGGGAGGGCCGACCATCTAAGGGCAGAATCCCCCTACAGAAAAGATCATCTGCTGCCTTGCAGGAAAATTGGGGACAATCAAAGGCTAAGGAAAGCAAACCTGAACAAAATGCTGGCTGAAATCGGATGCACTGGGCCACTGGCGCAGAACACAGTGCAACATTTTAACAGGTATTCAAGTGGAATAGATCTAACAGGCTTAAACAGACAGCTGTCTTCGTGTGAGAGTCTGGAGTCCTTCTCTGATTGAGTCCTGATCGGAGAGATAGAGAGAGAGAGAGAGAGAAGAGCAAAGCTGCAAGTTTCGACAATATAACATTCAAAGAGATAAATGCATTAGGAGAACTGGGAGTACAAGTCATAACTAAACTACTTAATGTCATATATAACACTGGACCCAATGATCTACTAAAATCTATCTTTGTAGCCATACAGAAGAAGTCAGGCGTCACAGATTGTGAAGGCCATCACATGCAAATGCAATGTACGTATGCAATTGGTAGAGTCATTGCAGAAGTCAAAAATATGTGCGGTCACCTTTGTCTATGTCTCAGGACATGCGGGAGTACGGGGAAATGAAAGAGCAGACAGGTTGGCTAGCTGCGCTATTGTTGAGGACAGTCAACCAATGGATCGGGTGGACATCGTCAATGCCCTCCGGGACACATGACTACGACAATCATGAGTCCATGTCACTCCTTTGGATGAATGAGATGGGAGTTAAGATGGGCACAGCCAGAAACAAGAAACTTAGTGGGCATGTAAGAAGACTAATCAATAAACGCAGAAAATGTAGAAAAAATCGATATGCTGGAGAAATTAAACATTGATGGCAGGGATCTGCGAATCATAAAAGACATGTACTGGCAACAAACAGCAGCCATAAAAATTAGCAATCAAACAGGACAGTTCCAATATATAAAACAAGGAGTCAGAAAAGGCTGTGTTCTGTCGCCGGATTTATTTTCACATTACAGCGAAAACATTAAGAGATTAATAGTAGATATAAAAGGAATTGAAGTCAACGGTCACAACATAAATAATTTGCGATATGCGGATGACACAGTCTTAATAGCAGAGACAGAGAATGAACTACAAGAAATGATATATATAACAGTAAAAGAAAGCACCAAGATAGGTCTCAGTTTGAATAGTAAGAAAACAGAAGTAGTGGTAATATCAAAGAAACGATCATTACCATCATGCAGCATAAAAATAAACAGGACAAATCTGAAACAAGTGTAATGCGTTAAATACTTGGGCACAATAATAACATCAGATGGAAGATGCACCACAGAAGTAAAAAGCAGAATAGCTCAGGCAAAAATAGCATTTTAGAAAATGAAAAACGTCAATGCAAGAAATCTATGTCAAAAGAAGTGAGAAAGAGAATTCATCTGTGCTATATAGAGCCAATTCTGACTTATGGAAGCATATCATGGACAGTAAACAAATAAATTAAAAAAAGGATCAGAGGCCACAGAGATGGAATTTCTCAGAAGAATGTTTAAAGTTCCCTCCCTGGACAGCTAAAAAGACCAATGAGGAAATTCTCAAAGAGGCCAACACAAGAAGGGAGCTCCTAAAAAACATCAGAAAGAAACAATCAACATTTTGCGGGCACATTATGAGAAGAAGAAAGTCAAAATACTTGGTTACAATTGGCAAAATACAGGGAAAGAGAGATTGTGGTCGACAAAGAGAGAAATTACTATATCTATTTTTTAAAAAATAGATAGCTTGGTGTTATCTATCTATCTATTGTCCTTTCGAGCCGAAGACGGCACATAGGGCAGAATTACAATCTCAAAAACAGAAACCTTGCGTGCCAAAATGGCACATATTGCAGAGATGACTGCTTCTAAAATCTATGGTTCTGTTTCCATAACAATACTTTTTACAATGACAGCTTGTCAAGCCATCGATCAACCTCCTTAGTCGCCTCTTACGACATGCCTGGAAGGTCACAGTGTCACTATTCTTTACTTCCCACATAATGAGGCCCCGGTAACAACGGGAGTCTATATATTTTACATTCAAAATTCAAATACTGGGTGTTATGGCATGGAAAATAGTCAACATAATTGATATGATGCACGGTAGATAGAGGATTGTTGAAGGACATGATCGCCTACATCAGGGGTGGCCAATCCTAGGTCCACGGGCCAAGTAATGGTCCATTAAGACATTTTGATTGGCCCACCGATAGCTTAAGATCCGATGTGAATCTGTTTATCACTATCAGAATGTGCGAAGAAGCCGATTTTCAAGTACAACCTTCCTTCCATCAAGGCGCCGATTTCCAGTTTGCCGTTGTTACTGGTCTCCGAAATCTTCCGTAAAATGCATCAATTGATAGGCCTAGCCTCGGTTTGAATTGACCTGGAAATATATCTAATGTTAATCTTCCGTCTGAGTCACGCTGAACATTTCTAGGTCTAGTCGTTACAGATATAACAATTTAAAAAGTGTTAATCCTTCACCATTTCTGAATTTTAGATCGAATAAATCAAAATGGAGTTTATTATTAATCTTTTTATTTCTTATTTTGTAATTTAATTTGCAGTGAACACTTTTAAATTGAAGCTTAAATTGTTTTGTAACTTGATAATTTTCCAAGCATTCAGTACGCGTTAAGTAAACGCAGTAACTTTATTGTGGATCATTTAAAATACAAAGCAGCAGTTACAGCTTTGAGCGAGGCATTCTGAACGATTTTCCTTTTTTTAATCTGAAAAGAGTAACATCGATTTATTAATAGATCCATTTTGTATTTCAGAGTCTGAGATTCATAAATATACCTCATCTTTGCAAATGGAAATAATATAAATCCAAAACCATTCAGGACTTTGTGCTAAATTTAAAGAACATTGTGGATCCCCCACTTCTCTTAATTTGAAAAATTTGGGAAATATGCCCCTTCAGACCGGTTTCCTGAAATTCATGACCTTGCTCTAAGGCTCGTATGCATAGTTGGCTCCACATACATTTGTGAGCAAACTTTTTCTGCCATGAATGTTATTAAGAATAAATCATGTTCAACTATTACAGATGCACATCTTGCCTATATACTTGTTCTGTGTACATAAAATATTACACCTAAGATTGAGATATTGTTAAATGAAAAGCAGGTTAAAAAATCACTTTAAATTAACATTACAGGTCTTCAAAACCTCGAGACTTTGAAACTAGTTTAACAAGTATTTCTATAATCATTCAATATGTTTCCATTTATGATAATTTTTTTATAAATGTATAAAATAAATTATATGATTATAAGAATAATTTGATTAATTTTAAAACATTATGATTTATATATGGTCTACAGCCCTACACTTACTTTACTAATATTCATATAATACTGTAGTTTACGTTCAAATTAGTTATTAATATAAATTTAGTTAGAAGACCCTTCAAATTTTAAAAAATCAATTTACCTCAAAATAGATTGGCCACCCCTGGCCTACGTCAACCGGTTTGGCACATGATGATGATCGCGTGATTAATGTTACTATATTTATACACATGAGGTAAAAGGTCAGCCAAGAGAACTTGGTAATCAATGCAATTCACATGCTCTCCATGCACATTGGCTCCAGCCCAAAGTAATTTTCAAAGTAATTTTGGAAGACAATTACGGTCTAATATAACCTAGAACAGGCATGTCAAACATGCTTTGTAAACACATCTGTGGCCTGCACATAGGATACATATATCATCATCATCGAGTGCCGTCTCCGCAACCAAGGTTGGCTACCATGGATCGCCATTCCACTCTGTTTCTTACTTTGATGGTGCAGGTTGTCATAGACTTGTCCATCTTTTGATGTTACTTGTCCATGTTAGTCTTGGTCTCTGCCTCTTTTACCTTGTATTTTCCCTTCCAATATTACTTCTAGTAGGCTGTTGTGTCTTTTAACGTGCGCCAAAAATGTCATTTGTCTTATCTTAATTGTATATAGTAGTTCTCTTTTTATTTTCAGTTGTTTTAAAACTTCATCGTTTGTTTTCTTTTCTTTCCATCCAATTCTATAAATCCACATTTCAAAGGATACATAAGCTGGCCTAAATTTCGTTTCAATTTTTTAAATTTAATTTAATTTTCCTGATTCCACATCATCTTTAAAATGACTAGTGCTCCTCCAGCTAAGAGAAAATGGAAACTGAACGAAGAGTGAGTGTTTCAAGAAAAATGAGAATTACAGCATTTTTTGATGATTTAGACTTTGCTGATGACATAGCTCTCCTATTACACAGCCATCAACAGATGCAGGATAAAATGAGCATACTTGAGAGATCACAACAGCTAGGACTGAAGATTAATAGAGATAAGACCAACATTATGAGAATTAATACAGTTGGCAATAACCAAATAAAACTAGGAGAAATACCTCTATTAGTTTACAATCTTACATATATCTGGGCAGTAATATAGATAAAGAGGGAGGAACAGAAAATGATACCAAAATAAGGATATCAAAAGCAAGAGGAGCTTTCATTGCACTGGGAAACATATGGAAATCCAAAGAAATTAGGTTAAATACAAAAATAAAAATTTTCAACTCAAATGTTAAGTCGGTCCTATTATATGGCTGTGAAACATGGAGAACAACAAAAGTGACAATCATGAAGATACAGACTTTCATTAATGGATGCTTACGCAGAATAAAAGAATGGAAATGGCAGGACAAAATCACTAAAAAACAGAATGACTTGGAAAGTGTTTGTTGCAAACCTATGCTCCACTGGGAGCTAAAAAGGAAGAAGAAGAAAAATTTAAAATAACTCAACTCAGAACCGTTAAATTTAAGCGAAATCATAGATTCCAGTTGAAACTGTTCATCGAAACTATTAATTATTAAATAATATTTATTATTATTATAAATTAACACTTAAAATTGTTCGGTACATTTTTGTTTCCATCTTTGCGGGTTTTTTTGCCTGGTTTACAGGTTCCCTTGAAAAATATATGGAAGGTATCAAGATGTAGTACAATTTTTTATGTGAGAAATGTTTACTACATGTTTTTTAAGACATTTTAAATAACATCAGATGAGCCAGGAAGTCAGCAAAGATTTAAAGAAATATTTAATACTTCATTAACAAGACATATTACCTCAAATAGTCGGATGGCCTGGTTGCCTAAAGGATCTTGATTGATGGCAATAATATTTCTGTTTTGAAGCAGTTGTTTGGCCTGTGAATCCACATTGCGAAGATCCACAGACATTATGAGGGGTGCTGTCAACAGAGCCCACATTCCAAACTGGGCTTTCTGCTGATAATAGCTTAGGCCAAAGTCACCTACCAACAACTGATGTGGAAAAAGTTGAAAATTTACACATTTTCCAAAACAGTTACCACAAAATACTTCAGACAGAAAAAAAAAAGCCACTATACAACAACTTATATTAAGAGAACTGATTGCTAATGAACATGAAAACAAAAAAAAGAATATTTTGGTAATATAAAATGACAGAGAAGATTATTGTATAGGTTATACTCAGTATGCAGATGTGGGTGTAGTCTTGTAACTCTAACCAGATGAATGCCATAGTTACTGCCACCATCTCCATCGTCATGCTACTCATGGTCACGTTTTCTCCACTGTCATTCTTCATTATTCTGCCTGACGAGTGTGCTGTAAATGCCCCTGCGCTCCTTTTGTGTTGTATTACAGATCCGTCTGTATAGATTAGATGACTGCATCTTTCTCATTGGTGTTATCCCAGATGACCTCTGCACTGACCACGACTGAGTTCTGTTTCCTACATTTCCTGTTGAGTGTGACAATACACAAGAATGTGTCCCTGAATGAAGAACGCATCTGTATCCATTCCTCGCCAGCATTGATATTGGTAAGCCCACACATCTGTTTGAAGACATCTTCTATTCGGATGAATAGTCTTGTTTGATTTTCTTTCTCAAACTTCTTTAGTACACACAGCTCATCTAGGAACACTTCCGGGCACTTTGTGATAAAAAAAAAAGCGCACACCCTTTTTATCATCTATCTATCTATCTATTGACCTTTAGAGCCGTAGCCGGCCCACAGGGCGTAGACCAAGATACACCTTCTCCTATCTGAATTTTTGTTCTAGCAGTTTTCTTTTAAAGATATTTTATCAAATCTCGCCATTTGTCTCTGTTCTGCGCAAGCAGTTCTATCTCATTGAGGGAGCCGAATCCTGCTGCTCTTGTCTCTCTCATCAATGTTCTTCTCAGTGTCTCTCTGGGTCTTCCTCTTTTTCTCTTACCTGTTGTTTCCCATATGAGGGCTTGCTTTGCTATTCGGTTATTATCTCTTCTCATCACATGTCCATCGTCTTTTCTTTATTACTGAAGATATCACTGGTTGATTGGCGATTTCTCTAATTTCTTCGTTTGTTTTGAATTCGTTCCACACTATACCAAGTATATTCCTTAGACATTTATTTTCGAATGCGTTCAACTTTGACCTTCCGGTGTCATGGCGGCTTCGTGTAGTCGATTTTTATAATTCGGCTCTTGCTGATATATTTAAATGATTTACGCGACAGTCTAGTTGTGAAATTATGTGTTGCTATTCTCCCGTT
Source organism: Megaustenia siamemsis (assembly GCA_032433765.1). Classification (NCBI taxonomy): domain Eukaryota; kingdom Metazoa; phylum Mollusca; class Gastropoda; order Stylommatophora; family Ariophantidae; genus Megaustenia; species Megaustenia siamemsis. Next base: position 20,131,982 of record JAVIAB010000102.1, read on the forward strand.
TGGTGTATGTTTTACTTCTAACGTGGGGATGGACTGTGATTGCCGATATTTAAGTGGAATATGATTTATTCTTCTTTGTGTTGTGTGTTCGCGGTTCGATAGGCAAGCACATGGTTTGACAAAAATGTCAACGGAAAAACGGGTATGTTCAACCCTTACGTGAAAAGTCTGTGACGGTGGATGGAGGCGGAGGAATCAAGAATGATCAACGGCCCAGAAAGCGAAAACAGCAAAGTGTGTGGTACACAAGAGGCATGTTCAGAACACGAAAGACGAACATGGCTGACCACCGTGAAAGAGATTGGAGCCTCATCACGTACCAATCCAGAGGAAGCCATGGAGAGTCAGAGTCGGAGAAATTCGAACTTATGTCGGAGGAAAGATCTTAAAATAAGTACTTGGAATGTTAGGACTCTATATCAACAAGGGAAATTGGAAAATCTAATTCAAGAAGCAGAACGAATAAATATAGATATTTTAGGCATATCAGAGACTAGATGGAAGGAATGTGGGTACATTGAAGACGAAAAATATACATTTATATACTCAGGAAACACAACAGAACATCAAAGAGGGGTAGGAATACTGATAAAAAGAGAGCTACAAAAATATATAAGTACCCACTGGACATACAGTGATAGGATTATACTACTCAAGTTGAAAGCAAAACCATTCGACATAGCAATAATACAGACATATGCACCTACTCAAGACTACACAGATGAACAAATAGAGGCATACTATGAAGACCTAAATAAAGTTATGAAGCAAGTGAAATCTTCAGACATCTTGATTGTAATGGGTGACATGAACGCTAAAGTAGGAAAAGGTAGATATAAGACAATTATAGGAAATCATGGTTTAGGAAAAAGAAATGACAGAGGAGAAAGATTAATACAATTCTGTGAAGAAAACAGGCTGATAATATGTAACACCTACTTTGAGCAAGAGAAAAGGAAACTATACACATGGAAAAGCCCTGGAGATAGGAAGAGGAATCAAATAGATTACATAATGATAAAAGAAAGGTTCCGTAACAGCGTAAAGAAAGCCAAAACCTACCCAGGAGCAGATATTAATTCTGATCACAATCCTGTAATGATTAAAATGAAAATCAAACTAAAGAGAAACAAGCAAAAGTCTAATTCATCAACAATACCACTAGATATAACAGCTTTAAATGAAAAAGATATTAAAGATACCTATACAATACAAGTAAAGAACACATACCAGAAGCTGCTAGAGGAAGGAATTGAACAATACAGAAGAGAAAATCCTGATGAAAAAGTAACAACCAAATGGCAATGCATAAAGAAAAGCATACAAAAAGCCTGCGACACCTTACCCAAAAGAGAAAAGAACAAAAAACAAAAATGGATAACTAACACCATCTTAGAAAAAATGGAAGAAAGGAGACAAGCGAAGAACACTGCCCAATACAATAAAATAGATAATGAGATACGCAAAATGTGCAAAAAGGCAAAAGAAGACTGGCTCAGCCAAAAATGTAGAGAAATAGAAACTATGGAAAGCAAACAAGACCTAAGAGGAATGCACACAGAAATAAAGAGAATGACTAATAAAAATAAAAAAGCCACAGAAGGTGGATGCATTGCAGACAAAAAAGGAAAAATGCTAACAGACAATAAGGATATCATAGATAGATGGCAGGAATATATAACAGAACTATTTCATGATCAAAGGGACAAGAAACCAGTTATAAAATGTACATCAGGCTATAAAATCTTAAAATCTGAGGTGGAAAAAGCTATAAAAACAATGAAAAGGGGAAAAGCAGCAGGACCTGAAAGCATACAGATAGAGATGATACAGGCACTTGAAGATTTTGGCATTGAAGTGATTACAGACATATGCAACGACATATACCACACAGGATACATACCAAATGAACTAAAAACATCAACTTTCATTGCATTGCCTAAAAAGAATGGTGCAGTTGAATGCAGTGACTTTAGAACAATAAGCCTAATGAGCCATGTTACAAAAATCTTGCTAAAAGTTATACAAGGAAGGATTCAGAATAAAATCAATACTGAATTAGATGAGCAGCAATTTGGATTTAGGAAAAATAGCGGGACAAAAGAAGCCATATTCTGCATGAGAACATTAATCGAAAAATACACAGAAGTAAACAAACCAATATATGCCTGCTTCATAGACTACACCAAAGCTTTTGATAGAGTACACCACAAACAACTTATAGAATGCCTAAAAGAGATACATCTAGATGACATGGATATACGACTAATATGCAATCTATACTGGGAGCAAACAGCAATAATAAAATATAACAAAGAATTCTCTACACCCATTGATATAAAAAGAGGAGTAAGACAAGGATGCATCCTATCACCAAGCTTGTTCAATCTATACACTGAGCAAATCTTTAAAAACATCATAGAGATGCCAGGCCTACAAATTAATGGAAAGATAATCAATAACCTAAGATATGCTGACGATACCGTACTACTAGCAGAAAATCCTAAAGACCTACAACAATTACTTAATGAAATAAACACGACAAGCAAAAAATATGGACTAGATATGAATATCAAAAAGACTAAAACTATGATCATAAACAAAGAAAATACTCAAAACCCACAAGTGAATATCAAAATTGAAGGAATAGACCTTGAGACAGTTCAGAACTATAACTACCTTGGACATACTATAACCAGTGATGGAAAATGTACAACTGAAATAAACAAAAGAATAGGAATGGCAAAAAGTAATTTTAATGTCATGAAGGACATACTAACATCAAAACAAATAACACCAGAGCTAAAACTAAGAATAGCAAAATGTTACATCTTCTCAATATTCCTATATGGTGCTGAAACATGGACATTAGACAAGAAAACAGAACAGAGAATTGAAGCCTTTGAAATGTGGATATATAGAAGAATAGGTAGAATTGGATGGAAGGAAAAGAAAACAAACGACAAAGTCTTAAAACAACTAAAAATGAAAAGAGAACTTCTGAACACAATTAGAACAAGACAAATGCGATTCTTAGGCCATGTTAAAAGACACAACAGCCTACTGAAAGTGATCCTGGAGGGGAAAATACAAGGTAAAAGAGGCAGAGGCAGACCAAGATTAACATGGACGAGTAACATCAAAAGATGGACAAACCAACCGATGACAACCTGCACCATCAAAGCAAGAGATAGAGCAAAATGGCGCTCCATGGTAGCCAACCTTCGTTGCGGAGACGGCACTCAATGATGATGATGTTCAACTTTGTTTCTATATCTCTTGTTGTTTTCCAGCTTTCACACGCATATATAAGGGTTGATAGTAAATTTGATTTGAATAGTCTAAGTTTTGTGTTTGTGCTGAACTTTTCACTTTGTTGTCTAATTCTTTGTATGTTGCTTTTGCCAGAACCTTTCCAAGATATGTCTTTACATTAGTCATGGCTCTCTTCGCTTTTCTTTCTTTGATGTATTTCCCTGTGGTGTTTGAGATCCAAGCTCGTTTTTCCATTTTCTTCAGCCCAGCACTTGTTTCTGCAGGTGTCATTATTATTTTGCTCTGTGCGTCTCACATTTCATTGATATCTAAATCTATTTCACTGAGTGCTGTATAACAGTTACTTAGCTCTATGTTAAACTTTTCCTTTATGGCTTCATCTTTTGATTTATGACTATCAATTTTATGTGTAGTTAACCTCTTCTGTTGTCTTCTAAATTTTAATCTTAGTTTCCCAATGCACAGGTTGTGGTCACTATTAACATCAGCACCTCTGTATGCTCTTACATCTATTAATGATGATCTGAATTGTTGTTTAATACATCATCATCATCATTGAGTGCCGTCTCCGCAACGAATGTTGGCTACCATGGAGCGCCATTCTGCTCTATCTCTTGCTTTGATGGTGCAGGTTGTCATCGGCTGATTTGTCCATCTTTTGATGTTACTTGTCCATGTTAATCTTGGTCTGCCTCTGCCTCTTTTACCTTGTATTTTCCCCTCCAGGATTACTTTCAGTAGGCTGTTGTGTCTTTTAACATGGCCCAAGAATCGCATCTGTCTTGTTCTAATTGTGTTCAGTAGTTCTCTTTTCATTTTTAGTTGTTTTAAGACTTCATCGTTTGTTTTCTTTTCCTTCCATCCAATTCTACCTATTCTTCTATATATCCACATTTCAAAGGCTTCAATTCTCTGTTCTGTTTTCTTGTCTAATGTCCATGTTTCAGCACCATATAGGAATATTTTGATAAGATGTAACATTTTGCTGTTCTTAGTTTTAGCCCTGGTGTTATTTGTTTTGATGTTAGTATGTCCTTCATGACATTAAAATTACTTTTTGCCATTCCTATTCTTTAGTTTATTTCAGTTGTACATTTTCCATACATAGGTTTAATACATATGTGGTCAATTTGATTTGAGGTTCTATTATCAGGAGATATCCATGTTGTTTTGTGAATATTTTTGTGTGGAAATAATGCCCCACCTATAACTAAATTTTCTATGAAACATAATTCTATTAATCTTTCTCCATTCTGACTTGTAATCATACCCTTCTCTCCCCATTACATGTTCCACTCGGGCCTTGTCTTTTCCCACTTTGGCGTTGAAATCTCCCATCACAATTAAAAGATCGTGTTTGGGTATTTTGTTTATAAGTTGTTGTAGTTGGTTATAAAAATTGTCCTTAACATCATCATCAGCTTCGTTTGTAGGCGCATAACATTGAACAATTGAAAGTCTTCCATGTTTTGTTTTGTAGCGTGTTCGTATCAGACGGCTATTTACCGGTTCCCATTCTAATAAACTTCTTGCAGCTATATGATCTGAGTATATGTCTGTCATCATTATGCCTACTCCTTCACTGTGTTTTCCATCTTGCCTTCCAGAAAAAAACTACTATTTTATTATCAACAGATTTCCTACCTGTTCCAAGCCAGCGCATTTCGCTTAACCCTAAAATATCTAGATCGTATCTGTCCATCTCGCTCGCGACCTGTGCATGTTTCGTCGGAGCGGCCATTGTTCGTACATTCCAGAATCCGTGAGAATCCTATTTTTGTTGTTGCTTTAGGGCCGAAAAAACTATCACTACTACCTACCGCTAATTTACACATTCTGTATCAGGTCTACGTTTCATTAACAACATCGTTTTTACGATAGCGGCTTGTTAAACCTCTGATCAACGGTTCTATACCAAGCCGGATAATTTTTTTCATACCTGGTCATAAATATTTTTATCTCACACATTGTTTCTCTAACTCTGCCTAGCTCAATGACTCTACCTCTACCCATTGCCCCCTTACATATAATTAAGAGCAGTAGTTTCCAACCCATGAATCACAAAATGTTTTCTGTGGGATCGCTGGGCAGCTGTACGCCACAGTTAAGTTAACTCTATAGATTTACATAAGCCTGAGGCTGAGACAGAATTTCAAAAAAATTTCCAACCAGCATGACATTTTCAGCTTTGTGAGCAGTGGCGGTTGTAGGTAGAGAGACGTCAGCAGTCTTATTTTAATTTCGTTATCTGGACATCTGAGCTGAGATATATATCGCCGGAATAGTCTCAAGGATCGCCGTTATAACCTGCTTTGTTCAATATATACACTGCCAATGTAGCACAACTGAATAGTGTCTGACCTGGTCGCACCCTCGCCTTTGCAGATGACATGAGGTAAGTACACGGTCGCGATAGAGCAGAAAGGGCTAGGCAATTACAGGACAGCATAGATCAGATAACCACTTGGGGCAATAACTACAAAACACTCATTAACCCAAACAAGGCTTCTGTAAGGGTGTTCGCTAAACAGTAGAATAGTTAAATACACCCTCCCAGTCCTGCAATGGTCCAAACATCATGAGGAGTTTGACTATTAGGCATCTTGGAACAGCATTTGATAGGTCCCTTTCTTTCAATCAACACATGAGCAATGTCATTCAAAAGGCAAGGAGGAGAGGTGTCAGCACAATTAAGATGGTGGATACATCTATCTGTTCAAACATGACTGATTCATGGCAAGTACTGTTATTATTGAATATGCTAATTATGGACATTAACTGATTCACAACTATATGCAAATAAAACAGGATGAAAATGATACAGAACGACGTAATGCACATCACTCTTATGTGCACAAAAGACACAGCATGTAGAGCTATGCATTTTCTCCATGGTAAACAGGACAAAATGTGCAGAGTATGTGCTGCCTCTGAATCAGTGCTGAGACACAGCATGCACTTGAGAATTCTTCTGAAGGTTATATACACAGATGGGTCTGTTGCTTAACACAGGCAAAACCCATGGACCTTGAAAGCTCAGTCTGTTTAGAGAATTGTCAAGAAGACAGCTGTGTATTTTCATTAGCTACAAGAAGTTTGACGGTGGAGGTCATGGCAGTAACAAAAGGCTGGAGACAGACATTTACCTAGGTATGTTTACTTAATGAGTATGTTCAGAAAGATCAAAATTTGCTAGATTTCTCTCTCTCTCTCTGTGATCAGGTTAAGTGTGTTGATCGCCCCCACTAGCAGAACATCACAATTAGAGTCCGCCAGATCCACTCTGATTGAACACCCATTAAAACGTTGCACTGTGTTCTGCGCCAGTGGCCCAGTGCATCCGATTTCAGCCAGCATTTTATTCAGGTTTGCATTCCTTAGCCTTTGATTGTCCTAATCTTATTTGCTAGATTTGAAGTCAATGATAGGAGTCCTTGACGAGGTTAGAGCTGACGATAGAATCTGCTTAATTTCTGTGCCAGGGCACTCTGGTGTAAGTGGAAATAAACAAGCAGATATGCTTGCTGGCATGACTTTTCTAGAAAGTGAATGAGAAATGGATCAGACTGATGTTTTAAATGATCTTAAAGAGACAAGATGAGTAAATCATTCATGCATTGAATATCTCTCTCTCTCTGCGATCAAGACTCAATCAGAGTAGGATTCCAGACTCTCTCATGAAGTCAGCTGTCTGTTTAAGCGAATCGATTGCCCCATATAGTTTTTCTTCCAGGGAGGTGGGCGTGGACCACATTGCTCTTCTCCGGTCTGTGTACTGGGGGAAATCCTGTTGAACATGTTTTGTAGTCATATTGTCCAGTGTACAGTGGCATAGGCTGGTTGTACCTATTTTGAATTTGGTGAACATGTGATTTCTCATTCTATTGTGGCCAGTGCCTAGGCGAAGTATGATGACTTGATCCCTCCTTGATTGTTGGTGGTACCCGTCACTCTCGTTATGCTTTGGGTGTTCTCGTTTCCATTTTTCATGATACTGACCCTTGAGGATGGATTTGGCTTCATCATAACTGAGCGGATGGTTCTCTTGTGGTAATCTCCCTCCCTCTTTAGCTAATTTGTCTGCACATTCGTCCCCGTCTATATTACAGTGTGATGGTATCCACTGAATGGCTACTCTGTGGAAATTATTGCATAGTTGGTCCAGGGTTGTTCTCAAGTCATTTAGTTCATTGTTCTTGGAGCTTTTTAGAGCTGATAATACTGACAGTGAGTGCATCAGTCAGAATCACCAATTTATTGTGCATGTTATTGTTGTGTTGAGTAGCCAGTGTTGCAGCATCTCTGATGGCCTCAGTTTCTGCTTTAAAGTTATTTGAGAATTTTCCAGTAGCTATTGACTTGGTGATCTCGTCCTGATTATTCAGCGTCAAGAACACACCTCCCCCTCCATTTATGGTGGCATTTGTAGCAGAGCCATCTGTGTATATGTGGGACCAAGAGTCCTGTGGGTAGGTATCGTGTATGTGTTTTTCTGCTACGTGTTTTCTTTCTGTGTCTGATTGGGTGCCTTTTTTTCATGATTCCTGTTATATTTTCCTTAAGTTCTGGTATTTTATGCTTTCCATGAGGAGACATATCAGATAGGCTCAAGGGTTTCAATATTGTTTGGGAAAGTACTGGGTCTCCAGTAGTTAGTTCAACGGCAATTGCAGCGAAGTTGCTCCTCTTTAGTCGTACAATTTCAGAACCATTTATTCTTTGGTGCATGAGGTGGCTAAATAGCCTTCTATATTTCTCCGCTTGTTGCTATACTTTAGTGACCCGTCTGTCATCTAATGGGTTGTAAACCTGTTACTGTTTCTAGAGTCTTGATAGGTGTATATTTCATAGCACCAGTGATGATACATACGGGCAGCTTGGTTCTGTGTTCTGTTAATTTTGCTAAGGTGTGATTTGGAAGCCATAGCCCAGGCTGTGACTCCATACTCTAGAACTGGTCTGACTCTTCCTACGTATAGTCTTTTCAAAACATTGCTGTCTGCCCCCCAGTCCATTCCTGCCAATTTCTTCATAATATTTATTCGTTTTCTGGCTTTTTTTCTTGCTCTGTCTATCTGATTTTTCCAAGTCATTCTGCGATTCGCGGTGACGCCAAGATATGTTGGGTTTTGGTCAATAGGGAATGTATGGTCTTTTATCTTCAAGTTTGCAGTGAGTGTGTTTCTTGATAGGCTGAAAATTGTATATGTAGTTTTTTTTTCGTTGATTGGTAAGAACCAGGTGTTCATCCATTTTTCAAGTTCACCTAGGGCATCTTGCATCCGGGGTCCAGCCACCGACATACTTTTCTCGCCCATAACACCAGATCATCTGCATATATTGCTGAGTGTATTCTGGGTGGAATGTCCATTACGATGTCATTTATGAAAATATAAAAAAAGTGTTGGGGACAAGACTCTGCCTTGTGGGACACCTTGTTCGATAGAGACCTTCTTACTTAGTTGACCTTGAACTTATATTCTGGCCGTTCTATCCTGAGGGTATTGAGAGACCCAATTGCATAAACGACCCTGGATGCCAAGTCTAAAAAGCTTGTTCTTTAAACCCTCTCGCCAAACCCTATCAAAATCCTTCTCCATGTCGACCCACACTGCCAGTGTGTGTTTCTTTTCTTGTAGAGCATCCTCAATTCCCTGTGCAATGTAGATGACCAGGTCTTCAGTCGATCTGTGCTGACGAAAGCCACTTTGTTGTGGTACGATTTGTTGTTTTGTCTCCAAATGCCACATAAGTCTTCTGATAACCAGCCTTTCCATGAGTTTACTCTGGCAGCTCAGTAGGCTAATTGGTCTATAGCTACTTGGGTCTAGTGGGTCTTTTCCACACTTTAGGATGGGCACCATAATAGCTTCTTTCCAGATTGAAGGCGCATGACCTCTCTTCCAGCTAGCATTTATTATCCTTAGAAGCTGGCTCTTGGCTTTATGTCCCATATTTAGGAGAATTTCGTTGTGAAACAGGGGATAGTAGAGGAGAATGAATGAAACAGAGCATAAATAATAGTGTAGCTGAAACAGGCTATATTAGTAGACAGAAAGGGGATGATAAGCAAAACAAAGCATAAATAAGAGTTTAGCTAAAACAGGCTATAGAAGGGGGGAGATAAGTGGAGATAAAGAGAAGGGACCAAATAAGCATGATTTGGGGTGAACTGTTTTAAGGGAAGTGGGGAGATGAGAAACAGAAGGTGAGTTTTAAGTCAGTTGCATCTTGGCTGTGGTCCTATGCGGGCGGCTGAAGAAATTCAGTCGAGACCGTGGACTTAGAGAGAATGAGTTGACTAGATGGAAGTTAGGTTATTCTTAGGGCAGTAGCCAATAGTTAGGTGTAAGAATTCGAGGATTTTTGTGTTTGTAAAATTAGTAAATGTTCTGTATTAGATGTTAGAATAAGATATATGTTGAGAGCAGTGGATAAGGTTAGATTGCTTGGTCTGCAACACAACTGATTATGAATCAGAGCAGTCAACGCAGTAATCTTGTTGGACAATTGTAATTAGCTCCTACCATGAAGAATTGTCCTGTGTGTTACCGGGGTCTCATTATGAGTAAAGAATAGTGACACTGTGACCTTCCAAGCATGTCGTAAGAGGCGACTAAGGAGGTTGATCGATGGCTTGACAAGCTGTCATTGTAAAAACTATTGTTATGGAAACAGAGCCATAGATTTTAGAAGCAGTGATCTCTGCAATATGTGCCATTTTGGCACGCTAGGTTTCTGTTTTTGAGTTTGTGGTTCTGCCCTATGTGCCGTCTTCGGCTCGAAAGGACAATAGAGATAGATAGATGAAGAATTAGATAGGTAGAGAGAGCATATGTTGAGTGCAGCGGATGAAGCTAGGGTTGCTTTATCTGAAATAACCTGATTATGAATCAGAGCAGTCAACGCAATGAATCTGGTGGAGATGTGGAATTTCTCCAACAATAGACGACTTTGAGGAAGTCGTGGCAGAAAACAACCCAGGTTCGAATCCTGGTCACGGCACCAATGTAACACTATATATATATATATATAACAACAACGACAGGCAGGGCTACACTTGATATAACTCTTCCACTTGTATGACAGAGCACCTTATGCCTGTTTATGCTCTCCTTAAATGACGACAGTCAATAATAACATTCCGTGACATCATCACGGATTCCTCGTATCACGAGTCCGAAGTTACCACAGGTGCATCTGCACGATGAGCATGACTCGTGATACTGTCAATGGCTGGATCTTCTCGGAAAATTTCTCACTGCTGGATGGAGTAACAACCCCTCTCTTGATCATTTCTCCTTTGACGTGTCGTTACTCCTTTGGACTTGTGTGCTCGCCCTGTTACCGCTGTTCTCTTCAAGTCGTCATGATCTGTAATTTTGTACTTCACGTTGTGTTGTGTTACTTCTCCGCAACTTATCCCCGCTCGTTCACTCGCTGGATCATTGCATAACTAAACTGCTTGAATGACTTAACAACAGTTCAATTGAACACAAAAACATCTTTAATTACAAGCGCATGTCCGGAGCATACAGAACATTTACAGTTTGACAAAACATACGTTAACATCAAGAATATGTGCAAACCTCATGGTTTTCGTAGCACTCTTCCCTGAGGTTCCCGACTATGGGAGTGATCAACCTGACCACCGAAAATCAATTTCATAGCAACGCTATTCATAACTTGACAAGTCTCTATGGAAGTCTTTCTCGACGTTCCTTATGGTGTATGTGATTACTCATGATCACTTAAATAAATCAAATATTCATAGCAACACTATTCATATCTTGGCAAGTCTCTATGGAAGTCTTTCTCGACGTTCCTTTTGGTGCATGCGATTACTCATGATCACTAAGTCAATTGTTCATGGTACAAGCTAATTCATAGCTTAACAAGTCTCTATGGAAGTCTTTCTCGACGTTCCTTATGGTACATGCGATCACTCATGATCACTAAAGTCAATTGTTCATGGTACAAGCTAATTCATAGCTTAACAAGTCTCTCTGAAATCTCTATATGGATTCCCACGTATGTGCAATCAAACATGATCACAAAAACAGTCACTTTTACATGGTAGAAGCTAAACACAGCTTCTCAGGTTTTCTGCCACGACTTCCTCAAGTCGTCTATTGTTGGAGAAATTCCACATCTCCACCAGATTCATTGCATTGACTGCTCTGATTCATAATCAGGTTATTTCAGATAAAGCAACCCTAGCTTCATCCGCTGCACTCAACATATGCTCTCTCTACCTATCTAATTCTTCATGGTAGGAGCTAATTACAATTGTCCAACAAGATTACTGCGTTGACTGCTCTGATTCATAATCAGTTGTGTTGCAGACCAAGCAATCTAACCTTATCCACTGCTCTCAACGTATATCTTATTCTAACATCTAATACAGAACATTTACTAATTTTACAAACACAAAAATCCTCGAATTCTTACAACTATTGGCTACTGCCCTAAGAATAACCTAACTTCCATCTAGTCAACTCATTCTCTCTAAGTCCACGGTCTCGACTGAATTTCTTCAGCCGCCCGCATAGGACCACAGCCAAGATGCAACTGACTTAAAACTCACCTTCTGTTTCTCATCTCCCCACTTCCCTGAAAACAGTTCACCCCAAATTATGCTTATTTGATCCCTTCTCTTTATCTCCACTTATCTCCCCCCTTCTATAGCCTGTTTCAGCTAAACTCTTATTTATGCTTTGTTTTGCTTATCATCCCCTTTCTGTCTACTAATATAGCCTGTTTCAGCTACACTATTATTTATGCTCTGTTTCATTCATTCTCCTCTCCTATCCCCTGTTTCAGTTGGAGATTCCATCTTTACCAGGGGAACTTTTGAGCTTCAATCCTTTGAGGGCAACATCTAATTCAGTTGGGGTAAAGATGGTCATCTGATGCTCTTCTGGTGCTGAAGGCATGTGTTTTGCATCTTGGTTTTCCCGTCTTGCAGCTTTCTGTTTGTCTATTGGAATGTTTATTCTACTAATGTTTTTGTAAGACTCTATCAGTAGATTTGCTGCTCTTTTGCCTGTGAGGATGTTCTGATTGTGTGCTAATGATATTGGAGGTCGGCAATTGTTTTCGTCGCTCAGAGCTTTCGCAAGTTTCCATAGTTTATTACCATTTTTGTCTAGATTGAGGCTCTCTGTTTTGTCTATCCAGCTCTGTCTTGCTGATATCATGATCTCACGTCTGTATTTGGCCGAGGCTGCTTTGCAATGTTTCTCTCTGTGCTGTGTGATGTTTCAGCTAGTTCTCTGGCAGAGTCCAGTTCCTCTTCTAGTCTTTGTATTTCCTTGCTCCAGTATGCCTTGCAGTTTCTTCTTGCTCCTCTAGGAATGGATTCTTCAGCAGCTCTCAGGATTCCATTTGTTAACCGCTCTATCATATTATTGACCTTCTTTTCGTGGGTGTTGATAGGCGCAGTATATGCATCAGTGAGCCTGGCAAACTTTGCCCAATCTGCTCTCTTATAGTTCCAGCGGGGAAGAGGTATTTGCAACTCCTGTTTGTGAGCAAGATCCACTGAAAGTTTGACTGGTCTATGATCACTATCTCCAAGTTGGTTCAGCACTTTTCGGGTTATTTTGATAGATATGTCTCCAGTTGCAAATGCTAGGTCGGGAGTCGAAGTTGTTTTCCATCTTCTTGAGTAGAAGGTTGGGGGGTCCTCCCTAGAGTTTATGAGGAATAGGTTGTTGTCTATTTCCCATTCTTCCACTTCTTCACCTCGAACATTGGACTCCTTATATCCCCATCTTTCAGAGTGGCTGTTAAAGTCTCCTACTACCAGACACTTTGATGGTGTTATTTCCATTGACTCCAGCTTCAGTAATTTGTCATTTGGACAGTGTATATTAAATATCCTTATACTAGCGGAGTTAATGTATAGGTCTGTACCAATGATCCTTGCCTCTCCGTTTGTGACTACATCTATCAGTTTTGCTGGGACGGAATTTTTAATAAGTATAAGAATTCCACCCTTGTGACCTTCCCTGTCTTGTCTAAATGTTTGGTTGCCCCTGATCATAAATCTGTGCTGAGGATTAAGATGAGTTTCCTGGATGCAGGCAACGTCTATCTCCTCCTCTACTAGTCTGATTGTTAGAGCTTGTTTTTTGCGATATATGCCCTCCACATTCCAGTGTATTATATTCAGCTGTTTCTTGAAGCCTTTCCGGTCAGCGGTAGTTTCTATCATAATTAGAGTCTGTTAGATCCAGTCTGATTGATTACTTGTTAAAACGTTGCACTGTGTTCTGCGCCAGTGGCCCAGTGTATCTGATTTCAGCCAGCATTTTATTCAGGTTTGCTTTCCTTAGCCTTTGATTGTCCCCAATCTTCCTGCAAGGCAGCAGATTGTCTATTCTGAAGGGGGATTCTGCCCTTAGATGGTCGGCCCTTCCAGGCTTACAAGCACCATCTGCCCAAGCTTGATGTAGTAATTAGTTAATCAGAGCTTTTGCAAAGAAGGTCAAAGAAGGTGTTGATCTCCTCCTGCGTTAGTGGACGCATGGTTGTTTACTAATATAGTTCATTTAAGGTTACAACTTGTCTGGTGAAACAATCTGTTACAACTGGTCTGATAAAACAATCGGTTACAACTTGTCTGGTGAAACAATCTGTTACAACTAGTCTGATAAAACAATCGGTTGCAACTTGTCTGGTGAAACAATCAGTTACAACTTGTCTGATGAAACATTCAGTTACAACTTGTCTGATGAAACAATCAGTTACAAATTGTCTGGTGAAACAATCATTTACAACTTGTCTGGTGAAACAATCGGTTACAACTTGTCTGGTGAAACATTGTGCTAGTAAAAGCTAAACTATAACGGCTGCCGTTGAGAATAAACAAAATTCTGCAAATTTAGATCTTGGCCGTTGGGCTTTGTTCAAACGTAAACAAGCGTCCATCTTGGTGCGTCTCCATGCATTGGATATGAATCTACATACAACCTCCATGAGGGTCTGTGTGGTATCAAGATAAGACATTGGCCTCTAGACAAGAAGGACCTCAGCACAGGAGTTCTGGAAAAATGGCAGGACTGAAGGGCTGTTTATCAAATGTCCATCTAAAATAATTATTTCTTTGAAATGAAAATGCCATGTGATTTTTTTATCCGAGTGGAAAAATATTAGTGTGATTTTAGTATTTCAGAAGGATAACTCTGTAGCCTGTGGTGTCACAGTGTATACCCTTTCCCCATGTTTCTACATCGTGAGTGCAGTTGCAGCAGATGGCAACCTATCACCACAATGTGCTGTGTTCTTTTCTTTTCTTTCATTCTTCTTTAGTTTTTTCTCCTTTTATTGTCTTATTTCTTTCTCTCAGAGCACTCTCTCACTAATGATAGTAAGGCAGAGGTGTAGCAGTGATTATAAGGTGTATGACAAACAGTTGGTAGGGTAGAAGTCAGGAGGAAAGTGAGAAGAGGTAACTAAAATAGAAACATTGAGCCCACGGGGAAGGTGATAAGAAGTAAAGAATATAGAAACATCGAGTCTCACAGGGAAAGTAAGACGCAATTAGGAGTGGGGCAGAAATGTAAAATGGTGTATGATTGGTTGGAAAGGAGGAAGTTAGGAAAAATGATAAGTTAGAAGGTCAGTATAGAGGGGACCGGTACTCAATGCGGACGGTTGTCTTGGGGCGAACCGGTACCGTGAGTGGTAACCAGGTTGGTTACACGAAACAGTGTTGTAGTGTTATTCAGTTTTGTGTTTGACAGCTGAGAGGAACGGACCTTGCACATTTATCAATGTTAAGTAAACTTGTGTTACCATTATAGACACCACTAGTTGTAGTTGTGAAACTCATAATGTAGCGGGGAGAGGTTTTTATGAGCGTGATGTTTGATTGCTTGATTGACTTCTGAGCGATTCTTTGCGGATCTTTGAACAGATCGCCAGCTGGTTGTTGTTTATTCGATCAGCTGTTAGCTTGAGATCATATTAGTGTGACCTCTCTGGAATGCTATGGCTGTGTTCCTGCCCCCCAGCGTTAGGCTCGCGTTTGTAATCAGGTCACATACACATCCCCGGACTATTTGATTCTTATTAGCTTGACCCTTGCTCGGTCTGGTAGTACTTCTGGTTCATAAAGATGACCGTTGCGTTGTGTTCCGCGACAACTTTACTGGTGGTCTGGTTCGTGACACTTAGGCTAGATAATGAAACTGTATAACACAGAACAACACCTTTTGTTGGTAAATTAGCTGGCTTTTATTCATGCCACTTCAGACTCTCGATACATATGTAATGTCAGGACCACACTTGCATCACACTCTAGGCACTAAATTACATTGAGACGCTCCCATCGAGCGCCTCCAATACGCTAATTACTATCTATTGGTCTATTCTGTCGTCTGCCTGTTGATCATGATAGGTCTTGACCATTCTACTCACAACTATGCTATATCACTGCTAACTCTATTAGTTGGTGTTAGCCTCTCTATGGCCCGACTGGCTGCTAAGAAGCGTGTGTGCCCTATGAATAACTTCTCTCAATCTGACTAATAATCAATGACTAACCATTCCTGACTAACCATTCCAGACTCTCTAGCATTTCCTGACCAACAATTCATCCTCACTGACCTATGTTGTGTGTCTACCCTTAAATTCGGCTTCTCCATCCAATCAGCATCTTCCTGCCCACGTACGTCTGACCACCCACTCACTTATGGACATGGCCTTCATGTTTTTGCATGTTAATTTCGACCTCTTTATTACACCCCCGCGTCTGTCTGTCTGTCTAGTTCCCTTGACCTTGTTCTACTTTTGGACCTGGCCTCTGTTTATTTAATTCTCTCCTTTTCCACCTACGCATCTCTTTGTTCGTTCACTTCTTAAAGATGGCCTTGATACTCCGCACGTGTTTCTCCTGACCCATCCTCTCTATTGTGTCGTCTTCTTTATGTGTTTTTCCTTGACCTATCTTTACACATTTTGTCTCGCCTATTCGCCCCCTCACTTCCGGATCGTTCTTTCTGACCTGCTCTCTATTTTCTCCTTCACTCTCTCTTTCTATCCTTTTCTTCCTCCTCGTCTACAATAAGCAATGGACAATTTATGTGATAGTGAGCGAGTTAGCTCTCACATAGCTCCACAACTTTCGATCTCAACAGTTATTTATCCTTTCTGTTGTTGACCTTCTGCCAAGCCTCTCTCTTAAGCTGTCTGTTACCATTTCTCTTTGCTTCCCTCTAACTCTTCAACCTCAATTTCCCCAGTTGTCACAATATATTCCAGCTATTCCCTTCTCATTACATAGCCAAAAAATTAGGATTGTTTCTTCCTAATATTGGATATCAGCTCTCTTTTTGCTTTGGCCTCTTTCAGAACTGGCGATTCTTGATTGTACAATGATTCTCCATTAAGGGATACAAAATCTTTAGACAGGATTGAGAAGACAGACCTAAGAGAGGGGTCCTAAATGCTATCAAGAACCACATCCCAGCCTGGAAAACTAAAAGATCTCAACTGCATAACACAGAATACATAATACCAGCCTAAAAACAAGACCAAAGACCTCACCACATGCATCATTTATTCACCCCCCTAACAAAGGTATTCATCTGAAAAGCATTAAGTCAAACAATAAAAACTGGATAATCGTTGAAATCTCTTCAACAGACACTCCTGAGTTGTGGGTATCCAGACCTTAATGTAAAGGGTGAGGAGGTAGAAAGAGAACAATCTTGTCATACAAAACAAACCTGAAAATAAACATTCATATTACTCTAGGTCCTGGTGAACCACATGCAACCCAAATCTTGCCATTTCAACTGAAAAACATGGAGAAGATTGCAAGTTAAAATGTTCTCCAACAAATGGTAGATAGTAATCTTAGACTTGTACACATCATCTTGAAAAGACCCAAGTTCACACATGAAATCAACCTCCCTCGCAGCTGGAGCTAATAAGAAAGCAAATTGGAACCTCTTTAATTCACAAACCGACTGATTTTGATGAAAACAAAAAAAACCCAGCAAAAATAGTTACTGCTATTACAATGGATGGAGCACCTACAATGATAGGCAACACAAATGGGTTTGTTGCCTTGTGTAAAAAAGATGAATTTTCCCAACTTCATGTCCTTCCACTGCATCCTTCATCAAGAAGCACTTTGTGCGAAGGTTCTTCCCTTTGGACCAGTCGTGAATGTTGTTACAATAATTGTTAACTCAATTCAAGTGACTCCGCTACAACATCGACTATTTAAGTTTCTGTTGGAAGATGCCGATGACAAAACGACTGATCTGATCTTGCACACAGAGAAAATCAAGGATCTTTCTTATATGACTGGATCTGTCAACTCCATGGTCTGTCACAGTTCTGTCACATGGTGGCAGAACTGTTCCCTTTTACTGCCTGTTTAGCATTAGAATCAAGTATTCACACAAAAATAATCCTTGGAAAAGTCCTAGGAATTACAAGGCTTTGCCAAAGATTAAAAGCTGGAGAACACAAACAAAATAGACAACAAGACTTCCGTTTCCAAAATGTTGCAACTAGTTCACGTTCTCTCGATCGCTGCAGAAGTTGCATTTGGGGTCTGATTAATTTCGGCTCTCCATTGCAATTTTCTGCATTAAAGTCAAAATGATGATCTACTTAACACATCTGCGCCGATGAAGCGGAGTAGTATACACGGCAATATTCCGTTTTGAAAAATCAAGTGTTGTGAATGCGACCTTTCACCATCTGCGGTTTACATCACATTGAGTGCTGTTCAATGACCTTTGTTGGAATTGTTTGACGCAAGTAATTTACATGTTACAACTCATTAATGTGGATTGCTCCATCAAGTCAGCCGAAGTTTTATCTCTTTAGGGAATTTGCACTGTGTTTTGTTCATTGTAGGCTGCATTCACTAGAGTAATCAGGAATCTATGGGCACAGCCATTGTTGTATGTGCTACGTCATCATAATGGCTCATTGTATATCCCTAGACCGGCCATATGCTAATCTTACAGTCTGTTGTTTGATGTGCGACGGGGATAATCCGAAGACTGTGCTTTATATGTTCGGAATTGGAGTCAAAAATGACGTCCTAACATCATCTAGCCCTATACATTTTAAAAAATATGACGATCATCATTTTCAGGAGGATGTGAACTTCCGGTCAATATGGCGGATAGGTGGCAGGAACCATTGAAGGCTATATATGAAAGTGTTCCTTGTTGCAGTTTCCTCATATTCCACGTCCGGCTTGTTGCAGGAGCTACTGAGTTAGGTGCTCTGTGTACATCATGAGCTGTGTGTTTCATCCGTTTTGATCATGTTTCGATATTCCAATTGTTTACAATGAATTATAATATCGTATGACAGGGAACAGTTGGCTGTGTTCACTTTCTGTGCAGTTTCGCCTTATGTCTTTTGACGTGTGCTGAGACTGCTACTAAGGGGACTACAGTTACCTTTCTTTGTTTGGGAGATTGTTGTAGATTATTAATTCGGATGATTCCACTGGCACGAGCGGTTGAGCAATTATGGATTTTAATTTGTTTGCAGTGATACCGGGGCCTTCTATAACCAAAAAACCAAAGACAGCAGGAATATTTCATTAAAAGAAAAACAAAAAGTGCTATGCAGGAAGCCAAAGAAGACTGGTAAATGAACACAGAACTGCAGTTTTCAGACACACCAGGCAAAGGGATACTGAGGAGGGGACCTGAACACTAATGGAGTTGTCCAATGTACATACAGTGAGGATTATCTGTCAACCAATTAACTAACTTTTGTAGATCCATTCATTATAAAAGAAAAGAAAACTTTCTCATATCTCTTGTAACTGCTTACCTCATCTGGGTCATTCCATGCACCAGGCTTCGCATAATAGCTGAAGTTGCCAACATTGTCTCCATAAAAGTCAATAACTGAGAGTACACTATCCCATGAGTCTGATATATCATCAAAATTTCTCCAAAGGTTGCATGTCTTGGAAATCACTTCATAGCTGGACTAAAAAACATATAAAAAATAACAACAAATATGCTAAAAATATCATAACTATGTGCAAATTAACTATATGATAAATCTATCTATTGTTCTTTCAAGTCAAAGATGGAACACTTGGCAGAAATTAACAATTCTTCAAGTTCAATGGTCTTTGCTGTTATTCATCATACATGCACAGGACCTGCAGTGAATTTTGCTCTTGCCAGGTGTTGCTATTATGGGCGAATCTCTCAATCTCTGTAAGAGATCTGATGCCTGCTGTATTGTCTCTCATATCAGTGTTTTTTAGGCTTGGACACTTTTTCTTTTGCCAGCTGTTTCCCATATGAGGTCTTCACCTTTACTTTGTGAAAGGTATGAAAAAATGTGATTCTCATGTTACCTCTTCTCATCATATGGATGACATGTGTCCAACCTTTTATCTTGATTATATATTATATATTATTGGATGCATGGCCATTTTTCTTATTTCTACACTAATCTTGAGTTCATTCCATGGTATACAAAACATTTTCCTGAGACATCTAATTTATTTTCTTTTCTTGTTGTTTTCCAGCTCTCACATGCATAAGTAAATGATAGATAGTACATTAGATTATAAAAACCCTAAGCTTTATTTTTGTACTTAGTTTCTTCTTCTTTTGCTTTCGTCCACTAAGGTTTATCTTTTCAATTAATTCGGTTGTCTTTAACAGCTCCTGTAAGGGGCCTTAAAGTTTTGTATTTAATGCAAATCTATCTGGCCAGTGTGCATCTCAAAATATTGTTCTGGCTACACTCTTGTTGTATGTGTGATGCAGTGTGTGGTTCACATGTTAGTGTTTTCAATCTTGAACTTTGTGTGCATGTGGTTTTGAAGTAGATTGTACCCTGTTCTTAGTCGGAAGTTGATGACTTTTTCCTTCCTATAAAGCAGGTGGTATTCTGTTGTATTACGTATGCATATAAGAGCTGGAAAACAACAAGAGACATAGAAACAAAGTTGAACGCATTTGAAAATAAATGTCTAAGGAAAATACTTGGTAGAGCATGAAACGAATTTAAAATAAAGGAGGAAATTAGAGAAATCACCAATCGTACACTAATATCTTCAGTTATCAAGAAAAGACGATGGTCATATGTTGGACATGTGATGAGGAGAGATAATAACTGAATAACAAAGCAAGCCCTCATGTGGGAAACAACAGGTAAGAGGAAAAGAGGCCGACCCAGAGAGACACTGAGAAGAACATTGATCAGAGAGGCAATCTCTGATCTCATTGATCAGAGAACAGGAATCAGCTCCCTCGATGAGATAGAGTCGCATGCACAGAACTGAGACAAATAGTGAGATTTGTTAAAAGATCTTTACAAGGTTTGAAAACTGCTAGAATGAAATTTAGATAAGAGAAAGAGTATATGGGTCTAAACCCTATGGCTCAAAAGGTCGATAGATAGCTTCTGCTGTGGTTTGGTGCTTCTGGCCCTTTTTATCACACTGAGCTCCTGCTGGTCATCATCATCATAAAGTACCATGCCTGCTGGCATAGGTAATCATGCCCCTCCACAACTTTCGCTCTTGACAGTTATTTATCATTTCTGTTGTTCACATTCTACCAAGCCATTCTCTTAAGCTGTCTGGTATCTTTTCTCTTTGCTTCCCTCTACTATCTCTTCATCCCTCAATTTTTCCAGTTGTTACAATATATTCCGGTTGTTCTCTTCTCATTACATGGCCAAAAAATGATGATTGTTTCTTCCTAATATTGGAAATTAGCTCTCTTTTTGCTTTGGCCTCTTTCAGAACGTTTTCATTACTCTTCTTAGCTGTCCATTGTATTCTCAACATTCTTCTGTAAAACCACATTTCTACAGACTCCAGTGATTTCCTTGTCTATTATCAATGATTCTATATAGCAGAGAGCTATAGATGTTCATAAACTTCTCCTTACCACAAGAGGCGGTTCATGTCATTGATACTTATTTTGATTTCCATATTTCCTCAAGGTTTCTGAAAGTCATAAATAGTTGACATTAATTAAGACTAAAATGCTGATTCCACTTTGTTGCTAAACCTGAAAGAGGTGTTAGTTGCATTGTGTCGCAGCAATAGAGTTATTTGCATCTTTCACAAGACATTTCCAATTTCATCATGTTATTTTTGGGATTCTGTTTGTCTTGTTTTGTTGATTCCCATCATGCTATTCTCCAGTCTTGCTGGTTCCCCTGTCTCACTTGTTCCAATTCACTTGAGCAGGATGACTAGCCTGTGTCTGAGACCACCAGTAGTAGGGGTAAGGCCTAGATCAGTGCTTTTCAAACTGGGAGCTACTGCCCACCAGTGGACAATTTTTGGCTTTTAGGTGGGCGGTAGCAGTTGTATGTTTTATTAATGATATATAAAATAAACACTCGGTGGATGAACAAGGAACTTTATTCTCTTTCTAAATTTTCTGAAACATCAATAGCCAGAATATCCTTATAATTTGGTCTTTGAGCGTGACCTAAATAAATTAACAAGGCCAGCCCACCTGGTTTGAGTCAGAGGAGTGTCCATTGTAGTGACTGTTTTACACCTATCTTTGCATTTTATCAAAGTCAACCGACCTATCCTTGCACATCTGCAGTTTATATGATCCTGTTAACACCAACAAATCAACAAATACCCTTCTCTTGCTGAAGATTTTATCTTCTCTCTTTTTCTTCTGTCAATCCTGATTAGACAGCTAAAATTCTTATTTAGTACATGATGGTTCTGAAACGATTATAACCTATTCATCATCTGATGTTGTTGGATTGGATATGTAATTGCTTTACAGGTGACTTCTACAGGTGATTTGTTCATACTATTTTTATATAACAAATCTGAAACCATGTTTTTAAAAAGCTTGTGGCTATTTACCTGAATATCTGAAGATGGGTTTAATTGAATCTATTACAAATTAATAACTTCCAATGTGTTCACTAAGCCACAAAAAATGTTCTAATGAAGCCAAGTCAGCTGCAAAAGTTTTTTGCAACAAAGAGTCCAAAAGATAAAGATGAGCCCTTAGAATATTTTCAAGAATTGTTTAAGGGATTTCAAAATCGCTGCAAAAAAATCAACATCCTTCAATAAACACAATGCAAAGAATGAAAATGGATTAACTGCATTTTATCATATATCATCTATATAGTAGTAAAAGTCATAACCTTGGAGAAACTTTGATAATACCATCAATCAAAGAATTTATCTCAATTGTAATGCATCAGGACCCAAATGAAGTTATAATAACTTTGCCCTTCTGTGAAACTACAGTAATGTGACGCATTGATGAAATGAAATGTTAAGAACAAGCTTATAAATATTCTCAAAAACTCATAATTCTCCATGCAGTTGGATGAGTCTATTATTGCATATAATAATGCTTTATTAATGGCATATGTTTTTCTCTGGCTTGGTATAGAACCGTTGATCAGAGGTTTAATAAGCCACTATCGTAAAAACGATTTTGTTAATGAAACATAGACCTGATACAGACAAATGGCGAGATTTGATAAAAGATCTTTAGAAGGATGGAAAACTGCTAGAATAAAAATTAAGATAAGAGAAGGAGTATCTGGGTTTATGGGCCGGCTACGGCTCAAAAGGTCAATAGATAGACAGATAGAATGGCATATGTGAGGTACCTTAATGAAAACATTATATTGCAGGAAGAGATGTTATTCACTACAGATACAGCAGGATTATAAATGTTTACTGTGAAATTGTACTTTGCAAAACATAATATACCCTTCAGCAATATTGTTGCTTGTGTCACTGACAGGGTGCAACATCAATGACTGGCCACTATCGTAACTTCATTGCTTTTTTGAATGAAAAAGTGTCAAATATTTTGTGTGTTCATTGTGTTATACATAAAAAACATCATCGTTGGAAAACATTTTAGCAAAAACTTGCATTTATCATTTTGTATAATAATTCGAGTTATTAATAAAATCTATTACCAAAAATGATAGAATGAATTGACAGCTGTGCCAAGACAACAATGAGCAATATATTAGATTACTGTTTCACACAGAAGTGCAATCAATGGATTTCAAAGGGCACATGCTTGACTCATTTTGTTGAGTTGTGTGAGAGTGTCATATAGTTTTTTTTACAGTTAAAATGAAACTGCCCTCTGTCAACAATTAAAAACAATAAAGCATGAAGCATTTTACTTTGGCAGGGATTTTTAAGAAGTTTAATGAAACTAATTTACAATTTCAAGGAGCTAATATGACATTAATCATCTGTACAGCTGCTGTGTCATTATTTATCGAAAAAACTTGTAAAATAAACATAAAATGGTATAAAGCAGCTAAACTAATAGAGGGACGAGTCAAGCTATAACATTTTGGCAAAAGTCTTCATCAGGTACAAACACAAAACTATTCTCAAATAAACATAGAAATCCAACCAGGAAAGCCAAACAGTAACACGGATCTGAAAAATGACAGAAAGAAATGGTGGCCAGAGTTTACATATTTGTTGGCCACATGATTAATAGACCATAGGACAGGTAGAATTTGTTTTGGATCAAAAGGAGCCAAGCAGTAAAAAATTAAAAAGAGGGGTCTCATGAGGATGAATGAAAGCAGGGGTCCCATAGGAGGGATGAAAGTGAGAATCATCATCATCATGTGCCATACCGGTTGACCATCCACAATCCTCTATCTACAGTGCATCATATCAGTTCTGTTGTTGACTGTTTTTCATGCCATGACACAAAAAAAAAAAAAAGTAAAGAGCCCCCGTCACGCCAAGTGGCGTATAGGGAATATGGTGTTAGTAACCATAAATTTTACAGACCTTCAGCACATGATTTTTGGGGTAAGGTGGTCGGTATTACGCCAGTGTCGCTTTACTTTCCCAGGATAAATCCGGTACCCATTTAAGGCTGGGTGAACCCGGAAGCCGTCGGTTGGGATCAAACCCTACCCCTTGTCCTTTGTAGTCCAGTTCACTAACCACTGAGCTATCGCGGCTCCTGCCATGACACCAAGCTATCCAATATTTTCTCTCTTTTGTTGTCCACGATCTCTCTTTCCTTTTATTTTACCAATTGTAACCAAATGTTCCAACTTTCCTCTTCTCATGATGTGCCCGAAAAATGTTGATTATTTCTTTCCGTTGTTTTTTAGCAGTTCCCTTTTTGTGTTGGCCTCTTTGAGAATTTCTTCATTGGTCTTTTTAGCTGTCCAGGGAACTTTCAACATTCTTCTGAGAAATCCCAACTCTGTGGCCTCTAATTGCCTTTTCATTTGTTTGTCTACTGAAAGAGAGAATAAGAGGAAAAAACAGAGAAGACAGGCGTGGCAAGGGGAAGGAGGAGAAGAGCAGGAGAGATAATAAAGATAGTGCAGGAAGGAATAAAGACAGAACACAGGAAAGAATGGGAGAGAGACCAGTGATTAAAGAAAAGAGTGAAAAAAATTTAAACCTCTCGGATGGAGAGTGCCATAACAGGCTATGTCGGTTCTCCAGCACAAACCGACTATGGGTATCAGAAGAACAAGAGATGATGCTAGTAACCAGGAAATCATCAGAGATATGATGGTCTAGAGATCTGAAATGGAGGGAGACAGGAGTGCCGGAATCACGTTTGATGTTATACTGGTGTTCATTAACTGTATTACCTAAACTTCAGCCTATTTGACCAATATATGTCTTCAGACAGTATTGACAGATGATTGTG
The DNA here is from genome assembly GCA_032433765.1 of Megaustenia siamemsis. NCBI lineage: Eukaryota > Metazoa > Mollusca > Gastropoda > Stylommatophora > Ariophantidae > Megaustenia > Megaustenia siamemsis. Next base: position 20,156,938 of record JAVIAB010000102.1, read on the forward strand.
TGTATGAGATTATGAGATATACAGGTGAAGCCTTCCAGGATATCAAAAAGGCAATTCGTGAAGAAGACTTGGTGAGTTTGTAGTACAAAAGAGCACATGTTGCATGATCTGTTGCAGTGGGCAGTGCAGCTCATGCCCTGGCCAGGGTTACAAAGGTGGCTCCTAACCAAAATGTCTTGAAATTTCCTGTCGCATTTAAAAGCCACCAATGTCAGGTCAGAGAATAGTAGGTGAGTGGTAGGATCAGAGTGGAGGATAAGTAGGTATCATTTAGGGATCCAGAGTGCAGCCAGATTGTGAGGGTGGTGGGTTATAGTGAGAACTGTTCTATTTGAAGGAGGGTGGATCATGGGGTTAAGAGCCTGGTTGTGGATAATACGGAGAACTTTTTGGAGAGCAAATTGCAGGACAGATTCAGGGTAAAGAAAGTGATGAAAGAATTCCAACATAAAGTGGGCTTGATGGAGAAAGTCATTGTCTTGGTCATTGAGGCATCTTAGGTGCAGGAGTTGAGAAAAAAGTATAGAATCATGACAGCCCGACAGGTGCGAGGGTCCAAAGAGGAAAAGAGGAGGAAGGAGTTGGCATCAGTAAGTTTATAAAATATAGAGGTGTGTAGGCCTGATGGGTGAAGAGAGACCTATATGTCTAAAAAGGTAACCAAGTAGGTAGAAAAGGAGTACAAAATCCAAAAGGAGGGGTGAAATGAGCCTACAAACTCCAGAAACCGGGTTAAGTCAGGTTCTGAAAGATCAGGCACACCGAAACTGTTGTCAATGTATCGGTAATACTTGAGATGAAGGTGGCCATTAAAAGAGGAAAGACTGTGGTGTTCTAGGTAACCCATGAATAGGCAAGCATAGTTAGGGCCCATCTTGGTATCTATAGCCATTCCACTAGTCTGGTTGAAGAATTGACCATCTAATTCAATTAAGTTGAGGGTCAAGACTAGTTCTGCAAGATGTACAAGGGCAAAGGTGAGGACAGAGGGTTGGTTCCTTCATTCAAGGGCTCACAGCCCTGCAAAGTACACAATATTTTATATCTTTTATTTCTGTGCTTATCTTCATAGAAAAACCTGACCTTTTCCAACATAATATTCAAAAAAGGGAATTTCATAAGTCTGCAGATTTGTTGTCAATAAAAAGTCACTGTAAGGAACCTAAATCTGATATGGAGAAACGATTTAACAATATTTTATAATTAAAAGTATGAAAGTATGAATTAAAATGAAGTATGGTGAATGGTAAATCCTTTAACTGCAAATGTTGTTGAGACTGATGTAATGTGTTAAGAAGAACTATTGTATCTTAAATATGATGAAGAGAGGAAATACATTTTTAATACCTACCAACAAATGTGGCAAAATAAAAAAAAATGCCTGCCTTAAATCCAAATATCTGGAAAGTGATATTAAATTTATTGATACCATTTCCTACCTCATATCTTGTGGATGACGTGACAAATTGAAAGAGTCAAAAACAAATCTTTTTAATCACAAATGAACTATAGAAGTAAGGGATGCATCCAAAATATGGCAGCAGCCATTATTGAATTGACTATTTTTTCATTTAATTATTTTTTCCCATGTTTTATCATGGTTTATGAAACATATAGTGTTTTCCTTATGTTTGTCAGTTTGACTAATTGCTTTTGGTTTTGTTCATTTCACTTTTGAAAAAAAAAATTGATCCATGGGCATAAATACTACTAGATAGTGATGCCACTTTTAGGACCTTTACATGACCACTGAAAAATTGTCATGGGGGAAATCATTTGTATAGAATTCTTGTATTTTTAAGTTCCTTCAGTTTGATTTTAAAATATCAATTCAAACGAAAATTGATGCCTACCAAAGCAACATTGGGGTTGACATAAAATAAATGTAGTGAAAATCTTTAACCTTTGTTATAATTCAAAATATTTGAAACACTTTCAAAACTCATACTGAATGTCATTGATGGCACCTACATAAAATGCTCTCTGACAGGAGATGTTTTCTGCTCAACAAGTCTTACAAAAAAATAATATTTCCTTCATGCAGATTAGTTTCTCACAGGGTCAGTTTATTCTGGAAAACCTCTGATGCAAGTTTATGCAAGTCTGTGTGTAATTAAAATAACTTAAATGCTGAGACATGTCAACTAAAAAAAAAATCTACCTGACAGATTTACAGAAAATCTTCCCCATGAAAAGTTCTATTTCTATCTATGAGTAATAAAATATCTCTGTTTCCCTTTAACATGATAATGTATATCACAATAGTAAAGCTGATTGCCATTTTTGGAATTGATATTTATGAAAGAATTCTTGAAGCTGGCAATGGATGAATCCACTTGATTTTATAAAGTTCATACACGATAACATCATGAGCATGATTAAAAAAGTGGAGGCACTCTGTACGCATGCAATGGGTAGAGTCGTTGCAGAAATCCAAAATACATAAGGTCACCTTTGTCTATGTCCCTGGACATGCGGGAGTACGTGGAAATGAAAGAGCGGACAGGTCGGATAGCTGCGGTGTCGTTGAGGAAGGGCAACCAATGGATCTGGCGGACATCATCAATGCCCTCCGAGATGTGGGAAGAGCACAGGACTTCGACAAACACAGATCCACGTCACTTCTTCGGATGATGGAAATGGGAGTTAAGATGGGCACAGCCAGAAATGAGAAACTTAGTGGCCGTGTAAGAAGACTTATCAAACAACATAGAACTGGAGTCGTCAGTTGCTGGACACTGAGGGAATTGCTGAGGAGGGCATCTGAGCACCTATGGACATGTTCGGAGTGCAATGATGATGACCCGCAAATAACTCAATAACTCAATGATGGGGATCAGGTTTAAAATAAAAATTGATATGAACATCTTGTGTCAGCTGCACCTGGTTTGTAGCCTTTATTCTACAGCCTCATAGAAAACTCTTGAAACACTACTTGAATGGGATAAAAAGTCATAATTAAATGTAGATTACATCTTTGGAATTGACTTTAGTCCTTGCCATACTTTAACAAGTACCTTTTGTAATTTATTCAAACCATCTGTGTTTTTTTTTCCTTTTTGGAAAGAATCTTCTCCTTTCTAAGTTAAAACTATTGGTGATTATCATTATCTTGTGTCATCCCAAATCAAGTTTCGCTATCATGGATCATCATTTCACTCTGCCTCTTGCCATGATGGTACATGAAGTCATAGTTCTCCTATCCATCTCTTGATGCTGTCAGTCAACTTTAGTCTTTGTCTGCTTCTATCTTGTTTATTTTTTTTTAAAGATGGCTTTTAATAATTATTAGCCAAAAATTTGTCATTTGTTTTTTTTTCAAAGTGTTCTAACTCTTTCCGGACTTTTAACCGACACAATGGCTCCACTTATGAAGGCATGCCTGATAAAAAACCAACACATTGGCTCTGACCGAGTACAGTTGAATATATTAAAGTAAAGTAACGACTATGTATTCACCAATACTTGTATTCGATTATCTAGAAGAAGCTTCATAATTACTTACTTTGATTACCATTTGGTATTTTCTTTGTTTTTTGTAGATACAGTGGTTGCGTTTACGAAGTAAATGTGTGTTTTTTCCTAACAAATATTGGCCACACCATTTCTTGTGAATAATTTCATTATTTGTGGACATAAATGCATCAAGTAAAGTGTATTTTGAAAAACTTTGGATCAGTTTGTGTATAATTTTGAGAAGAATGGATAGCAACATGCTTCTAGTCAGGGAAAAATAGAGGTACGTGAAATATGATATTTTGAATTGAAAATTATCTGCCTTTGAATATTTTTATACTATTTATTATAAATAATGGGAGCCGCGATAGCTCAGTGGTTAGTGAACTGGACTTGGTTATTGGTTATGGAAGGCCTCGGTATCACAGCAAACGAATTAAAATCCATAATTGCTCAACCGCCCGTGCCAGTGGAATCATCCGAATTACTAACTCATCTCCCAAACAAAGAAAGGTAACTGTAGTCCCCATCGTAGCAGTCTCAGCACACGCCAAAAGACTTTAAGGCAAAACCGCGCAGAAAGTGAACACAGCCAACTGTTCCCTATCATACGATATCATCATTCATCGTAAATAAAGCGGGATATCGAAGCAGGATCAAAATGGATGAGACACACAGCTCACGGTGTGCACAGAGCACTTAACTCAGTAGCTCCTGCAACAAGCCGGACTTGGAATATGAGGAAACTGCAAGAAGGAACACTTTTCAGACATAGCCTTCAATGGTTCCTGCCGCCTATCCACCATATACCATGGGAGTTCACGTCCTCCCGAAAATGATGATCGTCATAGCACTTGATGATGTTAGGCCATCATTGATGACTCCAATTCCAAACATATAGACACACAGTGGTGGTAAGTTATCATTTCCAATCCAACAGAAGCCACATGACCTGTAGTTAGTAAAACCACAGAGAGAATATGATTTTGTGACCTTCACTGATTCACTCTTAGATGTGAATGTGTAGTTTACACAAGAGGAGAAGTTTTCAACTACAGTAATCCCATTTAAGGCAATTCTAGGATAGCAAGGCAAGTCTCCATTATAGCAGCAGAACTTGATGTTCTCCGCTCACTTCTTGTAGCTGCCGCCACACGATTCTGATGTCTCATTAACTTGGACATCATTCAAGAACAATGTCAGATTAACATTCCATAGATATGGCTCTGCTGATGAAATGCTTGGTGCAACAGTTGTATCAATCATACTGGAGGCTCCTGGTCTGTGGTCATTAATATCACAGACGGCACATGATGTTGTTATATTCAGTGTTTCTTTCTGGGGTGTAAATATGTGGCACACACATGGAGAGTGGTTTGTGGTCACAGTAATCCCATTAAAGGCAATTCTAGGGTAGCATGGCATAGCTGTTTCAGAACATCACAATCCTGTGATGTTTTCTGTGTTCGCTATAAAGCTGCTGCTGCTACATAATCCTGACCAATTATAGGTGTGGACATTATTCACTTGCAATGACAAAACTGCTTTGTTTACATCATAAACCTCTGGAGAACTGGACTACCACGGACAAGGGGTAGGGTTCGATCCCAACCGACGGCTTCCGGGTTCACCCAGCCTTAAATGGGTACCGGATTTTTTTCTGGGAAAGTAAAGCAGCACGGGCGTAATACTGACCACATTACCCCAAAAATCATGTGCTGAAGGTCTGTAAAATATAGGGTCACTAACACCATATTTCCCTATACGCCATTTGGCGTGACGGGGGTACTTTACTTTACTTTACTATTATAAATAATATTTTTTTTTCTTCAGATATCACCAATATAATATTATTTTCATTTTCTTCAACCATTTTCCTTTTTCGTGATGTATAACATGTATCACATTTAATTATATTATTGCATGAAATTGTAAAAAGAGAAAGGCACATGATGGAATTTTTCTAAATTAAAAACTAATATGGTTCAAACTTAAAGAAAACCTAAAGACCAAGTGTGGAAAGAGTTAAATACTTCTCAGCTGTTTTAAAACTCCATTATTTGTTTTCTACTCTGTCCACCCAATTCTTACAATTTTTCTTATAAACCATATTTCAAAGGTTTTCTTATTTAGTATATGGTTTTGTACCAAACAAAAATGTTGTGCAAAAATATATCACTTTATTACACTTGATCTTAGTCTGATGTTATATGCTATGATACAAGTATATATTTCATGTCTTTATCTTTAAAAACACGTTTTGTCAGCTCTATTCTTTTTTTTATTTTTTGTTTTGAATTTTTCCATCAGTCATTGTGACATACTATGCTCTCCTGTTCTTACCATTTATTTTTATGTTGACTTAGATTCTGCTTGCTATATATGTTATTATCATATGAAACATTTTAAAAATATTATTATTCATTTCATTTTTGCTACTTTTCTTGTTAATTTTTTTTAAAACTAATTTTATTTCTGAGATTTTCTGTCAGTTGTACAGTGTCAGTATATTTTAGCTGGACAATTACATTTTCATTGATGTTTAAACCTGGTATTTCCATGTCTTTAAATATCTTTTCAGTTGAGACACAATTCAGCCCTGCCTAACTTCTCTTTAAGTCAAAAGGTGCAGAGTTCTATCTGTTATATCTTATCACTGCTGTCTTTTCCCAGTGTTAAGTTGCATATCAGTCTTATGTTACATCATCAAGTTGTATACCTTTCAGACATTCCATTTGTTGTTTAAGTTGTACTTTGTTAATTGTTTTGTGTAATTTTCTATTTACATCTCCATACAGAAAAAGAAAACATCTCTTGCCCAACTATTCTTCTTGAATACAAACTCTTGTTCTCAAATTGACTTAGTTTTGGGTTCTGCTCGTTATAACTTACCTTTAATAAAAATTGTAATAAGATTTTTGTTATGTGGATCATAAAACTTATGTTCTAAGATTATTTGCATTCCAAAGCATCAGGTCATATGTGTATATCTATCTATCTATTTATCTATTGACCTTTCCAACCATAGCCGGCCTCTTATCTAAATTTTTATTCTAACAGTTTTCAATCTATCTAAAGATATTTGATCAAATCTCGCCATTTGTCATATGTGTATATCCTATGCTGTATATATCATTTCATAGATCTGTGATTGTTTCAATGCCAAAATCTTCTAGAACCTGCAGCTTCTAATCTTTCATTGTTTTTTTTTATAACATTCTCCACTTCAAATTTTAATATTCCATAGCCTTTCATAATTCTATGGTTGGCTTATTTTTCCTTTTTATTACAGAAAAGTTCAGTTAAATATTCCTGCTGTCTATTAATATTTGTATTGTGTGATAGCATTTCTCCTTTTATTGTTTTTAATGCATTCACTATCTATGACTTTTTAACACTTTTATTGGCCATTATTTTTATTTCAGCATACTTCCCTATTAAATCTTGTTTCTTCATCATTTCTATTTCCAAAGATCTTTTATTGAACCAATCTCCTTTTGCCCATCTGCACAATCTGTATACTTGAGTAACTAACTTATTTATTTAGTCCTCTTTATGCTCTACTCTATAGCATGTGTCTGTTTTGAGTCAGCCTTTTAAGCCAACTTCATTTCAAGCCTTTTCGTTCAGTTATCAATCAATTGTTCTACATCATGGAGACAAATAATAAATGAATATTATTATAGAGGGAAACTTCCGAGGTGATAATTCAGGGAATCAGAGGAGGAAGAGGTATGTATTACTGCACTCAGAAAAAAATGACAAATAAACAACAACAGAAAAAAACAAAGAACAACATTTGGTCCGAAATAGGATCGAACCTCACGGAACGGGTTTGATCCTGCTTCAGACCATATGTTGTTCTTTGTTTTTTTCTGTTGTTGTTTATTTGTCATTTTTTCTGAGTTCAGTTATATATACCTCTTCCTCCTATGATTCCCCGGTCTACATCATGTTTCTTTTGGGCTTTCTCTTGCCATCTGGTGTCTGAGAACAAGGCCTATCCTGTGCCATCTTCTCTTCAAGATATCTGTATGGATGTAATTTTCCTTCAGCACTTCACCACTGGGGAGCCGCGATAGCTCAGTGGTTAGTGAACTGGACTACAAAGGACAAGGGGTAGGGTTCGATCCCAACCGACGGCTTCCGGATTCACCCAGCCTTAAATGGGTACCAGATTTTTCTGGGAAAATAAAGCGGCGCAGGCGTAATACCCACCACATTACCCCAAAAATCATGTGCTGAAGGTCTGTAAAATTTATGGTCACTAACACCATATTCCCTATACGCCACTTGGCATGACGGGGGGTACTTTACTACTTTTTTTACTTACTTCACCACTGGCTTGCTGGGTCTGTCATGGTTAAAGAGGAAACTTTAAGCAAAATGAACTCATCACTCTTGGTGAGTCATACATCCAATTGCCTGTAACTCTCACAGCAGGGCCAGTTTTAATCCTATGCCAAATAAGCTACAGCTTAGGGCCTTACAATTTGATACAGCTTAGGGCCTCAAATTTGTTTACATTATAGTCTATGATAGAGACCATGTGGTGCTAATTTTTGAACAGATAGCCTCAAGGTTTCATTAGCTTAGCCAGCTTAGAGCCTCAACAAGGCTAAGGTAGCCTGACAGTCACAGCTGCAAAACATGAAAGTTGAACTGGTTTGTGTAACTAACCCTAGTTTATGGCACTGTCATAAAAATTACCACATCAAAACTCAAATTCTTCCAAATTTGATAGTTTGTGGGGTTCAAACATTACTCTCCTCTGTGTGCCTTCCTAATTACTACTTCCAGTGACCCCTGATTGAATTTGGTTCTATTGATGTAGAATTTTTTTTTTCTTTGGTGAGAAATAATCCTATAATAAGAAAAAAAATTGCCAAATTTCTATACTGCTGAATTTACGGCGTCCATCTGAATAGACAAATAGCACCTCCGGTTCAAGCAGTTAATTTCGGGTCATAAATCAACCTGAGACAAAAAAATCTGAGTTCCCTCTGTGTGTAAATGGTAAACACATATTTGTGTATCAAAAGTTCAAAGAAAAACGCTATTTTTAGTGTTCCTAATTGAGCTATTGAGTTATTTGCGGGTCATCATCATTGCACTCCGAACATGTCCATAGGTGCTCAGATCCCCTCCTCAGCAAGTCCTGCAGTGTCCAGTGACTGACGACTCCAGTTCTGTGATGGTTGATAAGTCTTCTTACATGCCCACTAAGTTTCTCATTTCTGGCTGTGCCCATCTTAACTCCCATCTCCATCATCCGAAGAAGTGGTGTGGGTCTGTGTTTGTTGGAGTCCTGTGCTCTTCCCACATCTCAGAGGGCATTGATCCGATCCATTGGTTGCCCATCCTCAATGACAGCGCAGATAGCCAACCTGTCCACTCTTTCATTTCCCCGTACTCCTGCATGTCCAAGGACATAGAAAAAGGTGACCTTACGTATTTTGGATTTCTGCAATGACTCTAACCATTGCATGCGTACAGAGCCCGCCTCCACTTTTTTATCATGCTCATCGAATCACTCAGTATACATGCGTGGGTGTAGTCTTGTGACTCTAACCATTTGAATGCCTTGGTCACTGCCATCACCTCCATTGTCATGCCACTCGTGATCATGACATATGCACCACTGTCTTCTTTGACTATTCAGCCTGCCGAGTATGCTGTAAATGCCCATGCACTTCTTTGGTGTCGTGTTACAGATCCGTCTGTATGGATGACTGCATCTTTCTCATTGGAGTTATCGCAGATGAGACCATTGACCTCCGCATTAACCACGACCGAGTTCTGTTCCCTACTTTTCCTGTCGAGTGTGACAATACACGAGAAAGTCCCCTTGATTGATAGTGTTCCTAATGTTACAATTAAATGATAGTATTTTGTTTTACAGAATGTAACAAAATCTGTCACAAGTAGTTATAGATGCTGGCTGGCTATGTTTATGAGTGATCAAAATACAAATAAATGAAATAAATTAAAATGTAATTATTTTATAATATAAACATTGTAAAACCTTATGACTTTTTTATATATAGACAAATGGCTTGGCAGAAGGTCAACAACAGAAATGATAAATAACTTGAGATCAAAAGTTGTGGTGAGACATGATCACCTACACCAGCAGGGTGGTACTTGACGATGATATATAGACATCATAGATATAGTACAACTTATTTAAAATATAATTTGGACTTACAACAGGTAGTTTGCTCATCCGCTCATAATCTGGCCATTCACAGGAAAATACCATAGGATGACCAGTCTTGTTTAAAAAGAACTGCATTATTGGATACCCTGAAATAAATTATTAAAGATATAAATAGTTTTATTTTAGAACTTAAAAAGCTTTATATTTGTGATAGTTTAATTTTATCTTAACAAACTATTTCTTACATGCAACCCTTTATTAACATGAAATAGCCTAAAAGGCAGAAACAACTTTGATAAAATTATGGAAATTAAAATTACTAAGCACAAAAACAAAGCTCAGGATTTTCAAATCAAATGGGTTATCCATCCTTACTTATAGATGTGAGAGCTGGAAAACAACTAAAGAAATAGGAAATAAACTGGAAGCTTTTGAAAATAAGTGCTTCAGGAAAACACTTGGTATATCTATCTATCTATTGACCTTTCGAGCCGTAGCCGGCCCATAGGGCGTAGACCAAGATACTCCTCTTATCTGAATTTTTGTTCTAGCAGTTTTCAATTCTTTTAAAGATATTTTATCAAATCTCGCCATTTGTCTCTGTTCTGTGCAAGCAGCTCTATCTCATTGAGGGAGCCGATTCCTGCTGCTTTTGCCTCTCTCAGCAATGTTCTTCTCAGTGTCTCTCTGGGTCTTCCTCTTTTTCTCTTACCTGTTGTTTCCCATATGAGGGCTTGCTTTGCTATTCGGTTATTATCTCTTCTCATCACATGTCCAACATATGACCATCGTCTTTTCTTTATTACTGAAGATATTAATGGTTAATTGGCGATTTCTCTAATTTCCTCGTTTGTTTTGAATTCGTTCCACGCTATACCAAGTATTTTCCTTAGACATTTATTTTCAAATGCGTTCAACTTTGTTTCTATGTCTCTTGTTGTTTTCCAGCTTTCACGTGCATACATAAGGGTTGATAGTACATTTGATTTGAATAGTCTAAGTTTTGTGTTTGTGCTGATGAGTTTTGATTTCCACAACTTTTCAAGGCTTCTGAAAGACATTGCTGCTTTAGCTATTCTTATTCTAATTTCTTTGCGTGTATCCCCTTCTTGATCAATGTGACTTCCAAGATAGATAAAGTGATCGATCTCTTCCACTGGTTTGTTTTCCATGTATATTTTGTCGTCTGTTGGAATTAAGCTTTTCATGACTTTAGTCTTTTCATGATTGATCTCAAGCCCAATTTTGCTGGCTATTGATGATAGTTCATTTGTGTTTTCCTGCATCGTTTTTACCTGACTGCTGATGAGAACTATGTCATCAGCAAAGTTGAGGTCCTCCAAATGGTCTCCTTGAATCCATTCGATGTCTTTATTACCATTGCAGCATTTCTTTATTATGAAGTCCATAACAACTCCAAATAACAAGGGTGATAAAATACATCCTTGTTTAACCCCAGTTTCTATTGGGAAACATTCGCTCAGTCCTCTCTCTGTTCGAACTGCACATGTGTAACCATCATACATGTCTTTAATAATATTTATGATTTTTTTATGGTAAGCCATATTGCTTCAGAATTCTCCACAAAGAATCTCGATGAATACCGTCAAATGCTTTTTTGAAGTCAATGAAGTTAAGTACAAAAGGTTTTTGCTTCTCAATGTATATCATAGAATGAAATTAAGAGACTAGTGCAGAAATAAGAGAAAGGAAAAAGCATCCAAAGATATCAACTGTAATCCAGAGAAGAAGGTGGTCATATGTTGGCTATGTAATGAGGAGAGACAACAAGAGAATTTCAATGGGCACCAGAGGGTAAAAGAAAAAGAGGCTGACCTAAAAATCATTAACAAGACCTGGAGCTTGATCGTTGAACACAAAGAGTCTAGAATTTATGCCTTATGTGCCATCTTCGGCTCAAAAGGACATTAGATAGACAGAATAGCCTGATGGTATCATGTAATTAAAATAGAAAATTTTTTTAGAAACTTTTTTCAAAATTGAACCTACCATAACGCATATCTTTGGGATCTGAGTTGCAACCATCAAATTTGAGCATGTCAATACCCCATTCTGCAAATGTATTGGCGTCTAATTCCAAGTAATATTCACTTCCTGGAAATCCAGCACAGGTCTTTGTACCAAAATCCTCATAGATCCCAAGTTTGAGACCCTTTGAATGAATCTATAAAATATGCAAGAATTATTATTCTTATATTATTATTAATTATTATTCCATTATGTAATGGCAAATAATAGGCAGGTAAATGAGAAAGCATTTTAAAAAATCTATAATCAAGAGAAGAATGTGACCATATGTTGGCCATGTGCTGACAATAGGCAACAAGAGAATCTCAAAGCAGGCCCTCAAAGGGAACCAGAAGGTAAAAGAAAAAGAGGGTGACCTAAAAATCATTAAAAATAGCACTGAAGCGAGAGGCAACAATAGCAGGTATCAGCTCCTTTGCTGAGGTTGAACAACTTACCCAGAACAGCAATGTGTGGTGAGATACAATGTGGATCCTGTTCAAAGTCTGATGCCTGATAACAAAGATCGTCAGACACAGAGAGTCTAGAATTTCTGTACATTATCATGTATGTGATTTTATGTTTGCGAAAGAAGTTATGCTGGTTTTCTTACAGAACCTGTCATACAACTGGAATTTGCCGTCAGGCACAAATAAGATTGCCCACAAATGATGTATAGTGTGACAGAGTTATTGACAGCCATAACCAGCATTTCTGTGTAATAGCAGATTTTTATATACAGGCACGACATTTATCTAGATAAGTTTGTGAAGTATCACTATACAACTGTGTAAAAAAAAACTTTTGAACAAAATCAAGACTGTGTGTTCACATGAAGTGTTGAGCACAAGGGTTTTTAGGGACATTGAGATTTGCAATTCCTCTTTTCTTTGTCACTGGCACGCATACTAGTTTTTTGCAAATGATCAAAAGTCTCTTGTCTGACACTAGGAATTAGAATGCATATGTTTCTTATCACCTTTTGGCAAAAAACTTCTAGACATTTCCACCAAAGCTCAATCTGCACTATCTGATGAGATCATCAATGAGCAAGCATGGACTTGACATGAGTCCTTAATACTCCTATGACTATTTGTGTCACTTGCTGTTTAATTTTGAGGATTATCAATCAGATGGCAATGAGATTGATTCCTGAAAGGGTCAATGACATTTCCTGTTAGGACAAATAAAACTTCTGACATGTTCTTCATGTGATAATTGCATGAAAATCTTTATTACCCAACCCCACAGATAAGGATATCCCAGAAATGGTATCATCATCAAATACCATGCCTGCTGACATTGGTGATCATGTCTCTCCACAACTTTCAATCTCAACAGTTATTTATCATTTTTGTTGTTGACCTTCTGCCAAGCCATTCTCTTAAGCAGTCTGGTATGTTTTCTCTTTGCTACTCTCTATCTCTTCGACCCTCAATTTTCCCAGTTGTTACAGTATATTCCAGCTGTTCCCTTCTCATTACATAGACACAAAAATTATGATTGTTTCTTCTTAATATTGGATATTAGCTCTCTTTATGCTTTGGCCTGTTTCAGAATGTTTTCATTGATCTTCTTACCTGTCTGTGGTGTTCTCAACATTCTTCCGTGAAACCACATTTCTACAGCCTCCAGTGATTTTCTTGTCTGTTGTCCTACTGTCCATGATTCACATCCATATATTAAGACTGGCTCTACATAACATTTAAGAACTCTTTTTCTTGTTTCTATTGTCAAAAATGGATTTTCCCTGAGCCATTCTGCATCTATCCTCTGTTGTATATCTACCATCTGAGGTTAACATTGTTCCCAGATATTTAAATTGATTTCTCTCTCTCTCTCTCTCTGCGTTCAGGACTCAATCAGAGTAAGGATTCCAGACTCTCATATGAAGTCAGCTGTCAGGCTAAGTGTGTTGATCGCCCCCACAGACAGAACATCACAATTAGAGTCTGTCAGATCCACTCTGACTGAACACCCGTTAATACGTTGCACTGTGTTCTGCGCCAGTGGCCCAGTGCATCCGATTTCAGCCAGCATTTTTTCAGGTTTGCTTTCCTTAGCCTTTGATTGTCCCCAATCTTCCTGCAAGGCAGCAGTTGATCTTTTCTGTCGGGGGATTCTGCCCTTAGATGGTCGGCCTTCCCAGGTTTACGAGCACCATCTGCCCGAGTCACTAGAGGTGACTAACACAGACATGCGACTTGTAATATGAGGAAACTGCAACAAGGAACACATTTCATGCATAGCCTTCATTTGTTCCCGCCGCCTATCCCCATATACCGGTAAGTCACGTCCTCTTGAAAATGATGATCATCGTAGCACTTGATGATGTTAGGCCATCGTTGATGACTCCAATTCCGAACATATAGACACACAGTCAGTCGTCAATTTATTCTTGTTGCACACCAAACAGCAGACCGTAAGATTTGCGCACGGCCGGTTTAGGATTAATTTAACATTTAAATTGATTTAAATGTTTTAATATTGTTCCACTTGTCTTTATTATGTATTGCGGTTGTCTTTTTCTTTGTTGCTACCTTTACTTCTGTCTTTTTGCTATTAAGGCTGAGTCCTTTATTTTTGCTTTACTTCATAATATTGTCTAACATTTCTTGCAAGTCATTTTCACTCTTAGCGATTAAGACTGTATCATCAGCATGCCTCCGATTATTTATATTATGACCTCCAACTGTTATTCAAAGCATATGGATCTTAAAATAATCTCTAAAATAAATCTGGTGACAGCAGATAACCTTGCCTAACATCTTGTTTTATTTGTTGAAACATTCCCAATTGATTTCCAGTTCTTATGGCCACTGTTTGTTGCCAGTACATGTTCTTTATTATTCTTAGATCTTTGCTGTCTATGTTTACGCTTTCTAAAATTTTGATTATTTCTTGGTGCTTTACTTTGTCAATGCTTTGATATAATCTATGAAACATAGGTATAGATCTGTTTTCACCTCTATGTCTCTTTCTACTAAAAATCTTATGATTTATAATGGCATTTTTCATACCTTTACCTCCAACCAAACCACACTGTTCATCGCTAATTTCTGGACTGATTTTCTTTCGCACACTTCGTATGATGATTCTTAGTAATATCTTAGTCATGTGACTTATAAGGCTTATTGTGTGATGATCATCACATTCAATTGCAACAGATTTCTTTCTTCTTCTTCCTCATCTGCCTTTCAGCGTCGAGGGGAGATATAATTTGCTCTTCTGTTTGCCTCTGCTGCTGTTATGTTTCCTAGTGCTTCTAATATTCCATCGACCCATCTTTTTCATGGTCGACCCTTGATTTCTTTGGTAGGGCTATGAATATTGATTTGAGCAGGTCATCTGGTATACCCGCTGTTGTAGATATCATTCAATATTTTTATTATTTCTATTTCAAAATCACACATGGCTTCGGCCTCTTCTTTAGTTATATTATCTGGTTCAGGAACATTTCCTACTTTCATATTGCGCAACTTGCCACTATTATTTCCACTTCTTCTTTGAGTATTTCTGGTACTTCCTCTATTATCCTTAATATTTACTTCTGTTTGTACTTCATTATAAAGATCTTTAATGTATTCTGTCCAATGTTCCCTTATGCTTTCTTGTTCAATCAACAGTTCTCCTACCTTTGATCTTAAACATCAGTTTTTGATTGTGTTTTTCTACCTCTCTTTTTTGTTGCATCTCAATCTCTTTGCATCTTAATTTTAGCCATGCTTCTTTTGCTTCATTGCATTTTATTCGTTTTCTTCTTCTTTTTTCCTTCCTCATCTGCCTTTCAGCGTCGAGGGAAGATACAATTTGCGGTCTTTTGTTCTTCTGTTCGCCTCTACTGCTGTTATGTTTCCTAGTGCTAATATTCCATCCATCCATCTTTTTCGTAGTCGACCCTTGGTTCTGGTGTTCTCACAACATTTGTTGAATGCTTGTTGTGTTGAGTTTTGATCTTTCCGCCTAGTCACGTGGTCAAACCATTTTATCTGTTGTTTCTTTATATATTCTATGGCGGGGGCTATTCCTAGCTTTTTTCTCAGTTCTTCATTTCTGATCTTATCTCTCAGACTGTTTCCTGTCATTTGTCTAACACATTCAATCTCAGTAGAGGTTATTTTTCTTATTGTTCTTGCATCTAGGGTCCAGGTCTGGCATTGGTAGCACAACGTATTTTATTACAATTTCTTTATTTAATCTCTTATACTCATCTTTGTTATCATTATTTCTTCTTCTTATATCCATTAGCTGTAAAATGTCATCAGTAATCAATTTCTTTCTTGAGATTGTCCTCACTGGTGGGATGAACTCTTGAGTCCTCAATTGCTGGACACCTATGGCCATGTTCAGTGTGCAATGATGATGACCCGCAAATAACTCAATAACTGTTTTGATGTTTGCTGCATTGATTCTTTTAGCATTTCCCACTGTTCATCAATGCTTTGTATCTTCTCAATTGCATTGTACCAGTTCTGAACTGTGATGTTACATGTTATATAGAAATGGTATAAATATCACAATTATTATTATTATTTTGTTGTTGTAAAAATAAAATCTGAAGACTTGAACAGTATATTTGAATCACTGTGAATAAAAAGCAACTTACATATTTAGCTAAAGCCTTCATGCCACTAGGAAACCTGGCTGGGTCAGCAACAAGCCTCCCATCATTGTCTCTTTCTCTAGCAGGCCAACAGTCATCTATGTTTACATACTCATAACCAACATCCTTGTAACCTTCAGATACCATCAGGTCTGCCATTTTCATAATGAGCTTCTCACTACATAAAAGTAAAAGATTTAATTCTAATTAAAGCATTAATTATAAATTTAATTGACCTACTAAAGAGCATTCATTGAAATTGGGTAGTGAATTTCTCTAGCACTGTAAAAATTAAGTAAAGAGTACTTGCCACATCTTGTGGTGTATAGGAAATAAGGTTTTTGTGTCAATATTTTTTAATAGCACATTTATGAATGATGTCATCAGTATCATGTTGGTCTTTAGTCAAACTAGTATTAAAATTTAGTTCTGCTATAAAAGTGCAAATATGTACATTAACAAGACTGAAAAGAATTTGAGAAGACAAAAAAATTGATCTTAAAATATGAGACTAGAGTTTAGACTACAGCAATCATTGGTAAAATCAATATACTTCTATGTCTATGAAACATGGTCTCTAAATGCTAAATTAGAAAGGAATTATAGGCTGTGGAAATAAAGTGTTACTCAAACATTCTATGCATCTCATATAGAGACCATATAAATAAGAAATTTTGTAAAATCATCACCAATATTCAAAAGACTATTACATCAGTTAATCTATCTATCTTTCGTTTGCCTGAAGTATTGTCTATATCTGCAATGTCGTTTCCAGTATATATTTTACCATCTTTTGTAATTCTTGCAGTGGCCCATTATAGTTTTGTCTGTAGTGTTGTATCTATGGGCCAATGGATTTTCCTCAGTCTACTATATTCAGTACAGTCTTAAAGTATGTGTTCAGCGGTCTGGGGCGCCTGTCCTCATGTACATGTAGTTGAGGTGCCGATCTTGAATTTTGTATACATGTGACTGTGGAGTTGATTGTGTACTGTTCTGAGGCATATAATGATAACTTGTTCACATCTACTCATATTAAGAAAGGCATTCTGATTTGGGGCTTGTGGTCCTCTGATTGATTTGATTATCTGTTTCTTGTCAATAAGATGTGGCAATTTTCTGGATTGTAGTGCCTGGAGTACTGATTTGCATCTGTCAAAAACACTAAAGGCTGTGGGCTAATATTACTGTTCAGCAGTTTTTTTATTGCCAACTTTATTGCTTGTATTTCTGCATCATAATTGTGACAATATTTTCCTGTTGCTATTTTATTCATATCCCTAGTGTTATTTGGGTACTCTATGTATGCAATGGAGATGATAAAGAACTGTCGAGATAGAAAGTTGTGGAGAGACATGATCACCTATGCCAGTAGGCCCGGTACTTGATGATGATGATGATGTATGCAATATGTAGTAATATACTAACATCAAAACAAATAACACCAGGACTAAAACTAAGAATAGCAAAATGTTACATCTTCTCAATATTCCTGTATGGCGCAGAAATATGGACATTAAACAAGAATACATATCAGAAAATTGAAGCCTTTGAAATTTGGATTTATAGAAGAATAGGTAGAATTGGATGGAAAGAAAAGAAAACAAATGATGAAGTTTTAAAACAACTAAAAATGAAAAGAGAACTATCTATCTATCTATTGACCTTTCGAGCCGTAACCGGCCCATAGGGTGTAGACCAAGATACACCTTCTCCTATATGGATTTTTTTGTTCTAGCAGTTTTCTTTTAAAGATATTTTATCAAATCTCGCCATCTGTCTCTGTTCTGTGCAAGCAGTTCTATCTCATTGAGGGAGCCGACTCCTGCTGCTCTTGCCTCTCTCATCAATGTTCTTCTCAGTGTCTCCCTGGGTCTTCCTCTTTTTCTTTTACCTGTTGTTTCCCATATGAGGGCTTGCTTTGCTATTCGGTTATTATCTCTTCTCATCACATGTCCAACGTATGACCATCGTCTTTTCTTTATTACTGAAGATATTAGTGGTTGATTGGCGATTTCTCTAATTTCCTCATTTGTTTTGAATTCGTTCCATGCTATACCAAGTATTTTCCTTAGACATTTATTTTCGAATGCGTTCAACTTTGTTTCTATATCTCTTGTTGTTTTCCAGCTTTCACACGCATAGAAAAGAGAACTACTAAACACAATTAAGACAAGACAAATGAAATATTTGGGGCATGTTAAAAGACACAACAGCCTAATAAAAGTAATATTGGAAGGGAAAATACAAGGTAAAAGAGGCAGAGGCAGACCAAGACTAACATGCATGAGTGACATTTAAGATGGACAAGTCAACCTATGACAATCTGCACCATCAAAGCAAGAGACAGAATAGAATGACCGTCCATGGTAGCCAACCTTCGATGCAGAGACGACACTCAATGATGATGATGTATACACCTGCTCCCCCATTCTTTACTGCATTCTGTGCTGATCCATCTGTGTACACACGAATCCATAGCTCTTGTGGGTATTCTTCATCCAAGAAACTGAGAGTTTTACGCTGTAGGCTGTTCTGTTCCTCTTTGTCAACTATTCCTTTCACTTCTGTCCATATTTGTATTGACAATCCTGATTCCTCTGTCCAGGGAGTCTGTTCTGGTATGAGAAGTAGGGGGTTAACAACTCTTGGCATGCATCATGTCTGGTGTTTGTCTACAAATATGCTTGACTTGGTGGATAAAACTGCTTCTCTTAAGCCATCCCAATGCAAGATTTTGGAATCCTTCATTTGATGTCTCGGCATGCATGACAATTTTTCTGCCTGTATCAGCACCTTTGTGTCACTCCGTTCTCTCAGTGCTGGTATCCTCCAAAATTTCTCCATCTCCAATAATGGCGTTAATTTCATTGCTCCTGTGATGACCCTAAGTGCCTTGTTTTGTATTTAATCCAGCTCTTGCAGTTGAAAAAAAGTTGCTTTGTTTGCTCGCTGATGACCGCTGAACTGATGACTCTGATGATGTGACCTCACTTAAGGTCACCTCCACCTCATCGATGATCTCCTCGCTGCTGGGCGGCGACACTGACACCACCCAGCTATGTACTGGTTCGCACCAGGTGGGCACTCTGAACCCACCTGGCACGGCTGCAAGATGATGATGATTACAACTGGTAGTGGCGGTCACACTGAAACCCCCAGCACCTTCTTGGTTGGCACCAGGTGGTCTTTCTGAAACCACCCGGAGCTGCTGTAATATGATGATGATGATCGACAGCCCAGGACCACTCAGGTTATTCTGAGCTCGCCCTGGTGTTCTCCGGTAGGAGGTAATTCCCTCCCATATGGCTCCTTGATCGCATAATCTGTACTTCACGTTGTGCTGCTGTTACCTGCAACCCCGTTGGCCCGTTCTTCGCGAAGGTAATATAGTGCCAAGACAAATGATGAAATCAACTCTTTTGAACAGAAACACAATTGAATTTATTTACAACCGGACCACATGCGTGGCCTCAACAAGACATCTGTAACATCATGGCATGATATATGACACTCTGGATCTTATAAAGCTGTCAACCCTACACACGGTCGACGCTATGCTGTCCTTAAGATCTCTTGCACAACTCGTGTACACACATGGTTCTGATTAATGTCACTAGGCGACTAACAACCGTCTATATATGGTAGGAACAGTTCATCCCCTAATGTCTCTTGCACAAATCTTGTACATAAATGGTTCTCATTATTGTCTCTATGCTGCTACCATCGTCTACACATGGTACATACATTCTCTACTGTCTCTTGTACATATCTTGTACACAAATGATTCTGCTTAATATCTCTATGCGGTTAACAACCGTCTATACATGGCAGGAACTGTCTGTTCCCTAAATCTCTTGCACATCGTGGTACATGATAGATTCACATTATCGTCTATTAACGGTCACTCTAGCCTAGACTGACAAAACTCATGTACTACAAATTGCAGCTACACTGCATTGCTAATTAACTGGAGTATCACAACTCTTTCTGTCAATCATACCTAGTTATGTCCATGACACTGGACTCTAGCTAGTTCATGTAATCACTTAGTATCACATTTTAATATCATTACCACCTAGTTGAACACAAGTAATTATTTCCTGAGACCTTACTATACTTAATCTCACAAGCCTTATCACTTACTGTCCTTTTAGAAAACATTTCCACATCTTAACATAGAAGCTAACGGTACCGTATTGTCAACATGACAATCCATCCGCAACTAGCGCCCGCTGTCTGTCGATTGACCGTTCACTCGTACAACCTTTTCTCCTCTGCTTTAGTCTCGCTTTCGAAAAACCTTTGTCTCGAACACGCACTCTTCCTATTTCTCATGGATCATGAATTGTCTCCCGATCTCGTCTCATCTGACCTTCACCTATCCCCTCTCCGTCTTCTATCACCCCCTAAATACCCACTGTTTCACAGTGTGGTGTTTGATGCTGAACACCATGCGGATGATCCATATTTTAAATGTGAGCATATACTCTGTTGGTAAACTTTACTGTATTTTCCCACTCACACTCCATGTGGTTCCACACAGTTTTCTTAGAATAGCCAACTTCCTCCTTGCTTTTTGGGTTGCCTTATTTATCTGCTGTTTCCAAGATAGTTTGTTATCAAATGTAACTCCGAGATACGTAACTTGTATATCTCCTTTCACAGGCTCATTGTTTATGTAAATGGCTCCTGCTTTTTGTTCTGGGGAGAGAGTGAAAAGTGTAGTACTGCATTTGTCTGTATTGATGCTGATACACCATCTATTTGTCCATGAATTCAGTGCATTCATAGCTCTTTGCAACAAATTGGAGGCCACTGTTGCATACTCCTCTGTTCACCACATTACCAAGTCATCTAAAGGTAAGGTAAAAGGTAAAGTACGAGACTTGAACCGACGTCGTAGCACGCGAGTTTACACCCATATGTGCTCGGCCGCCTATCCAGAAATGTTCGGATATTTCTGTATAGTGTAGCCTCAAGCATCGAAACTCAGATGCGAAGCGACATTCCTCACCTTCCCAGGATAATATCCTGGTACCCATTTTTGCCAACGGCTGGGTCGACCGTAGGGGTATTTTTTTTCCAACCACGAGTACAATTCACACTGCTCCCAGTGGGAATCGAACACGGGTTGTCCGAACCCGGTAGTCCAGTCGGGTGGTTTTCCCAACTAGGCTACCGAGGCCCCCTAAGTCATCTAAATACATAGCCACTTTGATACCATGTGGTAGTTCAGTAACATCAATAAAATTAAAAACAATTATTAGTGAATTAGAATTATTCTGGTACAGAAATGTTAAAAAATCAACTGGCCTGACCAATACCATGTTTAAGGGAATAATAAAAGATGAAAGGTATATCATCATCATCATGTACCGTACTGGTTGGCGTTGGCGATCATGTCCTTCCACAATCTTCTATCCACAGTGCATCGTATGAGTTCTATTGTTGACTGTTTTCCATGCCATGACATTAAGCTATCCAGTATTTTCTCTCTTTGTCATCCGTGATCTCTCTTTCCTTTTATTTTGCCAGTTGTAACCAAGTATTTAAACTTTCCTCTTCTCATGATGTGCCCAAAAAATGTTGATTGCTTCTTTCTGATGTTTTTTAAGAACTCCCTTTTTGTGTTGGCCTTTTTGATTACTTTCTCATTGGTCTTTTTAGCTGTCCAGGGAACTTTCAACATTCTTCTGAGAAATCCCATCTCTGTGGCCTCTAATCGTCTTTTCATTTGTTTGTCTATTGTCCATGATTCGCTTCCATAGGTCAGAAATGGTTCTGAAAGGTATATAGATTTTTAAAAAAACGATAAAATTGGACTGATCACATCAAATATTAGATGGGTAAAATATATGAGGAATTACTAGAGAGGAATTATGCTTTTATCAGTTGTCTCCAAGGTTTCCTGCAAAATCATGCTGAAGAGAATAAAAGAAGCTGTAGATAATATTATGCGCAAAGAAGAAGCAGGATTCAGAAAGGGGAAATCTTCTTGACCAAATATTCACTCTAAGGATAATACTAGAAGAACACACAGAACAACAACCATTAATTTGGAATTTCATTAATTTTAAAAAAAAGCATTTAACAACATTCATAGATTGTTCTTGTGGAATATTTTTAAACATTACAGAATGCCACCAAAAATTACCAACATTATAAAAGACATTTTAGAGAATTTGGCAAAATGAATGAGATGTAAACCATTCAAGCTTAAAATAAACTGAATCTGAAAATTGACATTATTTTTTCGATTGAGACTAATATTATGATGAGCATCCCCTTCGTATGCTGTGCCAATTAGTGTAGGTGATCATGACTTTACACAATTTTTTGTCCTGTCCACAGTATGTTTCACTTCTGTAGGTGATTGTCTACCATTCCATAATGTCAAATTGCTGATATTTTATTCCTGTGCTGTCCACATGTTCTCTTATGTATATTTTGCCTGTTGATGCCATGTGGCAGTTTCCTTCTCTTAACAGGCACAACAAAGGTTAATTACTTCTATCTGTTTATTTGTTCTGTTAAAAATGTTCTTCTATATGCTCCACTTCCATAGGTGATTTATAATTTTTCTATTTTGTATTGATGAATTGCCGTCAGCTAATGCAAAACTACTGCAGATGTACAATATTTGCTGGATCACAGGTAAAGTGCCACAGGCATGGAGAGAAGCAATTATGATACCATTACTAAAGCCAGGAAAAGATGATTCAACGACATCCAGCTATAGACCAATCAGCCTTGCAAGCTGTTTGTGTAAAACAATGGAACATATAATCAATCTCAGACTGCAGTGATACCTGGAAAGTGAAAACCTCCTTGTCCCACAGCAAGCAGGATTTCGTCAGTGTTAATCTACCAAAGCTCAGGTAGCCTATCTTTCCCAGGAAATTGAGGATGTGTTTCAAGAAAAGATACTGGTACTAGCAGCATGGATAGAACTAAAGAAAGCATTTAATATGTTATGGAAGGAAGGGCTTTTGAAGAAACTGAGAAATTACGGAGTAAATGGCAAGATGTTAAAATGGGTCAAAGCATACCTGCATAACAGGAGAGCCAGAGTACAACTGGTTATTTAGGTTATTTGGTTATGGTAGGCCCTGGTATCACTGGAAACAAATTAAAATCCATAATTGCTCAACCGCCCGTGCCAGTGTAATCATCCGAATTAATATCTCATCTCCCAAACAAAGAAAGGTAACTGTAGTCCCCATCGTAGCAGTCTCAGCACATGCCAAAAGACATAAGGCGAAACCACGCAGAAAGTGAACACAGCCAACTGTTCCCTGTCATACGATATCATCATTCACTGTAAACAATTGGAATATCGAAACATGATCAAAACGGATGAGACAGACACAGCTCACGGTGTGCACAGAACACTTAACTCAGTAGCTCCTGCAACAAGCCAGACTTGGAATATGAGGAAACTGCAACAAGGAACACTTTTCATGCATAGCCTTCAATGGTTCCCACCGCCTATCCACAATATACCGGAAGTTCACGTCCTCTTGAAAATGATGATCGTCGTATTTAAAAAAAAATGTATAGCGCTTGATGATGTTAGGCCATCGTTGTTGACTCCAATTCCAAACATTTAGACACACAGTTAGTCGTCAGATTATCCCCGTCGCACATCAAACAACAGACCGTAAGATTATCGTACGGCAGGTCTAGGGATGTATGATGAGCCATTACGATGACGTAGCACACAAAAATGTCGTACACACAATTTCGCTCCCTTTAGATTCCTAATTACTCTAGTGAAAGCAGCTTACGGCGAACAAAGCACGGTGTAAATTTCCTAAAGAGATAAAACTGTGACTGACGAAGTACTTTATATTAATAAGTAACATGGAAATAACTTGCGTCAAGGAATTCCAACAATGGTCATGAACAGTACCAATATGACGTAAAGCGCAGATCAAGTCTAAACGTTGGAAGGTCGCATTCACAACACTTGATTTGTCAAAAATGGACTGTTGCCGGCATACAACTTCGCTTTAGCGGCACAGATGTAATAAGTAGATCATCATTTATACTTTAATGCAGAAAAGTACAACGGAGAACCAAAATTAATCAGATCCCTAATGCACTTTCTGCAGCGATCGAGAGAACGTGACCTAGATCCACCATCTTTGCAATGTAAGACCCAATCTAAGTGAATGATGAGGAACTGATAGACATCTATAGACATATGAATTTGTCATCAACTAAACTGGCCAACATTATATGGCCCTTTTCGTCTTGTCAGACGGTCTAGTGGAGGCTATTGTGTATTTTTTTTAGGTTTTGTTTTTGTCGAACAGCTTCTCTCATGGCTAATTCAACCAATGTTTGACAAACACACACGGTCACAGAATGAACAAGTCAGGCCCACTGGTCCACAGGGGACTGATAGACATTTCTCATCATCATCATCATCGAGTGCCTTCTCCGCAACGAAGGTTGGCTACCATGGATTGCCATTCCACTCTGTTTCTTGCTTTGATGGTGCAGGCTGTCAGAGATTGACTTGTCCATCTTTTGATGTTACTCGTCCATGTTAGTCTTGGTCTGCCTCTGCCTCTTTTACCTTGTATTTTCCCTTCCAATATTACTTTTAGTAGGCTGTTGTGTCTTTTAACATGCCCCAAAAATTTCATTTGTCTTGTCTTAATTGTACTTAGTAGTTCTCTTTTTATTTTCAGTTGTTTTAAAACTTCATCGTTTGTTATCTTTTCTTTCCATCCAATTCTACCTATTCTTCTATAAATCCAAATTTCAAAGGCTTCAATTTTCTGTTCTGTTTTCTTGTCTAATGTCCATGTTTCTGCACCATACAGGAATAGTGAGAAGATGTAACATTTTGCCATTCTTAGTTTCAGCCCTGTTGATATTTGTTTTGTTGTTAGTATATTTTTCATGGCATTAAAATTACTTTTTGCCATACCTATTCTTTTGTTTACTTCAATTTTACATTTTCCATCATTGGTTATAGTATGTCCCAGGTAATTGTAGCTCTGGACTGTCTCCAGATGTATTCCCTCAACTGTGATATTTAATTGTAGGTCTTGAGAATTTTCTTTGTTTGTGATAATAGTTTTAGTCTTTTTTGATATTCATTTCTAGTCCATATTTTTTGCTTGTTATGAAATGTTAGACATTTCTAAACATATGAATTTGTGGCAATCTATCATCAGCTACACTGGCCAACATTGGCAAATTAACATTACCATAGACATGCCTATCTGACTAGTCCAGATTGGTGTTCAGTAAACGAAGACTCACCAAAGCTTCCGCTCTCTGAAGAGTGGCCTGGTCAATGGCCCTGCCTGTGATTTTGTTAATGGGAAGAATGGTAACTCTACTTTTGAGCTTTCCATTCTTCAGGAGTTTCTTCCCCGTCAATTCAGAGTCAACAACAACATTGTACAGCTTTCCTCCTGCTGTCACTTCCAAAGCAGTTGAATACTTTGAATCTTTCACATCAAATAGTCTGCATACAAGTCCATTGACTTTACTTCTGTCAAAGTTTTTCTCTGGATCCTTCAAAGTAAGAAGGTCTTATTGCACCAGAGCAGGCCTCCCACAGGGAGGGGTACTATCTCCAACACTTTATCTAGTCTACATCAATGACCTAGTTACTGAACCACCACATGGTATCAAAGTGGTAATGTATGCAGATGATTTGGTAATGTAGTGCACATCTATCTATCTATCTTTCGTTCGCCTGAAGCATTGTCTATATCTGCAATGTCGTTTCCTGTATAAATGTTACTGTCTTTTGTAATTCTTGCAGTTGCCCATATAGTTTTGTCTGTAGTGTTGTATCTATGGGCCAATGGATTTTCCTCAGTCTACTATATTCAGTGCAGTCTTGAAGTATGTGTTCAGCAGTCTGGGGCGCCTGTCCACATGTACAAGTAGTTGAGGTGCCGATCTTGAATTTTGTATACATGTGACTATGGAGTCGATTGTGTCCTGTTCTGAGACGTATAATGATAACTTGTTCATATCTATTCATATTATAAAAGGCATCCTGATTTGGGGCTTGTGGTCCTCTGATTGATTTGATTATCTGTTTCTTATGATGGTATGTAACAGGTGTATCTAGTTGTGTGCCTGTTGAACCTTCCTTTGCCAACTGATCTGCTTTCTCATTTCCTGGTATTCCACAGTGAGATGGGATCCACTGCAGGGCAACCCTGTGGTGCTTGCAGAGTTCAGTCAATAAGGTCTGCAGATGTGGTAATTTTCTGGATTGTAGTGCCTGGAGTACTGATCTTGCATCTGTCAAAAACACTACAGGCTGCGGGCTAAGATTAATGTTCAGCAGTTTTTCTATTGCTAACTTTATTGCTTGTATTTCTGCATCATAATTGTGACAATATTTCCCTGTTGCTATTTTATTCATATCCCTAGTGTTATTTGGGTATTCTATATATGCACCTGCTCCCCCATTTTTTACTGCATTCTGTGCTGATCCATCTGTATACACACGAATCCATAGGTCTTGTGGGTATTCTTCATCCAGGAAACTGAGAGTTATTGTTTTTCGCTGTAGACTATTCTGTTCCTCTTTATCAACTATTCCTTTCACTTCTGTCCGTATTTGAACTGATAATCCAGATTCCTCTGTCCAGGGAGTCTGTTCTGGTATGGGCAGTAGGGGGTTAACAGCTCTTGGCATGTCTGGTGTTTGTCTACTAATACGCTTGGCTTGGTGGATAAAACTGCTTCTCTTAAGTCGTCCCAATGCAAGATTTTGGAATCGGTCCTTCATTGGATGTCTCGGCATGCAAGCAAATTTTTCTGCCTGTATCAGCACCTTTGTGTCCCTCCGTTCTCTCAGTGCTGGTATCCTCCACAATTTCTCCATCTCTAATATTGGTGTTGATTTCATTGCTCCTGTGATGACCCTAAGTGCCTGGTTTTGTACTTTATCCAGTTCTTGAAGTGTGGTGTTTGATGCTGAACACCATGCAGATGATCCATATTCTAAATGTGGGCGTATACTCTGTTGGTAAACTTTACTGAGTATTTTCCCACTCGCACCCCACGTAGTTCCACACAGCTTTCTTAGAATAGCCAATTTTCTCCTTGCTTTTTGGGTTGCCTTATTTATCTGCTGTTTCCAAGATAGTTTGTTATCAAATGTAACTCCGAGATACGTAGCCTGTATGTCTTCTTTCACAGGCTCATTGTTTATATAGATGGCTCCTGCTTTTTGTTTTGGGGAAAGAGTGAAAAGTGTAGTACTGCATTTGTCTGTATTGATGCTGATACACCATCTATTTGTCCATGAATTCAGTGCATTCATAGCTCTTTGTAACAATTTGGAGGCCACTGTTGCATACTCCTCTGTGCACCACATTACCAAGTCATCTGCATACATTGCCACTTTGATACCATGTGGTAGTTCAGTAACTAGGTCATTGATGTAGATCAGAAAAAGTGTTGGAGATAGTACCCCTCCCTGTGGAACGCCCTGGCGCAGTAAGACCTTCTTACTCTTAAGACCATCCAGTTGCACTCTGGCTCTCCTGTTATGCAGGTATGCTTTGACCCATTTGTACATCCTGCCATTTACTCCATAATTTCTCAGTTTCTTCAAAAGCCCTTCCTTCCATACCTTATCAAATGCTTTCTTTAGGTCTATCCATGCTGCTAGTACCAGTTTCTTTTCTTGAAACGCATCCTCAATTTCCTGGGAAAGATAGGTTGCCTGATCTTCGGTAGAGTAACACTGTCTAAAGCCTGCTTGTTGTGGGACAAGGAGATTTTCACTTTCCAGGTACCACTGCAGTCTGAGATTGATTATACGTTCCATTGTTTTACACAAACAGCTTGTAAGGCTGATTGGTCTATAGCTGGATGTCATTGAACCATCTTTTCCTGGCTTTAGTAATGGTATCATAATTGCTTCTCTCCATGCCTGTGGCACTTTACCTGTGATCCAGCAAATGTTGTAGATCTGCAGTAGTTTTGCTTTAGCTGCAGTTCCCAAGTTCTTAATCATTTCATTAGACACTCCATCACTACCTGGTGACTTTTTCATTTTTAATTTGGATATTGCCAGCTCTAGCTCTCTTTGTGTAATGGGTATTTCCATGACTTCATGTGCAGTCTCTTCTTGTCTTGCATTTTGTTGTTTTAGACGGGTCTCTTGACGTTTCTCTAGGCTAATTTCAATATTGTTGTCATTTGCAAAGGAGTCTGCAAAGTGATTTGCTGCATGTTTACCTGTTAGAATGTTTCCATCCTTCTTCAGTGTAATTTTTGTGTTCCCTTCTGTACCCTCATCATTCAGCTGTTTTACAAGCTTCCACACTTTTCTTGTGTCTCGTTCTAGATTCATGTACTCTGTTTTCTCTTTCCAACTTCTCCGTCTGGCTTGTAGTTTAGCCCATTGAAATTTGGCTTTAGCATGCTGATAGTTATTGTGGTGTTCCTGGCAGGGGTTATTTTCTGCTTGTTTTCGAGATGTTTCCATGTCATTGTGCAGTTGCTCTAGTTCACTATTCCAGTATGGTTTGTAGTGTTTCCGTGCCCCTCTGGGTATTGTTTCACTGGCAGCTTGTATTATTAGTCTACTGAATTCATCAACTATTTTGTTGATGTCTCTGTCTGTATTTAGATCTTTAGTCAGTACACTGGTGTAATGTTGATACATTTTCCAGTCTGCCTTTTGTAATTCCATCTGGAGAGAGTGCTGCTCTCCCTGACGGCCTCATTTTGCACCACTAAAAAGACAGGTCGGTGGTCGCTGCCTCCAAGTTGTTTCCCAACAATACGTGTGATATTCCAATCCAGGTCTGGTGAATGGAAAGCAAGGTCTGGTGTAGATGTGGTATGCCATGATCTGGAATAGAATGTTGGTGGATCTGTTGCCTGGTTTAATAGTATAAGCCCATTGTCATCCTGCCAATTTTCAAGTTCTTCACCTCTCTTGTCCATATCTTCATAGCCCCAGCTCTGTGAATGGCTGTTAAAGTCTCCACATACAATTATTCTTTCTTTTAATGTAATTGTGTCTAGTGCTAGTGGGCGGTCACTCGGACAGTAGTAGTTTAGTAGATGGAAGTCTGTATTTCCTGTCCTGAGGTGCAGTATTTGATATTCCGCCCCATCCATATACACTTCAATCTGACATGCATTAATGTTGTTCCTTACAAGAGTCAGTATTCCGCCCTTTTGTCTGTTTTTCCTGTCAGATCGGTAGCACTGGTATCCCCTAATCTTCAAGGCTATGTCGTTGTTTAGATGGGTTTCCTGCAAACAGCATATGCTTACTTGTTCTTCATGCAGGATATTTTCTAATTCTATCTTTTTACTGTACCCATCTCTTTTGCTGTTGATGCCTTCAGCATTCCAGTGCATTATTTTGAGTGGTCTTATTTTGGGTTGGCCAGTAACTCTATTCTCTCGCCCCCTGACTCCACAGAGCGATTGAGAAGGACATCCAGTAATATAGGTTGGGCCCTTTCGAGGCTGAGGGCCCGGCGCTGCACCTGCCTGAGTGTCCATCACAGGGCGAGTGCCATATCGATTTGCAGTTATAGGCATGCTTCCCATTGGCGTGAGTGCGTGGCATCCTGATTTTTGTAGTGCGCCTTTTGGCTGGTTGCCTCCGACTTCAGCACTTAAAATTGCTAGAGCAGACTGTGGTCTTGCACGGGTGTAGGAAGGCCTGGCCAGTCTTGGTTTTCAGTCCCTGGTGACTGTTAAGCCCCATCCCCACGACAAGGAGCTGGCCTTGATGGGGATGTAGTGCACAGAGGAGTATGCAGCAGTGGCCTCCAATTTTTTTGTAAAGAGCTATGAATGCACTGAACTCATGGACAAATAGATGGTGTATCAGCATCAATACAGACAAATGCAGTATTACACTTTTCACTCTCTCCGCAGAATAAAAAGCAGGAGCCATCTATATAAATAATGAGCCTGTGAAGGAAGACATACAAGCTACGTATCTCGGAGTTACATTTGATAACAAACTATCTTGGAAAAAGCAGATAAATAAGGCAACCCAAAAAGCAAGGAGAAAGTTGGCTATTCTAAGAAAGCTGAGTGAAACCACATGGGGTGCAAGTGGGAAAATACTCAGTAAAGTTTACCAACAGAGTATACGCCCACATTTAGAATATGGATCATCCGCATGGTGTTCAGCATCAAACACTACACTGTAAGAGCTGGATAAAGTACAAAACAAGGCAGTTAGGGTCATCACAGGAGCAATGAAATCAACACTAATATTGGAGATGGAGAAATTGTGGATTGATACAGCATTGAGAGAATGGAGTGGCACAAAGGTGCTGATACAGTCAGAAAAATGTCCATGTATGCTGAGACATCCAATGAAGGACCGTTTCCAAAATCTTGCATTGGGATGGCTTAAGAGAAGTAGTTTTATCCACCAAGTCAAGCGGATTTGTAGACAATAACCAGATATACCAAGAGTTGTTAACCCCCTACTGCCCATACCAGAACAGATTCCCTGGACAGAGAAATCAGGATTGTCAATATAAATATGGACAGAAGTGAAAGGAATACTTTGACAAAGAGGAACAGCATAGTATACAGCATAAAACAATAACTCTCAGTTTCTTGGAAAAAGAATACCCACGAGACCTATGGATTTGGGAAGCTGCGATAGCTCAGTGGTTAGTGAACTGGACTACAAAGGACAAGAGGTAGGGTTCGATCCCAACCGACGGCTTCCAGGTTCACTCAGCCTTTAATGGGTACCAGATTTTTTTCTGGGAAAGTAGAGCGGCATGGGTGTAATACCGACCACATTACCCCAAAAATTATGTGCTGAAGGTCTGTAAAATGTATGGTCACTAACACCATATTCCCTATACGCCACTTTGTGAGTCCCACATTTCATTGATATCTATGTCTATTTCACAGAGTGCTGCTTAACAATTACTTAGCTTCTATATTAAAATTGTTCTTGATGGCTTCATCTTTCAGTTTATGACTATCAATTTTATGTGCAAGTTGATCTCTTCTGTTGGCTTTTAAATTTTAATCTTATATTCCCAATGCACAAGTTGTGGTCACTATTAACATCAGCACCTCTATATGATCATACATCTATCCATGATCATCTGAATTGTTGTTTAATACACAGGTGGTCAATTTGATTAGAGGTTCTATCATCAGGAGATATCCATGCTGTTTTGTGTATATTTTTGTGTGGAAATAATGTCCCACCTGTAACTAAATTTTCTACTAAACATAGTTGTATTAATCTTTCTCCCTATTAATCTTTCTAAAAATTCTGACTTGTTGTATCAAACCCTTCTCTCACCATTACATGTTCCACTTCTGCGTTGTCTTTACCCACTTTCACACGAGTGAGTACTTTCCCAATCTTTATATTGTGGTATACCATTATGTAAACAAACAATGGTAGTTTTGTCATTTATACTGAAATTGTTGTTTTTCTTCTGTAATAAGACTTTTCCTTTAATGCTATTATTTGGAAATATTTCTTCATCCTTTACAGCGTTCACCCGACAAGTGCGTGTAGATATGTTGTGTTGCTAGTTTACAACAAGCTGTGATATCTGTTCCTTTCAGCCTTACACATGTCTTTGACTATTGGTATATTTTTAATCAGTTATTAATTTTTCCCGGACAGCGACCATTTTAGCCTTCTCTTTACAACTTTTAACAGCTAAGAATTCTTTAATGTGAGCAGAGTGTATAGATGAGGGTAAGGCCAAGAAAGAAACCACAGATTTGAAGAGAACAAAATTCCCACTGCCTATTGTGAGATTTAACACTGGACCGTCTTTGTTTAGAGGATGGCATCTTATATCTAGACAATTCAATCTCCCATTCTGAAATTTCACCAAGAAATAAAGCACTGGAGATAGATAACATACCAGTAGAAATAACAGCAACAGCAGGAGAAACACGAGTGACATGGATGCACAGAATATTCAATGCAGCATGGCATCAACAAAAAGCCCCAGAAGACTGGCAATAGACAATCATCGTACCAATATGGAAAAAGAACGGTAGCAAAAGAGACTGCAATCAATATAGAGGTATATCTCTTCTCAGCCATGTAGAAAAGTTATTCACCAAAATTGTGGAGAAAAGGCTGAGACCAATAATAGATCTACAGTTAAGCGATTCTCAAATGGGGTTCCAAAAAAACAGAGGATGACCTGACGCTCTATTCACCTTAAAACAGCTTGCAGAACAAACGACAGAACACAATCAAAATTTGTACAGCTTTCACTGACCAGGAAATACAACAGAGTAAATAAAGAACAACTATGGGAGATACTAACAACATAAGGAGTAAGCCATTATCTAACCAACCTAATTAAAAGTCTCCACATCAACAGCAGCTGCACAGTTAGAATAGCATGAGGCTACATAGACCACTTCGAAGTTAGATCAGGTGTGAGACAGGGGTGAGTACTATCCCCCTCACTGTTTATTACTATTGCGGACTAAATATATAAGTTAGCCAACCCATCAGAGACAGAGGAGATCAACAAGCTTTTATTTGCAGATGATCAGGCACTAATACATGGAAAAATAGAAGACTTACTAGATCATTTAGATAGACTCAACAGCACAGGCACAAAATACAATATGAAAATCAACATCAACAAAACAGAAGTCATGAATGTCACCAAAGAGAAACAGAACATCAACATAACTATAGAGGGCAGGCAACTAAAACAAGTAGAGGAATTCAAATACCTAGGAAGTTTAGTGACAAACAATAATTCACAAACAGCAGAGATAGACTCAAGATGCATCAAAGCTTGTCAAATCATTGGATAGCTATTACCCCTATTGTCCAACAAGGAAATAACTCTGGAGGCAAAAACGGGCACTTGAGAATACAATCTTCATCCTAACGTTGTGCTACCAATACCAGTCCTGGACCCTGGATGCAAGAACAATTAGAAAAATAACCTCTATGGAGATGAAATGTGTTAGACGAACAACAACTGAGAAAAAAGCTAGGAACAGCCCCCGCCATAGAATATATAAAGAAATAACAGATAAAATGGTTTGGCCACGTGACAAGGCAGAGTGACCAAAACACAACACAACGAGCCCTCAACAAAAGTTGTGATAACACCAGACCCAAGGGTCAACCAAAAAAAGATGGATCAATGGAATATTAGAAGCACTAGGAACAGCAGAGGCGAACAGAAGAGCAAAAGACTACAAATTATATCTTCCACTCGATGCTGAAAGGCAAATGAGGAAGGAAAGAAGAACAAGCAGAAAATTACAAAATTATACTGAAAACAGAAAAAGCATGGCCAAATCAATATGAAAAACAGGCTTTGGAAAAATACCAAGTTAAAAACAATGTTATTGGTTATTGGTTATGGAAGGCCTCGGTATCACTGCAAACGAATCAAAATCCATAATTGCTCAACCGCCTGTGCCAGTGGAATCATCCGAATTACTAACTCATCTCCCAAACAAAGAAAGGCAACTGTAGTTTCCATCGTAGCAGTCTCAGCACACGTCAAAAGACATAAGGCGAAACCGCGCAGAAAGTGAACGCAGTCAACTGTTCCCTGTCATACGATATCATCCTTCATCGTAAACAATTGGGACATCGAAACATGATCAAAACGGATGAAACACACAGCTTACAGTGTGCACAGAGCACTTAACTCAGTAGCTCCTGCAACAAGCCGGACTTGGAATATAAGGAAACTGCAACAAGGAACACTCTTCAGACATAGCCTTCAATGGTTCCTGCCGCCTATCCACCAAATACCATGGAAGTTAACGTCCTCCCGAAAATGATGATCGTCATATTGAGAACAAAAAATGTACAGCGCTTGATGATTTTAGGACATCGTTCTCGACACGAACCAAACATAGAAACACACAGGTGGTCGTCGAATTATCACCGTCACACATTCACACATCAAACAACAGACCCTGCGGTTAGCGTACAACGAACGAAACACGGTGCAAATTCCCTAAGAGGAAAATCTTCGGTCGACTTGACAGTGCAATCCATTAATGCGTTTCAGCATGTAAATAACTTGCGTCAAAAATCCCAAAGTCGGCCATTGAATATCACTCACTGTGATGTAAACCGCATGTCAACACTTGACGGTGAAGGTCACCGTTACAATACTTGACTTGTCAAAAAGAAACATTGCTGTATGTACTTGCCGATGCAGATTTGTCCACTTCGTTGCGCAGATTTGCTAAGTAGAACATCATTTTGATTTCAACACAGAAAATTGCAATCAGAGAGCTGAAATTAATCAAACCCCAGATGCATTGTCTGGAGCGATCAAGAGAACGTGAAACGTTCCACCATTTTGAAACGGAAGTCCTAAAAACAATGTATTTGGAGGAATGAGAAATGATATTGAGTAGGCAATGGTTTAAATGTGAATACAGACATAAGCATGCAAGGTGATGCCACCTCTGGGAAGATAACAATACTATTTACTATCTTGCACTGCCAAGTAATTAATGGAAACGGTAGAATCTACAGAAAAGATTGACTTATCTAACAAATATCAACACAAAAATTGACTTATACTGCTGGCTTATTTTCTATTATTTGATGAAAACCATAGAAGAGTGCAATGGGCCACCAAAATAAATCCACCAATGCACAGGTTAGACCTCACTGAGGTAGATAATAGACAAACTCACATGCGGGTTACCTTTAGCTTTCTATCATTTATTGTTGTTTGGTGCATGCTTACTTTGGGTGTTTATGTGTACTTGATGCTGACCATGTTCATAGTATTCATGTTTTTTCAATTTCAATTCTCTACATTGATGAACTTTATTAAAGCAGCAGCCAAGTAAAGTTTCCTGACACTATCATACATTTCATCATAGAAGAGAAAGATTGTGTGAAAGTACTGGTACGTGTACTATGACATGTTTAGCAGTTCTGCAATAGCTGATGCTAACTGTCATTAAGAATGGTAGCTCATGTGTAATTTAAAAGATATATTTCTTTATCTAAAGTTATGTATGCTTTAGCTTGTCAGTGTAAACAGCAATTACCTAATGCAATTATCTGGGTCTTTAGCACAGTCCACATTGCAACGGAATCTTTCCCATGATAACCAGCCCATAGGTGGAGTCTGAGCCAAGCCATTATCCAATGCCTGCGCCATATGACAACCAACCAACAGAAAAAAAATATGGTGAAACATGACCTGAAAGAAAGTGGAACATTATAGGATACAATGTATTCAGTCTACAATTCATGTGCAGTTTATTTTAATTTTTTTTCATTAAACATTCCATAATAATTATCAAGCAAAATTAAATTATATTGATGACAAGAGAACAGATATCTTTTTAAATTCATAACCATAACATAATCATAAACATAAACTCACTATTTTTAAAATGTGTTCTTCATACTCAGTTACAATATTTTAGGTACTTTGGTAGCTTTAATTTAAATAATTGTCAGAATTCAAAGATTGACAAAAAATCAATGAAAGATAACAATCCTTGCTGACCCAGATGTAGCATTGCATGTTGTCAGATTAATACTTTTTTTACTGTCTGAAAGATATTTGTTTTGGGTTTTTAACTTCTTTTGGTGTGGCGCTCTCTGTTCAATCTCAATCTGTCTTCTAGATTACATTGGAGCGCACATACCTTTTGGTTGTGGGCAGATTGAGCTGCTGTTTGTGTGCAGATTGAGCTGCTGCTTACATGGAGGCTTTTAGTTGTGGAAAAATTGTGCTGCTGCCATGGTGGAGGCTTTTGAAAAGATATGAAATCATTATTATTATTTATGTCAAACTTTGGTGGCTGAGAAGTTACATTTCCCCTGTATGCTAAAGTTTTGGATTCATATACTAGATATGGTTTAAAAAAAAATTAATTAGACCTATTACTTTTTTTCAACTTGAAGACTATGCAGCCGCACACATGAGAAACTTATAGGAAACTATGATTTGGGATAATCAAAGGCTAAGGAAAGTAGATCCAAACATATTGCTAGAGGAAATTTGATGCACTGAGCCATAAAGTGCAAAATATGGTGTGAGGTATTAACAAGTACTGAAACAAAATTAGATCAAAAGATTCCAGTTAAAATGCTCTGTTTGTGGAACCCCACCAGGCAGGTAGAGTGCTTCTATTCACGCCTCGAAAGGGACCATCCCAAGCTTCTGGTGCCACTGACCCACTTTTGTCAGTTAGAAAATGGGACCACAGAGAAATAAATACTGGCCAGACTAGACTCAAGAAGCAGCTGAGCATAATGTACTGGAATGCTGAGGACATATATTACAAAAAGCAGGCTCTAGCAGCAAGAATAGGTTATGGTTATAGAAGGCACCGGTATCACTGCAAACGAATTAAATCCATAATTGCTCTCTCCCAAATCTCATCTCCCAAACAAAGAAAGGTAGCTGTAGTTCCCATCATAGCAGTCTCAGCACATGCCAAAAGACATAAGGCGAAACCGCACATAAAGTGAACACAACCGTCTGTTCCCTGTCATACGATATCATCATTCATTGTAAACAATCGGAATATTGAAACGCTATTAAAACGGATGAAACGCACAGCTCATGGTGTGCACAGAGCACTTAACTCAGTAGCTCCTGCAACAAGCCGGGCTTGGAATATGAGGAAACTGCAACAAGGAACACTTTTCATACATAGTTAGCCTTTAATGGTTCCTTTATCTATCCACCATATTGACCGGAAGTTCACGTCCTCCTGAAAATGATGATCGTCATATTTTTTTAATGTATAGCACTTGATGATGTTAGGACATCGTTTTTGACTCAAAATCCGAACATCTGAAACACAGTTAGCAGTTGGATTATCCCCATCGCACATCAAACTAATCAATCTTTGGTGAAAGTAACATACATCGCTCGTGTACCTGCCTGAGCCCTAACGGATCAAAGGAGAGAAAAGAATAGAACCACTGTTATCTGCTACATACGAGTGGCTACCGGGCTTTGTATCAGGTCTGGGAAGAAAAGAATACAGCCACTATCACCTGCCGCGCGTGTCATAAGGGGCGGTTAAGGAGGTTAAGAGAGTCTTAATGTCTCTAGATGTTACGAGGTTCGTAAATCTGACCTGAGATGTTTCAATCGCTTTCACTAATGTGTGGCAGGAATAATAGAATAGGTCTAGTCGCTAATTCTTGCTCCAGACCAGAATGGGTGGAGATCTCTTGTGGGTGCCCTTTTCACCGACCAGAGTTCAGAGGATTAAGAAGAAGAAGCAGAAAGAATAGCGAAGCAGAAGATGGATGTGGCTTGCATCCAGGAAACCTATGATAACACAGTCTATGACCTCACTTATACATAAGAGGGTAAAAAACCACATGCTTATTGGAAAAGCAAAAGAAAGTTGACTGGGGAAAAGTTTGCAATATACTGCAACCATCAACACTCACCAAAAGAAGGTAATGAACATGGCTGAGTTTAAAAAATGCAATCCTAAGGGCTATACAAAATTTAATTTCCAGAGAAGCCAAAAGAAACAACAAACCATACTGGAATAGGGAGATTCAAAGACTGAAAGAAACACAACCAGAGAACTAAGCAGAAACAGAACAGAACACCAAGAACAATATAGCCTACAATGCAGCCACTGTAAAAGGAAAGATATTAAGGCAGAGCAGGAAGAAAAAGAAATAGGGCCTCAGTCTGGACAAAAGATGTAGACAAATTCTTGAAACTCACAAAAGTACTAATTGATGAAAACATAAGTCGAACTTATATAGCAAAGAGAACATATCCACACTAGCTCAAAGGTAACAAGCATATTTATAGAAAATTTTTTAATGCCAGCTAAATAAACATAATAAAAGAACAACTAAAGGCAGTAAGAAAGGAAAGCCAAAACCCGAAACATATACCTTTGGCAAGAAAAGAACACATGATATCCATTTTTACATTGACTGAGCTAGAGGAAGCACTCAAGGAACTCAACATAAAGAAGTCCCCTGGTAAATATGGAATCACCAATAAGGTGTTTACAGAATTGGGGCAAAAGGCTTAGAAATGGATCTTGAAAACACTAACCGGCAGCTGAAAAGGAACTAGTCTTTCGTTCAATTTCATTTAATGACACAGGCTCTCTCAAAATGCTTCATAATATATCTTAGTGATCTCTTTCTCTAAATGGATATTCAGGTCTGGTCTTAAATAGGTATTCTAACTTGCTGAGTACCAACATAACATCTTTGCCTTTTCCCCAATCTGGTAGAGGTGGATCATACAGTGTTGCCACCAAAGCAATACAAAAATAGGTGTTTGTTTTGGCATGCCATACCATATTTGTGGCATGGGGGAAATGGTTGCCCTCCCATTTCTAATCTAGAAGTTATGGTACGCGCAATATCTACTTCTGGCCCGCCTTTGGCAAATTGTAGATTTGCTTCATATCATCCAGCTACACTTATGATCCATTGTTATGTATAATACAGTGATCACAAATGTCTAATTGGTATAGCCCATGGGTGCAAAATGATGGTGTATCATCTCAAGTGGCATTTCGTCTGTCTACCTAGATCCCAACCTGGGAACACATACAGACCAATCAGTAGTAATAAAGCAAAAAGTAAAGTGCCCCCGTCACACCAACTGGCGTATAGGGAAATATCGTGTTAGTGACCCTATATTTTACAGACCTTCAGCACATGATTTTTGGGGTAATGTGGTCAGTATTACGCCCGTGCTGCTTTACTTTCCCAGAAAAAAATCTGGTACCCATTTAAGGCTGGGTGAGCCCGGAAACCGTCGGTTGGAATCGAACCCTACCCCTTGTCCTTTGTAGTCCAGTTCACTAACCACTGAGCTATCGCGGCTCATCTGTGGTAGTACATTACCATTTCCACCTCAAGAGCCCAAGGGCAGAACCTGTAAGGTGGAGCTTGCAAGACTCTTGAGGTAGCTGAACCAAAGAATTGCCATATACTACCACCACTGTTCATAAGTGAGAAAAATAAACAACTTACATAGTCTTCAGCCTACCAAATAATACTCAGTCCACAACATTACAAATAAAAGATAATTTTCTCCCTATAGACCAAAACCCTACAAAGGCGGGCATCACCTTGGACCACAGAATGACATGGACAGAGCAGGCAAAGAAAGTTAAAACATCCTGTTTGAAAGAAGCTAAAACATCCTGGAATTGAATGATCATAATAAATAAATTAGCAGAAACCTACTGAAGAGAATTCAGCAATGTTAGAAATGACTGCAAAAATAGAGAGTTAGTTAGACCAGTCCCTGAACATGGTGTAACAGCTTGGGCCACAGCAAAGTTAAAAGGGTGCAGAACCAGACCTCCCATACATTACTGGAGTCATGAAATCCCCACCTATCGACCCCAGAAGCAGTAACAGGCTTCCAATCAATGGAAGACATATTACATAAAGTGATGTACCAAAATCGATGGCTTGACAAGCTGTCATTGTAAAAAGTATTGTTATGAAAACAGAGCAATAGATTTTAGAAGCAGTGATTTCTGCAATATATGTCATTTTGGCACACTAGGTTTCTGTTTTTGAGATGGTGGTTCTGCCCTATGTGCCGTCTTCAGCTTGAAATGGACAAAAGATAAATAGAATGTACCAAGAGGAGAAACGCACTCCTGAACTATCCTATCATCGTCATCATTATTTAGTCTCCGCATCGAAGGTTGGCTAACATGGAGCGCCA
Organism: Megaustenia siamemsis; assembly: GCA_032433765.1. Taxonomy (NCBI): domain Eukaryota; kingdom Metazoa; phylum Mollusca; class Gastropoda; order Stylommatophora; family Ariophantidae; genus Megaustenia; species Megaustenia siamemsis. The sequence continues at coordinate 20,196,872 of JAVIAB010000102.1, forward strand.
TTCTGATTTGTCTCTTGCTTTGATGGTGCAGGTTGTCATAGGCTGACTTGTCCATCTTTTGGTGTTACTCGTCCACATTAGTCTTAGTCTGCCTCTGCCTTTTTTACTTTGTATTTTCCCTTCCAAGATTACTTTTAGTAAGCTGTTGTGTCTTTTAGCATGTCCCAAAAATCGAATTTGCCTTGTTTGAATTGTATTTAGTAGTTCTCTTTTCAATTTTAGTTGTTTTAAGACTTCATAATTTATTTTCTTTTTTTTTCATCCAATTCTACCTATTTTTCTATATATCCACATTTCAATGGCTTCAATTTTCTGTTCTGTTTTCTTGTCTAATCTCCATGTTTCTGCACTATACAGGAATGTTCCTCTACCTAGGTAGTCTAATGACAAACGATAATTCTCAAACAGCAGAGATAGAATCAAGATGCATCAAAGCTTGTCAAATCATTGGACAGTTATCACCACTACTGTCCAACAAGGAAATAACTCTGGAGGCAAAGCGAGCACTATACAATACAATCTTCATCCCAACGTTGTGCTACCATTGCCAGACTTGGACCCTGGATGCAAGAACAATAAGAAAAATAACCTCTACAGAGATTAAATGTGTTAGACGAATGACAGGAAACAGACTGAGAGATAAAGATCAGAAATGAAGAACTGAGAAAAAAGCTAGGAATAGCCCCCACCATAGAATATATAAGGAAACAACAGATAAAATGGTTTGGCCACGTAACAAGGCAGAAAGAACAAAACACAACACAACGAGCCTTCAAAAAACATTGTGAGAACACCAGACCCAAGGGTCAACCACGAAAAAGATGGGTCGATGGAATATTAGAAGCACTAGGAAACATAACAGCAGCAGAGGCGAACAGAAGAGCAAAAGATCGCAAATAATATCTCCCCTCGACGCTGAAAGGCAGATGAGGAAGGAAAGAAGAAGAAACAGGAATGTTGAGAAGATATAACATTTTGCTATTCTTAGTTTTAGCTCTTGTGTTAGTTGTTTTGATGTTAGTACATTTTTCATTACATTAAAATTACTTTTTGCCATTCCTATTCTTTTGTTTATTTCAGTTTTAAATTTTCTACCACTGGTTATAGTATGTCCAAAGTAGTTGTAATTCTGAAATGTCTCAGGTCTATTCCTTCAATTTTGATACCCATTTGTAGGTTTTGAGTATGTTCCTTGTTTATGATCATAGTTTTAGTCATTTTGATATTCATATCTAATCCATATTTTTTGCATATCTTTTGTTTGTTTCATTAAGTAATTGTTGTAGACCTTTAGGATTTTCTGCTAGTAGTACAGTATTATCGGCATATCTTAGTTTATTGATTATCTTTCCATTAATGTCTAGGCCTGGCATCTCTGTGACGTTTTTAAAGATTTGCTCAGTGTATAGATTGAACATGCTTGATGATAGGATGCATCCCTGTCTTACTTCTCTTTTTATATCAATGGAGTTCTCTTTGTTATATTTTATTATTATTGTTTGCTCCCAGTATAAATTACCCATTAGTCATATTTTGTGTCATCTAGATGTATAACTTTTAGGCAGTCTATAAGTAGTTTTGTAGTGTACTCTATCAAAAGCTTTGGTGTAGTCTATGAAGCAGGCATATATTGGTTTGTTTATTTCTGTGTACTTTGAACCATCCTGTTATAAAAAAGTTCATCGTTTGATGGATAGGATAGAACCATCTTATGCAACAAAGAGTAACCAGCTAAGGCACGGGCAAGCTAAAACGCAGCAACTTCATGGCAATCTAAAAGAAATTGACACATAAACACACTCTGTACAGTCTCATACAAAAAATTAAACCCATATATCCAGTCCAAAATACCCCTGAGAGTGTACAGTACCAGAGCTCAAAGAATGAAGAAAGGCTGAATGATGTGGTTATATTTTTCATGTTGTTAAAATTGCTTTTTTGTCAAATTTCTATTCTTTTGTTTATTTCCGTCTTACATTTTCCATCATTTACTATAACATGTCCAAGATTGCTATATTTTTGAACTCTTTCTAGATTTGTAGGTCTTCTGGATTTTCTGCCCTAAATTACGGTATCATCTGCATATCTTCAATTTTTTTAAAATATGGCTCATCAAACTTGTTCCACAGTCACTGCACTCCACAGCACCGATCGTCTTGGGTAATACAATAAATACGGATGTTTTTAGCTCAAATGATCCTTTGTTGTGTTATCATTACATGGGTCTGTGATTATTACTGTTCCAAAATCTTACTCATAGGCCTATAATCATCTCAATCTGTGTGTTGTCTCGCCCTACATTTTTTCTATTTTTCATTGTATTTATAGTTTTCTCAACTTCACATTTCAAGATTTTATAACCTGACAGTGACATACACCTTACGGTTGGCTTTCTTATCTATTTCATCTTAAAACAGCTCTGCTATGTATTCTTGCCATCTGTTGATTATATCTTTATTGTCTGTCAACATTTCTCCTTTCTTGTTTACAATTAATCCTCCATCTGTGACTTTTTAATTCTTGTTGGTCATTCTTTTTATTTTTGTGTGCATCCCTTTTAAATCTTGTTTCTTTTCAATAGTTCCAATTTCCAAACATCTTTGATCGAGCCAATCTTCTTTTGTCTGTCTGTACATACTGCAGATTTCGTTATCTATTAATATGTATTGGGTAGTGTTGGTGTCTGCATTCTTTTATTACTTTTATCCATTTTTTTTCAAGATGGCTTCAGTCATTCATTTATGTCTTCCGACCTTTTCTGTTCTTTTTAATATTATAATGTTCTATAATAATAATGGCTATTGGCTTATTTCCTTTTTAGAAAATATGAGGCAGCACACTTGTAAGCAATGTAGTTTGGTGTTTTTCACAAGCCTGGGATAATAAAATATATTATATCATAGACCTTGTCTCCACAACGGAACGTTTCTGCAAGTCCAAACAAAAATGTTAAAAGTAAATAAAAGGAACTTCTCAAACTTTCGAACAATGAATGAACTTATTTAATAATAGCAGCATGCAGGTCAACATGAACAATTTGACTAAATTTTTAATGAGTACTTTCAATTTTGACGTTTTGTTGCAACACTGCAATTTATAATATATAGTTAATATATTATATATCAATTATTAAGTATCAGACTGTACGTTTTTCAACAAGGGAATAATAGGACCGACTGGATGGAATTGCAAGCCGGCATATTCAATCATATTGGAGATGGATGATACCACAAAAAGCATTCGTGGATGACACTACCGTTCAGTTCACTACGGTTCTAGCGTCAGAAGAGAGTCGCGTCCCGGAGGATGCTTGGCTTGAATGCCTAGATGCCTAGATGATAGATGAGATCATCGTGCGATGCCAGAGGAGCTTCAAACCTCTAGGATGTCACGGAACCTCTCCTGTCTCCATTTTTAGTCTCATATTATGATCAGAGTAATTCTAGAGTCACACTTCACACTCTCACAGTCACTGACTATCTATACTTTATTACTTTATTATATAATATAACTATCATAATCATTATCATTACTGATTACTATGAGTGTGAGTGTGATACAATTGAACTGATTCAGATTGTGTCGTATGCAGAGTTTTTTATTTATTTAAAAACCGCTCATTTATTCCGTATATAAGAATTGCAACAACGACATCAGTAGTGATTTACTTTACCTTTATCATCTAATTTGCCAAATCACACCTCGAACTAACCGAGTGATAATTCTAAAATATGTCACATGACAGAACGTACGTCAGATCACATGACTCCGGCAGTGCGGACCCGATATCAGCATTCGAGCATATCATACACGAATTCTTCACATTCTTCCCCTGTACAACAATCAAAATCTCATCACTCATGTTTTGGGTGTTTATATGATTATTTATTTAAATGTCAGCAACAGTGTAATATTCGCGCACCAAACATCAATAAAGAATAGAAGCACTTCTCTTAATTTACAAATTCTGAAATGCCGTTTTCCCATCAATTAAAAAAAAAACAATAATGTGATTGTGACAAATTCATCCATTGATTTATTGAGTTATTTGCGGGTCATCATCATTGCACTCCGAACATGTCCATAGGTACTCAGATCTCCTCCTCAGCAAGTCCCGCAGTGTCCAGCGACTGACGACTCTAGTTCTGTGTTGGTTGATAAGTCTTCTTACTTACACGCCCACTCAGTTTTTCATTTCTGGCTGTGCCCATCTTAACTCCCATCTCCATCATCCGAAGAAGTGACGTGGGTTTGTGTTTGTTAGAGTCCTGTGCTCTTCCCACATCTCAGAGGGCATTGATCCAATCCATTGGTTGCCCGTCCTCAACGACAGCGCAGATAGTCAACCTGTCCGCTCTTTCATTACCCCGTACTTCCGCATGTCCAGGGACATAGACAAAAATGACCTTACGTATTTTTGACTTCTGCAATGACTCTAACCATTGCATGCGTACCGTACAGAGCCCGCCTCCACTTTTTTTTTATCATGCTCATCGAATCACTCAGTATACATGCATGTGTGTTGTCTTGTGACTCTAACCAGTTGAATGCCTTCGTCACTGCCATCACCTCCATTGTCATGCTACTCGTGGTCATGACGTATGCACCACTGTCTTCATTCATATTATGTATTATCTAGTTTTTATGTCAATAGACACGTGTTTACCGAGGAGCTGAATCATCATCATCAAGTACCGTGCCAGTGATTTTCTTGTCTGTTGTCCTATTGTCCATGATTCACATCCATATTAACATATGATATATTAACATATGATGTAGAGCCTGGCTCTACATAACATTTAAGAACTCTTTTTCTTGTTTCTATTGTCAAAATTGGATTGAACAGTATCTTCCTCATTTTTTGGAAAGCTGCTTTTCCCTGAGCCATTCTGCGTCTCACCTCTGTTATACATCTACCATCTGAGTTTAACGATGTTCCCAGATATTTAAATTCATTTACCTGTTTTAATATTGTTCCACTTGTTTTTTTGTGTGTGTGCACTGAGGTGATGATTTTTTCTTTGTTGTCCTTTTGCTATTAAGGCTGAGTCTTTTACTTTGCTTTCTTTCACTACAATGTCTAACATTTCTTGAAGCTCATTTTCACTCTAAGCGATTAAGATTGTTTCATCAGCATACCTTTGATTATTGATAGCAGGGATAGTCAATAAGGTGCCCGCGGGCCACAAGTGGCCTGCGACGTCCTTTTTTTTGGCCCGCGGAGGATAAAAAATAAAATCAGGTTGCACTGAGCAAAATGTCCTGGGTAAAATTGATTTAAAATTTGTTACATTAACTTCGACCGTGGAGAAAGCTTACTTAAATATTCTCCAGTAGTTTGTTTAAAATAAAGTATAATTATTTGTGGAAACATCAGAGGTAAATCAAAGAAGAATAATAGTACAAGTAGACCTATGTTTAACACTCGGAACACTCTAGTAGTTAGTTTAACGTCGCCTTCCCGTCATTCCCGACCCATCCTTTTTTTCCGTTTGATCATCCTGCGATCGACTGAAACAAAGGAAGAAGCCGACGAATTGTTCTAGAACCGACTCTCGATTCGGCGAGTTCAAACAGTTTCCGCCAAGAAATACTGTCAGTCACCCACCTCCTCCTCCCCAACACATTCACCCCACAATTATTTTACTTTCAGTTTCTTTCTTTCCAATCCTCTTTTCATCAGTCAAAATTATATATCCGATATCCGATCTGATCATTCTGATTTTGTCGAGTTACAGTGAACAGTTCCATTTTAAACATGAAACAGTGCTATTGTTGTAATCTGTGTTTTCATTCTCTGTTACTTCGGTCGTGGTATAATATGAACAATAAACGTCAATTAAATGAAAAAATCAGATTTTTTCATGAGAAATGGGAACATGATTTTTTATTTATCAACAATAAGGATAGCAAACTGCAGTGCCTTGTGTGTTTGCAAGTGTTGTCTGTAAATAAAGAGTATAATCTTAAACGGCATTACACACAGCATCACGCCGCTAAATACAAGGACTACATTGGTACAATACGTTCTACACTTGTGTGCGATTTGAAGAAAAAGGTTAGTGCTCAGAAATCTGTTTTTACTACATTAACAACAAAACAAACAAGTTCCTTAATGGCATCGTTTGTTGTAAACGCAGAGATAGCGAAATAAAAAAAAATCCTTATGTGACTGTGACTTCATAAAGCGTTGTTCTATTAAAATATTAACATGGCGCGTGTATTTGGGGAAGAAAAAATTGCCAGTCATTTTGATAGCGTTCCACTATCAAAACAGACAGTCACTAGAAGGGTTGAGGAAATATGTTCTCATATATCTATCTAGTAAATTAAAGAGTGTCGTTACAAATTCCGCTTACTTTTCTCTGGCTTTGGATGAATCTACTGACATATCAGCCACAGCACAACTTTTAATTTTCATAAGAACTATTTCAAAACACTTTATTATCAAAGAAGAGCTACTAGCTTTAGATTCATTACATAATACGACCAAAGGCCAAGACATTTATGACTCAGTTTTGAAAGTTGTTAACGGTATCAGTGACATAAATATACTTTCAGCAATAGTGACAAATGGCGCTAAGCCAATGTGTGGTACTTAAACAGGTTTAGTTGGATTATTAAGGAAGGCTGGAATCCATTACCCAGCATTACATTGCATTATACACCGGGAGACGCTGTGTAGCAAGATTCTAGACGTGGAGGATGTTATGAAAACTGTAATAAAGTTTGTGAATTTAATAAAAGGCGGGAATCGGGCATTGACACACCGACAGTTTATAAATTCTCTATCAGAAGTTGAGGCGGAATATGGCGATTTAGTGCTCTATACACAAGTAAGGTGGCTAAGCATATGAAATTGTTTGAGGCTGTTTTTTTTTTTGCTTTGAGAAACGAGATAAGGCAGTTTTTAGAGAAACATGATACCAACAAAGAACTGATCAGAAAAATGTCTGATCCACATTTCAACAGCGTATTGGCCTTTTTAACTGATATCACCCAGCACATGAATGAACTCAACGTGAAGCTACAGGGACGTTCTCAAATAGTCTCATGATAGACGCCATGGGACGCACCAAGATGGACGCTTGTTTGCGTTCGAGCCATGATGTAAACAATGTTGACTTTGCTTGTCTCCAACGGTTTGTCTCATTTTATTAGAGAATATCACGCTATCTGTTATCACAGCAAGTTGGCGGATTTTTAGAAATGTAATCACGGGTTTGATAATAAATGTTTGTACACAGTTCGTTAACCATCGCTGTAGATCAAATCTTTATTCTGCTGGCTTCGTTCGCGGCCATGGAAACAAATGACCTAACTTGTGCAGACGGTTGGTTTGGGGCGTTTGTACGTTACAATGTCACTGCTATAATGACTCACTTTTTGTGACAAAACTACAGGGACATGCCCAAACAATGACAGTTGTCAGCACGAATATTTCGGACCCCAGTGTAAGTACTTGGATCTCGTTTACAAATGCGCCCAAAAATCTGAACCTACTTTCCTGTTTGATAACAGCGACACCACATGTAATTCGGACACAAATTCTACATCAGTTGAGGCAACTCTCAATCAATCTTTGCCGTTCTCCTTGTTTAGGATGTATGTGAATGACTTAACATATCCGGACAGTTTCACGGTAAAACTAAATGGTTCTGCCTCATGTAACAATGAATCAAGGTTTGTAGTTAGTCAGCACGAGATTAATGTCTTTTGCTCTGGGGCTGGTCTGATCAACAAGTTACGGATTGAAGGGGCGATAGTTGCAAATATCTGCTCCATCTACATTGGCGGGGTCGGAATGTGGCTCTCAAACAGAACTCAAAACAGACCGACACATTTAATGCTTGTTATACAGGAGACGGATGTGGACCAGAGGCCGCAGTTAATGGCAAAACAAAGACCAATCTCTATGACAATGACTGCACACGCACAAAATTAAGAAGTGGAACGAATTCTGTTTACTGGTATCTAAACTTTGCCACGCCCCTGTAGATTCACACCATTCGAATCTATCATCGAGCTAGTACTACTATGATTCGGGTAAAGAATGCCACTCTAAAGGCTTTCTCTGACAGTGGCGGCGTAGTGTTCCAGTCTAATGATATATCATACCCTAATGTTTCTGTGAACACTATTGTAGTAACCACACAAACGTCAATGGCACACATTAAGATTGAGTTCTCACCGACCATTTCGCATGTCGACAGTGCACTGACGGTCTGTGCGGTGCAAACATTTACAGACACCTATTGTCTGGACGGGCATTCTGGGTCGTTTTGTGAAGAGTGTAGTGGGTGTAGCAAAGGCTGCAACATCATGATCGGTACGTGTCACGGCAACTGTTCACATGGGATCTATGGACACTACTGCTCCAGGTCTTGTCTCAGTGTCTGTCCTTTATGTGAGAAAAAATCCGGAAAATGCCTACAATGTAAACATCCTGGCTATACCTGTAATGACACTTGTCCCGATGGTAATTTTGGGCTTCAGTGCGAACAGACGTGTTCTGATGGCTGTGACATCATATGTGACCCGGAAAATGCAGACTGTACGTGCAAGGAAACGTACTACGGGTCAGACTGCACTCTCAAATGTCCGGACAACTGTTTCAACGACACCTGTGAACAGTTTACCGGGAACTGTACAAACGTACTACGGGTCAGACTGCACTCTCAAATCTCCGGACAACTGTTTGAACGGGACCTGTGAACAGTTAACCGGGGCCTGCGTCTCGTATGTCGATGGTTCCCACGATAAGAAGATTCTGCCGACTACAACAAACCCAAGCATTTGGATACCTTTCGCGATCGCTGCTCTTCTAACTTCTCTTCTGCTTCTCAGTGTATATCCGTGCTAGTCGTAGCTCATATCTTAGTGTGTGTCTGGGCTGGCCATGATTTATATCTTAGTGTGTGTCTGTGCTGGCCATGGTTCATATCTTAGTGTATATCCGTGCTAGCCATGGCTTATTTCTTGGTGGCTGTCTGTGCTGGCCAGGGTTCATATCTTAATGTGATTCTGTGCTAGCCATGGCTCATATCTTAGTGTGTTTCTGTGCTAGCCGTGGCTAATTTCTAATCTTGTGTGTGTGTGTGTGTGTGTGTGTGTGTGTGTGTGTGTGTGTGTGTGTGTGTGTGTGTGTGTGTGTGTGCTAGCCATGGCTCATATCTTGGTGTGTGTCATCTTAGTCATATCTCATATCTTGGTGTATCCGTGTTAATCATGTCTCATATCTTTATTTGTGTCTGTGTTTAGTCATATCTCATATCTTAGTGTGTATCTGTGTTAGTCATGTGTCACATATTTGTGTGTGCATGTCTGGGTTAGTGATATCTCTTATCTTTGTGTACATGTTTATGTTAGTCATATCTCATATCTTTGTGTGTGCATGTCTGTGTTTGTCACATCTCATATCCTTGTGTGTGCATGGCTATGTTAGTCACATCTCATATCTTTGTGTGCATGTCTATGTTAGTCATATCTCATATCTTTGTGTGCATGTCCATGTTAGGCATGTGTCATATCTTTGTGTGTGCATGTTTATGTCAGTCATATCTCATATCTTTGTGTGCATGTCTATGTTAGTCATGTGTCATATCTTTGTGTGTGCATATCTATGTCAGTCATATCTGATATCTTTGTGTGCATGTCTATGTTAGCCATGAGTCATATCTTTGTGTGTGCATATCTATGTTAGTCATATCTCATATCTTTGTGTGCATGTCTATGTTAGTCATGTGTCATATCTTTGCGTGTATTTCTGTGTTAGTCATATCTCATATCTTGGTGTGTGTCAGTGTTAGTCATGCCTCATATCGTTGTGTGCATGTCTGTGTTAGTCACATCTCATATCTTTGTGTGTGCATGTCTGTGTTAGTCACCTCTAGTGACTCGGGCAGATGGTGCTCGTAAACCTGGGAGGGCCGACCATCTAAGTGCAGAATCCCCCTACAGAAAAGACAATCTGCTGCCTTGCAGGAAGATTGGGGACAATCAAAGGCTAAGGAATGCAAACCTGAATAAAATGCTGGCTGAAATCGGATGCACAGGGCCACTGGCGCAGAACATAGCGCAACGTTCTAACAGGTATTCAATCAGAGTGGATCTAACAGACTCTAATTATGATGTTCTGTCTGTGGGGTCGATCAACACACTTAACCTGACTTCATGTGAAAGTCTGGAATGCTACTCTGATTGAGTCTTGATCGCAGAAAGAGAGAGAGAGAGACTCCCATCTTGTCTTGCACTACTTTATCACTGCTACCTCCCTGCTTTATTGCCTCCTACCTCCTCCTAGTAATGTATCTATTCTTAATAACCATATCATACCACCAATTTTAATCCCTTTACTTACTTTTCTCTACCTCTACGGTCCCTCTGTTCCGTTAACTTTTCTAACCCTCCTTTTACTTTTATTTGGAACCCCCTCCACGTTTTCTACAGTTATTTCTTTTCCCCTCCTGCGGTGTCTCTGTCTATCTACGTCGTCCGCTTTGTCTACCAGTTACTTTATAGGCCCTATGGAACCCGCAGACCAGGCCTCCGTCACCTGTCTATTTCCGTCACTACACGAGTCTCGTCCTGCACCCCTTCGTCTTTGTAACTGTCCCTTATCCTCTGACTATTTTTATATCTTCTTCTACTCTCTAATACTGCTCTGTCCATATACCACCATTTCTTCATTGCATTTTGCAATATATCCCTATTGTTTATACAATAGATCCTCTGTGTAGTCTATTTCTTCCGGATTAAACTCCCGGGACTACACCTCTCTACTCTTCTTACATTAACCCTTGGCCTAATTATCTTATTCTGCCAAGTATTTCATCTCACAGGCCTTCCCACAATATATTCAATTGTTTCTTGCCTGCTTATTTCTATGTAACCTATCCATTTCAGATTAGTACCTCGCTACTCCCACTTCTACTCTTCACTATATATACTTATGTAATCTGCCCCTTCCGGGTTAGCCTTCCGGCATTATATTAATTACCTTTTCTACGTCCTAACATAATCGGACATTCTACTGTTCGCCAACTCCTGTTTTCCTTCTCTCTTTACTTACTCTCTACATTCCCGTCTTCCTCCACCAATAACTGCTTCTATCTTAGTATACTATTTGACCATAATGCTAACTCATTCCACTCTGCTTGGCCTAACCGCTTTGTTTTTCCCCAAAATTCAATTGTTTGTACCCCCTCCTCGAACCTTTCTGGCTCTCCCAGAAACAATGGAACCCTTCTTATTATTTCCTGCATCTGCAGATTGTTACCTAATGTATCCACCACTTCCCCCATCTTCTGCATGGCTTGCCACATATATCCGTCTTGTGTCATTCCCTCCATTATCTATACGTTTCTATTCTATCTATCTATTGACCTTTCGAGCCGTAATCGGCCCATAGGGCGTAGACCAAGATACACCTTCTCCTATATGAATTTTTGTTCTAGCAGTTTTCTTTTAAAGATATTTTATTAAATCTCGCCATCTGTCTCTGTTCTGTGCAAGCAGTTCTATCTCATTGAGGGAGCCGATTCCTGCTGCTCTTGCCTCTCTCATCAATGTTCTTCTCAGTGTCTCCCTGGGTCTTCCTCTTTTTCTTTTACCTGTTGTTTCCCATATGAGGGCTTGCTTTGCTATTCGATTATTATCTCTTCTCATCACATGTCCAACGTATGACCATCGTCTTTTCTTTATTACTGAAGATATTAGTGGTTGATTGGCGATTTCTCTAATTTCCTCGTTTGTTTTGAATTCGTTCCATTCTATACCAAGTATTTTCCTTAGACATTTATTTTCGAATGCGTTCAACTTTGTTTCTATATCTCTTGTTGTTTTCCAGCTTTCACACGCATACGTAAGGGTTGATAGTACATTTGATTTGAATAGCCTAAGTTTTGTGTTTGTGCTAATGAGTTTTGATTTCCACAACTTTTCAAGGCTTCTGAAAGACATTGCTGCTTTAGCCAGTCTGATTCTAATTTCTTTGCTCGTATCCCCTTCTCGATCAATGTGACTTCCAAGATAGATAAAGTGATCGATCTCTTCTACTGGTTTGTTTTCCATGTATATTTTGTCACTTGTTGGAATTAAACTTTTCATGACTTTAGTCTTTTCATGATTGACCTCAAGCCCAATTTTGCTGGCTATTGATGATAGTTCATTTGTGTTTTCCTGCATCGTTTTTATCTGACTGCTGATGAGAACTATGTCATCAGCAAAGTCGAGGTCCTCCAAATGGTCTCCTTGTATCCATTCGATGCCTTTATTACCAGTGCAGCATTTCTTCATTATGAAGTCCATAACAATTCCAAATAACAAGGGCGATAAAATACATCCTTGTTTAACCCCAGTTTCTATTGGGAAACATTCGCTCAGTCCTTCCTCTGTTCGAACTGCACATGTGTAACCATCATACATGTCTTTGATAATATTTATGATTTTTGATGGTAAACCATATTGCTTCAGAATTTTCCACAAAGAATCTCTATGAATACTATCAAATGCTTTTTTGAAGTCGATGAAGTTAAGTACAAAAGGTTTTTGCTTTTCAATATGTTCCTCCAATATAAGTCGTAGAGTGAAAATGTGGTCAAGACAGCTTCTCCCTTTTCTAAACCCAGCCTGTTCTTCACGCATTACTGTATCTATTGAATCCTTTATTCTATTTAGGATGATTTTACAGAATAACTTTGAGGCAACTGACAAAAGTGTCACGCCTCTCCAGTTGTTACAATCTCTAAGATTGCCCTATAGATCTCCTACCTGTTCCAAGCCAGCGCATTTCGCTTAATCCTAAAATATCTAGATCGTATCTGTCCATCTCGCTCGCGACCTGTGCATGTTTCGTCGGAGCGGCCATTGTTCGCACATTCCAGAATCCTATTTTTGTTGTTGTTTTAGGGCCGAAAAAACTATCACTACTATCTACTGCTAATTTACACATTCTGTATCAGGTCTACGTTTCATTAACAACATCGTTTTTACGATAGCGGCTTGTTAAACCTCTGATCAACGGTTCAATACCAAGCCGGAGAAAAATAATTCCTCCATTTTGGAAACAACCGGAAACCTATTTTTCGAAATAGAAACTTAGTTTCTATTCCTCCCACCTTTTTCTCTTAGCTCATCTTATGCTAAATATTTTGTCTTATTTCATGCAATTAACATTTTTATATCATAATAGTCATCAAACATCGTCTTATTTCATGCACTTAACATGCTTATATCATAATAGTCATCACAACCTTTTTGTTTTATTTCATGCAATTAACATGTTTATATCATAATAGTCATCACAACCATACTACCTCATCACACTTGTTGCCTATGTTCATATCATGCTGAACACCTTTTATTATATTCATACAATCACCATGTTTCTATCATATTATTTATACATCATCTACTTCATTACTCTCTTCGAATCCCATCCATGTGTGTCTTCTTTGATACAATTCTATTTCCTACTCCTATCTTACCCCCCTTTCCCTTATCCGATATTTATATATTTAAAACTAGTCGACACACAGGACTGTGATATTTCTCTTAGTTCTCTTTTTTTCCTCCTTTTTCTGTTTTCCCACCTGTGAACAAACAACCTCACACCATATACTCCTCCTTCATCCTCACTCTCTTTATACCACTATTTGCTAATTATATCTCTAATTAACTAACTTAGCACTTCCTCGATGATCCTTCGAAAACTGTCGGCGCTGTGTTGACACTGTATTTTGCCTGTAGCTTCCTCAGCGCCGGTCACAGCCCAAATATGCCAGGGCGTTCTTTCTTCCCTTCGTCCGTGACCGCCCACCAGCGGCGTTGTTAACTCTGATCTTTGAACTTTGCGACTACAGCGAAGAAGGCTCGTTCAGAACTTAACTCCCTAATATAGCAGCCTGGCGTGAAGGCTCGTCAAGACCTGAGCCTTCACGTATTGGTTGGTCGGCGTTTGACCTCAACGCCCTGTTTACCTTGCATCCCAGGCACGTATGACCAGCCACGATCATACAGCACACTTGCCCTGGCACAATTACATTATCTTTATGCTTCCCATGAAGCTGAACTTAGTGAGACTACTCACTGCTTGACAATAAACTGTTCGTTGTTACGACTGCACAACTACCTTATCTTTATGTTTCCCATGAAACTGAACTTAGTGAAACTACTCACGGCTTGACATTAACTGTTCGTTGGGACTACCACACAACTACATTATCTTTATGCTTCTCATGAAGCTAAACTTAGTGAACTGCTTGAACTTGACATTAAACTGTTCGTTGTACTACTTCACAACTACATTATCTTTATACTTCTTCTGAAGCTGACTTAGTGAGACTACTCACGACTTGACATTAAACTGTTCGTTATTACGACTGCACAACTACATTATCTTTATGCTTCCCATTAAGCTAAACTTAGTGAGACTACTCACGACTTGACATTAACTGTTCGTTGAGACTACCGCACAACTACATTATCTTTATGCTTCCCATGAAGCTGAACTTAGTGAGACTACTCACTGCTTGACAATAAACTGTTCGTTGTTACGACCGCACAACTACATTATCTTTATGATTCCCATGAAGCTGAACTTAGTGAGACTACTCACTGCTTGACAATAAACTGTTCGTTGTTACGGCTGCACAACTACCTTATCTTTATGCTTCCCATGAAGCTGAACTTAGTGAAACTACTCACGGCTTGACATTAACTGTTCGTTGGGACTACCGCACAACTACATTATCTTTATGCTTCCCAAGAAGCTGAACTTGGTGAAACAACTACATTATCTTTATGCTTCTCCTGACTTAGTGAACTACTCACAGCTTGACATTCTAAGGTTGGTGTTGTTCACTTTTACACTATCCTAGCATTACTCTACACATTTCTACATACCACTGCTCCTGGAATAAGGTCCGTTCCCTGCCGTGTCCACACACCAACTAACCTACTGGATAACTCTTGGGTGAATAACTCTAACTGATTCCCGGTACCGGCTGCCACATAAACCCACAACCGTCCGGATAGAACCCTCGCTACATCTCGAATGATCTTACCAATTTATCCTTTGTCCCACCTTTTCCTTTTCCAACCAATCGCCTCCCTTGTTACAATTTCCGCCTCGTTCCTACATTTTCCTACAATTCTCGTGATCCACCCTTTGTTCACTTTCCTAACTTTCCACGTGGACCCCCTGATTCTATGTTACTCACCTTCTTATCTCCCTTTGATTTCTTACTACTTCACTCCCATCTTGTCTTGCACTACTTTATCACTGCTACCTCCCTGCTTTACACTCACCTAGGATCTTGAATGGGACATGAAAAAAGTAATCAGTAATTTTCAACAGCTGGTAGTGAAGAGCAAGAGAGAGCAATGGATTCGGTTCACGATGGAGGTGACAACAAATGAAGCACTCTATAAGTTTTAGTCCCTCTATGAACGCATGAAGATAACAACATACTCTAGAGCTAACACTTTCATCGAATAAAATGAAGGCGGAATGCTACTCACAGATGAGAAAAAAGGGAGGGCCTTGTTGAAGAGGTATATTGTACAAAGATATTTTGATGACAGATTCGTGCCAGATGGCTAGAAACACACTACCAGCGTCATTAGGGACACGTACACTACCAGGACCCAATCAATTTTGAAGATATAGTTTACACGATCAAGAATGCCGTAGTCAGCGCCCCAGTGTCGAATGGTATACGATATAGCCTTTTAAAAGAGGCCGAACCTGACACTGTAAAGAGAATTACTGTAGACTTCAATCAGAGCATCAGGACGTCTCAGAAGAATAGTTACATAAATATCTGATTCCGTCCCCTAAGCCAGGTAAAAATAAGTCCACACTGAGCGAAACATTATGACTTTGCAGAATGTCTATGAAAAGTTCACGAAAAATTCATCTCTAATAAGCTAGCGGCACATCTTGAGATGAAAGGATTTTTACCAAATTTTGTTATTTGGTTATGGATGGCCCCGGTATCACTGCAAACGAATTAAAATCCATAATTGCTCAACCGCCCGTGCCAGTGTAATCATCCGAATTAATATCTCATCTCCCAAACAAAGAAAGGTAACTGTAGTCCCCATCATAGCAGTTTCACCACACGCCAAAAGACATTAGGCGAAACCGCGCAGAAAGTGAACACAGCCAACTGTTCCCATTCATACGATATCATCATTCATCGTAAACAATTGAAATATCGAAACATGATCAAAACGGATGAGACACACAACTCACGGTGTGCATAGATCACTTAACTCAGTAGCTCCTGCAAATATACTGGGTGAATATAGGCCGGGCAGGGATACTGCTGCTAATGTTTCCATCCTTGCTTATGACGTCTACGAAACCTTTAAAAAAAGCGGAATCGGTACTGACTGCCTACGATCTTGAGGATGCATACAATTGAGTGGGATGTGCCAAACTCGTACACCAATTTAATGAGACATGTTTTGACTCACGGCTCGTACACTGTTTGACATCGGTGCTGGTGCGAAGGAAAGTGACGTTACGATTCATTACCTGGACATCTGAGCCGAGATATATGTCGCTGGGGTTGCCTCAAAGGCCGCCGTTATCACCTGCTTTGTCCAATATATACGCCGCCAGGATAGCGCTATTGAATAGTGTCGGACCGGGTCGCACTCGCCTTTGCAGATGACATTATGACGTATCTACACGGTCGCGATAGAGCGGAAATGGCTAGACAATTACAGGAAATCGTGGATCAGATAACCACTTGGTGCAATAACTACAAAGCACTCATTAACCCAAACAAGGCTTCTGTAATGTAGTGTTCGCTAAACAACAGAATAAAGGCACCATCCCTGTCATAAACTGCAATGGTGAAACATCGTGAGGCGTCCGACTCTTAAGTATTTGGGAAGAGCATTTGACAGGTCCCTTTCTTTCAAATCAACACGTGAACAACGTCATTCTCTCTCTCTCTCTCTCTCTCTCTCTCTCTCTCTCTCTGCGACCAGAACTCAATCAGAGTAGTATTCCAGACTCTCACATGAAGTCAGCTGTCAGGTTAAGTGTGTTGATCGCCCCCACAGACAGAACATCACAATTAGAGTCGGCCAGATCCACTCTGATTGAACACCAGTTAAAACGTTGCACTGTGTTCTGCGCCAATGGCCCAGTGCATCCGATTTCAGCCAGCATTTTATTCAGATTTGCATTCCTTAGCCTTTGATTGTCCCCAATCTTCCTGCAAGGCAGCAGATGATCTTTTCCTTAGGGGTAATTCTGCCCTTAGATGGTCGACCCTCCCAGGTTTACGAGCACCATCTGCCCGAGTCACTAGAGGTGACTAACACAGACATGCCCGCACAAAGATATGAGATGTGACCAACACAGACATGCACACAGCGATACTAGGCATGACTAACACTGACACACATCAAGATATATGACACATGACTAACATAAATATGCACATAAGGATATGAGATATGACTGATATAGACATGCACACACAAAGATATGACACATGCCTAACATAGACATGCACACAAAGATATGAGATATGACCAACATAGACATGCACACACAAAGATATGAGATGTGACTAACATAGCCATGCACACACAGGGATATGAGATGTGACATACACAGACATGCACACACAAAGATATGATATATGGTTAACATAAACATGCACACAAAGATATGAGACATCACTAACCCAAACATGCACACACAAAGATATGACACATGACTAACACAGATACACACTAAGATATGAGATATGACTAAACACATACACACATAAAGTTATGACATGATTAACACGGACACACTAAGATATGAGATATGACTAAGATGACACACACCAAGATATGAGCCATGGCCAGCACACACACATACACACACAAGCTAAGATATGAGCCATGGCTAGCACAGAAACACATCAAGATATGAGCCATGGCTAGCACAAAAACACATCAAGATATGAGCCATGACTTCACGGAAAAACACCAAGAAATGAACCATGTCCAGCACAGAAACACATTACGGTATCCATATGCTTGGGTTTGTTGTAGTCGGCAGACTCTTCTTAACGTGGTAATCATCGACATACGCAGGCCCCGATTGTCTGTTCACGGGTTTCGTTCAAACAGTTGTCCGGAGATTTAAGAGTGCAGTCTGACCCGTAGAACGTTCCCTTGCATGTATAGTCTGTACTTTCCGGGTCACAAATGATGTCACAGCCATCAGAACACGTTGTTTGCACAGTAGCACAAAATTACCATCTGGACAAGTGTCACTACAGGTGTAGACAGGATGTTTACATTGTAGACATTTTCCGGATTTTTCCTCACATAAAGGACAGACACTGAGACAAGTCATGGAGCATTCACGTCCATAGATCCCATGTGAACAGTTGCCGTGACACGTACCGATGATGACGTTGTAGCCTTTGCAGCACCCACTACACACTGCACAAAACGACCAAGAATGCCCGACAATAGGTGTCTGTAAATATTTGCACCTCACACACCGTCAGTGCACTGTAGGCCTGCGAAATGGTCGGTGAGAACTCAATCTTAATGTGTGCCATTGTCGCTTGTGTGGTGACTACAATAGTGTTCACAGAAATATTTGGGTATAATATATCATTATACTGGAACACTACACCGCCAATGTCAGAGAAAGCCTTTAGAGTGGCATTCTTTACCCGAATCACAGGGCTAGCTCGATGATAAATTTGAATGGTGTGAGTCTTCTGGGGCGTGGCAAAGTTCAGATACCAGTAAACAGAATTGGTTCCACTTCTTAATGTGTGTGTGTGTGTGTGTGTGTGTGTGTGTGTGTGTGTGTGTGTGTGTGTGTGTGTGTGTGTGCAGTCATTATCATACAGATTGGTCTTTGTTTTGCCATTAACTGCGGCCTCTGGTCCACATCCGTCTCCTGTATAGCAAGCATTAAATGTGTCGGTCTGGTTTGTGTTTTGTTTGAGAGCCACATTCCGACCCCCGCCAATGTAGATGGAGCAGATATTTGCAACTATCGCCCCTTCAATCCGTAACTTGTTGATCAGACCAGCCGCAGAGCAAAAGACATCAATCTCGTGCGAACTAACTACAAACCGTGATTCATTGTTACATGAGGCAGAACCATTTAGTTTTACCGTGAAACTGTCCGGATTTGTTAAGTCATTCACATAAATCCTAAACCAGGAGAACGGCAAAGATGGATTGAGAGTTGCCTCAACTGATGTAGAATCTGTGTTCGGATTACATGTGGTGTCCTTGTTATCAAAGAGGAAATTAGGTTCAGATTTTTTGGCGTATTTGTAAACGAGATCCAAGTACTGACACTAGGGTCCGAAATATTCGTGCTGACAACTGTCATTGTTTGGGCATGTCCCTGTAGTTTTGTCACAAACTGAGTCATTATAGCAGTGACATTGTAACGTACAATTCGTCCCAAACCAACCGGATGCACAAATTAGGTCATTAACTTCCAAGGTCTCGAACAAAGCCAGCAGAATAAAGACTTGATCTACAGCGGTGGTTAACGAACTGTGTACAAACATTTATTATCAAACCCGTGATTACATTTCTAAAAATCCGCCAACTCGCTGTGATAACAGATAGCGTGAAGTTCAAAGTCAACATTGTTTACACCATGGCTTGGACCCGGACAAGCTTCCATCTTGGTGCGTCCCCCAACGTCATTCAAAAGGCAAGGAGAGGTGCCGGCACGATCAAGATCATGGCAGAGCGAACGTTTAGCAATCGTTATTATCCTCGCTCATGCAGGCTGTGGTGCTATCGGTACTAAATTATGATTTGGGCATGCTCACTCTCTTGTCAACTCAGATCCCAAGGTTGGAAATGAGTCCACGGATGCACCAGATATACCTATCCACTGAATGCGGTACTTGTTTAACCGAGCATTACAGTACGACATAGATCATAGATATCAGATACACTGGTCTGTGCTTATTTGGACATAGTAAGAAACATAAATCATCCCTTGCATAAATAATGTGGTGCGACCAAGGGCAGGCACCTCAGGCGTTGAAAATCCTGGATGGCCGAGGCATATGGACATTTTCCGAGTGCAATGATGATGACCCGCAACTAACTCAATAACTCCTGGGTGAACCCGAGCCGTCGGATGGGATTGAACCCCATCTCTTGTCTTTTGTAGTCCATTTCACTTCCCACTGAGCTATCGCGGCTCCTTTAGACAATAACAAGCCCATACTTAAAGATTTGTTAGCATTTTATAATAAAAACGGCGTCAATTCTTTTCTAACTGCATTAGAGACCAAGTAAACGTTTACGCCCAACTTGGCGTAGATATGTTTAAAGAAGCCATTTCCGTTCCCTGACATAGCATTATATTTTTTTAAGACCCTTCCAAAAGACGTAATTTTTTCTCCTATGCAGTACACGGTAGGCGGACCTTCATAAAAACATTAGAGACAATATAGTGGGCGGAATATCTATTTTTTTCCATCGCCACCACGAGAAGGGTCAGACGTTTATTAGAGGTAATCATACTAATATTGCCTTTGTATAAAGGCTACGATGCCAATACTTTGTATCTTTGAGTTATTGAGTTATTTGCGGGTCATAATCATTGCACTCCGAACATGTCCATAGGTGCTCAGATCCCCTCCTCAGCAATTCCCTCAGTGTCCAGCGACTGACGACTCCAGTTCTATGTTGGTTGGTAAATCTTCTTACGCGTCCACTAAATCTATCATTTCTGGCTGTGCCCATCTTAACTCCCATTTCCATCATCCGAACAAGTAACGTGAATCTGTGTTAGTCGAAGGCATATGCTCTTCCCACATCTCGGAAGGCTTTGATGATGTCCGCCCGACCCATTGGTTGCCCGTCCTCAACGACAGCGCAGCTAGCCAACCTGTCCGCTCTTTCATTTCCCCGTACTCCGCATGCCCAGGGACATAGACAAAGGTGACCTTACGTATTTTGGATTTCTGCAACGACTCTACCCATTGCATGCGCACATAGCCCGCCCCCACTTTTTTAATCATGCTCATCGAATCACTCAG
This sequence comes from Megaustenia siamemsis, assembly GCA_032433765.1. Classification (NCBI taxonomy): domain Eukaryota; kingdom Metazoa; phylum Mollusca; class Gastropoda; order Stylommatophora; family Ariophantidae; genus Megaustenia; species Megaustenia siamemsis. Next base: position 20,217,931 of record JAVIAB010000102.1, read on the forward strand.
TATACATGCGTGGGTGTAGTTTTGTGACTCTGACCATTTGAATACCTTGGTCACTGCCATCACCTCCATTGTCATGCTACTCGTGGTCATGACGTATGCACCAATGTCTTCACTGACTATTCTGCCTGCCGAGCGTGCTGTAAATGCCCATGCACTTCTTTGGTGACGTCTAACAGATCCGTCTGTATAGATGACTGTATCTTTCACATCGGTGTTATCGCAGATGAGACCGTTTACCTCAGCATTAACCACGACCGGGTTCTATTCCCTACTTTTCCTGTCGAGTGTGACAATACATGAGAAAGTCCCCTTGAATGACGTAGGCACCGATATCCACTCCTCACCAACGCTGATATTGGTAAGCCCACAGACTTGTTTGATGACATCTTCTGCTCGGCCCACCCATGATTTGCCTCTTTTTAGTTTGAAACCTTTCCCTGTGTTGAGCACGTGGTGCAATGGATGCTCTTTATCTGTACTAATCTCAATGTATGCTCGTGCTCTCCAGATCTTGATTCTGTCATCCATGGTTGGAAAATCAAGAAGATACCTCATTGCTACACAGGGAGTGTCCCTCGTACATCCCAGGATAATGCGCATGGCTTCATTTTGTATTTTCTCCAGCCTATCAATTTGAGTCGTACTGACAGTAAGAATTGCCAGGGCATACTCGATTGGTGCGAGGACTAATCCCTGGAACAGAAGAGTAAGTAGCCCCTGCTCGATGTTGGCAGCTGCCATGACCTTCAAGGCGGCTAATCCTTTGCGGGATTTTGTTATCACATGGTCGACGTGGTCCCGAAAACACAGGCTGCGATCAAACTTAACTCCGAGGTATGTCATCAACTTGTCCCTGGTCACCTCATCAGCTCCCATTCGTACTACCGGTGTGGTCGTATTAACGATATGATTGTTAAGGGAGAACCATGAAACTGATGCTTTATTAGGATTAACCAAGGCACCTGAAACCCCACACCAGGAAGAAATGCGATCGAGTTCATCTTGCATTGTGGAGGCGATTCCCCGTCTGTCTCTTCCCTGTCGATATACCAGAATATCATCAGCAAAAGTCATAGTTCTTCCCCTCCCATCCAGCTGTTGTTCCGTGATCGTTATTGTGTACACGTTAAATAAAACTGGTGAAAATGGTGAGCCTGGTGGCAGCCCTAGACAAATGGATGTTGGCTCGGAAGACTAACTTCCACATCTGAGTATCACCTTCCTCTGAGACAGTGCCGCGGTGATCCATCTAATGAGGAAGGGGTGCACCGCCAGTTTGAGTAGCATGTTCATGACGTATTCAAATGGTACCCTGTTGAATGCATCACCCTGATCTATAGCAGCAGCACATGTCTCCTCTCGTCTGTGGAAGCCTTCAAAGACGTCATAGGAGAAGATTGGCCGAATTGGCCATGTCTCGTTGTTATATCTATAACCGTCGAGCATGGGCGGGAATGCGCATATCTGTTCAAAGTGACAGGTGAGTACACGGGAAATTATTTTCGCCAATAGCTTGCCTATAGTGTTCTGCATCGTGATGATTCTGTAGGCACTAATCAGAGAAAGTTCCTTGTTTGGTTTAGGTAGCGGTAGTAACTAGCTGTGTTACAACTACTCCTTAACCTTACCACTCTGAGTGCTGACATTAAATTCTTTGGCCATTTTTTTTAATTCGTCGTCAGCTAAATCGCATATGTCGTCGTACCGAACACCAGGGGCAGTTGTTGATGTATTCATGTCCAGAAATTAAATTCAGCCAGTATATCGTCCTGCATAGCCACGATATGTTCAAACTCTGATTCAGCAAGATCCCAATCTTTATTTGGTACTGACAATTTGATTCCCCGAAGCATATTCGAATATGAATCATAGTCGCCCCTTTTGTCTGAAGACAAAGACGCCACCTTTAGCCCAGCAGCCAATGGTTTGACCATTTCATGATTTTTGGTAATGTACATCGGCTAGTGGGTACATCGATAACTGGTGTAGCGGTGTTGTTTGTCAGCATATTCGGTATCTCAGCAATGAACGACGTGTGGCTAGAATTTTCTTACCCACGACTTTTATAACAAAGTTGAGATTATAGAATTAGATTATTTTACATGTCTAAACATGTTTATAACAAAGTTGAGATTATAGAATTAGATTATTTTACATGTCTAAACATGTTTATAACAAAGTTGAGATGGAAATAGATTATTTTACATGTCTAAACTTGCTTGATGCATTTTTTAGCCAGTGACGTTTTCTTAAGCTTCATAGAATTCAAAATTTGCACTTAAACGTGCTTTAATTACCAGGGTCGTATACGCCGAAAGAGGACTCGATCATTTATGTATTGTCTAGTAGATGAGGTAAACGGCTTTATGACTCTTTGCATTGATCTTCCTCGGATTTTAGTCAGTAGAAAATACACAACAACCCATACGCGTTACTGAGCAGGTCCTGTAACTGGTGCGAATTGTCTGTTCAAATTCTTATTAATAAAACTGATGATCTCAAAATACATGGGAAAAAGCCCGGATAGGTATTGAAACTGACCAAAACCGTTATAATAGAGGACGTCACAGGTCAAGCCTGATACCTGGGATCAGTATTGATCACGAAGGTTGCAGTTTTAGTTGAATCGATATATGTTAGTAACCCATTGCGCTCGATGACTCTGACTAGATCTGTATGCCACACATAAATGTCAGACATAAGTTCTTTGAGAATATCCTTCGTGTTCATTGTTGATTTATTTACGCTATATAGTTGCTAAGCACCTGTCCTGTTTTGGAAATTTTGAGAACCGAATCTCATCCCACGTACACGCTTACCTTTCCAGATTCAGCCATAGTGTCTGTCGGTGGCACGCTAAATAAATCTAGACCAGAGTGAAGATATATATTATGGATTTCAGCCATGGTAATACTGCTCTAACTAAGCTTCCAAAGAAAATCCCAATTCCTAATTATTTTTTTAGATCTGCCGCCTATAAACACATGAAGACCCGAACCAGTTTGGCTGCAGTAAAAGTTATTGTACGCTCTAACATTTCAAAGTAGTAGTTGGTGTCAAACCATTTTCTCTTCTTCAGATCAAAACGTTTCCGGGTTCGAAAGTTTAGTGTCAGCACTGAGGTCCACCTCTGAATGTGATAGTTTACCCTGGTCGTTAGTTAAAAGTATTTCCACTGTGTCGAATGTAAAAATGACTCATCAGCACGTAGTGTGCTTTGTCGTAACTACGAAACAGGGATGTAGAAACTGTCCAAGATAGGAACGGTTCTTACTAACAAAACATAACATCCTCGACGGGTCTTGAGGTAACTAAGTTGCAGTAGACGTACAATTTTGTTAATTTCTTTATCCAGATATGTATAATTTTTGTACTAATTCAGGATAAGTAATTTCATACAAATCATTTGTGGTTATGGGCGGTGCGATATTATTACATCAGGCGGAAAACACACACACAAACACGGACGGTCAGACATACAGAAAGCACGCTGTCGCAGTTCCTCTATATACATTGTTAGCGAAAGCTGCCGCAACTGACCATATGCCCCTACTAATGAAATAATGAAAGGTCATACGGATCAAAATCTTATTCCCTCACTACTGAAGGCCTTACTTAATGATCGACCTCCTCTATGTCGGCTGGTGGAACTAATGCACCTATATGTGTAATAGGGAGAGAGAAAGAAAGAAGATAGAGAGAGAGAGAGAAAGAGAGGCAACAAAAGAATAAATGTAAGGAGGGGGGAGTGAGATTCGCAGGTTATAAATGAGAGTGATAGAGAAATAGTTAGGAAGGAGAAGAAAGGATGCACGTGCAGAGAGTGTAGATAGTGAACACAAGTCAGTCAGGGGGAGCTGAGAAAATCTCGTGAAATTAAGGGAGTGCGCATGTGACTAGTAAGTTGTCAGGAGTGCGCAAGACAAAGAGTCTGGGAGAGTTTGGTCGAGACGGTAGGTGGACAGTTAGCCTTCCCGTCATATAGGAACTGGTCATAGAATTTGTATGGCAGTACAAGTAGTGTGTGGCCTAAGTAAGTGTAACGAAACAGTAATTATTAGGGTAGACAGCCCAGTGAAATAGCTACCAGAAGTGCATGAAATACAAGCAGTGTCAATGAAGCAGTGACTTCCAACGAGGGAGACGTCAACAGCAACTCTGTCAGGCGAGTGTGTTGATAGTTAATTGAGCTTTTGCAAGTACAAGAAATGCTAGATCCATAGCGTTTCAGTGATGTTAGACAGTGAGATCAATACTCACGTCAGCTAAATGTGTTCTTATTAGCTGAGCTTTTGCAAGTACAAGAAATGCTAGATCCATAGCGTTTCAGTGATGTTAGACAGTGAGATCAATACTCACGTCAGCTAAATGTGTTCTTATTAGCTGAGCTTTTGCAAGTACGAGAAATACTAGCGTCAGAGCATTTCAGTGATGCTAGACAGTGGGATCAATACTCACGTTAGCTAAATGTGTTCTTATTAGCTGAGCTTTTGCAAGTACAAGAAATGCTAGATCCAGAGCGTTTCTTTGAGATATTATACATTGGGCTCACCACTCAAGTTAGCCAAATGTGTGTTATGTACTGAACTTTGTAAACTACAAGGAAGGTGAGAGCAAGAGCGTTTCTTTGAGATATTATACATTGGGCTCACCACTCAAGTTAGCCAAATGTGTGTTATGTACTGAACTTTGTAAACTACAAGGAAGGTGAGAGCAAGAGCGTTTCATTGATATATTTATACATTGAGCTCACCACTCAAGTTAGCCAAATGTGTTATGTACTGAACTTTGTAAACTACAAGGAAGGTGAGAGCAAGAGCGTTTATTTGATATAATTATACATTGAGTTCACTATGCAAGTCAGCCACGGGTGTGTTATTAATTGAACTGTTAAAATTGTCCATTGATGTGTGGCACGGGGAACTCGCTACTCAATTCCGGCAGTTGTCCTGTGGTCAGCTGAACTTTGATATTTATTTGGGACGTGTACGAAAGTGTTTGCAGTGCATGGTGTATAATAAGCCCACGAATTTAGATTGGTGGAAGTCAATGTCAATGTGTTCCCTCGAAACTCGAGGGCATGTACTGTGAATGAAATAAAGGCTGAACATTTATGTTATCAAACAGTTGTTGTTGAGTCTATCGAATCAGTCCAGCTGTATCCTTGACTGGCGACGAACGAACTGACGGGGGGTCAGAGCGGTAACCACAAGATACAGCGCGAAGTACGAAAGAACCACAGAGATCACGGGGTTACATCAAGACGACACGGCAAGGCGATCAGCGATCACGGATTACAATCAATTCAGAAGGGCGTAATAAACCTCCTGCTACATATGTAGTCTTCGAGTATGTTAAAGTAGCTAGTAATAAACTGAATTTCAGCCGGCCCGAGTTCGTATTGTGAACTTAAATCCATGTTCTGTGGGAACTTGACAAAAAAAATGCTCTGCTTTTTTATCTGGAAATATATTAATCGAAGCGGTGTTTAGCAGTAGTAGTAAAGTAGTATTACATGCAACAAAAGTTCTTCGGGCACAATATTCCTTATATAAATAGTCTACCCGACATCGGGACACATTTTTTTCTATATGAGAGTCTACATTTTTTTTCCTGTCGTGGTCACCTCTCATTGACCTCTCGTGATGTCTTGTGACCTCTCGTGATGTCTTGTGACCTCTCGTCGTGGTGGCGACTCATGAAAATGGGGTGGGTGGGATGACCTCTCGTTGACCTCAAGGGGGAATGGGGTGGGTGACCTGTTGTGATCTCTCGTCGTGGTGGGAACTCATGAAAGTGGGGGTGAAATGTGTCATCGTGAGGTGACATAACCTTGTACTTTCAAAAGACATAACTTTTAATGTATACCTAACGTATACCTACCTTTGCATCTAATGATAACAACTTACTCAATGATTGTCAGTAACACTTACACATGCCTAGGTATGTACACGAAGGGGCGTTAATGAGTTTAACACGTGGAATCATCAGCATCATGAAATTTATTAATGTCCAAATTGACCGCTTGTCCGTAATACGGATACCGGCGCGTTAATGACTTTAGCAGGTACGCCGTCAAAGACCCCTTTCTCTGTGAAATTTTTCGCTTTAAGGTAACTTAAACCAACCTAGTCGTCTACATGAGCTGCGCTAATGAGTTTAACACCTGAATGGCAGAAGGATATTAAAGGATAAATTAAATGGACTATGATATTCTCTTAGTGTGCTTATGTCAGAGGCGTAACTTTCATGAGTAGTATTTTATATTAGTGTTGTTTTGACAGGAGTACATAATTAGCTTTCATGAGTAGTAGAGTTAGGACTTGGTCTGTACTAGAATTCCATCCTTCCCTCCATTGTAACTTGTAGTCGAAGTAGTAGTAGTAGTTTTTGTTTTAGTAGTAGTTTTTTTGTGGTTGTAGTAGTAGTTGTTGTTGTGGTTGTAGTAGTAGTAGTAGTAGTAGTGGAAGTTGTAGTGGCAGTTGTAGAACTAGCATGACTTTCGTTTGTAGAGTTATGACAGAGACGTAACTTTCATGAGTAGTAGAGTTGGGAGTTGGGGTGTATTAGAATTTCATGGAAGAGATCGACTTGTTAGACACTCCAATGTATGGTGACAGCTTTACAAAGAGGGAACACAACACTATACTGACGTTTCGGTCTGTAGCCTTCTTCAGAAAACAGGGACAACGACAACAAACGATGAAGCACAATTATCTATATCTACATGTTAGATGATCCGGTGAATGGAGAGGTGGACACAAAAAAGAGAAGAAAGTAGGATGTTGAAATGAGAAAGGAGGCTACATGAGAGGAGGTAGGATGGGAGTCAAGATGTATAGGAAAGAGAGATAGGAAAAACGAGAAAGAAATAGAAATGTCAATAGTACAAAGTGGATAATGTATCGTATAAACGTATAAGAAAAATCAAACACTTAGCTGGGATAACTAGACTGTCCACCGAGAAGCAATCGAGAAAATGGACTATGGACACAGGCCTACAAAAGGATACGGGGAAACGATAGAGAGAGGAGGAGGGGGTTAATTGGGGGGATGGGGGAGAAGAAGAGGCTGGTAGCCAGACTGGTGTGAAAACACTAGAAAGAAACCTCAACAGAGGCTCACGTAAGGCATGTCAGTGACCAGACAAAGGGCGGAAGGAGGAGAAGATAATAGGTACCATAAAATTAATGGGGCCTAACAGAGAAGGAAAATCCAAACAAAGGAATCGGAGAAGCAAAAGACAAGGGGGAGAACGGGGGAATGAGCAACAGAGGTGGTCACAGGTGGGCTAAAAATAGCAGGATGGAGAGGTAAGAGGAGGGAGGAAATAATAACCGGGGGAAGAAATATAGAGAGGAAGACTAAGAAGGGTAAGAATAAGGTATAGATAAAGTGGACAAGAGGAGAGGTGGTGGGTCAGGAGTGAATAGATAGAGGGGGAGTCCGAAAGAAGTGGAGTAAAGAAGGAATGAAAGCAGGAAATAGTGCCTAAAGAGGTAGAGAAGTAGGGAAACGGAAAGACTAGAGGGGGATACAAAGTGAGGTGGAGAAAGAGTGTGGGAGATAAACAGACAAGTGGAGTACCAGAAGAGGGCTGAGAGTAGACAAGCTGGAATAGTGAGGGTAGGGAGGTTGTGACACCAGAGAAAAGGGAATAGAGAATACTAAGAGTGTATAAATAGAGGGGAGTAGGAAGTACAAACCAGGGGAGGAGAGGTAATACGTAGGAGGAGAGGCGGTGGGTCAGGAGTGAATAGGTAGAGAGGGAGTCAGAAAAAAGAGGGGTAATAGAGGGAGGGTACGCAGGAGGTATTAGTAGGGAACCGGAGAGATTATGTGGATAAAAATAGAGGTGGAGTAAGTGTAGCTGAAAAACAGATACGTGGAGGTTAATAGAAAAAAGGGGGGGGGATGAAAGAAAGCAAGATGGGGGATGACTACAAGAAGATAGGGGAGAGAAGGGATAAGAAGGGAGCAGACTAACATAGAGGTGAGATTGGAAGAAGAGTACAAGGGAGGGAGAAGGGGTCAGAGGAAGAGGTGTCCTCAGAGGGATAGGGATACATTCATACCACCGGGGGTGAGGCAACCCCAACGGGCGATCAGGCGGTTCTCAAGAGTGAGACGACTGTGGTAATCAGAAGAGCAAGATATAAGGCCAGTGACCAGGGCATCAGCCTTCCCCCGATGGCCCCTCGAGTTAAAGTGGGCTGCTACAGGAGTGCCAGATTCTCGGGTGATGTCACGTAAATGTTCACGGCACCTAACACGGATACGTCGACCTGACTGGCCGTCAACAGTTGACTGTAGGTCAACTTGCAAATACCTTATACCTTGGAGTGTCTAAAACTCCCCATCACTGGCTCCTTGCTACCAGCTTTACCTAAGAATTGCAATTATTTGCGTGTTCCCTACCATGATTGATAATACTTTAGTTTAGTGGGGCTTATGACAGGGGCGTGACTTTTTCTTGTGTAGTAGAGATATGACAGAGGCGTATAGTTATTTTTACTCATGACGACTTTATTGTAGACCTAAAATTTCTTTGAAACTAATTGTAACATACAACTTACTCAGCGCTTGGCCAACTAATGTCCAAGGTCGTGCTAGTGAGTTTAACAGCTGACCGGTAATGGAATTTCAGGGGCGTAATCTACTTGAGGGGTTCTGCTATTAACGTTTTGGACTTTGACTAAGTATTTTGCTGAATTGAACAGCTGAGTGGAATATATGTGGAAATACACACGTGTCTAGACCATCCACATCATCTAGTTTCAGCGATAAAACCAACTAGGTCGACAAGAAGTATTCAGATGAAGCCTAAACGGTGACATTAAAGTAGAAACACAGAAAAAGGCTATGGACAAAAGTTTCGTGGGAAGGTCAGGTGTAACGTCATAACCATCAAAGGGGGAGAAAACCTAGAGAACACTCCCTGGTATCGATCAACTTTAGTGAGCTTGAGTGATGGAAGGGCAGCCTGAATGACTACTCGAACAAGGGACTCTGATAGTGTCATAGACTTGGCACTGGTGTCTTCTACCCTTGTAACGGTTTGCAAGTGACATGTACTAGGATCCACGGAAGTTTTCACTAGTGTGGTGGAATATAGAAGATGAGGAAGCTTGGATTTTGTCCCAGGAACTAGTCCTCACTCCAAGTGATTATGCCCCGACAAGTCTTTCTGTCAGTACCACACAAATCGACAGTGGAGGGACGAGTATACCTGAGGATAAGTGCCAATTAAGAGCATCTATTGTACCACGAACGAATCGCAGACAAATCTCTCTGTGATTTTTAAAATACTATTTAGTAAAGTTCAAGTACCTTGAATCTCCACACGTTCTTTAGCCGCTGTTGTAAATTGTATCATCAACAACATCATGTGCCATAGTGGTTGACGTAGGCGAGCATGTCCTTTCTCAATCTTCTATCTACAGTGCATCGTATCAGTTCTGTTGTTGACAGTTTACCACGCTATGTCATTGTATCAGACACAGGTGTCATGTCGTTGTATCAGACACAGGTGTCATGTCGTTGTAGCAGTCACAGGTGTCATGTGTTGTAGCAGTCACAGGTGTCATGTCGTTGTATCAGACACATATGTCATGTCGTTGTAACAGACACGTATGTCATTGCCGTTGTATCAGACACGTATGTCATGCCGTTGTAGCAGTCACAGGTGTCATATCGTTGTATCAGACACGTATGTTATGTCCTTGTATCAGACACGTATGTCATGTTGTTGTCTGAGACAGAGATCCCATGTGTCGTCTGGTGTGTCTTTTACCATCCCTTAAAAATCTCATTGTCTTATTTGAAAGGTGATTACTAGTTCTCTATTCGGTTTTATATGTTTTAAGACTTCATCATTTGATTTCTTTTCTTTCCAACGAATTCTTCCTATTCTTCTACACATCCACATTTTGAAGCCTTCAATTTTATATTCAATTTTTGGCTACTGACCATACTTTGCTCCCATTGATCAGAGTAAATTCTATATTCAACCACTGAACTCTCATCCTCCTTTCTATTTTCTCCATGTCTCTCTCTCTCTCTCTCTCTCTCTCTCTCTCTCTCTCTCTCTCTACCTCTATTACCCTCCATTTTTTTGTAACTAGAATTGTGTGAGTTTTGCCTTTTTTTCCCTTTCGGACTATCTTTCGATGTTTGAGGACTAAATTTATTGGTATAAGTGACCCCTCACCTAGATTACTTTACTTTTGTGTACATAACCCAAACAAAACTAGATGACACTCATAAACTACCCAAAATGGATACTAAAAATATGTTATTAAAAAAATAATAATAAAAATAAAAAAAGAAATAAAATAAAATTAATCGAGTACTATCACATACCACGGTTCCTTTTCCTCCGCCTCCGTGTTTTGTGGTGATGGTGGTGGTGGTGGTGAGGAGTACCCAGCGTCTACAACACGACCCGGTCGAGGTATATTCGCCACATTCTTATAGCGGCAACCACATTGCCAAAAATTAGATGCACCAATTCGGCCTGTGAAAGATCATAATACAATAGTCCAAACAGCTGGTGCCGAACCCGGGTATGGAAGTCTAGGTGACATGTATGCTGGTCAATATTCATTGCTAGCGCATGACACCTCTCACAGTGACGACAGGGATCGTCGTACAGAAGAGTTACGATTTTAGCTAAAATTACTTGTTCCACCTTTTAAACATGAAATTTTCATAAAAAGATGTAGTATTACTCAGCCCCCTGTATTGGGGGATGTTGAGTTACTAAAAATAGATTTTTACCTATGATGTAATAATAGAATACTCATTATCCTGGTAACCATTTGAGACTGCATGTTCTCATTCACCCCATATTCTCACATCAATATGGAAAACTGAATTTCTCAGTCATACAGAAAGAAAAGTACGATGTCACATGATGTGAGAATATTGGGTATTTATGGGTAACATATTAGATAATTTCATGTTTAAAAGGTGGAACAAGTAATTTTAGCTAAAATCGTAACTCTTCTGCACGACTATCCCCATCATCACTGTGAGGGGTTTCATGCGATGGCAATGAATATTGACCAGCATTCATGTCACCTAGACTTCCATACCCGGGTTCGGCACCAGCTGTTTGGGCTACTGTATTATGATACAGGCCGAATTGATCCATCTAATTTTTGGCAATGTGGTTGCCGCTATAAGACTTCGGAATGTGGCGAATATACCTCGACCGGATCCTGTTGTAGACGCTGGGTACTCCTCACGACCATCACCACAAAATGCGGATGCGGAGGAAGAGGAACCGCGGTATGTGATAGTACTCGATTAATTTTATTTTATTTCTTTTTTCATTTATTTTATTTTTTTTTTAAATAAAATATTTTTAGTATCCATTTTGGGTAGTTTATGAGTGTCTTTGTTTAAACATTGTTTGTTTTTCTGACATCCTTTCGTGATACATTCATTTCTTCTAGCCCTTTCAAATCTATCTTATGACCTTATGCTCTGTAATATGGTCCTTGAAGAGAGGTGCTCATTAGTGTTATAGAGAACCAATTGTACCCAATGGGCGTGAAACATGACAAACAATGAATATAGTGTTATTTGGGTTATGTACACAAAAGTAAAGTAATCTAGGTGAGGAGTCACTTATACCAATAAATTTAGTCCTCAAACATCGAAAGATAGCCCGAAAGGGAAAAAGAGGTAAAACCCACACAATTCTAGTTACAAAAGAAAATGGAGGGTAATAGAGGTAAAGAGAGAGAGAGAGAGAGAGAGAGAGAGAGAGAGAAAGAGAGAAACATGGAGACAATGGAAGGGAGGAAGAGAGTTCAGTGGTTGAATATAGAATCGACTCTGATCAATGGGAGCAAAGTATGGTCAGTAGCCAAAAATTTAATATAAAATTGAAGGCTTCAAATGCGGATGTATAGAAGAATATGAAGAATTCGTTGGAAAGAAAAGAAAACAAATGATGAAATTTTTTATTAAATCTAAAAACGAATAGAGAACTAGTAATCACTTTTCAAATAAGACAAATGAGATTTTTAAGGGATTGTAAAAGACACACCAGCCGACGAATGGGATCTCTGTCTCAGACAACAACATGACATAACATACGTGTCTGACACAACGACATGACACCTGTGACTGCTACAATGGCATGACATACGTGTCTGATACAACGGCATGACATACGTGTCTGTTACAACATGACATACGTGTCTGATACAACGACATGACACATCTGACTGCTACAATGGCATGACATACGTGTCTGATACAACGACATGGCATACGTGTCTGTTACAACGACATGACATACGTGTCTGATACAGCGACATGACACCTCTGACTGCTACAACGTCATGACATACGTGTCTGATACAACGACATGACACCTATGACTGTTACAACGACATGACTGCTACAACGACATGATTGCTACAACGCCATGACACCTGTGACAGCTACAACGACATGACACCTGTGACTGCTACGACATGACACTTGTGACTGCTACAACGACATGACACTTGTGACTGCTACAACGACATGACACCTGTGTCTGATACAACGACATGGCACCTGCGACTGATACAATGACATAACATGGAAACCTGTCAACAACAGAACTGATGCTATGCACTGTAGATAGAAGACTGTGAAAGGATATGCTCGCCTACGTCAACCACTATGGCACATGATGTTGCTGTTGATGCAATTTACAATAGCGGCTAAAAAACCTGTGGAGATTCAAAGTGCCTCAACTTTACAAAATAGTATAAAAAATCACAGAGAGATTTGTCTGCGATTCGTTCGTGGTGTAATTAATTGGCACTTATTCTCAGGTATACTCGTCCCTCCACTGTCGACTTGTGTGATACTAACAGAAAGACTTGTCGGGGCATAATCACTTGGAGTGAGGACTAGTTCCTGGAACAAAATCCAAGCTTCTACATTCCACTACACTGGTTAAAGCTTCCGTGGAATTCTAGTACATTTCACTTGCAAACCGTTACAAGGGTAGAAGACACCAGTGCCAGGTCTATGACACTATCAGAGTCATTTGTTCGAGTAGTCATTTAGGCTGCCCTTCCATTACTACTATTATACTACTACTATACTACTTACTATATGCTACTATTACTTCGACTACAGGTTACAATGGAGGGAATGATGGAATTCTAGTGCAGGCTAAGTCCTAACACTACTACTCATGAAAACTACTTATGTCCCCTTGTCAAAAAAACACTAATATAAAATACTGCTCATGAAAGTTACGCCTCTGACATACGCACACTAAGAGAATAGCAAAGTCCATTAATTTACTGTCTCTCTAAAACATCGCCACAACACTAGACAGCTGATAAACTCATTAGCGCGCCCCAGCGGTCATTCTCGCGGTCAATTTATCCTTTAATGTCCTTCTGCCGTTCAGGTGTTAAACTCATTAGCGCAGCTCATGTAGACGACTAGGTTGGTTTAAGTTACTCAAGCGAAAAATTTCACAGAGTAGCGGGGTCTTTGACGGCGTACCTGCTAAAGTCATTAACGCGCCGGTATCCGTGTTACGGACAAGCGGTCAATTTGGACATTAATAATTTTCATGATGCTGATGATTCCACGTGTTAAACTCATTAACGCCCCTTCGTGTACATACCTATGCATGTGTAAGTGTTACGGACATTCATTGAGTAAGTTGTTATCATTAGATGCAAAGAAATGTTAGGTATACATTAAAAGTTATGTCTTTTGAAAGTATAAAGTTATGTCACCCCACCGATGAAACAATTCAACCCCACTTTCAGGAGTCCCCACCACGACGAGAAATCACAACAGGTCACCACCCCATTCCCCATTGAGGTCAACGAGACGTCACCCCGCCCACCCCACTTTCATGAGTCCCCACTGCGACGAGAGGTCAACGAGAGGTGACCACGACAGGAAAAAAATGTACTCTCATATAGAAAAAAATGTGTCTCGATGTCGGGTAGACTATTTATATAAGGAATATTGTGCCCCGAGCTGGACTTTTGTTTGATGTAATGCTGGTACTTCACTACTATCAGCTTCACTGAAAAAAAATAATTGAAAAAAATTTAATGTTGTTTCCCTACCTTAGGGTTAGGCAGCATGTACCAAATACACCTGTTTAGCAAAGCAATCCAGAGCTTTTCACCGTGTAGATCGGCGCTTTCCCGAACCAGATTGAGCAGTGACACAGCGATGACGATATATAGCCACTATCTGACACGCGAACCCAAATTCTGGTCGAGGAAAGTAGTAAAGAAAAAAAAAGTAAAGTACCCCTGTCACGCCAAGTGGCGTATAGGGAATATGGTGTTCGTGACCATAAATTTTACAGACATTCGGCACATATTTTTTGGGGTAATGTGGTCGGTATTACGCCCGTGCGGTCGAGGAAAGTAATTTACCGAAAACAAAGGCTATAGAGTGACGCTCTTTCCCCCTTCGACTTTTGTTCAAGTGGTCGCAGTACCGTGTCTTCCATATTTTCCTGTACTTCTATTTAATCATCAGTCGCTATATCTTGATAGGTGGTTGGCGGATATCCAGCTGTTGAATGACGAATTATACCCGAACCATTTGACTAAATACTCTGTAGCTCCACCTACCCCTAGACGTTCTCATAGAATACTTTGTATACGATAAACATGATTGTCTCCTACTATTTGTAGTTCCTCGTTGTAAAACGAACATCTCAGCTCTTCTCCCGCATCGTCCTTCAGCACACACGTTACCAATGTGGTTTTGTAGACTGATCTTAAACAGTTCCTTTGTCGACGATGGCGGATATCCTTTTTATAAGTTCTCTCTGACCAGAGCTATCCTAACTCGATCTCTCTTGAACCACCGATTTTATCCTCTGATTGAGACACTTTTTTTTTTATATACGCTGGTTGTTGATTTTCTAAGTAACTTGCATCGGTGCCATTTTAATACTCCTATGATACGAGTGATTGTAGTTTCGGATTAATTTGGTGTCAGAATCTTACTTTTTCAGTTCACGAGTTTATACGAAGATCAGGGCGCAGACTCCTTGTCAACGACCTTCTTTTTCGGTCCAGGCACGCTGGGCGTTGACTGAGGACTTTTGTCCTTGACTTCATCTTTAGGTACCGCGGTTGATGTTGTTGTAACCGAGTCGATAGGTTGAGGGGATGGTGGTGGCGGTGCCTGTTTAATGTCTAACCCTATGTGTTTGCGTCTATACTGATCGAGACACCTCAGATGCCGTTGCAGCGTTTGTTGATAATCTGGCTTTGGAACGCGGTACCATATCTTCTTGTTCCAGGACTTGTTGCACTGTGCACTTATCCAGCTCTCATAAACTGTCTTTTAGCGACTTGGGTGGTGTATATGGCCTTGTCGTTGGTGGCTTATCGATTCAAGCAGATGAGTATCGATCAGTATCATTTTCTTGGCCATAATTACACGCCGAGTATATCGCTCGGGATACCTAGAACTGCTTTAATCAACGTACTAATGAACTCACCCTTCTGCAATATTTGATCCCTAATTTCACACTTGCCTTTTTTCATGCGAGAATCCGCATGTCGTGTTTATGGTGACACAGGCGTCTCTTCTGAGCCGGTGGGAGTCGAATTTAATCTTTTTACACGTTATGACAACATTCACATAGTTCTTGTAAGATAAGGAGATGCTGATTTTATCACAGCCTTTACAGCTGCTGGTTTAGCACGGAACAGGAATCGCAATATCTCACTGTATCTTTTCACGGACTCAGCCATCTTCGTTACTTGGGGAAATAGACTACGTGATGCTCTTTAGGAAAAATATTGGCGCGTAGTCTTGAATGAACTGGCATTTCTTGTCGAAGGTAGAACAAGAAATACCCGTGAAGAACCAATTTCGCATCCTTAAAACTATCCTGGATATAAAACACGCGACCTGAGTACATCTGCGTGGCTAAGTGAGCAACCTGAGACCCGTCTCGAGGATTTTTAAAGAGTAATATGCAGTGACTATGGAGACTTATTCGTTCTCTGCTCTTTATTTTTCCCAAACAGAATTTCTACAATATACATAACGGACAGGTTCCGTCTATGACAACCAGACGTATCCTATTTCTTCGTGCTTGCTCCATATCGGGAGTTCCTTCGGCTCTCCGTTGCACTTTTCTGCGTTAAAGTCAAAATGATGATCTACTTAACACATCTGCGCCGATGAAGCAGAGTAGTACGCACGGCAATATTCCTTTTTGACAAATCAAGAGTTGGGAATGCGACCGTCCACCGACTCTAGAGTTGATCTCCGCTTTACGTCACATTGAGTGCTGTTCATGACCGTTGTTGGAGTTGTTTGACGCAAGTTATTTATATGTTACAACTCATTAATGTGAACTGCTTCGTCAAGTCAGCCGCACTTTTATCTCTTTAGCGAATTTTCACCGTGTTTCGTTCGTTGTAGGCTGCATTCATTAGAATAATCAGGAACCTAAGGGCGCTGCCATTGTTGTGTGTGCTACGTCATTATAATGGCTCATTGTATATCCCAAGACCGGCCATACGCTAATCTTACGGTCTTTTATTTGGTGTGCGACGGGGATAATCTGACGACTAACTGTGTTTTATATGTTTGGGTTTGGAGTAAAAAACGATGTCTTAACATCATCAAGCACTATACATTTTTAAAAATAATCATTTTCAGGAGGACATGAATTTGTAGTCAATATGGTGGATAGGCGGCAGGCACCATTGAAGGCGATGTATGCAGGTGTTCCCTGTTGCAGTTTCCTCATATTCCAGGTCCGGCTTGTTGCAGAAGCTACTGAGTTAGGTGCTCTGTGCACACCGTGAGCTGTGCGTTTCATCCATTTTGATCGTGTTTCAATATTCCAATTGCTTACAATAAATGATGATATTGTATGATAGGGAACAGTTGGCTGTGTTCACTTTCTGTGCGGTTTCGACTTATGTCTTTTGTCGTATGCTGAGACTGCTATGATGGGGACTACAGCTATCTTTCTTTGTTTGGGAGATGAGATAGTAATTCGGATGATTCCACTGGCACGGGCGTTTGAGCAATTATGGATTTTAATTCGAATTCAGTGATACCGGGGCCTTCCATAACCAAAGAACCAAATCAGGAGTTCCTTCGT
This sequence comes from Megaustenia siamemsis, assembly GCA_032433765.1. NCBI lineage: Eukaryota > Metazoa > Mollusca > Gastropoda > Stylommatophora > Ariophantidae > Megaustenia > Megaustenia siamemsis. The sequence goes on from JAVIAB010000102.1 coordinate 20,235,065, forward strand.
TAAACTGAGCACCCTTCATCGTCTCGTACATCATTTGCATTCACCATAACAGTACACAACTTCCTGAGGTACTGAACTGGCTCGCTCTGACACATGTTCGAGAAATTTCCTAACAAAGACGTTTTTTCCACAAACAGTCGGACCTGCGACTAACGCTGTAAACTGATGTTTTCAGGTTGGATGCATATCTACAACTGACAAGATACATATTTTTGATATTATGTTATAACTTACAGTAGTTAGCCTTAGTATGATAACACGTTTACACCAGGGACGCAAGTCACAGACAAAAACATGTATGGAGACCTATTAGTAGTGATATTAGGATGTGATGTACTATCTGTTTGTTAGCCAGAGAGAAAGAGAGAGAGAGAGAGAGAGAGAGAGAGAGAGAGAGAGAGAGAGAGACAGACAAACAGACCCCGTGTTGTTCCATCATATGTTACTCATCAGCCGATCTTTTTATTCGAACTTTATTAGCAGTGATATATTCCTACACAATACTTCAACACGAGCTTTTGCGTCTGGCTCATTCCTGTAATTATATATATATATATATATATATATATATATATATATATATATATAGAGAGAGAGAGAGAGAGAGAGAGAAAGAGAGAGAGAGAGAAAAACAATAGATTTAGAAACAGTCTGGTATGTGTGAAAACTAGACCAGGGGCAGACTGCAATAACTATCGTGTACCAGTTGTGGGGCAGCTTAGAGTAAAATTAGAAATAACAAAAAGAGCCCCAGTTAATATCAAGTTAAATTTCGTCATCATCATCGAGTGCCATCTCCGCATCGAAGGTTGGCTATCATGGAACGCCATTCTGCTGTCTCTTGCTTTGATGGTGCAGGTTGTCATATGCTGGTTTATCCATCTTTTGATGTTACTTGTCCATGTTAGTCGTGGTCTGTCTCTGCCTCTTTTACTTTGTATTTTCCCCTCAAGGATTACTTTTAGTAGGCTGTTGTGTTTTTTAACATGGCCCAAAAATCGCATTTGTCTTGTTTGAATTGTGTTTAGTAGTTCTCTTTTCATTTTTAGTTGTTAAGTTAAATTTCTATCTATTGACCTTTCGAGCCGTAACCGGCCCATAGGGCGTAGACCAAGATACACCTTCTCCTATATGAATTTTTTTTTTTTGTTCTAGCAGTTTTCTTTTAAAGATATTTTATCAAATCTCGCCATCTGCCTCTGTTCTGTGCAAGCAGTTCTATCTCATTGAGGGAGCCGATTCCTGCTGCTCTTGCCTCTCTCATCAATGTTCTTCTCAGTGTCTCCCTGGGTCTTCCTCTTTTTCTTTTACCTGTTGTTTCCCATATGAGGGCTTGCTTTGCTATTCGATTATTATCTCTTCTCATCACATGTCCAACGTATGACCATCGTCTTTTCTTTATTACTGAAGATATTAGTGGTTGATTGGCGATATTATCAATAGATCTCCTACCTGTTCCAAGCCAGCGCATTTCGCTTAATCCTAAAATATCTAGATCGTATCTGTCCATCTCGCTCGCGACCTGTGCATGTTTCGTCGGAGCGGCCATTGTTCGCACATTCCAGAATCCTATTTTTGTTGTTGTTTTAGGGCCGAAAAAACTATCACTACTATCTACTGCTGATTTACACATTCTGTATCAGGTCTACGTTTCATTAACAACATCGTTTTTACGATAGCGGCTTGTTAAACCTCTGATCAACGGTTATATACCAAGCCGGAGAAAAATAATTCCTCCATTTTGGAAACAACCGGAAACTTTAAGTTAAATTTAGGTCTACTCAAATCAGACAAGAGGTTACAAGACAAATATAACATCACAATTCAGAACAGATACAATGCAATAGAGAAGATACAAAACATTGGTGAACAATTGGAAATGCTAAAAGAGTCAATGCAGCAAACATCAAAAGTGTTATTGCGTTATTTGCGGTCATCATCATTGCACTCCGAAGATGGCCACTCAGATCCCCTCCTCAGCAAGTTCCGCAGGTCCAGGGATTGACGACTTCAGAGTCCATCCCACCAGTGAGGACAATTTCAAGAAAGAAATGGATGACAGATGACATTTTACAGCTAATGGAAAGAAGAAGAAGAATAAGGATAACAAAGATAAGTATAGGAGATTAAACAAAGAAATTGTAGTAAAATGCAATGAAGCAAAAGAAGCGTGGCTAAAACAGAGACTCAAAGAGATTGAAATGCAACAAAAAAAAAAATATGCCGAAGCTATATACAAACAAATTGAAGAATTAACATGAAGAAAAACTTAATTAAAAAACTGGATGTTTGAGATAAAAGGAAGGAGAACTGTTGATTGAACAAAGAATAAGGGAAAGGTGGACAGAGTACATTAAATATCTTGATAATGATGAACGAATATTATGGACATTGGAGAAGGACTAGATATACTCAAAGAAGAAATGATATCGAGTTATTGAGTTATTTGCGGGTCATCATCATTGCACTCCGAACATGTCCATAGGTGCTCAGATCCCCTCCTCAGCAATTCCCTCAGTGCCCAGCGACTGATCACTCCAGTTCTATGATGGTTGATAAGTCTTCTTACACGGCCACTAAGTGTCTCATTTCTGGCTGTGCCCAACTTAACTCTCATTTCCATCATCCGAAGAGGTGACGTGGATCTGTGTTTGTCGAAGTCCTGTGCTCTTCCCACATCTCGGAGGGCATTGATGATGTCCGCCCGATCCATTGGTTGCCCGTCCTCAACGACAGCGCAGCTAGTCAACCTGTCCGCCCTTTAATTTCCCCGTACTCCCGCATGTCCAGGTGTAGAAGGTTTCTATTACGACCCCTTCTGAAGTAATTGTAATTCGTAATCGCCTTGCCGTGTTGTCTGATGTAACCCCGTGATCTCTATGGTTTCTTTCGTACTTCGCGCTGTATCTTGTGGTTACCGCCGCTCTGACCCGGGTTCGTTTGTCGCCAGTCAAGGACACTGCTGGACTGATTCGATAGACTCAACAACAACTGTTTGATAACATAATGCTAAGCCTTTATTTCATTCACAGTACATGCCCTCGAGCTTCGAGGGGACACATTGACACTGACTTCCACCAATCTCAATTCGTGAGCTTATTATACACCATGCACTGCAAACACTTTCGTACACGTTCCAGTTCAAATATTAAAGTTCAGCTGACCACAGGACAACCGCCGGAATTGAATGGCGAGTTCCCCGTGCAACACATCAATGGACAATTTTAAAAGTTCAATTAATAACACACCCGTGGCTGACTCGCATAGTGAACTCAATGTATAATATATCAAAGAAACGATCTTGCTCTCACCTACATTGTAGTTTACAAAGTTCAGTTCATAACACACATTTGGCTGACTTGAGTGGTGAGCTCAATGTATAATATATCAAAGAAACGCTCTTGCTCTCACCTTCCTTGTAGTTTACAAAGTTCAGTTAATAATAACGCACTTGCTGACGTGATTAGTTATCTCACTGTCTAACAAATCACTGAAACGCTCTGAATCTAGCATTTCTTGTACTTGCAAAAGCTCAGTTAACTATCAACACACTCGCCTGACAGAGTTGCTGTTGACGTCTCCCTCGTTGGAAGTCACTGCTTCATTCACACTGCTTGCCACCAGTTCCTTTGACAACTGTAGTCGCGGTGACACTGCTTGTATTTCGTGCACTTCTGGTAGCTATTTCCCTGGAATGTCTACCTTAATAACTGCTGTTTCGTTACACTTACTTCGGCCGCACACTACTTGTACTGCCACAGATTTTATGACTATTTCCTATGAAGACGGGAAGGCTAACTGTCCACCTACCGTCTCGACCAAACTCTCCCACACTACTGTCTTGCGCACTCCTGACAACTTACTAGTCACATGCGCACTCCCTTAATTTCACGAGATTTTCTCAGCTCCCCCTGACTGACTTGTGTTCACTATCTACACTTTCTGCACGTGCTTCCCTTCTTCTCCTTCCTAACTATTTCGCTATCACTCTCCTTATTTTTAACCTGCGAATCTCACTCCCCCATACTTACATTTATTCTTTTTGTCTCTCTCTCTCTCTCTCTTCCCTCATCTGTCTTCTTTATTTCTTTCTCTCTCCCTATTACACAGGGACATAGACAAAGGTGACCTTACGTATTTTGGATTTCTGCAACGACTCTACCCATTGCATGCGTACAGAGCCCACCTCCACTTTTTTTTATCATGCTCATCGAATCACTCAGTATACATGCGTGATATATGATATATACCAGACGACCTACTAAAATCAATATTCATAGCCCTATCAAAGAAATCTGGTGCGATTGAAGGCTACGCACAATCAAAACAACCTTGCGGCTCAGTTCAGTTGGAACAATGGGCACAATATATAAATATAAGTATAACAAAAAGTAAGGTACCCCCGTCACGCCAAGTGGCGTATAGGGAATAATGGTGTTAGGGACCATAAATTTTACAGACCTTCGGCATATGATTTTTGGGGTAATGTGGTCGGTATTACGTCCGTACCGCTCTATTTTCCCAGAAAAAAACCCGGTGCCCATTAAAGGCTGAGTGAACCTGGAAGCCGTCGGTTGGGATCGAACCCTACCTCTTGTCCTTTGTAGTCCAGTTCACCAACCACTGAGCTATCGCGCTCCCTAAATATATATATATATATATATTTCATCGTCATCAACATCATCATCATCAAGTACCAAGCCTACTGGCGTAGGTGATCATGTCTCTCCACAACTTTCGATCACGACAGTTATTTATCATTTCTGTTGTTGACCTTCTGCCAAGCCATTCTCTTAAGCTGTCTGTTATTTTTTTTCTTTGCTTCCCTCTATCTCTTCGTCCCTCAATTTCTCCAGTTGTTACAATATATTCCAGCTGTTCTCATCTCATTACATGGTCAAAAAATGATGACTGTTTCTTCCTAATATTGGAAATGAGCGCTCTTTTTGCTTTGGCCTCTTTCATAACGTTTTCAATACTCTTCTTAGCTGTCATTGGTATTCTCAACTTTCTTATGTAAAACCACATTTTTACAGCCTCTAGTGATTTTCTTGTCTGTTGTCCTATTATCCATGATTAACATCCACATGTTGAAACTGGTACTACATAACATTTAAGAACTCTTTTTCTTGTTTCTATTGTCAAAAATGGATTGCACAGTATTTTCCTCATTTTTTGGAAAGCTGCTTTTGCCTGAGCCATTCTGCATCTCACCTCTTTTGTACACCTACCATATGAAGTTAACATTGTTCCCAGATATTTAAATTCATTTACCTGTTTTAATATTGTTCCACTTGTTGCACTGAGGTGATGTCTTTTTCTTTGTTGTTACCATTACTTCTGTCTTTTTGCTTTTAAGGCAATTCCTCTATTTTTGCTTTCTTTCAATATAATGTCTAACATTTTTGGAAACTCATTTTCACTCTAAACGGTTAAGACTGTATCATCAGCATACCTTGGATTATTTATATTATGACTTCCATTTGTTATTCCAGGGATGCCGCGTATGGATCTTAAAATAATCTCACTATAAATATTAAACAAATCTGGTTTCCAGCACACATGCCTAACACCTTGTTTTATTTGTTGAAACATTCCTTATTTTCCAGCTCTTATGACCGTTGTTTGTTGCCAGTACATTTTCTTTATTATTCTTAGATCTTTGCTGTCTACATTTATGCTTTCTAAAATTGTGATTATTTCTTGGTGCTTTACTTTGTCAAATGCTTTGGTACAATCTAGGAAACATAGGTTAAGATCTGTTTTCACCTCTATGGCTCTTTCTACTAAAGATCTCATGGTGTATATGACATTGATGTAGGGTTCGATCCCCATCGACAGCTTCCGGGTTCACCCAGCCTTTAATGGGTACCGGATTTTTTTTCTGGGAAAGTAAAGCGGCACGGGTGTAATACCAACCACATTATCCCAAAAATCTTCTGCCGAAGGTCTGTAAACGTATATGGTCACTAACACCATATTCCCTATACGCGACTTGGAGTGACGGGGGCACGTTACTTTTATAAGGCATTACTTGTTCCTTTATCTCTAACAAAACAAAACTTTTCATCACTAATTTCTGGACTTATTTTGTTTCGCGCTCTTTGCATGATGATTCTTAGTAATATCTTAGTCATGTGACCCATAAGGCTGATTGTGCGATAATCATCGTATTCAATCGCACCAGATTTCTTTGGTAGGGCTAGAATATTAATTTGAGCAGGTCGTCTGGTATATATCCGCTGTCGCAGATATCATTCAATATTTTTGTTATCATTTCTATTCCAAAATCACCCATGGCTTCAATCTCTTCTTTAGTTATATTATCTGGTCCAGGAGCTTTGCCTGCTTTCATATTGCGCATGGCGTTTTCCCCTTCTTCTCTGAGTATTTCTGGCCCTTCTCCATTATCCTTAATATTCACTTCTGTTCGTTCATCATTATAAAGATCTTTAATGTATTCTGTCCATCGTTCCCTTATGCTTTCTTGTTCAATAAAAAGTTCTCCTTCCTTTGATCTTAAACATCCAGTTTTTTATTGCGTTTTTCTTCCTGTTAATTCTTAAATTTGTTTGTATGCAGCTTTGGCATCTCCTTTTTGTTGCATTTCAAACTCTTTGCATCTCTCTTATAGCCATGATTCTTTTGCTTCATTGCATTTTATTACAATTTCTTTATTTAATCTCTTATACTCATCTTTATTTTCTTTATTTCTTCTTCTTGTATCCATTAGCTGCAAAATGTCATCTGTCATCCATTTCTTTCTTGAATTTATCCTCACTGGTGGTATGAACTCTTTTGATGTTTGTTGCATTGATTCTTTTAGCATTTCCCACTGTTCATCAATGCTTTGTATCTTCTCTATTGAATTGTACCGGTTCTGAATTGTGATTTTACATTTGTCTTGCAACTTATTGTCTGATTTTAGTAAATCTCAATTTAACTTGATGTTAACTGAGGCTCGTTTAGTTGCTTTTAAATTTACTCTAAGCTTTCCCACAACTGGTACATGATCACTATTGCAATCTGCCCCTGGTCTAGTTTTCACACACACCAGACTGTTTCTAAATCTATTGCTTATCATTATGTAATCAATTTGATTACGTATGTTGTCTCTTGGGCTTTTCCGTGTCCACTGACGTCTTGGATGTTGCTTAAACCAGGTGTTTCCTATTATCATATTGTTTGTTCTTGCCCAGTCAATAGGTTTGTCACCTCTTTCATTCCTCTCGCCCAAGCCATAATGACCAACTACTTCCTCAACTCTTTCCTTTCCTACTTTTGCGTAAAGATCCCCTTGAACAATGGTGTTTTCATGTGGTTTGCATTCACGAAGTGCCTAATTTAACTCGTTGTAAAATATATCAATTATTTCCTCTAGCGTGTCTGCTGTTGGTGCATAAACTTGTATAAGATTTATATCTATGGCTTTCCATTAAAATTCACTAAAAGGACTCTGTCAGATATTGGGTAAAAGCCTTTCACTGTTCTTGCTCTTTCAGCATCCAGGATGATACCTACTCCTCTTTGGTGTTCAGTACCTCCAGAATATATTATTTTATGTTCATCAGAATATATCTCCCCTGATCCAGTGTATCTCATTTTGCAAAGACCCAGTAAATGTATATATATATATATATATATATATATATATATATATATATATATATATATATATATATATATATATATATATATATATATATATATATAAAGAAGAAAAATAAAACTGCATAGCGATAGACTACATGACAGAGGCGAAGCTAGTGTTTTCAGTGCCTGTGGACAAAATCAGTTTTCACAACTCTCCTCTCCCCCTTAAAGGTAAAGTACGAGACTTGAACCGGCGTCTCAGCACGCGAGTTTACACCCTTATGTGCTCGGCCGCCTATCCAGAAATGTTCGGAGATTTCTGTATAGTGTCACCTCAAGCATCGAAACTCAGATGCGAAGCAACATTCCTCACCTTCCCAGGGTAATACCCTGGTACCCATTTCTGCCAACGGCTGAGTCGACCGTGGGGGTATTTTTTTTTTCCAACCACGAGTACAATTCACACAATTCCTGTCCCCCTTGCGACAAGGTATGAGCATAAGGGGGTTAGCCATGCTTTCCCGGAAATCGTTTAGTTTTACATGAAAACTTGCGTTTCATGGCTTATTTTTAGAGTATCACCATCACCATGTACCGTGCCTACTAGCGTAGGTGATCATGTCTCTCCACATTTTTCGATCTCGGCAGCCATTTATCATTTCTGTTGTTGACCTTCTGCCAAGCCATTCTCTTAAGCTGTCTGTTATTTTTTTTCTTTGCTTCCCTCTATCTCTTCGTCCCTCAATTTTTCCAGTTGTTACAACATATTCCAGTTGCTCTCTTCTCTTTGGAGGCCAAAAAAAATGATGATTGTCTCTTCCTAATATTGGAAATTAGTTCTCATTTTGCTTTGACCTCTTTCAGAACGTTTTTATGACTCTTCTTAGCTGTCCATGGTACTCTCAACTTTCTTCTGTAAAACCACATCTCTACAGACTCCAGTGATTTTCTTGTCTGTTGTCCTATTGTCCATGATTCGCATCCATATGTTAAGACTGGCTCTACATAACATTTAAGAACTCTTTTTCTTGTTTCTATTGTCAAAAATGGATTGCATAATATTTTCCTCATTTTTGGAAAGCTGTTTTTGCCTGAGCCATTCTGCATCTAACCGCTTTTGTACATCTTCCGTCTGAGGTTAACAAAGTTCCCAAATATTTAAATTCATTTACCTGTTTTAATATTGTTCCACTTGTCTTTATTTTGCACTGTGGTGATGTCTTTTTCTTTGTTGATACCATTACCTCTGTCTTTTTGCTATTAAGGCTGAGTCCTTTATTTTTGCTTTCTTTCACTATAATGTCCAACATTTCTTGTAACTCATTTTCACTCTTAACGATTAAGACTGTATCATCAGCATACCTTAGATTATTTATATAATGACCTCCAATTGTTATTCCAGGCATGTCCCTTACGGATCTTAAAATAATCTCACTATAAATATTAAACAAATCTGGTGACAGCATACAACCCTATCTAACACCCTGTTTTATTTGTTGAAACATTCCCAATTGGTTTCCAGTTCTTATGGCCGCTGTTTGTTGCTAGTGCATGTTCTTTATTATTCTTAGATCTTTGCTGTCTACATTTATGCTTTCTAAAATTTTGATTATTTCTTGGTGCTTTACTTTATCAAATGCTTTGGTGTAATCTATGAAACATAGGTATAGATCTGTTTTCGCACCCGATTTCTTTGGTAGGGCTATGAATATTGATTTGAGCATGTCGTCTGGTAAATATCCGCTATCATTCAATATTTTTGTTATTATATCTATTCCAAAATCAACGATGGCTTCAATCTCTTATTTCGTTATATTATCTGGTCCAGGAGCTTTGCCTGCTTTCATATTGCGCAAGACATCTTCCACTTCTTCTCTGAGCATTTCTGGTCCTTCTCCATTATCCTTAATATATACTTCCGTTCGTTCATCATTATAAAGATCTTTAATGTATCCTGTCTATCGTTCCCTTATGTTTTCTTGATCAATCAACTTTTAGAGTATAGGGAGTGTGAAAAAATGTAAAATAATTAAGGCAACAATAGCACTTTGAAGATGTAATTGAATAACAGAGAACATAATCATTAAACAAAAATGCATAAAAAAAATTAATGCAGACTTATTTAAACTAAAATATTAGTCAATATAACATTGTGAAAACTTAAGACATTACTTTCGATATTATAACCAGAAAAGCTAACATAAAGTAAAAGAATTACTTTGTTATAATGCTTTAGATGTAATTATGAAACTTCAACGAGAAATTCTCCTTGCCTTTACTGCTGAAAATTCGATTAATTCCTCAAATTATGCTGTTGGTAACCGCCCGCTCCACACTCAGCGAAGCCAACCAAGACTGATAATCTTTTCCTGTCTCAAGAATGATCTCAGGTAGGACAGGATAAGTTTTAACTTAATAAAAGACATTTCACAGCTGGAAATGGATGTTGCAACAGTCAGTAAGACCACCTCTCAGATTTGGAAATGCATCATCCCTACACTGCACAATGAAGCGAAGCAGGTTCTCTGGCGTCGAAAACTTTGCAAAACCTGGAAATCTTGAGCAGCATTATGGATATTCATGGTTTTGGTCTTGAAGCCTATTATGAACCTGGTCAATCTTGACAAGTACAGTATTCCAGAGCCGAAGAAGAACCAAAAATTCAAATGTTAAAATCCGATGTAATGCTGAATTGCATCACATCACTTTTTGGTAATTTCCTAGTTTGATCAGATATATTATTTCAGTTTGGAAGAGTGATGTCCCCTAAAATATGTCTGCCAAAATACAATGGTTCTACGCATTCTTGGCGTTGGGGTCATTACGCTGGCATGTGTCACTCACACTGGCGTTTGGGTCAGCGTGGCGTTCGGGTCAGCGTCTGCGTCCAAATCGAGATGTTAATTAATAATGTCCTTTTCAGGACAACCAAACATTCACAATTAACTATTTTAGATTGCCTAGAGTTTTCACTATGGTCCTTTTGAGGACTTTCATCACACTCGTTGTTATTCTCAAGCTCCGCACCAGATTGCTAATCGCTGACAGGTAATTTGAGGTAATACAGACGTTGCATTGTGTTTCGTAAAGCTATTTCTAGATATTTTTTGTATTTATGTGTGTGTATGTGCATTTTAATTAATAGCCAAAGTTTGACAATCTTCCAACATTTGGCAGTAAATTACGGCGATTGGTAATCAACCGCACAATTCCCTTCGATCAGAAGATCATAATTAGGCCGAGTGGCGTCGTTTTTGTCACGCGTTATAATATATTTATAAATATTTAACACTAAAGCTAAACTTAACCCCTGGACCCAACGCCCAATCAACAGATACTCCGAAATGATTACATGCCAGCGTAATGACCCCAACGCCAAGAATGCGTAGAACCACTGTATTTTGGCAGACATATTTTAGGGGACATCACTCTTCCAACTGAAATAATATATCTGATCAAACTAGGAAATTACCCACTTTTTTTTAAAAATCTGAATGTTCGTCCTGATCTCTGCAACATTTCCCAATAGTTCTACCAAATGTTCTAGCTGATCATGTATCGGTTAAACAGCATCAACTCTGGCACTCCAAAGAGTTTCTGTGTCTGACTTCACTGATACGTCAAGAGAAATTTTCAGTCTCTCCAATTGAAGAGTTGACCGCGAAAAAATAAACATAGATAGCTTGCACTATACTGAAAATGTCACAGCAGTTACCTCATGAATAACATCATAAACCCCAACTAAAATTAGTGTGTAGTTATCACAGTTAATAATTATTAAGTGCGGTGATCTTGGAAGGAAAAATGCAAGGTAAAAGAGGCAGACCACGACCAACATGGACAAGTAACATCAAAAGAAAAACAAGTCAGTCTATGACAAATGCACTCATCATCATCATCATTGAGTGCCTTCTCCGCAACGAAGGTTGGCTACCATGGAGCGCCATTCTGCTCTGTCTCTTGCTTTGATGGTGCAGGTTGTCATATGCTGGTTTTTCCATCTTTTGATGTTACTCGTCCATGTTAGTCTTGGTCTGCCTCTTTTACCTTGTATTTCCCCCTCAAGGATTACTTTTAGTAGGCTGTTGTGTCTTAACATGGCCCAAAAGTCGCATTTGTCTTGTTTGAATTGTGTTTAGTAGTTCTCTTTTCGTTATTTTAAGACTTCATCGTTTGTTTTCTTTTCCTTCCATCCTATTCTACCTATTCTATAAATCCACATTTCAAAGGCTTCATTTCCCTGTTCTGTTTTCTTGTCTAATGTCCATGTTTCTGCACCATATAGGAATATTGAGAAGATGTAACATTTTGCTATTTTAGCCCTGGTGTTATTTGTTTTGATGTTAGTATTTTCTTCGTACCTCACAGTTTAATAGATTTTGAAGCTGAAACACCAGCAGCAGAATTAGATGTAAATTTAGATGACTTCACCTTGAGTGAAATAGAAACCACCTTAAAGCTAATGACCAATAACAAGGCTGCTGGAGAGGATAAGTTAACAGCTGAGATCCTCAAGGCAATTGATAGCCATAATTTAATACATCTCCAAAAAATGTTCAACATCATTTGGAAAACAGAGAAGACGCCTCATAAATGGAAAAAAGGAATCATTGTTAAGATCCCAAAAAATGGCAATCTTAGAGATTGTAACAACTGGAGAGGCGTGACACTTTTGTCAGTTGCCTCAAAGTTATTCTGTAAAATCATCCTAAATAGAATAAAGGATTCAATAGATACAGTAATGCGTGAAGAACAGGCTGGGTTTAGAAAAGGGAGAAGCTGTCTTGACCACATTTTCACTCTACGACTTATATTGGAGGAACACATTGAAAAGCAAAAACCTTTTGTACTTAACTTCATCGACTTCAAAAAAGCATTTGATAGTATTCATAGAGATTCTTTGTGGAAAATTCTGAAGCAATATGGTTTACCATCAAAAATCATAAATATTATCAAAGACATGTATGATGGTTACACATGTGCAGTTCGAACAGAGGAAGGACTGAGCGAATGTTTCCCAATAGAAACTGGGGTTAAACAAGGATGTATTTTATCGCCCTTGTTATTTGGAATTGTTATGGACTTCATAATGAAGAAATGCTGCACTGGTAATAAAGGCATCGAATGGATACAAGGAGACCATTTGGAGGACCTCGACTTTGCTGATGACATAGTTCTCATCAGCAGTCAGATAAAAACGATGCAGGAAAACACAAATGAACTATCATCAATAGCCAGCAAAATTGGGCTTGAGGTCAATCATGAAAAGACTAAAGTGATGAAAAGTTTAATTCCAACAAGTGACAAAATATACATGGAAAACAAACCAGTAGAAGAGATCGATCACTTTATCTATCTTGGAAGTCACATTGATCGAGAAGGGGATACGAGCAAAGAAATTAGAATCAGACTGGCTAAAGCAGCAATGTCTTTCAGAAGCCTTGAAAAGTTGTGGAAATCAAAACTCATTAGCACAAACACAAAACTTAGGCTATTCAAATCAAATGTACTATCAACCCTTACGTATGCGTGTGAAAGCTGGAAAACAACAAGAGATATAGAAACAAAGTTGAACGCATTCGAAAATAAATGTCTAAGGAAAATACTTGGTATAGAATGGAACGAATTCAAAACAAACGAGGAAATTAGAGAAATCGCCAATCAACCACTAATATCTTCAGTAATAAAGAAAAGACGATGGTCATACGTTGGACATGTGATGAGAAGAGATAATAATCGAATAGCAAAGCAAGCCCTCATATGGGAAACAACAGGTAAAAGAAAAAGAGGACGACCCAGGGAGACACTGATAAGAACATTGATGAGAGAGGCAAGAGCAGCAGGAATCGGCTCCCTCAATGAGATAGAACTGCTTGCACAGAACAGAGACAGATGGCGAGATTTGATAAAATATCTTTAAAAGAAAACTGCTAGAACAAAAATTCATATAGGAGAAGGTGTATCTTGGTCTACGCCCTATGGGCCGGTTACGGCTCGAAAGGTCAATAGATAGATTTTCTTCGTGACATTAAAATTACTTTTTGCCATTCCTATTATTTTGTTTATTTCAGTTGTATATTTTCCATGAATGGTTATAGTATGTTTAAGGTACTTGTAGTTCTGAACTGTCTCCAGGTCTATTCCTTCAATTTTGATATCCACTTGTGGGTTTTGAGTATTTTCTTTGTTTATGATCATAGTTTTAATCTTTTTGATATTCATATCTAGTCCATATTTTTTGCTTGTCATGTTTATTTCATTAAGTAATTGTTGTAGATCTTTAGGATTTTCTGCTAGTAGTACAGTATCGTCAGCATATCTTAGGTTATTGATTATCTTTCCATTAATTTGTAGGCCTGGGATCTCTGAGATGTTTTTAAAGATTTGCTCAGTGTATATAGATTGAACAAGCTTGGTGATAGGATGCATCCTTGTCTTACTCCTCTTTTTATATCAATGGGTGTAGAGTTCTCTTTGTTATATTTTATTATTGCTGTTTGCTCCCAGTATAGATTACATATTCGTCGTATGTCCATGTCATCTAGATGAAAATAGAAGAAAATGGTATGTTAGAAGCTTTACGTGATTAGTGGACTTCCACTAATCACGTAAAGCTTCTAACATACCATTTTTTAAATATTTTTAAATTTTTCCTCATCTAGATGTATCTCTTTTAGGCATTCTATAAGTTGTTATAAAGAAAAGACGATGGTCATACGTTGGACATGTGATGAGAAGAGATAATAATCGAATAGCAAAGCAAGCCCTCATATGGGAAACAACAGGTAAAAGAAAAAGAGGAAGACCCAGGGAGACACTGAGAAGAACATTGATGAGAGAGGCAAGAGCAGCAGGATTCGGCTCCCTCAATGAGATAGAACTGCTTGCACAGAACAGAGACAGATGGCGAGATTTGATAAAATATCTTAAAAGAAAACTGCTAGAACAAAAATTCATATAGGAGAAGGTGTATCTTGGTCTACGCCCTATGGGCCGGTTACGGCTCGAAAGGTCAATAGATAGATAAGTTGTTTGTGGTGTACTCTATCAAAAACTTTGGTGTAGTCTATGAAGCAGGCATATATATTGGTTTGTTTACTTCTGTGTACTTTTCGATTAAAATGTTCTCATGCAAAATATGGCTTCTTTTGTCCCGCTATTTTTCCTAAATCCAAATTGCTGCTCATCTAATTCAGTATTGATTTTATTCTGAATCCTTCCTTGTATAACTTTTAGCAAGATTTTTCACATTTTGTAACATGGCTCATTAGGCTTATTGTTCTAAATTCACTGCATCATTCTTTTTTTTAATGAGTATATAAATGTATATTTTTATTTGTAAATTTATATATATATATAATAAGTTAGAAACCGAAATGCTAGCGCAGTGTAGCTACGAATGTTGTTATGATGCCAGTCCACCTGCTACTGCATGATGGGAAGCGACTAGCGCGCTTGACCTAGTTGCCGCCGCCAATACTGCAACAACGTTCTCGGTGATAGTGCTAACAAACCAGGCAGCACGTCTTGTCCTCACTCTAACAAGGGTGAGTTATTCAGTTTGTTTTCTCTATTAGGTTATGTCCCTCTCATTGAATTTGAATTAGAACGTCGCCACGCTCACGCATTCTTATTACCGGTATAAGGATATATTACGGGTATAGTCCAGGAATCTCAGTTTTTTTTGTTGTTGAAGATTTTATTTTGTGCACCCTCACCCAGGACTCAAGGACTGTGTGTCGAGTGTCGGCGGGTACTTAAACTTAAAAATTAGTCCGTACTGTTCTGTTCGTCCGCCATTCCCTCTCACCTTTTGATTTGATATCTCAGTTGAGTATTCTCAGTATCTCACGTTTAATACACAAGAGTCTATCTACCTATGCACTCAATTCCTAATCCTAATGTAGAGTAATGGTTATTTGGGTTAAGTAAGTTTTATGATTGTTAATTATGACAGTATCTAGTATCTGAACTGAGTGAATAGTACGAAGTATAGTTATAGTATCGTATCATGAGTATGTTAAATTTAAAATAAGATACTTGTAATTAACACACACACACACACTGCAAGAGAGGCATGATCCATTTATTATATTTAGACTAAAGTTTGACAAGTTTGTGTTACTAAAACTAAAATATAATATAATAATACCATGCTGGAAAAAAGGGGGTGGCTGGGGTGCCACGCATGCTCTAACTCTATCTATGCTGAGATAAATTCATAGGTCCATATGATACATTATACATAGTAATGAGTAATGCCGATAGATAGAGCTAGAACATTGGTCAGTTATAGTTAAGTAGTACAGTAAGTATTATATAGTATGTATAGGAGGATAGGTAGGCCTTGACATAGATGGTCACAGTCACAGATTTATTATTTTATTTACATAATAAATAATACATGCTCAGTTCTTCTAAAAAAATGTTATCATCAGCACACATACTCACATACACAAATTTACTAATTTGTGCCACTGCCAGTTGAGTTAGTTCATTGTTGTTTGACAAATCCTCTGAATACTCTCATTCTATTCTCATCATTCATACTCATTTGGTCTCCTCTGCCTCTAGAATATTGAATATCAATATTCCTCTAAGTCTACTATAGTGTTCTGGCAGCAGTTGTCTAGCCCAGATGAGATGTGACATAGTGTAGTCTAGATAATAAGAACAAATTAATTTATCTATCTATTGACCTTTCGAGCCGTAGCCGGTCCATAAGGCATAGACCAAGATACTCCTTCCCTTATCTGAATTTTTGTTCTAGTTCTAGCAGTTTTCAATTCTTTTAAAGATATTTTATCAAATCTCGCCATTTGTCTGTGGTCTTTGCAAGCAACTCTATCTCATTGAGTTGAGGAGCCAATTCCTGCTGCTCTTGCTTCTCTCATCAATGTTCTTCTCAGTGTCTCTCTGGGTCGGCCTCTTTTCCTCTTAGCTGTTGTTTTCCACATGAGGGTTTGCTTTGTTATTCGGTTATTATCTCTCCTCAACATATGACCATTGCCTTTTCTTGATTACTGAAGATATTTGTGGTTGATTGGTGATTTCTCTAATTTCCTCGTTTTTTGAATGCGTTTTGTTTCTATGTCTCTTGTTGTTTTCCAGATGATTGAGTTATTTGCAGGTCATCATCATTGCACTCCGAACATGTCCATAGGTGCTCAGATCCCCTCCTCAGCAATTCCCTCAGTGTCCAGCGACTGACGACTCCAGTACTATGTTGGTTGATAAGTCTTCTTACACGGCCACTAAGTCAAAGTGTCTCATTTCTGGCTGTGCCCAACTTAACTCCCATTTCCATCATCCGAAAAAGTGATGTGGATCTGTGTTTGTCGAAGTCCTGTGCTCTTCCCACATCTCGGAGGGCATTGATGATGTCCGCCCGATCCATTGGTTGCCCGTCCTCAACGACAGCGCAGCTAGCCAACCTGTCCGCTCTTTCATTTCCCCGTACTCCGGCAAGTCCAGGTGATTTTACATAACTTTGAAGCAACTGACAAAAGTGTCATGCTTCTCCAGTTGTTACAATCTCTGAGATTGCCTTTTTTGAAATCCTACACTGATTCCGTTTTTCCACTTATGAGGCACCTTCTCTGATTTCCAAATGATGTTGAACATTTTCTGGAGGTGCATTAAATTATGGCTATCAATTGCCTTGAGGATCTTAGCTGTTAACTTATCCTCACCAGCAGCCATGTTGTTGTCCATACGCTTTAAGGAGGTCTCAAATTTCGCTCAAGCTGCAGTCATCTAAATTTATATCTCATTCTGCTGCTGGTGTTTGAGCTTCAAACTATTTAGTTGTATCCATTCTTCCCAACGAATAATATTAGACCTAGATAGCTCATAGATCGAATTGATAATATCCTCAGCCTATCCATGATTTACCTCTCCTTAATCTATTGCCCTTAGCCGCGATAGCTCAGTGGTTAGTGAACTGGACTGCGAAGGACAAGAGGTGGGGTTTGATCCCAACAGACGGCTTCCGGGTTCACCCAGTGTAAATGGGTACCGGATTTTTTCTGGGAAAGTAAAGCGGCACGGGTGTAATACTGACCACATTACCCCGAAAATCATGTGCTGAAGGTCTGTATAAATTATGGTCACTAACACCATATTCCCTATACGCCACTTGGCGTGACGGGGGCTCTTTACTTTTTGTACTAATCTATTGCCCTTATCTTCAATTAGTTTCTCCTAAAGTGGATGCCCCTGATCAGTGCTTATCTTCAGGTATACACTTGCTCTTAGTATTGTGATTCTTTTCTCCATAGTGGGGGAATCCAATAGAAAACACATTGCCATGCATTTCTTGCACAACCAAAAATAATGCGTATAGCTTCTTTTGCATTCTTTCAAGTTTATCTATATGAATCTTACTAAAGGTGAGGATGGCCATGGCATATTCGACAGGCAGGATCAATCCCCCAATACAAAATGCATGAAGTGATGTAATCTAGGTTGTTTTGTAGAGAATCGATATATTTTTTGTCTCAGCTTTTTTTTAGGCTCCTATCGATACATCAAAATATCATCTATGAAGGATAGTGTTTCCTTTTTCCATTCAGTAATCACAATATACACATTGAAGAAAAGGCCAGAGACAGTGGAGAACCTTGGGGTAGTCCTGGGCAAAGGTTTTTTTGGCTTAGATGACCAGTTCCCACAAGAGCAACATCAAATTCCAATATCATGTGTATTCTAAATCAATCGCTACTGCACAAGTCTCCTTGCGAGCATGGAATCCTTCAAACATTTCAAAGGCAAGCGATGAAATAAAGAACACAATTATTCAATAATAATAATGCTCACTGTATGGTTGTAGTGTTTAAACGTCCAATTATGAGTTGTATGTTATTTTATGTAGTACTATGTAGTGGTATAAAGTAAACTCAAATAATCTATATTCAGCAGTATCCTGTGCTGTGTGTGAGTTTTATACACGATTTATTAATCATAATTATCTGTCTATCTATCTATTGACCTTTCGAGCCGTAACCGGCCCATAGGGCGTAGACCAAGATACACCTTCTCCTATATGAATTTTTTGTTCTAGCAGTTTTCTTTTAAAGATATTTTATCAAATCTCGCCATCTGTCTCTGTTCTGTGCAAGCAGTTCTATCTCATTGAGGGAGCAGATTCCTGCTGCTCTTGCCTCTCTCATCAATGTTCTTCTCAGTGTCTCCCTGGGTCTTCCTCTTTTTCTTTTACCTGTAATCATAATTATACATATTTAAAAATGTAACTAACCAATTAAAAAAAAATTTCACCAATCATCCTGTCCCAACATTTCTGTCAACACTGTGCTGGTTTAAGGCGCAGATAAGAGTTAAAAGTGTTGAAATACCAATAATGTAATAATTATATCATCATCAAGTACCGGGCCTGCTGGCGTAGGTGATCATGTCTCTCCACAACTTTCTATCTCTGCAGCTATTTATCATTTCTGTTGTTGACTTCTGCCAAGCCATTCTCTTAAGCTGTCTGTTATTTTTTCTCTTTGCTTCCCTCTATCTCTTCGTCCCTCAATTTTTCCAGTTGTTACAATATATTCCAGTTGCTCTCTTCTCTTTGGAGGCCAAAAAATGATGATTGTTTCTTCCTAATATTGGAAATTAGTTCTCTTTTTGCTTTGACCTCTTTCAGAACGTTTTCATTACTCTTCTTAGCTGTCCATGGTTTCTTCTGTAAAACCACATCTCTACAGATCTTGTCTGTTGTCCTATTGTCCATGATTCGCATCCATATGTTAAGACTGGCTCTATGTAACATTTAAGAACTCTTTTTCTTGTTTCTATTGTCAGAAATGGATTGCATAGTATCTTCCTCATTTTTTGGAAAGCTGCTTTTGCCTGAGCTATTCTACACTCACCTCTTTTGTACATCTTCCATCTGATGGTTAACAAAGTTCCCAAATATTTAAATTCATTTATCTGTTTTAATATTGTTCCACTTGTCTTTATTTTGCACTGAGGTGATGTCTTTTTCTTTGTTGTTACCATTACCTCTGTCTTTTTGCTATTAAGACTGAGTTCTTTATTTTTGCTTTCTTTCACTATAATGTCCAACATTTCTTGTAACTCATTTTCACTCTTAGCGATTAAGACTGTATCATCAGCATACCTTAGATTATTTATATAATGACCTCCAATTGTTATTCCAGGCATGCCCCTTATGGATCTTAAAATAATCTCACTATAAATATTAAACAAATCTAGTGACAGCACACAACCATGTCTTAACACCCTGTTTTATTTAATAATTATATAATATATTAATAATCAAATAATGTCTTGGTGTTTTTCCGTGAAGCCATGGCTCATATCTTAATGTGTTTCTGTGCTAGTCATGGCTCATATATGGTGTGTTTCTGTGCTAGCCATGGCTCAAATTTTAGCTCTTGTGTGTGTGTGCGCGCGCGTGCGTGTGTATGTTTGCGTGCTAGCCATGGCTCATATCTAGGTGTGTGTCATGTTAGTAATATCTAATATATTTATGTGCGTCTGAGTTTAATATCTCATATCTTTATGTGCGTCTGAGTTTAGTAATATCTCATATCTTTATGTGCGTCTGAGTTTAGTAATATCTCATATATTTATGTGCGTCTGAGTTTAGTAATATCTCATATCTTTATGTGCGTCTGAGCTTAGTAATATCTCATATCTTTATGTGCGTCTGAGTTTAGTAATATCTCATATCTTTATGTGCGTCTGAGTTTAGTAATATCTCATATCTTTATGTGCGTCTGAGTTTAGTAATATCTCATATCTTTATGTGCGTCTGAGTTTAGTAATATCTCATATCTTTATGTGCGTCTGAGCTTAGTAATATCTCATATCTTTATGTGTATCTGTGTTGGTCATGTGTCATATCTTTGTGTGTGCATGTCTGGATTAGGGATATCTCATCTCTTTGTGTGCATGTTTATGTTCGTCATATCTCATATCTTTGTGTGTGCAGGTCTGTGTTTGTCACTTCTCATATACTTCTGTGTGCCTGGCTATGTTAGTCACATCTCATATTTTTGTGTGTGCATGCCTATGTTAGCCATATCTTATATCTTTGTGTGTATGTCTATGTTAGGTATGTGTCATATCTTTGTATGTGCATGTCTATGTTAGTCATATCTCATATCTTTATATACATGTCAATGTTAGTCATGTGTCATATATCTTGATGTGTGTCGGTGTCAGTCATGTCTTGTATCGCTATGTACATGTCTGTGTTTTTCACATCTCATATCTTTGTGTGTGCATGTCTGTGTTAGTCACCTCTAGTGACTCGGGCAGATGGTACTCGTAAACCTGGGAAGGCAGACCATCTAAGGGCAGAATCCCCCTACAGAAAGACAATCTGCTGCCTTGCAGGAAGATTGGGGACAATCAAAGGCTAAGGAAAGCAAACCTGAATAAAATGCTGACTGAAATCGGATGCACTGGGCCACTGGCGCAGAACACAGTGCAGCGTTTTAACGGGTGTTCAATCAGAGTGGATCTGGCAGACTCTAAATGTGTTGTTCTGTCTGTGGGGGTGATCAACACACTTAACCTGACAGCTGACTTCATGCGGGAGTCTGGAATCCTACTGTGATTGAGTCCTGATCACAGAGAGAGAGAGAGAGAAAAATGATGTCTTGGTTAGACTTATTGAGCTCCTATGACTTTTCAAGAATGTTGAAAGTTCCCTGGACAGCTAAAAAGACCAATGAAGAAAGCTGGTAAATTCTAAAAACTCTGTTGTATGCTTTCTCTTGGTCTACAAAAGTGACAGATTCCCATCATATTCTTTAATTTATTATGTTGCTGAATGGACTGACAATGATTTCTTAGGCTACCGATCAATCGTCCATAGCAAGATGAAGAAAGTTTCTTCTTATATATGTATGTGTCTGTCTCTGTGTGTGTGTGTGCGTGCGTGTGTTTGTGTTTGTTTGTTTACACTTTAAAAAAAATTTTTTTTTTTTATTCATTGAAGCATGACTTAACATTACGAATAAAGAAGTAACCAGATCAGGCATTAATATCTATCAAGAAGTTGTTGGAAATGGCTAGGCCATATTGTACGAAAGGAACGAATCAGGCTTCCACACCTAGCATTAACTTGGACACCACCTTTCAAATGAAGAAGAGGCAGACCACTGGGGACATGAAGATGAATCATACATGATGAAATGAAAGTGGCAGGCAGGTCCTGGTGAGAGTTGTCCATGCTTACTTTAAACCGGAATGGTGGAGACCGCTTGTGAGTGCCCTATGCTCCGACTAGAGTTCAGAGGATTAAGAAGAAACATGACATAACTGTGGAATATAAAAGATATCAGACTTGTCCAGTTGGAACTTTACACAAAAAATATTATAACATTAAAAAAAGTTGACACATGCAATTTTGTTCATATATATTTTTTTTAATGTCCATATTTGCCTTTTCAAAGCATATTTATCCCAGTGTTTATCCAAAAATGTGTTACAAAGCCGGACATGGTCACTTATAAGTCTAAAAAGAAACTTAGTCACTCAGAAATAAAACACTTGTGAAAGGCTGCAGGAGTGACCGAAAGAGACAAGATCAGATTGAGGTTATAAGAGAAAGAGTTGACATAGAACCAATATTGAAATATGTACAAAGACAACAGATAAAATGGCTTGTCCACCCGGAGAGAGAACTATGCTATATAAAAAAAAAATGGGTGTCTATTACAAATTGTCAAACGTCATCATCTTCCAACTTTACACAGTAATGGGCAGAAATACTATTTGAACATGCACATATAAAATTGGTAGAACATTCATCTGTATTTGCCACCTACTATATGATTGTTAACATCTGTTTTAGACCTGCCTAATGAGGGAAAGTGGCATATTGCAGCATCCATTCTCCTTGAGAAACTTAATTTCTTTTAAGCATCTTAGTTCTTAGTTGCATTTTTAAAAACAATATTTACTCATTTGTTTACATCATCCAGTGTATGTATGAATTAGTTCTTTATTTATTAGGCTTGCAGTGTAAAATTGTTTATATTTTATGTCTGACAGAAAATGAATATAACAGAAATTGGAGACTTTAATTCTGCCCACTCTCAAAAGCTGCAACCAGGAGAAGTAAGTACTTTTAGTGTTCTGTTCATTTTTTTCCCCATGCTGTCATTTAGAACAAAAATGTTCCATATTATTCAGTCTTTTCATAAATAGGTTTCAGCAAGTCATATGGCTAAATGAATCTTCTCTTAGCTGTCTAACATCTGCCCTTAAAAGAACATTAAGTTGGTGTTGATGCACTGTGTTATCGCTCACAGCAAGCTTGTGCATTTGTGCTTTTGACCCAGCACATCCATCTTCATCACTGCATTTTGGAGTGTCGGTTTGCCCTCCCTTTTGATCCATGCTCTCTTGACTAGACTTTTCTGATTAGTCTGTTTCTAGGGACACCACAGAGAGGTGGAGTTTGAACTTGGATAGCTTTGGTTCACTCATTTGACACAGGCAGTCAGCTATGATAATGTCTTAGCTCTTTGTTATTAAATGACCTTTTATACGAAGCGTGTGTGAAAACGAAACCCACTTGAACTGCGCCAAGTGGACATTATATGAGGCATGATGTGGCACATCTGATGTAATCTCTCACACCAATGTGCAGTTGTGTATGTATTCATTCTCTGCATTGTGTTCATTGATTTTGCCACAGACCATTGGAAAAATGGTTGGTGTGGTACAGAATCTGTCCACATAATGGTCTGGTGTGAACATTAATGCCATCCACTACAAAGACATACTTAACAACCTGCATACAGCCATCAAGGATAAGAGACCTGGCATGCTTTCATGTGCTGTGATTCTGTTAAACACAACAAGCTCATCCACATGTTGTGCAGGAAGAATTAGCAAGGAAATAGTGGGAAATTCTGCAATACTCAGCCTATAGCTCCAATCTGTCACTGTGTGACTTTTATTTGTTTGGACCCTTACCCTTAAAAAAAAAATCAAGGTCAACAATTTGACGCAGATGCAGTCGCATTCGCCTCTGTGACGTAAAGGTAAAGTACGAGACTTGAACCGGCGTCTTAGCACGCGAGTTTACACCCATATGGGCTCGGCCGCATATCCAGAAATGTTCAGAGATTTCTGTATAGTGTCGCCTCAAGCATCGAAACTCAGATGCGAAGCAACATTCTCATCTTCCCAGGGTAATACCCTGGTACCCATTTCTGCCAACGGCTGGGTTGACTGTGGACAAAATGGTACAGTGAGCAACCAAAGTAATTTTTATCAGACAGGATCTGTCCATATACCCAAACAGTGGGATGTGTGTCTAAATGGCTGTGGTGACCTTTCCTAAAGAACCATGTGAGTACTTGCTTCATAACACTTTTATCTAATTCTGCCACACCTGCTGATGTACCTTACATATGTTTGTTATAAAGATTCTGGGAAGGATTTTTCATTTGAAAACTTTGTGTATATTTTTTTGTATTCTAGATCATCTAAAAAATTGAATGCTTCTTTGTTCATGATGCTAAATGGAAATAGACTGATGATTCAATTGTGAATGTAACAGCCTAAGTGAGCTATTCTTTGTAGATGACTAAGCTATAATAGCAAACTAACAAATTGTGCTGTAACAACATCAGAACAAATTGAATGGGGCAAGAAACTTAATATGAAATTGAACACAGAGAAGACCGATAATGATGATAAGTAGAAAAGTTTTTTTAAAATGGCAAATTACCATTGAGAACAGCGTGCAGGTAAAAGAGTTCAGTATTTTAGAAATATTGTAAAAGTAAATGGGGAAAATTGAAACCAAGACTAATAACAAATGCATCAAAGTAACCTAAATAATTGGACAAATAAATATAAAAAACAAACATGTGATGATGGATACAAAAAGCAATATACAACTAATTATTTTGTCAAAAATTTCACTTGTATGTTGATCTGAACTATTTTGATATATATTTATTATTTATACCATTAATGGGTTTGTTTAATTTGGATAATGTATGCAATTTCTGAATGATCTTTGAGTTAAATGTGTTTTTATATAACTTTAAATTCCAGCATCTTAAAAGTTGTCTTAATTTAATCTTTTTCTTTAAAAAAAATGTAGGTTCTGTCAAGCGGTCGCCAAGGAGAATCTAGAATAATCAATGTTGAAGATGAAGAGTATGAAGAAGAGGAACAATTTGAAGAAGGAAATAGTGACAAAGAGCAAGCAGAAGAATTCATAGAAAAGAAGAGTAAAAAATCACTTGAGGATAGAGGTTTAACATCAGATGTTCCAGATGTAATGCAGTTGCCAGGATTTGTTCATGAGGATCAGACTTTAAAAGATGTAGAACAGGATGAGGAAGATGTAGAAATTACTGCAACAACCAGAAGCAAGAGACCTAACAGGTCACCAGAAAAATTGGCAGCAGTACGTAAAGATGCTGAAATGTCTTTTGGTTTTGATGAGGAACCAGAGGATGAACTGTCAGAGACAGGTTACAGTGTTGATGTGAAAAAAGCTGGAGGTAGTAGTGACAAAGAAGTTCTTAAAAAAACAATGAAGCGGAGAGGAAGACCACCTAAATTTAAAGATGACTCTACAGCAGTTGATGAAGTTAACACGTCTCCAAAAAAAAGGCGGGGTACCATTAGAGAAATTGCAGAAGAGGATGTCTACCCTGAGCTATCAAGAAAACGACAGACTAAAGTTGCTGTTAAACATTTTGCCAATGAAGATGAATCAGCAGAAGATGAGTCCAAAGAAAGAACACTAAGTATGAGAAAAACTAAGCCACCTCAGAGGTACAGGGAAGATTCACCAGTGCAGAATAAATCAGATAAGTCAAGAAATATTAGTTTAGATGATAGATGTGGTAAAAGTAAAGGGAGAACTATAGAGGAAACAGATGTAAAACCCTGTAGAGGAAATAAAAAAATTGAAATTTTAAGTCCACCAAAAAAAAATCTCTTAAAGAAAGAGCAAGAAAAGGATCTGGAACCTTCAATAGGAAGGGGAAGACAAAGAAAAACTGCAGAAACTGAGGAAGAAAAAGAGATTTTATCAAAAAGACAAACTGTTAAGCAAATTAGTAAAGAGATATCAAACATCTCAACTTGTTCCATGCGCAAAATTGTTGTTCCTAAGGAAGAAGTTATAGAAAGCCCAAAGAAAGAAGGGAGAAGAAGTAAGATAAGTAAGGGCGTAGAAGTAAGAGAATCAATAGCACCACCTTCTCGAAGGGGTCGACCTTCTAAATTGGCCATTTCAGCTGCTGAACTTAATAAAGGAAAGGATAGAAAAATTGTTTGTCAAGTACAAGAAGATGAGATGGAAGAGGTAAGTGAGGAACAGGGTGAAGACGAGGAAGAGATTGAAGATGACGAGGAAGAGATTGAAGATGAAGAGGAAGAAATTGAGGATGAAGAGGAAGAAACTGAGGATGAAGAGGAAGAAACTGAGGATGAAGAGGAAGATGATGAGGAAGAATATACTCCTCAAAAAAGTGGGAGGAAAAGAACAAAGCAAGGTATTTACGCTAATGCTGGACGAAAACGGCCAAGGTCACAGCATGAGGTAAGTTTATTGTCTTCAGACTGTTTTATTTTAAGAAATTAAAAAGTTTTTTAATGACAAACTATATAATTTTAACTTTGAATGTTTTGTACATTAATTCACTTTTAATATACTGAGATCAAGAATTATGCACTAGATTCTGTGGTACAAACTTGACCCTTATACTACTAATCATATAATTTTTCCTCAAATCCTAAAGCGAAAAAACAAAACAAAACTATCTTTATGTCATTTTCTAATTACTGGGGTCTTTGAGGGAAATTGCCCAGTGCAGTCACTGTGAGGTGTTTGGGTCTAGTTTTTATTTCACCCCAATAGAAAAAAATATATGGAAGACCTTTCAATTATTCAATACTGTGCACATACAAATGAAGCTGATGATAAAATTAAGGACGATTTTTATAATCAACTACAACTTATAAACAAAATACCAAAACACGATCTTTTAATTGTAATGAGAGACTTTCAATGCCAAAGTGTGAAAAGACAACGCAGGAGTGGAACATGTAATGGGGAGAGAAGGGTGTGATACAACAAGTCAGAATGGAGAAAGATTAATAGAATTATATTTAATAGAAAATTTATGTATAGGTGGGACAATATTTCCACACAAAATTATACACAAAACAGCATGGATATCTCCTGATGATAGAACCTCAAATAAAATTGACCACCTGTGTATTAAACAACAATTCAGATGATCATTGATAGATGTACGAGCACATAGAGGTGCTGATGCTAATAGTGACCACAACCTGTGTATTGGGAAAATAAGATTACAATTTAAAAACCAACAAAAGAGATCAACTACACATAAAATTGATAGTCGTAAACTGAAAGATGAAGCCATCAAGAACAATTTTAACGTAGAGGCTAAGTAATTGTTAAGCAGCACTCTGTGAAATAGACATAGATATCAATGAAATGTGGGACTCACAAAGCAAAATACTAATGACAGCAGCAGAATTAAGCGCAGGACTGAAGAAAATGGAAAAAACGAGCATGGATTTCAGACACTACATGGAAATACATCAAAGAAAGAAGAGAAGCGAAGAGAACCATGACTAATGTAAAGACAGATCTTGGAAAGGTCCTGGCAAAAGCAACATATAAAGAATTAGACAACAGGGTGTCCGGTTAGCGCAATCGATAGGCGGTTGGCTTACCACGGCAACAGCCGGGGTTCGTACCCTGGCGAGGACACCTGGGTTTTACTAATTCCCTAAAAATTAGTACCCCTGAAGTCGGAGTAAATCTGCCTGCTTGGCGAGGGGCATCCTGTAATGGGATAAAACAGACTTTACACGCAAAATTCAGTCCCACAAAATTGAGTGGGTGGGACTTCGTCAGAGGTCAAAGCTGATGAAAGCGAACGAACGAATTAGACAACTAAGTAAAAAGTTCGGCAAGAAGAGATACAAGAGCTTATATAGACAATTTGGCAGAGAAAGCAGAGACAGCTGCAATTACAGGAGACAGCAGAACTCTCTTTACTGTACAAAAGTTGCTGACAAACACCATGCATTGAGTGGAGCACCAATTATAGACAAATCTGGTTCAATGACAAGTGCAAACATAAAAGCACATTGGGCAGAACACTTCAAAAAATTATTAGCGAATCATAGAAGGAAGAGGTATGTTTTACAGCACTCAGAAAAAATGACAAACAACAGAAGAAAAAAAATTAGGTCCGAAGCAGGATCGAACCCGTACTCATTTGCACTGCGCCTTGCCATGAGAAGCCGAATGCTAGGGAACACTGCCACTCCGCTAACTTAAAAATTAGCTATCGTGGACAATGTCTTTCACGCAGATGTTCTCGTGACTATAGCATAGGGTTACGATCACAGATCGGGAATAAATTGTATTTCTGTATTTTCCTATTAAGACAAGTATCTCCCAGTAGGACTGAATACTTGGGTTGCAGACAAACATTTATTGGACGAAACTGCACGAATAGTAGTTTCCAGTGGTTTTTATACTGGAAACAAATAATAATAAATGACCTGCCGTGGATCATATATTGTTCTTTGTTTTTTTCTGTTGTTGTTTATTTGTCATTTTTACTGAGTGCTGTAAAACATACCTCTTCCTCCTATGATTCGCTCAATTATCGCCTCAGAAGTTTCCCTCTATAATATTCATTTATTATTATTATTTGTCTGCGAGGATAAGTTAACAGTTGAGATCCTCAAGGCAATTGATAGTCATAATTTAAAACACCTCAGAATATGTTCATCATTGGGAAAGCAGAGAAGGTGCCTCATAAATGGAAAAAGGAATCATTGTTAAGAAGAAAAAAAGGCAATCTCAGAGATTGTACCACCTCGAGAGGGATGACACTTTTGTCAAGTTACTTCAAAGTTATTCTGCAAAATCATAATGAATAGAATAAAGGATTCAATAAATACAGTAATGCATGAAGCAAAGGCTGGGTTTAGAAAAGGGAGAAGCTGCCATGACCACATTTTTACTCTACAACCTATATTAGAGGAACACATTGAAAAGCAAAAACCTTTTGCACTTAACTTCATTGACTTCAAAAAGCATTCAACAACATTCATAGAGATCCTTTGTAGAAAATTGTGGAGCAATATGGCTTACCATCAAAAATCATAAATATTATCAAAGACATGTATGATGGATACACACATGCAAATGATGGCTACACACATGCAGTACGTACAGAGGAAGGACTGAGTGAATGTTTACCAGTAGAAACTGGGGTTAAACAAGAATGTATTTTATCGCCATTATTTGGAGTTGTTATGGACTTCATAATGAAGAAATGCTGCACTGGTAATAAAGGCATCGAATGGATACAAGGAAACCAATTGGAGGACCTCGACTTTGCTGATGACACAGTCCTCATCAGCAGTCAGATAAAAACGATGCAGGAAGACACAAATGAACCATCATCAATAGCCAGCAAAATTGGGCTTGGGGGTCAATCATGAAAAGGCTAAAGTCATGAAAAACATAATTCCAACAGATGACAGAATATACGTAGGGAGGTCAAAAAGTAATGCACACCAATTTTTTTCTCGGAAACTATTCGGGCAAAATGTGTGAAATTTTCACAGATTGTAGCTGAACATCCCCTTTACACTACCTATTTTTCAACATAATCTCCATCCAAGCGTATTGCCTTACGCCAACGCGAAACTAGGTCATGAATGCCTCGTTTGTACCAAGTTTTGTCCTGCTCGCGTAGCCATTTTTTAACTGCACGGATCACACCCTCATCATTGTCAAAGTGTATCCCACGCAGGAATTTTTTGAGTGGTCCAAACAGATGGAAATCTGAGTGAGCCAGATCAGGGCTGTAAGGGGGATGGGGCAGTACAGTCCAACCAAATTTGTTGATTGCTTCCCGTGTTACCAGACTTGTGTGAGGGCGTGCATTGTCATGTTGAAGCAACAAATCTGCAGATGGCTTATTAGGCCGTACTCTGTGGAATCGATTTTTGAGTTTTGTCAGTGTATTGATGTAAGCTTTTGAGTTGATTGTCTCACCTCTTGTCATTACATCAACAAGAATCACACCATCAATGTCCCAGAAGACAGTGATCATCACCTTTCCGGCTGATGGAGATGTTTTGAATTTTTTTCTTTTTGGTGACTGCGGATGATGCCATTCCATTGACTGCATTTTTGTTTCAGGCTCATAATAATGTGCCCACGTTTCGTCACCGGTAACAATTTTTGACAAAAACATTTCTCATTCAACGCCGAAACGCTCCAACAATTCAGAACAGAATGTTTTCCTTTGAACTCTGTGATCATTTGTTAGGCACCGAGGAACCCATCGAGCGCAAACCTTTGAATATCTGAGAGTTTTAAAAATTGCGATTGCACTTCCCTTGCTGACTGTAAGCTGCAATGCCAATTGCTGACTAGTGATACGCCTATCCTTACGAATAATGGCATCAGCCCGGTTTAACATGTCTGTGCTGGTAGCCGAGGCAACACGTCCAGAACGCGGTAAATCATGCAGCTCCACTAGTACACTTTCTGCAGCTTTAATTCTCTGAACCCAGCGACTAACTGTGCTCCTATCGACTGCAGAACATTTGTACACTGCACACAGTCGTTTATGAATGTTTGCCACAGTTTCTTTTTCCGCAACCAGAAATTCTATGACAATTCGCTGTTTGTAACGGACATTGTTGACAAGCTCCATTTTAACGGTTCATAGATTGCGTAAAATTTATCAGAATGCTGTGCAATTTGGTACACATAATTGGAACATGTCATATTCCAAGTGTGCAAAATTTCATATTCCTAACTTTATTATTAGCCGAGAAAAAAATTGGTGTGCATTACTTTTTGACCTCCCGTATTACATGGAAAACAAACCAGTGTAAGAGATCGATCACTTTATCTATCTTGGAAGTCACATTGATCAGGAAGGGGATACAAGTAAAGAAATTAGAATCAGAATAGCTAAAGCAGCAATGTCTTTCAGAATCCCTGAAAAGTTGTGGAAACCAAAACTCATCAGTACAAACACAAAACTTACACTATTCATATCAAATGTACTATAACTCTTATGTATGCATGTGAGAGCTGGAAAACAAGAAACATAGAAACAAAGAATGCATTTGAAAATAAATGTCTAAAGAAAATACTTGGTATAGCGTGGAACGAATTCAAAACAGAGGAGGAAATTAGAGAAATCGCCAATCAACCACTATCTTCAGTAATAAAGAAAAGACGATGGACATGTGACGAGGAGAGATAATAACCGAATAACAAAACAAACCCTCATGTGGGAAACAACAGGTAAGAGGAAAAGAGGCTGACCCAGAGAGACACCGAGAAGAACAGTAATGAGAGAGGCAAGAGCAGCAGGAATCTTGTCCCTTAATGAGATAGAGTTGCTTGCACATAACAGAGACAAATGGCGAGATTTGATAAAGGATCTTTACAAGGATTGAAAACTGCTAGAATAAAAATTTAGATAAAAGAAAGAGTATCTGGGTCTATGCCCTATGGGCCGGCTACGGCTCGAAAGGTCAATAGATAGATAAGAAAAAACTTTTGACCCTACTAAAATTTGAACCAATGTTTCCACATTTTTATGTGGTCATTTTTATGATGGTATCATAATCTAGGGTTAAGTTTGCTTACATTTCACATTTGTTGTCTTTTAAATAATCCTCGGGGAAGTAAAGTAAAGTACCCCCGTCATGCCAAGTGGCGTATAGGGAAATATGGTGTTAGTGACATTATATTTTACATACCTTCAGCATATGATTTTTGGGGTAATGTTTGGGGAAGTAGGGTTTCACCTATTTTCCACTGGAAGTTATGATAACAGGACATAAACACACAAAAACATGCACAAACGGAGGCAAAATTTATAAATCAAATGGTATTCCCCCAACACATTTATTAGTTTCAGAAGTGGAAATATCGCAGGAAAACTGATATAACTGAGATATATATAAGAATTATTCAGACATTTCACAGCAGATTGAGAAAGCGTACATTAGAAAACTGAGAACACTGATGTGGACTAAGAGTTACTGGGAAGGGAAAGAGTTCAAAACTAAAGCATAAAGCTAGACAAATCATATAATCTTAGCCGAGTGAGGCTTAAACAGATTTAGAAGGTAGAAATAACTGTGATGTTGCTTCGTTCACCCTAAAGAAAATGGGAATCAACTATCAAATTTGACAGACAACTCAACTTAACATTTGTAGATCAAGAAAAATGTTTCATGGGTCAGATTTAAGCAAACTCTGGGGCTTATTAGTAGATTGTTGAATGCAGGAAGTAAAATACTAGAGATTTGTTCATTCTGAGGAATTCAAGAAACTCCCGAACGAAGTACGCACAGTAGAAGAGTGGACAAAATTTAAGAAGACTAACCATCTCTAAAACAGTATGTGGAATGAGGCTAAGGACAAAGGAAGAGAAAAAGAGCACCCCATGGTGGAATGAAGCAATCAGAGAAGTAATTAAAGAAAAGAAGAAACTGTTTACAAATTGGAGGAGAAATAAAACCATGAAAAATATGCCTTAGTTTGAAAAAGAGATACAAAAGAATTGGACACAATTCAGAAAAAATATGAGCAGACTTCAAGACAGCCACAAGAAATTTCTATAAAGCAGTAAAAGCCACAAGAACTAAAAAGAAAACCATGATCCTACTGAGCTCATAAATGACAAAGACGGACAGCCAATATCAAATAACCAACATAGGCAACAGAGATGAAAAGAATATTCTGAAGACCTATTTAACATGACAACATCTACCAATAAGACAACAAAAACCACGCAAGAACACACAAATACTGAACCCATCATCATGAAGGAGGAAATCGAAGAAGTAATCAAATGTGCACCAAGAAATAAAACACCGGAGATAGATAACATACCAGTAGAAATAATAGCAGCAGCATGAGAAACAGGAGTGACATGGCTGCACAGAATATTCAATGCAGCATGGCACCAACAAAAAGCCCCAGAAGACTGGCAACAGGCAATCATCATACAAATATGGAGAAAGAAATGTAGCAAAAGAGACTGCAATCAATATAGATGTATATCTCTTCTCACCCAAGTAGGAAAGCTATACACCAATATCATGGAAAAAAGGCTGAGACCAATAATAGAACTATAGTTAAGTGATTCTCAAATGGGGTTCTGGAAAAACATAGGATGTACTGACGCACTATTCACCTTAAAACAGCTTGCAAAAAAAACTACAGAACACAACCAAAATTTGTATATAGCTTTCATTGACCAGGAAAAAGCATTTGTCAGAGTAAATAGAGAACAACTATGGGAGATATTAACAACATACGGAGTAAGCCAACACCTAACCAATCTAATTAAAAGTCTCTACATGAACAGCAGCAGGCTACATGGACCACTTTGAAGTTAGATCAGGGGTGAGTACTATCTCCCACCACCACACACACACCCCCCTGTTTATTACATACATGGACTACATATGCAAGTTAGCCAATCCATCAGAGACAGGAGATCAACAAGCTTTTATTTGCAGATGATCAGACACTAATACATGAAAAAATAGACCTACAAGAACACTTAAACTCAACAGCACAGGCACAAAATACAACATGAAAATCAACAAAACAGGTCATGAATGTCATCAAAAACATCAACATAACTATAGAAGGCAGGCAACTAAAACAAGTAGAGGAATTCAATACCTAGGAAGTTTAGTGACAAACAACAATTCACAAACAGCATAGAAAAACTCAAGATGCATCAAAGCTTGTCAATAATTGGACAACTATGCATGAGGGACCCCTGTGCACATGACTGCCAGGGAAAAATGGATTAACACGCAAAATTCAGTTCCTAGTCTCTAGGGACTTCGTCAGAGGTCAAAGCTGGCGAACGAAAAAAAAAAAATTGTTTTAGGGGCAGCTTAAAGTAAACAATGTACACAATCTCCTGTTCTATCAATTTTATCCAGAACTACACACTTCAATGAAGTATCCAAACTAACTTCTTGATCCTTCCAGCACCACGTTGACGTTGCATAGGGATCATAGTGCTTTTTGCTATTTATCTCTATTCAGGGTGAGATGTTTGATTATGCAGCGAGCATATGGCTGCCAACTTTGCTTCTCTTGAAAGAGTTCTTTTAAGTGTCTCTCTCTAGGTCTCCCTCTTTTTCTGTATCCGGATTTTCTCATAGAAGAACCTGTTTTGAAATTGCTTAGTCTCTTCTCAACACATTCCTGACATGTCCATCTTCTCTTCCTAATTGTAGATGAGATCGTTGGTTGCATGGGCATTTCTCTTATCTCTATATTAGTCTTGAATTCATTCCATTGTACACTGAGTAATCTTTTTATTCAAGCTGTACATATACCTATTTGCCAAAATTCCTGATCATACTTATTGTTACCACTAGGTCTAGAGATTAATTGGAATCTGTACAGTTTATCTGCTTATTTAGCAAGAACTTTCTTAAAGGCCTGCCGCCTAGTAGACAACCTTTAACTAGGCAAATCATAACATCAAACAGGTCTACATTTCAGTAATTTTATAGAAATATTAGAAAAAATTATGCTCTACAACTTCATTTTAACAGCTAACTGGATGTTAGAGCATTTGTGACTACACTCAGTTCTAAGTTATAATGCAGGAAATAATAGAACACAACTTATAGACATTTACAGTTACCACTATATTGTTTCCAAAAGGGAAGGTCCCACTGACTGATATTCTAAACTACAGTTAAATTGAAGCTCAAGGATTTTAGTTTTCTTCCCTTTAACTGTGACATTACAGATACAACACATTGTATTTATTATGCATTTTTATTCTCACTCATAATTTGTATAGTTCTAGTGACTGTCTATATATTTATTGACCTTTCGAGCTGTAGTCGGCCTATAGGGCATAGGCCCAGATACTCTTCTAGTGAATATAATGCAAGATTATTTTTATCAAATAATTGTGTCACGAAAATTTGAAATTATTTCTTAAAGTAAAATAAAAAATAAAAACAACACAGTTTACGCAAAATCTATAATGCTGTCTGCGTTATATTTAAAAAAAAAAAATTCTTTAGGGCATTCAGAATGTCAGCTTGGTCCATTGGACATCCATGCTTCATATAAGCCAAACTGTCATTCCTGTCCACACACTAGTTACCTCTTACATCCGAGTGCCTGTCACGAAAAGGAAAGGACTTTTGTCAGGCTAGACCTTCCCATAACCACTGGTGATGAGCTCAGCCAGTTGAGAGCTTCATGAGCATACTTGCTGAATTTCTGAAGAGACATGCTGTCTCAAGCTGTGTCTCAAACCACCAATGCTTTAGTAATGTCCTCTATTGTAGCCTACTGTATTCTGTCCATGGAACCAGTTTCATTGCAGTCAGACATTCCCCATATCCACTACACCAATTGTCACAGCTTTTCCTAAATGCTTTAGTAAATTCCATTGTCAAGGTTGCTTCATGCTCGTCCTATTTGACAGCACAAGCAATGATTCTAAATCTCTTAGTCACCTCTTTCAAAGTGTGGGGGGACATCCTTTAAATCTTTGTGGCCCAACCTTTAGTTGCCGAGAGCCAAACATAACATAATGTATACACAGTCAGACAAATGTATCATGCATAGGTAGGTATATGTAATAACAAAAGTTTACAAGCAGACAAGTAATTTATTAGTAGAAAATAACGTCAAAACAATTACTCACTGTGCTCTCAGATAATTTAATGTGAAGACTGGCATTACTTTTTCTGAAACAAATTTCTCAATGTTTACTTTAAAATCTGTCCAGGAAAGACTTAGATGGGCTTCCAGAGAATCACATTCAATATGGTTTATAGTTTTAGATTTAATTGTTCATGAGGCTGAAAAAGCACTTTCACATACCGATGTAAGCCAAATAAGGATGATATTTCAATTTTGGTAAACATTCTTTTGATATGATTGTCCAGAAAACCACAGACCACAGGAGTCACACTTTTTGGCTTGAAAAAAAAATTATCTGCCTGCAGATCACAAATCTCCATTTGAAGTTGGAGGGCTACTACCACCTAGTTTCCATAGGATTGTTAAACAATGAAAGTTTGGGTCTCTGGATATCAAGATCTTTTAATCTTGTCTGGAATTCCTCCTTTATTATCACACATTATTTTATGAAACTTACTAAAATTTATTTCATTTCTTCCTTCAACTGCTGGTAAGATGGAAGTGTGCAGTATCATTTGTTTTTAATGACTATAAGTTTCCTATGGAATCTTTCCGATAGTGCATGCAGGCTGCGAACTTTCAAGTAAGATATCGACTTTGTCCACTCAAAACTTTGCTTATAGACTGTTTTAAAGAGTGTTTAAATTCCCTGGATATTTGCTGTTTTGAAATTTAAAAAAAAAATGTTTTGTCCTAAGAACTAAGCTCTGGAAGTCACATATAATTTTCTTCACCGCACTATTCATGTAAATTTTATGAACATGTAATACAGAGTTAAAAATTTTGAGCTATATGCGTGATGTTTATTTATTGTAAATGGCTGCAGAGAGCTGCCATTATTCTGAATTCCCATATCACAAAGAATTATTGCATTCATTTCAGGATGAATTTAGTTTTTGTGTGTTAGAAGTGATTAAATCTTAGTTTTCTAAGTATTAGGTGTTAACACATTTTCAGATCATTGTTGTGCCTCTGAGCAGTGTGAAACAGGAACCCGAGGAAGATGAAGATAATGTTAGACACATTGTCACAGTTCCCCAACATTCTGGTTAGTCAAATTATAATCACAATGCACCTTTAAGATATGTCTATTGGCGTGTGTGTGTGTGCACACAAAATACAGTTTTTTAAGTTTGATAAAAACCTTATTGTATTTTGATTATAAAAATTGCAATTAACACTCAGTAGACTGTCAAATTTTTCACTCCTTTTATTTTTGTTGCTGCATGATAGTGCATGCAGACATGACCGCATTTCCAGCAGACCTTCAGATGCCAAAGTGTATGCCAGCGATAGGACCAGAGAAATAAAAGCCGCTTGGTCAAGCAGTCACCACGACGTGTGAGACTCAGGATTTTTATTTCACCCCCGTTAGAAAAAATCCTTTCTGTCTACCGCGGGCTTCGAATACCGAATGTCGGCTTTTCAGCCAGCGGAACAGTGGTTTTAGCCGCACGGCCACGCTCCTCATCCTGTGACTTGCTGAATGTACATGCTTTTGATTTGACATTTGAGGTTGTCATTTTAGTTTTGTTAAACTTTTTAGACATAGTTGCAAGGATTTGTTTTGAATAAATTGTTTTCTTCTATCTTTTCTCCATTGCCGTTGGCGTCAAGGGAGATACAATCTGTGATTCTTTGCTCTTCTGTTGGCCTTTTCTGGTGTTATCCCTCCTAGTGCTCTAGTATTCCCTTTATCCATTTCTTTCTCGGTCTTCCTCTTAATCTGGCATTTTCGTAGCGTTTGTTTATGGCTCTTTGAGTCATTGTTATTAGTTCATTTTGTATTATGTGGCCAAACCAATTTATCTGTTGTTTCTTTATGTATTCGATGGCTGGTTCAATTTCGAGTTTCTTCCTCAGGTCGGTGTTTCTTACTCTGTCCCTTAAGCTATATAAATTGTTATATTTTGTTTATTAGTGTGCTAAATTCTTCTCTTACATTAATTTTTTAAGTGAGTTGTTTTTGCTTTATTAGGACGTTCTTGCTAAAGATAGTTTTGATGTGTGTTTTGAGCTTCATATTTACTTATATTGTTTTAGTTGTTGTTGTTGTTGACGGATTACCACGAGTTGATACGGGCTTGTTTGCCCTTTGACTCATAAGATGTGGCGGGTCGTAATGGCTTTCTTGACATTCCCGGCTCTTACTGGAGGTTGGAGGTCGTCTGTCCCAGGCTACGCTGGGAAACTACTTGTCCAGCCCAGAGGTACTGCAATACTGGGTCCTCAATCAGTAACAGCCACCACTACAGGGAACACGTCGATCCTAGCTTCTGTTAGCCAGCCTGTTTTGACGCAGACTGTTACCAGGGGAGACCACGAGGAGGTAGATCTGCTAGGTCTTGGCCAGCTGATGGTGCGCCGGCCCTGCTATTGCGACCGCAGGTCGCAGGCGCTTAAACTCCCCCATATTGTTTTAGTACAGAAGGTCTTTTCAACCAATCAATCAATTATTCCATAACCTTGTCGGTCATTGGGTCACCATAGATGATATTTTCACAATTTGTTTCCAATCGTTGCGGCAATCTGTGATACAACAGAAAACATTCCTATCCATTCTCTGATGTTATCCACCCATCTTTTCTTTGCCCTTCCTGTCTTCTTTTGCCTGCCACTGTAGCTTGCAGAATGGTTTCGTAAAGGTCTGTAAGCCACGTGATTTGTCTATACCAGGTTAGTTTCCACTCTTTTATTATTGACAATATGTTTTTAATTGCTCCAGTGGATCATTGGATTCTTTTGCGCACTTTTTCATTAGTGATATGTTCTCTGTATGATATATGTAAAAGCTATCTATGCCATTTCATCTCAAAGACTTGTATTCTTTAGAGATCAGCAGTAAGTGTCAACGCTTCTTTTAGAATTGATTTGCCAGACAATTGCTGTTTTACCAGAGCCCTTGATGCAAATATGCCTCTTAAAAAATGGTTTAATTTACAACAGTAGTGATGATTTTTGTAAACCAAGAAGAGTTTTCTCGATGCTAAAAGGCAAATGAGGAAGGAAAGATTTTTTTCAAAGGCCCGATAAGAAAATAGACCTGTATTAGTTGTCTTAATGTTAAAATTAAATAGGCAGTAATATAAGAAAAGCAGTGATCTCCGCAATATGTGCCATTTTGGCATGCAAGGTTTCTGTTCTTGAGATTGTGGTTCTGCCCTATGTGCCGTCTTCGGCTCGAAAGGACAATAGATAGAATATAAGAAAGCAACAAAAAAGCTCTCGGTCTGAATAGTAAGAAAACAAAAGGAATGGTCATATCGAAGAAACAATCATCACCAGCATGCAGCATAAAAATAAACAGGACAAATCTGATACAAGTGCAACGCGTCAAATACTTGGGTACAATAATATCAGATTGAAAATGCACCACAGAAATAAAAAGCAGAATAGCTCAGGCCAAAATAGCATTTCAGAAAATGAAAAATATCTTACGCAACAAATCTATGTCAATAGAAGGGAGAATGAGAGTTCATCTGTGCTATATAGAACCAATTCTGACCTATGGAAGCAAATCAGGGACAGTAGACAACCAAATGAAAAAACGATTAGAGGCCACAGAGATGGGATTTCTCAGAAAAATGTTGAAAGTTCCCTGGACAGCTAAAAAATCAACACAAAAAGGGAACTCCTAAAAAACATCAGAAAGAAACAATCAACATTTTTCATGCACATCATGAGAAGAGGAAAGTTGGAATACTTGGTTACAACTGGCAAAATCTATCTATCTTTCGTTCGCCTGAAGTATTGTCTATATCTGCAATGTCATTTTCTGTATTGTTGTATCTATGGGCCAATGGATTTTCCTCAGTCTACTATATTCAGTACAGTCTTAATGTATTTGTTCAGCAGTCTGGGGCTCCTGTCCACATGTACAAGTAGTTGAGGTACCGATCTTGAATTTTGTATACATGTGACTATGGAGTCGATTGTGTCCTGTTCTGGGGCGTATAGTGAGTGATAACTTGTTCATATCTATTCATATTATGAAGGCATCCTGATTTGAGGCTTGTGGTCCTCTGATTGATTTGATTATCTGTTTCTTATGATGGTATGTAATCGGTGCATCTAGTTGTGTGCCTGTTGAACCTTCCTTTGCCAACTAATCTGCTTTCTCATTTCCTGGTATTCCACAGTGAGATGGGATCCACTGCAGGGCAACCCTGTGGTGCTTGCAGAGTTCAGTCAATAAGGTCTGCAGATGTGGTAATTTTCTGGATTGTAGTGCCTGGAGTACTGATCTTGCATCTGTCAAAAACACTACAGGCTGTGGGCTAAGATTACTGTTCAGCAGTTTTTCTACTGCCAACTTTATTGCTTGTATTTCTGCATCATAATTGTGACAATATTTCCCTGTTGCTATTTTATTCATATCCCATGTTATTTGGGCACTATATGCACCTGCTCCCCCATTCTTTACTGCATTCTGTACTGATCCATCTGTGTACACACGAATCCATAGGTCTTGTGGGTATTCTTCATCCAGGAAACCGAGAGTTATTGCTTTTCGCTGTAGACTATTCTGTTCCTCTTTGTCAACTATTCCTTTCACTTCTGTCCGTATTTGTATTGATAATCCTGATTCCTCTGTCCAGGGAGTCTGTTCTGGTATGGGCAGTAGGGGGTTAACAACTCTTGGCATGTCTGGTGTTTGTCTACTAATACGCTTAGCTTGGTGGATAAAACTGCTTCTCTTAAGTCATCCTAATGCAAGATTTTGGAATCGGTCCTTCATTGGATGTCTCGGCATGCAAGCACATTTTTCTGCCTGTATCAGCACCTTTGTGTCCCTCCGTTCTCTCAGTGCTGGTATCCTCCACAATTCCTCCATCTCCAATTTTGGTGTTGATTTCATTGCTCCTGTGATGACCCTAAGTGCCTGGTTTTGTACTTTGTCCAGTTCTTGCAGTGTGGTGTTTGATGCTGAACACCATGCAGATGATCCATATTCTAAATGTGGGCGTATACTCTGTTGGTATACTTTACTGAGTATTTTCCCACTCGCACCCCATGTGGTTCCACACATCTTTCTTAGAATAGCCAATTTCCTCCTTGCTTTTTGGGTTGCCGTATTTATCTGCTGTTTCCAAGATAGTTTGTTATCAAATGTAACCCCGAGATACATAGCTTGTATGTCTTCTTTCACAGGCTCATTGTTTATGTAGATGACTCCTGCTTTTTGTTTTGGGGAGAGAGTGAAAAGTGTAGTACTGCATTTGTCTGTATTGATGCTGATACACCATCTATTTGTCCATGAATTCAGTGCATTCATAACTCTTTGTAGCAATTTGAAGGCCACTGTTGCATACCCCTCTGTGCTCCATATTACCAAGTCATCTGCATACGTTGCCACTTTGGTGCCATGTGGTAGTTCAGTAACTAGGTCATTGACGTAGATCAGAAAAAGTGTTGGCGATAGTACCCCTCCCTGTGGAATGCCCTGGCGGAGTACCTTCTTACTCTTAAGACTATCCAGTTGCACTCTGGCTCTCCTGTTATGCAGGTATGCTTTGACCCATTTATACATCTTACCATTTACTCCATAATTTCTCAGTTTCTTCAAAAGCACTTCCTTCCATACCTTATTAAATGGTTTCTTTAGGTCTATCCATGCTGCTAGTACCAGTTTCTTTTCTTGAAACGCATCCTCAATTTCCTGGGAAAGATAGGATCTTCGGTAGAGTAACAGTCTAAAGCCTGCTTGCTGTGGGACAAGGAGATTTTCACCTTCCAGGTACCACTGCTGTCTGAGATTGATTATACATTCCATTGTATTACACAAATAGCTTGTAAAGTTGATTGGTCTATAGCTGGGTGTCGTTGAACCATCTTTTCCTGGCTTTAGTAATGGTATCATAATTGCTTCTCTCATGCCTGTGGCACTCTACCTGTGGTCCAGCAAACGTTGTAGATCTGCAGTAGTTTTGCTTTACCTGCAGTTCCCAAGTTCTTAATCATTTCATTGGACACTCCATCACTGCCTGGTGACTTTTTCATTTTTAATTTGGATATTGACAGCTCTAGCTCTCTTTGTGTAATGGGTATTTCCATGACTTCATGTGCGGTCTCTTCTTGTCTTGCATTTTGTTGTTTTAAACGGGTCTCTTGTCGTTTCTCTAGGATAATTTCAATATTATTGTCATTTGCATGGGAGTCTGCAAATTGATTTGCTGCCTGCTTACCTGTTAGAATGTTTCCATCCTTGTTCAGTGTAATTTTGGTGTTCCTTTCTGTACCCTCATCATTCAGCTGTTTTACAAGCTTCCACACTTTTCTTGTGCCTCGTTCAAGATTCAAGGACTCTGTTTTCTCTTTCCAGCTTCTCCGTCTGGCTTGTAGTTTAACCCATTGAAATTTGGCATTAGCATGCTGATAGTTAGCGTTCCTGGCAAGGGTTATTTTCTGCTTGCTTTCAAGATGTTTCCATGTCATTGTGCAGTTGCTCTAGTTCACTATTCCAGTATGGTTTGTAGTGTTTCCGTGCCCCTCTAGGTATTGTTTTACTGGCAGCTTGTATTATTAGTCTACTGAATTCATCAACTATTTTGTTGATGTCTGTCTGTCTATTTATATCTTTACTCAGTACACTGGTATAATGTTGATACATTTTCCAGTCTGCCCTTTTGTGATTCCATCTGGAGAGAGTGCTGCTCTCCCTGACGGCCTCATTTTGCACCACTAAAAAGATTGGTCAGTGGTCGTTGCATCCAAGTTGTTTCCCAACAATATGTGTGATATTCCAATCCAGATCTGGTGAATGGAAAGCAAGGTCTGGTGTAGATGTGGTATGCCATGACCTGGAAACTGGCAAAATAAAAGGAAAAAGAGATCACAAATGACAAAGAGAGAAAATATTGGATAGCTTGGTGTCATGGCATGGAAAAGTCAACAACAGAACTGATACGATGCACTGTAGATAGAGGATTGTGGAAGGACATGATCACCTACACCAACCGGTATGGCACATGGTGATGATGATGATGAATATAGATAATTTAATAGTTGATGTTGGAATTGTAGCTTCAGTGTTGAGTATGCAATTCCTGCATACAAAGACTCTTGTCTTCATTACAATTGTTGACACATATAGCTTCTAAATCTGCCAAAAGCAACAGATATTTTTTGTAATATACATTTTTCCCCCCCTCATAGAGCAGCACAAATATTGAGAATAATGAGAAAGTAAATCTGTTGTAAGTAATTTACACAGTAAATGGGAGAAATAGTGTACTATCTATATGAAAAATTAAATATAGTACAGCTATCACCACCAAAGCTCTAAAACTTACATATTGATGATGAACACCTTACAAAACACCTGTTGAAATGAAGTATTGATTGCATAATTATTTATTAATAATTGAATGCATTTTTGTCAGATTAAAAATATTTAATTATTTATTTTAGGTGACCAGTTTACAGGAAATTTAGATGCACATATAGAAGAAGAAATTGAGGGAATAGAAGAGAATTCCATGACAGACAACTGCATATCCACTCAGACACCTCACTTTGATGAGTTTGTCGAGGTGGAAACTGTCTTTGAGACAGCCACTCGGCGTTCTGTGCAGACGCAAACAGATCCTCGCTTGAAAAGGAAAAAATTTGGTCCTCTTAATCATGATGCTGGCATTGATGCCATGGATTTTGATGAGTATGAAGATGATCTATTTCGGCATCGTCGT
Source organism: Megaustenia siamemsis (assembly GCA_032433765.1). NCBI lineage: Eukaryota > Metazoa > Mollusca > Gastropoda > Stylommatophora > Ariophantidae > Megaustenia > Megaustenia siamemsis. Next base: position 20,278,106 of record JAVIAB010000102.1, read on the forward strand.
AGAAAGATGGAAGAAGATTATGGCTTATTTGAGGATAGTGAACCTCGTAGAAAATCTATACGTCGCAACATTGAAGAAGCATTGAAGTGTCCTTTTTGTGAAAAAGCATTTATTGGTCTGGTAAAACACATTAAAGGTAAACACAAAGATGAACACAACTATGAAGAAGAAATGAGGAATGCAAAATGGAGGGAGAGGATTATGAAGGTAGGTAATTAAATGAACTGATAAATGTAATGGTTAATACTATTCAAGGATACCATGGATATATATGTATAGTTATTGACCTTTTTTAATGTACACTTCTCTCTTTAGTAATTTATTGTCTAGCATCCTGAAATTTAGAAATTGTTTCAATATTATAATTGAACCTTTTTTGAGATAAGAAAGTGGCATTCTCACCACCTTATTATATAACATAATTCTTAGAAGGCTCTCCCTGATGCTTAACTTTTAAAGGTTTGACCGTTGAGAGACAATACAAGCTAAATTATCTGCGAAGTAAAATTTGACTACAGTGTTTAATTTAATCGCCATTTTGAAAACACCATAAAAATATGCAAGCAAACTCTTTCAGCCCTCAAAACAATGTAAGGTGCCAAATTGGAGCAAAAGCTGCATTTCACTATGTACCTGCAGTTGATTTTGTCAGTGACCAACTGAGCATCTTCACACTTCACTTCTAACATAAAGTTAGAGTAACAGATATCAAAGGCACAAGAATTAAGCGATGACCAAAGTAGAAAGTACAATCGGGTATGTGATACATGCTGAAACTGTATTTGCGGGAGTATCTCATTCCTGAAAAACTATCAAAAAGTAGTAATTGTTTTTGATAGTGAGTTTAAAGATATTGCAGTGGATGTGAACAGTCATGAGAATAAACAACCAGTAATGAAGAGTGTGGTGTTTATAAATAAGCTGATAGGCCTGTGCTGCAAGGCAAGAAGTCAAAATGAAGTTTCTTGGCTAGAGCAGACCCAAGCTGCACAACAGCACTTGTGCTACTAGCGGTCAACAAATCTGTCTGTTTTCATCAGAATCAGTGAACCACACCTGGACAAGATCATCTCCCTACGACTATCCAGTGGAAGTCGGGTGTCCTAAAAAGACTATGATATAGTCAGATGTGTGAGGCTGAAAGTAAAAAATATTGCAGATTGATGTATACCACAATACAACTGTCCCTTTAACAATCTTTTAAGGCTGGACGATAAATGGTACACTATCATTGGTAGTTACTTGTGCACCATTGAGGTCAGCATATCAGCTTTTTCATTGCCATGAACCCCTTCATAACCTGGACAATGTATCCATACAAGTTTTTCTACTTCTGCTTCATCCAACTACTTCTTTATATGATTTTAAAATGCATATCAGAGCATTTTGTGTCATCTTTTATCATTATACACACTCGCACATATTCCCCTAATGTGTCAGTGCCTATATCAGTTTGTGTATTTTGTAAAAGATGTGTAAAATTTAAATTTGTAGCTTTCTGTTCTCAACAAACATTTTCACGGTAGGTCTAGCTTCAAAATGATCTCACAATATTCCAGTGATTTTTTTGAAGTAAAATTACAAATTAAGCACAAGGATTTCGTGTGGTTTTTCAGTGACAGGTTGGATCCATCTATAGCCAAGATTCTTGCCAAGAGGACAAAGAGATATCTGAGTTGTATTTTAGAAACATTTGCATCTTTATGCATGGCCCATTGTCTCGTACCATGGCTGCCTCCTCCATTTATGCCAATTTTACCTGTTTGGCCCCTCTTTAAGAAACACTGGTCTAGAGGCTACAACAGTTTAGAATACAACACAAAACATGTAGGAACAGCAGCAGAGTGCAAGTTGTGTCTGCCAGTAACAAGCATCAATGTGCCCAATTGTTGAAGGTGACTAAAAATCTGTGGATTTACCTAGAGTGTGGTGTTGTCATCTCTACCAACTATTAAAATTGTTACCATCTGTGATTTTCTCTTAACACTTTCATTGCCTGAGTATAGTATACCAACAGAAACCCTTATCACTAGCACCCTCAATGTTTTATATCACCAATTTGCATTACAATTTATAGTGACCAAAGTATTTATTTAATTAATTCTCTATTCCTGATTTTTAAGTGCACATAAGTGGAAGCAGTTCAGGGCTAAATGTTACTGAAGTGAAACTTTAGCATTCACAGGTTGTAGTAAGATTTTATTATTAAAAAATTTGTGTGTGAGTAATTTTCATCTGTGTTCAATAAATAACCACACCCTCAATTTCTTATTTCTTTCACAAGACGATTTACAAGAGAAAAAGCTACATTATTATTTCAATTTTATGAAAGGATTTTTTATGTTTGTAAAATCAATCTTTCAGTGATTTATAGTACAATGATTGAAAATAAAATTATGGTAAAGTTTACGCTAACATGAACGAGTAACATCAAAAGATGGATAAATCAGCCTATGACAACCTGCACCATCAAAGCAAGAGACAGAGCAGAATGGCGCTCCATGGTAGCCAACCTTTGTTGTGGAGACGACACATGATGATGATGATGAAAGTTTACGCAATGTAGAGGGTCATATATTCAAAATAATATGATTTCATACTAATAACATGCATCAAAATATATATATATATATATAGCCCTTTTCGTCTTGTCAGACGGTCTAGTGGAGGCTATTGCGTATTTTTTTGAGGTATTGTTTTTGCCGAACAGCTTCTCTCATGGCTAATTCTACCAATATTTGACAAACACACGCGGTCACATAATGAACAGGTCAGGCTCGCTGATCCACAGGGTTTACCATCCTTTTCCATGAGTCTCTTCTCTTCTAAGTCCTGTCTTAGCAGTCTCAAATGTTGTTATACCGTTCCTTATACATGCTCTCCATGATGTGCGATCACTTGCCAGATGTTGCCAGTCGTTTTCACAGATGGAGAAGTCTTTCAGAGATGATTTGCAGATATCTCTATATCGTAGTTTAGGTATGCCGATTTGTCTTTTTCCGTGTTTTAGCTCACCATATAGTATTTGCCTAGGAATGCGTTTTTCTTCCATCCGTTGGACATGCCCCAGCCATCTTAGCCTTTGACTTCTGTGCATCGACATGATTGTTAGGGTCTTAGCACGTTGCAGGACAGTTAAGTTGGTTATTTTGTCTTGCCATTTGATGTGCATTATTTTGCTGAGACATCGCATGTGGAAGACATTTAGTCTTTTTTCCTGGTTTGAGTATGTTGTCCAGGTTTCGGATCCATATAGTAGTGTGCTAAGCACATATGTTTGATATATTAGGAGTTTAGTCTTTCGAGTTAGTTTAGTGTTGTTCCATGCCCTTTTTGTGAGTTTGCCGAAGGTCGTAGTTGCCTTACCAATTCGACAGTTTATTTCTTCATCAAGAGAGATGGTTTGCGTAACTGTGGATCCAAGATATGTAAATTTCTGTACTGATTCTAGTGGGCAGTCTTTTAGAGTAATAGATAGAGGTTTGAAGTCACCTTGATTTAATATTACTGTCTTCTGAACATTAATTGACAGTGAAAAAAGGTCGCATGCTTTATCCAGGTTGTTGATCAGCGACTGTAGGGTGGCTTCACTATGAGCGACTAGGGCTGCATCGTCAGCAAATAAAAATTCTTTAAGTAGGGCAACATTTGTTTTGGTTTTTGCTCTTAGTCGTGCTAGGTTGAACAGTGAGCCATCTGGTCTAGTGCGAATGTAAATATCTCCTGAGCTGTTTTCGAAGGCGTAATTTAGGAGGGCAGCAAAAAATATACCAAAAAGGGTGGGGGCGAGGACACATCCCTGTTTTACTCCTTTGTTGGCTTTGAAATTCTCTGATGGACTCCCATCAAAAAGGACTTTGCCATTCATGTCTTCATGGAAGGAAATTATCAGCCTAAGTAATTTAAGAGGACAGCCTATGCCTTCTAACACCTTGTAGAGACCATCTCTGTTTACTGTGTCGAATGCCTTTGTGAGATCCACAAAGGCAATATAGAGCGGCATCAAAATATACCAATAATATATATATATATATTTGGTTATGGAAGGCCCCGGTATCACTGCAAACGAATTAAAATCCATAATTGCTCAACCGCCCGTGCCAGCATAATCATCCGAATCTCATCTTCCAAACAAAGAAAGGTAACTGTAGTCCCCATCATAGCAGTCTCAGCACACGCCAAAAGACAAGGCGAAACCGCGCAGAAAGTGAACACAGCCAACTGTTCCCTGTCATACGATATCATCATTCATCAAAAGCAATTGGAATATCGAAACATTATCAAAACGGATGAGACACACAGCTTACGGTGTGCACAGAGCACTTAACTCAGTAGCTCCTGCAACAAGCCGGACTTGGAATATGAGGAAACTGCAAAAAGGAACACTTTTCGTGCATAGCCTTCAATTGTTCCCGCCGCCTATCCACCATATACCGGGAGTTCACGTCCTATTTTTAAAAAATGTAGCGCGCTTGATGATGTTAGGCCATCGTTGTTGACTCCAATTCCTAACATATAGACACACAGTTAGTCGTCAGATTATCCCAGTCGCACATCAAAAATCCGACCGTAAGATTAGCATACGGCCGGTCTAGAGTCTAGGGATATACGATGAACCATTATGATGACATAGCACACAAAAAAAAGTCGTACACACAATTTCGCTCCCTTTCGATTTCTGATTACTCTAGTAAAAGCAGCCTAAGACGAACAAAACACTGTGCAAATTCCGTAAAGAGATAAAACAGCGGCTGACGAAGTAGTTTACATTGATAAGTAACATGGAAATAACTTGCGTCAAGGAATTCCAACAATGGCAATGAACAGCACCAATGTGACGTAAAGCGCAGATCAAGTCTAAACGTTGGAAGGTCGCATTCACAACACTTGGTTTGTCAAAAAGGGGACTGTTGCCGGCGTACAACATCGCTTAAGCGCCACAGTTGCAATAAGAAGATCATCGCTTTTACTTTAACGCAGAAAAGTACAAAGGTGAACCGAAATTAATAAGATTCCGAATGCACTTACTGCAGCGATCAAGAGAACGTGACCTAGATCCCACCATCTTTACGACGGAAGTTCATATATATATATATATCATGGGGATATATATATATATATGTATGTATGTATAGCGAATGTTTCTCAATAGAAACTGGGGTTAAACTAAACAAGGATGTATTTTATCGCCCTTGTTATTTGGAATTGTTATGGACTTCATAATGAAGAAATGCTGCACTGGTAATAAAGGCATCAAATGGATACAAGGAGACCATTTGGAGGACCTCGACTTTGCTGATAAATAGTTCTCATCAGCAGTCAGATAAAAACGATGCAGGAAAACACAAATGAACTATCATCAATAGCCAGCAAAATTGGGCTTGAGATCAATCATGAAAAGACTAAAGTCATGAAAAGTTTAATTCCAACACGTGACAAAATATACATGGAAAACAAACCAGTAGAAGAGATCAATCACTTTATCTTGGAAGTCACATTGATCGAGAAGGGGATACAAGTAAAGAAATTAGAATCAGAATGGCTAAAGCAGCAATGTCTTTCAGAAGCCTTGAAAAGTTGTGGAAATCAAAACTCATCAGCACAAACACAAAACTTAGGCTATTCAAATCAAATGTACTATCAACCCTTGCGTATGCGTGTGAAAGCTGGAAAACAACAAGAGATATAGAAACAAAGTTGAACACATTCGAAAATAAATGTCTAAGGAAAATACTTGGTTTAGCGTGGAACGAATTCAAAACAAATGAGGAAATTAGAGAAATTGCCAATCAACCACTAATATCTTCAGTAATAAAGAAAAGACGATGGTCATATGTTGGACATGTGATGAGAAGAGATAATAACCGAATAGCAAAGCAAGCCCTCATATGAGAAACAACAGGTAAGAGAAAAAGAGGAAAACCCAGGGAGACACTGAGAAGAACATTGATGAGAGAGGCAAGAGCAGCAGGAATCGACTCACTCAGTGAGATAGAACTGCTTGCACAGAACAGAGACAGATGGCGAGATTTGATAAAATATCTTTAAAAGAAAACTGCTAGAACATAAAATTCAGATAGGAGAAGGTGTATCTTGGTCTATGCCCTATGGGCCGGTTACGGCTCAAAAGGTCAATAGATATATATATATATATATAAAGTGATGTGAAAACAATATGAAAGTTATTGCCATAGCCGGCCCTTAAGGCATAGACCCAGATACTCTTTCTCTTATATAAATTTTTATTCTAGCAGTTTTCAATTCTTTTAAAGATGTTTTATCAAATCTCACCATTTGTCTCTGTTCTGTGCAAACAACTCATTGAGGGAGCCGATTCCTGCTGCTCTTGCCTCTCTCATCAATGTTCTTCTCTGGGTCAGCCTCTTTTCCTCTTACCTGTTGTTTCCCACATGGGGGCTTGCTTTGCTATTAGGTTATTATCTCTTCTCATCACATGTCCAACATATGACCATCGTCTTTTCTTTATTACTGAAGATATTAATGGTTAATTGGCGATTTCTCTAATTTCCTCATTTGTTTTGAATTCGTTCCACGCTATACCAAGTATTTTCCTTAGGCATTTTTTTTTAATGCGTTCAACTTTGTTTCTATGTCTCTTGTTGTTTTCCAGCTTTCACACACATACATAAGGGTTGATAGTACATTTGATTTGAATAGTCAAAGTTTTTTGTTTTTGTGCTGAAGAGTTTTCCACAATTTTTCAAGGCTTCTGAAAGACATTGCTGCTTTAGCTATTTTGATTCTAAACTTCTTTACTTTGTATCCCCTTCCTGATCAATGTAACTTTCAAGATAGATAATATGGTCAATCTCTTACACTGGTTTGTTTTCCATGTATATTGTCTGTTGGAATTAAGCTTTCATGACTTCAGCCTTTTCATGATTGATCTCAAGCCCAATTTTGCTGGCTATTGATGATAGTTCATTTTGTGTTTTCCTGCATCGTTTTTATCTGATTGCTGATGAGGACTGTTATCAGCAAAGTCGAGGTCCTCCAAATGGTCTCCTTGTATCCAAGGATACAAGATGTATCCATCGATTTAATTTGATGCCTTTGTTACTAGTGCAGCATTTCTTCATTATGAAGTCCATATATATATACATATGGCCCTTTTCGTTATGTCAGACGGTCTAGTGGAGGCTATTGTGTATTTTTTTGTGGTTTTGTTTTTGTCAACAGCTTCTCTCGTGGCTAATTCTACCAATGTCTGACAAACACACACGGTCACAGATTCAAAGTCTGATCCACAGGGTTTTCCAACCTTTTTCATGAGTCTTTTCTCTTCTAAGTTTTGCCGTAGCACATTCTCAAATGATGTTATACCATTCCTTAAACATGCTCTCCATGATATGCGATCACTTGCCAGATGTTCCCAGTTATTTTCACAGATGGAGATGTCATTCAGATATGATTTACAGATATCTCTATATCATAGTTTAGGTCTGTCGATTTGTCTTTTTACATGTGTTAGTTCACCATATTGCATTTATCTGGGGATGTGTTTTTCTTCCATTCACTGGATGGTCCCAGCCATCTTAGACTTCGACATCTGAGCATCGACATGATTGTTGGGGTCTTAGCACATTGCAGGACAGTTAAATTTGGTTATTTTGTCCTGCCATTTATGAAGTCCATAAGAACTAACAAGGGCGATAAAATACATTCTTGTTTAACCCCAGCTTGTTTAATCCCATTTTCTATCGGAAAACATTCACTCAGTCCTTCTTCCTCTGTACAAACTGCACATGTGTAGCCCAGCATACATGTCTTTGATAAATATTTAGAATTTTTTTATGGTAAGTCATTTTGCCTCAGAATTTTCCACAAAGAATCTCTATGAATGCTGTTGAATGCTTTTTTGAAGTCAATGAAGTTAAGTACAAAAAGTTTTTGCTTTTCAATGTGTTCCTTCAATATAAGATGTATATGTCATACACTGGATGCTGTTTTAGTGAACAGCTTCTCTCATCGAATCTGCAAATATTAGGTAGACATTAGACCGCAGAATGAACTAGGTCTATTTTTGTGATGCTGGCCTAGTCTCCTTTTTTCTGCGCCTTTGTCTTCTAAATTTAATGTCAACGCTTCTTCAGATATTGCTGTGTCGCTTTTTAGTTTTATTCTACACAACTGCTATCTGATGCCAGATTCTCCCAGTTTCTTTCACTGATAGAGAATTCACCCAAGGAAGCCCTACAAACACCCATATATCTCATTACTGGCCTGCCCTTGGTTTCTTACCAAGTTAGACATACATTAATTTTTTGGAAAATCGTTTACATTCTTCTGATTTGACCTACCCACCTTAGTCTCTCACTCCTAAGTGTTGCCATGATCGGTGGGAGTTTGGCTCGTTGCAAGACATGGGAGTTGGTTACTTTGTCTTACCATTTGATGTTCAATATCTTTCAAAGGCAATGCACTTGAAAGCTGTTTAATATTTTCTCTTGCTCTGCATAAGTAGTCCAAGTTTTTGATCCATATAAAAGTGTACTAAGTACCACAATTTTGTTAAATTAGAATTTTAGCTGTTAATTTTTGGTAAGTGAAAACTTTTATCATATTTTGGAAATTTTTCTATAAACCTTCCTTTTTTATAATTATTATATTTATTATGTTATTTTAATGCATCTTTATGCATTAGGTCAGAATGAATCCTCACCAATCACCATCCAGGGCGTTCTTCTTGTGAATGCAAGAGGAAGACCTAGAAGAAGATGGATAGGTGCAGTGATAGAGACATGTAACAACAAAGGAAAATCACTAATTCAGACAGTTCGAGCAGCTCAACGACAAATGATATAAACCACGACACCTTTCGGTATCAGTGAAATGAGAAAAGAAGAATGCATCATTTTACTACAGGTGTTCTGACACTTCAGTCTTCTTTTATTCGATATATCTATCTATTTATTGGCATTTTGAACCAAAGACGATACATATGGCAGAAATTCTTGATTCGGTGTCCGATGAGCTTTACTATCAAGTATCAGACATTGTACAGAATCTTTCTCCACATGACTCTATTCTGGGTGAGTTGTTCAATCTCAGCGAGGGAGATAATGCTTGCTATTTGTTGTCTCTCACATCATTGTTCTTTTTAATAGTGCTTCTCTACATCTGCATGTTTTTCTTTAACCCTCTGGTTTCCAATGGAGGCTTTGAGATTTTCTTGTTGTCTATGTCGAACAGAAAAAAAATATATACCTTGAAGCAAAAGCTATAGAAGAGGTAGAGACCACTTTGTATATCTTGGAAGCTGCATAGATCAAGAATGGGACACAAAGAAAGAAATAAGAATAGCAAAGGTGGCAGTGACTGATAAAATATGGCAATCAAAATTACCAAGCACAAAAAGTAAGCTCAGAATTTTAAAATCAAATGTATTATCCACCCTTACTGTTGCATGCTGGGGCTGGAAAACAACTAAATATATAGAAAATAACTTGGATACATTTGTATACAAATGCCTGAGGAAAATATTTTGTTTACCATGGAATGAGTTCAAGATTAGTGCAACAATAAGAGAAATGATAAAGCATCTAAAAATATCAACTATGATCCAGAGAAGAATGTGGTCGTGCGTTAGTCATGTGATGAGAAGCGGCATCCTGCCTGTTCATCTACTGCTTGTTCCTGCCCTATGTGCCGTCTTCAGCTTGGAAAGACAATAGATAGACCCTAATTTTCCCTAGCGCTGAAAGAGTTAGGAGTTGCGTGTGTGGCGTGCATGGATTCTTCAGAATTTCAAAAAGGCTACATTTTAAAATGAAACCAAGTTACTTTATAGAAAGTAAATAAGATTAAAACATTTTATTAAATTGGAGTATTTAAATGCATATTTATAGGTATCAACAATAGGCATAGATGAATCTGGTGACACTTGCGGAGAGTGTGGCAAAGTGACAAAGAATATGAAGAGGCACATGGAACTTCACCAACAGAACCGCATGCAGGTACCATGCCCCATCTGTTCAAAGGTCGGTCACAGTGTCTAACAAGATTTTATTACTTTTTATTATTGTGTATTTAAAAAATATAAATGTAGTATATAAGTATATATAAATATAAGTATATAAATATATAATTAAATATAAATAATGATGACGTCATGGGATGCACCAAGATGGAAGCTTGTCCGCGTCAGAGCCGTGGTGTATACAATGTTGACTTTTAACATCACCTTATCTGTTATCACAGCGAGTTGGCGGATTTTTATAAATGTAACCACGGGTTTGATAATAAATGTTTGTACACAGTTCGTTAACCACCGCTGCAGATCAAGTCTTTATTCTGCTGGCTTAGCTCACGACCTTGGAAGTTAATGACCTAATTTGTGCAGCCGGTTGGTTTGGGGTAGGTTGTACATTACACTGTCACTGCTATAATGACTCAGTTTGTGACAAAACCATAGGGACATGTCCAAACAATGACAGTTGTCAGCACGAATATTTCGGACCCCAGTGTCAGTACTTGGATTTCGTTTACAAATACGCCCAAAAATCTTAACCTACTTTCCTGTTTAATAACAACACCACATGTAATCCGGACACAGATTCTACATCAGTTGTGGCAACTCTCAATCAATCTTTGCCGTTCTCCTGGTTTAGGATTTATGTGAATGACTTAACAGATCCGGACAGTTTCATGGTTAAACTAAATGGTTCTGTCTCATGTAACAATGAATCACGGTTTGTAGTTAGTTTGCTTGAGATTGATGTCTTTTGCTCTGGGGCTGGTCTGATCAACAAGTTACGGATTGAAGGGGCGACAGTTGCAAATATCTGCTCCATCTACATTGGCGGGGGTAGGAATGTGGCTCTCAAACAGAACACAAACCAGACCGACACATTTAATGCTTGTTATACAGGAGACGGATGTGGACCAGAGGCCGCAGTTAATGGCAAAACAAAGACCAATCTCTATGACAATGACTGCACACACACACAATTAAGAAGTGGAACCAATTCTGTTTACTGGTATCTGAACTTTGCCACGCCCCAGAAGACTCACACCAGTCGAATTTATCATCGAGCTAGCACTATGATTCGGGTAAAGAATGCCACTCTAAAGGCTTTCTCTGACATTGGCGGTGTAGTGTTCCAGTATAATGATATATCACACCCAAACATTTCTATGAACACTATTGTAGTCACCACACAAGCGACAATGGCACACATTAAGATTGAGTTCTCATTGACCATTTTGCAGGCTGACGGTGAGGGAGGTGCAAATATTTACAGACACCTATTGTCTGGACGGGCATTCTTGGTCGTTTTGTGCAGTGTGTAGTGGGTGCTGCACAGGCTACAACATCATCATCAGTACGTGTCACAGCAACTGTTCACATGGGATCTATGAACATGACTGTTCCGGGTCTTGTCTTGTCTTAGTGCCTGTCCTTTATGTGAGGAAAAATCCGGAAAATGCCTACAATATAAACGTCCTGGCTACACCTGTAGTGACACTTGTCCCGATGGTAATTTGGGCTATAGTGCAAACAGACGTGTTCTGATGACTGTGACATATGTGACCCGGAAAGTACAGACTGTACGTGCAAGGAAACGTACCACGGATCAGACTGCACTCTCAAATGTCCGGACAACTGTTTCAACGACACCTGTGAACAGTCAACCGGGAACTGTACATGCAAGGGAACGTTCTACGGGTCAGACTGAACTCTCAAATTTCCGGACAGCTGTTTGAACGAAACCTGTGAACAGTTAATCGGGGCCTGCGTCTCGTATGTCGATGATTCCCACTTTAAGAAGAGTGCCGACTACAACAAACCCAAGCATATGGATACTGTAATGTGTTTCTGTGCTGGACATGGTTCATTTCTTGGTGTTTTTCCGTGAAGCCATGGCTCATATCTTGATGTGTTTCTGTGCTAGCCATGGCTCATATCTTGATGTGTTTCTGTGTTAGCCATGGCTCATATCTTAGCTTATATGTGTATGTGTGTGTGCTGGCCATGGCTCATATCTTGGTGTGTGTGTCATGTTAGTCATATCTCATATCTTAGTGTGTCCGTGTTAATCATGTCTCATATCTTTATGTGTGTATATGTTTAGTCATATCTTAGTGTGTATCTGTGTTAGTCATGTGTCATATCTTAGTGTGTGCATGTTTGGGTTAGTGATATCTCATATCTTTGTGTGCATGTTTATGTTGGTCATATCTCATATCTTTGTGTGTGCATGTCTGTGTATGTCACATCTCATATCCCTGTGTGTGCATGACTATGTTAGTCACATCTCATATCTTTGTGTGTGCATGTCTATGTTGGTCATATCTCATATCTTTGTGTGCATGTCTATGTTAGTCATATCTCATATCTTTATGTGCATGTTTATGTTAGTCACCTCTAGTGACTCGGGCAGATGGTGCTCGTAAACCTGGAAGGGCAGACCATCTAAGGGCAGAATCCCCCTGCAGAAAAGACAATCCGTTGCCTTGCAGGAAGATTGGGGACAATCAAAGGCATGCAAACCTGAATAAAATGCTGGCTGAAATCGGATGCACTGGGCATACCACTGGCGCAGAACACAGTGCAACGTTTTAACGGGTGTTCAATCAGAGTGGATCTGGCAGACTCTAAATGTGATGTTCTGTCTGTGGGGGTGATCAACACACTTAACCTGACAGCTGACTTCACGTGAGGGTCTGGAATCCCACTCTGATTGAGTCCTGATCGCAGAGAGAGAGAGAGAGAGAGAAATATAAATAATAAAGTCCAGGTCATCTCTTGCATTTTGCAGAGACAGAATTAACTTTCAGAGACTTTTGGAAGGATTATTATGACATCCTTCATTACTCAAGGATCATCAGTAAAACCTGAAGGGAAATTTCTTTCAAGACAATGAACTCTACTTGGGGCCAGCCTATTGTATTTTAGCCAGAGACTTCAAAGTCCTTGACCCAGCATCTGTTGTGAATGAAGTTGTGTCTCTGAACAAGTCCATGAGGTTAGCAGTGTGTGATGAGGATGTGAAGTTAGAGGATGGTGACTAGACTACCGAATTAAAGCACCTCACAACAAGAAGTAGCAGAGGATTTTTTTTTTTTTTGGGGGGGGGGGGGGGAAGAGGTGGTCTCAGAAGACCAATTTCTGTTTTGTAATTAAGGAACTGTGGTGTTTAATTAAAACACAACTTAGGCCATTGTTCAAAAGTGTTACCTCAACACTGCAGTAGTAAAAAAAAACTATCTTTACGACACATAGTACCATTGCTGGTGTATGTCAGGGGGCAACGATAGAACCCGAGGGATAAAGGCCGCTTGGTCAAGCAGTCGCTAGACGTGTGAGACTCAGGATTTTTATTTCACCCCTGCAGTAGTGAATTAGTAAATACAAGCATTAACTTATTAAGTGACTAGGCATGACTTACTTAGCAATGTCCAGGGAAAAAAAATCATCAGTTCTACATTCTACATAGGGAACTTTTCTTCTTTGTAGAAAGGAAAGAAACTGAACCAGATTCCTGAACCAGTAGCACTAAGGGATAGTACACAAAAGTGGTTGCCAGAGGCTGAAACAACACTGCAGCGTATATACAGCAAGGAGGACATACCAACCGGCATTGATTATATCACTTATACACAATAATTGCAGGCTAACCAACAATGTCATGGTTTTGGATAGAAAATGTAGCACCCTGGTGCTGGGTGTGACTGAGTTCGAGATATCAAAGTATTATGTCTTAATAGGATCAAAGTATTATGTCTTAATAGGAAAATACATTTGCCTGTAACGCAAGTATTCAGCCCTATGGGAGATATTTATCTTAATAGGAAAATACATTTCCTGCGACGCAAGCATTCAGCCCTATGTGAGATGCTTGTCTTAATAGGAAAATACAATAGTCATGAGTAAACATGGCCATTTGCCCTAGCAAGTGGGTTCTCATGCAAGATGCTGTGCCGAGGAGTACGGGTTTGATCCTGCTTCAGACCATCTATGTTCTTTGTTTTTTTTTCTGTTGATTATTTGTGAGTTTTTTTTTCCTGAGTGTTGTAAACATACCTCTTCCCCTGAAATTATTTACTGCAACTTCACTCCCAACCACAAGACCCATTCGTCTATACTGATGGCTTAGCCACAAGGTATGTGCAGGGTGGCTAATTTTTGCTGTGTGTATCCAATGTAATATTTTTCTAGAAAGATGCCGCATCCTACAGAACTACTACCTCCAGCACACATATGGAGACTGATGGAAGCTATTGCATGGCTGATTAAGGAGACTGTTAACGCAAACAGTCATATTGTCTCACAAAGAGTGCTTAACTGGATTGACAAGAATATACTCTCACAGAGAGTGGGTACACTACTTGATGTGTCTCCTGTTACGTTTAACTTGGATATTTTGCCCTGGGGCATGCTGGAGTTGGTGGTAATGAGATGTCCAACAAGACTGCGGGTTCTACCATTGCACAAGTCTCCTTAAAAATGAACTAAAATGATTTTGTGAGGGTTTTTAGAGACCACCTTTCACAGATAGGTGACAACGAAGTGGAGGATTACCCACAAGTCAAACAAATGGTGGAATGCGGCCTCAAAAAGGGAGAAAGCAGGACAGGAAAAGTACCGTTAGAGGGAAAATAATCCAGCACATTCAATTAGTGCAGGGCAGGAACAAGCAGTAGATGAATAGACAGCAAAGCAGATTAGGGATTTCTCAATTGCAGTGATTGATGCCAGTCAGAACCAAAGACTAAAAAACACCAAATATATATATATTTTATGTATTTATGATTAGGGACTCTCCTTCCAAACAATAGATTTTCTCATTCCTTCTGTCAGCCAGACAAGATATCACTTCTCCTTGGTTACAGTGAATGAAATTGTCATTTTATTATGTATAGTTTTTATGCTTTTAAATTATTCTTACATTGATTTATTTGACTATTTTTGTGGTATATATTTGTTTTAGTGACAAACGTTGAGGTCATGACTTGCACAGGCTTACCGAATATCTACGCGCTGCTCAAACACTGTAGGTTATGCTGGCTCGGCCATGTACACCGTATGAAAGATGGTTCATACCGAAAGATATACTATACGGACAACTGGCATATGGTAAAAGAACTAGGGGGCGCCCAAAACTCCGATTTGTAGATGTTTGTAAACGCGACATGAAGACTCTGAACATAAACCCTGCAGCATGGGAAGACATAGCTGCAGACCGAAATCTCTGGAAATACACTGTAAAGGTTCACCTCAAAGAAGAAGCAGACAGATTCATGGAGAAAGAGATTACACGATGAAAGAAAAGAAAAAAAATATTTCTAGGGACGCTGAAAAATCCATAGTCACTGTCATAGACTGACAGAGGCTACTACTATTTGTTTTATCTTTCCTTAAATTATGTGCATTTGCTGTTTAAAGTTTATCAAATGGGGTATCATTTAGGCCTTAGGGTCTGGCATTGGATTAATTCACTTTCCATTATTTCTAATGAAGAAGATTGGTTAGGACTTTGTGCACTCAAGATTTGAATGGGCTCCTGGAACAAAGTTCAAAGTACGAAGCATCACTGTATTTATACTTTATTTATGGTTTCCTCTATATTCTGTTTGACAGTGTCAACATCAGTGCAAGTTATTCAAATGTTGAATGTAGTTTTTGTGATTTTGATTCTTAATAACATTGACATCTTAGAGAATAAATATTTCTGACTTTGCAGGTGGTGCTGAAAACTGGTATGAGCTCTCATATGAGGACTGTGCACTCAGGTCGCAAACCATATAAATGTCCCCACTGTGACTATGCATCTGCCTTCAGAGGCAATCTCAACACTCACATCAAGGTGAGCCAAGCCAGAGAGGCAATGGGTTTCTCTGTCTCATAATTTTTAGTGTGGCAACTTACATTATTTATTATCCTTAACTCATAGGACTCATTGTATGTGGCATCTGCTGTTCATTCTATCTATATTTGACATTTTAGTTGTGGAATATGTACAAAGTATGTGGTTGGTTGGTTAATATATAATTAATCATCATCATCAAGTACTGTGCCTACTGGCGTAGGTGATCATGTCTCTCCACAACTTTCGATCTCGGCAGCTATTTATCATTTCTGTTGTTTACCTTCTGCCAAGCCATTCTCTTAAGCTGTCTGTTATTTTTTCTCTTTGCTTCCCTCTATCTCTTCGTCCCTCAATTTTTCCAGTTGTTACAATATATTCCGGTTGTTCTCTTCTCATTACATGGCCAAAAAATGATGATTGTCTCTTCCTAACATTGGAAATTATCTCTCTTTTTGCTTTGACCTCTCTCAGAACCTCTTCATTACTCTTCTTAGCTGTCCATGGTATTCTCAACATTCTTCTGTAAAACCACATTTCTACAGACTCCAGTGATTTTCTTATCTGTTGTCCTATTGTCCATGATTCGCATCCATATGTTAAGACTGGCTCTATATAACATTTAAGAACTCTTTTTCTTGTTTCTATTGTCAAAAATGGATTGCATAGTATCTTCCTCATTTTTTGGAAAGCTGCTTTTGCCTGAGCCATTCTGCATCTCACCTCTTTTGTACATCTTCCGTCTGAGTTAACAAAGTTCCCAAATATTTAAATTCATTTACCTGTTTTAATATTTTTCCACTTGTCTTTATTTTGCACTGAGGTGATGTCTTTTTCTTTGTTGTTACCATTACCTCTGTCTTTTTCTTTGTTGTTACCATTACCTCTGTCTTTTTGCTATTAAGGCTGAGTCCTTTATTTTTGCTTTCCTTCACTGTAAAAAAAAAGTAAAGTACCCCCCGTCACGCCAAGTGGCGTATAGGGAAATATGGTGTTAGTGACCCTATATTTTACAGACCTTCAGCACATGATTTTTGGGGTAATGTGGTCGGTATTACGCCCGTGCTGTTTTACTTTCCCAGAAAAAATCCGGTACCCATTTAAGGCTGGGTGAACCCGGAGCCGTCGGTTGGGATCGAACCCTACCCCTTGTCCGTAGTAGTCCAGTTCACTAACCACTGAGCTATCGCGGCTGCTACTAATTTTTAGGGAATTAGTAAAACCCAGGTGTCCTCGCCAGGGTACGAACCCCGGCTGTTGCCGTGGTAAGCCAACCGTTTCCTTCACTGTAATTAATATAATTAATAAAATAGTTATAAAGAAATATTTTTTTTTGAAGATAAATGAATGCACTTTATAATATTATGCAACATAAGCCTATGGATTCATCTGGTGTGCAGTGATAATAATTCCAACAACAAAACAAACAATGCAACATAAAAAATGCATCAAAACATTTGATATATAGTCTGAATACACTCTTGATCTTGAGAGGCAAGGGCAGCAGTAATCTGTCCCTTAATGAGATAATTGCTTGCACAGAACAGAGACAAATGGTGAGATTTGATAAAAGATCTTTACAAGGATTGAAAACTGCTAGAATAAAAATTTAGAGAATTAGGAAAAAGATATTATATAATAGAAAATTAAGAGAAAGAGTATCTTGGTCTATGGCCTATGGGTCGGCTACGGCTCAAAAGGTCAATAGAATAGAATTATAATCTAGGGTTAATCAAGTTTAAATTTAGCATATACTTTGTTGAAGCAGATCTCAGCTTGTGATGTTGAGTTATTTGTGGGTCATCATCATTGCACTCCGAACATGTCCATAAGTGCTCAGATCCCCTCCTCAGCAAGTCTCGCAGTGTCCAGCGGCTGACTACTCCAGTTCTATGTTGGTTGATAAGTCTTCTATACGCCCACTAAGTTTCTCTTTCCTAGCTGTGTCCATTTTAACTCCCATCTCTTTCATCTGAGGGATAAAGTGAACTCATGGTTGTTGAAGAAGTTCTATGCCCTTCCCACATCTCTGAAGGCATTGATGATGTCTGTCTGATCCATTGGTTGACCAACTTCAACGACATCATAACTAGCCAACCTGTCCGCTCTTTCATTCCCCGTACTCACGCATGTCCTGGAACGTAGACAAAGGTGACCTTACATATTTTTTACTTCTGCAATGACAACCCATTGCCTGCATATTGAGCCCGCCTCCACTTTTTAAAAATCGTGTTCATTGAATCGCTCTGTATGCAGGCGTGGGTGTAGTCTTGTGATTCTAACCAGATGAATGCCCTGGTCACTGCCATCACCTCCATTGTCACGCTACTTGTGGTCATAAAGTATGCACCACTGTCTTCCTTGAATATTTTGCCTGCCGAGTGGGACTGTAAATGCCCATGCACTCCTTTTGTGTTGTATTACAGATACGTCTGTATAGATGAGTGCATCTTTCTCTTCAGTGTTTCCCAGATGAGACCATTGACCTCCGCATTAACCACAACTGAGTTCTGTTCCCTACATTTCCTGTAGAGTATGACAGTACACGACAATGTCCCCTTGAATGATGTAGGCACTGGTATCCACTTCTCACCAGTGTTGATATTGGTAAGCCCACAGTCCTGTTTGATGACACCTTCTGTTTGAGGTCCAACTCTTGCTTAACTCTAGATTACAAAACTTATTTGAACCTAACTGTTTTGCAAAATTGTCCTAAAATTTATAACTTATATAAAAACCTATGCAACTTTGACAATTTGTTTTAAAAAACATTTTATTACAGATACGTTAAAAATGACATTTGGAAATAAAAACATCATCATCATGTGCCGTACCGGTTGGCGTTGGCGATCATGTCCTTCCACAATCTTTTATCCACAGTGCATCGTATGAGTTCTGTTGTTGACTGTTTTCCATGCCATGACACCAAGCTATCCAGTATTTTCTCTCTTTGTCGTCCACGATCTCTCTTTCCTTTTATTTTGCCAGTTGTAACCAAGTATTCCAACTTTCTTCTCATGATGTGCCCAAAAAATGTTGATTGCTTCTTTCTGATGTTTTTTAAGAGCTCCCTTTTTGTGTTGGCCTCTTTGAGAACTTTCTCATTGGTCTTTTTATCTGTCCAGGGAACTTTCAACATTTTTCTGAGAAATCCAATCTCTGTGGCCTCTAATCATCTTTTCATTTGTTTGTCTATTGTCCATGATTCGCTTCCATAGGTCAGAATTGGTTCTATATAGCATCGATGAACTCTCTTTCTCATTTCTATTGACATAGATTTGTTGCATAAGATATTTTTCATTTTCTGAAATGCTATTTTGGCCTGAGCTATTCTGCTTTTTATTTCTGTGTTGCATCTTCCATCTGATGTTATCACTGTGCCCAAGTATTTCAAACGTTGCACTTGCTTCAGATTTGTCTTGTTTATTTTTATGGTGATGATTGTTTCTTCGATATAACCATTACTTCTGTTTTCTTACTATTCAGACTGAGACCTTTCTTGTTGCTTTCTTTTACTATTATATCTATCATTTCTTGTTGTTCATTCTCTGTCTCTGCTATTAAGACTGTGTCATCCGCATATCGTAAATTATTTATATTGTGACCGTTGACTTCAATTCCTTTTTTGTCTACTATTGATCTCATAATATGTTCGCTGTAAAGTGAAAACAAATCCGGTGACAGAACACAGCCTTGTCTGACTCCTTGTTTTATAAATTGAAATTGTCCTGTTTGTTTGTTAATTCGTATAGCTGCTGTTTGTTGCCAGTACATGTTTTTTATGATTCGCAGATCCTTCCATCACTGTTTAATTTCTGCAGCATATTTATTATTTCCACATGCTTTACTTTGTCAAATGCTTTCGTGTAGTCTATAAAGCACATATATAGATCTTTCTTTACCTCTATAGATCTTTCTGTCAATGTTCTTAAGATGTATATTGCATTATTGGTGCCCTTTCCTTCCACAAATCCACATTGTTCCTCACTTATTTCAGGTTTTATTTTGTTCCTTACAAGTCTCATGATGATTCTTAGTAATATTTTAGTCATATGGCTCATGAGGCTAATAAAAACATAACACTGGATAATGATACCTTTGTAAAAATGATTACCTCAAAATACATTTTTTGTGTGAATTCAACAGTTTGCCATGGGCAAACATTTCCCCCTCCCTATATCTATCTATCTATTGTCCTTTCGAGCCGAAGACGGCACATAGGGCAGAACCACAATCTCAAAAAACAGAAACCTTGCATGCCAAAATGGCACATATTGCAGAGATCACTGCTCTAAAATCTATGGCTGTTTCCATAACAATACTTTTTTACAATGACAGCTTGTCAAGCCATCAATCAACCTCCTTAGTCGCCTCTTACGATATGCCTGGAAGGTCACAGAGTTACTATTCTTTACTTCCCTCATAATGAGGCCCCGGTAACACACGTTCCTATTAATACATCCTAATAAATTTGCCCAGTTTTTTTCCCCCTTGTAATGAGGCAAATCTCTTTAGCTTTCTGTGAGGCATTAAATAAACCTTTTTAACACAATATATACATTTATATTCCTACGTGTTACCGGGGCCTCATTATGAGGGAAGTAAAGAATAGTGACACTGTGACCTTCCAGGCATGTCGTAAGAGGCGACTAAGGAGGTTAATCGATGGCTTGGCATGGCAAGCTGTCATTGTAAAAAGTATTGTTATGGAAACAGCGCCATATATTTTAGAGCAGTGATCTCTGCAATATGTGCCACTTTGGCACGCAAGGTTTCTGTTTTTGAGATTGTGGTTCTGCCCTATGTGATGTCTTTGATTCAAAAGGACAATAGGTAGGTAGATAGATAGAACACTATATAGGCAGCGAATGGTATTAAGAGGAAGGTGAAAATACAGGTTGGACTGACGGTTGCTGCATGAATAGACAAAGTAACACCTCCAGGGTTTCAGACCATAAATCAAACCTAAACCAGGAAATGATTACTGCATCTGATTCCTGTGTCTCTCCTTGTGTAAACACAGCTTTGTAGCAAGTGTTCAAAGAAAATACTATTTTAAGAACTCCAAATGTCATATTTAGTTATCGTAATTTGTACAAATGTTTCGTACAGCATGACTCAAAGAAAGTTATTGTAATCTAGGGTTAAAAATAAACAAACAATTAAGGAGCAGTCAGTACAAAGGTGGACATTATGTCCTTGACAAATAGTTTTATTACAAACAACACAAAAGTTTGTTATTTTTCTGGCTTTTGAGGGGTGCAGGTAACAAACTGCTTGTGAGGTTGAACTGTCAACTTTGGGTTACATTTGTAAAATGTCTCTATATTTTATTTACCAAAACTTAAAAGCCCAGTCTCTCGAAACAATCATGTTTTTCATGACCAACTAGCATTTGGAAGCAAATAATATGTGTGATCTCATTGACACTTCCTGAATAACTGCCGCCAATATTTAGGAAGGTACGCATTGAGAAAAGGCTACCACAAGCAGCAAAATGAGACTCAAAATATTTTTAATTTTGCGATTGTGAATTTTATAAATGATAATAATCTAGGGTTAATATAATTACTTCTTGATATAACTGCTCATTTCATAGGTAATGTTTTATAGAACTTCCTAACATCGTTTAGTGCTTTAGAATATTTTGTGATGCTATTTACTATGTTAACATGCAGGTAATTAATTTATTGGAATAGTCCTCTACGCTTTATCTAAGACAGTGCTCTTTCTGTTTGATACATCCTTATACTGAGGGTTCCTAAGATAAAGGGGATTGCTTAATGATCAGTCAGTGTTTAGTTTAGTCAAGTCATTCTCATTGCACATTGGTCAAGCCCAGTGCTCATATATCTACTGAAATATATCCCTCGCATAGCGACTATAGCTCGTTTCAAATCACGTGCCCAACTTCAAAACGCTATTACTCAGTAACCGTTTGTTAAAAACTGTTGAAATTTTCCAAATGTTATTAGAATGCAAAAGACCCTTTAAATGTATATTTAACAAATATCTTGCAGCTGCAGTTTTCTTAAAGCGGCGAATTTCTTTGATGTTTGTCAAAATTGTAAATTGTGAACCCCTAAATAATAGAATTACCGTAGTTGCTGGTCTATGATTAATTTTCACTAGGTAAAAGCGTGGCCGTAATGGGGAAATAACCTAATAAGACAAAACACCAGGAGAATTATTGTCTTCTCAGTTCGAGGACGGACGATAATATCAAGGTATACCTGTATGTCCAATTTTCATAGTTGTGTGGTCCTGAAAAGGACCGTTTGTTGAACTAATTTAAGGTAATACAGGGGCCAACATTGTGGGGGCTATATACTTTCATTCTGAATCAGACGAGTCTAAAAGATTAATAACTGTTTGGGGTTGAACATTCCACAAACCATCATTTTTCCAACATTCCTCTTCCTGTTTTAAGACGTGGTCTTCACATTTAGCCCAATAATCTTTGTCTATATTTAATAAAGCGAGATTAGCAAGTCTTTACATCGCATATTTTGAATGTTGTATTTTCATCTGCCACTTGTCCTATTAATTTTGCCCAGATTAGTTCTATTGGATTTAAATGAGCATGGTAAGGTGGCAGCCTCAAACTTATATGACCGTGCTCTTGGATAATCTTATCTATTTGAAAAATCTTTGTCCTCTGTTTTTGCTTTACTAGAGATAGTAATTCAGGTTTTAAGTACATGTTATTAAATTGTATGTGCTCCTTTGTGAGCCATATCTTAATAGCATCTTTTGTACTGGATGACGTCGGGACTTTATCTTCAAGTGCAACAATGTTGTGGTACGCTGCATTGTCCATTATTAGGCAAGATGGTCGATCTAGTGATGGGAAAACAGAATTTTCAATCCAATGTCTAAATATGTGACCATTCATCTCAGAGTGATAATCCCGATTGTCTATTTCTTTTGAAAGAAAAATGAGCTCTGCATTCTGTATTAGTCCATGTTGTCGACTACCTGTATGAGCAATTATCAAGCGCTGTCCTTTGCTGCTAGGTATTAATTTCTTAATCTTTCCATCTGATGACTGCCATTCCCTTTGGTTAGTGTGGTGAGCATTGATCCATGTTTCATCCAAGTACACAATATCATAACCTTGCTTGCGCATCTCTTTTACTTCATGTAAGTACTTGCTTCTCATGACTACTATATGTGGCTTCTCACAGATGATGTTTCGTCCATTGGAATACTTTCTGAATGTAAAGCCTGCAGCTCTCACATTCCTCCATAATGTAGACTTTGATATTTCAATACTGTTGTTCTTTTTCAGTGATACTTTTAATTTTCTTATTGTAACAGTTTCATTCATACCCAACATTTTGCAAATTTCACTTCTAATAAGTTCACTGTCTAAATTATCCAACATTTTTGCTCTTCCTTGTGATTTTGTATATTTTGAACATTGACGGTCACATGCGATTAAATGACCATTTAGATAAATCCAAAATGTGTCTTGTCCTATTCTCAGGGTTTTCTAAAGAATGAAATAATCTTCATCGTTTAGCCTCTTTGCAAAAATAGTCATACATTTTATTGCGATGTTTTGTAAACTGCAGAATTTCATTTTAAGACTCATGATAAATGTTATCGTTCCACGTCTCCACCTATGAATGAACGGAAATGGAACACACAATTTCTCGTGTTTTTTACAAGTGTCTAATTGTGTCAAAAAACCATGGTAAAAGCGTGCAAACACGTCAATTTTACCGTGTATGGATTTTTACTCGCTATTTTTAACTTAAAATACTGTAAACATTAAGTTTTGACTACATCAATGGGTCGTTATAAGTTTATATAAATCAAATAAGCAACAATAATAACCAAATGTTTTTTTTTAATGAAATTAATTCCCTGTTGGGTTCTAATCATTATAACTTTACATGCAAATTCTGAACAACTTACAACAAGCGGTTAAAAAGCTATCGATTTTAAAAGTTGGGCACGAGTTATGAAACAAGCTATAATGACAACGGTGTTGTGTTGGGTGATAAGTCTTTCATGGAATTTTCCACCTTGCCGTATTTGTACAGTCTGTTTACGGTTGTAGATTCTGTATAATTTTTGAGTCGTTCTTTTGTGGAACATTCCGGAAGAGATTCAGAATGTCAGTGGTATCCATTGCCTTCCAAGGGATTCCTTAGGATTTTCTGTCTGTCCCATCAGTCTTGGACATAATCTAGCAAATATACTGTTTTCAAATACAAGATAGTGTGGTGTTTCAATTTCTACCCCCAATTGTCCATGTTATCCAATAAAATATCAAAGATGAATAGTACAGTTTCCTCCATTATCTCTCACAGAAATCATTTATGTGTTCAGGAAAGTGATAAAATTGCTAATTGACATGCTCTGAATGCAGTGATTTTTGTCCTATATGCAAAAACTCCTAGGTATTAAATTAACTGGCTCCAAGCGATGAAATGACTTTGCATTGTTGGCCATGCTAGCATTGTTTAAGAGCATACTAAATTTTTAAAATAACATATTTTCATCTTTAGGGTATGCATTTGCACACACGCCAGTATCTGTGCAACACCTGCAAAGCAGCTTTCAAAACGCTTGGTGCTTTAATAGGACATACCAAACGAGTACATGAGAATTGGAAGTCCCCAAATCAGAAGATATTCATCTGCTCTGTATGTGAGAAGAGGTTTACCAAAAATATCATGTTGATCGTCACATGCTAATTCACACTGGAGAAAAGCCTCACAAGTGTACAGACTGTGGCAGGTGCTTTAATAACAAGTCCAACCTCATGTCGCATATACAGTTGGTAAGTCATTTTAAAATAATTTATAATAATTTTCATAAAATGTATAGACTTTAATCTCACAGGAATGAACCATAGGACCATCATTGTTTTGTTGTCAGAAAAGTATCTGTTAATATGACTGTCAAATGTGTCTCCCCACAAGTAGCATTGGCATTGAAGTGCCGTGCTCATTTTGTCCAATCAATAAATATTTGTTCAAATTCTATATGGATTATGTGTTTTTCTCCAGTGATCTCTGATATCAGGATGGATAGTATTGAGTGCCTAGTTCATTTTAGATGAAATAAGTAGTAACTAAGAAGTTGTTCAAAGACAAGAAAACCACAAATCTGTGGTTTCATATTGTGAATAATTAATTCATTAAATAAAGTAAATAAATTAGGGATACAATGAAAGAGTTGACATTCAAGGAATCATATTTGAGACATTGACTAGGGATACAATGAGAGAGTTGTGGACTATCTTCAAGGAATCATATTTGAGACATTGACTAGTGATACAGTTTGAGCTGTGGACTATCTTTAAGAAATTCTATATTTGTGACATTGACTAGGGATACAATGAGATATTACTGTGTGATAGCTGTTTAGATGAAGACTAAATGAAAATACAGCCTGGAGGCTGCAGGACTTTTAATCCAAGTTTGGTCCAAGTTGGAAGATGTAGATAAAAAGTATGTTTAACCAGCCAGCTACAGGAATCATTATCATGCTTTGCCATCTATTACTGTCACCTCTGAGGTGTTTATCTTTGGTGTTGAATGTTAGACACTGGGACTATTGTCTCATGAAAACACTTGTCAGGAAGAATTCTTCTCATATCATTATACAAAAAAAAGTAAAGTACCCCTGTCATGCCAAGTGGCGTATAGGGAATATGGTGTTAGTGACCATAAATTTTACAAACCTTCGGCATGTGATTTTTGGGGTAATGTGGTTGGTATTTGCCGCTTATTTTCCCAGAAAAAAAATCCGGTACCCATTAAAGGCTGGGTGAACAGGAAGCCGTTGGTTGGGATCGAACCGTACCTCTTGTCCTTTGTAGTCCAGTTCACTAACCACTGAGCTATCGTGGCTCCCTCTCATATCATAACCGTGAAGAAATGTCTGAGCTTATTTTGAACTCAAAGGAAAACTTCATGGCATTGGGTGTTGAGATTTGAAGTTTTCGGTAAATATTTTTAAAAGAAATGTTAGACTGCGGTTGTTTTTGATGAATGTTTAGACAGGGATTGTAAATGAAGCAGTTGTGTGTGTGCGTGCGTGCGCGCGCACGCGCGCCATTGGCACAGGCTCAAC
Source organism: Megaustenia siamemsis (assembly GCA_032433765.1). Taxonomy (NCBI): domain Eukaryota; kingdom Metazoa; phylum Mollusca; class Gastropoda; order Stylommatophora; family Ariophantidae; genus Megaustenia; species Megaustenia siamemsis. The sequence continues at coordinate 20,304,028 of JAVIAB010000102.1, forward strand.
ACAAAGTTGTTTAAATCTTAGATGACAGGTTGTAATGACTTAACGTAGGTTTTGTTTGTGCAATAATATGTTGGAAGACAGCTAAAGAAATAGAAAATAAACTGAATGCATTTGTTTTCAAATGCCTGAGGCTTGTTGCAGGAGCTATTGAGTTAAGTGCTCTGTGCACAGTGTGTGTTTCATCCGTTTTGATCATGTTTCAATATTCTGATTGTTGTTTACAATGAATGATGATATCATATGACGGAACAGTTGGCTGTGTTCACTTTCTGTGCGGTTTCATTTTATGTTTTTTGGGATTGTGCTAAGACTGCTATGATGAGGTATACAGCTACCTTTCTTTGTTTGGGAGATGAGGTAAAAATTTGGATGATTCCATTGGCACGGACGGTTGAGCAATTATGGATTTAAATTCATTTGCAGTGATACCAGGGGCCTTCCATAACCATTTATATATATATATATATATATATATATATATATATATATATATATATATATAGTAAGAAACTCTTTATACAGGGCTTCGCAGCAGGGGACAATCTGATCATCAGAAGAGAAAAACCCAGTAAGCCAGTGTTTCAGTCCATTAGCTTCTTGACACTAAGGAAGGTGGTCATTGGTCATGATTCCCAGGTGTCATCCTCCTGCTGCATTGAACTCTAAAAAGTAAAAGTAAAGTACCCCCGTCATGCCAAGTGGTGTATAGGGAATATGGTGTTAGTGACCATAAATTTTACAGATCTTCAGCACATTATTTTTGGGGTAATGTGGTCGGTATTACGCCCATGCCGCTTTACTTTCCCAGAAAAAATCCGGTACCCATTAAAGGCTGGGTGAACCCGGAAGCCGTCGTTTGGGATCGAACCCTACCTCTTGTCCTTTGTAATTGAACTCTAAAGCTTACAATATATATTCAGCACAAAATAACTACACTTAATCAATGCAACACTTCTGGTCAAATCTATGGTCTTTACCCGGTCGTATATTTGCTTGTCTTAGCTTTAGCCCAGCACATTGATGTACTCTTCATGGTGGCAGCTTTCTAAAATGGCTTGTAATTGCAACGTCCTTCTATATAGACTTGTGTACAAGCTGCTTTGGCATGGCATAATTCGACAGGAAGGAGGGGACTAGAAACTGATAATAGGTGATCAGGTAAGGTCGGAGTGGAAACCTCATTCCTTTGAACTGTCGGTGTTGCAAACGTCCAGTGTTGCTGCATTTTGCATATGTTTATTCTTCTTGGTGTCTCTGATCCTACCATGTCCCTATGTTGCCTGTTTTCCATATATATATATATTTATGCCCAGCTATTAGTGAGAATAAAATGTTTGATGTTTAGTTATTTATCTAAATGGGCAAATATTTTTATTGTATTTTTTTTAAAAATACTAGGTTCACAAAAAGTTGACACCATACTTGTGTGATATGTGTCATGAAACGTTCAAGCGCAAGAAACTCTTATTGGAGCACATTGGTAAGATTCATGTTGCCCATGGTGAAGCTGCAAAGGCAATGCAGGCCTACATTCGTAAGATTGAAGAGGCTGGTGATGATGATGATGATGACTTAGCACAACATACTATTACCATTGCTCCTGCAGGATCCTCACATCATGATGCTGATGATGGAACTACAACAGTTTATGCTCAAGTATGTGTACTTTTTTTTTTATCTGCTTTCTTCATAAAATGTCTATATGATGTGAAATTACTTGCTCATAGATGTGTGCTGTATAGTTTTTGTTGTTGCTGTGAAAGCCCGAATCAGTTCATACATAGGAATTGTTACATATTTTAATTGCTTAATAGCAGCTATATTTTTTTTATAATGTAGAGGGATGGGGGGAGGGTATATGGATGTGTTTGTCATTGTCATTCTAAATGTTTAGAGATTGGTATAGCACTGCACAAAAAACTGAACAAAGGATATACAGTCGAACCTGTCTAAGGCGACCATTCACGGGACTTTCAAAAACTGGTCCCATAGGACAGGTGGTCCTGCCTCACAGGTTTCACATAATAAATAGAGCGATAAAAAAAATTTTATCCTAAGCACGATGAAAACTAACCTGCAAATCAGCGTAATCCAAGAGTAGAACATAGTGCACATGTCGGTCTACAATAGCCACTGGTTGGACACTTTTCATAAAACACGATAGTTAAACACACAAAAATATTTTGTCGAATCACTGATATTCGTTCTTCCAGCGTTAATGCTTTTGGTTTTACACTTTTGACACTGGCCATTTCCTATATTGTGTGTAACACTTTTAAAATCCACAAAAATAATTCACTGAGATACTGTACATGTACGTGAATACACTCTAAGCGGGCAATGACTAATTCTTTAGTTAATTCCTGTAATTTATACGGGCCACGCAATGGTCTACTCTGGTCTAGACGGAACCGCGAAGTGATGTCACTTCACGAATTATAGATCTGTGTCTGCCGTGTTTCTCACACCAGTATTGACTGATAAACGTAACACGTCCCACTGTAATCTGGGACTCACTAAATACGGGAAAACTTCGACACCTGTAGACACCTGTGTCGATCGTTTATGGCTCCCAGCGAGACGGAGAAGGACTGGCTGGTCAGTGTATCGTCGTTATCTCGGATTACCCGCGTGTCGTAAACGGGATAAATAACATTGGCGGCGGTTAATTAGCCTGTTCTCTGGTCGCGTCATACGGTGAGCGCCGTAATCAGTGTTAGCATATAGTAAAAAACTCGGGGAAATTGTAGACCCGGTCCTATAACCAGGGAAACGCTTTAAACAGGTGGTCCTAAGACCAGGTTCGACTGTATAAGAATGATTTGCATTTTAATTACTCATGTGTGACTTTAGAAAACAGAAAAAAAAAATAGACGGTCATCATTTTATAATAGTCTACTTGAAGGAAATTCTTAGAATATTTTGAACATATGAAATCAGCAACCAAGAGTTGTTCAAGAGTTGAGGAAAAAAAATGTACAAAGTGATGACAGGAAGAGATGAAGCTGAATCATTTTTTTTTGCCATTGTTACAAACAAATAGAGGAAGATGGTTGAGGGTTTGCTTTACCTTAACAACTCTATGGGTTATGGAATAATATGAAAGGAATAGATCAAGTGTATACCAAACAGTAAGGCATTGAAAAATACATATATAAATTAATTGTTCTGTGGTAAATATTTTACCAAAGCAGGGGTGAGTCACTGTAATATGATAATAAATTTGGAGTCATATTGGGTACCATAATAGTGCTGATGAATTGTATCTTCTAATGTTGGTGCATACAGGTATGCCAGCCCGCATATGCTCTGTGTTGTCAACAGGCATCAAGAAAGATGGCAGCATCCAGACATGCTCTAAAGGGGAGTAACTTATAGTACACTTTTTAGGCACCAAAGGTGAAAGACCTGTTAGTGTCCATCAAAGAATGCAAAAGGAGCACGGAAAATTGTTATCACTAAAAGTGTATGAATGACAAAGATAATTCAAAAGTGCTGTGGCTGGTGAGCTCACTCCTGCAGCTTGGCCTGGCAATTGATGAATTAGCTGAAGAAGTGACACTTACCTATAGTTTAACATGTGCTATAGTTTATCAAAGTTTCCACTAGATTGATATTGAGACAGCTTACCCTCAGAGTGAAAGATCTTTGTGTCTTACACACTAGCCAAAACCCCCAAAAAGTGTGCACAATTCCATCAATTGGTCAGGTAATGTTCATGTTTTCCTGGAGCCAATGGATCCAGTTCTGGAATGCTACATGTCCTGAGGATCAACAGTGAACAATGAGTTTTCTGGTGAGCTACTTCAGAACCACTTGAAACATGCAGGAAGGTCCACGTCATAGTTGTTTCACTTTATGAAAATGCATAGTCGCACACATCATATGTGACAGCCGAAAAGATCTTTAGTCTGCATTTTGAGTGTCTTTCACATCCATTTTATTTGACTGACCTTGAGCCAAGTGATTATCATATCTTTGGACACATTGTCTTGATGGCAAGAAATTTTCTATAGATGATGGGTGCGCGTGCATTGAATGTGGGGGAAATTTGGTGAAAAACAATTTCATTCATATGTATTTGCATTTTGTTGATAAAAAAAATTAAGGTTACTATTCACCCTTCTACCTACATATCCTACATTTTTTCCACAGGTGGCTGATGGTACATATGAGGCAATGGTGACTGATGCTTCCCATGTACTGGAAGGCCAGACTTTTACCACTCTGCAGACTGATGGAGGAGAAGAGACTATTATCATAGTTCAGGCTGCTGATCCAAATGAGGTCACTCATGCCATTGTTGAGCAAGATGGCTCTGTCCAATATGCTTTATAGCGCTGTGATGATTAATTCAGTTCAGATACAAAGTTTTTGTTAAAAACTGTGGTTGAAGTTAATTTGACATAGCCCTTTAGAGTTAGAAAATTTGACAATTTGTGACAATCAGTATTGAATGATAGACAGACACTTCATGAAATCAGGTAATCATCCAATCATAAGTTAAAGCTGATTACTTCACATGTTTAGCTGCATTCAAACAAATTTTTATGTAAAATGTAGCATATTTTATGAACGAGAAAGAAACAAAATGAAAATTTAGAGAAAATGAGAATTTAGCAAAATGATGTGAACCATTTAAGCTTAAAACAAAGTGAATCTGAAAATTAAAATTATTTTTTCGATTTGTGACTAATATTGTGAAGAGCATGAGTGCATCTTCTTCGTATGCTGTGCCAATTAGTGTAGGCGATCATGAATTTACACAATTTTTTTGTCCTGTCCACAGTATGTTTCAATTCTGTAGGTGATTGTCTACCATTCCATAATGTCAAATTGCTATTTTATTGCTGTGCTGTCCACACTTTCTCTTCTGTATATTTTGCCTGTTGATGCCATGTGGCAGTTTCCTTCTCTTAACAGACACAACAAACGTTAATTGCTTCTTTCTGTTTATTTGTTCTGTTTAAAATTTTCTTCTATTTGCCCCACTTTCGTAGGTGATTTATAATTTTTCTATATTGTATTGATGAGTTGACTTCAGCTAAAGCAAAACTACTGCAGATCAACATTTGCTGGATCACAGGTAGAGTGCCACAGGCAAGGAGAGAAGCAATTATGATACCATTACTAAAGCCAGGAAAAGATGGTTTGACGACATCCAGCTATAAACCAATCAGCCTTACAGGCTGTTTGTGTAAAACAGTGGAACATATAATCAGTCTCAGACTGGCAGTGGTACCTGGATAGTGAAAACCTTTTTGTGCCACAGCAAACAGACTTTAGACAGTGTTACTCTACTTAAGATCAGGCAACCTATTTTTCCCAGGAAATTGAGGATATGTTTCAAGAAAAGAAACTGGTACTATAGTCCGTTCAGATTCGTTTGCCGAGATGTTATGATTTATAATTCAAAAAGTTCTTGATGATTTCACATGATTTTTGGCATACGGTGTTAAAATGTCCATGTCACGAGAACATATGTGTTACTCGATGTCTAGCTATAACGGTTTTCTTAAAGCGGCGAATTCCTTTGATCTTTGCCCATGTAACTATTATTTTGACCCTAATCAAAATGTTTTACAGTAATCTAGTGCAACGATGACCCATAGGCGTGTCCATAAAATTTTACTGGGTGGCAAGTATACAAATTTTAAATTATATATAGAACTTTTGTTCGTAGAGTCAATTTGATATAGTTCCATGCTCTTGGTGTGAGTTTCCCAAATGTTGTCGCTGCCTTTCAAATACGTACATTTAGTTCCTCATCTAAGGAAAGTGTGGCTGTAATAGTGGATCCAAGATAGCTGAACTTCTGTACTGACTCAAGCAGGCTTCCATTCAAAGTAATGGTTGTTGGTTTGCTTATAACATATTTTTGATTGCTTGGGTGGTCTTGAACAATAAACTGTTTAACAAATCAACTAGGAAATTTTGCAAATCAAACTATTTATCTGTAGACTTAATCAGAGTAATGATCATTCAGAATCAGACGAGTCAAATAGGTCGATTACTGCTTTCGGCTGAACAAACAACAAACCATCCTTTTTCCAATATTCCTCTTCTTGTCGTAACACATGATCCTCACATTTTACCCAGTAGTCTTTATATTTGATAGAGCCTGATTTGTAAGTGTCTCAACATCGCATAATTTGAAAGTTTTATTTGTATATGCTACGTGTCCTTTAACTTTTGCCCAAACTAGTTCTATAGGATTTAAGTGTGCATGATATGGAGGTAGTCTCAAACATCTATGGCCATGTTCTTGAATTAACTTGTCTATTTTAAATATCTTTGTACGTTGTGTCTGTTTTACAAGGCTAAGCAATTCGGGTTTCAAGTAGCTGTCGTTAACTTGTATGTGTTCTTTTATGAGCCACGTTTTGATTGCATCTTTTGTACTTTGATGATGTTGGGATTCTATCTTCTACGTTAACTACGTTATGGTATGAAGCATTGTCCATTATCAGACAAGAAGGTCGATCTAATATTGGAAGGATACTTTTCTCGATCCAGTCTTTAAATATGTGCCCATTCATTTCGGAGTGGTAGTCTCTATTGTCTATGGATTTTGAAATGAAAACGAGATGAGCATTCTGCAACAACCCATTATGTCTGCTACCTGCATGTGCAACTATCAAACGTTGCCCTTTACTGCTTGGTACTGATCTTTTAATACTTTCATCTGCTAACTGCCATTCCTTTTCATTTGTATGATGAGCGTTGATCCAAGTTTCATCTAAATAAACAATATCATAATCATTTTCGCGCATTTCCTTCACTTCACGTAAATACTTGCTTCTAAGAGCTACTAGATGTGGCTTCTCACAAATAATGTTTTTTCCACCAGCATACTTTCTAAAGGTGAAGCCTGCACTTCTTAATATTTTCCATAATGAAGTTTTTGATATTTCAATGTCGTTGTTAGTTTTCAGCCAAAGCTTCAACTTTCTAAGTGTCACTTCTTCGTTTATATCAAACATTCGACAGATTTCTCTTTTTACTAGGTCCTTATCAAAACTGTCTAACGTTTCTTTCCTTCCTTGCTTTCTTGCATTTGTTGGCAATAAATATCCGCTTCCTTTAATTATTCGATCAAATGAACGTTTACACAAACCTAAAATATGCATTGTTCTCTTCTCAGGGTTTGATAAAGAACAATAAAGATGTCCCTTTTTACGCTCTCTGCAGAAGTATTGATAAATCTTTATAGCAATGTTATGCTCAGTAAAATATTTTGCCTTTATATTCATTCTCACATAGACTTGCAGAAGATAATATGGGTAATGCCGCCTCCTTTCTGTAAATATTGAGATTTGCCTCTGAATTATGACTCGAACTCGAGTCTACGGCCGTGATTTTGACGTCACATAATTTCCGGTTTCGGCTAAAATGTCATTTTGTGCTAAACGGGAAATTTCATATGTAACATTTCTTTATAAAAATTTATAGTGGAAACATAACTATTTTAGGACGGTGCGCATTCAGCCGTGAAGGTCATGCCTATATGTTAAAGAATCAGCTGTGAGATGTAAGCATCTACATAATCCCGCCGGTGTTTATAATATCGATTAACTTTTTTTAAATATAGGTTAAATAAGGCATCTTTGGAACTGGATCACATTTCTTTGATAAAAAAATATTTTTATAGCGACATTAGTATTCTAAACCTAACTTCAAAAGATCAATGCAAATGAACAATAAGTTTTTGAAAAAAATAAATTAATGTCTAGGCAAACGAATCTGAACGGACTATAGCATGGATAGACCTAAAGAAAGCATTTGATAAGGTATGGAAGGAAGGGCTTTTGAAGAAACTGAGAAATTATGGAATAAAAGGCAAGATGTACAAATTGGTGAAAGCATAACAGAAGAGCCAGAATGCAACTGGATGGTCTTAAAAGTAAGAAGATCCTACTGCACCAGGGTGTCCCAGAGGGAGCATCAAACACCACACCGCAAGGGCTGGATAAAGTACAAAACCAGGCACTTAGGGTCATCACAGTAGCAATGAAATCAACACCAATATTGGAGATGGAGCAATTGTGGAGGATACCAGCACTGAGAGAACGGAGGGACACAAAGGTGCTGATACAGGCAGAGAAATTTTTCATGCATGTCGAGACATTCAATGAAGGATCAATTCCAAAATCTTGCATTGGGATGGCTTAAGAGAAGCAGTTTTATCCACCAAGCCAAGCGTATTAGTAGACAAACACCAGACATGCCAAGAGTTGTCAGCCCCATAATGATCATACTAGAACAGACCCCCTGGACAGAGGAATGCAGATTGTCAATACTAGTGACAGAAGTGAAAGGAATACTTGACAAGGAGGAGCATAATAGTATACAGCGTAAAATAATAACTCTTGGATGAAGAATACCCACAGGACCTGTGAATTTGGGTGTACACAGATGGATCAGCACAGAATGCAGTAAAGAATGGGGGAGCAGGGGCATCCATAGAGTATCCAAATAACACTAGGGATATGAATAAAATAGTAACAGGGTAATATTGTCATAATTACGATGCAGAAATCCAAGCAATAAAGTTGGCAATAGAAAAACTGCTGAACAATAATCTTAGCCCAGTCTGTAGTGTTTTTAACATCCAAACATTCAAATCAGAATGCCTTTCATAATATGTCTAGATGTGAACAAGTTATCACTATACGCCCCAGAACAGGACACAATCGACTCCACAGTCACATGTATACAAAATTCAAGGTCAGCACCTCAACTACATGTACCCCAGACTGCTGAACACATACTCAAAGACTGTACTGAATATAGTATAGTAGACTGAGGATAATCCATTGGTCCATAGATACAAAACTACAGACAGAACTATATGTGCCACTGCAAGAATTACAAAAGATAGTAAAAATGTATACAGGAAACAACATTGCAGATATAGACAATACTTCAGGCTAACGAAAGATAGATGAGTTCACTTCCATTGACAAATGTATGTTGCACAAATGCACCTTTCAATCCTAAGTATTTTAGCTCTGACAATTTTAAGGGTTGTCCTTATTGTTTTGATGATGCAGCTGTGCAAGAAGGAAACTTTGAGAAATATGTAAAAAAAAAATTACTAAGATTAAATTATTGCACTACTATAGGGATGCCTTTTCCTGACTCTCATTCAACCTTTACACAAAATTTAGAATTATATTACACTTTTGTAAAGTTTATAATTACAAGATTTTAGTCATGATGTGTAACCTTGTCATAAAAAATTGGATATGACATTTGCTTGTGAAAATATCATCAAACAAAAAGGTAAACATTTCATCATGTGGTAACAAAGGAAGTGATCACTTTTGGACCATTTAACCAGGCGTATCAATTTCTTCCTAATTATTTGCCCTGACCTCTGCATTTGTTCCATTGTCATTTACAGCTGAGCTGCGATATTTGCCCCTTTTCACCCTCACAACTCCTGACACCCCAATTATTATATTAAAAATAACAAAACCACAAAACAGGCCACATTGTCATAACAAAAGACCACATCGTTCATTACTATTACACATTATACACAGAATTTGACAACAATCAATGTACCCACAACACTTGATTCACCGAAAAGACGGTTGCTTGGTGCACAAACACCATAGCACTGACACAGAATCCGTAAAATGGAACCTTCACTTGACTTGGCACAGCTTTCCACATGAAAGTGCTGGAAATAAACAGTAGCCGACAAATCTACAGCGGTTATTAAGCAGGTTTTGAAGCCAATATGTAGTTTCCTCTACAGAGGAAAGTCGTATTCACACCACCCTATCTTTGAACTCAGTCTTTTTTTAATTAGCTACTTACCTCAAGACAGAAAGTTTCTTTTGAAAATGATAACTACAGGAAAACCTATTTTATTCTATTCATGGAATAAGTTTCATAGCAGTCAGGAATTCCTCATGTTACTCATCTCAACATTTCTTGAAATGTGTGCATACTGCTTATTATCACTTTGTTGACTGACAGTTTCAGCTTAAATTTAATTTATAATGGGCTAGTTGTGGCTTACTGAAATTGGCTAGAATATTCTATTAATGGAATCATTGAACCATTTCATTGCAGTCGGGAATTTCTTATATATGTCCCACCTCATGTCACAGCATCTTTCAAAGCACATTACAATCTGTAAATCATGTTAAGGCCAACTCCATGCTTATCCAATTCAACTGCACATATGATGATTTCAAACAACTGTCATCAAAAAAGGTGTGCACCATTACTTCCTTAGTCCACTTCTCACACATTTAAAACAAAGCACCTGAAACGATTTAAGCGATTACTCTACCCTCTGCAAAAACAGGGTGACATGTTGCCATTGTTCTTTGTTGTTTAAGACGTTAGCAAGGTTGAACACTGTGCATGGCATATTTAGCTGCATAGACATTTCAAACGAGGACACCTACTGTTGCTCCCCTATTCCAGTTCACTTAAATAAATCATAAAAACACACCACGGACAAAGCAACCAAAAACAGTATTAGAAACTGCACCCTTTAAAGATGGGTGCCATTTTTCCAGAAGAAACAACTGATAACAGTAACCAATGTCAGATTTTTTTTTCTATTATTGATTACATAAATGTATAGTTTGAGTTTTTTAGGTTAATTATTGCTTTCACTTTTTCTTCCTAATTTGAAAGCAATTCATTCATAGCTTTTTTTATTCAGCAAACAAAATAAATTGAACTTACAATTTACATGACTAGAAACTAGTACAGTTATTTGTTCTCTTTGCATCATTGGTGTTCTTTTAATTTTTAACTTGCTCATAAAACTGTCATATATATCGTTGATCCTTAAAATTTAGTAATGAATAACAAAATCAATGTCATGATTTGAATTGGTTCATTATTGCTAGATGTAACTGATTTGGTAAAATCAATGAGGATTTCAAGTGCTTGTTCAGCTTGTCATCATCCTGGTTTGCTTTCCTTTTATTATTTCCATTTAAGCTTTGTGATGCAATAAAAGATCATTTATATAACCAGGACATATTTAGTTAGAAAAATGAGTTACAAAAACACATTATTGTGAAATTGAAGTATGCTGGAAAGAGACATGCATAACGATGTAAGAAAAAGGATCAGAGATACCTGATCTTGTGGTATTGGAAGAGTTAACATAGTTCTTAGGAAGTTTGATAATATTGATATTTGTGTTGAGACATGACTGATAGCACAATAATCTCAATTTGAAATTCATGATGGTGGAATCTGAAGATCTGGTTAGTATACTCTTATGAATATGTGTAAAACATATAGTATCCTATAGCATCCTTCAGTCCTCTTTGATTCTTAAAAGATTGTAATTGCACTTATTTTACATAGTCCAATACATCTGTCTCAGCACATATTCATATGGGATTGCTGTCCTAGACACTTTGCAAGGCAACAGCCATTTCTTAGCCATGGTTGTTTCTTCTAGAAAGTCTTTGTAGTAAATACTTCATGCCTGGATTTATATCAAGTTTTTCTTCTTTGTTAGGTATGGATTAATATCAAGGCTTCCATTAAGTATGAGCTTCATTAGCATAATGATGATGTGCTGGTTTGTTGATAAAGCGTATATGGTATATGCAGCCTGATATTCTCCAGTTGAACAAGGTGGTAAGGAATGGGTGCCTGGCTCCTCCTACATTGATTTATTAATAGGATTTCTCCCTGCCCTTTGTGTCACCAGGGAATGCTGTCAGAGTATATTCTTGATGATGAGACTATTCTGTTCTATCCATGGGGTCATATCATTGCTACAGGGACATCCCTATTACCTGCTGCACTGTCTTTCACAGCATTTCTCAAAAACTATTCAGACTGATTGTCATTGTCAGATGATTATTATAGTCCCATCTCCCACTAAGCACACCAGATCTTTAAATTCACCACCTTTTAATGAACGTCAATGCACCTTCTTTGTTCCACACATCTTTCTCCTCCCTGAAGGAATTAAGAAACAACTTGAAGATGATGATAAATTGGCTCATGTGCTACTCAAAGTGGACAGAGTAAAATAGTACATTTGTGTAACAAAATACCTTTCATGAGAGACAAAACAGGCATCTGCTTGCAACTACATTCAACTACAGAATTTAGTTTTTAATTATTTGGTATTTTAATAAATTATTTGCCAATGTTTACTGAAACTTTCTTTGCTGAACTAAGATACAATGTGTAAGAGTATCAGCAGTTAATTTTAGAAAAGAGAACCCTGATTTTAAAGAAATCATCATTGAGTGCCATCTCCGCATAGAAGGTTGGCTACCATGTAGCACCATTCTACTCTGTCTTTTGCTTTGATGGTGCAGATTGTCATAGGCTGACTTGTCCATCTTTTGATGTTATACGTCCATATTAGTCTTGATCGGCCTCTGCCTCTCTTACCTTTTATTTTCCCTTCTAATATTACTTTTAGTAGGCTGTTGTGTCTTCTAACATGCACAAAAAATTTCATTTGTCTTGTTTGAATTGTGTTTAGTTCTTTTTTCATTTCTAGTTGTTTTAAGACTTCATCATTTGTTTTCTTTTCTTTCCATCCAATTCTACCTATTCTTCTATATATCCACATTTCAAAGGCTTCAACTCTCTGTTCTGTTTTCTTGTCTAATGTCCATGTTTCTGCACCATATAGGAATATTGAGAAGATGTAACATTTTGCTATTTTAGCCCTGGTGTTATTTGTTTTGATGTTAGTATGTCCTTCATGACATTAAAATTACTTTTTGCCATTCCTATTCTTTTGTTTATTTCAGTTGTACATTTTCCATCACTGGTTATAGTATGTCCCAGGTAGTTGTAGCTCTGGACTGTCTCCAGATGTATTCCCTCAACTGTGATATTTAATTGTAGGTCTTGAGAATTTTCTTTGTTTATGATCATAGTTTTAGCCTTTTTGATATTCATATCTAGTCCATATTTTTTGCAGTCATGTTTATTTTATTAAGCAACTGTTGTAGATCTTTAGGATTTTCTGCTAGTAATACAGTATAATCAGCATTGGTTATTGGTTATGGAAGGCCTCGGTATCACAGCAAACGAATTAAAATCCATAAAGCATATCTTAGGTTATTGATTATCTTTCCATTAATGTTTAAGTCTGGCATCTCTGTGATGTTTTTAAAGATTTGCTTAGTGTATAGATTGAACAAGCTTGGTGATACGATGCATCCTTGTCTTACTCCTCTTTTTATATTAATGGGTGTAGAGTTCTCTATGTTATATTTTATTATTGCTGTTTGCTCCCAGTATAAATTACATATTAGCCGTATGTCTGTGTCATCTAGATTTATATCTTTTAGGCAGTCTATAAGTTGATTATGGTGTATTCTATCAAAAGCTTTGGTGTAGTCTATGAAGCAGGCATATATTGGTTTGTATACTTCTATGTACTTTTCAATCAATGCCCTCATGCTAAATATGGCTTCTTTTGTCCCACTGTTTTTCCTGAATCCAAATTGCTGCTCATCTAATTCAGTATTAATTTTATTCTGAATCCTTCCCTGTATAACTTTTAGTAAAAAAAATTTTTACCTGGCTCATTCTATCTATCTATTGACCTTTCGAGCCGTAACCGGCCCATAGGGCGTAGACCAAGATACACCTTCTCCTATATGAATTTTTGTTCTAGCAGTTTTCTTTTAAAGATATTTTATTAAATCTCGCCATCTGTCTCTGTTCTGTGCAAGCAGTTCTATCTCATTGAGGGAGCCGATTCCTGCTGCTCTTGCCTCTCTCATCAATGTTCTTCTCAGTGTCTCCCTGGGTCTTCCTCTTTTTCTTTTACCTGTTGTTTCCCATATGAGGGCTTGCTTTGCTATTCGATTATTATCTCTTCTCATCACATGTCCAACGTATGACCATCGTCTTTTCTTTATTACTGAAGATATTAGTGGTTGATTGGCGATTTCTCTAATTTCCTCGTTTGTTTTGAATTCGTTCCATTCTATACCAAGTATTTTCCTTAGACATTTATTTTCGAATGCGTTCAACTTTGTTTCTATATCTCTTGTTGTTTTCCAGCTTTCACACGCATACGTAAGGGTTGATAGTACATTTGATTTGAATAGCCTAAGTTTTGTGTTTGTGCTAATGAGTTTTGATTTCCACAACTTTTCAAGGCTTCTGAAAGACATTGCTGCTTTAGCCAGTCTGATTCTAATTTCTTTGCTCGTATCCCCTTCTCGATCAATGTGACTTCCAAGATAGATAAAGTGATCGATCTCTTCTACTGGTTTGTTTTCCATGTATATTTTGTCACTTGTTGGCTCATTAGGCTTATTATTATAAAATGACTGCATTCAACTGCACATTCTTTTTAGGCAATGCAATGAAAGTTTGTTTTTAGTTCATTTGGTATGTATCCTATATGGTATGTGTCATTGCCTATGTCTGTGATCACTTCAATACCAAGATCTTCTAGTGCCTGTATCATCTCTATCTGTATATTGTCAGGTCCTGCTGCTTTTCCCTTTTTCATTGTTTTTAATAGCTTTTTCCACTTTTATATTGATTTTATAGCTGAATGTACATTTTATAAATGGTTTTTTGTCCCTTTCATCATGAAATAATTCTGTTATGTATTCCTGCCATCTATGGATTATATCTTTATTGATTAAAGAAATGCATGATATAAAAACTATTGCAGTGCACTGTAAACTGTGATACTACACAGACTATAAAAGCATACATTCCTTCTTGTGGTCTTCCTTACTTTGTAAGGTTTTTTCTTAGACTGTAAGCCTTACAGGACAGTTTGTAAGAGAGAACAGGTCATTATTACAACTTTCTGTATATTTTTAAAAAGATCACTGGAGGCTGTAGAAATGTGGTTTTACAGAAGGTTGAGAATTATTATGGACAGCTCAGAAGAGGAATGAAAACCTCATGAAAGAGATCAAAGCAAAATGATAGCTAATTTCCAATATTAGGAAAAAACAATAATTTTTTGGTCTTTTAATTGTAACAGGTGGAATATATTGTGACAACTAGGAAAATTGAGGGGTGAAGAGATAGAGGGAAGGAGAGAGAAAAGATACCAGACAGCTTGAAGGAATGGCTTGGCAGCAGGTCAACAGTAGAAATAATAAATAACTATCGAGATCGATAGTTTTGGAAAAACATAATCACCTACATCAGCAGGCATGGTACTTGATGATGGATGAAATATACACTACACATGACATTTTATGAAAATAAAATTAATGCACAATATAAAAAATCTGGTTATACATTTACTAACCAATCAAATTGTACTAACCATACACTTGAAACACTAAAACTGAGGCCAACCAACCATACTACATGGATACTATAACCAATTTTAAAAATGTAGTTTTCAGTAGTAGACTTTAGCTGACTAGTCAACCTTATTGCACATCCGATAAGTTCATAAGTGCTCTGCTCTTCTCCAAAGTATGCCCCTCCGTCAACTCGCTCATTACTTCTTACAACCATATGACCTGGCATGAAAATGCAGCAGATTTTTGTTAAACTAAACCTTAATTTTACTAAACCCCGATAAGCCTATGAGCCATGTTACAAAAATCTTGCTAAAAGTTATACAAGGAAGGATTCAGAATAAAATCAATACTGAATTAGATGAGCAGCAATTTGGATTTAGGAAAAATACCGGGACAAAAGAAGCCATATTCTGCATGAGAACATTAATCAAAAAGTACATAGAAGTAAACAAACCAATATATGCCTGCTTCATAGACTACACCAAAGCTTTTGATAGAATACACCATAATCAACTTATAGACTGCCTAAAAGTTATAAATCTAGAGGACACAGACATAGCTAATATGTAAATCTATACTGGGAACAAACAGCAATAATAAAATATAACAAGGAGAATTCTACACCCTTTGACATAAAAATAGGAGTAAGGCAGGAAGCATCCTATCACCAAGCTTGTTCAATCTATACACTGAGCAAAACTTTAAAAGCATCACAGATATCCCAGGCCTACAAATTAATGGAAAGATAATCAAAAACCTAAGATATGCTGACGATATTGTACTACCAGCAGAAAATCCTAAAGATCTAAACCAATTACTCAATGAAATAAACATAACAAGCAAAAAATATGAACTAGATATGAATATCAAAAAGACTAAAACTATGATCATAAACAAAGAAAATACTCAAAAACCACAAGTGGATATCAGAATTACAACTGCCTTGGACAAACTATAAACCAGTGATGGAAAATGTACAACTGAAATAAACAAAAGAATAGGAGTGGCAAAAAGTAATTTTAATGTCATGAAGAAAATACTAACATCAAAACAAATAACACCAGACCTAAAACTAAGAATAGCAAAATGTTATGTCTTCTCAACATTCCTATATGGTGCAGAAACATGGACATTAGACAAGAAAAAAGAACAGAGAATTGAAGCCTTTGAAATGTGGATATATAGAATTGGATGGAAGGAAAAGAAAACAAATGATGAAGTCTTAAAACAACTAGAAATGAAGAGAACTACTAAACACAAGACAAATGCGATTTTTGGGCCATGTTAAAAGACAACAGCCTACTAAAAGTAATCCTGGAGGGGAAAATACAAGGTGGCAGAGGCAGACCAAGACTAACATGGACGAGTAACATCAAAAGATGGACAAACCAGCCTATGCCAACCTGCACCATCAAAGCAAGAGATAGAGCAGAATGGCGCTCCATGGTAGCCAACCTTCGTTGCAGAGATGGCACTTGATGATGATGAAACCTTCCCAGAGACTAACCATTGCTGTTGAAATGACTCTGTTGCTATCTTTCTGAGCATACTCAATGTGCCACTGTGGAAACAGTCATCTGTGTCTCAAGCCATGCCAATTCTTTAGTGACTGCAATCATTTCCATGATACAACTACTTGTCATTAGGAAAGCATTACTGACTTCCTTCATGGTTATACGTCCAAAATGAGTTGTGAAACCCCATGAGCTATGTACATGCCAAATAACAAACCCATGTTTGAAAATGAATGCATTTTCACTTTTTTTTTTTTTATGACAATTGTTGTTAAATAGGTTTGAACAGATTGTTTCACCATATAAAAATTGATTTGTGTCTTTGCTTCCTCATCCCCAAAATTGTAAGATTTTTTAGTCTGCTGTACAGGTTGTATGAAAAAAAGGAAGAAAGGTGTATGAAAGAATGTTGGGAATGCTATGGGTAGCTTAAACAAATGAGGAAAGTGTATATTATAAAGGAGCCAAGGCATACAGAAGCTTAATCAGGGGGAAACATCATTTTTTTTTTTTGCCGTGTAGAAGGAACCATGTGACAACTGGAAATTAGACAAATAGAAACATAACCACAACAGTTTAGGGGAAGGGCACAGTAGGAGGCCAATAGTTGCATCAACTGCTCTAGAGGCCGCAAGTTTTGGGGAGGCTTTACCTATAACAGCTGGCAAGTGTAATAAAAACAAAAAGTTGAATGGCAAAGACTATAATTGTCTGAAAATGTGATGGAATTGAAGGAATAATTAATTAACATGCCCCTTTCCCACTCTCTTGCTAAATTCCTTTAGTTTCACAATAGCAGGTTTTAAATGAATTAAATTAGTGTGCAATAGTTATAGCAACATTCCACTTTTACTGTAAGTGTTATAGGGAACAATTTGAGCTAACTTTGCTAGTTTAGCCATGGAATTAATGTTTTATACTATCCAACTTAATTTTTTTCATGGACATTCCTGCATCTAATGGTGTTTGGTTGTGCAAAATTGTGACACTGTATTTATAGATTTATTAAGTGTATACAGTAGAATCTGGTTATAACTAGATCCTCAGGACCATTGAAGTGTTGTTATAATTATATATCAGTATATTGAATTTTCCAGTTGTATCCAAGATGGAGGAATTATTTTTCTCCAGCTTGGTATAGGACTGTTGATCAGAGGTTTAAGCCACTATCGTAAAAACGATTTTGTTAATGAAACGTAGGAAATCGCCAAGCAACCACTATCTTCAGTAATAAAGAAAAGATGATGGTCATATGTTGGGCATGTGATGAGAAGAGATAATAACCAAATAGCAAAGCAAGCCATCATGTGGGAAACAATAGGTAAGAGGAAGACCCAGAGAGACACTGAGAAGAACATTGATGAGAGAGGCAAGAGCAGCAGGAATCGACTCCCTCAATGAGATAGAGCTGCTTGCACATGACAGAGACAAATGGTGAGATTTGATAAAATATCTTTAAAAGAATTAAAAACTGCTAGAACAAAATTTCAGATAAGAGGAGTATCTTGGTCTACTACGCCCTATGGGCCGGCTATGGCTCGAAAGGTCAATAAATAGATATTTAATTTTTGTCTAATAATAGCTGACGCCCTTCTGTCAATACCATGTAGTGATATCTACAGGTTTTTCTGAGTTATTTGTGGGTTATCATCATTGCACTCTGAACATGTCCATAGGTGCTCAGATCCCCTCTTCAGCAAGTCTCGCAGTGTCCAGCAACTGACGACTCCAATTCTGTGTATTTCTGAGCTGTCTTGCAGTTCCATACAAGGTGTTCTATTTATCAGGTCTTTGAGGATGTAGAGTTGCTGTGATGTCAGTGAGCTTTTGACAGTCAAAAAGATGGTTTACTGTTTCATGTAAGTGTTCACAGTGGACATACTGGAGTTTGGTTTCGTTGTATACTATTGATGTGGTTTTTTCAGTGGTACTCAGTCTGAAGATGGTGGTTTGGTCTCTTTAAGTTGGTAATGTTGTCAAGGGGGTTTGGCCTTGACTTGTATTTAAAGACCTCTCCCTGTTTTTCCCCATAGCCCATCCATTCAGCCAGTCTTCTCTACTTTTGGAGTTTGATTTGTTTGGTTATGGTTATGGAAGGCCCCAGTATCACTGCAAACAAATTAAAATCAATATTTACTCAACCGCCCGTGCCAGTGGAATCATCCGAATTAATATCTCAGCTCCCTAACTAAGAAAGGTAGCTTCAGTCCCCATCATAGCAGTCTCAGCACACGCCAAAAGACATAAGGCGAAACCGCACAAATGAACACAGTCATCTGTTCCCTGTCATACAATATCATCATTCATCGTAAGCAATCGAAATATGATCCAAACGGATGAAATGCACAGTTCACGGTGTGCACAAAGCACTTAACTCAGTAGTTCCTGCAACAAGCCTGTGCACAGAGCACTTAACTCAATAGTTCCTGCAGCAAGCCGAACTTGGAATATGAGGAAACTGCAACAAGGAACACTTTTCAGACACAGCTGCCGCTAATAATAGTTCCTGCCATCATATTGACTAGAAGTTCACATTCTCCTGAAAAAGTTGATCATCCTATTTTTTAAAAATGTATAGCACTTGATGTTAGGACATCGTTTTTGTCTCCAAATCCGAACATAGGAAACAGTTATTCGTTGGATTATCCACATCGAACAAGTCTGTAAGCCCTGAGATCTCCCCTGCAATGTGAAATGATAAACAAGTCTACCCTCGATCTCAGTCTTTAATCTGGACACCATCCCTCCTGACTAACATGAAACTCCGTGAGTCACACTGGGGCTGCAAAGTCATGAACAAAACTCCATTTTGCCCTTCATTATATTATATGGCCAGTTTAGGGATAAACATCATGAAGACGTACCACAAAAAAACAGATTAATATTGTGAATGCAGCAAACAACGCACGAAACATGGTAACGATGGTGCAAAATCCCTAGAGTGAAATCTTCGATTGACTTGGCAGAGCTGTCCATGTTAATGAGCTGTACTTGTAAATAAATGATATCAAACAATTCCAGCGACAGACTTTGAACAGCACTCAATATGATGACGTTAACCGCATATCAACTCCAAAACGGGGGTGGTTGCATTCACAACACTTGACCTGCCAAAGAGGAATATTGCCATGTCTATGGCTCCATATCATCAGGACAAATCTGTTAATTGGAACATCGGGTTGACTTTAATGCAGAAATGTGCAATGGAGAGCTGAAATTAATCAGTCCTCAAATGCATATCCTGCAGCGGTCGAGAGAGCATGAACTTTATTTCACCATCTTGGAACCGGAAGTCCCCAATTTATTTTTCCAATTGATTTGTTTGACTGTATTAAATGAGATATTGATGTTATTGTGTCTGTCTGGATCCTCTCTTAGCTAAGGCATCTGCCTTATCATTTCCTGGTGTGTTGGAGTGTCATGGGATCCATTGCATCACTAGCCTTATGTCATGTGTATTAATGAGGTTAACTATGTCTGTGGTGAGCTTTGTGAGTTCTGGCTTGTTTATGTTACTTCCTAGCACCTGCAGGGCTGATTTTGAATCAATAAAAATGAGACTATATTTCTTTTCTTTGATGGTATGGTATCAAAAACGGCATTCAGATGGGTTCATTCCTTTACTAAGGCTGTTATTTCTGCTTCATAATTGTTTGCAGCTTTCACCACATAATTCTGCTGTTCTATCAGATAATATAACAAAATCCCATATCCAGTTTTGATAGTTGATTTTGTGGCTACACCATCAGTATATATGTGTATCCAGTCATCTGGATAAGTATCCATGGTTTTCTTTGCAGCAGTTGTTATCAATACTTGGTCAGCATTTTTATCTTTTCTGTCATGTATTTCAAACGACGAAGTCTTAAAACAACTAAAAATGAAAAGAGAACTACTAAACACAATTCAAACAAGGCAAATGCAATTTTTGGGCCATGTTAAAAGACATAACAGCTTACTAAAAGTAATCCTGGAGGGGAAAATACAAGGTAAAAGAGGCAGACCAAGACTAACATGGACAAGTAACATCAAAAGATGGACAAATCAGCCTATGACAACCTGCACCATCAAAGCAAGAGACAGCAGAATGGCGATCCACGGTAGCCAACCTTCGTTGCTGAGACAGCACTCGATGATGATGATAATGATTTCTGTAGATTTCTGGGTTTATGTAATTTGCATTTGGTGACAGTTCTTTGATGACTCCTGATGTTTGTTGACATTTCTGATGTAGGTAGTATTTTTCTTGTAAAATTGAGATCTGTTTGATTCTCTGGATAGGAACCCATGAGTCCACTAACTTTCTGTTAGGATGGTCTTTCTCTATTCTATCTTGCCTTTCATATAGCACCATAGTGGCCTTATCTCTTTGCATCTCTGAAGGTTCTACATTGCAGTGTATTTCGCATGCTGTATTCGGCATGGACCTCATTACGTCATTAATGGGCCATAGTACACTTTTTGGCTCCTGTTAAGTGACATGTTGATTGTTTTGCTGCATGTTACTAGTAGCAAGCTGCCATGTTCCAGAATAGAGTGAACACAACTCAGGTAGAGATTGCTAAGAGTTTCTTTATCTGCTTCCTATGATGTACTACACAGCCTTTTCATAAGTTGTAGTCCTTGTGTTGCCTTCTTAGTCAGGTTTTTGACATGCTTCTTCAGGTACAATTGATGATCTAATTGATTTTTCAGGTAAAGTTGACAGTCTAGTTGATTATCTAGTGGAGTTTGATACCATTTCCTAAGTAGGTGTGGTGCTTCTCGTTTTGTAGACCTCCCTGTCAGAGATTAAGCTTGATATTTGCCCTAGCTGTTTTGTTACTTCTGGTAAATATTGTGTATACTATCTATCTATCTATCTATCTATCTATTGACCTTTCGAGCCGTAACCGGCCCATAGGGCGTAGACCAAGATACACCTTCTCCTATATGAATTTTTGTTATACTGCCTTCTGTGATTGATCTTTAATTTCCAGGTATTGCAATATTCTTCTAATAGGCATTTGAGGTTTTTATTTAGTTGTGATTCTGCAATACTAATGTTTTCAATTGTATGCTGGATAACTAGGTCATCGGCATAGAGAGCTTTTTCATTAGTCAGGGTTTTGACCATGTCATTAATGTATAATAAAAAGAGGGAGCGGCTAAGTGGTGGTCCCTGTGGTAGACATTCTTCTAGAACCTTTTTGATATAGAGCCATTTAATTTGGTTTGGATTGTCATGTTCACTAGGAAGTGTTTGACCCATTTGTAAAGTTGTTCATGTATACCAATGTCTCTCATCTTCAACAGGAGTCCTTACCTCCAGACTTGTCATAAGCTTGTTGCAAGTCAAATAGGACGGCTTAAGTATGTTTCCTCTGGAATCCATCCTGGACTTGCTGCATTGAGTGTACTCTAAATATTAATGTCCCTTACAAAAAGTAAAGGTAAAGTACAAGACTTAAACCGGCATCTTAGCATGCGAGTTTTCACCCATATGTGCTCGGCCGCCTATCCAGAAACGTTCGGAGATTTCTGGGTAGTGTTGCTTCAAGCATCGAAACTTAGATGCGAGGCGGCATTCCTCACCTTCCCAGGGTAATACCCTGGTACTCATTTCTGCCAACAGCTGGGTCGACCGTGGGGGTATTTTTTTTCCCAACCACAAGTACAATTCGCACTGCTCCCAGCGGGAATCGAACATGGGTTGTCGGTAGTCCAGTCGGGTGGATTTCCCAACTAGGCTACCGAGGCTCCCATACAAAAAGTAAATGCTGACATAATGGTTTTTCTGTACTTCAAGATTGTATGTGGTGTGCTTGAGGAAATATCATGTTCCCTGCATATTTCTGCTTTTGATTTTTTAACTTTTTGTCCACTTTCTTTATCACCATCACACTTTTGTTTCAAGTGATATGCACTTGCGTTTCTTGTCAGCACTAGAAGCCATCGCGATAACAAACTTAATGACTAGCAAATAGATTTGAGTAAGCATGTAGAAAATTCTCATCATCAAATGCCTTCTCCGCAACGAAGGTTGGCTACCATGGAGCGCCATCCTGCTCTGTCTCTTGATGGTGCAGGTTGTCATAGGCTGATTTGTCCATCTTTTGATGTTACTTGTCCATGTTAGTCTTGGTCTGCCTCTGCCTCTTTTACCTTGTATTTTCCCCTCCAGGATTACTTTTAGTAGGCTGTTGTGTCTTTTAACATGGCCCAAAAATCGCATTTGTCTTGTTTGAATTGTACTTAGTAGTTCTCTTATCATTTTTAGTTGTTTTAAGACTTCATCGTTAGTTTTCTTTTCCTTCCATCCTATTCTTCTATATATCAACATTTCAAAGGCTTCAATTCTCTGTTCTGTTTTCTTGTCTAATGTCCATGTTTCTGCACCATATAGGAATATTGAAAAGATGTAACATTTTGCTATTTTAGCCCTGGTGTTATTTGTTTTGATGTTAGTATGTTCTTCATGACATTAAAATTACTTTTTGCCATTCCTATTCTTTTGTTTATTTCACTTGTACATTTTCCATCACTGGTTATAGTATGTCCAAGGTAGTTGTAGTTCTGAACTTTCTCCAGGTCTATTCCTTCAATTTTGATATCCACTTGTGTGTTTTGAGTATTTTCCTGCTTATGATCATGGTTTTAGTCTTTTTGATATTCATATCTAGTCCATATTTTTTGCTTGTCATGTTTATTTCATTAAGTAATTGTTGTAGATCTTTAGGATTTTCTGCTAGTAGTACAGTATCATCAGCATATCTTAGGTTATTGATTATCTTTCCATTAATTTGTAGGCCTGGTATCTCTGTGATGTTTTTAAAGATTTGCTCAGTGTATAGATTGAACAAGCTTGGTGATACGATGCATCCTTGTCTTACTCCTCTTTTTATATCAATGTGTGTAGAGTTCTCTTTGTTATATTTATTGCTGTTTGCTCCCAGTATAGATTACATATTCGTCGTATGTCCATGTCATCTAGATATATCTCTTTTAGGCATTCTATAAGTTGTTTGTGGTGTACTCTATCAAAAGCTTTGGTGTAGTCTTTGAAGCAGGCATATATTGGTTTGTTTACTTCTGTGTATTTTTCTATTAATGTTCTCATGCAGAATATGGTTTCCTTTGTCCTACTATTTTTCCTAAATCCAAATTGCTGCTCATCTAATTCAGTATTGATTTTATTCTGAATCCTTCCTTGTATAACTTTTAGCAAGATTTTTGTAACATGGCTCATTAGGCTTATTGTTCTAAAGTTACTGCATTCAACTACAGCATTCACCATAGAAAATTCTATGTGCACCAATATTCAGCCTTTGTGATGAAAGTCTTTTGGCCACTCGCCTGTCTAATAAAATTTCAGCTTTTTTTCTCCAGCTGCAACCACAACTGATACTATATTCTTTATTTCCCGAAATTTCACCTTGCTCATCCACTGCTGTGTCAAGTAGGCCTAAAATTCATGCTTAGCCTGCATAGACACACAATTTTATACATGGACTTTAAAAGTACACCATTAACAGTTTTTTTTGGCCAGGCAAATTTTACAAAATGTGTTATAAACAATTTTCAAGTTGGATAGATTGCGTTATAAAAGATTTGTTTAAAATATAGGATAAAGAACAAATTTGGGGATTTTTTAAACTGACTTTATCTCAGGATTCTTGTTTGAACCAGTCTTGTTATAAGTAGATTCTACAGTATTAATTAGTGCAGGTATCTTTTATTTCTATGTAGCACATTTCAGTCTTTGGTTTGGATTCTTGGAATTTTTTATTTTACTTTTCACATTCAGTCTAATGTAGACAATGAAGAGTATATATTTAGAAGGTTGTGTTTGGGGGTGAGATATGCTCCAAAGTTAATTCTAGTATTTTCATTACTCATTTTTTTACAAATGCATGTTGTCTGATATTTATGTATGGAACATAAAGTGTTGCAATTTGTTACTGAGAAGCATGATCACTGTGTAGACTATGGGTTTATTCTGATCGTTACAAGTTTGATAACTAGAGTTCATGGTTGGATAACTGCATGAGTTTGTATTTCATGACAGTGTGTGAATGTTTTGTTTAATATTGTCTTTGATGTCTTCTGGAGTAAATTGTTTATTGAAAAAAAAAACATGCCTGATGTTGCCTTTGTGTGTTGGCACTGGCCTCATTCTTTATTTCTTTGGTCAAGAATTGTTGTGTATGCTGTATTATTCTGACTATCATTCACATCTAGAAAGATCAGACCAGAAAGAATTCTTTGAAAAATACGTGGCATAAAAAATGCCACAAGTCCTGATTCTGATTCATCCAGGCAGCCTTCTTGGTCTGACACCCCAAATCATTTTTCAAATGATTCTTTCTAGTCTAGATTTTCCTTTACAGAGACATAAATGTGCTGGCCACAAATTCACTATGGTTGTGGCGCCGGTGCACAGAGTTATGTGCTGCAGGCAAGGGACCGTTGATTGAAGTGGAACAATACCACGCCCCGACTTTGCTCTGGGACAGGATGTGTGATCTGTAAGTAAAGTAAAGAGCCCCCATCACGCCAAGTGGCGTATAGGGAATATGGTGTTAGTGACCACAAATTTTACAGACCTTCGGCACATGATTTTTGGGGTAATGTGGTCGATATTACGCCTGTGCCGCTTTACTTTCCCAGAAAACAAATCCGGTACCCATTTAAGGCTGGGTGAACCCGGAAGCCGTAGGTTGGGATCGAACCCTACCCCTTCTCCTTTGTAGTCCAGTTCACTAACAACTGAGCTATCGCGGCTCCTCTTGTGTGATCTGTGTTCAACTGCAAATTTGCCACCAGTTGAACTATGGTTGGATCAAATGTTTCATCGATGTGGAGGCCTGATTTCATTTTTTTTTTGGGACAGTGATCCGTGAGGCATGATCACTAATCATAAAGTCTACACTAGCACACGGAGCCTGTTAAAGCAACCTGGAAATGTGGAAATGTTCATCATGAGGTGCACTCTTTTTTCTTTCCAAAACTCAACACATTCAGGATGATCACTGCTGGATTTTTTTTTTTGGGGGGGGGGGGGGGGGGCAGTCATTGACATCTAAAGAAATCATTGTCCAGGTTAAAATATATTTGAATTTGATTATTTCAATTACAACTTTTACCAGTTGATAGTCTTAAAGGACTGTTTGAAGTAACTTATTCCTTACATCAGGAATTACTTAGGCCATGGTCACTTCAAACATTTACTGGCGTGTTTCAGTCATTTTTATTCTGCACACAGTATACTGGTGGTATTGTATACTGACCATAACTACTAAGATTTGTTTGGCATAAAGATTTCTTTAGTGCAGCTGTTTGTTTTTAATCGTGGAAATTTTGCAGCTTTTATGGATGAGAATGTCCTGATTCCAGAACATTTTCTTCATTCTTAAAACTAATATTTTGTGAAAGTGTTTTCAATTTGTGACACTTCATAAGGTGTCAAATTTTTTCATCTTCATCATCATTGGGTGCCATCTCCGCAACAAAGGTTGGCTACCATGGAGCGTCACTGATTACATATTCATCGTATGTCCATGTTATCTAGATGTATCTCTTTTAGATATTCTATAAGTTGTTTGTGGTGTATTCTATCAAATGCTTTGGTGTAGTCTATGAAGCAGGCATATATTAGTTTGTTTACTTCTGTGTACTGTGTACAATTAATGTTCTCATGCAGAATATGGCTTCTTTTGTCCCACTATTTTTCCTAAATCCAAATTCTATCTATCTATCTATCTCTATCTATCTATTGACCTTTCGAGCCGTAACCGGCCCATAGGGCGTAGACCAAGATACACCTTCTCCTATATGAATTTTTGTTCTAGCAGTTTTCTTTTAAAGATATTTTATCAAATCTCGCCATCTGTCTCTGTTCTGTGCAAGCAGTTCTATCTCATTGAGGGAGCCGATTCCTGCTGCTCTTGCCTCTCTCATCAATGTTCTTCTCAGTGTCTCCCTGGGTCTTCCTCTTTTTCTTTTACCTGTTGTTTCCCATATGAGGGCTTGCTTTGCTATTCGATTATTATCTCTTCTCATCACATGTCCAACGTATGACCATCGTCATTGGTTTCCGGTTGTTTCCAAAATGGAGGAATTATTTTTCTCCGGCTTGGTATAGAACCGTTGATCAGAGGTTTAACAAGCCGCTATCGTAAAAACGATGTTGTTAATGAAACGTAAAAATCCAAATTGCTGCTCATCTAATTCAGTATTGATTTTATTCTGAATCCTTCCTTATATAACTTTTAGCAAGATTTTGGTAACATGGCTCATTAGGCATATTGTTCTAAAATCACTGCATTCATCTGCACATTCCTTTTAGGCAATGCAATGAAAGTTGATGTTCTTAGTTCATTTGGTATGTATCCTGTGTGATAGATGTTGCTGCATATGTCTGTAAACACTTCAATTCCAAAATCTTCTAGTGCCTGTATCATCTCTATCTGTATGCTGTCAAGTCCTGCTGCTTTTCCCTTTTTCATTGTTTTTATAGCTTTTTCCACCTCAGATTTTAAGATTTTATAGCCTGATGTACATTTTATAATTGGTTCCTTGTCCCTTTGATCATGAAATAGTTCAGTTATATATTCCTGCCATCTGTCTATTATATCTTTATTTTCTGTTAGCATTTTTCTTTTTTTGTCTTCAATGCATCCACCTACTGTGGCTTTTTTAATTTTTATTAGTCATTCTCTTTATTTCTGTGTGCATTCCTCTTAAGTCTTGTTTACTTTCCATAGTTTCTATTTCTATACATTTTTGGCTGAGCCAGTCTCCTTTCTTCCATTTTTTTAAAGATGGTGTTAGTTATCCAGTTTTATTTTTTGTTTTTTGTGTAAGGTGTCGCTGGTTTCTTGTATGCTTTTCTTTATGCACTGCCATGTGGTTGTGGCTTTTTCATCAGGATTTTCTCTTCTGTATTGCTCAATTCATTCTTCTAGCAGCTTCTGGTATGTCTTCTTTACTTGTATTGTATAAGTATCTTTAATATCTTTTTGATTTAAAGCTGTTATATCTAATGGTATTGTTGATGAATTAGACTTTTGCTTGCTTCTCTTTAGTTTGATTTTCATTTTAATCACTACAGGATTGTGATCTGAATTAATATCTGCTCCTGGATTTGTTTTGGCTTTCTTGACGCTGTTACGGAACCTATCTTTTATCATTATGTAATATATTTGATTCCTATTATCTCCAGGGCTTTTCCACGTGTATAGTTTCCTTTTCTCTTGCTCAAAGTTAAAAAAAAAAAAAAGTAAAGTACCTGGCGTATAGTGAATATGGTGTTAGTGACCATACATTTTACATACCTACAACACACGATTTTTGGGGTAATGTGGTCGGTATTACGCCCGTGCCGCTTTACTTTCCCAGATAAAAAAAATCCGGTACCCATTTCAGGCTGGGTGAACCGGAAGCCGTCGGTTGGGATCGTACCCTACCTCTTGTCCTTTGTAGTCCAGTTCACTAACCACTGAGCTATTGCGTCTCCCCTTGCTCAAAGTAGGTGTTACATATTATCAGCCTGTTTTCTCCACAAAATTGTATTAATCTTTCTCCTCTGTCATTTCTTTTTCCTAAACCATGATTTCTATAATGGCCTATCTACCTTTTCCAACTTTAGCGTTCATGTCACCCATTACAATCAAGATGTCCGAAGATTTCACTTGCTTCATAATTTTATTTAGATCTTCATAGTATGCCTGAATTTGTTCATCTGTATTCTTGAGTTGGTGTGTATGTCCCAAATTTTTTAGCTACACTAACTATTTATGTATGAATGTCGTAGTAGTTATTGTTGGTAGTAACAAAAAGATCAAAGATTGATAAATCTGAGAGTTTAATGGATGCAATATTCAATTTTGAACCACAATTTTTTTTAATTTAAGATACGGCTTCTTACTAGTTTGAATGTATGCGGTATGATGACCACGAGTAGCATGACGGTGGAGGTGATGGCAGTGACCAGGATGCCCTGGTTCATCTGGTTAAAGTCACAAGACTACACCCACGCCTGTATACTGAGTGATTCGATGAGCAATGATTTAAAAAAAAAAAGTGGAGGCGGGCTCTGAACGCATGCAATGGTTAGAGTCATTGCAGAAGTCAAAAATACGTAAGGTCACCTTTGTGGGCTGTCGTTGAGGACAGTCAACCAATGGATCGGGCGGACATCATCAATGCCTTCCGAGATGAGGGAAGGGCATAAAACTTCGATAACAAAGAGTCCACGTCACCCCTTCGGATGAAAGATATGGTAATTAAGATGGGCACAGCATTAGTATAGGTGGCTGTTTACCAACCGCTGTTTAACCGAATCTTAAGCTGCGGAGAGAGATTCTACAAACCGGTGGGTTCATGATGCAGGGCACGTTGGTACACTCTGGCCTTATCGGCGGGTGCTAAATCATCACGGAATAGGATACGTTGCATTTCATCATCTAAATCTCTCAAGTTGTCACCGATCGCCTCGGGTGGGGTATACGTGCTAGTAGTCTGTTTAAGACCCTCGAGGAATCGAGGATCCATCAAAATCATTTTTTGGGCCATTGTTACGCACCTAGTACTCCACCGAGAATACTTAATATAGGATGGAGCAAAGCACCTATGAACCCACCGGTTTGTAGAATCTCTCTCCGCCGCTTAAGATTCGGTTTCTTTTTAGTGAGAAGTCTCAACTTGTTCTTGTGTCGACGTAGCTCGCACTTCTGTCGCTGAGTGAGTCTAACATTACCTTTTAATATGTTATGACAACACTCGCACAAAAAGTTAATGAGTTTGGGAGAGGCTGTTTTTAATATGGCTCTTGAACCGCTCAGCGAGGCGGCGTGCATACATTTCACTGTGCCGTCTAAGTGCTTCATCACACATGATTCTCTACTTTGGCACGTAGACGATTTGTCTCTCCCCCGGGAATATTTTTGTTCTCAACCTAAGATTATCAGGTGTGTCCTGACGAAGGTCGACCAGCAAATAACCGTGAGAAGAGGCTGTCGTCGCCCGTGCGCTGCCGGGGCCCGAAAGGGAAGTAAAGAATAGCGGCGCTGTACCCTACCAGGCATGTTCGTAAGAGGCGAGAAAGGAGGGTTAGGCATGGGACTGGCTATCCCATACTGTAAAAAAATAAGCCGAAAAAACTTCACAAACATGAACAAGTCAAAGAAAGATAAAGTAAATCCGTCAACCAGGAAACAGAAGGGCTCTCTGTCTAAGAGACGTATGACGCAATCCGGAGAAAGCCATAAGGAGTCCGGGTTGCCGACTCACCCTTTGTCTACCAGGAAATCATCCAGAATTGGCACCTGGAATGTTCGTACCCTTAACGAACAGGGAAAAGCGGCACAAGTGGCAGCAGAAATGAACAACTACAAGATAGATATTCTGGGAATGTGTGAAACAAGATGGCTGGGAGCGGAGAGAATAAAATTGAATACAGGGGAGATGATTTTATCATCAGGACACCAGGAACCAGGAGCACAACATAGCGAAGGGGTAGCTATAATGCTATCAAAGAATGCACAGAAGACACTAATAGAATGGGAGGCAGTGGGACCAAGACTGGTGAGAGCAACATTTAGAACAACCAAAAACAAAATAAAATTACACATTATACAATGCTATGCACCAACCAACGATAAAGATGACTCAGTTAAAGATGATTTTTATAAACAGCTACAATGCCTGATGGATGCAAGACGAGCCAAGGATATTATAATCTTGATGGGAGACCTAAATGCTAAGGTAGGATCAGACAACAGAGGCTTTGAAGAGATTATGGGAAAACATGGACTTGGAGATATAAACGAGAATGGAGAGATATTTGTGAATTTCTGCGCCCTTAATCAAATGAGCCTAGGAGGAACAATATTCCAACATAAAAGAATACACAAAGCTACATGGGTGTCACCAGATCATAGAACGGAAAATCAAATTGATCACATATGTATTAATAATAAGTTTAAGTCATCCTTACAGGATGTAAAAGTATATAGAGGGGCAGATATAGCTTCTGATCATCATCTGCTGTTAGCCAAACTTAAAATTAAATTAAAAAGGTATACTACAACGAATAAGGGCAGAACGTATTTCAATGTAGGGTTTCTTAAAGAACAAGGAATTAAAGATAAATTCGCAGTCACAATATCAAACAAATACCAAGTCCTCCAACAACTAGAAAATACAATAAATATAGAAGATCATTGGAAACAGGTAAAAAATATATGGAAAGAGACATGCGAAGAAACACTGGGGAAAAGAGAACGCCAGAATAAGGCATGGATGACAGCAGAGACCCTGGATAAAATTAAAGAAAGAAAGAACAAGAAAGCAGACATAAATAAAAGCAAAACAAGAAGTAATAAAGCCAAGACACAGGAAGCTTACACAGAGGTGAACAAAGAAGTGAGAAGATGCATTAAAAGGGATAAGAGGAAATATATAGATGAATTAGCTAAAGAGGCAGAAGAAGCAGCAAATAAAGGGAATATGAAAGAACTGTACAACAGCACAAAGAAATTAGGTGGAAAATACAAACAGATCAACGCCTTTATCAAAGATAAGAAAGGAAATCTGCTTAGTAATATAAAGGAACAAATGGAGAGATGGAAGGAGCACTTTGAAGAACTTTTGAACAGACCTGGCTCAAATAATCCTCCAGATATACTACCAGCAGAAGAAGAATTACACGTTAACTGCGGAAAACCAAGCAAAGAAGAAATAATGAAAGCCATCAAACTGTTAAAAGATGGTAAAGCCACAGGACCAGATGAAATTCCTTCGGAAGCCATCAAAGCAGATATTATCACCTCTACCAAGATGTTACATAATCTATTGGATAAAATTTGGGAGAGGGAAGAAATACCTAAAGACTGGAGAGAAGGTTATATGATCAAACTACCAAAGAAAGGAAGTTTACAGGAGTGCACAAATTATAGGGGAATTATGCTACTATCAGTGCCAGGAAAAATATTAGGCAGAATCATTCTGGAGAGACTAAAAGAGGCTATAGAGAAACACTTGAGAGATGAACAAGCAGGTTTTAGGAAGAACAGATCATGTGCTGATCAAATAACTACTCTACGTATAATAGTTGAACAAAGTTTAGAACTAAAATCCCCACTTTATATTGGATTCATAGATTACGAAAAGGCATTTGATAGTTTAGACAGAAGAATGCTTTGGAAGTTGCTGAGTCATTATGGAATCCCCATAAAGTTTATTAACCTGATAAAAACAATGTATGAAGGAACAAAATGTAGTGTGGTGCATGAAGGACAGCTTACATAAACATTTGAAATAAGAACAGGAGTAAGGCAAGGATGCCTTCTGACTCCATTTCTCTTTCTACTGGCCATAGATTGGATTATGAAAATAACTCAAATCAACAGAATTGGGATCCAGTGGTCACTGACCAAACAACTTGATGATTTAGACTTTGCTGATGACATAGCTCTCCTATCACACAGCCACCAACAGATGCAAGATAAAATGAGTATATTAGATGAGAGATCACAACAGCTAGGACTAAAGATTAATATAGATAAGACCAACATTATGAGAATTAATGCAGTTGGCAATAACCAAATAAAACTAGGAGAAATACCTCTACTAGACGTACAATCTTATATATATCTGGGCAGTAATATAGATAAAGAGGGAGGAACAGAAAACGATACCAAAATAAGGATATCAAAAGCAAGAGGAGCTTTCATTGCACTGGGAAACATATGGAAATCCAAAGAAATTAGGCTAAATACAAAAATACAAATTTTCAACTCCAATGTTAAGTCGGTTCTATTATATGGCTGTGAAACATGGAGAATAACAAAATTGACAATCACGAAGGTACAGACTTTCATTAATGGATGCTTGCGCAGAATAAAGGGATGGAAATGGCAGGACAAAGTCACAAACGTGGAATTATGGAAATGTACCGGTCAAATACCAGTGGATAAAGAAATACAGCGAAGACGATGGCGATGGATAGGACACACACTACGGAAACCAACTGAGAGTATTACACAACAGGCCCTTTTTTGGAATCCCCAGGGGAAAAGACAAAGAGGAAGACCAAGGAATTCTTGGAGAAGACAGATTGAAGCAGAGATGAAGATGATGGGGAAGACATGGAATGATCTTAAAAGAATTGCAAAAAACAGAACGACTTGGAAAGTGTTTGTTGAAGACCTATGCTCCACTGGGAGCTAAAAGGTAGAAGAAGAGGCTGTCGTGTCCTAAAAACTATCTTGGCGGTACCCCACCTGTCCTGGGTACATTTGTTTACCCAGATTGATAATTTGACTCCCGTCTCTCTAAATAGTGCGTATTGAGACTTATGGTTCTATGTTCTTTATTTTTTCCGAATAGATTTTGAACAATGTACATCACACTAATATCTCTGTGATGACTACCTTTGGTGCATAATTTTGTTACCCGTCTGAGACATCAAGTCATCGATAACGAGCAGTCTTCTCTTCTTACCACCTTCCAATTTATCGACGTCTGGTAGACCCTCGATAAATCTCACTGACCCCATAGTCTCGTATATCGGTTGCCATTCCGCATAACACCATATAACTTCCTCCGGTACGGGGACAACTAGCTCGTGAAGGTTCTGTATAAACTTTTGCACAAATACCGTTTTCCCACACCCGGTAGGACCGGCTATCAGAGCTGTGAAGGGATGATTCCATCGGGGATCCATCCTCACAAGTGCTACTAACTTTAGTGATAATACCACCGACAAAAATAACAGCGAGTGATTTTAGGTCAGCGCGCGAGGTTTCCCCTCTTCAACTAACACCTATTTTAAAATCCACAACCTATATAAACACTACAGGGGGAGGAGTTTCCTAGTCTCAGGCCGCATTACCTGAGACCGAATTGTTACACGTATCATATTTCCCCACACATCACCCTATTGGGTCAGTTCCAGAGGTCACTGAACATGTCGCAACATAACGTATTAGCACGCCTGATAACGTATTGCGTCAGCTACTATAAATAGACGGTCCTCGACCCGATAAGCGTAACGGGTATAAAAACCCCAGTCGATCAGTGTACACGCACACACATAACCAGCGTCTGTTGCCAGGTGGTTTGTGTTTGTTTTCTTTGAATATGGAGTCGTGTAGCTTGAATACGCCAATTTCGTTTGATGTTAGTGATCAACGCATATTTATGTCACGTGGAATTGAGACTGTAGTTCCATTGTCTAAAGATGGCGTTAAGGCAGTCTCGGTTTGTGTTTTTCGTAACAGACCATTGATAATTATAAGGACATATAGCGGTGATAGTTTTTTGAAGTTTCCTACCAGAACTGGGATAACACTATCGAGATAGGAATTTATCACGTTAGTTGAGATGCGAGAGGAAATTTTAACCGCTTATGCTAACCTCAACTACACACTGCCTGTTGTTAACCAGATCAACTACACGCCACCTCTCGTTAACCAGATCAACTACACGCCATCTCTCGTTAACCACCAGAACTACATACCATCTCTTGTTAACCCGAACCTCATCGACTACACGCCCCCTTTGTTAATCAAGGGAACCTCGCTCTTGTTAATCAGATGACAGATCCGGCAGCCAATATGAATGCCGCGGGTGTTTCAGCAGAGTCACCAATTACCTATTCCAGCTTTGATCAAGGTTTTGTCAAAATGGAGGGTGGTTGTGTTTTGAAGGCTAATGAAACTTCCTATGCACCCGTGTTTGATAGACATTTAACAAACAGTACCACCAAACAGGAGGGAGGAAACCCAGATGCTTAAAATTATCAACAACCGGACAGTAATATATATATTTTCAAATATGTGTTGTATATTTGTTGTATTAATAATAAAGCTGTGAAATATAGAACGAATTTTGTTTTGCTTTACCATGAATGTGAAAGAGAGAGAGAGAATTTCGCTGGTTGATACTTTGTGTGGCTTGATAATGATGATGATGCTAGGACATGAAGGGTTGATGATGCTGTTGAGGGTGGCACATGATGATAATGTTGATAGCGATAACACACACACACGACCATTCAAGGCCCATCGCCCCAAGTTTTATAACCGTTGTTGTCCCCGCCCGCGAGCTACCCCCGCGAGAGACGACCCCACAAGTTTAAGAACCGCTGTTGTCCGAGCTACCCCCGTGAGAGACGACCCCACAAGTTTTAGAACCGCTGTTGTCGCTGACCGCACGCACCACCGCACACCACGAGAGACGCGCCGATCACCGTCACGCACCACCGCACACCACGATATAAGCCGATTATCGGACTTTTGCACGGATTTTGTGCCAGTTTCGTGCGGTATCGGTGCAAAATCCATTGTCTTTGGTGCTGTTTCGGTGCATGTGCGTGCACTTTTGGAACAGGTAAACAGCCACCTATACTACTCACAGCCAAAAACGAGAAACTTAGTGGCCGTGTAAGAAGACTGATCAACCAACATAAAACTGAAACTGGAGTCGTCAGTCGCTGGACACTATGAGACTTACTGAGGAGGGGATCTGAGCACCTATGGACTTGTTCGGAGTGCAATGATGATGACCCGCTAATAACTCAATAGTGTACGCGTTAACTACAAGCAGTTTGAAAATGGCAGTACATAAAGCATGTTTTTGTTTTGGTTGTTTCGTTATTAGTTTTGTGTGTGTGTTTTTTGTTTGTTCCTGATGAAGGCCTATTGGGCCGAAACGTCGTTTAGTCTGTGTCGTCCACTTATCACGTAAAGCTTCTTACATACCATTTTTTTCTATTTTTTAATTTTTCCAGTACATAAGCGATGGCCTGGATCGAAACACAACCTTTTACTAATTTTCTAGATATAGTGACTAGATGAACATACTCAGGAAGATCGAAATTAAAAAAAAGGGTGGGGGGTGGGGGAGTAGATGTGTTCGAAGACGGTGGTTGGTGCTACGAAAGAAGTCAGGACTGACTGGTAAATGTTTCATTTTCGTCCCTGAACACTCAATCTTGAAAGGAAATGAACGAGCTGACTGGAACGGCGGGCGTACAATTTGCATGGCTAACCTTCTAAAGCACTGAGGGAGATAGGGCGAGCTAATGATTCAGTCAATGATCATGAATATACAACCAG
Source organism: Megaustenia siamemsis (assembly GCA_032433765.1). Lineage (NCBI taxonomy): Eukaryota > Metazoa > Mollusca > Gastropoda > Stylommatophora > Ariophantidae > Megaustenia > Megaustenia siamemsis. The sequence continues at coordinate 20,339,899 of JAVIAB010000102.1, forward strand.
ACTGTGAACAATACTTCTTTCCTTCCTCTTTTGCCTACACAATACACCAGGTCAAAACTAGAGACGCTAGGAAGGAGCGCTCTGCGGGAAGCTGCAGTAGAACAAATCAACACAGAACTGTAGTAATCAGTTTCCACATACTGTGTAGATCTGAGTACTTAAGGACGTATCCGACGTGCAATGAGGTTGATACGTCGACTAAACTTCCATTGTATGATGGAAGAAATCGGTGTATTTGTCTTCCTAGTATGGCGGACACACATGAACAAATTAACTAAAAGTATCAGTGACAAACAACTGCGTGCAGTAATAGAGAACGTTGATAACACTTTGTTTTCATAGGCCAAGGGAAAGCATTCAGTTAGCTTTTTGCACTTGATGATCACTATTATAGTCGAGCTCTTTTTCTTGTTTTTCTTGTAAAAAAAATTGATTGCATAGTATGTTCCTCATTATATAGAGCCAGTCTTAGCATATTGATGTGAATCACGCGAATAGCACAACGGACAAGAAAATCACTGGAGGCTGTAGAAATGTTTATAGAAGAATGTTGAGAATACCATGCTTTGCAGCTGTTTAATTTTGTCACTGATAGGCTCACCGTTTGCGTCTTTTAAGGGAGCAATATTAATGTTGTTATACATAGTTCGTGAATCGGCCAGTTTAGCCTCTTTTTGGATCGTAGAGCACGGACTTGACCAGCACTCGTTCACACATCTCCTTGATTCCTGTTGTACTTCTGCCCTTGCTTGTTTGAATTGGTCTTTTGTAGTACAGGCATGGGTCATTCTTTAAAGTGTTAAAAAAGTCTTGTTCTTCTTCTCTATAAGTGACATGAGTTTTCTTGAATTCAATCCATGGTGAAGTGTTTATCTTTACCAAAAGAAGAGATTGCATAGTCAAGGATGTGTAATTTTAGCCAGTTCCATGAATCATCTACATTGTCTAGGTCTTCTGCTTTCTCTATGCATTTCTGGAAGGCATTCGTTAACAGGACTTAGTTGTCGGGTAATCTTATTGCAGCGATGTTAATGTTCAATATGGATCGTTCTCTAGATTTGTATATCCTTTTGGTGGTTGACTTTACTTTACTTATGGCAAGTGCGTCATATCTATTATTCATAATCTTATCTGTATTTCATATCTATTCATAATATCTATTCAAATTAGTGAAGCATGTAATCTCAAATACAAATATTTGATTAATTTATACAAGTTTCCTTAGAGAAAACATCGTCATAGTCCTGCTTGTTTAGTTTTGTTTCCCGCAGCTGTTTCTAGGAGTGTGAGACTGTGGATAGAATTATATTTGAGAGTAAATGTTTTCTAGTTTTTAACATCAGTTGTTTGTTCCCGCATTTGTTCCGTACCCAGCCAAGTTACATTGGTGCTAGATGACAGTACTCAAGGTTTAACAGTCATAGGTACTCAGTTGACTTCAATAGATAATGAAGTATGTGTACTCTTGATGGTTGTATACGCATCTAAATAGTCTTTAAGATTAACATATGACGAACATACAATTAATTGAATATACAAGAAACAATATATAAAATGGTTTGACCACCTGATAAGACATAACTAATTTCGATGCAACGAATCATAAACAAATTCTACTAGAAAACTAGATCATCATCATCAAGTGCCACGCCTGCTGGCGTAGGTGCTCATGTCTCTCCGCAACTTTCGATCTCGACAGTTATTTATCATTTCTGTTCTTGACCTTCTGCCAAGCCATTCTCTTAAGATGTCTGGTATCTTTTCTCTTTGCTTCCCTCTATCTCTTCGTCCCTCAATTTTCCAAATTGTTACAATATATATACAAATATGGATAGACTGATGAAATATTGGAAAACATAGCAGCGGATACTGGCCAGCAGTAAAGCAAAAGATCGCTCAACTCGTATAGACTAATTACATTATATTTTTAATGGAATAATTCACAAATAAAATAAGTTTACACATTTTGCGACAGCACTTAGATGGACTTGTTTAAGAGAGAACGTTAATCCGCTATCCCTCTGACAGAAAAGAGAACTTCTACTTCTGCGATCATGGCTCATTCAGACTAGGACTCTCTTAATGAAGGCAGCTGTCTGTTTAAGTGATTCGGTTGCCCCGTATAGTTTAGTTTCTCTTCCAGGGAGGTGGGTGTGGGCCACATTCTTCTCAGGTCTGTGTACTGGGGGCAATCCTGTAGAACATGTTTTGTTGTCATGTTATCCAGGGTACAGTGGCATTGACTGGTAGTTCCTATTTTGAGTTTGGTGAACATCTGGTTTCTCATTTTGTTGTGGCCAGTGTGTAGGTGAAGTATGATGACTTGATCCCTCCTTGATAGTTGGAGGTATCCGTCCCTCTCACTCTCGTTATACTTTGGGTGTTCTTGTTTTCATTTTTCATGGTACTGGCCTTTGATGATGGATTTGGCTTCATCGTAGCTGACCAGATGGTTCTCTTGTGGTAATCTCCCTCTCTCTTTAGCTAATTTGTCTGCGCGTTCGTTTCCGTGTATATTATAGTGTGATGGTATCCACTGAAAGACCACTCTGTGGAAGTTATTGCATAGTTGGTCTGGGGTTGTTCTCAAGTCATCTAGCTCATTGTTCCTGGTGGTTTTTAGAGCTGTTAGGACTGACATTGTATAAGTCAGTTTCACCAATTTCTTGTGCACGTTATTTTTGTGTTGGATAGCCAGTTTTGCAGCGTCTTTGAGGGCTTCAGTTTCTGCTTTATAATTGTTTGAGAATTTCCCTGAAGCTATTGACTTGGTGATCTCTTCCTGGTTATGCAGCCTCAAGAACACACCTCCACCTTCATTTCTGATGGTGTTTGTAGCAGAGCCATCTGTTTATATGTGTGACCAGGAGTCCTGTGGGTAGTTGTCGTTTATGTGTTTTTCTGCAATGTGCTTTCTCTCTGTATCTGTTTGGGTGATTTTTTTTAATGATTCATATTATGTCTTCCTTAAGTTTGGTATTTTATGTTTCCGATGAGGAATCATATCAGATGGGCTTATGGGTTTCGGCATTGTTTGGGACAGTACTGGGTCACTAGTTGCCAGTTCTTTGGAGATTGCGACGAAGTTGCTCCTCTTTAGTCTTCCTTTTCCGAAACCAGTAATTCTTTGGTGCATAGGGTGGGTAGGGAGCCTTTTATATTTCTCCGCTTGTTGCATTACTTTTATTGTCCGTCTGTCTTCTAAGGGTTGTATGCCCTCCACAGTAGGCTCACCTTGTTGTGGTTGGAGGGCTTGTGCGCCACCGGGATCCAAGGAGCTATGCCAGCGGGTGCTTAGCTCCTGGCAGGGTCACCCAAGCTGGACAGGTCCTTGGTGAGAGGCCAGATAAAGGAGCCAGGAGTAGATGGATCTCTTCAAGTGAAGACGTAGAACCCACCGACGAGTGGTACACTCTCTGGTCTGAACTAATCCACCCCCACTTCATGGGTTAAATGCTTCTCTGTCTTTTCTCCTCTTTCTGTCCTCTATCAAACAGGCAGGCGGTGCACCAGAGCTCCGAAGACCAGACCACTTATGAGAGAGAAAACTACACAAAGCTCGGGCAGATGGTGCTCGTAAACCCGGGAGGGTCGACCATCTAAGGGCAGAATACCCCATACAGAAAAGACAATCTGCTGCCTTGCAGGAAGATTGGGGACAAATAAAGGCTAAGGAAAGCAAACCGAATAAAATGCTGGCAGAAATTGGATGCACTGGGCCATTGGCGCAGAACATAGTGCAACGTTCTAACATGCACTCAGAGAGAGTGGAAACGAGAAATAAAAGCATCAGAACTTAGCAAATAAAAGTTCGGATACGAATGATGAAATTTAATCATTTCGGAGAATAAAGTATATTAGAAAGAAACTAGCAGAAATAATTTTCAGGCATGGATAAATAGAGTGTGTGTGTGTGTGTGTGTGTGTGTGTGGGGGGGGGGGGTTCTATCTCCGTTCCTTGAATAAGGTAAGTAAAGTCAAAGTAAAGAGCCCCATCACGCAAAGTGGCGTATAGGGAATATAGTGTTATAAAAAAACCATACAATTTATAGTGACCATACATTTTACAGACCTTCAGAACATGATTTTTGGGGTAATGTGATCGGTATTACGCCCGCGCCGCTTTACTTTCCCAGAAAAATCCGGTACCCATTTAAGGCTGGGTGAACCCGGAAGCCGTTGGTTGGGATCGAACCCTACCTCTTGTCCTTTGTAGTTCAGTTCAAAACCACTGAGCTATCGCGGCTCCCCTTGAATAATGTGTAAGGGGAATATTGTGCTACTGGCAATATTTTTAACAATGACCAACGGAAAATTTCATGGGCGATGTGGTTGGTATCTTGTCAGGTCACCCTACTTTCCCAGGAAATTTTGGCACCCATTTTAGGCTGGGTGAACCTAGGAGCCACCGACCAAGATTAAACATGACCTCTTGTCTTTACAAGTTTAATTCACTAACCACTGAGCCACCGCGACTACCAGACAGAAATAGACGGAGAATTCGTCAAATGTGGGTACAGAGAGACACGTTGAACACAGAAAAAACTTAAGTGGACAATCAGTTTGACCCAGTAGTACTAAGCGGAAAATTCACAATTGGCGAATGTTACTGCAGAGTGAGTCAAACAAGTATGAACGACAATATGCAAAGACTATATATGAGTGTGCACAACCGGCGTGCTATATAGCATAGTCCCCATGTCCTGAAGAGGGCCCCCAGGGCAGGATCTTTTGCGGGTTCCCCAACTTTTCGTTAAAGTTAAAGACAGCGTAATGCTCTACTTGCAGAACTTAAAATAAAATAAATAGGTTTCAGTGATGATACAAAATATATTTATATTTATTTAAAGAATAAAACTATTTGAATTTACATAATAAAAACGTGGCCTTTGCTTACTACAGAAAATCTCTGGTAACCATAATGGCTGGGTGGACCCCAAAAACCTGCGTTGGAACATTTTTTGCCTCAATTGGCATTTGATTACCGAACCTTCAGGTCGGTAGACAAGTGCACTTTCCACAACATTACCGGGATCTGCCACGTAGTAATACTTAAGTACACAATGTATGTGGCTACAACATTCTTATTACTTTCATGCGTGTGCAAACGTGTTTGTGTACCGTGTGTTCTAGTGACACACCCTGTTTGATTACTCAGCTGGCAAGCAATACGTAACAGTTACATCGTAAATTTGTAATTTTCTCGCTTTTTAAATACTCAGATTTGTAATGTTAGGTATAATATCAACGCGTTACATTTTGTGCTATTATTGTTGGTCTCCGTGGTCTAGCCAAAAATCCACTTGTAGTATGCATTTATAACTGTTCACACTACATTTAAGAAATACATCTAGAAATGACCAGCCTGTAGGTACGTCCTAAAGGCACACATTTTCTCCTCACCTACAATTTCGCTATAAGCAGTAAAGAAGACCCTGTGATTGTTCCACGTGTGCCAACAGCTGACGGCTTGATGGTGGTAACACGTTGTGCTCATTCGATCATCGCGGGTCCGGCAGGCCTACCGTGTGTGTGTATCAACATGTCTGTGTGTTAGGATTTTCGTGACAGAATTTGCAAACTTCATTATCATAAAACTAAGGACAGAAACTTTCTTCTATAATCTCTGTCAACTATGGTAAGTGGATGAAAACTTCATGTTGTCTTTCGAGAAGTCTAGTCAAACAACTCGTGAAATGCCCGTGTTGAGGCAGGGACAGTGTATTACTTGATGGAAAGCGGTTAGTTAGTTAGTTACTTTGAAAAAAAATAATGTATTTGTTTTATTTGTTAACAATGATAATAAATAGTGAAAGAAAAATATTTGATGACATCGTGGACACTACCATCCTCATTTTTAATGCTTCACTTTGATTTAAAGTTAAAGATTGGTAGGTCTACATATATATTTTCATCACAATGAAACACATAAACATAGCTTCGCAAGATAAATTCCAAAATGAATTATACCCTGTTTAGTGTTAACATCTAGTGGCAGTGGCAACAATTTATCTTTTACTATCTAGGACTGAGCCCCGTGTTTGAAAAATATAAATAACTCAATAAAATTTTCATATTCTTCTGAATTAATTACATTCTGTGAGCAATAGTGGTAAGTATAGTTAGGAAAACCACTCGTCGGTCTATATAACTATCCAGGTTCTAGAACAACTCGAGGCACCCGAGATTTGTAAAAATGGCTCATGTAGTTCACCCATTATCATCATCATCATCATCATCATCATCGTCATCATCATCATTATCATTATCATCATGTGCTATACTGGTTGGCGTAGGCGATTATGTCCCTACACAATCTTCTATCAACCGTGCACAGTATCAATTCTGTTGTTGACTTTTTTCCATGCAATGACACCCCGCTATCTAGTATTGTCTCTCTTTGTCGTCCACGATCTCGCTTTCCCTGTATTTTGTCAGTTGTAACCAAGTATTTCAACTTTCCTCTTCTGATGATGTGCCCGAAAAATGTTGGTTGTTTCTTTCTGATGTTTTTTTAGGAGCTCCCTTTTTGTGTTGGCCTCTTTGAGAATGTCCTCTTTGGTCTTTTCAGCTGTCCAGGAAACTTTCAACAGGTACACCCAGAACCAGGTGAAATGGTAGCCAGAGTTCAGGCCAGAGGTTCCCACACATTTTGGCCACCGCCCCCTTTTAACAAAAAAAATTTCTCACGGCTCATTCCTCATTTCCTGTCATTCAATCAATTCTTCATGTAACAACATTCAGGATCGGATCGAGATCTGGTATAATGAAATCTTCATTATAGATTCAGCCATGAGAGTTTTCAGTGTATGTACTTGAAAAATTATGCTAACCCCAATCTGATATATGATCGTAAGAATGTATTCAAATCGTTGATTAAGTCCGAATTAAGAGCTGACAATTGTAAGCATGCCTTCGTCAAGTTTTTCCATTGTTGATAAATTTGGAAACTGGCTGAATTTCTCTCGTCCTAAATTACGTTTGAATAGAAGGTTTCAACTCCAACATCAACGAGCTACTATTCGCAGATGACCAATGCCTAATATATGATGATGAAAACCGGCTACAACAGCATATAATATCTCTAGATAAAAGCTGCACAAACTACAGTATGAAAATTAACCCAGCAAAAACAGAGGCTATGAGAATAAGCAAATTAAGACACCCATTAAACATTAAGATCAAATATAAAGAAATAAAACAAGTAGAGGAATTCTACTTGTTTTATTTCTTTATCTTTGATCTTAACAAAATACAACAAGTACAGGAATTCAAGCAGCAGGAAACGGATGTATTGCAAACAAAGAAGGAAGAATGCTAACAGACAACAAAGATATAATCGAAAGATGGCAGGAATACGTAACAGAATTATTTCATGATGAAAAGGACAAAAAACCATTCATTATATGTACATCCAGCTATAAAATCCTGAAATCTGAAGTAAAAAAAAGCTATAAAAACAATGAAAAAGGGAAAAGCAGCAGGACCTGACAATATACAGATAGAGATGATACAGGCACTATAGAAGATTTGGCATTGAAGTGATCACAGACATATGCAATGACATATACCGCACAGGATACATACCAAATGAACTAAAAACATCAGCTTTTATAGCATTGCCTAAAAAGAATGGTGCAGTTGAATGCAGCGATTTTAGAACAACAAGCCTAATGAGCCAGGTAACCAAAATTTTACTACAAGTTATACAAGGAAGGATTCAGAATAAAATTAATAATGAACTAGATGAGCAGCAATTCGGATTCAAGAAAAACAGTGGGACAAAAGAAGCCATATTCAGCATGAGGACATTGATTGAAAAGTACATAGAAGTAAACAAACCAATATATGCCTGCTTCATAGACTACACCAAAGCATTTGATAGAATACACCATGAGCAATTTATAGACTGCCTAAAAGATATAAATCTGGATGACACAGACATACGACTGATATGAAATTTGTATTGGGAGCAAACAGCAATAATAAAATATAACAAGGAGAACTCTACACCCATAGATATAAAAAGAGAAGAAAGACAAGGATGCATCCTATCACCAAGCTTGTTCAATCTATACACTGAGTAAATCTTTAAAAACATCATAGAGATGCCAGGCCTTAAAATTAATGGGAAGATAATCAATAACCTAAGATGTGCTGATGATACTGTACTACTAGCAGGAAATCCTAAAGATCTATAACAATTATTTAATGTAATAATCATGACAAACAAAAAATATGGACTAGATATGAATATCAAAAAGACTAAAACTATGATCATAAACAAAGAAAATTCTCAAGACCTACAATTAAATATCAAAATTGAAGGAATACATCTGGAGACAGTCCAGAGCTACAACTACCTGTGACATACTATAACCAGTGATGGAAAATGTACAACTGAAATAAATAAAAGAATAGGAATGGCAAAAAGTAATTTCAATGCCATTAAAAATATACTAACAACAATACAAATATCAACAGGGCTGAAACTAAGAATAGCAAAATATTACATCTTCTCAATATTCCTGTATGGTGCAGAAACATGGACATTAGACCAGAAAACAGAACAGAAAATTGAGGCCTTTGAAATGTGGATCTATAGAAGAATAGGTAGAATTGGATGGAAAGAAAAGAAAACAAACGAGGAAGTTTTAAAACAGCTAAAATGAAGAAAGAACTACTAAACACAATTAGAGCAAGACAAATGAAATTTTTTGGTCATGTTAAAAGACACAACAGTCTAATAAAAGTAATATTAGAAGGGAAAATACAAGGTAAAAGAGGCAGAGGCAGACCAAGACTAACATGGACGAGTAATATCAAAAGATGGACAAGTCAGCCTATGGCAGTCTGCACCATCAAAGCAAGAGACAGAGTAGAATGGCGCTCCATGGTAGCCAACCTTCGATGCGGAGAGGGCACTCAATGATGATGATGATGATGAGAGGAATTCAAATATTTGGGCACAATGCTCACAGAAGATGGAAAACTAGACAGAGAAAGAAATTGACAAGAGAATACAAAAAGCAAATGCTGTCACATACCAGCTTTCACCATTGCTAAGACATCCAAACATTTCTATGCCAGCTAAACAACAAATGATAAATAGCATTTTCATATCAACTTTGTGCTATGAAAATCAAACATTGGACCCTTTCTAAATCACAAATAAGAAAGATCAATACATGTGAGATACGATGCTTGAGAAAAGTAACAAACAACACAAGAAGAGATAGAATACCAAATGAAACCATAAGAAAAATGGTAGGAACAAAACCCTGCCCAGAATATATAGAACAACAACTTAAATGGTTTGGCCACTTGGTCAGAATGAATCCGCACCAATCACCGTCAAGGGCATTCTTCTTGAGAATGCATGGAAAAAGACCAAGAGGAAGACCCAGAAAAAGATGGATAGATGCAGTGACAGAGACATGTAACAACAAAGGAAAATCCCTAATTCAGACAGTTCGAGCAGCTCAAGAACGACAAATGGTATAAACCACGACACCTTTTAGGTATCAGTGAAAAGAGAAAAGAAGAAGAAGACAGAAGGTTTGCTTTACAAACGTGAAAATAAGCGTTATTTTTTAAAAAAATTTTAAATATTAAATTGTGCTCACTAACTTTGGATTTGTTTAATGAAATTTGTCCGCCAAATAAGCTGTCAGTTTTGGAATCAATCAAGTTTGCTTAATGTGGGTCAATATGGCGGATAGCGGAAGGAACCATTGAGGCTCAGTTTTCTTATATTCCAAGTCCGGTTTGCTGCTGGAGTTACTGAGTTTTGTATTCTGTGCACAATGTGAGCTGTGTTTTAAATCCGGATCGTGTTTCGATATTCCGATTGCTTACGATGAATGATGATATTGTATGACGAAGGACAGTTCAGATGTGTTCATTTTCTGTATCGCTTGGCCTTATGTCTTTTTGCGTGTGCTGTAGCTGCTATGATGGGGAATGCAGCTGCCTTTCTTTGTTTGGATCCTTCAATGAGATGAGTTTTAATTCGGATGATTCCACTGGCACGGGCAGTTGAGCAAATATGAATCTTAATTCGTTTGCGGTGATACCGGGACCTTCGACTAACGGCCTTCGGTTTGTTCGTTAAGCAACATCTTCACATTCTAGGAGCTCTATAATTGAATCAAAGAGTTTATAAAACCGATCCAAACAGGCACCTCTTGATAGTCAAAGAACTTTTGTATGCAGCAGCAAACGATCGAATTCTTTCTCATTGTCCATACAAAGTTGTCCACAAAATGTTCCCTTTAATGAATTGCTTCTGATTTTGTTGATTGCATTGATGACAAAAAATAAAGATCTCTGTAAACATGAACTGTAATTGTTGGCAACTAAATGGTTATGGAAGGCCCCGTTATCACTGCAAACGAATTAAAATCAATAACTGCTCAACCGCCCGTGCCAGTGGAATCATCTGAATTACTAACTCATCCCAAACAAAGCAATGTAGCTGTAGTCCCCATCGTAGCAGTCTCAGCACACGCCAAAAGACATAAGTCGAAACCGCACAGAAAGTGAACACAGCCATCTGTTCCCTGTCATACGATATCATCGTTCATCGTAAACAATTGGAATATCGAAACACGATCAAAACGGATGAAACACACAGCTCACAGTGTGCAGAGAGCACTTAACTCAGTAGCTCCTGCAACAAGCCGGACTTGGAATATGAGAGAACTGCAACAAGGAACACTTTTCATACATAGTCTTCAATGGTTCCTGCCGCCTATCCACCATAATGACTGGAAGTTCACGTCCTGCTAAAAATGATGATCGTCATACTTTTTCAAAATGTATAGCGCTTGATGACGCACCTCACAGCACCAGAGCTGAAAGTTGTCAGTGACCCACAGCTGATCGCTTGCGCCAGGATCGGTGAACCAGAACCATCCAAACCCTGCTCCACCTCTCCGTGGTGCCTCCGTGGTGACAGACTAACTTGTCTAGTCTGGCCAATCGAGTAAGGATCGAAGAGGGAAGACAACCTGGTTCTAAAAAATATCGCGCTGAAGGCGGATGTGTTGGGCCTAAAGGCGCAAATATCACAATTATACCGCAAGCCACAACACAACGCATACACGCCCACTTAACGTTTAAGGACGGATGATGAAGAGGTGTACTCTTTTAGTCATCGAACGCAGCAAGAAAGCAAGCAGTCTACCCTAGATCTCACAGTAGCTCTCTTGAATTTAGACAACATCTTTCCCGACTAACATGAAACTCCGAGAGTCACCACGGTGCTGGAAAGTCATGAACAAAGATCCATCATTTCGCCTTTCATCATTAGAGTATGGCCAGTCTAGGGATATACAATGAGCCATTATGGTGGCGTAGTACACACAACAACGGCTGCGCGCATAGATTCCCGATAACTCTAGTGAATGCAGCCTACAACGAACGAAACATGGTGCAAATTCCCTAAAGTGAAAACTTCGGTTGACTTGGCGGAACAGTCCACATTAATGAGTTGTAACATGTAAATAATTTGCGTCAAACAATTCCGACGACGACCATTGAACAGCACTCAATGTGTTGACGTAAACCACATATCAACTCTAGACGGTGGAAGGTCGCATCATTCACAACACTTGACTTGTCAAAAAGGAATATTGCCGTGTGTACGACTCCGCTTCATTGGCGCAGATTTGTTAAGTAGAAAATCATTTTGACTTTAACGCAGAAAATTGCATTGGAGAGCCGAAATTAATCAGTCCCCAAATGCAATTTCTGCAGCGATCGAGAGAACATGAACTGCGTTCCACCATCTTGGAAACGGAAGTCCTGGCAACTAAATGCTGACAGTGAATAACCCGGTGCACAGTGAATACCTCTGGAAGTGCTTTTTTAATATGCAAGAAAAAAACCCATGTAATACCCTACCATTACTGAAGCACCATTATCAAAGAGTGCCGTCTCCGCATCGAATGTTGGCTACCATGGAGCGCCATCCTATTCTCTCTCTTGCTTTTATAGTAGTTACAGGCTGACTTGTCCATCTTTTAACGTTTCTCGTCCATGTTATTCTTGGTCTGCCTCTGCTTTACTTGTATTTTCGCTTCGAAGATTACTTTTAGTAGGCTGTTGTGTCTTTTAACATGTCCCAAAAATCTCATTTTGTCTTGTTTTAATTGTGTTCAGTAGTTCTCTTTTCAATTTTAGTTGATTTAAGACTTCATCGTTTGTTTTCTTTCCACCCAATTCTACCTATTCTTCTATAAATGTACACTTCAAAGGCTTCAATTTTCTGTTTTGTTTTCTCGCTTAATGTTCGTGATACTGCACCATACAGGAATGTTGAGAAGATATAACATTTTGCTAATCTTAGTTATAGCGCTGGTATTATTTATTTTGATGTTAATATATTTCCCAGGTTATTAAAATTAGTTTTTGCCATTCCTATTCTTTTGTTTATTTGAGTTTTACATTTTCAGTCACTGGTTATAGTTTGTTCAAAGTAGTTGTAGCTCTGAACTTTGTTATATTTTATTGTTGCTGTTTGTTTACAGTATAAAATGCATATTAGTCGTATGTCTGTGTCATCTAGATGTATATCTTTTAGGCTTTCTATAAGTTGTTTATGGTGTATTCTATCAAAATCTTTTGTGTAGTCTATAAAGAAGGCATATATTGGTTTGTTTACTTTTGTGTACTTTTCGATTGCATATTTCATTATCTATTTTTCTTTATTGGGCAGTGTTCTTCGCTTGTCTTCTTTCTTCCATTTTTTTCCAGGATGGCATCTATCATCAAGTTTTGGTTTTTGTTCTTTTGTTTTTTGGGTAAGATGTCGCAAGTTTCATGTATGCACCATTTGTAATGAAAAAAAGATCAATATGTTACACATGGGGGTTTCTTTTCCTTTGAGAATCACTTCCAAAACATGAAATATCGAGTTTTCTTTAGTATCAATTAGCACATTTTTAGCAAAAAATCGTTCTTGGTCAATTGTTTCTTCTTGTATGAATTACACGTGTGCTTAAAGTAAGGCTTCAATTGTTGACGAGGTCGACTCATCAAACTGTACAGAGAACCGGAATGTTTTTAAATACTCACATAATGAATATTCAATATGTTGAGGATTTCATCAATTCTGCTTTGAACTGTGTTATTGCTGAAAGAAAGTTTCTTAGTACTATCAGAGGATGGCCTGTGTGACCTCACTTATAGCCGGTATAGTTAGTTCTTCACCAATAGTATGCGGTTTTCCAGATTTAGTAATCACAGAAATGTAGTAAGAAGCCCGCACCTCATCGTCATCTTGTTTGAATGCCACTGAAAGGTGTTTTTTCAATGTCAAGCTGTCTTATTTTCTATTAGTGCCTGAAAACATTATCAATCTTTAGTTTTCTCATCAGAATGAACTTTTGACAAACGCTCTTGTAGTTTTGAAGGCTTCATAACCTCTTTTACAAAACTGTTTGGCAAATCAGAAACACTGGCAATGTAATATTCGTAGACGATTCAATAAAGCCATAATTCAAATATTCATCACTGTATTGCATACATTTTCTTTTAGATTCAACCATGATATTTTCTGCGAAAATAGTAAAATTATGTTTTAATTCATCAATATGAGGTGTACAGTTGTTGTTGTCTGTTGCAATAATTCGCTTTGTATTGGTTCTATTGGTTATGGAAGGCCTCAGTATCACTGCAAACGAATTAAAATCCATAATCGCTCAACCGCCCGTGCCAGTGGAATCATCCGAATTACTAACTCATCTCCCAAACAAAGAAATCTAACTGTAGTCCCCATCGTAGCAGTCTCAGCACACGCCAAAAGACATAAGGCGAAACCGAGCAGAAATTGAACGCAGCCAACTGTTCCCTGTCATACGATATCATCATTCATCGTAAACAATTGGAATATCGAAACATGATCAAAACGGATAAGACACACAGCTCAAGGTGTGCACAGAGCACTTAACTCAGTAGCTCTTGCAACAAGCCGGACTTAGAATATGAGGAAACTGTAACAAGGAGCACTTTTCAGACACAGCCTTCAATGGTTCCTGCCGCCTATCCACCATATACCGGAAGTTCACGTCCTCCCGAAAATGATGATCGCTTTGTATATAAGCCGTAAAGATAAAGATGTCGAATATGACTTAATAATTGTAAATACATATTGCACTCAACTGCTTGTCATACAATTCAGACACAATCTAAATTATATTTCATACATGCCGCCTTTCTAGATCATGGTATTGTAAACCAGTCGACAACACGTGTTTGTTAGTCGGAGAAGGCGTGCGGTATAATTGTCAAATTATTGAATGTTTTGGCCGATAATTTGTAAGAAAATAAACATTGTTTTTCCTAAGCTTCTTCATTGTTTCATAATGAACGCAACAATTTTACCAAACTTGAAAGTCAACGAGACAGGTCCGGCCGCAAGCTTGTCAGATAGACAAACGGTTCACCGTGGTTGCAACGGGCACAGCGCCCTAAAATAGGTGGGGATGATAATACATGTACCATCGTCTATTACTTTTTTCTGAAAATTCGATTACTGCAGGATCGCATTGATTTAAATCATGTCTCATATCTTTACGTGTGTATGTGTTTAGTCATATCTAATATCTTAGTGTGTATCCGTGTTAGTCATGTGTCATATCTTTGTGTGTGTATGTGTTTAGTCATATCTCATATCTTAGTGTGTATCCCTGTTAGTCATGTGTCATATCTTTGTGTGTGCATGTTTGGGTTAGATATCTCATATCTTTGTGTGCATGTCTGTGTATGTCACATCTCATATCCTTGTGTGTGCATAGCTATGTTAGTCACATCTCATATCTTTGTGTGTGCATGTCTATGTTGATCATATCTCATATCTTTGTGTGCATGTCTATGTTAGGCATGTGTCATATCTTTGTGTGTGCATGTCTATGTCAGTCATATCTCATATCTTTATGTGCATGTTTATGTTAGCCATGTGTCATATATCTTGATGTGTGTCAGTGTTAGTCATGCCTCGTATCGCTGTGTGCATGTCTGTGTTGGTCACATCTCCTATCTTTGTGTGTGCATGTCTGTGTTAGTCACCTCTAGTGACTCGGGCAAATGGTGCTCGTAAACCTGGGAGGGCCGACCATCTAAGGGCAGAATCCCCCTACAGAAAAGATCATCTGCTGCCTTGCAGGAAGATTGGGGACAATCAAAGGCTAAGGAATGCAAACCTGAATAAAATGCTGGCTGAAATCGAATGCACTGGGCCACTGGCGCAGAACACATTGCAACGTTTTAACGGGTGTTCAATCAGAGTGGATCTGGCAGACTGTAATTGTGATGTTCTGCCTGTGGGGGCGATCAACACACTTAACCTGACAGCTGACTTCATGTGAAAGTCTGGAATCCTACTCTGATTGAGAGTCCTGATCGCAGAGAGAGCGAGAGAGAGAGAGAGAGAGAGAGAGAGAGAGAGATTTACATCACAACAAATCGAGTACTCTGATTTTATTTGTCTATCGGACACACGACTAATCTCTTCTCATCAACACAGCAGCGGTTTTTTTTTTAAATGCTTTTTTTTTTTCAATATGCTTTCACTGCCCCCTTATTTGTAGCCTACATGTATTTACCACACCCATTTGCACCCGAAGCTGCTACCGCCTCCCCTCTGGGGGCGGTAGCGTCCACATTGGGAAATGCTGACTCAGGCACTGGAGAAATCAAGTAATGTCACTTTTGCTGCAGAGTTCTTGCTGAAAGTGACATCAGTCGGCAGTTTCTGGTCAACTAACGGTGGGCGACATAGCACTTTATCGTGACACTGATTTCTACTGCATGCTTCAATCACATTCATTTGGAAGGCGCGCCTCCCAGCACTAGAGCTGGAAGTTGTCAGCGACCCACAGCTGATGGCTTGCGCCAGGATCAGTGAACCAAAACCATCCAGACCCTGCTCCACCTCTCCGTGGTGCCTCCAGTAACAGACTAACCTGTCTAGTATGGCCAAGCGTGCAGGGATCGAAGAGGGAAGACAACCCGGTACTCAAAAATGTCGTGCTGAAGTCGGATGTGTTGGGCCGAAAGGCGCAAATATAACAGTTATACTGCAAACCGCAACACAACGCAGACACGTCCACTACGTCCTTGTAAGGGCGGATAATGAAGAGGAATATTATAGTCTACCACGATGAATGCAACCAACCATTTCAAGTTTTGTCTTTTAATAGGTTCTGCACTTGTTCATATTAGGTTTACTGTATGTTAATTAGTTTAATTATTTATTGTTCATGTTTTGCTCATGTGGCTGCCGGGAACGGTGAGCGGAGAGCGAGAAAAGAATAGAGTTGTCTGCAACGCATGTGGTAAGAGACGACTAAGGAGATTTTGAATCGTCGAACGTGCATGGAACGACCTTATCAACGAAATTTACCGATTCATTTTGGGAAATGCTGTGACAAGTAATGGAGCGGATATGTGGAATTCCTGACATCAATGAAACTGGTTCTATTGATATAATATAATAGGTTGTCAGAGCTGATATCATAGCACTCCAGAAAAAATTCAGAAGTGCGCAATAGTCTTCAATAGATAACAACGTGTGTACACTGATGGTTCAAGTAGCTCGCTAGTGTACAGACACTTAGATTTAACTTATAGGTTGCCGTTCCTACTTGCTCTTAAAACTATCGTCGTTGAGAGCCGTGCCGATCTTATAATATTTGAGAGCCTGCAAAACGTCGTTATTAGGCGCGTCTATCAACACCGGCCCACCAAAGGCCAATCAACTCAAATACCTGCCTGCCTGTCAAATCACATTGTAATCACCTCAACGGATTCCCTTGTCTGTTGTTCAATTGCGCAGAATACCCTTCTATTTGTCAATAATATTTCTTTGTAACAATGGATACCTTTTTTAATTTATATCTCCATCAATGTGATGCATATATCTTTTTAAATTCTTTTGATTACAGCCTTTCATGGAACTAATTTTACATCTCGGCTATTAGCATTGTTCCCTTGTTGTATTTGAATTTATTGGTCTGTTTTGATACTTCTCATCTTGCATTTTATGGGTGACAATAATTACTTCTGTCTTTTTTAAAATGTGTGCCTTTATTTCTGCATTCAGTCTTAACAATTAAGATTGCATCATCAGCATACTTAAGATTGGCAGTGCACTGACGGTGTGTGAGGTGCAATCATTTACAGACACCTATTGTCTGGACGGGTATTCTTGGTCGTTTTGTGCAGTGTGAAGTGGGTGTAGGAAAAGCTGCGACGTCATCATCGGTACGTGTCACGGCAACTGTTCACATGGGATCTATGGACACGACTGCTCCAGGTCTTGTCTCAATGTCTGTCCTTTATGTGGGAAAATATCCGGAATATGCCTACAATGTAAACATCCTGGCTATACCTGTAATGACACTTGTCCGGATGGTAATTTTGGACTATAGTGCGAACAGACGTGTTCTGATGGCTGTGACATCATATGTAACCCGAAAAGTGCAGACTGTACGTGCAAAGAAACGTACTACGAGTCAGACTGCACTCTTAAATGTTCGGACAATTGTTTCAACGACACCTGTGAACAGTCAACCGGGAACAGTGCATGCAAGGGAACGTTCTACGGGTCAGACTGCACTCTCAAATCTCCGGACAACAGTTTGAACAAAACCTGTGAACTATTAATCTAGGCCTGCGTCTTGTATGTCGATGATCATCCCCATGTTAAGAAGAGTCTGCCGACTACAACAAACCCAAGCATATGGCTACCTCAATGTGTTCCTGTGCTAGACTTGGTTCATTTCTTGGTGCTTTTCCGTGAGGCCATGGCTCATATCTTAATGTGTTTCTGTGCTAGCCATGGCTCCTATCTTGGTGTGTTTCTGTGCTAGCCATGGTTCATATCTTAGCTTGTGTGTGTGTGTGTGTGCTGCCATGGCTCATATCTTGTTGTGTGTCATGTTAGTCATATCTCATATCTTGGTGTGTCCGTGTCAATCATGTCTCATATCTTTATGTACGTCTGAGTTTAGTAATATCTCATATCTTAGTGTGTATCTGTGTTAGTCATGTGTCGTATCTTTGTGTGTGCATGTCTGGGTTAGTGATATCTCACATCTTTTTGTGCATGATTATGTTAGTCACATCTCATATTCTTGTGTGTGCATGGCTATGTTAGTCATGTCTCATATCTTTGTGTGCATGTTTATGTTAGTCATGTGTCATATATCTTGATGTGTGTCGGTGTTAGTCATGTCTCATATCGCTGTGTGCATGTCCGTGTTAGTCACATCTCATATCTTTGTGTGTGCATGTCTGTGTTAGTCACCTCTGGTGACTCGGGCGGATGGTGCTCGTAAACTTGGGAGGGCCAACCATCTAAGGGCAGAATCCCCCTACAGAAAAGACAGTCTGCTGCCTTGCAGGAAGATTGGGGACAATCAAAGGCTAAGGAATGCAAACCTGAATAAAATGCTTGCTGAAATCGGATGCACTGGGCCACTGGCGCAGAACACAGTGCAATGTTTTAACGGGTGTTCAATCAGAGTGGATCTGGCAGACTCTAATTGTGATATTCGGACTGTGGGAGCGATCAACACACTTAACATGACAGCTGACTTCATGTGAGAGTCTGGAATCCTACTCTGATTGAGTCCTGATCGCAGAGAGAGAGAGAGAGAGAGAGAGAGAGAGATTGTTTATATTATGACTACCAACTGATATTCCGGGTGTTTCCATTGTATTCCATTATAAACATTAAATAAATCTCGTGATAGTTCATAATCCTGCCTAACATCTTGTTATACATGTTGATGATGAGTATATGAGTGATTGTCATATATTATGACTGCTGTTTTTTTTTTCAACACATTTTCTTTATTATATCAGATCTTTGCTGTAGCCATTTGCACTTTCTAAATATTATTATTTCTTAATGTTTTACTTTATGAAATGCCTTGGCGTAAAACATACTTACATATATATTTTTGCTTCTATATCGTTACTATACTTGTAAAAAACACGAGAAATTTTGTGTTCCATTTCCGTTCATTCATAGGTGGAGACGTGGAACGATAACATTTATCATGAGTCTTAAAATGAAATTCTGCAGTTTACAAAACATCGCAATATAAATGTATGACTATTTTTGCAAAGAGGCTAAACGATGAAGATTATTTCATTCTTTAGAAAACCCTGAGAATAGGACAAGACACATTTTGGATTTATCTAAACGGTCATTTAATCGCTGGATTCAAGCACGTGACCGTCAATGTTCCAAATATACAAAATCACAAGGAAGAGCAAAAATGTTGGATAATTTCGACAGTGAACTTATTAGAAGTGAAATTCGCAAAATGTTGGGTATGAATGAAACTGTTACAATAAGAAAATTAAAAATTTCGCTGAAAAAGAACAACAGTATTGAAATATCAAAGTCTACATTATGGAGGAATGTGAGAGCTGCAGGATTTACATTCAGAAAGTATTCCAATGGACGAAACATCATCTGTGAGAAGCCACATATAGTAGTCATGAGCAGCAAGTACTTATGTGAAGTGAAAGAGGTGCGCAAGCAAGGTTATGATATTGTGTACTTGGATGAAACATGGATCAATGCTCACCACACTAACCAAAGGGAATGGCAGTCATCAGATGGAAAGATTAAGAGATTAATACCTAGCAGCAAAGGACAGCGCTTGATGATTGCTCATGCAGGTAGTCGACAACATGGACTAATACAGAATGCAGAGCTCATTTTTCTTTCAAAAGAAATAGACAATTGGGATTGTCACTCTGAGATGAATGGTCACATATTTAGACATTGGATTGAAAATTCTGTTCTCCCATCACTAGATCGACCATCTTGCCTAATAATGGACAATGCAGCGTACCACAACATTGTTGCACTTGAAGATAAAGTCCCGACGTCATCCAGTACAAAAGATGCTATTAAGATATGGCTCACAAAGGAGCACATACAATTTAATAACATGTACTTAAAACCTGAATTACTATTTCTAGTAAAGCAAAAACAAAGGACAAAGATTTTTCAAATAGATAAGATTATCCAAGAGCAAGGTCATATAAGTTTGAGGCTGCCACCTTACCATGCTCATTTAAATCCAATAGAACTAATCTGGGCAAAATTAAAAGGACAAGTGGCAGATGAAAATACAACATTCAAAATATGCGATGTAAAGACTCTTGCTAATCTCGCTTTATTAAATATAGACAAAGATTATTGGGCTAACTGTGAAGACCACGTCTTAAAACAGGAAGAGGAATATTGGAAAAATGATGGTTTGTGGAATGTTCAACCCCAAACAGTTATTAATTTTTTAGACTCGTCTGATTCAGAATGAAAGTACATAGCCCCCACAATGTTGGCCCCTATATTACCTTAAATTAGTTCAACAAACGGTCCTTTTCAGGACCACACAACTATGAAAATTGGACATACAGGTATACCTTGATATTATCGTCCGTCCTCGAACTGAGAAGACAATAATTCTCCTGGTGTTTTTCCTTATTCAGTTATTTCCCCATTGCGGCCACGCCTTTACCTAGTGAAAATTAATCATAGACCATCAACTACGGTAATTTCTATTATTTAGGGGTTCACAATTTACAATTTTGACAAACATCAAAGAAATTCGCCGCTTTAAGAAAACTGCAGCTGCAAGATATTTGTTAAATATACATTTAAAGGGTCTTTTGCATTCTAATAACATTTGGAAAATTTCAGCAGTTTTTAACAAACGGTTATTGAGCAATAGCGTTTTGAAGTTGGGCACGTGATTTGAAAAGAGCTATACTATTATTCTTATGATGTATATGGCATTGTAATAGTTTTACATTAACTTGAAAGTCTTCAACATATAAAAACCTTGGTAGCACTCCATCACAGAGCGTCACTATTAATAACACGGATCTCCAAAGCCAGTCGTACATTTGTCAAATACCAAAGATTGCATTCTGGTGGTATTAGTTTACAGATAAAGCATGAGGTTTAATAAGCTGTTACTGTAGTAATGTATCATGACATGTTCATGCTCTAGGGAAGCGGGAGGTAACATTTCACATTCTAGGCCTCAGCATTTGGAGGTGAGGGTGCCACAAATGACCTTAATCCCTACCATTACTTTTATCCCAAATCTGGGAGCCAGGTTCCATTCAATTTTCTACTGAGTCGAGTGGAGAAAGCTAAGCTGCGTTTTATTTCTCGTTAACTAGTCGAGCTATCATCGCCAAGTCAACGTTTATGCCAACGTTTCTGACGTTTACCAGAATTTACCTTCGTAATTTTAACTCTGAGGTGGACATTTCAAGACAGTAGGCAAAGTAAAAGAGTTTGGTAATCTCTTGCTCTGGTAGATCAGAGACGTTGATCCCATCGTCATATGTCGCCTGTACAACACAGGAAGAGGTCTCTTTTTGTTGTTGTTATGATTTTAGGGCCAAAAGTTAGAGATGCTGCTAGATCCTGATTGGATTTCCTCATTGCTGTTTTAGAGTCGAGATTTCTGTTTCAGTAATAATGGATGTTTCATGGTGACTGTTTGTTAAACTATATTTATATATGTCACATCTACATCTATTACTATATCTATAGCTAAATTTGTATACATGTATGTATGTATATATATATATATATATATATATATATATGTGTGTATGTATATATAGATGTTATACTTATGCAATATATCTATGTATATATAGTAACTAAATGTAACTGTATATCAAACACTTTTTCTCCCTGCACACCTGAGGATTGGCACACATCCTAGCGTTTCCACTGCAAGACAGATCCTCACGTTTTGGGGGCGTCTCTCACTTACAAGCAGCGAGAGTTAATGCCAGGCTAGGCACTGCAGTCTGTAGACTGAAGATATTTCCTTACTTCACATTTCGCTGCCGGCCGAGAAATTCTTGTTTAGCGTGATCGGTAACATGGAGAAATTGTTTCGTTATAAATATTACCTTTTCGATTGTTGCGTGCTGTCTACTTCACAAATATTTAACAATAGTTTTTCGCTGACTGTCAGAAGCTCTTAAAGCTGCGTGACTAGGTAGACAAGTATGTTCAATCGATGGACAAATAAATCCTGGTTGCTACCACGTGATGTTTTGATCAGTTCGAGTGTTGGTGGGAAGTCTGTACAGTCAATAACTAAAACACGCCTGCAATGTCAAATCGTTTTATAGGTAAAGAGACTAGACATGCCTCTATAAATGTTGAGCAGCTGTTTTTTTTAATTCCTCTCCCCCCTAAGCATTTTGATTATGTTGCCTCGTATGCTAAGTTTCGAACAGATTCCACACAATCGGCCGTACAAATTATTTGAAAGGGACAGAGCAATTTTTAGTTAACCTTGCGGCATGCACATATGTCGTGATAATGATACATGCACCATAAAAGGTACTAGCTGGACAAGCTCACGATCGTCTACTGACAAGACAAAAGATGAAATAACAATGTAGTGGAACTGAGATTGCCAGCAACAACCTAAGGCTTTAATCTTTGGAGCGTGGAATGATACAAGGAAAATAACTTTCCCGGTAGTTGACTTTCACTTTGCAAGGAGCGGAAATAAAACTAGGTGAGAGGTCAATTCTGGATTATTATTTTTCTGCCCGTATTTGAGTGTCTGAATTATGTCAGGAACAGCAGGCAAGGAAGTTTCAGCATGGACGTAGTCACGGAGAGCAAGGTAATTCGTATGATTAATTTCAATATGTGTTGCTTATCACTATGTGCACCACACTATTTCGAGTCCTTGATGTTAGAAATGACACCAACAGTGTATAAAAGGAAGCTGCATGAATCGTCCTTCTCTCTCTCTATATATATATATGCCAATAATGCTTGATCTAACACCATTACAGTGGCTAAGACGCTACACAGAGTATCTCATAGTAAGTCCTTATTTTGTTGGATACTTTTCATTCTCAGTTTGAGAGTCGAGCTCGCAGAGTATCTCATAGTAAGTCCTTATTTTGTTGGATACTTTTCATTCTCAGTTTGAGAGTCGAGCTCGCAGAGTATCTCATAGTAAGTCCTTATTTTGTTGGATACTTTTCATTCTCAGTTTGAGAGTCGAGCTCGCAGAGTATCTCATAGTAAGTCCTTATTTTGTTGGATACTTTTCATTCTCAGTTTGAGAGTCGAGCTCGCAGAGTATCTCATAGTAAGTCCTTATTTTGTTGGATACTTTTCATTCTCAGTTTGAGAGTCGAGCTCGCAGAGTATCTCATAGTAAGTCCTTATTTTGTTGGATACTTTTCATTCTCAGTTTGAGAGTCGAGCTCGCAGAGTATCTCATAGTAAGTCCTTATTTTGTTGGATACTTTTCATTCTCAGTTTGAGAGTCGAGCTCGCAGAGTATCTCATAGTAAGTCCTTATTTTGTTGGATACTTTTCATTCTCAGTTTGAGAGTCGAGCTCGCAGAGTATCTCATAGTAAGTCCTTATTTTGTTGGATACTTTTCATTCTCAGTTTGAGAGTCGAGCTCGCAGAGTATCTCATAGTAAGTCCTTATTTTGTTGGATACTTTTCATTCTCAGTTTGAGAGTCGAGCTCGCAGAGTATCTCATAGTAAGTCCTTATTTTGTTGGATACTTTTCATTCTCAGTTTGAGAGTCGAGCTCGCAGAGTATCTCATAGTAAGTCCTTATTTTGTTGGATACTTTTCATTCTCAGTTTGAGAGTCGAGCTCGCAGAGTATCTCATAGTAAGTCCTTATTTTGTTGGATACTTTTCATTCTCAGTTTGAGAGTCGAGCTCGCAGAGTATCTCATAGTAAGTCCTTATTTTGTTGGATACTTTTCATTCTCAGTTTGAGAGTCGAGCTCGCAGAGTATCTCATAGTAAGTAAGTCCTTATTTTGTTGGATACTTTTCATTCTCAGTTTGAGAGTCGAGCTCGCAGAGTATCTCATAGTAAGTCCTTATTTTGTTGGATACTTTTCATTCTCAGTTTGAGAGTCGAGCTCGCAGAGTATCTCATAGTAAGTCCTTATTTTGTTGGATACTTTTCATTCTCAGTTTGAGAGTCGAGCTCGCAGAGTATCTCATAGTAAGTCCTTATTTTGTTGGATACTTTTCATTCTCAGTTTGAGAGTCGAGCTCGCAGAGTATCTCATAGTAAGTCCTTATTTTGTTGGATACTTTTCATTCTCAGTTTGAGAGTCGAGCTCGCAGAGTATCTCATAGTAAGTCCTTATTTTGTTGGATACTTTTCATTCTCAGTTTGAGAGTCGAGCTCGCAGAGTATCTCATAGTAAGTCCTTATTTTGTTGGATACTTTTCATTCTCAGTTTGAGAGTCGAGCTCGCAGAGTATCTCATAGTAAGTCCTTATTTTGTTGGATACTTTTCATTCTCAGTTTGAGAGTCGAGCTCGCAGAGTATCTCATAGTAAGTAAGTCCTTATTTTGTTGGATACTTTTCATTCTCAGTTTGAGAGTCGAGCTCGCAGAGTATCTCATAGTAAGTCCTTATTTTGTTGGATACTTTTCATTCTCAGTTTGAGAGTCGAGCTCGCAGAGTATCTCATAGTAAGTCCTTATTTTGTTGGATACTTTTCATTCTCAGTTTGAGAGTCGAGCTCGCAGAGTATCTCATAGTAAGTCCTTATTTTGTTGGATACTTTTCATTCTCAGTTTGAGAGTCGAGCTCGCAGAGTATCTCATAGTAAGTCCTTATTTTGTTGGATACTTTTCATTCTCAGTTTGAGAGTCGAGCTCGCAGAGTATCTCATAGTAAGTCCTTATTTTGTTGGATACTTTTCATTCTCAGTTTGAGAGTCGAGCTCGCAGAGTATCTCATAGTAAGTCCTTATTTTGTTGGATACTTTTCATTCTCAGTTTGAGAGTCGAGCTCGCAGAGTATCTCATAGTAAGTCCTTATTTTGTTGGATACTTTTCATTCTCAGTTTGAGAGTCGAGCTCGCAGAGTATCTCATAGTAAGTCCTTATTTTGTTGGATACTTTTCATTCTCAGTTTGAGAGTCGAGCTCGCAGAGTATCTCATAGTAAGTCCTTATTTTGTTGGATACTTTTCATTCTCAGTTTGAGAGTCGAGCTCGCAGAGTATCTCATAGTAAGTCCTTATTTTGTTGGATACTTTTCATTCTCAGTTTGAGAGTCGAGCTCGCAGAGTATCTCATAGTAAGTCCTTATTTTGTTGGATACTTTTCATTCTCAGTTTGAGAGTCGAGCTCGCAGAGTATCTCATAGTAAGTCCTTATTTTGTTGGATACTTTTCATTCTCAGTTTGAGAGTCGAGCTCGCAGAGTATCTCATAGTAAGTCCTTATTTTGTTGGATACTTTTCATTCTCAGTTTGAGAGTCGAGCTCGCAGAGTATCTCATAGTAAGTCCTTATTTTGTTGGATACTTTTCATTCTCAGTTTGAGAGTCGAGCTCGCAGAGTATCTCATAGTAAGTCCTTATTTTGTTGGATACTTTTCATTCTCAGTTTGAGAGTCGAGCTCGCAGAGTATCTCATAGTAAGTCCTTATTTTGTTGGATACTTTTCATTCTCAGTTTGAGAGTCGAGCTCGCAGAGTATCTCATAGTAAGTCCTTATTTTGTTGGATACTTTTCATTCTCAGTTTGAGAGTCGAGCTCGCAGAGTATCTCATAGTAAGTCCTTATTTTGTTGGATACTTTTCATTCTCAGTTTGAGAGTCGAGCTCGCAGAGTATCTCATAGTAAGTCCTTATTTTGTTGGATACTTTTCATTCTCAGTTTGAGAGTCGAGCTCGCAGAGTATCTCATAGTAAGTCCTTATTTTGTTGGATACTTTTCATTCTCAGTTTGAGAGTCGAGCTCGCAGAGTATCTCATAGTAAGTCCTTATTTTGTTGGATACTTTTCATTCTCAGTTTGAGAGTCGAGCTCGCAGAGTATCTCATAGTAAGTCCTTATTTTGTTGGATACTTTTCATTCTCAGTTTGAGAGTCGAGCTCGCAGAGTATCTCATAGTAAGTCCTTATTTTGTTGGATACTTTTCATTCTCAGTTTGAGAGTCGAGCTCGCAGAGTATCTCATAGTAAGTCCTTATTTTGTTGGATACTTTTCATTCTCAGTTTGAGAGTCGAGCTCGCAGAGTATCTCATAGTAAGTAAGTCCTTATTTTGTTGGATACTTTTCATTCTCAGTTTGAGAGTCGAGCTCGCAGAGTATCTCATAGTAAGTCCTTATTTTGTTGGATACTTTTCATTCTCAGTTTGAGAGTCGAGCTCGCAGAGTATCTCATAGTAAGTCCTTATTTTGTTGGATACTTTTCATTCTCAGTTTGAGAGTCGAGCTCGCAGAGTATCTCATAGTAAGTCCTTATTTTGTTGGATACTTTTCATTCTCAGTTTGAGAGTCGAGCTCGCAGAGTATCTCATAGTAAGTCCTTATTTTGTTGGATACTTTTCATTCTCAGTTTGAGAGTCGAGCTCGCAGAGTATCTCATAGTAAGTCCTTATTTTGTTGGATACTTTTCATTCTCAGTTTGAGAGTCGAGCTCGCAGAGTATCTCATAGTAAGTCCTTATTTTGTTGGATACTTTTCATTCTCAGTTTGAGAGTCGAGCTCGCAGAGTATCTCATAGTAAGTCCTTATTTTGTTGGATACTTTTCATTCTCAGTTTGAGAGTCGAGCTCGCAGAGTATCTCATAGTAAGTCCTTATTTTGTTGGATACTTTTCATTCTCAGTTTGAGAGTCGAGCTCGCAGAGTATCTCATAGTAAGTCCTTATTTTGTTGGATACTTTTCATTCTCAGTTTGAGAGTCGAGCTCGCAGAGTATCTCATAGTAAGTCCTTATTTTGTTGGATACTTTTCATTCTCAGTTTGAGAGTCGAGCTCGCAGAGTATCTCATAGTAAGTCCTTATTTTGTTGGATACTTTTCATTCTCAGTTTGAGAGTCGAGCTCGCAGAGTATCTCATAGTAAGTCCTTATTTTGTTGGATACTTTTCATTCTCAGTTTGAGAGTCGAGCTCGCAGAGTATCTCATAGTAAGTCCTTATTTTGTTGGATACTTTTCATTCTCAGTTTGAGAGTCGAGCTCGCAGAGTATCTCATAGTAAGTCCTTATTTTGTTGGATACTTTTCATTCTCAGTTTGAGAGTCGAGCTCGCAGAGTATCTCATAGTAAGTCCTTATTTTGTTGGATACTTTTCATTCTCAGTTTGAGAGTCGAGCTCGCAGAGTATCTCATAGTAAGTCCTTATTTTGTTGGATACTTTTCATTCTCAGTTTGAGAGTCGAGCTCGCAGAGTATCTCATAGTAAGTCCTTATTTTGTTGGATACTTTTCATTCTCAGTTTGAGAGTCGAGCTCGCAGAGTATCTCATAGTAAGTCCTTATTTTGTTGGATACTTTTCATTCTCAGTTTGAGAGTCGAGCTCGCAGAGTATCTCATAGTAAGTCCTTATTTTGTTGGATACTTTTCATTCTCAGTTTGAGAGTCGAGCTCGCAGAGTATCTCATAGTAAGTCCTTATTTTGTTGGATACTTTTCATTCTCAGTTTGAGAGTCGAGCTCGCAGAGTATCTCATAGTAAGTCCTTATTTTGTTGGATACTTTTCATTCTCAGTTTGAGAGTCGAGCTCGCAGAGTATCTCATAGTAAGTCCTTATTTTGTTGGATACTTTTCATTCTCAGTTTGAGAGTCGAGCTCGCAGAGTATCTCATAGTAAGTCCTTATTTTGTTGGATACTTTTCATTCTCAGTTTGAGAGTCGAGCTCGCAGAGTATCTCATAGTAAGTCCTTATTTTGTTGGATACTTTTCATTCTCAGTTTGAGAGTCGAGCTCGCAGAGTATCTCATAGTAAGTCCTTATTTTGTTGGATACTTTTCATTCTCAGTTTGAGAGTCGAGCTCGCAGAGTATCTCATAGTAAGTCCTTATTTTGTTGGATACTTTTCATTCTCAGTTTGAGAGTCGAGCTCGCAGAGTATCTCATAGTAAGTCCTTATTTTGTTGGATACTTTTCATTCTCAGTTTGAGAGTCGAGCTCGCAGAGTATCTCATAGTAAGTCCTTATTTTGTTGGATACTTTTCATTCTCAGTTTGAGAGTCGAGCTCGCAGAGTATCTCATAGTAAGTCCTTATTTTGTTGGATACTTTTCATTCTCAGTTTGAGAGTCGAGCTCGCAGAGTATCTCATAGTAAGTCCTTATTTTGTTGGATACTTTTCATTCTCAGTTTGAGAGTCGAGCTCGCAGAGTATCTCATAGTAAGTCCTTATTTTGTTGGATACTTTTCATTCTCAGTTTGAGAGTCGAGCTCGCAGAGTATCTCATAGTAAGTCCTTATTTTGTTGGATACTTTTCATTCTCAGTTTGAGAGTCGAGCTCGCAGAGTATCTCATAGTAAGTCCTTATTTTGTTGGATACTTTTCATTCTCAGTTTGAGAGTCGAGCTCGCAGAGTATCTCATAGTAAGTCCTTATTTTGTTGGATACTTTTCATTCTCAGTTTGAGAGTCGAGCTCGCAGAGTATCTCATAGTAAGTCCTTATTTTGTTGGATACTTTTCATTCTCAGTTTGAGAGTCGAGCTCGCAGAGTATCTCATAGTAAGTCCTTATTTTGTTGGATACTTTTCATTCTCAGTTTGAGAGTCGAGCTCGCAGAGTATCTCATAGTAAGTCCTTATTTTGTTGGATACTTTTCATTCTCAGTTTGAGAGTCGAGCTCGCAGAGTATCTCATAGTAAGTCCTTATTTTGTTGGATACTTTTCATTCTCAGTTTGAGAGTCGAGCTCGCAGAGTATCTCATAGTAAGTCCTTATTTTGTTGGATACTTTTCATTCTCAGTTTGAGAGTCGAGCTCGCAGAGTATCTCATAGTAAGTCCTTATTTTGTTGGATACTTTTCATTCTCAGTTTGAGAGTCGAGCTCGCAGAGTATCTCATAGTAAGTCCTTATTTTGTTGGATACTTTTCATTCTCAGTTTGAGAGTCGAGCTCGCAGAGTATCTCATAGTAAGTCCTTATTTTGTTGGATACTTTTCATTCTCAGTTTGAGAGTCGAGCTCGCAGAGTATCTCATAGTAAGTCCTTATTTTGTTGGATACTTTTCATTCTCAGTTTGAGAGTCGAGCTCGCAGAGTATCTCATAGTAAGTCCTTATTTTGTTGGATACTTTTCATTCTCAGTTTGAGAGTCGAGCTCGCAGAGTATCTCATAGTAAGTAAGTCCTTATTTTGTTGGATACTTTTCATTCTCAGTTTGAGAGTCGAGCTCGCAGAGTATCTCATAGTAAGTCCTTATTTTGTTGGATACTTTTCATTCTCAGTTTGAGAGTCGAGCTCGCAGAGTATCTCATAGTAAGTCCTTATTTTGTTGGATACTTTTCATTCTCAGTTTGAGAGTCGAGCTCGCAGAGTATCTCATAGTAAGTCCTTATTTTGTTGGATACTTTTCATTCTCAGTTTGAGAGTCGAGCTCGCAGAGTATCTCATAGTAAGTCCTTATTTTGTTGGATACTTTTCATTCTCAGTTTGAGAGTCGAGCTCGCAGAGTATCTCATAGTAAGTCCTTATTTTGTTGGATACTTTTCATTCTCAGTTTGAGAGTCGAGCTCGCAGAGTATCTCATAGTAAGTCCTTATTTTGTTGGATACTTTTCATTCTCAGTTTGAGAGTCGAGCTCGCAGAGTATCTCATAGTAAGTCCTTATTTTGTTGGATACTTTTCATTCTCAGTTTGAGAGTCGAGCTCGCAGAGTATCTCATAGTAAGTAAGTCCTTATTTTGTTGGATACTTTTCATTCTCAGTTTGAGAGTCGAGCTCGCAGAGTATCTCATAGTAAGTCCTTATTTTGTTGGATACTTTTCATTCTCAGTTTGAGAGTCGAGCTCGCAGAGTATCTCATAGTAAGTCCTTATTTTGTTGGATACTTTTCATTCTCAGTTTGAGAGTCGAGCTCGCAGAGTATCTCATAGTAAGTCCTTATTTTGTTGGATACTTTTCATTCTCAGTTTGAGAGTCGAGCTCGCAGAGTATCTCATAGTAAGTCCTTATTTTGTTGGATACTTTTCATTCTCAGTTTGAGAGTCGAGCTCGCAGAGTATCTCATAGTAAGTCCTTATTTTGTTGGATACTTTTCATTCTCAGTTTGAGAGTCGAGCTCGCAGAGTATCTCATAGTAAGTCCTTATTTTGTTGGATACTTTTCATTCTCAGTTTGAGAGTCGAGCTCGCAGAGTATCTCATAGTAAGTCCTTATTTTGTTGGATACTTTTCATTCTCAGTTTGAGAGTCGAGCTCGCAGAGTATCTCATAGTAAGTCCTTATTTTGTTGGATACTTTTCATTCTCAGTTTGAGAGTCGAGCTCGCAGAGTATCTCATAGTAAGTCCTTATTTTGTTGGATACTTTTCATTCTCAGTTTGAGAGTCGAGCTCGCAGAGTATCTCATAGTAAGTCCTTATTTTGTTGGATACTTTTCATTCTCAGTTTGAGAGTCGAGCTCGCAGAGTATCTCATAGTAAGTCCTTATTTTGTTGGATACTTTTCATTCTCAGTTTGAGAGTCGAGCTCGCAGAGTATCTCATAGTAAGTCCTTATTTTGTTGGATACTTTTCATTCTCAGTTTGAGAGTCGAGCTCGCAGAGTATCTCATAGTAAGTCCTTATTTTGTTGGATACTTTTCATTCTCAGTTTGAGAGTCGAGCTCGCAGAGTATCTCATAGTAAGTCCTTATTTTGTTGGATACTTTTCATTCTCAGTTTGAGAGTCGAGCTCGCAGAGTATCTCATAGTAAGTCCTTATTTTGTTGGATACTTTTCATTCTCAGTTTGAGAGTCGAGCTCGCAGAGTATCTCATAGTAAGTCCTTATTTTGTTGGATACTTTTCATTCTCAGTTTGAGAGTCGAGCTCGCAGAGTATCTCATAGTAAGTCCTTATTTTGTTGGATACTTTTCATTCTCAGTTTGAGAGTCGAGCTCGCAGAGTATCTCATAGTAAGTCCTTATTTTGTTGGATACTTTTCATTCTCAGTTTGAGAGTCGAGCTCGCAGAGTATCTCATAGTAAGTCCTTATTTTGTTGGATACTTTTCATTCTCAGTTTGAGAGTCGAGCTCGCAGAGTATCTCATAGTAAGTCCTTATTTTGTTGGATACTTTTCATTCTCAGTTTGAGAGTCGAGCTCGCAGAGTATCTCATAGTAAGTCCTTATTTTGTTGGATACTTTTCATTCTCAGTTTGAGAGTCGAGCTCGCAGAGTATCTCATAGTAAGTCCTTATTTTGTTGGATACTTTTCATTCTCAGTTTGAGAGTCGAGCTCGCAGAGTATCTCATAGTAAGTCCTTATTTTGTTGGATACTTTTCATTCTCAGTTTGAGAGTCGAGCTCGCAGAGTATCTCATAGTAAGTCCTTATTTTGTTGGATACTTTTCATTCTCAGTTTGAGAGTCGAGCTCGCAGAGTATCTCATAGTAAGTAAGTCCTTATTTTGTTGGATACTTTTCATTCTCAGTTTGAGAGTCGAGCTCGCAGAGTATCTCATAGTAAGTCCTTATTTTGTTGGATACTTTTCATTCTCAGTTTGAGAGTCGAGCTCGCAGAGTATCTCATAGTAAGTCCTTATTTTGTTGGATACTTTTCATTCTCAGTTTGAGAGTCGAGCTCGCAGAGTATCTCATAGTAAGTCCTTATTTTGTTGGATACTTTTCATTCTCAGTTTGAGAGTCGAGCTCGCAGAGTATCTCATAGTAAGTCCTTATTTTGTTGGATACTTTTCATTCTCAGTTTGAGAGTCGAGCTCGCAGAGTATCTCATAGTAAGTCCTTATTTTGTTGGATACTTTTCATTCTCAGTTTGAGAGTCGAGCTCGCAGAGTATCTCATAGTAAGTCCTTATTTTGTTGGATACTTTTCATTCTCAGTTTGAGAGTCGAGCTCGCAGAGTATCTCATAGTAAGTCCTTATTTTGTTGGATACTTTTCATTCTCAGTTTGAGAGTCGAGCTCGCAGAGTATCTCATAGTAAGTCCTTATTTTGTTGGATACTTTTCATTCTCAGTTTGAGAGTCGAGCTCGCAGAGTATCTCATAGTAAGTCCTTATTTTGTTGGATACTTTTCATTCTCAGTTTGAGAGTCGAGCTCGCAGAGTATCTCATAGTAAGTCCTTATTTTGTTGGATACTTTTCATTCTCAGTTTGAGAGTCGAGCTCGCAGAGTATCTCATAGTAAGTCCTTATTTTGTTGGATACTTTTCATTCTCAGTTTGAGAGTCGAGCTCGCAGAGTATCTCATAGTAAGTCATAATTTTGTTGGATACTTTTCATTCTCAGTTTGAGAGTCGAGCTCGCAGAGTATCTCATAGTAAGTCCTTATTTTGTTGGATACTTTTCATTCTCAGTTTGAGAGTCGAGCTCGCAGAGTATCTCATAGTAAGTCCTTATTTTGTTGGATACTTTTCATTCTCAGTTTGAGAGTCGAGCTCGCAGAGTATCTCATAGTAAGTCCTTATTTTGTTGGATACTTTTCATTCTCAGTTTGAGAGTCGAGCTCGCAGAGTATCTCATAGTAAGTCCTTATTTTGTTGGATACTTTTCATTCTCAGTTTGAGAGTCGAGCTCGCAGAGTATCTCATAGTAAGTCCTTATTTTGTTGGATACTTTTCATTCTCAGTTTGAGAGTCGAGCTCGCAGAGTATCTCATAGTAAGTCCTTATTTTGTTGGATACTTTTCATTCTCAGTTTGAGAGTCGAGCTCGCAGAGTATCTCATAGTAAGTCCTTATTTTGTTGGATACTTTTCATTCTCAGTTTGAGAGTCGAGCTCGCAGAGTATCTCATAGTAAGTCCTTATTTTGTTGGATACTTTTCATTCTCAGTTTGAGAGTCGAGCTCGCAGAGTATCTCATAGTAAGTCCTTATTTTGTTGGATACTTTTCATTCTCAGTTTGAGAGTCGAGCTCGCAGAGTATCTCATAGTAAGTCCTTATTTTGTTGGATACTTTTCATTCTCAGTTTGAGAGTCGAGCTCGCAGAGTATCTCATAGTAAGTCCTTATTTTGTTGGATACTTTTCATTCTCAGTTTGAGAGTCGAGCTCGCAGAGTATCTCATAGTAAGTCCTTATTTTGTTGGATACTTTTCATTCTCAGTTTGAGAGTCGAGCTCGCAGAGTATCTCATAGTAAGTCCTTATTTTGTTGGATACTTTTCATTCTCAGTTTGAGAGTCGAGCTCGCAGAGTATCTCATAGTAAGTCCTTATTTTGTTGGATACTTTTCATTCTCAGTTTGAGAGTCGAGCTCGCAGAGTATCTCATAGTAAGTCCTTATTTTGTTGGATACTTTTCATTCTCAGTTTGAGAGTCGAGCTCGCAGAGTATCTCATAGTAAGTCCTTATTTTGTTGGATACTTTTCATTCTCAGTTTGAGAGTCGAGCTCGCAGAGTATCTCATAGTAAGTCCTTATTTTGTTGGATACTTTTCATTCTCAGTTTGAGAGTCGAGCTCGCAGAGTATCTCATAGTAAGTCCTTATTTTGTTGGATACTTTTCATTCTCAGTTTGAGAGTCGAGCTCGCAGAGTATCTCATAGTAAGTCCTTATTTTGTTGGATACTTTTCATTCTCAGTTTGAGAGTCGAGCTCGCAGAGTATCTCATAGTAAGTCCTTATTTTGTTGGATACTTTTCATTCTCAGTTTGAGAGTCGAGCTCGCAGAGTATCTCATAGTAAGTCCTTATTTTGTTGGATACTTTTCATTCTCAGTTTGAGAGTCGAGCTCGCAGAGTATCTCATAGTAAGTCCTTATTTTGTTGGATACTTTTCATTCTCAGTTTGAGAGTCGAGCTCGCAGAGTATCTCATAGTAAGTCCTTATTTTGTTGGATACTTTTCATTCTCAGTTTGAGAGTCGAGCTCGCAGAGTATCTCATAGTAAGTCCTTATTTTGTTGGATACTTTTCATTCTCAGTTTGAGAGTCGAGCTCGCAGAGTATCTCATAGTAAGTCCTTATTTTGTTGGATACTTTTCATTCTCAGTTTGAGAGTCGAGCTCGCAGAGTATCTCATAGTAAGTCCTTATTTTGTTGGATACTTTTCATTCTCAGTTTGAGAGTCGAGCTCGCAGAGTATCTCATAGTAAGTCCTTATTTTGTTGGATACTTTTCATTCTCAGTTTGAGAGTTGATGCATGATATTTTTGCCTCTCTCTGCCAGTGTTATTCTCATTGTCTCACGAGATCTAGATCTTTTTCTTTTTTCTTCATGTTTTCCATTGGAGGACTTGTTTTTAATTCTCTTGGTATTTCTTCTGGCCGACATTTACACACCTTATTTTCTTAATTGCCGATGATACTGTTAGTTCCACGTAATAGTTCTTATTTCTGAATGTTTTGAATTTATCCCACTGTATACAACGTATTTTTCACAAACCTTTGTTGTCGAATATTTCTAGTTTACTCTCTTTTCATACGTTTACTTCCAACTTTCTCATGCATACTAAATGTTGGATAGTGTCATTGATATGGATGTAATGTTTTTATTCTATATTTTCCAACACATTTTCTCTAGGAAAGTAAATGCTGCCTTTGCTATATTGGATCAATAAAAATGTTCCAATATAGTATTAATAGTGTTTTTTTCCGGCCTTTGTGTATACAATATTGTAGTAAATTTAAATAGATAATGGAGAAATCTCAGAACTAGATAAACATGTTACTACGGTTGGAAAGCACACATAGAATAATGGATTATATTGATGGCAAGGACCATCTGTTATATTCTGTTACTAGGGCACACATCACAGAGGTCTACTTGTACACCTACAGTTGAACTGTGATGAAAATGTACACAAAAATATCTCATCTCACACCAACAATTTCGATTACTGTCTGTGCAGCAGGCATCAACACCAACAACAGGTTAGAAAAAAAAATATCTTTACGGCATTTTCACATTACTAAGATCTGCCGGGTGGGGGGGGGGGGGGGGGGTTACTTATAGATAGAATTGGAGAATAGAAGTCGCTTGTCTAGTGCAGTCTCCACAAGGTGAACGGGTCTGAGCTTTGATTTCACCAGCAACAGGTTAGAGATGACACATTTGGCTTCTTTTTAATGGTCGTGGTTCGTCTCCAGTTATTTTGCTTGTCAACCTTGGGGAAGGGTAAAAAGTGGAGGGTATTTCCTTTATCTTTTCTTTTCTGGCACCCTGTTGTTACTGTTTGTTATGGAAAACTGCTTTGTCCAAACAATTTAATTTGTTGTCTCCAAGTGTAACTTAGAACTAGTGTTGATCTATTTATTTAGTTTTTTGTTGGTTGTCTTTTATTTTCACATTATATATTCTTCGAGCACACCTCATGTCAGATGCTGTTATCTTTCTTTTCTTATTTGCGTCCACTTTTGACACTGCTAGCATAACGTTGGCAGAAATACTGAGTTGTATATTGTCTTTTTTTTGTATCAATTGGGCGTTGTGGGAGCATCCATTGGTGTGTATGCTACGTCATCGTAATGGACGATCTTGAACCTAACCTGACCATACGCTTGAAATGAAGGGCGAGATTATATATGTCTATGCTGTTTATTACTTTGCAGTCCTGGTGCAACTCCCGGATCTTTCGTGTTAATCGGGATGGATGTTGTCTAGGTCAGGAGAGCTATGAGGAGGTTGGAGGTAGTCTTATAGACCAGTTTATCGTTTCTCACTGTGGGTCTTGCTTGGGAGGAGATCAGTCCTCTTATAGACTCTTGTTGGATGTGAGCTGAGAATAATCGATGACAAACACTGACTAACACAGTGTGGATTTATAGCTGGAAGGATAACTAATGGTACAATTTTCACGCTTCGACAAATCCAGGAAAAATGCAAGGAGCAAAGTAAACCACTTTTTATTGCCTTTGTTGACCTCACAAAGACATACTCTATAAAGTGCTAAAAATAACTGGCAGCCCAAAAACTGATCATATCAGTTCATACAGGAATGAACACATCAGTTCAATAAAATGGCTACACTTCATAATGATTTAAATCAAGAGTGGAATTAAGCATGGTTGTCTCCTTGCCCGTACCATCTTCCTAATCCATTTTGCTTATCTTTTGCACTTTGTAATCTCAAAAGACTCCGATGACGTCTACATACGCTCAATTCCTGACAGTTACTTATTCATCTTAGGCCGTTTGAAAGCAAAAAGGAAAAGAAATTTAAACTAAGAATAAGAAATTTATTCTTTTTGACGGTGCATCTCTTACTCCCATCCTCTCTCTCTCTCTCTCTCTCTCTCTCTCTCTTTCTATATATATATATATATATATATATATATATATATATATATCTACAAAGTATTGAGAGAGAGAGAGAGAGAGAGAAAGAGAGACGGTGATAACATATATGTTTTATCGTGCAAGGCCGTTGTAGAGCTGGATGGATCGTGCAAAATATATAATATACAATTGTATGTGGAGCAATACTAAGAAAGGTTAGCATATGATAATTCAATGTTTCGACCACAGGCCCCGGAAGCCCAATTGTGCTTCCTCTATAACTCTTCCCACCCCCAATCCTGTCGGAATTCTTTCCTGTTTTCTCAATTTTTCCAAGTCTCCGACGCCTATGCAACCAGAATGATGACTTTCTCCATCAAGCCCACCTCTTGCTGGAATTCTTTCGACATCGCCATTACCTTTAATCGTTCCTTCTATCCGCCTTCAACGCGTGCTTCCTATCAGGAACTTTCAGGTTCTTATCCCGACGACCCGGCCCTCTACTGATAGAATTGTTCTCGCATTCACCTACCACCCAAACACTTGTAGCGCTCAAATCCTTAAACCCCGCCTACCAATCCTTCACTCGGATCCCACCCACTCGCCTTCTATTCTCGGATCCTCCTTTGGTATCATGCACAAGTGACATGAACCTCTGGTTAGGAGCAAACTTCTCAATTTAGCCAGAATCATAGGGGAACGGCCCCTTTTGGAAGGTCTGTGTGGAAAACGTGCCTTTTCGTGCTACAAACCAAGTTACCTTCCCTATTTGCGTTTTTGAAAAAAATAAAAACAGTTTCTTTTGTCTTTCCTGTAACTTATATAAGCCAACGTTTGTAAACGCTGCTGCCAAACTTATATAGGCGAGACAGGTACAGGTTAGAATGATTATTTTCAGGACCATCACTACGATATCTTTCGGAATTCTGGTAGTCAAGTCTCCATCCATTATAACTCACCCGATCATCAGGACCCCGATAGTATTCTTGTAACCTGTGTCGTTTACTGCTTCTCTAATGAGGCGTATCACGTGGCTAGTAGTGGTTTTGTCCCTGACCACATTCACGTCAAGTGACGTGGTGACACTTTCTTTTTGGGCCTCATAACGATTCTCACCTCAAGAACTCTATTTCTCTGTTTTAGATAAGTAAAATTCCATGTCAATCTATGTAATAGTGCTATCGTACTTTACATATTTATTGTCCTATAATACATACGAAGTCCTGTGGCAAAAAGGTTTAATTATTTGTGCTGTCCTCTATTAGTAAAGTTCCCACATACAATTTTATGTTTTTTTTTGGTCCCAAATTTGAACTCATATTCTCCAGTCGTATTGTACAAACTCCTGCAGATCGCGTCGTATTTAAACAGAAAGAAAGAAACAAAATTCATCAGCTTCCACTAACATCTGCGTTCGCCTGGGGAAAATTGGTGCTGAATCTTATGAAATGTTACAATCAACGGTTGGTGAGTCCATCCTATATCGATCAAAAACCTTTAAGTGGTTTACTCGCTTCAATCCAACACCGATGAGACCGTGATGCATATATGTTCGTGCTAACTGACGTCTAACAGTCAGAGAGGCAGCCGAGGATGTAAGATTCGCAGTTGCTATTTGTCATAAAACTGTAAGCGAAGATTTGGTTATAAAACATGTGGCATGAAATTCGTGCTTGACTTTTGACCCCAGAGCCAAGAGAAGATCGCGTGTCAATTTGTACTGATCTCCCTGAGCAAAGCCACGACGATCTTCTAGACGCCATGTCATCGGTAAACATTGGTGATGAATCCTGGGTACACAGAAATAAAGCTAATATTTCAAAGAAGAACAATATCATCTCCTCAACGGAAGAAAGCATAGCAAGTTAAATTCAATTTCAAGAACATGTGGATTGTTGTTTTCGTCATTGATGGACTAATTCATCATACATACGCTCCTAGAGGGCAGACAATTCATTCAGAATTTTGCAGCGCCTACTGGAAGTTGTGCGCAGATGTAGTCTTGAGAAGTACCGTACGGCAATTGCATATCTCTCCTCGACAATGCCTCAGGTACATGTCCATCAAAAGAAATGCATTTTTTGGCAAAACACCAGATTACTTTGCTTCCACGCCATCCAAATTCACCTGACGTTGCTCCCTCTGCAACATTCATTTCTTTATCTTATGTAATCCAACCAGAAATATAAAACCAGAAATAAGCGAGGAGCAATGTGGATTTGTGGAAGGAAAGGGAACCAATAATGCCTTATACATCCTGAGAACATTGATAGAAAGAGCTATAGAGATAAAGAAAGATGTACATAAGTGCTTTATAGACTACACAAACGCATTTAACAAAGTAAAGCTTGTGGAAATAATCGATATGCTGGAGAAACTAAACATTGATGGCAAGGATCTGACAATAATGAAAAAAAAACATGTACTGGCAGAACAGCAGCAGGCTACACAGACCACTTCGAAGTTAGATCAGGCGTAAGACTGGGGTGCGCACTATCCCCCCAACTGTTTATTACATACATGGACCATATATGTAAGCTAGCCAACCCATCAGAGACAGAGGAGATCAACGAGCTTCTTTTTGCAGACGACCAGGCACTAATACACGAAACAGTAGAAGACCTACAAGAACACTTAAACAAACTCAACATCTCAGGCACAAAATACAACATGAAAATCAACATCAACAAAACAGAAGTCATGAACATCGCCAAAAATAAACAGAACATCAACATAACTATAGAAGGCAGACAACTAAAACAAGTAGAGGAATTCAAATACCTAGGAAGTCTAATGACAAACGATAATTTTCAAACGGCAGAGATAGAATCAAGATGCAACAAAGCTTGTCAAATCATCGGACAGTTATCACCACTATTGTTCAACAAGGAAATAACTCTGGAGGCAAAACGAGCACTATACAATACAATCTTCATCCCAACGTTGTGCTACCTATGCCAGACCTGGACCCTAGATGCAAGAACAATAAGAAAAATAACCTCTACAGAGATGAAATATGTTAGACGAATGACAGGAAACAGTCTGAGAGACTGAGATCAGAAATGAAGAACTGAGAAAAAAGCTAGGAATAGCCCCCGCCATAGAATATATAAGGAAACAACAGATAAAATGGTTTGGCCACGTGACAAGGCAGAAAGATCAAAACACAACACAACGAGCTTTCAACAAACGTTGTGAGAACACCAGACCCAAGGGTCGACCACGAAAAAGATGGGTCGATGGAATATTAGAAGCATTAGGAAACATAACAGCAGCAGAGGCGAACAGAAGAGCAAAAGACCGCAAATTATATCTCCCCTCGACGCTGAAAGGCAAATAAGGAAGGAAAGAAGAAGAAGAAGAATATGTACTGGCAACAAACAGTAGCCATTTCAGCTAATTCTTAGAATTAACAACCAAACAGGACCGTTTCAATAAATAAAACAAGGAGTCGGACAAGGCTGTGTTCTGTCGCCGGATTTTTTTTTCAATTTACAGCGAAAATATTATGAGATCAATAGCAGATATAAAAGAAATTGAAGTCAACGGCCACAATATAAACAATTTGCTAAATCCAGATGACACAGTCTTTATTAGCAGAGTTAGAGAATGAACTATAAGAAATGATAGCCATATTAGTAAAAGAAAGCAACACGAAAGGTCTCAGTCTGAATAGTAATAAAATAATAGTCATATCGAAGAAACAATCATCACCATCATGTAGCATAAAAATAAACAGGACAAATCTGAAACAAGTGCAAAGCGTCAAATACTTCGGCTGTAACACCTTTCCGTGTTATATATAATTGCAACACTCTAAGGCATTACAGAACCATTGTACACACACAGCACCATTGTATTGTAAATCGATGTTGTAGCTGTCATTGTTGGTCTGGAAAACCGGGTATCGTCTTCTCGTAACCCAGCCTCTAGTAACAACTACACAACGATGCTAATGATGTTACACGAGCCGTGCTATGGTAGCCCGCGCTTGTACACCTTCTCGGCTGTCAATCTCGAAGGTCACCGTGTCTGTGACCAGGGTTCCTGTCAGGTACACACTGTACCTTGATCGTACTTTGCTTGTAAGCTGGACCGTACTGACTGGCTTTTTGATTCTCATGTGCCCGCGACAACTTCCCTTCAGCTCTGTGCCGTGGCGTAAGTAACGACTGCTGGAATAAGAAATGGCTGCACACTGAAGACTTGTGTTGGAAAGGTCACATAACTTCATTCAGCAACCCTAACAATGTCAAACTGTTCATAAAATACTTACAACGGCCAAATAGTTGTAGAAGTCAGAGCGAAAAATAGTTGCGCAGCGAGGTAGCAGGGAGCATAGAGGAGGATGTGTA
Organism: Megaustenia siamemsis; assembly: GCA_032433765.1. NCBI lineage: Eukaryota > Metazoa > Mollusca > Gastropoda > Stylommatophora > Ariophantidae > Megaustenia > Megaustenia siamemsis. The sequence goes on from JAVIAB010000102.1 coordinate 20,380,462, forward strand.
GTATAACAGTGGACCAAATAGTTGTAGAAGTCAGAGCGAAAAATAGTTGGTCAGCGAGGTAGCAGGGAGCATAGAGTAGGATGTGTAGTATAACAGTGGACCAAATAGTTGTAGAAGTCAGAGCGAAAAATAGTTGCGCAGCGAGGTAGCAGGGAGCATAGAGGAGGATGTGTAGTATAACAGTGGACCAAATAGTTGTAGAAGTCAGAGCGAAAAATAGTTGGTCAGCGAGGTAGCAGGGAGCATAGAGGAGGATGTGTAGTATAACAGTGGACCAAATAGTTGTAGAAGTCAGAGCGAAAAATAGTTGCGCAGCGAGGTAGCAGGGAGCATAGAGGAGGATGTGTAGTATAACAGTGGACCAAATAGTTGTAGAAGTCAGAGCGAAAAATAGTTGCGCAGCGAGGTAGCAGGGAGCATAGAGGAGGATGTGTAGTATAACAGTGGACCAAATAGTTGTAGAAGTCAGAGCGAAAAATAGTTGCGCAGCGAGGTAGCAGGGAGCATAGAGGAGGATGTGTAGTATAACAGTGGACCAAATAGTTGTAGAAGTCAGAGCGAAAAATAGTTGCGCAGCGAGGTAGCAGGGAGCATAGAGGAGGATGTGTAGTATAACAGTGGACCAAATAGTTGTAGAAGTCAGAGCGAAAAATAGTTGCGCAGCGAGGTAGCAGGGAGCATAGAGGAGGATGTGTAGTATAACAGTGGACCAAATAGTTGTAGAAGTCAGAGCGAAAAATAGTTGGTCAGCGAGGTAGCAGGGAGCATAGAGGAGGATGTGTAGTATAACAGTGGACCAAATAGTTGTAGAAGTCAGAGCGAAAAATAGTTGCGCAGCGAGGTAGCAGGGAGCATAGAGGAGGATGTGTAGTATAACAGTGGACCAAATAGTTGTAGAAGTCAGAGCGAAAAATAGTTGGTCAGCGAGGTAGCAGGGAGCATAGAGGAGGATGTGTAGTATAACAGTGGACCAAATAGTTGTAGAAGTCAGAGCGAAAAATAGTTGCGCAGCGAGGTAGCAGGGAGCATAGAGGAGGATGTGTAGTATAACAGTGGACCAAATAGTTGTAGAAGTCAGAGCGAAAAATAGTTGGTCAGCGAGGTAGCAGGGAGCATAGAGGAGGATGTGTAGTATAACAGTGGACCAAATAGTTGTAGAAGTCAGAGCGAAAAATAGTTGGTCAGCGAGGTAGCAGGGAGCATAGAGGAGGATGTGTAGTATAACAGTGGACCAAATAGTTGTAGAAGTCAGAGCGAAAAATAGTTGGTCAGCGAGGTAGCAGGGAGCATAGAGGAGGATGTGTAGTATAACAGTGGACCAAATAGTTGTAGAAGTCAGAGCGAAAAATAGTTGCGCAGCGAGGTAGCAGGGAGCATAGAGGAGGATGTGTAGTATAACAGTGGACCAAATAGTTGTAGAAGTCAGAGCGAAAAATAGTTGCGCAGCGAGGTAGCAGGGAGCATAGAGGAGGATGTGTAGTATAACAGTGGACCAAATAGTTGGTCAGCGAACAAAGGAGATTGAGAGAAAAGCGGAAGAAAAAGCAGTGCACCAAATGGAACGGGGGGTAGACAGGGGAGTGACGTAGTAGAAAAGACAGTTAGAAGTTAGAGAAGAAGAGAAATGGACAGCTAGACGTGAGATGAGACAAAAGTTAGTAGTTAGCAACGAATCAGTTTTGGAAGGAGACTTGGTTAGAGATCAGGATTATCGTGATATCATAGGCTGATTGTAAGCCTCAGTATGGACATTATTAAGCAAGTTTATTAGTATCGTCGTGTGAAAAGACATTCATAATGTCAAATACATTTGTCTGCAGTTATTTGAGTCCTATGGTGATGAAATATTCATCAGGTGGTAAGCTACAATATCATAGGCTGATTGTAAGCCTCAGTAGAGACATTATTATGTAAGTTATTTAGTATCGTCGTGTGAAGAGACATTCATTATGTTAAAGACATTTGTCTGCAGTTATTTGAGTCCTATGGTGAAGAAATCCATATGGATACCCTATGGGGTAGCTATAATGCTATCAAAGAATGCACAGAAGACACTAATAGAATGGGAGGCAGTGGGACCAAGACTGGTGAGAGCAACATTTAGAACAACCAAAAAACAAAATAAAATTACACATTATACAATGCTATGCACCAACCAACGATAAAGATGACTCAGTTAAAGATGATTTTTATAAACAGCTACAATGCCAGATGGATGCAAGACGAGCCAAGGATATTATAATCTTGATGGGAGACCTAAATGCTAAGGTAGGATCAGACAACAGAGGCTTTGAAGAGATTATGGGAAAACATGGACTTGGAGATATAAACGAGAATGGAGAGATATTTGTGAATTTCTGCGCCCTTAATCAAATGAGCCTAGGAGGAACAATATTCCAACATAAAAGAATACACAAAGCTACATGGGTGTCACCAGATCATAGAACGGAAAATCAAATTGATCACATATGTATTAATAATAAGTTTAAGTCATCCTTACAGGATGTAAAAGTATATAGAGGGGCAGATATAGCTTCTGATCATCATCTTCTGTTAGCCAAACTTAAAATTAAATTAAAAAGGTATACTACAACGAATAAGGGCAGAACGTATTTCAATGTAGGGTTTCTTAAAGAACAAGGAATTAAAGATAAATTCGCAGTCACAATATCAAACAAATACCAAGTCCTCCAACAACTAGAAAATACAATAAATATAGAAGATCATTGGAAACAGGTAAAAAATATATGGAAAGAGACATGCGAAGAAACACTGGGGAAAAGAGAACGCCAGAATAAGGCATGGATGACAGCAGAGACCCTGGATAAAATTAAAGAAAGAAAGAACAAGAAAGCAGACATAAATAAAAGCAAAACAAGAAGTAATAAAGCCAAGACACAGGAAGCTTACACAGAGGTGAACAAAGAAGTGAGAAGATGCATTAAAAGGGATAAGAGGAAATATATAGATGAATTAGCTAAAGAGGCAGAAGAAGCAGCAAATAAAGGGAATATGAAAGAACTGTACAACAGCACAAAGAAATTAGGTGGAAAATACAAACAGATCAACGCCTTTATCAAAGATAAGAAAGGAAATCTGCTTAGTAATATAAAGGAACAAATGGAGAGATGGAAGGAGCACTTTGAAGAACTTTTGAACAGACCTGGCTCAAATAATCCTCCAGATATACTACCAGCAGAAGAAGAATTACACGTTAACTGCGGAAAACCAAGCAAAGAAGAAATAATGAAAGCCATCAAACTGTTAAAAGATGGTAAAGCCACAGGACCAGATGAAATTCCTTCGGAAGCCATCAAAGCAGATATTATCACCTCTACCAAGATGTTACATAATCTATTGGATAAAATTTGGGAGAGGGAAGAAATACCTAAAGACTGGAGAGAAGGTTATATGATCAAACTACCAAAGAAAGGAAGTTTACAGGAGTGCACAAATTATAGGGGAATTATGCTACTATCAGTGCCAGGAAAAATATTAGGCAGAATCATTCTGGAGAGACTAAAAGAGGCTATAGAGAAACACTTGAGAGATGAACAAGCAGGTTTTAGGAAGAACAGATCATGTGCTGATCAAATAACTACTCTACGTATAATAGTTGAACAAAGTTTAGAACTAAAATCCCCACTTTATATTGGATTCATAGATTACGAAAAGGCATTTGATAGTTTAGACAGAAGAATGCTTTGGAAGTTGCTGAGTCATTATGGAATCCCCATAAAGTTTATTAACCTGATAAAAACAATGTATGAAGGAACAAAATGTAGTGTGGTGCATGAAGGACAGCTTACAGAAGCATTTGAAATAAGAACAGGAGTAAGGCAAGGATGCCTTCTGTCTCCATTTCTCTTTCTACTGGCCATAGATTGGATTATGAAAATAACTCAAAACAACAGAAATGGGATCCAGTGGTCACTGACCAAACAACTTGATGATTTAGACTTTGCTGATGACATAGCTCTCCTATCACACAGCCACCAACAGATGCAAGATAAAATGAGTATATTAGATGAGAGATCACAACAGCTAGGACTAAAGATTAATAGAGATAAGACCAACATTATGAGAATTAATGCAGTTGGCAATAACCAAATAAAACTAGGAGAAATACCTCTACTAGACGTACAATCTTATATATATCTGGGCAGTAATATAGATAAAGAGGGAGGAACAGAAAACGATACCAAAATAAGGATATCAAAAGCAAGAGGAGCTTTCATTGCACTGGGAAACATATGGAAATCCAAAGAAATTAGGCTAAATACAAAAATACAAATTTTCAACTCCAATGTTAAGTCGGTTCTATTATATGGCTGTGAAACATGGAGAATAACAAAATTGACAATCACGAAGGTACAGACTTTCATTAATGGATGCTTGCGCAGAATAAAGGGATGGAAATGGCAGGACAAAGTCACAAACGTGGAATTATGGAAATGTACCGGTCAAATACCAGTGGATAAAGAAATACAGCGAAGACGATGGCGATGGATAGGACACACACTACGGAAACCAACTGAGAGTATTACACAACAGGCCCTTTTTTGGAATCCCCAGGGGAAAAGACAAAGAGGAAGACCAAGGAATTCTTGGAGAAGACAGATTGAAGCAGAGATGAAGATGATGGGGAAGACATGGAATGATCTTAAAAGAATTGCAAAAAACAGAACGACTTGGAAAGTGTTTGTTGAAGACCTATGCTCCACTGGGAGCTAAAAGGTAGAAGATGGTGAAGAAATATTCATCAGGTGGTGATGACACAATATCATAGGCTGATTGTAAGCCTCAGTAGATATATTATTATGCAAGTTATTAGTATCGTCGTGTGAAGAAACATTCATTATGTTAAAGCCATTTGTCTGCAGTTATTTGAGTTGTCTGGTGAAGAGCTATTCATCAGGTGGTGATGCCACAGTATCATAAGCTTAGTATAAGCCTGAACGGAGATCTTATTAGACTATGTATCGAAGTAGTTTGGTGAAGAAAAAGTCATCCATGTTGGTATGCCATGCAATTAGATTTGGTTATGAAGCTGTTAATGTGAGTCCTGTGAAGGGACACTTGTCAGTGAGTGTACTGGAATAAATCAGTCAACTTTGTCATCAATGGTGTCAGTTGTGCTGTGTAGCTGTTAATGTGAGTCCTGTGGAGGGACACTTGTCAGTGAGTGTACTGGAATAAATCAGTCAACTTTGTCATCAATGGTGTCACTTATGCTGTGTAGCTGTTAATGTGAGTCCTGTGGAGGGACACTTGTCAGTGAGTGTACTGGAATAAATCAGTCAACTTTGTCATCAATGGTGTCAGTTGTGCTGTGTAGCTGTTAATGTGAGTCCTGTGAAGGGACACTTGTCAGTGAGTGTACTGGAATAAATCAGTCAACTTTGTCATCAATGGTGTCAGTTGTGCTGTGTAGATGTGTTGTGTGTGCTTAGTGAAGAACGGACGCTGGAAGTCGTGGGGAAACAAGTCACAACGCGAAGTCGAGGAAAACCAGACGGTTATAAAGGATCATATTTAAAGACGGTTACAAAGGGTTATAAAGACGGTTACAAAGACGGTTATAAAAAAACATGTAGAAGATACGGTTACACATGATGATAATGATGACTATGTAATTCAAACGCAATTTGTCGTAGTCATGAATGGTTCCTCAATAGGCCGATGTCTACTTGGTGTAAGTAAAAGTAAAGAGTCCCGTCTCGCCACGTGGCGTATAGGGAATATGGTGTTAGTGACTATAATTTTTTATAGAACTTCAGCACATGGTTTCTGGGGTAATATGGTCGGTATTACGCCCGTGCCGCTTTACTTTCGCAGACAAAAAACCTATACCTGTTAAGGCTGGGTGAATCTGGAAGCCGTCGATCAGAATCGAAACTGACCTCTTGTTCTTGGTAGTCTAGTTTCTACTTAGTGTAATCTTTGATATAATGAATCATGTAACCATTGGCGTCTTCTAAAAGCCTTTGTTTAATGACAGTCACTCTGTGTCGGCTGTTTCGTGTAAAGATATTAATATAACGACAGTCATTCAGTCGGTGTTCGGCTGTTTCGTGTAAAGATTTTAATAAAAGGACAGTCACTCAGTCGGTGTTCGGCTGTTTCGTGTAAAGATTTTAATATAACGACAGTCACTCAGTCGGTGTTCGGCTGTTTCGTGTAAAGATTTTAATATAACGACAGTCATTCAGTCGGTGTTCGGCTGTTTCGTGTAAAGATTTTAATATAACGTCAGTCACTCTGTTTTCAGATGTTTCATGTAAAGCCACATCTAATTTTGCTTTTTATGGATAAAAATATGTGCTCATGCTGGGTGAATGCGAATTCCGTAAGCTTGGAAACAATACCCTTTAGCTGATCTTCCTGAATAATTAAAAACAACAATGAGCTTCCATCTGTTGGATAGCGCACTTGGCATGAATGCTAAACTATTAAGTGGATGCACCTGATCAGTGCTTATCTTTAGGTATGCACATGCTTTTAGTATCATAATTTTGTTCTCCACAGTTGGGAAATCCCTATATGTATATGGTTCCTGCCGATCCTCACATGATCGTCTATGCCAATCAGTATGGCACATGATACTTCCTGGAAGGAGAATATTTTCTATATTTTAATTTTCTATGTACACCTGTTTGGTCTTGGCGTTAGTCTTACCTCGATGTTTTTATGTAAATTAAATAAAATACATGTTTTTTTTACACGTTTATAATTTGAATTTTAAAAAAAGACAACTTAGTGTGCCTAAGTCGTAGAGAGAATAATCGTCCTAAATCTCATTCTTCTATCTACAGCGATTAGGGCTGGGCATTGTTTAGTGCTACATTATGTTTATATATATATGTGTATGTGTTTATGTATGTGTGTATGTATAATATAGCAACGCACGATACCCATTTCAAACCTTTTAGGCTCGAAATTAGAAAAAAAAAAAAAAAGATCAAATTTAGATGGGTGGCTACACCCTAGATGAAATATAATCTACGTATTCTATGCTTCTACTATGTAAAGTAAACTAAAATGTGATCAAACAGGGTGATTCTAAAGGACAAGATATTTTGCTTCATGGAGGAGCCGGACACCGCAAAAGAGATTGAGGTAGATGTTCAAAGAAGTGTGAGATGCGAAGAAAGCGAAGAAGAAGAAGAAAAAAAGATGAAGATAAGAAAATGGTCCTAAAATAAAGGAGACCAACACTAAGTGGCGGAAATTGTGTTGTTCTGAGTTGAATTGTTCAAAATGGTTAACAGGTAACACGGAGTCGAGCAAGCGAGCAAAGCCAGCTCCTTCTCACTGCCAAATGCGGGGGTTCAAAAGGAAGGGGATAACTTGCATTGCAGACAGAAACACAGCCACTTTTTGTGGAATGTATGTTTCGTGCCAGTTCTGAAAGTTAAGACAAATGGACTAGGTGGGAGTGTAGGTGTAGCATGATCGCCTCTCACTGTTTCACTGGTTAATTTAGACAAATAGTTTTATCGGTCACACCGCACTATATTGCACATTTATTCCTTTCGTGTGTACTTTTATGTACTTGTTATGACTTTTATTACCGTTTTCCTGTTTCCTATAAGGTAAAATTACATAACATTCAAATTATAGACAAGATCACTGACCATTGGCCTCTCACTTATACAAACATAAAACCCACAGACAGATACATGTATTTCGCAATGAGAAGGAGCTTGAAAATGAAACCACACATAAAAATGGAGTAAACAATACAACTAAATACATTTTGTGCTTTTGGTAAAAGTAATAAATAACGCTGAAGATGGTTAGAATATATTTAATACGTAAGTGAAGGTAATGAATACAATATGCCAAATAAATAAAATATGGCTGTGCTGTGAGGAGAAAACACTTTGGTGAAATAAAAATTCAAAATCGCAATGCAAATAAAAAATAAGAAATACTGACTAGATACAATCAAAAGCACATACAGGTTATACAGCATACTCAATTGCAAAAAGTTCATGAAATGTGTCATCGAGATATCAAGCAAAGAATTATATAGTAAATATTGAGTATAACTAAGGATTGTGTGCACTTAACGTTCACCAGGTTGAGGTTTTGTTTTTGTCGAACAGCTTCTCTCGTGGCTAATTCTACCAATGTTTGACAAACACACACGTCACAGAATGAACAAGTCAGGCCCACTGATCCACAGGGTTTTCCATCGTTTTTCATGAGTCTTTTCTCTTCTAAGTTTTGCCGTAGCACAGTCTCAAATGATGATATTATTACCATTCCTTATATATGCTCTCCATGATGTGCGATCACTTGCCAGATGTTCCCAGTCATTTTCACAGATTGAGAAGTCATTCAGAGATGATTTACAGATATCTCTATATCGTAGTTTAGGTCTGCTAATTTGTCTTTTTCCGTGTATTCTTCTTCTACCTTTCAGCCCCATGTGGAGCATAAGTCTTCAACAAACACTTTCCAAGCCGTTTCTTGCCATTATTTTAAGACCGTTCCATGTCTTCCCCATCATCTTCATCTCTGTTTCTATCTGTCTTCTCCAAGAATTGCTTGGTCTTCCTCTTTGTCTTTTTCCCTGGGGATTCCAAAAAAAGGACCTGTTGTGTAATACTCTCACTTGACTTCCGCTGTGTGTCCTATCCAGCGCCATCGTCTTCGCTGTATCTCTTTACCTGAGCAGCTTCTCCTTGCTCATTTAGGGCACGTACATTCCAGGTGCCAAATTCTGGAGGATTTCCTGGTAGACAAAAGGTGAATTGGCAACCCGGACTCCTTGCGGCTTTCTCCGGATTGCGTCTACATCTCTTAGACAGAGAACCTTTATCTTTCATGGGTGGCGGATTTACTTTTATTCTTTTATTTGACTTGTCCATGTTTGTGAAGTTTTTTCGGCTTTTTTTTTAATAGTACGGGATAGCCAGTTCCATGCCCAACCCTCCTTAATCGCCTCTTACGTACATGCATGGTAGGGAACAGCGCCACTATTCTTTACTCCCCTTTCGGACTCCGGCAGCGCACGGGCGTGTTAGTTCACCATATAGTATTTGCTTGGGGATGCGTTTTTCTTCCATTAGCTGGACGTGCCCTAGCCATCTTAGTCTTCACTAAGATACATACCCAAACTTCTTCTTCTTCTTCTTCTTTCCTTCCTCATTTGCCTTTCAGCGTCGAGGGGAGATATAATTTGCGGTCTTTTGCTCTTCTGTTCGCCTCTGCTGCTGTTATGTTTCCTAGTGTTTCTAGTATTCAGTTCATCCATCTTTTTCGTGGTCGACCCTTGGATCTGATATTCTCGCAACGTTTATTGAAGTCTCATTGTGTTGTATTTTGATCTTTCTGCCGTGTCACGTGGCCAAACCATTTTATCTGTTGTTTCTTTATATATTCAATGGCGGAGGCGATTCCTAGATCCCTTTTTTTCTCAGTTCTACATTTCTGATTTTATCTCTCAAACTGTTTCCTGTCATTCGTCTGACACATTTAATCTCAGTAGAGGTTATTTTTCTTATTGCTCTTGCATCTCTCTCTCTCTCTCTCTCTCTCTCTCTCTCTCTCTCTCTCTGCGATCAAGACTCAATCACAGTAGGATTCCAGACTCTCTCATGAAGTCAGCTGTCTGTTTGAATGATTCGATTGCCCCATATAGTTTCTCTTCCAGAGAGGTGGGTGTGAACCACATTGCTCTTCTCAGGTCTGTGTACTGGGGCAATTCTATAGAACATGTTTTGTAGTCATATTGTCCAGTGTAAAGTGGCATAGCCTGGTTGTACCTATTTTGAATTTGGTGAACATGTGATTCCTCATTCTATTGTGGTCAGTGCGTAGGCGAAGTATGATGACTTGATCCCTCCTTGATAGTTGATGGTATCCGTCACTCTCGTTATGCTTTGGGTTTTCTCGTTTCCATTTTTCATGGTACTGACCTTTGAGGATGGATTTGGCTTCATCATAACTGAGCGAATAGTTCTCTTGTGGTAATCTCCCTCCCTCTTTAGCTAATTTGTCTGCGCGTTCGTTCCCGTGTATATTACAGTGTGATGGTATCCACTGAATGATTACTCTCTGGAAGTTATTGCATAGTTGGTCCAGGGTTGTTCTCAAGTCATCTAGTTCATTGTTCTTGTGGCTTTTTAGAGCTGATAATACTGACAGTGCATCAGTCAGAATTACCAATTTATTGTGTATGTTATTTTTGTGATGAGTAGCCAGTGTTGCAGCATCTCTGATGGCCTCAGTTTCTGCTTTAAAGTTATTTGAGAATTTCCCAGTAGCTATTGACTTGGTGATCTCGTCCTGGTTATTCAGCGTCAAGAATACACCTCCCTCTCCATTTATGGTGGCATTTGTAGTGGAGCCATCTGTGTATATGTGTGACCAAGAGTCCTGTGGGTAGGTATTTGTATGTGTTTTTCTGCTACGTGTTTTCTTTCTGTGTCTGATTGGGTGCCTTTTTTCAAGATTCCCGTTATATTTTCCTTAAGTTCTGGTATTTTATGTTTCCCATGAGAAGACATATCAGATGGCCCAAGGGTTTCGATATTGTTTGGGAAAGTACTGGGTCTCCAGTAGTTAGTTCATTGGCAATTGCAGCGAAGTTGTTCCTCTTAAGTCGTGCAATTCCGGAACCAGTTATTCTTTGGTGCATGGGGTTGCTAAGGAGCCTTCTATATTTCTCCGCTTGTTGCAATACTTTAGTGACCCGTCTGTCATCTAAGGGTTGTAAACCTGTTACTGTTTCTAGAGTCTTGATAAGTGTAGATTTCATAGCACCAGTGATGATGCAGGCAGCTTGGTTCTGTGTTCTGTTAATTTTGCTAAGGTGTGATTTGGAAGCCATAGCCCAGGCTGTGACTCCATACTCTAGGACTGGTCTGACTCTTCCTATACGTATAGTCGTTTCAAAATATTGCTGTCTGCTCCACAGTCCGTTCCTGCCAATTTCTTCATAATATTAGTTCGTTTTCTGGCTTTTTTTCTTCCTCTGTCTATCTGATTTTTCCAAGTCATTCTGTGATTCATGGTGGCGCCAAGATATGTTGGGTTTTGGTCAATAGGGAGTGTATGTGTTCTTGCATCTAGGGTCAGAACTGGCATTGGTAGCACAACATTGGGATAAAGATACACTATCTAATAAACATAATGTAATAATAATAATAATACACTAATAAACATAAGTATACTGAAGGATCATAAACAGTAAATCAATAGGTCGAAGAAGTAGTAAAGCACTGGCAACATCACATTATCTGCAGACATTAAATTAACAACCGAAGCTGCTACATTCTGTGGTGATACGTCAAGAACTATATATTTACAGTTGCATGAACGAGAAGAAGAATTAGTGCAAGAATGGGGAAAAGGCACAACAAGCAGAAAGAGATGGAAATAAAAATGAAAGACACCGACGGGAATTGTATTAATATTTAATGGAATGACGTGACGTGATCATGAAATCAAAATATCCAGAACTATTATAAAATCTCAGCTAAAGAAAATATTTCCATTATTTATGTTGTGATAAAGTGGAATGTTTGCTGAAATATGAATAAACAACTAATAGCACATACAAATCAGGAGACGACTTTTAAAGTCGATACTCTGACCATAATAGGAGATAGGCACAAATCTATCATATGTAAGTCTGAATGAATTGTAGAACAATAAATATAAAATTGCATAAAACAGCGTTACTAAAAAATAGTACAAAATTATAAAGGTTTCGACCACAGACCTTTGTGATTCATTCTTCCTCTTTGGACCGAATGGCAGTCTCCAACAGTTCTGTTTGAAGCTAATTAGAATCTATGCAATCAGTTTTACACATATGTGTTTATTGCCTTGTCATTTTGACGAAGGTCTGTGGCCGAAAAGTATAAATGTTTTGTACTGTCTTCTTTTTTAATAAAGTTGTTTAAGCAGTTTTACATTTATTTTTCTCTGCCCATAATATAACATTTTTGAAAACTAGGGCAGTATATTGAACAGATGGTTAAGTCATTTCAGAGAACGAAAATCAACTATTTAGGCACTTCGTGCCCAAGTATAGTTTCATTTCATGAGAAGTGCAAAAAGTCTGACTAATAGAATTAGCCCAGAAATATAGCCAAGATGCACACATGTGTTAAGAATGTTAACTTACAATTGATAAATGTTAGAATACTACCACTTCACAATAAGAATTGCATGGACAGGACAAGTTATGGTTATGGAAGACCCCGGTATCACTGCAAATGAAGTAAAATCCATAATTGCTCAATCGCCCGTGCCAGTGGAATCATCCGAATTACTATCTCATCTCCCAAACAAAGAAAGGTAGCTATAGTCCCTTTTATAGTTATTTCAGCACACGCCAAAAGACATAAGGCGAAACCGCACAGAAAGTGAACACAGCCATCTGTTCTCCATCATACGATATCATCATTCATCGTAAACAATCTGTATCGAAACATTTTCAAAACAGATGAAATGAACAGCTCACAGTGGGCACAGAACACTTAAACTCAGTAGCTCCTGCAACAAGCCGAACTTGGAATATGAAGAAACTGCAACAAGGAACACTTTTCAGACAAATCCGAACATATGAAACACAGTTAGCCGCCGGATTATCCCCGTCGCACATGAAACAACAGACTATAAGATCTCACTGCAATGTGAATTTTGTGAAATTATAAATTCCTCCTGACTAACATGAACCTCCAAGAGTCAGCCCGATACTGTAAAGTCATGAACAAAACTCCATTTCGCCTTTCACCATTAGCGTACAACCATTTTAGGGATATACTATTAGCCATTGTGATGAAGTAGCACACACAACAATGGCTGCGCCCATAAAATTCCGATTACTCTAATAAATGCAGCCAACAACGCACGGTAAGATGATGTACAATCTCTAAAGTGAAAACTTCGGTTGAACTGGCAGAGCAGTCCAGTTATAGTTGTAACATGTAAATAATTGGCGTCAAACAATTCCAACGATGGCCTTGGAACAGCACTCAGTGTGTTGACGTAAACGGCATATCAACTCTAGACAGGGGATGGTCGCATTCACAAAACTAGGCTTGACAAAGAGGAACATTGAGGCGTGTATGACTCAGTATCATCGGCTAAAATTTGTTAAGTGGATCATCAGGTTGACTTTAACGCAGAAAATTGCACTGAAGAGCCGAAATTAATCGTCCCCAAATGCAATTTCTGCAGCGGTCAGAAGAACATAAATTTCGTTCCACCATTTTGGAATAGGAAGTCCATCGAATAGGACAAGACAAGAGGTGAACATTTCCTACCCAAGTCAAAATTATACCTTCGTTTTCCGATGACATTTTCATTTGTCTAGATTTCTATTTCGTTTGTCACAAAATTTACATGTGATGCATTTTCATTTTGTTAGAAATGTACTTTTCCTCTTGTCATTTTCGCAGTACTTTCTATCTATCTGCCTGCCTGCCTGTCTTTCTGTCTGTCTGTCTATTGACCTTTCGAGCCGTGGCCGACCCATAGGGCATAGACCAATATATTCTTTCTAAATTTTCTTTCTAGCAGTCTCAATCCTTGTAAAAATCTTTTATCAAATCTCGCCATTTGTACCTGTTCTATGCAGTCAACTCGATCTCATTGAGGGAGTCCATTCTTGCTATTTTTGCCTCTCTGATCAATATTCTTCTCACTGCCTCTCTGGGTCGGCCTTTTTTACACCTACCTGTTGTTTCCCGCTTGAGGGCTTGCTTTGCTATTCAGTTATTATCTCTTCTCATCACATGCCCAACATATATCCATCGTCTTTTCTTTATTACTGATGATACTAGTGGTTTATTGGCGATTTCTATAATTTCCTTATTTGTTTTGAATTCGTTCCACGCTATGTCAAGTATTTTCCGTAGACACTTATTTTCAAATGCGTTCAACTTTTTTCTGTCTTTTGTTGTTTTCCAGCTGTTGCATGCATTTGTAAGGGTTGATAGCACGTTTGATTTACATTATTTTCAATTCCCTACAAATTGTCCTTACATCAACACACTGCTATGCAATAATGATTGTAAATTAATTGAGTTAATGAGCTATTTGGGAGCCGCGATAAGCTCAGTGGTTAGTGAACTGGACTACAAAGGACAATAGGTAGGGTTCTATCCAAACCGACGGCTTCCGGATTCACCCAGCCTTTAATGGATACCGGATTTTTATCTGGAAAAGTAAAGTGGCACGGGCGTAATACCGACCACATTACCCCAAAAATCATGTGCCGAAGGTCTGTAAAATTTATGGTCCCTAACACCATATTCCCTATACGCCACTTGGCGTGACGGGGGTACTTTACTTCTTTTTTTTAACTATTGAGTTATTTGCGGGTCATCATCATTGCACTCTGAACATGTCCATAGGTGCTCAGATCCCCTCCTCAGCAAGTCCCGCAGTGTCCAGCGACTGACGACTCCAGTTCTATGTTGGTTGATAAGTCTTCTTACACGGCCACTAAGTTTCTCATTTCCTGATGTGCCCATCTTAACTCCCAAATCCATCATCCGAAGAAGTGACGTGGCTCTGTGTTTGTCGAAGTCATGTGCTCTTCCCACATCTCGGAGGGCATTGATGATGTCCGCCCGATCCATTGGGTGCCCGTCCTCAACGACATCGCAGCTAGCCAACCTGTCCGCTCTTTCAATTCCCCGTACTCCCGCATGTCCAGGGACATAGACAAAGGTGACCTTACGTATTTTGGACTTCTGCAATGACTTTACCCATTGCATGCGTACAGAGCCCGCCTCCACATTTTTTTTATCATGCTCATCGAATCACTCAGTATACATGCGTGGGTGTAGTCTTGTGACTCTAACCATTTGAATGCCTTGGTCACTGCCATCACCTCCATTGTCATGTTACTCGTGGTCATGACGTATGCACCACTGTCTTCGTAGACTATTCTGCCTGCCGAGCGTGCTGTAAATGCCCATGCACTTCTTTGGTGTCGTCTTACAGATCCGTCTGTATAGATGACTGCATCTTTCTCATCGGTGTTATCGCAGATGAGACCGTTGACCTCAGCATTAACCACGACCCGGTTCTGTTCCTTACTTTTCCTGTCGAGTGTCTCTCTCTCTCTCTCTGCGATCAGGACTCAGTCAGAGTAGGATTCCAGACTCCCACATGAAGTCAGCTGTCAGGTTAAGTGTGTTGATCGCCCCCACAGACAGAACGTCACATTTAGAGTCCGCAAGATCCACTCTGACTGAACACCCGTTAATACGTTGCACTGTGTTCTGCGCCAGTGGCCCAGTGCATCCGATTTTAGCCAGCATTTTTTCAGGTTTGCTTTCCTTAGCCTTTGATTGTCCCCAATCTTTCTGCAAGGCAGTAGATTGTCTTTTCTGTAGGGGGATTCTGCCCTTAGATGGTCGGCCCTCCCAGGTTTACGAGCACCATCTGCCCGAGTCACTAGAGGTGACTAACACAGACATGCACACACAAAGATATGAGATGTGAATAACACAGACATGTACACAGCGATACAAGCCATGACTAACACCGACACACATCAAGATATATGACACATGACTAACATAGACATGCACATAAAGATATGAGATATGACTGACTTAGACGTGCACACACAAAGATATGACACATACCTAACATAGACATACACACAAAGATATAAGATATGACTTACATAGCCATGCACACACAAGAATATGAGATGTGACAGACACAGACATGTACACACAAAGATATGAGATATGACTAACATAAACATGCAAACAAAGATATGAGATATCCCTAACCCAGACATGCACACACAAAGATATGACACATGACTAACACAGATACACACTAAGTTATGATATATTACTAAACTCAGACGCACATAAAGATAAGAGACATGATTAACACGGACACACCAAGATATGAGATATGACTAACATGACACACATCTACGTATATAGATATGAGCCATGGCTAGCACACACACACACACAAGCTAAGATTTGAGCCATGGCTAGCACAGAAACACCCCAAGATATGAGCCATGACTAGCACAGAAAAACATTAAGATATGAGTCATGTCTTCACGAAAAAACACCAAGAAATGAGCCAAGTCTAGCACATAAACACATTGAGGTATCCATATGCTTGGGTTAGTCTGCAGACTCTTCTTAACGTGTGAATCATTGACATACGATTGGCAGGCTTCGATTAACTGTCCGCAGGTTTCGTTCAAACAGTTGTCCGGAGATTTGAGAATGCAGTCTGACACGTAGAACTTTCCCTTGCATGCACTGTTCCCGGTTGACTGTTCACAGGTGTCGTTGAAACAGTTGTCTGGACATTTGAGAGTGCTGTCTGACCCGTAGTACGTTTCCTTGCACGTGCAGTCTGCACTTTCCGGGTCACATATGATGTCACAGCCATCAGAACACGTCTGTTCGCACTGCAGCCCAAAATTACCATCGGGACAAGTGTCATTACAGGTATAGCCAGGAAGTTTACATTGTAGTCATTTTCCGGATTTTTCCCACATAAAGGACAGACACTGAGACAAGACCTAGAGCAATCGTGTCCATAGACCCCATGTGAGCATTTGCCGTGACACGTACCAATGATGAAGTCGCAGCTTTTGCTACACCCACTACACACTGCACAAAACGACCAAGAATACCCGTCCAGACAATAGGTGTCTGCAAATGTTTGCACCTCACACACCGTCAGTTCACTGCCGGCCTGCGAAATGGTCGGTGAGAACTCAGTCTTAATGTGTGCCATTGGCGTTTGTGTGGTGACTACAATAGTGTTCATAGAAACATTTGGGTATGATATATCATTAGACTGGAATACTTCGCCGCCGCTGTCAGAGAAAGCCTTTAGAGTGGCATTCTTTACCCGAATTGATAGTGCTAGCTTGATGATAGAATCGAATGGTGTGAATCTTCTGGGGCGTGGGAAAGTTCAGATACCAGTAAACAGGACTGTTTCCACTTCTCAGTTTTGTGTGTGTGCAGTCATTGTCATAGAGATTGGTCCTTCTTTTGCCATTTACTGCGGCCTCTGGTCCACATCCGTCTCCTGTATAACAAGAATTAAAAGTGTCGGCCTGGTTTGTGTTCTGTTTGAGAGCCACATTCCGACCCCCGCCTATGTGGATGGAGCAGATATTTGCAACTATCGCCCCTGCAATACATAACTTGTTGATCAGACCAGCCCCAGAGCAAAAGACATCAATCTCGTGCTGACTAACTGCAAACCTTGAATCATTGCTACATGAGGCAGAACCATTTAGTATTGCCGTGAAACTGTCCGGAACTATTAAGTCATGCACATACATTCTAAACCAGGAGAACAGCAAAGATTGGTTGAGAGTTGCCTCAACTGATGTAGAATTTGTGTCCGAGTTACATGTGGTGTCGTTGTAATTAAACAGGAAAGTAGGTTCAGAATTTTAGGCGTATTTGTACATGAGAACCAAGTACTGACACTGGGGTCCAAAATATTCGTGCTGATAAATGTCATTGTTTGGGCATATCCCTGTAGTTTTGTCATAAACTCTCTCTCTCTGCGATCAAGACTCGATCAGAGTAGGATTCCAGTCTCTCTCATAAAGTCAGCTGTCTGTTTAAGCGAATCGATCGCCCCATATAATTTCTCCTCCAGGGAGGTGGGCGTGGACCACATTGCTCTTCTTAGGTCCGTGTACTGGGGGCAATCCTGTAAAACATGATTTGTAGTCATATTGCCCAGTGTACAGTGGCATAGGCTGGTAGTTCCTATTTTGAATTAGGTGAACATGTGATTTCTCATTCTATTGTGGCCTGTGCGTAGGCGAAGTATGATGACTTGATCCCTTCTTGATAGTTGGTGGTATCCGTCACTCTCGTTATGCTTTGGGTGTTCACGTTTCCATTTTTCATGGAACTGACCCTAGAGGATGGATTTGGCTTCACCATAACTGAGCGGATTGTTCTCTTGTGGTAATCTCCCTCCCTCTTTAGCTAATTTGTCTGCGTGTTCGTTCCTGTGTATATTACAGTGTGATGGTATCCACTGAATGACTACTCTCTGGAAGTTATTGTATAGTTGGTCCAGGGTAGTTCTCAAGTCATCTAGTTCATTGTTCTTGTGGTTTATTAGAGCTGATAGTACTGACAGTGCATCAGTCAGAATCACCAATTTATTGTGCATGTTATTTTTGTGTTGAGTAGCCAGTGTTGCAGCTTCTCTGATGGCCTCAGCCTCTGCTTTAAAGTTGTTTGAGAATGCCCCAGTAGCTATTGACTTGGTGATCTCGTCCTGATTGGTGAGCGTCAAGAACACACCTCCCCCTCCATTTATGGTGGCATTTGTAGCAGAGCCATCTGTGTATATGAGGGACCAAGAGTCCTGTGGGTGGGTATCGTGTATGTGTTTTTCTGCTACGTGTTTTCTTTCTGTGTCTGATTGGGTGCCTTTTTTCATGATTCCTGTTATGTTTTCCTGAAGTTCTGGTATTTTATGTTTTCCGTGAGGAGGCATATGAGATGGGCCCAAGGGTTTCGATATTGTTTGGGAAAGAACTGGGTCTCCAGTAGTTAGTTCATTGGCAATTGCAGCGAAGTTGTTCCTCTTAAGTCGTGCAATTCCGGAACCAGATATTCTTTGGTGCATGGGGTGGCTAAGGAGCCTTCTATATTTCTCCGCTTGTTGCAAAACTGTAGTGACCCGTCTGTCATCTAAGGGTTGTAAGCCTGTTACTGTTTCTAGAGTCTTGATAGGTGTAGATTTCATAGCACCAGTAATGATACGGGCAGCTTTGTTCTGTATTCTGTTAATTTTGCAAAGGTGTGATTTGGAAGCCATAGCCCAGGCTGTGACTCCATATTCTAGAACTGGTCTGACTCTTCCTACATATAGTCTTTTCAAAATATTGCTGTCTGCCCCCCAGTCCGTTCCTGCCAATTTCTTCGTAATATTTGTTCGTTTCCTGGCTTTCATCCTTGCTCTGTCTATCTTTTTCAAAGTCATTCTGCGATTCATAGTGACACCAAGATATGTTGGGTTGTGGTCAATAGGTAGTGTATGATCCTTTAACTTCAAATTTGCAGAGAGTGTTTTCCTTGATAGGCTGAAAATTGTGTATGAAGTTTTCCTTTCGTTGATTGGTAAGAACCAGGTGTTCGTCCACTTTTCAAGTTCACCTAGGGCATCTTGCATCCTGGAACCAGCCACTGACATACTTTCCTCGCGAGCCCATAACGCCAGATCATCTGCGTATATTGCTGAGTGTATTCTGGGTGGAATGTCCATTACGATGTCATTTATGAAAATTAAAAAGAGTGTTGGGGACAAGACTCCGCCTTGTGGGACACCTTGTTCGATAGAGACCTTCTTACTTAGTTGACCTTGAACTTGTACTCTGGCCGTTCTATCCTGAAGGTATTGAAAGACCCAATTGAATAAACGACCCTGGATGCCAAGTCTAAAAAGCTTGTTCTTTAAACCCTCACGCCAAACCCTATCAAAAGCCTTCTCCATGTCGACCCACACTGCCAGCGTGTGTTTCTTTTCTTGTAGCGCATCCTCTATTTCCTGTGCAATGTAGTTGACTAGGTCTTCAGTTGATCGGTGCTTACGGAAGCCATTTTGTTGTGGTACGATTTGTTGTTTTGTCTCCAAATGCCACATAAGTCTTCTGTTAACCAGCCTTTCCATGAGTTTACTCAGGCAGCTCAGTAGGCTAATTGGTCTATAGCTACTTGGGTCTAGTGGGTCTTTTCCACACTTGAGAATGGGCACCATAATAGCTTCTTTCCAGATTGCCGGCACATGACCGCTCTTCCAGCTAGCATTTATTATCCTTAGAAGCTGGCTCTTGGCTTTCTACCCCAGATTTAGGAGCATTTCGTTGGAGATTCCATCTTTACCAGGGGAACTTTTGAGCTTCAATCCTTTGAGGCTACATCTAATTCAGTTGGGGTAAAGATGGTCGTCTGATGCTCTTCTGGTGCAAAAGGCATGTGTTTTGCATCTTGGTTTTCCCGCCTTGCAGCTTTCTGTTTGTCTATTGGGATGTTTATTCTACTAATGTTTTTGTAAGTCTCTATCAGTAGATTTGCTGCCCTTTTGCCAGTGAGGATGTTCTGATTGAGTGTTAATGATATTGGAGGTCGGCAGTTGTTTTCGTCACTCAGAGCTTTCGCAAGTTTCCATAGTTTATGACCATTTTTGTCTAGATTCAGGCTCTCTGTTTTGTCTATCCAGCACTGTCTGGCTGATGTCATGACCTCTCGTCTGTATTTGGCCGAGGCTGCTTTGTAGGCAATATTGCTCTCTGTGGTGTGTGATGTTTCAGCTAGTTCTCTGGCAGAGTCCATTTCCTCTTCCAGTCGTTGTATTTTCTTGTTCCAGTATGGCCTGTAGTTTCTTCTTGCTCCTCTAGGAATGGATTCTTTAGCAGCTCTCAGGATGCCATATGTTAACCGCTCTATCATATTTTGACCTTCTTTTCGTGGGTGTTGATAGGCGCAGTATATGCATCAGTGAGCCTTGCAAACTTTGCCCAATCTGCTCTCTTATAATTCCAGCGTGGAAGAGGTATTTGCAACTCCTGTTTGTGAGCAAGGGCCACTGAAAGTTTGACTGGTTTATGGTCACTATCTCCAAGTTGGTTCAGCACTTTTCTGGTTATTTTGATAGATATGTCTCCAGATGCAAACGCTAGGCCGGGGGTGGAAGTTGTTTTCCATCTTCTTGAGTAGAAGGTTGGGGATCCTCCTTAGAGTTTATGAGGAATAGGTTGTTGTCTATTTCCCATTCTTCCACTTCTTCACCTCGAACATTGGACTCCCTATATCCCCATCTTTCAGAGTGGCTGTTAAAGTCTCCTACTACCAGACACTTTGATGGTGTTAATTCCATTGACTCCAGCTTCAGTAATTTGTCATTTGGACAGTATATATTATATATCCTTATACAAGCGGAGTTAATGTATAAATCTGCACCAATGATCTCTGCCTCTCCATTTCTGAATACATCTATCATCTTTGCTGGGACGGAATTTTTAATAAGAATAAGAATTCCACCCTTGTGACCTTCCCTGTCTTGTCTAAATGTTTGGTAGCCCCTGATCATGAATCTGTGCTGAGGATTAAGATGAGATTCCTGGATGCAAGCAACATCTATCTCCTCCTCTGCTAGTCTAATTGTTAGAGCTTGTTTCTTGTGGTATATGCCTGTCGAGTGTGACAATACACGAGAAAATCCCCTTGAATGACGTAGGCATCGGTATCCACTCCTTACCAACGCTGATATTGGTGAAGTCCACAGACCTGTTTGATGACATGTTCTGCTCGGCCCACCCATGATTTGCCTCTTTTTAGTTTGAAACCTTTCCCTGTGTTGAGCACGTGGTACAATGGATGCTCTTTATCTGTACTAATCTTAATGTATGCTCGTGCTCTCCAGATCTTGATTCTGTCATCCATGGTTGGAAAGTCAAGAAGATACCTCATTGCTACACAGGGAGTGTCCCTTGTACAACCCAAGATAATGCGCATGGCTTCATTTTGTATTTTCTCCAGCCTATCAATTTGAGAAAATGAAAAATATCTTATGCAACAAATCTATGTCAATTGAAATGAAAAAGAGAGTTCATCGGTGCTATATAGAACCAATTGTGACCTATGGAAGCGAATCATGGACAATAGACAAACAAATGAAAAGACGATTAGAGGCCACATAAAAGGGATTTCTAAGAAGAATGTTGAAAGTTCCCTTGACAGCTAAAAAGACCAATGAGGAAGTTCTCAAAGAGGCCAACACAAAAAGGCAGTTCCTAAAAAACGTCAGAAAGAAACAATCAACATTTTTCGGGCACATCATGAGAAGAGGAAAGTTGGAATACTTGGTTACAACTGGCAAAATAAAAGGAAGGAGAGATCGCGGACGATAAAGAGAGAAAATACTGGATAGCTTGATGTCATGACATGGAAAACAGTCAACAACAGAACTTATACGATGCACAGTAGATAGAAGATTGTGGAAGGACATGAACGCCTACGCCAACCGGTATGGCATATGATGATGATAAATTTGAGTCGTACTGACAGTAAGAATTGCCAGGGCATACTCAATTGGTGCGAAGACTAATCCCTGGAACAGAAGATTAAGTAGCCTCTGCTCGATGTTATCATCTGCCATGACCTTCAAGGTGGCTAATCCTTTGCGGGATTTTGTTATCACATGGTTGAAGTGGTTCCGAAAACACAGGCTGCGATCAAACCTAACTCCGAGGTATGTCATCATCTTGTCCCTGGTCACCTCATCAGCTCCCATTCGTACTACCGGTGTGGTCGTATTAACGATATGATTGTTAAGGGAGAACCATGAAACTGACGCTTTATTAAGATTAACCAAGGCACCTGAAACCCCACACCAGGAAGAAATGCGATCGAATCCGTCTTGCATCGTGGAGGCGATTCCCCGTCTGTCTCTTTCGTGTCAATAATGCCAGAATATCATCAGCAAAAGTCATAGTTCTTCCCCTCCCACCCAGTTGTTGTTCCGTGGTCGTTATTGTGTACACGTTAAATAGAACTGGTGACAATGGTGAGCCTTGTGGCAGCTCTGGAAAAATGGATGTTGGCTCGGAAGACTAACTTCCACATCCGAGTATCACCTTCCTCTGAAATAGTGCCGCAGCGATCCATCAAACGAGAAAGGGGTGCACAGCCAGTTTTAGGAGCATATGCATGATATTCAAATGGTACCCTGTTGTATGCATCCTTCAGATCTATAGCAGCAGCACATGTCTCCACTTGTCTGTGGAAGCCTTCAAAGACTTCATAGGCAAAGACTGCCGCATTGAGCCATGTGTCTTTGTTATATCTATAACCTCCGAGTGTGGGTGGGAATACACGTTTCTGTTCAAGGTGACAGGTGAGGACACGGGCAACTATTTTCTCCAGCAGCTTGCCCGCAGTGTTCTACATTGTGATGATTCTGTAGGCACTGATCTGAGAATGGTTCTTGTTTGGCTTCGGTAGCGGTAGTAAGTAGCTGTGTAGCCACTCCACCTTAATCTGGCCACTCCGAATGTTGGCATTAAACTCATTGGCCAGTTTTGTCAAGTCGTCGTCAGCTAAATCGTCTATGTCATCGTACCGAACACCATCTGGACCAGGAGCAGTGTTGAGTGACCTTTTAAGTGTTGTGCGAAACGTATCGGTTGTGATGGTGAGATCTTCTTCCAGCACTACACCCTTAAATAATTTTAACAGCGATCCCCGTATCCTCATTCTTACAGCCTCATTTCTTTGGTCCGTCTGCTCAATGTAGCGGGCAAGCAGGGCCTTCCCTTTGCTCTCATCAGATTTGTGCCATATCTGGCCTGTGCTCTGAATGTCTGGTATGCCTCTGTGTCGTGTTGTGCCATTCATGCTCTAATGAAGGTGCCAGAATGTGTTTAGCGATTTTTCTGAGCACACTTTTTTTTTTACAGAAGTCATCCCCTTTTGACATCTTTGGCCTGCTTAGCACATAGTTAAAAGTGCATAATGTTTTGGTCGACCTCTTCTTTCAGGCGCTTCATTAACTCAGGTTAGTTATGTTCTTTCATTCTTTCTAGCTTTCTGTCATGTCTTGGCCGTTTGTTGGATGTTGGTTGATTGTTTGTGGTTGATTGTACCACCAAGCTTCTTCGACTGCTCCGTTCCACCAGGGCGTCCATATCTCCTGCCTCCTACGAGGGGCGCTCATTTTCCTATGTCTAATGACGTCCTGGTCTGTTTTCTCGTAATGGAATGTGTGGAGCTTTCTTTTCTGGCTTCTATTTCTGCTTTTCTCAATTAGGAGGACACATGGATAGTGATCACTTCTGTGGAATCCCAGTACACTCCACCTGCAAACCGGTGCGAAGGTGGAAGACACCAGTACCAGGTCTATAACACTATGAGTCCC
Organism: Megaustenia siamemsis; assembly: GCA_032433765.1. Taxonomy (NCBI): domain Eukaryota; kingdom Metazoa; phylum Mollusca; class Gastropoda; order Stylommatophora; family Ariophantidae; genus Megaustenia; species Megaustenia siamemsis. The sequence goes on from JAVIAB010000102.1 coordinate 20,404,384, forward strand.
CTTTTCGAGTGGCCATTCTTGTTGCCCTTTCATCATTCAAGCACACTAAATCGACTGACACTAGTGCGTTCTCTAGGTCTACTCCCTGCTTGTTGGTTATGACGTTACCCCACTGGTTGCCTCTAGCATTAAAGTCTCCGCAGAAAATGACATTCTCTTCATCGAACTCGAAGAGATTCTGCCATTGTTGTGTGTTCACCTTCCCATTACAAGCATACACATTAACAATCACGAAATGAACTGGGGTCTGCACTCTAACCGCATGTACCTGCAATTCTGCATTGTCCCACGCAGGAATATCAAACTCAGCTGCCACCATACTGTTGCGCACAAGGATGACCTGCCCAAGGTGGCGTCTATTGTAGAAACAATGAAATCCAGGAGTACTTACTGTCCTGTCACCAAGAAGAGTTTCTTGCAAAATCATTATATCAGCGCCGCAGAGTAACTTATGAAGAATGGGCCGTCGTTAATTTATGGACCCACAATTCCAATATGTAACGCGCACATACTTTAGGCCTAGCCTCTCACACTTTGACAGTTTAACGCCACCTCTCTTACCTTGTCGTGTTTTCCTTCTTGTAAATTAATTTCTCTAACCAGTGTTCTTGAGTTAAATCCTTTCTAATATAACACCGATCAGAAGAGAAAAGAGAATAGATGTGTAGACTACAGAATTGCGATCAGAAAGAAGGAGTATATAATAGACTTTAGAATAGACAGGCGCCACAACAAACGGGACATTCACATATCTGCAAAAAGACATCCTTGACTAATAAAAAGACATCCTTGACTAATAAAAAGACATTCTTGACTAATAAAAAGACATCCTTGACTAATAAAAAGACGTCCTTGTGTAATAAAAAGACTTCCTTGGCTAATACAAATACGTCCTTGGGTAATACAAATACGTCCTTTGTCAAATTCTGATTATGGCTCTAAGATTTTTGTTGGTAATTTCCATTGTTTAAAGTAGGTATTTTATCTATTATTGCGATTGATATTCAATACTAAGTGTTACACTGGAGTGAAACTAAAAAATACGTGGGAGGGCGGAACGCTAGGAGAGGGGAAAGAGAAAGGAGGGAGGGTGGAATGGTATGAGAGAAGTCTAGGTGGTGAAAGGAGAGAGAGAGACATAAATAGAAAGAGAGATAGAAAGAGAGAGAGAGAGAGAGAGTTCTGAAATTTTGTTTGTTGATGATTAGTGATTTCTTTTAGCTATAACTGTTGGTCATTCTCACTATCATTATTATTGAGCGCCGTCTCCGCACTGTGTCTTGTTTTGATGGTTAGTTTTATGTTTAATTCGTTGTATTCTCGGTATTAATATTCTCCCTAAATGTTGCTTTTTATCGAAGCATTTATAATATGTATCACCTATATTGTGGAGTGTAAACCTACATTTTGCTGTTGTTGTTGTTGTTCTTCTTCTTTCCTTCCTCATTTGCCTTTCAGCGTCGAGGGGAGATATAATTTGCGGTCTTTTGCTCTTCTGTTCGCCTCTGCTGCTGTTATGTTTCCTAGTGCTTCTAATATTCCATCGACCCATATTTTTCTTGGTCGACCCTTGGGTCTGGTGTTCTCACAATGTTTGTTGATGGCTCGTTGTGTTGTGTTTTGTTCTTTCTGCCTTATCACGTGGCCAAACTATTTTATCTGTTGTTTCCCTACATATTCTATCTTCTTCTTTCTTCTATCCTTCCTCCATTGCCGTTAGCGTCGAGGGGAGATACAATCTGCGATTCTTTGCACTTCTGTTGGCCTCTTCTGGTGTTATCCCTCCTAGTGACTCTAGTATTCCCTTTATCCATCTCTTTCTCGGTCTTCCTCTTAATCTGGCGTTTTCGTAGCGTTTGTTTATGGCTCTTTGAGTCATTGTTAGTTATGTACGGGGCTATTCCTAGTTTTTTTCTCAGTTCTTCATTTATGATCTTGTCTCTCAGACTGTTTCCTGTCATTCGTCTAACATATTTCATCTCTGTAGAAGTTATTTTTCTTATTTTTCTTGCATCTAAGGTCCAGGTCTGACATTGGTAGCACAACGTTGGGATGAAGATTGTATTGTATAGTGCTCGTTTTGCCTCCAGAGTTATTTCCTTGTTGGACAATAGTGGTGATAACTGTCCAATGATTTGACAAGCTTTGTTGCATCTTGATTCTATCTCTGCTGTTTGCGAATTATCGTTTGTCATTAGACTTCCTAGGTATTTGAATTCCTCTACTTGTTTTAGTTGTCTGCCTTCTATAGTTATGTTGATGTTCTGTTTATTTTGGCGATATTCATGACTTCTGTTTTGTTGATGTTGATTTCCATGTTGTATTTTGTGCCTGAGATGTTGAGTTTGTTTAAGTGTTCTTGTAGGTCTTCTATTGTTTCATGTATTAGTGCCTGATCGTCTGCAAATAAAAGCTCGTTGATCTCCTCTGTCTCTGATGGGTTGGCTAGCTTGCATATATAACCCATGTATGTAATAAACAGTAGGGGGGATAGTACGCACCCCTGTCTTAACCTGATCTAACTTCGAAGTGGTCTGTGTAGCCTGCTACTGTTCTGAACTTGCAGCTGCTTTTGATGTAGAGACTTTTAATAAGGTTGGTTAGATGTTGGCTTACTCCGTATGTTGTTAGTATCTCCCACAGCTGTTCTCTGTTTACTCTGTCGAATGCTTTTTCCTGGTCAATGTAGGTTATATATAAGTTTTGATTGTCTTCTGTCGTTTTTTCTGCAAGCTGTTTTAATGTGATTAGTGCGTCAGTACATCCTCTGTTTTTTCGGAACCCCATCACTTAACTGTAGTTCTATTATTGGTCTCAGCCTTTTTTCCAAGATTTTGGCGTATAGCTTTCCTACATGGCTGAGAAGAGATATACCTCTATATTGATTGCGGTCTCTTTTGCTACCTTTCTTTTTCCATATTGGTATGATGATTGCCTGTTGCCAGTCTTCTGGGAACTGTTGTTGGTGCCATGCCGCATTAAATATTCTCTGCAGCCATTGCACTCCTGTTTCTCCTGCTGCTGCTATTATTTCTATTGGTATGTTATCTATCCCCGGTGCTTTATTTCTTGGTGTATATTTGATTACTTCTTCGATTTTCTCTTTCATGATGTTGGGTTCAGTATTTGTGAGTTCTAGCGTGGTTTTTGTTGTCTTATTGGTAGTGGGTATGTTTAACAGGTCTTCAAAAATATTCTTTCCATCTCTGTTGCATACGTTGGTTATTTGATATTGTCTGTCCGTCTTTGTCATTTATCAGCTCAGTAGGATAATGGTTTTCTTTTCTCGCTCTTGTGGCTTTTACTGCTTTGTAGAAATCTCTTGTGGCTGTCTTGAAGTCCCCTCTCATGTTTTGTCCGAATTCTGTCCAGTTCTTTTGCTTAACTTCTTTGATCAAAATTTTAACTCTTTTTCGAACTAAGGCATATTTTTCATATTTTTCTTGGTTCTTGTTGTCCCTCCAATTTTTAAACAGTTTATTCTTTTCTTTAATTGCTTCTCTGGTTGTTTCGTTCTGCCACGGGGTGCTCTTTTTCCCTTCTCTTGTTCTTAGCTTCGTTCCACAAACTGTTTTAGAGATGTTGGTTACTGTTTTCTTAAATTGTTTCCACTCTTCTTCTACTGTGCATACTTCGTTAGGGAGTTTCTTGAATTCCTCTGTTAGTTTTTCTTCTAGGGTTTTCCTTGTTTCTTGATTACATTTTGTTAATGTAATAAAATTCATTTTGCGCTATTATATTTCGCTATACTTAACGTTTCTACTATTGGTTTGCTGTTCATACAATCGTCTTAACATTTCTAGTAATGATTGTGTGTCGATTTTGAGAGAGAGGTGAGAGTGAGAGAGAGTAACACTAAAATCGACGAAGAATAAAGGTCCAGTCCTAAATAATGGGGAGAGATAACATTGAGGAAAGGAGCACCTGATGATACTTTCCTCAAATTATAAACACATGACTTCAACAGACAACATATTTACATCAACCCCCCCCCCCAACCCATCCTCGAGGAATACCGTTTTTCCACCATTTTTAAAATCACAACACGGTAATATATTTTGAAAGTAAACATTGGCCTTACAACAAGCTCACCGATAGCAACATGTCTCCCCCATGGTCATTTTCGTACCCAATCATATACGCGCTAGGCCGCAGTCGCTGTCTCGTGATCAGCTGATAGTGTCCATGTTGTATGTTCATAGCCAGTCATATACGGCGCTCCATGGCTGCAGTCACTGTCCGGCCGACATAAAAAAAAACACATGACAACCAACACAGTATTTGAAGTACTAGATTTGGAAAAGGCAGCCCATCGCTCACGTTACCGCCCTACAACACCTCAATCGCTATGGCACATGATGATGATGAAGGGAGGTCAGAGAGACAACCAACACGACGACTTACACCACACTCACTATTAATATTACTACTAGATTTCCAAAGTCAGCTGATTTACATGCCGATCACACCTTACTACAAAACACGCCAACCGGTATGACACATGGTGATGACGTTACTAGGTCTACAATAAACTTCGACACCAATAACACCGAGGAGGATAACGGAGCATGCTTTGGTCAATATAAAATGACTTACAAAAAAACCACATTCACACCACGCTATTTAAACACACGTTGATGATGAGGCCCATGATGATGGTGACGTTGATGAGGGTATGGCACATGATAATGGTACATGATGATGATGAGGCACATGGTGATGGTGATGTTGATGAGGCACATGATGATGGTGATGATGATGAGGTACATGATGATGATGCTGATGAGAGTACGGTATGACACATGATGATGATGAGGGGAGTGACGGAGCATGATGATGATGATGCAGATGAGGATATGGCACGTGATGATAATAATGACGATGAGAATGATGGTATGGTATGGCACATGATGATGACGATGATGATGAAGAGGGTACATGACGATGATGCTGATGACGGTATGACACATGATGATGATGAGGGAATGGACGGTGCATGATGATGATGCGCATGAGGGTATGCCACATGTTCATGATGATGACGAAGAGAATGAGGGTACGGTATGGCACATGATGATGATGATGATGATGATGATGATGATGATGAGAATGGTACATGATGATGATAATGGTACATGATGATGATACTGATGAGGGTACATGATGCTGTATTTAAACATGTAAAAAACCAAGATTTTTTTGACGACAACAATATTTTGTTACAACCTTACCGGCACATGAAGATGATTTCCCCACAACAAGATGACCGAGATAACACGCGAGACATCGGCACGATTTTCCCACAAGGTCACCGAGATAACGCCGGTCACCAAGATAACACGATCACAAAAAAATGGCCCCCGAAAATGTGCCTGTATACATTTTATATAGGGAAAAAATGTGCCTTGATGGCGGCAGCGGCCGGAATGTGCCTGTATACATTTTATATAGACATTAATGCACATAAAATGTGCCATATAAGGGACTTTTACAGCGTATCTTCCTCTTACTTCACTAATATCGTCGGTAAACGAAAGTAGCACAATGAATATAAAAGAATATGAAATGTCGAGGCCACAAAGATGCTACTTGTTGAGTTTCAGTTTCAGTATACAAGATTTAAAACTTGGGGCGCATTTTACTGTTACTGTTTCGCCAAATGAACAGCCAGTTCAACTTTTTAAACATTTTCTACACAACAGCGGAATAATGCATATGTTTAAGTCGAAGAGATGTTTACCATATCGGCAAAATTGGTAAAAAATTGTGTCTCTAATGTATTTTAATAAACCCAGGACAAAAGCTAAAAAATCGGCCAAAATCGGGACAAAGGTTGAAAAAACGGTAACAAATCGGGACGTCTGTCACCTAACTTTGCAGCACCGGGGTGACTCCCGGAGGTCCATGTTAGTTAGGAGGGGTTTATAATTTCACAATTTCACATTGCAGGGAGATCGTACAGTCTATTGTTTGCGACGGGGATAACGACGACTAATTGTGTTTCATATGCTCGGATTTTGACTCAAAACGATGTCCTAACATCATCAAGCGCTATACATAAAAAAAATATGACGATCATCATTTTCAGGCGGACGTGAATCTCCGGTCAATATGGTGGATAGGCGGCAGGAACCATTTAAAGCTATGCCTGAAAAGTGTTCCTTGTTGCAGTTTCCTCATATTCCAAGTCCGGCTTATTGCAGAAGCTACTGAGTTTAGTGCTCTGTGCACACTGTGAGCTGTGCGTTTTATCCGTGTTGATCATGTTTCGATATTCCGATTGTTTACCTTGGATGATGATATCGTATGACGGAGAACAGATGACTTTGTTCACTTTATGTGCGGTTTCGCCTTATGTCTTTTGGCGTGTGTTGAGACTGCTATGATGGGGACTACAGCTACCTTTCTTTCTTTTCGAGATGAGATAGTAACTCAGATGATTCCACTGGCACGGGCGGTTGAGCAATTATGGATTTTAATTCGTCTGCAGTGATACCTAGGCCTTCCATAACCATAACCATAACATAAATACTTCAGATACACAAATGGTAATATTTCATTATAGGGTTGGATGTCTAATAAAAAAAATTGCAGCTGAATATGTAAGTAGGTGGAACAAATTAACGTCACAATTCTTTTAGCTACTCTGAATGATTGAAGACAACTGTATGTGGCGATGTCAAGCTCAAAGGATAATTGTATAAATAATGTTTTCTATCGGAAGGGATTTATGAAACCAGTGTATTGAATAAATTAAAGCAAATTTGTAAATGGAATAAAATGGACTTATTACCCATTGAGAAACAATTACATATACGCCTTTATATACGCCTTTGGTTTGTGAAATTGAATAAATATACTGCAATACTGTAAAATAAAAATGTTGATACAAAAGAAAATGAATATCTTGATAATTCTGTGCATTCTACATAACATTTGTGATTAAAATATTAAGGCTGGGACAAAAATAGGATCCGATGATAAAAAAACAACGGTTTCTTGGATAAGTAATTATTGAGAAATTAAAGAAATTGTACCAGCAATCATTTTTGAACGTACTATAGCCCCCTTATATCTCTTAACAGATCGCGCTATGTTTGCGTGTATACACACATGAATACACCTGCGCGAAAATATAGTGTCCACACACACACACATGCACATACTCGTATATACTACACATTTACATATGCCCGCACACAAAAGCCTGTAATCATATACATGTTTCATATATATATATATATATATCTATTGTCCTTTCGAGCCGAAGACGGCACATAGGGCAGAACCACAATCTCAAAAACAGAAACCTTGCGTGCCAAAATGGCACATATTGCAGAGATCACTGCTATATATATATATATATATATATATATATATATATATATATATATTTAAACACAAGTATGTATACACCCATTTATATCAATTTATTCAGCTATTTAGTTATTTGCGGGTTATCATCATTGCATTTCGATGATGTCTATAGATGCTCAGATCTCCTCCTCAGCATGCCACGCAGTGTCCAGCGACTGACGACTTCAGTTCTGTGTTGGTTGATAAGTCTTCTTACACGCCCACTAAGTTTCCCGTTCCTGGCCTGGCTTTGTCCATCTTAACTCCATCTCTTTCAACCGAAGGCCCACAGACCTGTTTGATGACATATTCTGCTCGGCCCACCCATGATTTACCTCTCTTAGCCTGTCAGATTTCCATGTGCTGAATTCGTGCAGTGTATGCTTTTTATCTACAATTATTTTTAGGTATGCTCTTGCCCTCCAGATCTTTATCCTATTATCCATTGTCGGAAAGTCAAGAATATATCCCTCGTTCCATCCGAAGACAATGCGCATAGCTTCATTCTGTATTATATCCATTCATACACTTCCTTAGTAGAGGAATTCAAGTATTTAGGCACAATGTTCACAGAAGATGGAAAACTAGACAGATAAATTGACATGAGAATACAAAAAGCAAATGCTGTCACATACCAGCTTTCACCATTGCTAAGACATCCAAACATTTCTATGCCAGCTAAACAACAAATGATAAATAGCATCTTCATACCAACTTTGTGCTATGAAAGTCAAACATGGACCCTTTCTAAATCACATTTAAGAAAGATCAATACATGTGAGATGCGTTGCTTGAGAAAAGTAACAAACAACACAAGAAGAGATAGAATACAAAATGAAACCATAAGAAAAATAGTAGGAACAAAATCCTGCCAAGAATATATAGAACAACAACAACTTAAATGGTTTGGCCACCTGGTCAGAATGAATCCTTACCAATCACCACCAAGGGCGTTCTTCTCGAGAATGCATGGAAAAAGACCAAGAGGAAGACCCAGAAGAAGATGGATAGATGCAGTAACAGAGACATGTAACAACAAAGGAAAATCACTAATTCAGACAATTCGAGCAGCACAAGAACGACAAATGATATAAACCACGACACCTTTTAGGTATCAGTGAAAAGAGAAAAGAAGAAGAAGAAGATACACTTCCTTACATACACACAAATTTATATCTATTCATGCACTTACTTACATACACACTCACATTTACGTATTTAAACATGTATACCCATACATAATTTTTTATTATTTTCAATCTTTCAAACAATCAGACAATAGTCTGTCTGGTTCATCATCATAATCATGTGCCATACCGGTTGGCGTGAGCGATTATTTCCTTCCACAATCTTCTATCTACTGTGCACCAGACAGACTATTGTCTGACTGTTTTCTATGCCATGACACCAAGATATCCAGTATTTTCCCTCTTTGTCGTCCGCGATCTCTCTGGCCTTTTATTTTGCCAGTTGTAACTAAGTATTACAACTTTCCTCTTCTCCTGATATGCCCGAAAAATGTTGATTGTTTCTTTCTGATGTTTTTAGGAGCTCCCTTTTTGTGATGGCCTCTTTGAGAACTTCCTCATTGGTCTTTTTAGCTATCCAGGGAACTTTCAACATTCTTCTGAGAATTCCCATCTCTGTGGCCTCTATTCTATCTATCTCTGTCTGGTTAAGTTAATCAAAAAAGCTACCTGTGTAAGGAGGCTGGGTGGTCTAGACGTAAGACGTCGGTCTCTGGAAAGGAAGGGTCCCGGTTAATAATAGTCAGCAGGTAAACGTGCCGGTATGAAACTGTCGAAGTATGAGAGTCTAGGTCCAAAGTATGTGCGCGTTACATATTGTCCTTGTGGGAAACAATATGGTAGCAGCTAAGTTTGATATGTCTGCATGGCCTCCACCATGCAAAACGAACTCGATCGCATCTCTTCCTGGTATGGAGTGTCAGATGCATTGGTCAATCCTAAAAAAAGCATTAGTTGCATGGTTTTACCATAACAATTATATCGTTAACACGGAAACACAGGTCGTACGAATGGGGGCTGATGAGGTGACCAGTGAAAGGTTGATGACGTAGCTCGGAGTTAAGTTTGATCGCAGCCTGTGTTTTCAGGACAACTCAACCCTGTGATAACAAAATCCAGTAAAGGATTAACCGCCTGGAAGGTCAAGGCAGCTGGAAACATGAACAGAGGCTACTTACCCTTCTGTTCCATGGACTAGAACTCGCACCAATCGAGTATGCCCTAGCAAATCTTAATGTCAGTACGACGAAAATTGACAGGGTGGAGAAAATGCAGAATTAAGCTATGCGCATTATCTTGGGGTGTGCGAGGGACACTCCCTGTGTAGCAATGGGGTATCTTCTTGACTTTTCAACCATGGATGACAGAATCAAGATATGTAGGGCACAAGCATACCTGAAGATAAATGCAGATAATGAGCATCAATTGCATCACGAGCTCAACAATGGAAAAGGTGTCAGGCTAAAAAGAAGCAAATCATGGGTGTGCCGAGCAGAAGATGCCATCAAAAAGGTCTGTGGACATACCCATAACAACGCTGGTGAGGAATGGATACCGGTGTCTACGTCATTCAGAGAGACTTCATTGTGTATTGTCACGCTCGACAGGAAATGTAGGGAACATAACTCAGTCGTGGTCAATGCGGAGGTCAACCGTCTCATCTGCGGTAACATCGATGAGAAAGATGCAGGCATCTATACAGACGGATCTGTAAGACGACACCGAAGGAGTGCTTGGACATTTACAGCACGCTCGGCAGGCAGAATGATCAAGGAAGACAGTGGTGCATACATTATGACCACGAGTAGCATGACGATGGAGGTGATGGCAGTGATCAAGGCATTTATCTGGTTAGAGCACAAGTCTACACTCACGCCTGCATACTAAGTGATTCAATAAGCATGATAAGAAAAGTGGAGGTGGGCTCTGTACGAATGCAATGGATAAAGTCATTGCAGAAGTCACAAGTACGTAAGGCCACCTTTGTCTACGTCCCAGGACATGCGGGAGTACAGGGAAATGAAAGAGCGGACAGGTTGGCTAGCTGCTCTGTCATTGAGGACGGTCAACCAATGGATCGGGCAGACATCATCAATGCCTTCCGAGATGTGGGAAGGGCACATGGATTCGACAACCATGAGTCCACGTCACTACTTCGGTTGAAAGAGATGGGAGTTAAGATTTGCACAGCCAAAACGAGAAAATTATTTGGCGTGTAGGACGACTTATCGACCAACACAGAACTGGAGTCTGTCGTTGGACACTGCGAGACTTGCTGAGGGAAGAATCTGAGCAGCCATGGATATTTTCGGAGTGCAATGATGATGACCCGCAAATAACTCTATAATTCAAATAGTCACCAGGTTAAGTTTAACTTGTAAGAATTTCCATCCAGGTGTACTGAACAATCCATATATCTGGTTATCTTTGTGTGTAACCACCTGTATTAGGTGCCTAATTTTTCAAAGCATTTTTTGAGAAATCGCAGTTTATTTCTATATCACGTATTTCAGCAGATTAATTGTCTATTGTTCTTGATGCACACCGATTGTGTATTTTGATAAACGTTATATGTATGCTAAAGATCACATTATTGCACATGATGGAAGTATATTTTTGTAATCTTACTAGGTTTGTGTAACCTTTAAAGTTTCATTCTAATTTAGCAACGTAGAGATTGTGATCGCTGTTAATATGTGCCCTTCCATTTATTCGAACATCTTGGATTGAAGAGAAATATTTGGTAAAAAAAGGTAAAGTACCCCCGTCACGCCAAGTGGCGTATAGGGAAATATGGTGTTAGTGACCCTATATTTTACAGACCTTCAGCACATGATTTTTGGGGTAATGTGGTCAGTATTACGCCCGTGCTGCTTTACTTTCCCAGAAAAAATTCGGTACCCATTTAAGGCTGGGTGAACCCGGAAGCCGTCGGTTGGGATAAAAATATTTGGTGCTGATAAAAAAATGGTCTATCTGGTTTTTAGTAATATTGTTAGGAGGGTTCCATGTTATTTTGCGTATGTCTTTGAATGGAAATAAAATGCTTGCTATTACACGATTTTATAGATGACAAAGACTCACTTCATTTTGATTCATTAATTCAAGAGCGTATTTCCCAAGATGTCTTTACATATTTTTGAACCCTTCCCTCTATTTTTGACCCTCTCATTACTGGTCAACTACACCGGGTATCCTGCGCGGACATCTTCCTCGTTTATCTTCCTTCTGGCCACAGAAAATACGCAGGGAAGACATTTCCATGTTTATTTCTCATTCTAGTTCGATTGTTTTAGATACTTCATTATTAGTTAGCTATGTAGGGCTAATTTTATTTACTCACATATTTATGTGTGTGTTGTTTGTTGTTAATGCTGAAGGCATTTTGAGCAGAAACGTCGTTCAAATTTGTGTTGTCCATTAATTAGGTAAAGCTTTAACCATACCTTTTTTCTATATTTTTTTCTTCTCTACTGCAGCTTTGCATTTGTATGCATTTATATGTATTTCTTTGTCTTGACTCCTCTATCTCCACTAACCTAACTATTCCCAATAACAACCTAACTACCTCTACCTCCACCAACCCAACTACTTATATCTTTACTAAACTAAATACCTCTATCTCCACTAATCTAACTAATTCTTTCTCCACTAACCTATCTCTATCTCCACTAACTTCACTACCTCAATACCCACTTACAGAGCTAATCTATCTCCACTAATCTAAATACCTCAATCTTTACAAAACTAACTACTTCTTTCCCTACTAACCTATCTACCTCTAGTTCCAGTGACATCACTATCTCCACTAACCCAAATACCTCTATCTTCACTAAATACCGTTTTCTCCATTAAACTATCTTTATATGCACCAACGTAACTATCTTTATCTCCACCAATATAACTATCTTATTTCCACTAACCTAATTACTTCTATTTACACTAATGCAACTACCTTCATCACCATTAATCTAACTATCTCTGTCTCCATTAATCTAAATACCTATATCTCCATGAATCTAACTAACTCTTATCTCTCTCCACTAACCTAACTGCATCATCTCCCATAACCGAAACACCTTTCTCTACAATAACATAAGTACCACTATTTCCCCTAACACAACTACCTCGCTCTCCACTAACATAATTACTTCTATCTCCACTAATCTAACAACCTCTGTCTTTACTAACAACCTCTGTCTTTACTAACTACCTCTTTCTTTACTAACTACCTCTATCTACACTAACATTACCTCTATCTCCACTAACTACCTCTATCTACACTAACATTACCTCTATCTTTACTAACTACCTCTGTCTTTACTAACTACATCTATCTACACTAACATTACCTCTATCTCCACTAACTACCTCTATCTACACTAACATTACCTCTATCTTTACTAACTACCTCTATCTACACTAACATTACCTCTATCTCCACCAACTACTTCTATCTCCACTATTACCTATATCTCCACTAACTACCTCTATCTCCACTAACATTACCTATATCTCCACTAACGACTTCTATCTACACTAACATTACCTCTATCTTTACTAACTACCTCTATCTACACTAACATTACCTCTATCTTTACTAACTACCTCTATCTACACTAACATTACCTCTATCTCCACCAACTACTTCTATCTCCACTATTACCTATATCTCCACTAACTACTTCTATCTCCACAAACATTACCTATATCTCCACTAACTACTTCTATCTACACTAACATTACCTCTATCTTTACTAACTACCTCTGTCTTTACTAACTACCTCTATCTTTACTAACTACCTCCATCTTTACTAACTACCTCTGTCTTTACTAACTACCTCTATCTTTACTAACTACCTCCATCTTTACTAACTACCTCTGTCTTTACTAACTACCACTGTCTTTACTAACTACCTCCATCTTTACTAACTACCTCTATCTTTACTAACTACCTCTATCTTTACTAACTACCTTTGTCTTTACTAACTACCTCTATCTTTACTAACTACCTCTGTCTTTACTAACTACGTCCATCTTTACTAACTACCTCTATCTTTACAAACTACCTCTGTCTTTACTAACTACCTCTGTCTTTACTAACTATCTCCATCTTTACTAACTACCTCTGTCTTTACTAACTACCTCTATCTTTATTAACTACCTCCATCTTTACTAACTACCTCCATCTTTACTAACTACCTCCATCTTTACTAACTACCTCTATCTTTACTAACTACCTCTGTCTTTACTAACTACCTCCATCTTTACTAACTACCTCTGTCTTTACTAACTACCTCTATTTTTACTAACTACCTCTGTCTTTACTAACTACCTCCATCTTTACTAACTACCTCTATCTTTACTAACTACCTCTGTCTTTACTAACTACCTCCATCTTTACTAACTACCTCTGCCTTTACTAACTACCTCTATCTTTACTAACTACCTCCATCTTTACTAACTACCTCTGTCTTTACTAACTACCTCTATCTTTACTAATTACCTCTATCTTTACTAACTACCTCTGTCTTTACTAACTACCTCTATCTTTACTAACTACCTCTGTCTTTACTAACTACCTCTGTCTTTACTAACTACCTCTATCTTTACTAACTACCTCTATCTTTACTAACTAATTCTATCTTTACTAACTACATCTGTCTTTACTAACTACCTCCATCTTTACTAACTACCTCTGTCTTTATTAAGTACCTCTATCTTTATTAACTACCTCTGTCTTTACTAACTACATCTATCTTTACTAACTATCTCCATCTTTACTAACTACCGCTATCTTTACTAACTACCTCTATCTTTACTAACTACCTTTGTCTTTACTAACTACGTCTGTCTTTACTAACTACCTCTGTCTTTACTATCTACCTCTATCTTTACTAACTACCTCCATTTTTACTAACTACCTCTATCTTTCCTAACATCCTCTATTTTTACTAACTACCTCTATCTTTACTAACTACCTCTATCATTTTTAACTACCTCCATCTTTACTAACTACATCCGTCTTTACTAACTACCCCTATCTTTACTAAATACCTCTATCTTTACTAACTACCTCTATCTTTACTAAATACCTCTATCTTTACTAACTACCTTTATCTTTACTAACTACCTCTATCTTTACTAACTACTTTTATCTCCACTAACATTACCTATATCTCCACTAACTACTTCTATCTCCACTAACATTACCTATATCTCCACTAACTACCTCTATCTCCACTAACATTACCTATATCTCCACTAACTACTTCTATCTCCACTAACTACTTCTATCTCCACTAACTACCATTATCTCTACTAACTACCTCTATTTCCACTAACTACCTTTGTCTCCACTAACTACCTTCGTCTCCACTAACATTACCTCTATCTCCACTAACTATCTTTGTCTCCGCTAACATTACCTCCATCTGCACTAACTACCTTCGTCTCCACTATCATTACCTCTGTCTCTACTAACTACCTTCGTCTCAACTAACATTACCTCTATCTCCACTAACGACCTTCGTCTCCACTAACATTACTTCTATCTCCACTAACTTACTTTGTCTCCACTAACATTACCTCTATCTCCACTAACTACCTTTGTCTCCACAAACATTATCTCTATCTCCACTAACTACCTTCGTCTCCACTAACATTACTTCTATCTCCACTAACTACCTTCGTCTCCACTAACATTACTTCTATCTCCACTAACTACCTTTGTCTCCACTAAAATTACCTCTATCTCCACTAACTGCCTCTATCTACACTAACATTACCTCTATCTTTACTAACTACCTCTGTCTTTACTAACTACCTCTATCTCCACTAACATTACCTATATCTCCACTAACTACCTCTATCTCCACTAACATTACCTATATCTCCACTAACTACCTCTATCTCCACTAACATTACCTATATCTCCACTAACTACTTCTATCTCCACAAACATTACCTATATCTCCACTAACTACTTCTATCTACACTAACATTACCTCTATCTTTACTAACTACCTCTGTCTTTACTAACTACCTCTATCTTTACTAACTACCTCCATCTTTACTAACTACCTCTGTCTTTACTAACTACCTCTATCTTTACTAACTACATCCATCTTTACTAACTACCTCTATCTTTACTAACTACCTCTGTCTTTACTAACTACCTCTATTTTTACTAACTACCTCTGTCTTTACTAACTACCTCCATCTTTACTAACTACCTCCGTCTTTACTAGCTACCTCTATCTTTATTAACTACCTCCATCTTTACTAACTACCTGTATCTTTACTAACTACCTCTGTCTTTACTAACTACCTCTATCTTTACTAACTACCTCTGTCTTTACTAACTACCTCTGTCTTTACTAACTACCTCCATCTTTACTAACTACCTCTATCTTTACTAACTACCTCCATCTTTACTAACTACCTTTGTCTTTACTAACTACCTCCATCTTTACTAACTACCTCTATCTTTACTAACTACCTCTATCTTTACTAACTACCTTTGTCTTTACTAACTACCTCTATCTTTACTAACTACCTCTGTCTTTACTAACTACGTCCATCTTTACTAACTACCTCTATCTTTACAAACTACCTCTGTCTTTACTAACTACCTTTGTCTTTACTAACTACCTCCATCTTTACTAACTACCTCTGTCTTTACTAACTACCTCTATCTTTACTAACTACCTCCATCTTTACTAACTACCTCCATCTTTACTAACTACCTCCATCTTTACTAACTACCTCTATCTTTACTAACTACCTCTGTCTTTACTAACTACCTCCATCTTTACTAACTACCTCTGTCTTTACTAACTACCTCTATCTTTACTAACTACCTCTGTCTTTACTAACTACCTCCATCTTTACTAACTACCTCTATCTTTACTAACTACCTCTGTCTTTACTAACTACCTCCATCTTTACTAACTACCTCTGCCTTTACTAACTACCTCTATCTTTACTAACTACCTCCATCTTTACTAACTACCTCTGTCTTTACTAACTACCTCTATCTTTACTAACTACCTCTATCTTTACTAACTACCTCTGTCTTTACTAACTACCTCTATCTTTACTAACTACCTCTGTCTTTACTAACTACCTCCATCTTTACTAACTACCTCCGTCTTTATTAACTACCTCTGTCTTTACTAACTACCACTGTCTTTACTAACTACCTCTATCTTTACTAACTACCTCTCTCTATACTAACTACCTCTATCTTTACTAACTACCTCTGTCTTTACTAACTACCTCTATCTTTACTAACTACCTCTATCTTTACTAACTAATTCTATCTTTACTAACTACATCTGTCTTTACTAACTACCTCCATCTTTACTAACTACCTCTGTCTTTATTAAGTACCTCTATCTTTATTAACTACCTCTGTCTTTACTAACTACCTCTATCTTTACTAACTATCTCCATCTTTACTAACTACCGCTATCTTTACTAACTACCTCTATCTTTACTAACTACCTTTGTCTTTACTAACTACGTCTGTCTTTACTAACTACATCTGTCTTTACTATCTGCCTCTATCTTTACTAACTACCTCCATTTTTACTAACTACCTCTATCTTTCCTAACTACCTCTATTTTTACTAACTACCTCTATCTTTACAAACTACCTCTATCATTTTTAACTACCTCCATCTTTACTAACTACATCCGTCTTTACTAACTACCCCTATCTTTACTAAATACCTCTATCTTTACTAACTACCTCTATCTTTATTAAATACCTCTATCTTTACTAACTACCTTTATCTTTACTAACTACCTCTATCTTTACTAACTACTTCTATCTCCACTAACATTACCTATATCTCCACTAACTACTTCTATCTCCACTAACATTACCTATATCTCCACCAACTACCTCTATCTCCACTAACATTACCTATATCTCCACTAACTACTTCTATCTCCACTAACTACTTCTATCTCCACTAACTACCATTATCTCTACTAACTACCTCTATTTCCACTAACTACCTTTGTCTCCACTAACTACCTTCGTCTCCACTAACATTACCTCTATCTGCACTAACTACCTTCGTCTCCACTATCATTACCTCTGTCTCTACTAACTACCTTCATCTCAACTAACATTACCTCTATCTCCACTAACGACCTTCGTCTCCACTAACATTACTTCTGTCTCTAATAACTTACTTTGTCTCCACTAACATTACCTCTATCTCCACTAACTACCTTTGTCTCCACAAACATTATCTCTATCTCCACTAACTACCTTCGTCTCCACTAACATTACTTCTATCTCCACTAACTACCTTCGTCTCCACTAACATTACTTCTATCTCCACTAACTACCTTCGTCTACACTAACATTACCTCTATCTCCACTAACTACCTTCGTCTCCACTAACATTACTTCTATCTCCACTAACTACCTTTGTCTCCACTAAAATTACCTCTATCTCCACTAACTACCTTCGTCTCCACTAACATTACTTCTATCTCCACTAACTACCTTTGTCTCCACTAAAATTACCTCTATCTCCACTAACTACCTTTGTCTCCACTAAAATTACATCTATCTCCACTAACATAGAAGTGAGAAAGAGTTCATCGGTGTTATATAGAACCAATTCTTACCTATGGAATCATGGACAGTAGATAAACAAATGAAAAGACGGTTCGAGGCCACAGAGATGGAATTTCTCAGAAGAATATTGAAAGCTCCTTGGACAGCTAACAAGACCAATGAGGAAATTCTCAAACAGGCCAACACAAAAAGGGAGCTCCTAAAAACATCAGAAAGAAACAATCAACATTTTTCGGGATCATCATGAGAAGAGGAAAATTGGAATACATGGTTACAACTGGCAAAATAAAAGGAAAGAGAGATCGCGGACGAAAAATAAAGAAAATACTGTATAGCTTGGTATCATGGCATCGGAAACAGTCAACAACAGAACTGATACGATGCACTGTAGATAGAAGACTGTGGAAGGACATGATCGCCTACGCCAACCGGTATGGCACATGATGATGGTGATGATCTGCACTAACATTACCTCTATCTCCACTAACTACCTTTATCTTTACTAAAACAACTACTTATTTCTCTACTAACATTATCTCTATCTCCACTAACTACCTTTATCTTTACTAAAACAACTACTTATTTCTCTACTAACATTACCTCTATCTCCACTAACTACCTTTATCTTTACTGAAACAACTACTTATTTCTCTACTAACATTATCTCTATCTCCACTAACTACCTTTATCTTTACTAAAACAACTACTTATTTCTCTACTAACATTATCTCTATCTCCACTAACTACCTTTATCTTTACTAAAACAACTACTTATTTCTCTACTAACATTAGCTCTATCTCCACTAACTACCTTTATCTTTACTAAAACAACTACTTATTTCTCTACTAACATTACCTCTATCTCCACTAACTACCTTTATCTTTACTGAAACAACTACTTATTTCTCCACAAACCAAACTTTCTCTATCTGATCTATTCTTGTCTTTTACAAATGTTCTTTGACTAAACGTTTGAATAGAGTACCTTTTAGATACGATTTAGAACTTTATTTATAATAATGTATGCACGTTCCTTTTGTTCGTTCGTACTCATACTTCATATACTGTTATTAGGCCGTCTCCTTGTTTCCTTAACACATTCTCCAAGTCAAATTGTATTATTTTGACCTTGACAATCGACAAAGGCTTGAGTTGAGGTATACCATAACACTAATACATATTTATTTATGTATTATTTACAAGTTATATCAAGACATTTTATGAATTATTCGTACCATACCTTACTTCTAGGCTACAGTCAATATCAACACAACTTGGTAGTTTGGATGACAAATGAATGGCACATTTCTAGAATTATTTAACACATCACAGGTTATACTTTTAGATATCTATACAAAAGTCCTGTTGTGGACTTATTAGACAATATTCTATTCACTTGGATCTAATATTGAACATCTTCGAACTTCTTGTCTAGCTATACAATTTGGCAACATTTCTAATTGCTCTGCACTGGGTATCAACTCGTGTATATTTCCTCTATTTCGAAGAACCTAACAACCTCTATTTCCACTAAATTAACTATCTCTATCTCCACTAACATTACTTCTATGCCCAGTATCATACCTATCTATATCTCTTAAACTTACTACCTCTATCTCCACTAACCTAACAATGTCTCTATCCACTAACCTAACTACCTCTTTCTCCACTAACATAGCAATCTCAATCTCAACTAACCTAACTACCTCTTTGGTTCTTTGGTATATCCACTAACCTAACTACCTCTATTTCCACTAACATAACTACCTCTATCTCCATTAACATAACTACCTCTATCTCCACTAACATAACTACCTTTATCTCCACTAACATAACTACCTCTATCTCCACTAACATAACTACCTCTATCTCCACTAACATAACTACCTCTATCTCCACTAACATAACTACCTCTATCTCCACAAACATAACTACCTCTATCGCCACTAACATAACTATCTATATCTCCACTAACCTAACAATCTCTATATCCACTAACTAAACTACCTCTATATCCACTAACCTAACTACCTCTATATCCAATAACCTAACGATCTGTATCTCCATTTACCTAACTACCTCTTTATCCACAAACCTAACTACCTCTATATCCACTAAACTAAATACCTCTATATCAACTAACCTAACTACCTCTATATCCACTAACCTTGCAACCTCTATATCCACTAACCTAACTACCTTTATATCCACTAACTTACCAACCTCTATATCCACTAACCTAATTACTTATATCTCCACTAACATAACTACCTCTATCTCCACTAACATATCTACCTCTATCTCCACTAACATAACTACCTCTATCTCCACAAACATAACAACCTCTATCTCCACTAACATAACTACCTCTATCTCCACTAACATATCTACCTCTATCTCCACTAACATAACTACCTCTATCTCCACTAACATAACTACCTCTATCTCCACTAACATAACAACCTCTATCTCCAAAAACATAACAACCTCTATCTCCACTAACATAAAAACCTCTATCTCCACAAACATAACTACCTCGATCTCCACTAACTACCTCTATCTCCTCTGACATAACAACCTCTATCTCCACTAACATAAGAACCTCTATCTCCACAAACATAACTACCTCGATCTCCACTAACTACATCTATCTCCACAAACATAAATACCTCTATCTCCACAAACATAACTACCTCTATCTCCACTAACATAACTACCTCTATCTCCACTAACATAACTACCTCTATCTCCACTAACATAACTACCTCGATCTTCACAAACATAACTACCCTATCTCCACTAACATAACTACCTCTATCTCCACTAACATAACTACCTCGATCTCCACTAACATAACTACCTCTATCTCCACTAACATAACTACCTCTATCTTCTCTGACATAACTACCTCTATCTCCACAAACATAACTACCTCTATCTCCACAAACATAATTACCTCTATCTCCGCAAACATTACTTCTATCTCCAGTATTATACCAATCTATATCTCTACTAACCTTACTACCTCTATCTCCACTAACCTAACAATGTCTATATCCACTAACCTAACTACCTCTTTCTCCACTAACATAGCAATCTCATTCTCAACTAACCTAACTACTTCTTTGGTTCTTTGGTATATCCACTAACATAACTACCTCTATATCCACTAACCTAACTACCTCTATATCCACTAAACTAAATACCTCTATATCCAACACCTAGCTACGTCTATATCCACTAACCTAACTACCTCTATATCCACTAAACTAAATACCTCTATATCCAACACCTAACTACCTCTATATCTACTAACCTAACAACCTCTATATCCACTAACCTAACTACCTCTATCTCCACTAGCATAACTATCTCTATCTCCACTAACATAACTACCTCTATCTCCACTAACATAACTACCTCTATCTCCACTAACATAACTACCTCTATCTCCACTAACATAACTACCTTTATCTCCACTAACATAACTACCTCGATCTCTACTAACATAACTACCTCTTTCTCCACTAACATAACTACCTCTATCTCCTCTGTCATAACTACCTCTATCTCCACAAACATAACTACCTTTATCTCCAATAACATAACTACCTCGATCTCTACTAACATAACTACCTCGATCTCTACTAACATAACTACCTCTATCTCCACTAACATAATTACATCTATCTCCTCTGACATAACTACCTCTATCTCCACAAACATAACTACCTCTATCTCCTCTGACATAATTACCTCTATCTCCACTAACATTGCTTCTATCTCCAGTATCATACCTATCTATATCTCTACTAACCTTACTACCTCTATCTCCACTAACCTAACAATGTCTATATCCACTAACCTAACTACCTCTTTCTCCACTAACATAGCAATATCAATCTCAACTAACCTAACTACCTCTTTGGTTCTTTGGTATATCCATTAACCTAACTACCTCCATATCCACTAACCTTACGATCTGTACCTCCATTAACCTAAGTACCTCTATATCCACTAACCTAACTACCTCTATATCCACTAAACTAAAAACCTCTATATCCAACACCTAACTACCTCTATATCCACTAACCTAACAACCTCTATATCCAATAAACTAACTACCTCTATATCCACTAACCTAACTACCTCTATATCAACTAACCTACCAACCTCTATATCCACTAACCTAACTACTTATATCTCCACTAACATAACTATCTCAATTTCCACTAACATAACTAACTCTCTCTCCACTAATTAGCTACCTCTATCTCCACTAACATATCTACCTCTATCTCCACTAACATAACTATCTCTATCTCCACTAACATAGCTACCTCTATCTCCACTAACATAACTACCTCTATATCCACTAACATATCTACCTCTATCTCCACTAACATAACTACCTCTATCTCCACTAACATAACTACCTCTATCTAACTAACATAACTACCTCTATCTCCACTAACAAAGCTACCTCTATCTTCACTAACATAACTACCTCTATCTCCACTAACATAACTACCTTTATCTCCACTAACATAACTACCTCTACCTCCACTAACATAACTACCTCTATCTCCACTAACATAACTACCCCATCTCCACTAACATAACTACCTCTATCTCCACAAACATAACTACCTCTATAGCCACTAACATAACTATCTATATCTCCACTAACCTAACAATCTCTATATCCACTAAACAAACTACCTCTATATCCAGTAACCTAACTACCTCTATATCCACTAACCTAACGATCTGTATCTCCATTTACCTAACTACCTCTATATCCACTAACCTAACTACCTCTATATCCACTAAACTAAATACCTCTATATCAACTAACCTAACTACCTCTATATCCACTAACCATGCAACCACTATCTCCACTAAACTAACTACCTCTATATCCACTAACCTAACTACCTCTATATCCACTAACTTACCAACCTATATATCCACTAAACTAATTACTTATATCTCCACTAACATAACTACCTCTATCTCCACTAACATATCTACCTCTATCTCCACTAACATAACTACCTCTATCTCCACAAACATAACAACCTCTATCTCCACTAACATAACTACCTCTATCTCCACTAACATATCTACCTCTATCTCCACTAACATAACTACCTCTATCTCCACTAACATAACTACCTCTATCTCCACTAACATAACAACCTCTATCTCCAAAAACATAACAACCTCTATCTCCACTAACATAAAAACCTCTATCTCCAAAAACATAACTACCTCGATCTCCACTAACTACCTCTATCTCCTCTGACATAACAACCTCTATCTCCACTAACATAAGAACCTCTATCTCCACAAACATAACTACCTCGATCTCCACTAACTACATCTATCTCCACAAACATAAATACCTCTATCTCCACAAACATAACTACCTCTATCTCCACTAACATAACTACCTCTATCTCCACTAACATAACTACCTCTATCTCCACTAACATAACTACCTCGATCTTCACAAACATAACTACCCCTATCTCCACTAACATAACTACCTCTATCTCCACTAACATAACTACCTCGATCTCCACTAACATAACTACCTCTATCTGCACTAACATAACTACCTCTATCTTCTCTGACATAACTACCTCTATCTCCACAAACATAACTACCTCTATCTCCACAAACATAATTACCTCTATCTCCGCAAACATTACTTCTATCTCCAGTATTATACCAATCTATATCTCTACTAACCTTACTACCTCTATCTCCACTAACCTAACAATGTCTATATCCACTAACCTAACTACCTCTTTCTCCACTAACATAGCAATCTCATTCTCAACTAACCTAACTACTTCTTTGGTTCTTTGGTATATCCACTAACATAACTACCTCTATATCCACTAACCTAACTACCTCTATATCCACTAAACTAAATACCTCTATATCCAACACCTAGCTACGTCTATATCCACTAACCTAACTACCTCTATATCCACTAAACTAAATACCTCTATATCCAACACCTAACTACCTCTATATCTACTAACCTAACAACCTCTATATCCACTAACCTAACTACCTCTATCTCCACTAGCATAACTATCTCTATCTCCACTAACATAACTACCTCTATCTCCACTAACATAACTACCTCTATCTCCACTAACATAACTACCTCTATCTCCACTAACATAACTACCTTTATCTCCACTAACATAACTACCTCGATCTCTACTAACATAACTACCTCTTTCTCCACTAACATAACTACCTCTATCTCCTCTGTCATAACTACCTCTATCTCCACAAACATAACTACCTTTATCTCCAATAACATAACTACCTCGATCTCTACTAACATAACTACCTCGATCTCTACTAACATAACTACCTCTATCTCCACTAACATAATTACATCTATCTCCTCTGACATAACTACCTCTATCTCCACAAACATAACTACCTCTATCTCCTCTGACATAATTACCTCTATCTCCACTAACATTGCTTCTATCTCCAGTATCATACCTATCTATATCTCTACTAACCTTACTACCTCTATCTCCACTAACCTAACAATGTCTATATCCACTAACCTAACTACCTCTTTCTCCACTAACATAGCAATATCAATCTCAACTAACCTAACTACCTCTTTGGTTCTTTGGTATATCCATTAACCTAACTACCTCCATATCCACTAACCTTACGATCTGTACCTCCATTAACCTAAGTACCTCTATATCCACTAACCTAACTACCTCTATATCCACTAAACTAAAAACCTCTATATCCAACACCTAACTACCTCTATATCCACTAACCTAACAACCTCTATATCCAATAAACTAACTACCTCTATATCCACTAACCTAACTACCTCTATATCAACTAACCTACCAACCTCTATATCCACTAACCTAACTACTTATATCTCCACTAACATAACTATCTCAATTTCCACTAACATAACTAACTCTCTCTCCACTAATTAGCTACCTCTATCTCCACTAACATATCTACCTCTATCTCCACTAACATAACTATGTCTATCTCCACTAACATAGCTACCTCTATCTCCACTAACATAACTACCTCTATATCCACTAACATATCTACCTCTATCTCCACTAACATAACTACCTCTATCTCCACTAACATAACTACCTCTATCTAACTAACATAACTACCTCTATCTCCACTAACAAAGCTACCTCTATCTTCACTAACATAACTACCTCTATCTCCACTAACATAACTACCTTTATCTCCACTAACATAACTACCTCTACCTCCACTAACATAACTACCTCTATCTCCACTAACATAACTACCCCATCTCCACTAACATAACTACCTCTATCTCCACAAACATAACTACCTCTATAGCCACTAACATAACTATCTATATCTCCACTAACCTAACAATCTCTATATCCACTAAACAAACTACCTCTATATCCAGTAACCTAACTACCTCTATATCCACTAACCTAACGATCTGTATCTCCATTTACCTAACTACCTCTATATCCACTAACCTAACTACCTCTATATCCACTAAACTAAATACCTCTATATCAACTAACCTAACTACCTCTATATCCACTAACCATGCAACCACTATCTCCACTAAACTAACTACCTCTATATCCACTAACCTAACTACCTCTATATCCACTAACTTACCAACCTATATATCCACTAAACTAATTACTTATATCTCCACTAACATAACTACCTCTATCTCCACTAACATAACTACCTCTATCTCCCCTAACATAACTACCTCTATCTCCACAAACATAACTACCTCTGTCTCCACTAACATAACTACCTCTATCTCCACAAACATACCAACCTCTATCTCCACTAACATAACTACCTCTATCTCCACTAACATATCTACCTCTATCTCCACTAACATAACTACCTCTATCTCCACTAACATAACTACCTCTATCTCCACTAACATAACAACCTCTATCTCCAAAAACATAACAACCTCTATCTCCACTAACATAAAAACATCTATCTCCACAAACATAACTACCTCGATCTCCACTAACTACCTCTATCTCCACTAACATAACAACCTCTATCTCCAAAAACGTAACAACCTCTATCTCTACTAACATAAAAACCTCTATCTCCACAAACATAACTACCTCGATCTCCACTAACTACCTCTATCTCCACAAACATAAATACCTCTATCTCCACAAACATAACTACCTCTATCTCCACTAACATAACTACCTCTATCTCCACTAACATAACTACCTCTATCTCCACTAACATAACTACCTCGATCTTCACAAACATAACTACCCTATCTCCACTAACATAACTACCTCTATCTCCACTAACATAACTACCTCGATCTCCACTAACATAACTACCTCTATCTCCACTAACATAACTACCTCTATCTTCTCTGACATAACTACCTCTATCTCCACAAACATAACTACCTGTATCTCCACAAACATAATTACCTCTATCTCCGCAAACATTACTTCTATCTCCAGTATTATACCAATCTATATCTCTACTAACCTTATTACCTCTATCTCCACTAACCTAACAATGTCTATATCCACTAACCTAACTACCTCTTTCTCCACTAACATAGCAATCTCATTCTCAACTAACCTAACTACTTCTTTGGTTCTTTGGTATATCCACTAACATAACTACCTCTATATCCACTAACCTAACTACCTCTATATCCACTAAACTAAATACCTCTATATCCAACACCTAGCTACCTCTATATCCACTAACCTAACAACCTCTATATCCACTAACCTAACAACCTCTATATCCACTAAACTAAATACCTCTATATCCAACACCTAACTTCCTATATATCTACTAACCTAACAACCTCTATATCCACTAACCTAACTACCTCTATCTCCACTAGCATAACTATCTCTATCTCCACTAACATAACTACCTCTATCTCCACTAACATAACTACCTCTATCTCCACTAACATAACTACCTCTATCTCCACTAACATAACTACCTTTATCTCCACTAACATAACTACCTCGATCTCTACTAACATAACTACCTCTTTCTCCACTAACATAACTACCTCTATCTCCTCTGTCATAACAACCTCTATCTCCACAAACAAAACTACCTTTATCTCCACTAACATAACTACCTCGATCTCTACTAACATAACTACCTCGATCTCTACTAACATAACTACCTCTATCTCCACTAACATAACTACATCTATCTCCTCTGACATAACTACCTCTATCTCCACAAACATAACTACCTCTATCTCCTCTGACATAATTACCTCTATCTCCACTAACATTGCTTCTATCTCCAGTATCATACCTATCTATATCTCTACTAACCATACTACCTCTATCTCCACTAACCTAACAATGTCTATATCCACTAACCTAACTACCTCTTTCTCCACTAACATAGCAATATCAATCTCAACTGACCTAACTACCTCTTTGGTTCTTTGGTATATCCATTAACCTAACTACCTCCATATCCACTAACCTTACGATCTGTACCTTCATTAACCTAAGTACCTCTATATCCACTAACCTAACTACCTCTATATCCACTAAACTAAAAACCTCTATATCCAACACATAACTACCTCTATATCCACTAACCTAACAACCTCTATATCCAATAAACTAACTACCTCTATATCCACTAACCTAACTACCTCTATATCCACTAACCTACCAACCTCTATATCCACTAACCTAACTACTTATATCTCCACTAACATAACTATCTCTATTTCCACTAACATAACTAACTCTATCTCCACTAATTAGCTACCTCTATCTCCACTAACATAACTACCTCTATCTCCACTAAACTAAATACCTCTATATCCAACACCTAGCTACCTCTATATCCACTAACCTAACAACCTCTATATCCACTAACCTAACAACCTCTATATCCACTAAACTAAATACCTCTATATCCAACACCTAACTTCCTATATATCTACTAACCTAACAACCTCTATATCCACTAACCTAACTACCTCTATCTCCACTAGCATAACTATCTCTATCTCCACTAACATAACTACCTCTATCTCCACTAACATAACTACCTCTATCTCCACTAACATAACTACCTCTATCTCCACTAACATAACTACCTTTATCTCCACTAACATAACTACCTCGATCTCTACTAACATAACTACCTCTTTCTCCACTAACATAACTACCTCTATCTCCTCTGTCATAACAACCTCTATCTCCACAAACAAAACTACCTTTATCTCCACTAACATAACTACCTCGATCTCTACTAACATAACTACCTCGATCTCTACTAACATAACTACCTCTATCTCCACTAACATAACTACATCTATCTCCTCTGACATAACTACCTCTATCTCCACAAACATAACTACCTCTATCTCCTCTGACATAATTACCTCTATCTCCACTAACATTGCTTCTATCTCCAGTATCATACCTATCTATATCTCTACTAACCATACTACCTCTATCTCCACTAACCTAACAATGTCTATATCCACTAACCTAACTACCTCTTTCTCCACTAACATAGCAATATCAATCTCAACTGACCTAACTACCTCTTTGGTTCTTTGGTATATCCATTAACCTAACTACCTCCATATCCACTAACCTTACGATCTGTACCTTCATTAACCTAAGTACCTCTATATCCACTAACCTAACTACCTCTATATCCACTAAACTAAAAACCTCTATATCCAACACATAACTACCTCTATATCCACTAACCTAACAACCTCTATATCCAATAAACTAACTACCTCTATATCCACTAACCTAACTACCTCTATATCCACTAACCTACCAACCTCTATATCCACTAACCTAACTACTTATATCTCCACTAACATAACTATCTCTATTTCCACTAACATAACTAACTCTATCTCCACTAATTAGCTACCTCTATCTCCACTAACATAACTACCTCTATCTCCACTAACATAACTATCTCTATCTCCACTAACATAGCTACCTCTATCTCCACTAACATAACTACCTCTACATCCACTAACATATCTACCTCTATCTCCACTAACATAACTATCTCTATCTCCACTAACATAACTACCTCTATCTCCACTAACATAACTACCTCTATCTCCACCAACATAACTACCTCTATCTCCACTAACAAAGCTATCTCTATCTCCACAAACATAACTACCTCTATCTCCACTAACATAACTACCTTTATCTCCACTAACATAACTACCTCTACCTCCACTAACTTAACTACCTCTATCTCCACTAACATAACTACCCCATCTCCACTAACATAACTACCTCTATCTCCACAAACATAACTACCTCTATCGCCACTAACATAACTATATATATCTCCACTAACCTAACAATCTCTATATCCACTAACCAAACTACCTCTATATCAACTAACCTAACTACCTATATATCCACTAACCATGCAACCACTATCTCCACTAAACTAACTACCTCTATATCCACTAACCTAACTACCTCTATATCCACTAACTTACCAACCTATATATCCACTAACCTAATTACTTATATCTCCACTAAAAAAACTACCTCTATCTCCACTAACATAACTACCTCTATCTCCCCTAACATAACTACCTCTATCTCCACAAACATAACTACCTCTGTCTCCACAAACATAACAACCTCTATCTCCACTAACATAACAACATCTATCTCCACTAACATAGCTACCTCTATCTCCACAAACATAACAACCTCTATCTCCACTAACATAACAACCTCTATCTCCACAAACATAACTACCTCTATCTCCACTAACATAGCTACCTCTATCTCCACAAACATTACAACCTCTATCTCCACTAACATAGCTACCTCATTCTCCACAAACATAACAACCTCTATCTCCACTAACATAACTACCTCAATCTCCACAAACAAAACAACCTCTATCTCCACAAACATAACTACCTCTATCTCCAAAAACATAACTACCTCTATCTCCAAAAACATATCAAACTATATCTCCACTAACATAAAAAACTCTATCTCAACAAACATAACAACCTCTATCTCCACAAACATAACTACCTCTATCTCCACAAATATAACTACCTCTATCTCCACAAACATAACTACCTCTATCTCCACAAACATAACTACCTCTATCTCCAAAAACATATCAACCTATATCTCCACTAACATAAAAACCTCTATCTCAACAAACATAACAACCTCTATCTCCACAAACATAACTACCTCTATCTCCACAAATAAACAACCTCTATCTCCACAAACATAACAACCTCTATCTCCACAAACATAACTACCTCTATCTCCACAAACATAACTACCTCTATGTCTAAAAACATAACTACCTCTATCTCCACAAACATAACTACCTCTATCTCCACTAATATAAAAACCTCTATCTCAACAAACATAACAACCTCTATCTCCACAAACATAACTACCTCTATCTCCACAAACATAACAACCTCTATCTCCACAAACATAACTACCTCGATCTCCACTAACTACATCTATCTCCACAAACATAAATACCTCTATCTCCACAAACATAACTACCTCTATCTCCACTAACATAACTACCTCTATCTCCACTAACATAACTACCTCTATCTCCACTAACATAACTACCTCGATCTTCACAAACATAACTACCCCTATCTCCACTAACATAACTACCTCTATCTCCACTAACATAACTACCTCGATCTCCACTAACATAACTACCTCTATCTCCACTAACATAACTACCTCTATCTTCTCTGACATAACTACCTCTATCTCCACAAACATAACTACCTCTATCTCCACAAACATAATTACCTCTATCTCCGCAAACATTACTTCTATCTCCAGTATTATACCAATCTATATCTCTACTAACCTTACTACCTCTATCTCCACTAACATAACTACCTCTATCTTCTCTGACATAACTACCTCTATCTCCACAAACATAACTACCTCTATCTCCACAAACATAATTACCTCTATCTCCGCAAACATTACTTCTATCTCCAGTATTATACCAATCTATATCTCCACTAACCTAACTACCTCTTTCTCCACTAACATAGCAATCTCATTCTCAACTAACCTAACTACTTCTTTGGTTCTTTGGTATATCCACTAACATAACTACCTCTATATCCACTAACCTAACTACCTCTATATCCACTAAACTAAATACCTCTATATCCAACACCTAGCTACGTCTATATCCACTAACCTAACTACCTCTATATCCACTAAACTAAATACCTCTATATCCAACACCTAACTACCTCTATATCTACTAACCTAACAACCTCTATATCCACTAACCTACTACTACCTCTATCTCCACTAGCATAACTATCTCTATCTCCACTAACATAACTACCTCTATCTCCACTAACATAACTACCTCTATCTCCACTAACATAACTACCTCTATCTCCACTAACATAACTACCTTTATCTCCACTAACATAACTACCTCGATCTCTACTAACATAACTACCTCTTTCTCCACTAACATAACTACCTCTATCTCCTCTGTCATAACTACCTCTATCTCCACAAACATAACTACCTTTATCTCCAATAACATAACTACCTCGATCTCTACTAACATAACTACCTCGATCTCTACTAACATAACTACCTCTATCTCCACTAACATAATTACATCTATCTCCTCTGACATAACTACCTCTATCTCCACAAACATAACTACCTCTATCTCCTCTGACATAATTACCTCTATCTCCACTAACATTGCTTCTATCTCCAGTATCATACCTATCTATATCTCTACTAACCTTACTACCTCTATCTCCACTAACCTAACAATGTCTATATCCACTAACCTAACTACCTCTTACTCCACTAACATAGCAATATCAATCTCAACTAACCTAACTACCTCTTTGGTTCTTTGGTATATCCATTAACCTAACTACCTCCATATCCACTAACCTTACGATCTGTACCTCCATTAACCTAAGTACCTCTATATCCACTAACCTAACTACCTCTATATCCACTAAACTAAAAACCTCTATATCCAACACCTAACTACCTCTATATCCACTAACCTAACAACCTCTATATCCAATAAACTAACTACCTCTATATCCACTAACCTAACTACCTCTATATCAACTAACCTACCAACCTCTATATCCACTAACCTAACTACTTATATCTCCACTAACATAACTATCTCAATTTCCACTAACATAACTAACTCTCTCTCCACTAATTAGCTACCTCTATCTCCACTAACATATCTACCTCTATCTCCACTAACATAACTATCTCTATCTCCACTAACATAGCTACCTCTATCTCCACTAACATAACTACCTCTATATCCACTAACATATCTACCTCTATCTCCACTAACATAACTACCTCTATCTCCACTAACATAACTACCTCTATCTCCACTAACATAACTACCTCTATCTAAGTAACATAACTACCTCTATCTCCACTAACAAAGCTACCTCTATCTTCACTAACATAACTACCTCTATCTCCACTAACATAACTACCTTTATCTCCACTAACATAACTACCTCTACCTCCACTAACATAACTACCTCTATCTCCACTAACATAACTACCCCATCTCCACTAACATAACTACCTCTATCTCCACAAACATAACTACCTCTATAGCCACTAACATAACTATCTATATCTCCACTAACCTAACAATCTCTATATCCACTAAACAAACTACCTCTATATCCAGTAACCTAACTACCTCTATATCCACTAACCTAACGATCTGTATCTCCATTTACCTAACTACCTCTATATCCACTAACCTAACTACCTCTATATCCACTAAACTAAATACCTCTATATCAACTAACCTAACTACCTCTATATCCACTAACCATGCAACCACTATCTCCACTAAACTAACTACCTCTATATCCACTAACCTAACTACCTCTATATCCACTAACTTACCAACCTATATATCCACTAAACTAATTACTTATATCTCCACTAACATAACTACCTCTATCTCCACTAACATAACTACCTCTATCTCCCCTAACATAACTACCTCTATCTCCACAAACATAACTACCTCTGTCTCCACTAACATAACTACCTCTATCTCCACAAACATACCAACCTCTATCTCCACTAACATAACTACCTCTATCTCCACTAACATATCTACCTCTATCTCCACTAACATAACTACCTCTATCTCCACTAACATAACTACCTCTATCTCCACTAACATAACAACCTCTATCTCCAAAAACATAACAACCTCTATCTCCACTAACATAAAACATCTATCTCCACAAACATAACTACCTCGATCTCCACTAACTACCTCTATCTCCACTAACATAACAACCTCTATCTCCAAAAACATAACAACCTCTATCTCTACTAACATAAAAACCTCTATCTCCACAAACATAACTACCTCGATCTCCACTAACTACCTCTATCTCCACAAACATAAATACCTCTATCTCCACAAACATAACTACCTCTATCTCCACTAACATAACTACCTCTATCTCCACTAACATAACTACCTCTATCTCCACTAACATAACTACCTCGATCTTCACAAACATAACTACCCCTATCTCCACTAACATAACTACCTCTATCTCCACTAACATAACTACCTCGATCTCCACTAACATAACTACCTCTATCTCCACTAACATAACTACCTCTATCTTCTCTGACATAACTACCTCTATCTCCACAAACATAACTACCTGTATCTCCACAAACATAATTACCTCTATCTCCGCAAACATTACTTCTATCTCCAGTATTATACCAATCTATATCTCTACTAACCTTATTACCTCTATCTCCACTAACCTAACAATGTCTATATCCACTAACCTAACTACCTCTTTCTCCACTAACATAGCAATCTCATTCTCAACTAACCTAACTACTTCTTTGGTTCTTTGGTATATCCACTAACATAACTACCTCTATATCCACTAACCTAACTACCTCTATATCCACTAAACTAAATACCTCTATATCCAACACCTAGCTACCTCTATATCCACTAACCTAACAACCTCTATATCCACTAACCTAACAACCTCTATATCCACTAAACTAAATACCTCTATATCCAACACCTAACTTCCTATATATCTACTAACCTAACAACCTCTATATCCACTAACCTAACTACCTCTATCTCCACTAGCATAACTATCTCTATCTCCACTAACATAACTACCTCTATCTCCACTAACATAACTACCTCTATCTCCACTAACATAACTACCTCTATCTCCACTAACATAACTACCTTTATCTCCACTAACATAACTACCTCGATCTCTACTAACATAACTACCTCTTTCTCCACTAACATAACTACCTCTATCTCCTCTGTCATAACAACCTCTATCTCCACAAACAAAACTACCTTTATCTCCACTAACATAACTACCTCGATCTCTACTAACATAACTACCTCGATCTCTACTAACATAACTACCTCTATCTCCACTAACATAACTACATCTATCTCCTCTGACATAACTACCTCTATCTCCACAAACATAACTACCTCTATCTCCTCTGACATAATTACCTCTATCTCCACTAACATTGCTTCTATCTCCAGTATCATACCTATCTATATCTCTACTAACCATACTACCTCTATCTCCACTAACCTAACAATGTCTATATCCACTAACCTAACTACCTCTTTCTCCACTAACATAGCAATATCAATCTCAACTGACCTAACTACCTCTTTGGTTCTTTGGTATATCCATTAACCTAACTACCTCCATATCCACTAACCTTACGATCTGTACCTTCATTAACCTAAGTACCTCTATATCCACTAACCTAACTACCTCTATATCCACTAAACTAAAAACCTCTATATCCAACACATAACTACCTCTATATCCACTAACCTAACAACCTCTATATCCAATAAACTAACTACCTCTATATCCACTAACCTAACTACCTCTATATCCACTAACCTACCAACCTCTATATCCACTAACCTAACTACTTATTTCTCCACTAACATAACTATCTCTATTTCCACTAACATAACTAACTCTATCTCCACTAATTAGCTACCTCTATCTCCACTAACATAACTACCTCTATCTCCACTAAACTAAATACCTCTATATCCAACACCTAGCTACCTCTATATCCACTAACCTAACAACCTCTATATCCACTAACCTAACAACCTCTATATCCACTAAACTAAATACCTCTATATCCAACACCTAACTTCCTATATATCTACTAACCTAACAACCTCTATATCCACTAACCTAACTACCTCTATCTCCACTAGCATAACTATCTCTATCTCCACTAACATAACTACCTCTATCTCCACTAACATAACTACCTCTATCTCCACTAACATAACTACCTCTATCTCCACTAACATAACTACCTTTATCTCCACTAACATAACTACCTCGATCTCTACTAACATAACTACCTCTTTCTCCACTAACATAACTACCTCTATCTCCTCTGTCATAACAACCTCTATCTCCACAAACAAAACTACCTTTATCTCCACTAACATAACTACCTCGATCTCTACTAACATAACTACCTCGATCTCTACTAACATAACTACCTCTATCTCCACTAACATAACTACATCTATCTCCTCTGACATAACTACCTCTATCTCCACAAACATAACTACCTCTATCTCCTCTGACATAATTACCTCTATCTCCACTAACATTGCTTCTATCTCCAGTATCATACCTATCTATATCTCTACTAACCATACTACCTCTATCTCCACTAACCTAACAATGTCTATATCCACTAACCTAACTACCTCTTTCTCCACTAACATAGCAATATCAATCTCAACTGACCTAACTACCTCTTTGGTTCTTTGGTATATCCATTAACCTAACTACCTCCATATCCACTAACCTTACGATCTGTACCTTCATTAACCTAAGTACCTCTATATCCACTAACCTAACTACCTCTATATCCACTAAACTAAAAACCTCTATATCCAACACATAACTACCTCTATATCCACTAACCTAACAACCTCTATATCCAATAAACTAACTACCTCTATATCCACTAACCTAACTACCTCTATATCCACTAACCTACCAACCTCTATATCCACTAACCTAACTACTTATATCTCCACTAACATAACTATCTCTATTTCCACTAACATAACTAACTCTATCTCCACTAATTAGCTACCTCTATCTCCACTAACATAACTACCTCTATCTCCACTAACATAACTATCTCTATCTCCACTAACATAGCTACCTCTATCTCCACTAACATAACTACCTCTACATCCACTAACATATCTACCTCTATCTCCACTAACATAACTACCTCTATCTCCACTAACATAACTACCTCTATCTCCACTAACATAACTACCTCTATCTCCACCAACATAACTACCTCTATCTCCACTAACAAAGCTATCTCTATCTCCACAAACATAACTACCTCTATCTCCACTAACATAACTACCTTTATCTCCACTAACATAACTACCTCTACCTCCACTAACATAACTACCTCTATCTCCACTAACATAACTACCCCATCTCCACTAACATAACTACCTCTATCTCCACAAACATAACTACCTCTATCGCCACTAACATAACTATATATATCTCCACTAACCTAACAATCTCTATATCCACTAACCAAACTACCTCTATATCAACTAACCTAACTACCTATATATCCACTAACCATGCAACCACTATCTCCACTAAACTAACTACCTCTATCTCCACTAACATAACTACCTCTATCTCCCCTAACATAACTACCTCTATCTCCACAAACATAACTACCTCTGTCTCCACAAACATAACAACCTCTATCTCCACTAACATAACAACATCTATCTCCACTAACATAGCTACCTCTATCTCCACAAACATAACAACCTCTATCTCCACTAACATAACAACCTCTATCTCCACAAACATAACTACCTCTATCTCCACTAACATAGCTACCTCTATCTCCACAAACATTACAACCTCTATCTCCACTAACATAGCTACCTCATTCTCCACAAACATAACAACCTCTATCTCCACTAACATAACTACCTCAATCTCCACAAACAAAACAACCTCGATCTCCACAAACATAACTACCTCTATCTCCAAAAACATAACTACCTCTATCTCCAAAAACATATCAAACTATATCTCCACTAACATAAAAAACTCTATCTCAACAAACATAACAACCTCTATCTCCACAAACATAACTACCTCTATCTCCACAAATATAACTACCTCTATCTCCACAAACATAACTACCTCTATCTCCACAAACATAACTACCTCTATCTCCAAAAACATATCAACCTATATCTCCACTAACATAAAAACCTCTATCTCAACAAACATAACAACCTCTATCTCCACAAACATAACTACCTCTATCTCCACAAATAAACAACCTCTATCTCCACAAACATAACAACCTCTATCTCCACAAACATAACTACCTCTATCTCCACAAACATAACTACCTCTATGTCTAAAAACATAACTACCTCTATCTCCACAAACATAACTACCTCTATCTCCACTAATATAAAAACCTCTATCTCAACAAACATAACAACCTCTATCTCCACAAACATAACTACCTCTATCTCCACAAACATAACAACCTCTATCTCCACAAACATAACAACCTCTATCTTCACAAACATAACTACCTCTATCTCAACAAATTAACTACCTCTATCTCCACAAACATAACTACCTCTATCTCCACAAACATAACTACCTCTATCTCCACAAACATAACTACCTCTATCTCTACAAACATAACAACCTCTATCTCCACTAACATAACAACCTCTATCTCCACAAACATAACAACCTCTATCTCCACTAGCATAACTACCTCTATCTCCTCTGACATAATTATCTCTATCTCCACTAACATAACAACCTCTATCTCCACTAACATAACTACCTCTATCTCCTCTGACATAACTACCTCTATCTCCACAAACATAACTACCTCTATCTCCTCTGACATAACAACCTCTATCTCCACTAACATAACAACCTCTATCTCCACTAACATAACTACCTCTATCTCCTCTGACATAACAACCTCTATCTCCACTAACATAACAACCTCTATCTCCACTAACATAACTACCTCTATCTCCTCTGACATAACTACCTCTATCTCCACAAACATAACTACCTCTATCTCCTCTGACATAACAACCTCTATCTCCACTAACATAAGAACCTCTATCTCCACAAACATAACTACCTCGATCTCCACTAACTACCTCTATCTCTACAAACATAACTACCTCTATCTCCTCTGACATAATTACCTCTATCTCCACTAACATTACTTCTATGTCCAGTATCATACCTATCTATATATCTACTAACCTTACTACCTCTATCTCCACTAACCTAACAATGTCTATATCCACTAACCTAACTACCTCTTTCTCCACTAACATAGCAATCTCAATCTCAACTAACCTAACTACCTCTTTGATTCTTTGGTATATCCACTAACCTAACTACCTCTACATCCACTAACCTAACGATCTGTACCTCCATTAACCTAAGTACCTCTATATCCACTAACCTAACTACCTCTGTATCCACTAAACTAACTACCTCTATATCCACTAACCTAACTACCTCTATATCCACAAACATAACTGCCTCTATCTCCTCTGACATAATTACCTCTATCTCCACTAACATTACTTCTATCTCCAGTATCATACCTATCTATATATCTACTAACCTTACTACCTCTATCTCCACTAACCTAACAATGTCTATATCCACTAACCTAACTACCTCTTTGGTTCTTTGGTATATCCACTAACCTAACTACCTCTATATCCACTAACCTAACGATCTGTACCTCCATTAACCTAAGTACCTCTATATCCACTAACCTAACTACCTCTATATCCACTAAACTAAATACCTATATATCCAACACCTAACTACCTCTATATCCACTAACGTAACAACCTCTATATCCAACACCTAACTACCTCTATATCCACTAACTTAACAACCTCTATATCCAATAACCTAACTACCTCTATATCCACTAACCTAACTAACTCTATGTCCACTAACAAAGCTACCTCTATCTCGACTAACATAACTACGTCTATCACCACTAACATAACTACGTCTATCTCCACTAACATAACTACCTCTATCTCCACTAACATAACTACGTCTATCTCCACTAACATAACTACCTCTATCTCCACTAACATATCTACCTTTATCTCCACTAACATAACTACCTCTGTCTCCATTAATTTAACTACCTATATCTCCATTAATCTTACTACCGCTATCTCCACTAATCTAACTACCTCTATCTCCACTAACCTTACTATCTCTATTCAATTAACTTTACTACCGCTTTCTCCACTAATCTACCTCTATCTCCACTAATCTAACTACCTCTATATCCACTAACTTACCAACCTCTATATCCACTAACCTAATTACTTATATCTCCATTAACATAACTACCTCTATCTCCATTAATCTAACTACCTCTATATCCACTAATCTAACTACCTCTATCTCCATTAACCTTACTACCTCTATCTCCATTAATCTAACTACCTCTATCTCCACTAATCTAACTACCTCTATCTCCATTAACCTTACTACCTCTATCTCCACTAATCTAACTACCTGTATATCCATTAATCTAACAACCTCTATCTCCACTTATCTAACTACATCTATCTCCATTAATCTAACTACCTCTATCTCCATTAACCTTACTACCTCTATCTCCATTAACCGTACTACCTCTATCTCCATTAATCTAACTACCTCTATCTCCACTAATCTAACTACCTCTATCTCCATTAACCTTACTACCTCTATCTCCATTAATCTAACTACCTCTATCTCCACTAATCTAACTACCTCTATCTCCATTAACCTTACTACCTCTATCTCCACTAATCTAACTACCTCTATCTCCATTAATCTAACTACCTCTATCTCCATTAACCTTACTACCTCTATCTCCATTAATCTAACTACCTCTATCTCCATTAACCTAACTACCTCTATATCCACTAACCTAACGATCTGTATCTCCATTTACCTAACTACCTCTATATCCACTAACCTAACTACCTCTATATCCACTAAACTAAATACCTCTATATCAACTAACCTAACTACCTCTATATCCACTAACCATGCAACCACTATCTCCACTAAACTAACTACCACTATATCCACTAACCTAACTACCTCTATATCCACTAACTTACCAACCTATATATCCACTAAACTAATTACTTATATCTCCACTAACATAACTACCTCTATCTCCACTAACATAACTACCTCTATCTCCCCTAACATAACTACCTCTATCTCCACAAACATAACTACCTCTGTCTCCACTAACATAACTACCTCTATCTCCACAAACATAACAACCTCTATCTCCACTAACATAACTACCTCTATCTCCACTAACATATCTACCTCTATCTCCACTAACATAACTACCTCTATCTCCACTAACATAACTACCTCTATCTCCACTAACATAACAACCTCTATCTCCAAAAACATAACAACCTCTATCTCCACTAACATAAAAACCTCTATCTCCACAAACATAACTACCTCGATCTCCACTAACTACCTCTATCTCCTCTGACATAACAACCTCTATCTCCACTAACATAAGAACCTCTATCTCCACAAACATAACTACCTCGATCTCCACTAACTACCTCTATCTCCACAAACATAAATACCTCTATCTCCACAAACATAACTACCTCTATTTCCACTAACATAACTACCTCTATCTCCACTAACATAACTACCTCTATCTCCACTAACATAACTACCTCGATCTTCACAAACATAACTACCCCTATCTCCACTAACATAACTACCTCTATCTCCACTAACATAACTACCTCGATCTCCACTAACATAACTACCTCTATCTCCACTAACATAACTACCTCTATCTTCTCTGACATAACTACCTCTATCTCCACAAACATAACTACCTCTATCTCCACAAACATAATTACCTCTATCTCCGCAAACATTACTTCTATCTCCAGTATTATACCAATCTATATCTCTACTAACCTTACTACCTCTATCTCCACTAACCTAACAATGTCTATATCCACTAACCTAACTACCTCTTTCTCCACTAACATAGCAATCTCATTCTCAACTAACCTAACTACTTCTTTGGTTCTTTGGTATATCCACTAACATAACTACCTCTATATCCACTAACCTAACTACCTCTATATCCACTAAACTAAATACCTCTATATCCAACACCTAGCTACCTCTATATCCACTAACCTAACAACCTCTATATCCACTAACCTAACAACCTCTATATCCACTAAACTAAATACCTCTATATCCAACACCTAACTTCCTATATATCTACTAACCTAACAACCTCTATATCCACTAACCTAACTACCTCTATCTCCACTAGCATAACTATCTCAATCTCCACTAACATAACTACCTCTATCTCCACTAACATAACTACCTCTATCTCCACTAACATAACTACCTCTATCTCCACTAACATAACTACCTTTATCTCCACTAACATAACTACCTCGATCTCTACTAACATAACTACCTCTTTCTCCACTAACATAACTACCTCTATCTCCTCTGTCATAACAACCTCTATCTCCACAAACAAAACTACCTTTATCTCCACTAACATAACTACCTCGATCTCTACTAACATAACTACCTCGATCTCTACTAACATAACTACCTCTATCTCCACTAACATAACTACATCTATCTCCTCTGACATAACTACCTCTATCTCCACAAACATAACTACCTCTATCTCCTCTGACATAATTACCTCTATCTCCACTAACATTGCTTCTATCTCCAGTATCATACCTATCTATATCTCTACTAACCATACTACCTCTATCTCCACTAACCTAACAATGTCTATATCCACTAACCTAACTACCTCTTTCTCCACTAACATAGCAATATCAATCTCAACTGACCTAACTACCTCTTTGGTTCTTTGGTATATCCATTAACCTAACTACCTCCATATCCACTAACCTTACGATCTGTACCTTCATTAACCTAAGTACCTCTATATCCACTAACCTAACTACCTCTATATCCACTAAACTAAAAACCTCTATATCCAACACATAACTACCGCTATATCCACTAACCTAACAACCTCTATATCCAATAAACTAACTACCTCTATATCCACTAACCTAACTACCTCTATATCCACTAACCTACCAACCTCTATATCCACTAACCTAACTACTTATATCTCCACTAACATAACTATCTCTATTTCCACTAACATAACTAACTCTATCTCCACTAATTAGCTACCTCTATCTCCACTAACATAACTACCTCTATCTCCACTAACATAACTATCTCTATCTCCACTAACATAGCTACCTCTATCTCCACTAACATAACTACCTCTACATCCACTAACATATCTACCTCTATCTCCACTAACATAACTACCTCTATCTCCACTAACATAACTACCTCTATCTCCACTAACATAACTACCTCTATCTCCACCAACATAACTACCTCTATCTCCACTAACAAAGCTATCTCTATCTCCACAAACATAACTACCTCTATCTCCA
Organism: Megaustenia siamemsis; assembly: GCA_032433765.1. Classification (NCBI taxonomy): domain Eukaryota; kingdom Metazoa; phylum Mollusca; class Gastropoda; order Stylommatophora; family Ariophantidae; genus Megaustenia; species Megaustenia siamemsis. The sequence continues at coordinate 20,447,185 of JAVIAB010000102.1, forward strand.
CTAACATAACTACCTTTATCTCCACTAACATAACTACCTCTACCTCCACTAACATAACTACCTCTATCTCCACTAACATAACTACCCCATCTCCACTAACATAACTACCTCTATCTCCACAAACATAACTACCTCTATCGCCACTAACATAACTATATATATCTCCACTAACCTAACAATCTCTATATCCACTAACCAAACTACCTCTATATCAACTAACCTAACTACCTATATATCCACTAACCATGCAACCACTATCTCCACTAAACTAACTACCTCTATATCCACTAACCTAACTACCTCTATATCCACTAACTTACCAACCTATATATCCACTAACCTAATTACTTATATCTCCACTAAAAAAACTACCTCTATCTCCACTAACATAACTACCTCTATCTCCCCTAACATAACTACCTCTATCTCCACAAACATAACTACCTCTGTCTCCACAAACATAACAACCTCTATCTCCACTAACATAACAACATCTATCTCCACTAACATAGCTACCTCTATCTCCACAAACATAACAACCTCTATCTCCACTAACATAACAACCTCTATCTCCACAAACATAACTACCTCTATCTCCACTAACATAGCTACCTCTATCTCCACAAACATTACAACCTCTATCTCCACTAACATAGCTACCTCATTCTCCACAAACATAACAACCTCTATCTCCACTAACATAACTACCTCAATCTCCACAAACAAAACAACCTCTATCTCCACAAACATAACTACCTCTATCTCCAAAAACATAACTACCTCTATCTCCAAAAACATATCAAACTATATCTCCACTAACATAAAAACTCTATCTCAACAAACATAACAACCTCTATCTCCACAAACATAACTACCTCTATCTCCACAAATATAACTACCTCTATCTCCACAAACATAACTACCTCTATCTCCACAAACATAACTACCTCTATCTCCAAAAACATATCAACCTATATCTCCACTAACATAAAAACCTCTATCTCAACAAACATAACAACCTCTATCTCCACAAACATAACTACCTCTATCTCCACAAATAAACAACCTCTATCTCCACAAACATAACAACCTCTATCTCCACAAACATAACTACCTCTATCTCCACAAACATAACTACCTCTATGTCTAAAAACATAACTACCTCTATCTCCACAAACATAACTACCTCTATCTCCACTAATATAAAAACCTCTATCTCAACAAACATAACAACCTCTATCTCCACAAACATAACTACCTCTATCTCCACAAACATAACAACCTCTATCTCCACAAACATAACAACCTCTATCTTCACAAACATAACTACCTCTATCTCCACAAATTAACTACCTCTATCTCCACAAACATAACTACCTCTATCTCCACAAACATAACTACCTCTATCTCCACAAACATAACTACCTCTATCTCTACAAACATAACAACCTCTATCTCCACTAACATAACAACCTCTATCTCCACAAACATAACAACCTCTATCTCCACTAACATAACTACCTCTATCTCCTCTGACATAATTATCTCTATCTCCACTAACATAACAACCTCTATCTCCACTAACATAACTACCTCTATCTCCTCTGACATAACTACCTCTATCTCCACAAACATAACTACCTCTATCTCCTCTGACATAACAACCTCTATCTCCACTAACATAACAACCTCTATCTCCACTAACATAACTACCTCTATCTCCTCTGACATAACAACCTCTATCTCCACTAACATAACAACCTCTATCTCCACTAACATAACTACCTCTATCTCCTCTGACATAACTACCTCTATCTCCACAAACATAACTACCTCTATCTCCTCTGACATAACAACCTCTATCTCCACTAACATAAGAACCTCTATCTCCACAAACATAACTACCTCGATCTCCACTAACTACCTCTATCTCTACAAACATAACTACCTCTATCTCCTCTGACATAATTACCTCTATCTCCACTAACATTACTTCTATGTCCAGTATCATACCTATCTATATATCTACTAACCTTACTACCTCTATCTCCACTAACCTAACAATGTCTATATCCACTAACCTAACTACCTCTTTCTCCACTAACATAGCAATCTCAATCTCAACTAACCTAACTACCTCTTTGATTCTTTGGTATATCCACTAACCTAACTACCTCTACATCCACTAACCTAACGATCTGTACCTCCATTAACCTAAGTACCTCTATATCCACTAACCTAACTACCTCTGTATCCACTAAACTAACTACCTCTATATCCACTAACCTAACTACCTCTATATCCACAAACATAACTGCCTCTATCTCCTCTGACATAATTACCTCTATCTCCACTAACATTACTTCTATCTCCAGTATCATACCTATCTATATATCTACTAACCTTACTACCTCTATCTCCACTAACCTAACAATGTCTATATCCACTAACCTAACTACCTCTTTGGTTCTTTGGTATATCCACTAACCTAACTACCTCTATATCCACTAACCTAACGATCTGTACCTCCATTAACCTAAGTACCTCTATATCCACTAACCTAACTACCTCTATATCCACTAAACTAAATACCTATATATCCAACACCTAACTACCTCTATATCCACTAACGTAACAACCTCTATATCCAACACCTAACTACCTCTATATCCACTAACTTAACAACCTCTATATCCAATAACCTAACTACCTCTATATCCACTAACCTAACTAACTCTATGTCCACTAACAAAGCTACCTCTATCTCGACTAACATAACTACGTCTATCACCACTAACATAACTACGTCTATCTCCACTAACATAACTACCTCTATCTCCACTAACATAACTACGTCTATCTCCACTAACATAACTACCTCTATCTCCACTAACATATCTACCTTTATCTCCACTAACATAACTACCTCTGTCTCCATTAATTTAACTACCTATATCTCCATTAATCTTACTACCGCTATCTCCACTAATCTAACTACCTCTATCTCCACTAACCTTACTATCTCTATTCAATTAACTTTACTACCGCTTTCTCCACTAATCTACCTCTATCTCCACTAATCTAACTACCTCTATATCCACTAACTTACCAACCTCTATATCCACTAACCTAATTACTTATATCTCCATTAACATAACTACCTCTATCTCCATTAATCTAACTACCTCTATATCCACTAATCTAACTACCTCTATCTCCATTAACCTTACTACCTCTATCTCCATTAATCTAACTACCTCTATCTCCACTAATCTAACTACCTCTATCTCCATTAACCTTACTACCTCTATCTCCACTAATCTAACTACCTGTATATCCATTAATCTAACAACCTCTATCTCCACTTATCTAACTACATCTATCTCCATTAATCTAACTACCTCTATCTCCATTAACCTTACTACCTCTATCTCCATTAACCGTACTACCTCTATCTCCATTAATCTAACTACCTCTATCTCCACTAATCTAACTACCTCTATCTCCATTAACCTTACTACCTCTATCTCCACTAATCTAACTACCTCTATCTCCACTAATCTAACTACCTCTATCTCCATTAACCTTACTACCTCTATCTCCACTAATCTAACTACCTCTATCTCCATTAATCTAACTACCTCTATCTCCATTAACCTTACTACCTCTATCTCCATTAATCTAACTACCTCTATCTCCATTAACCTAACTACCTCTATATCCACTAACCTAACGATCTGTATCTCCATTTACCTAACTACCTCTATATCCACTAACCTAACTACCTCTATATCCACTAAACTAAATACCTCTATATCAACTACCTAACTACCTCTATATCCACTAACCATGCAACCACTATCTCCACTAAACTAACTACCACTATATCCACTAACCTAACTACCTCTATATCCACTAACTTACCAACCTATATATCCACTAAACTAATTACTTATATCTCCACTAACATAACTACCTCTATCTCCACTAACATAACTACCTCTATCTCCCCTAACATAACTACCTCTATCTCCACAAACATAACTACCTCTGTCTCCACTAACATAACTACCTCTATCTCCACAAACATAACAACCTCTATCTCCACTAACATAACTACCTCTATCTCCACTAACATATCTACCTCTATCTCCACTAACATAACTACCTCTATCTCCACTAACATAACTACCTCTATCTCCACTAACATAACAACCTCTATCTCCAAAAACATAACAACCTCTATCTCCACTAACATAAAAACCTCTATCTCCACAAACATAACTACCTCGATCTCCACTAACTACCTCTATCTCCTCTGACATAACAACCTCTATCTCCACTAACATAAGAACCTCTATCTCCACAAACATAACTACCTCGATCTCCACTAACTACCTCTATCTCCACAAACATAAATACCTCTATCTCCACAAACATAACTACCTCTATTTCCACTAACATAACTACCTCTATCTCCACTAACATAACTACCTCTATCTCCACTAACATAACTACCTCGATCTTCACAAACATAACTACCCCTATCTCCACTAACATAACTACCTCTATCTCCACTAACATAACTACCTCGATCTCCACTAACATAACTACCTCTATCTCCACTAACATAACTACCTCTATCTTCTCTGACATAACTACCTCTATCTCCACAAACATAACTACCTCTATCTCCACAAACATAATTACCTCTATCTCCGCAAACATTACTTCTATCTCCAGTATTATACCAATCTATATCTCTACTAACCTTACTACCTCTATCTCCACTAACCTAACAATGTCTATATCCACTAACCTAACTACCTCTTTCTCCACTAACATAGCAATCTCATTCTCAACTAACCTAACTACTTCTTTGGTTCTTTGGTATATCCACTAACATAACTACCTCTATATCCACTAACCTAACTACCTCTATATCCACTAAACTAAATACCTCTATATCCAACACCTAGCTACCTCTATATCCACTAACCTAACAACCTCTATATCCACTAACCTAACTACCTCTATATCCACTAAACTAAATACCTCTATATCCAACACCTAACTACCTCTATATCTACTAACCTAACAACCTCTATATCCACTAACCTAACTACCTCTATCTCCACTAGCATAACTATCTCTATCTCCACTAACATAACTACCTCTATCTCCACTAACATAACTACCTCTATCTCCATTAACATAACTACCTTTATCTCCACTAACATAACTACCTTTATCTCCACTAACATAACTACCTCGATCTCTACTAACATAACTACCTCTTTCTCCACTAACATAACTACCTCTATCTCCTCTGTCATAACTACCTCTATCTCCACAAACATAACTACCTTTATCTCCACTAACATAACTACCTCGATCTCTACTAACATAACTACCTCGATCTCTACTAACATAACTACCTCTATCTCCACTAACACAACTACATCTATCTCCTCTGACATAACTACCTCTATCTCCACAAACATAACTACCTCTATCTCCTCTGACATAATTACCTCTATCTCCACTAACATTGCTTCTATCTCCAGTATCATACCTATCTATATCTCTACTAACCTTACTACCTCTATCTCCACTAACCTAACAATGTCTATATCCACTAACCTAACTACCTCTTTCTCCACTAACATAGCAATATCAATCTCAACTGACCTAACTACCTCTTTGGTTCTTTGGTATATCCATTAACCTAACTACCTCCATATCCACTAACCTTACGATCTGTACCTCCATTAACCTAAGTACCTCTATATCCACTAACCTAACTACCTCTATATCCACTAAACTAAAAACCTCTATATCCAACACCTAACTACCTCTATATCCACTAACCTAACAACCTCTATATCCAATAAACTAACTACCTCTATATCCACTAACCTAACTACCTCTATATCCACTAACCTACCAACCTCTATATCCACTAACCTAACTACTTATATCTCCACTAACATAACTATCTCTATTTCCACTAACATAACTAACTCTATCTCCACTAATTAGCTACCTCTATCTCCACTAACATAACTACCTCTATCTCCACTAACATAACTATCTCTATCTCCACTAACATAGCTACCTCTATCTCCACTAACATAACTACCTCTACATCCACTAACATATCTACCTCTATCTCCACTAACATAACTACCTCTATCTCCACTAACATAACTACCTCTATCTCCACTAACATAACTACCTCTATCTCCTCTGACATAACAACCTCTATCTCCACTAACATAAGAACCTCTATCTCCACAAACATAACTACCTCGATCTCCACTAACTACCTTTATCTCCACTAACATAACTACCTCTACCTCCACTAACATAACTACCTCTATCTCCACAAACATAACTACCCCATCTCCACTAACATAACTACCTCTATCTCCACAAACATAACTACCTCTATCGCCACTAACATAACTATCTATATCTCCACTAACCTAACAATCTCTATATCCACTAACCAAACTACCTCTATATCAACTAACCTAACTACCTCTATATCCACTAACCATGCAACCACTATCTCCACTAAACTAACTACCTCTATATCCACTAACCTAACTACCTCTATATCCACTAACTTACCAACCTATATATCCACTAACCTAATTACTTATATCTCCACTAACATAACTACCTCTATCTCCACTAACATAACTACCTCTATCTCCCCTAACATAACTACCTCTATCTCCACAAACATAACTAACTCTGTCTCCACAAACATAACAACCTCTATCTCCACTAACATAACAACCTCTATCTCCACTAACATAACTACCTCTATCTCCACTAACATATCTACCTCTATCTCCACTAACATAACTACCTCTATCTCCACTAACATAACTACCTCTATCTCCACTAACATAACAACCTCTATCTCCAAAAACATAACAACCTCTATCTCCACTAACATAAAAACCTCTATCTCCACAAACATAACTACCTCGATCTCCACTAACTACCTCTATCTCCTCTGACATAACAACCTCTATCTCCACTAACATAAGAACCTCTATCTCCACAAACATAACTACCTCGATCTCCACTAACTACCTCTATCTCCACAAACATAAATACCTCTATCTCCACAAACATAACTACCTCTATTTCCACTAACATAACTACCTCTATCTCCACTAATCTAACTACCTCTATCTCCATTAACCTTACTACCTCTATCTCCACTAATCTAACTACCTCTATCTCCATTAATCTAACTACCTCTATCTCCATTAACCTTACTACCTCTATCTCCATTAATCTAACTACCTCTATCTCCATTAACCTAACTACCTCTATATCCACTAACCTAACGATCTGTATCTCCATTTACCTAACTACCTCTATATCCACTAACCTAACTACCTCTATATCCACTAAACTAAATACCTCTATATCAACTAACCTAACTACCTCTATATCCACTAACCATGCAACCACTATCTCCACTAAACTAACTACCACTATATCCACTAACCTAACTACCTCTATATCCACTAACTTACCAACCTATATATCCACTAAACTAATTACTTATATCTCCACTAACATAACTACCTCTATCTCCACTAACATAACTACCTCTATCTCCCCTAACATAACTACCTCTATCTCCACAAACATAACTACCTCTGTCTCCACTAACATAACTACCTCTATCTCCACAAACATAACAACCTCTATCTCCACTAACATAACTACCTCTATCTCCACTAACATATCTACCTCTATCTCCACTAACATAACTACCTCTATCTCCACTAACATAACTACCTCTATCTCCACTAACATAACAACCTCTATCTCCAAAAACATAACAACCTCTATCTCCACTAACATAAAAACCTCTATCTCCACAAACATAACTACCTCGATCTCCACTAACTACCTCTATCTCCTCTGACATAACAACCTCTATCTCCACTAACATAAGAACCTCTATCTCCACAAACATAACTACCTCGATCTCCACTAACTACCTCTATCTCCACAAACATAAATACCTCTATCTCCACAAACATAACTACCTCTATTTCCACTAACATAACTACCTCTATCTCCACTAACATAACTACCTCTATCTCCACTAACATAACTACCTCGATCTTCACAAACATAACTACCCCTATCTCCACTAACATAACTACCTCTATCTCCACTAACATAACTACCTCGATCTCCACTAACATAACTACCTCTATCTCCACTAACATAACTACCTCTATCTTCTCTGACATAACTACCTCTATCTCCACAAACATAACTACCTCTATCTCCACAAACATAATTACCTCTATCTCCGCAAACATTACTTCTATCTCCAGTATTATACCAATCTATATCTCTACTAACCTTACTACCTCTATCTCCACTAACCTAACAATGTCTATATCCACTAACCTAACTACCTCTTTCTCCACTAACATAGCAATCTCATTCTCAACTAACCTAACTACTTCTTTGGTTCTTTGGTATATCCACTAACATAACTACCTCTATATCCACTAACCTAACTACCTCTATATCCACTAAACTAAATACCTCTATATCCAACACCTAGCTACCTCTATATCCACTAACCTAACAACCTCTATATCCACTAACCTAACTACCTCTATATCCACTAAACTAAATACCTCTATATCCAACACCTAACTACCTCTATATCTACTAACCTAACAACCTCTATATCCACTAACCTAACTACCTCTATCTCCACTAGCATAACTATCTCTATCTCCACTAACATAACTACCTCTATCTCCACTAACATAACTACCTCTATCTCCATTAACATAACTACCTTTATCTCCACTAACATAACTACCTTTATCTCCACTAACATAACTACCTCGATCTCTACTAACATAACTACCTCTTTCTCCACTAACATAACTACCTCTATCTCCTCTGTCATAACTACCTCTATCTCCACAAACATAACTACCTTTATCTCCACTAACATAACTACCTCGATCTCTACTAACATAACTACCTCGATCTCTACTAACATAACTACCTCTATCTCCACTAACACAACTACATCTATCTCCTCTGACATAACTACCTCTATCTCCACAAACATAACTACCTCTATCTCCTCTGACATAATTACCTCTATCTCCACTAACATTGCTTCTATCTCCAGTATCATACCTATCTATATCTCTACTAACCTTACTACCTCTATCTCCACTAACCTAACAATGTCTATATCCACTAACCTAACTACCTCTTTCTCCACTAACATAGCAATATCAATCTCAACTGACCTAACTACCTCTTTGGTTCTTTGGTATATCCATTAACCTAACTACCTCCATATCCACTAACCTTACGATCTGTACCTCCATTAACCTAAGTACCTCTATATCCACTAACCTAACTACCTCTATATCCACTAAACTAAAAACCTCTATATCCAACACCTAACTACCTCTATATCCACTAACCTAACAACCTCTATATCCAATAAACTAACTACCTCTATATCCACTAACCTAACTACCTCTATATCCACTAACCTACCAACCTCTATATCCACTAACCTAACTACTTATATCTCCACTAACATAACTATCTCTATTTCCACTAACATAACTAACTCTATCTCCACTAATTAGCTACCTCTATCTCCACTAACATAACTACCTCTATCTCCACTAACATAACTATCTCTATCTCCACTAACATAGCTACCTCTATCTCCACTAACATAACTACCTCTACATCCACTAACATATCTACCTCTATCTCCACTAACATAACTACCTCTATCTCCACTAACATAACTACCTCTATCTCCACTAACATAACTACCTCTATCTCCTCTGACATAACAACCTCTATCTCCACTAACATAAGAACCTCTATCTCCACAAACATAACTACCTCGATCTCCACTAACTACCTTTATCTCCACTAACATAACTACCTCTACCTCCACTAACATAACTACCTCTATCTCCACAAACATAACTACCCCATCTCCACTAACATAACTACCTCTATCTCCACAAACATAACTACCTCTATCGCCACTAACATAACTATCTATATCTCCACTAACCTAACAATCTCTATATCCACTAACCAAACTACCTCTATATCAACTAACCTAACTACCTCTATATCCACTAACCATGCAACCACTATCTCCACTAAACTAACTACCTCTATATCCACTAACCTAACTACCTCTATATCCACTAACTTACCAACCTATATATCCACTAACCTAATTACTTATATCTCCACTAACATAACTACCTCTATCTCCACTAACATAACTACCTCTATCTCCCCTAACATAACTACCTCTATCTCCACAAACATAACTAACTCTGTCTCCACAAACATAACAACCTCTATCTCCACTAACATAACAACCTCTATCTCCACTAACATAACTACCTCTATCTCCACTAACATATCTACCTCTATCTCCACTAACATAACTACCTCTATCTCCACTAACATAACTACCTCTATCTCCACTAACATAACAACCTCTATCTCCAAAAACATAACAACCTCTATCTCCACTAACATAAAAACCTCTATCTCCACAAACATAACTACCTCGATCTCCACTAACTACCTCTATCTCCTCTGACATAACAACCTCTATCTCCACTAACATAAGAACCTCTATCTCCACAAACATAACTACCTCGATCTCCACTAACTACCTCTATCTCCACAAACATAAATACCTCTATCTCCACAAAACATAACTACCTCTATTTCCACTAACATAACTACCTCTATCTCCACTAACATAACTACCTCTATCTCCACTAACATAACTACCTCGATCTTCACAAACATAACTACCCCTATCTCCACTAACATAACTACCTCTATCTCCACTAACATAACTACCTCGATCTCCACTAACATAACTACCTCTATCTCCACTAACATAACTACCTCTATCTTCTCTGACATAACTACCTCTATCTCCACAAACATAACTACCTCTATCTCCACAAACATAATTACCTCTATCTCCGCAAACATTACTTCTATCTCCAGTATTATACCAATCTATATCTCTACTAACCTTACTACCTCTATCTCCACTAACCTAACAATGTCTATATCCACTAACCTAACTACCTCTTTCTCCACTAACATAGCAATCTCATTCTCAACTAACCTAACTACTTCTTTGGTTCTTTGGTATATCCACTAACATAACTACCTCTATATCCACTAACCTAACTACCTCTATATCCACTAAACTAAATACCTCTATATCCAACACCTAGCTACCTCTATATCCACTAACCTAACAACCTCTATATCCACTAACCTAACTACCTCTATATCCACTAAACTAAATACCTCTATATCCAACACCTAACTACCTCTATATCTACTAACCTAACAACCTCTATATCCACTAACCTAACTACCTCTATCTCCACTAGCATAACTATCTCTATCTCCACTAACATAACTACCTCTATCTCCACTAACATAACTACCTCTATCTCCATTAACATAACTACCTCTATCTCCACTAACATAACTACCTTTATCTCCACTAACATAACTACCTCGATCTCTACTAACATAACTACCTCTTTCTCTACTAACATAACTACCTCTATCTCCTCTGTCATAACTACCTCTATCTCCACAAACATAACTACCTTTATCTCCACTAACATAACTACCTCGATCTCTACTAACATAACTACCTCGATCTCTACTAACATAACTACCTCTATCTCCACTAACACAACTACATCTATCTCCTCTGACATAACTACCTCTATCTCCACAAACATAACTACCTCTATCTCCTCTGACATAATTACCTCTATCTCCACTAACATTGCTTCTATCTCCACTATCATACCTATCTATATCTCTACTAACCTTACTACCTCTATCTCCACTAACCTAACAATGTCTATATACACTAACCTAACTACCTCTTTCTCCACTAACATAGCAATATCAATCTCAACTGACCTAACTACCTCTTTGGTTCTTTGGTATATCCATTAACCTAACTACCTCCATATCCACTAACCTTACGATCTGTACCTCCATTAACCTAAGTACCTCTATATCCACTAACCTAACTACCTCTATATCCACTAAACTAAAAACCTCTATATCCAACACCTAACTACCTCTATATCCACTAACCTAACAACCTCTATATCCAATAAACTAACTACCTCTATATCCACTAACCTAACTACCTCTATATCCACTAACCTACCAACCTCTATATCCACTAACCTAACTACTTATATCTCCACTAACATAACTATCTCTATTTCCACTAACATAACTAACTCTATCTCCACTAATTAGCTACCTCTATCTCCACTAACATAACTACCTCTATCTCCACTAACATAACTATCTCTATCTCCACTAACATAGCTACCTCTATCTCCACTAACATAACTACCTCTACATCCACTAACATATCTACCTCTATCTCCACTAACATAACTACCTCTATCTCCACTAACATAACTACCTCTATCTCCACTAACATAACTACCTCTATCTCCTCTGACATAACAACCTCTATCTCCACTAACATAAGAACCTCTATCTCCACAAACATAACTACCTCGATCTCCACTAACTACCTTTATCTCCACTAACATAACTACCTCTACCTCCACTAACATAACTACCTCTATCTCCACTAACATAACTACCCCATCTCCACTAACATAACTACCTCTATCTCCACAAACATAACTACCTCTATCGCCACTAACATAACTATCTATATCTCCACTAACCTAACAATCTCTATATCCACTAACCAAACTACCTCTATATCAACTAACCTAACTACCTCTATATCCACTAACCATGCAACCACTATCTCCACTAAACTAACTACCTCTATATCCACTAACCTAACTACCTCTATATCCACTAACTTACCAACCTATATATCCACTAACCTAATTACTTATATCTCCACTAACATAACTACCTCTATCTCCACTAACATAACTACCTCTATCTCCCCTAACATAACTACCTCTATCTCCACAAACATAACTACCTCTGTCTCCACAAACATAACAACCTCTATCTCCACTAACATAACAACCTCTATCTCCACTAACATAGCTACCTCTATCTCCACAAACATAACAACCTCTATCTCCACTAACATAACAACCTCTATCTCCACAAACATAACTACCTCTATCTCCACTAACATAGCTACCTCTATCTCCACAAACATTACAACCTCTATCTCCACTAACATAGCTACCTCATTCTCCACAAACATAACAACCTCTATCTCCACTAACATAACTACCTCAATCTCCACAAACAAAACAACCTCTATCTCCACAAACATAACTACCTCTATCTCCACAAACATAACTACCTCTATCTCCAAAAACATAACTACCTCTATCTCCAAAAACATATCAAACTATATCTCCACTAGCATAAAAAACTCTATCTCAACAAACATAACAACCTCTATCTCCACAAACATAACTACCTCTATCTCCACAAACATAACTACCTCTATCTCCACAAACATAACTACCTCTATCTCCACAAACATAACTACCTCTATCTCCAAAAACATATCAACCTATAACTCCACTAACATAAAAACCTCTATCTCAACAAACATAACAACCTCTATCTCCACAAACATAACTACCTCTATCTCCACAAATAAACAACCTCTATCTCCACAAACATAACAACCTCTATCTCCACAAACATAACTACCTCTATCTCCACAAACATAACTACCTCCATGTCCAAAAACATAACTACCTCTATCTCCACAAACATAACTACCTCTATCTCCACTAACATAAAAACCTCTATCTCAACAAACATAACAACCTCTATCTCCACAAACATAACTACCTCTATCTCCACAAACATAACAACCTCTATCTCCACAAACATAACAACCTCTATCTTCACAAACATAACAACCTCTATCTCCACAAATTAACTACCTCTATCTCCACAAACATAACAACCTCTATCTTCACAAACATAACTACCTCTATCTCCACAAATTAACTTCCTCTATCTCCACAAACATAACTACCTCTATCTCCACAAACATAACTACCTCTATCTCCACAAACATAACTACCTCTATCTCTACAAACATAACAACCTCTTTCTCCACTAACATAACAACCTCTATCTCCACAAACATAACAACCTCTATCTCCACTAACATAACTACCTCTATCTCCTCTGACATAACTATCTCTATCTCCACTAACATAACAACCTATATCTCCACTAACATAACTACCTGTATCTCCTTTGACATAACTACCTCTATCTCCACAAACATAACTACCTCTATCTCCTCTGACATAACAACCTCTATCTCCACTAACATAACTACCTCTATCTCCTCTGACATAACAACCTCTATCTCCACTAACATAACAACCTCTATCTCCACTAACATAACTACCTCTATCTCCTCTGACATAACTACCTCTATCTCCACAAACATAACTACCTCTATCTCCTCTGACATAACAACCTCTATCTCCACTAACATAAGAACCTCTATCTCCACAAACATAACTACCTCGATCTCCACTAACAACCTCTATCTCTACAAACATAACTACCTCTATCTCCTCTGACATAATTACCTCTATCTCCACTAACATTACTTCTATGTCCAGTATCATACCTATCTATATATCTACTAACCTTACTACCTCTATCTCCACTAACCTAACAATGTCTATATCCACTAACCTAACTACCTCTATCTCCACTAACATAGCAATCTCAATCTCAACTAACCTAACTACCTCTTTGATTCTTTGGTATATCCACTAACCTAACTACCTCTATATCCACTAACCTAACGATCTGTACCTCCATTAACCTAAGTACCTCTATATCCACTAACCTAACTATCTCTGTATCCACTAAACTAACTACCTCTATATCCACTAACCTAACTACCTCTATATCCACAAACATAACTACCTCTATCTCCTCTGACATAATTACCTCTATCTCCACTAACATTACTTCTAACTCCAGTATCATACCTATCTATATATCTACTAACCTTACTACCTCTATCTCCACTAACCTAACAATGTCTATATCCACTAACCTAACTACCTCTTTCTCCACTAACATATCAATCTCAATCTCAACTAACCTAACTACCTCTTTGTTTCTTTGGTATATCCACTAACCTAACTACCTCTATATCCACTAACCTAACGATCTGTACCTCCATTAACCTAAGTACCTCTATATCCACTAACCTAACTACCTCTATATCCACTAAACTAAATACCTATATATCCAACACCTAACTACCTCTATATCCACTAACGTAACAACCTCTATATCCACTAACCTAACTACCTCTATATCCACTAAACTAAATACCTCTATATCCAACACCTAACTACCTCTATATCCACTAACTTAACAACCTCTATATCCAATAACCTAACTACCTCTATATCCACTAACCTAACTAACTCTATGTCCACTAACAAAGCTACGTCTATCTCGACTAACATAGCTACGTCTATCTCCACTAACATAACTACGTCTATCTCCACTAACATAACTACCTCTATCTCCACTAACATAACTACGTCTATCTCCACTAACATAACTACCTCTATCTCCACTAACATAACTACCTTTATCTCCACTAACATAACTACCTCTGTCTCCATTAATTTAACTACCTATATCTCCATTAATCTTACTACCGCTATCTCCACTAATCTAACTACCTCTATCTCCACTAACCTTACTACCTCTATTCCATTAACTTTACTACCGCTTTCTCCACTAATCTACCTCTATCTCCACTAATCTAACTACCTCTATATCCACTAACTAAGTTTTTCCGGTTGTTTCCAAAATGGAGGAATTATTTTTCTCCGGCTTGGTATAGAACCGTTGATCAGAGGTTTAACAAGCCGCTATCGTAAAAACGATGTTGTTAATGAAACGTAGACCTGATACAGAATGTGTAAATTAGCAGTAGATAGTAGTGATAGTTTTTTCGGCCCTAAAACAACAACAAAAATAGGATTCTGGAATGTGCGAACAATGGCCGCTCCGACGAAACATGCACAGGTCGCGAGCGAGATGGACAGATACGATCTAGATATTTTAGGATTAAGCGAAATGCGCTGGCTTGGAACAGGTAGGAGATCTATTGATAATAAAATAGTAGTTTTTTCTGGAAGGGAAGATGGAAAACACCGTGAAGGAGTAGGCATAATGATGACAGACAAAGCTGCAAGAAGTTTATTAGAATGGGAACCGGTAAATAGCCGTCTGATACGAACACGATACAAAACAAAACATGGAAGACTTTCAATTATTCAATGTTATGCGCCTACTAACGAAGCTGATGATGAAGTTAAGGACGATTTTTATAACCAACTGCAACAACTTATAAACAAAATACCAAAACACGATCTTTTAATTGTAATGGGAGACTTGAACGCCAAAGTAGGACAAGATAACGCAGGAGTGGAACATGTGATGGGGAGAGAAGGCTGTAATACAACAAGTCAGAATGGAGAAAGATTAATAGAATTATGTTTAATAGAAAATTTAGTTATAGGTGGGACATTATTTCCACACAAAAATATTCACAAAACAACATGGATATCTCCTGATGATAGAACCTCAAATCAAATTGACCACCTATGTATTAAACAACAATTCAGATCATCATTAATAGATGTAAGAGCTTACAGAGGTGCTGATGTTAATAGTGACCACAACTTGTGCATTGGGAAAATAAGATTAAAATTTAGAAACCAACAGAAGAGATCAACTACACATAAAATTGATAGTCATAAACTGAAAGATGAAGCCATAAAGGAAAAGTTTAACATAGAGCTAAGTAATTGTTATTCAGCACTCGGTGAAATAGACTTAGATATCAATGAAATGTGGGACTCACAGAGCAAAGTACTAATGACAGCAGCAGAAGCAAGTGCCGGACTGAAGAAAATGGAAAAACGAGCTTGGATCTCAGACACCACATGGAAATACATCAAAGAAAGAAGAGAAGCAAAGAGAGCCATGACTAATGTAAAGACAGATCTTGGAAAGGTTCTGGCAAAAGCAACATACAAAGAATTAGATAGCAAAGTGAAAAGTTCGGCAAGAAGAGATACAAGAGCTTATATAGACAACTTGGCAGAGAAAGCAGAGACAGCTGCAATTACAGGAGACAGCAGAACTCTCTATACTGTACAAAAGATGCTGACAAACACCTATACATCCAGTGGAACACCAATTCTAGACAAATCTGGATTAATGCTAACAACAAGCGCAGACATAAAAGCCCGTTGGGCGGAACACTTCAAAGAAATTCTTAACCGTCCACTACCTCACAGTTTAATAGATTTTGAAGCTGAAACACCAGCAGCAGAATTAGATGTAAATTTAGATGACTTCACCTTGAGTGAAATAGAAACCACCTTAAAGCTAATGACCAATAACAAGGCTGCTGGAGAGGATAAGTTAACAGCTGAGATCCTCAAGGCAATTGATAGCCATAATTTAATACATCTCCAAAAAATGTTCAACATCATTTGGAAAACAGAGAAGACGCCTCATAAATGGAAAAAAGGAATCATTGTTAAGATCCCAAAAAAGGGCAATCTTAGAGATTGTAACAACTGGAGAGGCGTGACACTTTTGTCAGTTGCCTCAAAGTTATTCTGTAAAATCATCCTAAATAGAATAAAGGATTCAATAGATACAGTAATGCGTGAAGAACAGGCTGGGTTTAGAAAAGGGAGAAGCTGTCTTGACCACATTTTCACTCTACGACTTATATTGGAGGAACACATTGAAAAGCAAAAACCTTTTGTACTTAACTTCATCGACTTCAAAAAAGCATTTGATAGTATTCATAGAGATTCTTTGTGGAAAATTCTGAAGCAATATGGTTTACCATCAAAAATCATAAATATTATCAAAGACATGTATGATGGTTACACATGTGCAGTTCGAACAGAGGAAGGACTGAGCGAATGTTTCCCAATAGAAACTGGGGTTAAACAAGGATGTATTTTATCGCCCTTGTTATTTGGAATTGTTATGGACTTCATAATGAAGAAATGCTGCACTGGTAATAAAGGCATCGAATGGATACAAGGAGACCATTTGGAGGACCTCGACTTTGCTGATGACATAGTTCTCATCAGCAGTCAGATAAAAACGATGCAGGAAAACACAAATGAACTATCATCAATAGCCAGCAAAATTGGGCTTGAGGTCAATCATGAAAAGACTAAAGTCATGAAAAGTTTAATTCCAACAAGTGACAAAATATACATGGAAAACAAACCAGTAGAAGAGATCGATCACTTTATCTATCTTGGAAGTCACATTGATCGAGAAGGGGATACGAGCAAAGAAATTAGAATCAGACTGGCTAAAGCAGCAATGTCTTTCAGAAGCCTTGAAAAGTTGTGGAAATCAAAACCCATTAGCACAAACACAAAACTTAGGCTATTCAAATCAAATGTACTATCAACCCTTACGTATGCGTGTGAAAGCTGGAAAACAACAAGAGATATAGAAACAAAATTGAACGCATTCGAAAATAAATGTCTAAGGAAAATACTTGGTATAGAATGGAACGAATTCAAAACAAACGAGGAAATTAGAGAAATCGCCAATCAACCACTAATATCTTCAGTAATAAAGAAAAGACGATGGTCATACGTTGGACATGTGATGAGAAGAGATAATAATCGAATAGCAAAGCAAGCCCTCATATGGGAAACAACAGGTAAAAGAAAAAGAGGAAGACCCAGGGAGACACTGAGAAGAACATTGATGAGAGAGGCAAGAGCAGCAGGAATCGGCTCCCTCAATGAGATAGAACTGCTTGCACAGAACAGAGACAGATGGCGAGATTTGATAAAATATCTTTAAAAGAAAACTGCTAGAACAAAAATTCATATAGGAGAAGGTGTATCTTGGTCTACGCCCTATGGGCCGGTTACGGCTCGAAAGGTCAATAGATAGATATCCACTAACTTACCAACCTCTATATCCACTAACCTAATTACTTATATCTCCATTAACATAACTACCTCTATCTCCATTAATCTAACTACCTCTATCTCCACTAATCTAACTACCTCTATCTCCATTAACCTTACTACCTCTATCTCCATTAATCTAACTACCTCTATCTCCACTAATCTAACTACCTCTATCTCCATTAACCTTACTACCTCTATCTCCACTAATCTAACTACCTGTATATCCATTAATCTAACTACCTCTATCTCCACTAATCTAACTACATCTATCTCCATTAATCTAACTACCTCTATCTCCATTAACCTTACTACCTCTATCTCCATTAACCGTACTACCTCTATCTCCATTAATCTAACTACCTCTATCTCCACTAATCTAACTACCTCTATCTCCATTAACCTTACTACCTCTATCTCCATTAATCTAACTACCTCTATCTCCACTAATCTAACTACCTCTATCTCCATTAACCTTACTACCTCTATCTCCACTAATCTAACTACCTCTATCTCCATTAATCTAACTACCTCTATCTCCATTAACCTTACTACCTCTATCTCCATTAATCTAACTACCTCTATCTCCATTAACCTTACTACCTCTATCTCCACTAATCTAACTACCTCTATCTCCACTAATCTAACTACCTCTATCTCCACTAATCTAACTACCTCTATCTCCATTAACCTTACTACCTCTATCTCCATTAATCTAACTACCTCTATCTCCATTAACCTTACTACCTCTATCTCCATTAACCGTACTACCTCTATCTCCATTAATCTAACTACCTCTATCTCCACTAATCTAACTACCTCTATCTCCATTAACCTTACTACCTCTATCTCCACTAATCTAACTACCTCTATCTCCATTAACCTTACTACCTCTATCTCCATTAATCTAACTACCTCTATCTCCATTAACCTTACTACCTGTATCTCCACTAACCTAACTACCTCTATCTCCACTAATCTAACTACCTCTATCTCCATTAACCTTACTACCTCTATCTCCATTAATCTAACTACCTCTATCTCCACTAATCTAACTACCTCTAACTCCACTAACCTTACTACCTCTATCTCCACTAATCTAACTACCTCTGCCTCCATTAACCTTACTACCTCTATCTCCATTAACCTTACTACCTCTATATCCACTAATCTAACTACCTCTATCTCCATTAACCTTACTACCTCTATCTCCAGTAAAATAATTACACTGGATGTGAATATGCCTATCAAACTGTTTGTTGAATAACTAGTTTGTCTACCTACGTACTTACCTATCTATTTTCTTCTCTTTCTTCTATTGAAACCAGACATTTGCCTACCTTCCAGTGTTTTTGCTTGACTTTTTCTCCGAGTGCATTGAAGTACAATTAGTTGTACGACATCGCCTCCGTGGTAATTAGAACCTTATTCATTATTCACAACTGTTCCTACATCGTTCGTACATAACCACACACGTACATGACTTTAGAAACTGAGTGGTTTAATTGCAGTAAAATCAATGATTAAATGAAGGCTGTTGCTTAGTGACTTTTCCTGTTAATTATATGGGAATAATAATTTAGAGCCATTGTCTGCTCTAGCAATAATCACTCTAGTAACATGCATTATTAGAAGAAAGGATACATACAACAAGCTTCACAGAACTGCGATCATCATGTCCTTCCTAGAGAAATTATCGTTTAGTCGTATGTCCTTTACAGAACTTTGCATTCATCACAGTCCGTCTGTAGAAATTTCTCTCTTTAGCCATATCTCCCCATTTTTTTGTCAAGCTCAAGTTGGTGTTTGATTTTCTTAAACCTCTTTCTACTTGGTCTATCCTTGTCTTAATTTCTTGGAACCATGTATTCCATTGCTGCTTTTACTAGACCGCCGTGTCTTTTAATGTGCCTGAAATATTTTATTTTTCTGTATAAATTATGATTTATAAGCAGGTCTCAACAGTGTTCAAGGCTTTTAATACATTATCATTTTACTGTTTTCTCCTATCTGCCTCTCTGTCTGTCCACCCTTTGTCAGTGTTTGTCTGTCGTTATCGGTCTGTGCCTATGTCTATGTCTGTTTGTGTCTGTCTGTTTAGTGGTTACCACGTTGTCTTGGCATGAAAGTAATCATGGACACAATCCCATCCTGGTGCTTTTACAGTGGCCCACTTGAATAAAGGGAATGAGACTTGACTCGCTGGGTAGATAAGGTAATACCAACTATGAAAAACACACACCTCTTCACCTCCAATGCAGTGGATCAGCACGATGATGTGTAATACTTAAATTGTCTATGACATTATATGTTACAGACACCTGTTACCCAATTTTTCTCCCAAAATACATACATATTCGCACAATATCCAATGTAATTTCTTCGATCAAATTGACTATCTGGACTAAATGTCAATGGGAAAAAGATACATTTTTTTTTAAATCTCTAGGTGAAATTTATTTTCGAAGTGCGTCTAGATTGTATTGATATCAGTGCAAGCATACATTTCATCACATGTCATGGGCATAACTCTAGTGCATCAAAGGAAGATTCGTAATTAATTTTGAATGCGCTCAAATCATTCAAACTCTTCGTTGAACAGCGTAAGCATGCCCAAACAAACAAAAAACTAACCTGTTACATTGAACGCGCATTCCGATCCACATTCAGAGGTTATAGATATAACAAAGAGTCATGGGTCAATGCGGCAGTCTTCGTCTTAAATGTCTCCGAAGGCTTCCACAGACGAGAGGAGACATGCGCTGCTACTGAGGATCTGGAGGATGCATTGAGTTATTGAGTTATTTGCGGGTCATCATCATTGCACTCCGAACATGTCCATAGGTGCTCAGATCCCCTCCTCAGCAATTCCCTCAGTGTCCAGCGACTGACGACTCCAGTTCTATGTTGGTTGATAAGTCTTCTTACACGGCCACCAAGTTTCTCATTTCTGGCTGTGCCCATCTTAACTCCCATTTCCATCATCCGAAGAAGTGACGTTGATCTGTGTTTGTCGAAGTCCTGTGCTCTTCCAACATCTCGAAGGGCATTGATGATGTCCGCCCGATCCATCGGTTGCCCGTCCTCAACGACAGCGCAGCTAGCCAACCTGTCCGCTCTCTCATTTCCCCGTACTCCCGCATGTCCAGGGACATAGACAAAGGTGACCTTACGTATTTTGGATTTCTGCAACGACTCTACCCATTGCATGCGTACATAGCCCGCCTCCACTTTTTTTATCATGCTCATCGAATCACTCAGTATACATGCGTGGATGTAGTCTTGTGACTCTAACCATTTGAATGCCTTGGTCACTGCCATCACCTCCATTGTCATGCTACTCGTGTTCATGGCGTATGCACCACTGTCTTCCTTGGCTATTCTGCCTGCTGAGCGTGTTGTAAATGCCCATGCACTTCTTTCGTGTCGTCTTACAGATCCGTCTGTATAGATGACTGCATCTTTCTCATCGGTATTATCGCAGATGAGACCGTTGACCTCGGCATTAACCACGACCGGGTTCTGTTCCCTACTTTTCCTGTCGAGTGTGACAATACATGAGAAAGTTCCCTTGAATGACATAGGCACCGGTATCCACTCCTCACCAACGCTGATATTGGTAAGCCCACAGACCTGTTTGATGACATCTTCTGCCCGGCCCACCCATGATTTGCCTCTTTTTAGCCTGGTACCTTTCTCTGTGTTGAGCACGTGGTGCAATGGATGCTCTGTATCTGTACTAATCTTCAGGTATGCTCGTGTTCTCCAGATCTTAATTCTGTCATCCATGGTTGGAAAGTCAAGAAGATACCTCATTGCTACACAGGGAGTGTCCCTCGTACATCCTAGGATAATGCGTATGGCTTCATTTTGTATTTTCTCCAGCCTATCAATTTGAGTCGTACTGACAGTAAGAATGGCCAGGGCATACTCGATTGGTGCGAGGACTAATCCCTGGAACAGAAGAATAAGTAGCCTCTGCTCGATGTTGGCAGCTGCCATGACCTTCAAGGCGGCTAATCCTTTGCGGGATTTTGTTATCACATGGTCGACGTGGTCCCGAAAACACAGACTGCGATCAAACTTAACTCCGAGGTATGTCATCAACTTGTCCCTGGTCACCTCATCAGCTCCCATTCGTACTACCGGTGTGGTTGTATTAACGATATGATTGTTAAGGGAGAACCATAAAACTGATGCTTTATTAGAATTAACCAAGGCACCTGAAACCCCACACCAGGAAGAAATGCGATCGAGTTCGTCTAGCATTGTGGAGGCGATTCCCCGTCTGTCTCTTCCCTGTCGATAAACCAGAATATCATCAGCAAAAGTATGGAGGATGCATACAACAGGGTACCATTTGAATAGCTAATGCACATGCTTCTCAAACTGGCGGTGCACTCCTTCCTCTTTAGATGGATCGCTGCAGTACAGCTTCAGAGGAAGGTGATACTCAGATGTGGAAGCCAGTCATCTGAACCAACATCTGTTTGTCCAGGGCTGCCACAAGGCTCACCATTGTCACCAGATCTAATTAACGTGTACACAATAACGATCACGGAACAACAGCTGGATGGAAGGGGAAGAACTATGACTTTTGCTGATGATATTCTGGTATATCGACAGTGAAGAGACAGACTGGAAATCGCCTCCACCATGCAAAACGAACTCGATCGCATCTCTTCCTGGTGTGGAGTATCAGGTGCAATGATTAATCCTAATAAAACATTAGTTGCATCGTTCTCCCTTAACAATCATATCGTTAATACGGAAACGCCGGGGGCCTCAGTAGACTAGTTGGAAAATCAATAGACTGGGCTACCGACGTTCGGGTAACCCGTGTTCGATTCCCGCTGAAACCAGTGTGAATTGTACTCGTGGTTAGAAAAAAAATACCCCGCCCGGTCGACCCAGCCGCTGGCAGAAATGGGTACCATGGTATTACTCTGGGAAGGTGAGGAATACCGCCTCGTATTGTGAGTTTCGATGATTGCAACGACACTATCCAGAAGTCTCCGCACACTTCTGGATAGGCGGCCGAGCACATATGGGTGAAAACTCGCGTGTTAAGATAGGCGGCCGAGCACATATTGGTGAAAACTCGCGTGTTAAGATAGGCGGCCGAGCACATATGGGTGAAAACTCGCGTGTTAAGATAGGCGGCCGAGCACATATTGGTGAAAACTCGCGTGTTAAGGAGCCAATTGAAGTCTCAAACTTTACCTTTACCTTTAAACCGGTGGTACGAATGCCATCCACTGCACCATGAGCTCAACACAGGGAAAGGTGTCAGCCTAAGAAGAGGCAAATCATGGATGGGCCGAGCAGAAGATGTCATCATATAGGTATGTGGGCTTACCAATATCGACGCTGGCGAGGAGTGGATACCGGTGCCCACGTCATTCAGGGGCACCTTCTTTTGTATCGTCACAATCGACAGGAAATGTAGGGAATAGGACTCAGTCGTGGTCAATGTGGAGATAAACGGTCACATCTGCGATAACACAAAGATGCAGTCATCTATACAGACGGATCTGTAATACGACACCAAAGGAGCACATGGGCATTTACAGCACGCTCGGCAGGCAAAATAGTAAAAGAAGACAGGGTGTGCATACATTATTATTACGAGTAGCACGACTATGGAGGTGATGGCAGTGACTAGGGCATTCATCTAGTTAGAGTCACACTAGACTACACCTACGCCTGACTGAATACTAAGTGATTCGATGAGCATGATGAGAAAAGTGGAGGCGGGCTCTGTACGCAGAGAATGGGTAGAATCACTGCAGTAGTCAAAAGTACGTTAGTCACCTTTGTCTTCGTCCCTGGACATGCGGGAGCACGGCGAAAAGAAAGAGCGGACAGTCTGGCTAGCTGCGCTGTGTTGAAAACGGTAAATCAATGGATCGGGCAGACGTTATCAATCTACTCCGATATGTGGAAAGAGCACAGGACTTCAACAACCATGCGTCTACGTCACTGCTTCGGATGAAAGAGATGGGAGTTAAGATGGCACAGCCAGAAACGAGAAACTTAGTGGGCGTGTAAGAAGACTTATCAACCAACACAGAACTGCAGTCGTCATTCGTTGGATACTGCGGTACTTGCTGATGACGGGATCTGAGAACCTATGGACATGTTTAGAGTGCAAGGATGATGACCCGCAAATAACCCAATAACAAAAATATCATTATAAGTAGTCAACTGATGATATATAGAGCAAATAGATTCTGCTCCAAATATGCGCAGTCTCCAAATATTCACAGCTGTTAGCTTGTAACATGAGCAACTCTACGTGATGCTCGTAAGAATAACAAAGACAAAAGAAAGAGCTATTAATAGGAACTAATCAACATGCCAGACATTGTACAGAATACAGATAATTAAAATTGACTTTAGGGCTGTCACCCTTCTCTACCGAGTTGTTCAGAATAAAATCCTATTTGGACTGGCCTGTGACTAGGACTCAACGCCACTGAGAAACTATGCAGGTAGAGTTATCAGGCGTCAGACACATCTTGCCTTTAAAGTATGAATCCGGCGTCCTGCCAGGCTTTTATTCTATAAAGTACTGAAAATGAGCGCCACACCGTCCTCTTTTGTGAAACAGTCTTCTTGATCAGATAAAATATCCTGCTTTTCTATATTTTTTCACCTGGTAACACTTTATGCAAGCATCTTCAATGTCTTTGAACATTTCATTTATGTCAGATCTAGTCCTATAAATGAAGATGCCATGCTCGAAATTTGACGTACATTAGGTCATGCCAGATCACATTTGGAACGTTGTGGTAGACAAACCTTGTGGCAGACCGGCACAGAGGTTCAAATGTCCATAAACCGTAACGTATAGCTATTTTGTTCTTTCATCAGTTCTGCTGCAATACATTTCACAAACAGAAGATCAATCTCGTTGCCGACTCAGTCGAGTGTTAATCCATCAAAATCATTTGTGTAGCTCTAGTTAGACTACCTGTGCTAGCCACGGTCCATACCAGATGAAGATCTGACTTCACCTCCCAGTCTGTCTTACTGATAACAGCCTAAGTAAAAAATCTGACTGGCTGACGAGTTGAGTTCCCGCAGTAGTAGAGTTTATTGATACACAAGACATAGTATTGCATTACCACTAGAATAAAAATCTTCAGGAGGACTTCCGTTTCCAAGATGGTGGAACTAGTTCACGTTCTCTCGATTGCTGCAGAAGTTGCATTTGGGTCTGATTAATTTCGGCTCTCCATTGCAATTTTCTGCGTTAAGGTCAAAATGATGTTCTACTTAACACATCTGCACCGATGAAGTGGAGCAGTACGCACAGCAATATTCCATTTTGACAAATCAAGTGTTGTGAATGCGACCTTCCGCCGTCTAGAGTTGATCTGCAGTTTATGTCACATTGAGTGCTGTTCAATGACCGTTGTTGGAATTGTTTGACGCAAGTCATTTACATATTACAACTCACTAATGTGGTGGGCTCCATCAAGTCACCCGAAGTTTTATCTCTTTAGGGAATCTGCACCGTGTTTCGTTCGTTGTAGAATACATCCACTAGAGTAATCAGGAATCTATTGGGGCGACATTGTTGTTTGTGCTACGTTATCCTAATGGCTCATCGTATACCCCTAGATCGGCCATACGCTAATCTTACGGTCTGTTGTTTGATATGCGACGGGGATAATCCGACGATTGTGTTTTATATGTTCGAAATTGGAGTCAAAAACGATGTCCTAACATCAACAAGCGCTATACATTAAAAAAAAATATGACGATCATCATTTTCAGGACGTGAACTTCCTGTCAATATGGTGGATAGACGGCAGGAACCATTGAAGGCTATGTATGCAAGTGTTCCTTGTTGCAGTTTCCTCATATTCCAGGTCCGGCTTGTTGCAGGAGCTACTGAGTTAGGTGCACTGTGCACACCGTGAGCTGTGTGTTTTATCTGTTTTGAATATGTTTCGATATTCCAATTGCTTACAATAAATGATGATATTGTATGGCAGGGAACATTTGGCTGTGTTCACTTTCTGCTCGGTTTCGCCTTATGTCTTTTGGCGTGTGCTGAGACGGTTATGATGGGGACTACAGCTACCTTTCTTTGTTTGGGAGATGATTTAGTAATTCGGAAGATTCCACTGGCACGGGCGGTTGAGCAATTATGGATTTTAATTCATTTGCAGTAATACCTGGGCCTTCCATAACCAAATAACCAAATATAAATCTTCACTTCTTAGGAGAACCAGGGTATTTAAGAAAACAATTGCAGACTGTAATATTTTAATCTTGAGTCTAAGAGCTAACAACTGGCGTCGACGCTGTGGTACTAGATCAAAATCAACTAATATCATCTCTAAGCCTTCTCTAGATCAATGTACACATTTAGGCATCCTGCTGCTCCATGAAATACATTAATACCACACCGCAGATACAGCTGGGTACAACATATCTGTATTTAATCCGAGGAATCCCTGTTTTTTATTTTTAATTCTTCAAATAAAGATGTAACGCTGCATAGTCGACGTCGCTGTCGTGTTGTTATGGATCCAGTAGCCCGTGAGCTGACGTCCTTTGGCCCAATGCCATGTAATGATCATCATCATCAAGTACCGGGCCTAGTGGCGTAGGTGATCATGTCTCTCCACAACATTCGATCTCGGCAGCTATTTATCATTTCTGTTGTTGACCTTCTGCCAAGCCATTCTCTTAAGCTGTCTGTTATTTTTTCTCTATCTCTTCGTCCCTCAATTTTTCCAGTTGTTACAATATATTCCAGTTGTTCTCTTCTCATTACATGGCCAAAAAATGATGATTGTCTCTTCCTAACATTGGAAATTATCTCTCTTTTTGCTTTGACCTTTCTCAGAACCTCTTCATTACTCTTCTTAGCTGTCCATGGTATTCTCAACATTCTTCTGTAAAACTACATTTCTACAGACTCCAGAGATTTTCTTGCCTGTTGTCCTATTGTCCATGATTCGCATCCGTATGTTAAGACTGGCTCTACGTAACATTTAAGAACTCTTTTTCTTGTTTCTATTGTAACGATATCTGCTGGTATTTCTGAGTTCTTATTGTTTCGTACAAGGTGTTCATTTATCAGGTCTTTGAGGAAGTAGAGTTGTTCTGGTATTATGGAGTTTTGGAGAGTCAAACAGGTGATATTCTACTCACCACCGTTTCGGTGTTCACTTAGTGAATATGCTTGATTTTTATTTTGTTGTATTCTATTGATTGTTCAGTCGGTTCCAACCAGCTTTGAGTCTCAAAATGGTGGTTTGATCTCTTATATTTAGGTTCATGGGGGCTTTAACTCGTCATGTATTTAAAACAGTTCTATCCCTGTTTTTCCCATGGCCCATCCATTCAGCCAATATTCTCTACTGTTAGTGTTTATGATTTGTTTGGATGTGTTTAATTAGATTGTGTTAAATTGAGTCTGTCCGGATCCTTTCTTAGCTAATGTATCTACCTTATCATTTCCCGGTGTGTTGGAGTGTTCTGGAATCCATTGCGTTAGGAGCCGTACGTCAATTGTACTAATGAGGTTATCACATCGCTGTCATGATTGTGTCACATGAGTGGCCACCCCTAGTCTCTATTTTGGCTGAAGGAAGTACATGTGATTGAAAACATAACTCTCAATGTTTGATTATCGTCACTACTTGGTCGTGATTTGTTCTTAAGCTACCAGTTGTGTACTCTCCATTTTAAAGACTCACCACGAAGATTACAATAAATGAACCAACCATCTTGCATGACAAAATGAGCGGAAAGTAGAAAAATAAGTGACAAAGCATCAGGACTGAAAAACATACAGAATGGGTTAATGCAAGTTGGAGGAAACGTAAAAATGCAACTGTAATTACAGCTCAAATTAACAGTGTTTGGAAGTCTGTTGTTTGGCCCAGCTTGTAGACTAAACTGTTGATCATTACAGTGAATAATTCGCAATGATTCGATTGATTCATTTTCAAATTCCTAGTATGATCTATGTTTGTATCTGCTAGCGAGACATAAACAATGACAAATACAGCTATAATAAAATAGCACAGATTTCACAAATTTGAGATGCTACAGCTGACATCTTTTATAAAAACCACCTCTTTTCTGCAAAACAGCAAGTCATGTGGGACAAATCTGAAACTAGTGCATAACGCGAAGTACGTGGACACAATAATATCAGACGGAAGATACACCACAGAAATAAAAATCAGAATAACACAAGCCAAAGAAACATTTCAGAAAATGAAAAACATCTTGTGTAACAAATCCATGTGAATAGAAGTGAGAATTAGAGAGTTAATTGATGCTATATAGAGTCAATTCAGACCTATGGAGGCGAATCTGTACAGTTGACATGCAAATGACAAGATGACTAAGACCACATAGATGGGACTTCTTTGAAAAAAAAAAAAGTTATGAACTCCCTGGACTGCTAAAATACCAAGGAGACAATTCTCAAAGAGGCCAGCACAAAAAAGAGAGCTCCTAAAACAGATCAGAAAGATACAATCGACATTTTTTTGGCACATCATCAGAAGAGGGAAGTTGGAGGAATACTTTGTTACAGTTGCTAAAATACAAGGGAAGAGAAATCGAGGACGACAAAGAGAGGAGATACTAGATGTGGAGGCAAGGTAAAACAGTCATGTGCAGAGAATTGTGGAAGAAGATGATCGCCTACAGCAATCGGTGTGACACACAATGATGCTGATGTAAGTTAACAGATTTAATAAACCATCGCCCAGAAAAAAAACAAAAAACATTATGAGATGATTCAGCCTCATAGTAACAGGTTGAGCCAAAATAATTCTCCAGGGATACTCAACGGTCAGAGAAAATGAGACAGATGATAGATGGCAATATGAAAGAATGGTCACTCCTGGACTTTGTAGGTACACAACGATCTGCATCAGACAACGAAAGATGGAGGGTATGGTAGCCAACATAAACACAGCACTAGGCAGCAGGTTCCGTGGTATCCAAGGTAAGACAATCAGTATAACCAGGAGCTGTCTCTGAAATGGAAAGAGGGGAGATGGGGAAGTGAACCAAAACACGCAACCAGTAGTGTTAGATGGAGAAAATATATATATATATATATATATATAACACCAGAAATATAATTATTGGAAGGGGACTCCTGTTCAAAACGGTAACCTTTCTCTTCATCTTCACCAGTCACAGGGGATATCCCCACTTCTCATTAAACTACTATTACCATTGTTATTTTATTACATAGCATTAACGGTATGTTATTGTTTTCAAGTTGTGATCGATTGTTTAGAGTTAACGTTAAATCACGTTATCTTTGTCTTAAATTAAGTGTACTTGATGTATAGGTTTTTTAAAAAATGTATTGTCTATAGCTTGTTTCATAACTCGTGCCCAACTTTAAAAATCGATAGCTTTTTAACCGCTTGTTGTAAGTTGTTCAAAATTTGCATGTAAAGTTATAATGATTAGAACCCAACAGGGAATTAATTTCATTAAAAAAAACATTTGGTTATTATTGTTGCTTATTTGATTTATATAAATTTATAACGACCCATTGATGTAGTCAAAACTTAATGTTTACAGTATTTTAAGTTAAAAATAGCGAGTAAAAATCCATACACGGTAAAATTGACGTGTTTGCACGCTTTTACCGTGGTTTTTTGACACAATTAGACACTTGTAAAAAACACGAGAAATTGTGTGTTCCATTTCCGTTCATTCATAGGTAGAGACGTGGAACGATAACATTTATCATGAGTCTTAAAATGAAATTCTGCAGTTTACAAAACATCGCAATAAAAATGTATGACTATTTTTGCAAAGAGGCTAAACGAGAAAGATTATTTAATTCTTTAGAAGACCCTGAGAATAGGACAAGACACATTTTGGATTTATCTAGACGGTCCTTTAATCGCTGGATTCAAGCACGTGACCGTCAATGTTCAAAATATACAAAATCACAAGGAAGAGTAAAAATGTTGGTTAATTTCGACAGTGAACTTATTAGAAGTGAAATTCGCAAAATGTTGGGTATGAATGAAACTGTTACAATAAGAAAATTAAAAGTATCGCTGAAAAAGAACAACAGTATTGAAATATCAAAGTCTACATTATGGAGGAATGTGAGAGCTGCAGGCTTTACATTCAGAAAGTATTCCAATGGACGAAACATCATCTGTGAGAAGCCACATATAGTAGTCATGAGAAGCAAGTACTTACGTGAAGTAAAAGAGGTGCGCAAGCAAGGTTATGATATTGTGTACTTGGATGAAACATGGATCAATGCTCACCACACTAACCAAAGGGAATGGCAGTCATCAGATGGAAAGATTAAGAGATTAATACCTAGCAGCAAAGGACAGCGCTTGATAATTGCTCATCCAGGTAGTCGACAACATGGACTAATACAGAATGCAGAGCTCATTTTTCTTTCAATCGAGATTATCACTCTGAGATGAATGGCCACATATTTCGACATTGGATTGAAAATTCTGTTCTCCCATCACTAGATCGACCATCTTGCCTAATAATGGACAATGCAGCGTACCACAACATTGTTGCACTTGAAGATAAAGTCCCGACGTCATCCAGTACAAAAGATGCTATTAAGATATGGCTCACAAAGGAGCACATACAATTTAATAACATGTACTTAAAACCTGAATTACTATCTCTAGTAAAGCAAAAACAAAGGACAACGATTTTTCAAATAGATAAGATTATCCAGGAGCACGGTCATATAAGTTTGAGACTGCCACCTTACCATGCTCATTTAAATCCAATAGAACTAATCTGGGCAAAATTAAAAGGACAAGTGGCAGATGAAAATACAACATTCAAAATATGCGATGTAAAGACTCTTGCTAATCTCGCTTTATTAAATATAGACAAAGATTATTGGGCTAAATGTGAAGACCACGTCTTAAAACAGGAAGAGGAATATTGGAAAAATGATGGTTTGTGGAATGTTCAACCCCAAACAGTTATTAATCTTTTAGACTCGTCTGATTCAGAATGAAAGTATATAGCCCCCACAATGTTGGCCCCTATATTACCTTAAATTAGTTCAACAAGCGGTCCTTATCAGGACCACACAACTATGAAAATTGGACATACAGGTATACCTTGATATTATCGTCCGTCCTGGAACTGAGAAGACAATAATTCTCCTGGTGTTTTGTCTTATTAGGTTATTTCCCCAATACAGCCACGCCTTTACCTAGTGAAAATTAATCATAGACCAGCAACTACGGTAATTTCTATTATTTAGGGAACTGATTCGACCTCGAACAATTTAGTGTTCGAGCGGTCTTTTGGAACTAATCCAGTGCGAAGTACAAAGCACCGTTGTAAAATAATTCATTATGGTATCTCATCATCATGTGCCATACTGGTTGGCGTAGGCGATCATGTCCTTCCACAATCTTCTATCTATAGTGCATCGTTTCAGTTCTGCTGTTGACTGTTTTCCATGCCATGACACCAAGCTATCCAGTATTTTCTCTCTTAGTCGTCCGCGATCTCTCTTTCCTTTTATTTTGCCAGTTGTAACCATGTATTCCAACTTTCCTCTTCTCATGATGTGCCCGAAAAATGTTGATTATTTCTTTCTGATGTTTTTTAGGAGCTGCCTTTTGTGTTGGCCAGCTGTCCAGGGAACTTTCAACAATCTTCTGAGAAATCCCATCTCTGTGGCCTCTAATCGTCTTTTCATATGTTTGTCTACTGTCCATGATTCGCTTTCTTACAGTGACAGCTTGTCAAGCCATCGATCAACCTCCTTAGTCGCCTCTTACGACATGCCTGGAAGGTCACAGTGTCTTTATTTTTTAGGCTATATTAAAATCAACCTCACGGAATTGGACATAATTTTAGCAGATATAAGGTACTCAGTCGTGTTGTTCTAAAAATAGATTTGTTTTCACATCCGAAGAAATAAACATTCTTGATTTTCCCGTGCACCAGTTGGACTTGCAGGTAAACAAGTAACGTTATATTGCGACGCAGCCGTTCATGTTAAAAGCGTGTCCACTTAATATTGTGAAGTTATTGTGGTATAATGTTGGCTTCTAAAAACTGACATTTATATCATCATGAGTTTGAAATGCAAATGTATAACTACGCAGAACGTTTTTCTATATCAGCACTTTAGCAGGAAATCGAAGATGGATCATTTATATTGTGATATTCATGACCTAGTGAGATTTATCA
The DNA here is from genome assembly GCA_032433765.1 of Megaustenia siamemsis. Lineage (NCBI taxonomy): Eukaryota > Metazoa > Mollusca > Gastropoda > Stylommatophora > Ariophantidae > Megaustenia > Megaustenia siamemsis. The sequence continues at coordinate 20,480,520 of JAVIAB010000102.1, forward strand.
TCGAGCTAGCACTATGATTCGGGTAAAGAATGACACTCCAAAGGCTTTCTCTGACAGTGGCGGTGTAGTGTTCCAGTATAATGATATAAAAAAAAAGTAAAGTACCCCCCGTCACGCCAAGTGGCGTATAGGGAAATATGGTGTTAGTGACCCTATATTTTACAGACCTTCAGCACATGATTTTTTGGGGTAATGTGGTCAGTATTACGCCCGTGCTGCTTTTACTTTCCCAGAAAAAATCCGGTACCCATTTAAGGCTGGGTGAACCCGGAGCCGTCGGTTGGGATCGAACCCTACCCCTTGTCCGTAGTAGTCCAGTTCACTAACCACTGAGCTATCACGGCTCCTACTAATTTTTAGGGAATTAGTAAAACCCAGGTGTCCTCGCCAGGATTACGAACCCCGGCTGTTGCCGTGGTAAGCCAACCGAGTATAATGATATACCATACCCAAATATTTCTGTGAACACTATTGTAGTCACCATACAAGCGACAATGGCACACAGTAAGTTTGAGTTCTCACCGACCTTTTCGCAGGACGAGAGTGCACTGACAGTGTGTGAGGTGCAAACATTTACAGACACCTATTGTCTGGACGGGCATTCTTGGTCGTTTTGTACAGTGTGTGGTGGGAGTAGCAAAGGCTGCACCGTCATCATCGGTACGTGTCACGGCAACTGTTCACATGGGATTTATGGACACGACTGCTCCGGGTCTTGTCTTAGTGTCAGTTCTTTATGTGAGGAAAATCCAGAAAATGCCAACATTGCAAACATCCTGGCTATACCTGTGATGACACTTGTCCTGATGGTAATTTTGGGCTACAGTATCAAAGGCTAGGGAAAGCAAACCTGAAAAAAATGCTGGCTGAAATCGGATGCACTGGGCCACTGGCGCAGAACACAGTGCAACGTTTTTAACGGGTGTTCAATCAGAGTGGATCTGGCAGACTCTAATTGTGATGTTCTGTTTGTAACACACCTAACCTGACAGCTGAGTTCATGTGAGGAGCTTGAATTCTACTCTGATTGGGTCCTGATCGCAGAGAGAGAGAGAGAGAGACCTAGTGAGATGAACGCAGTTGGCGTTTGGTCTCGATAGACAAAACTTTTCCCATTGGATTAAATAAGACTCAGAGTGCACTGATGTCAAGCAAGGAAGGAAAGGAGAATTTGACGACTTTGACGCAGATGTTATAAGACGGGAGATATTTAAAATATTTGCTACAAATGTACTTGTTTCTCTCAGGAAATTGAAATTAATATTTCATGCAGGTTGCGGTACTGACATTTCTAAAAGTACTTTATGGAAAATTGCAGGAGCCGCTGGCTTTACTTTCGAGAACACTGTAGACGGTAGAAATATTATTTATGAAAAACCACACTTGAAAGCTGAAGCAAATATCTGAGGCAGATCCGTGTGCGGTGGAGTCAAGGATATGATATTGTATATTTGGACGAATCCTGAGTCAATGCTCACCACTACTATGCTAAAGAAAAGCAATCAGTAGACGGTGAACAGAAAAAATAATTCACACCAGAAAAGGCTGGCGCATCATACTAACTCATGCTGGAAGCAGTGAAAACGCCCTTGTGTCCATGACGCTGGACTTATTTTCCAATTTAAAAAATACCAACGGTAGGGACCACCACACAGAAATGAATGGGCACAGCTTCAGGCACTGGTTGGAGAACGATCTTCCAATCCTGGATAGACCTTCATGGCTAGTAATGAACAATACATTTGATCACAATGCTGTGTCAGTGGAAGACAAAGTACGAACTCCATCAAATACAAAAGATTGGTTATTGGTTGTTGGTTATGGAAGGCCTCGGTATCACAGCAAACGAATTAAAATCCATAGTTGCTCAACCGCCCGTGCCAGTGGAATCATCCGAATTACTAACTCATCTCCCAAACAAAGAAAGGTAACTGTAGTCCCCATCGTAGCAGTCTCAGCACACGCCAAAAGACATAAGGCGAAACCGCGCAGAAAGTGAACACAGCCAACTGTTCCCTGTCATACGATATCATCATTCATCGTAAACAAGCGGTATATCGAAGCAGGATCAAAACGGATGAGACACACATCTCACGGTGTGCACAGAGCACTTAACTCAGTAGCTCCTGCAACAAGCCGGACTTGGAATATGAGGAAACTGCAACAAGGAACACTTTTCAGACATAGCCTTCAATGGTTCCTGCCGCCTATCCACCATATACCATGGGAGTTCACGTCCTCCCGAAAATGATGATCGTCATAGCACTTGATGATGTTAGGCCATCATTGATGACTCCAATTCCAAACATATAGACACACAGTGGTGGTAAGTTATCATTTCCAATCCAACAGAAGCCACATGACCTGTAGTTAGTAAAACCACAGAGAGAATATGATTTTGTGACCTTCAATGATTCACTTTTAGATGTGAATGTGTAGTTTACACAAGAGGAGAAGTTTTCAACTACAGTGATCCCATTTAAGGCAATTCTACAAAAGATCTGGCATGCTAAGGAAAATGTCGAGACACATAATGAAAATCCGAGTTGTTGCAGCTTGTGAGGAATTCAAATAAGAAAAAGGTGTATCATATTGACAAAATCATTGAGGAATGCGGCCACACTTCTCTGCGACTCCCTACATATTATGTGAACCTTAATCCAATCGAACATGTGTGGGCTAAATCAAAGGACAATTTACAGAACCGGACATAAAAAATGTGTAATATTGAAGTTCTGACACATGAGTCCCTCTCAAGAATATATACTCAGTTCTGGAAAAAAGTGTGTTGCACGTGTACTCCGGCAGGAAGACGAGTACTAGCAACGAGATGGATTACAGTTTGTCCAGCCATTAACCATTATCAATCTCTCCATGATCAATCTCTCCATTATCAATCTCTCCATGATCAATCTCTCCATTATCAATCTCTCCATAATCAATCTCTCCATTACCAATTTCTCCATGATCAATCTCTCCATTATCAATCTCTCCATTATCAATCTCTCCATGATCAATCTCTCCATTATCAATCTCTCCATGATCAATCTCTCCATTATCAATCTCTCCATGATCAATCTCTCCATTACCAATCTCTCCATTATCAATCTCTCCATCATCAATCTCTCCATCATCAATCTCTCCATTATCAATCTCTCCATGATCAATCTCTCCATTATCAATCTCTCCATTATCAATCTCTCCATCATCAATCTCTCCATGATCAATCTCCCCATTATCAATTTCTCCATGATCAATCTCTCCATTATCAATCTCTCCATGATGAATCTCTCCATGATCAATCTCTCCATTATCAATCTCTCCATTATCAATCTCTCCATGATCAATCTCCCCATTATCAATCTCTCCATTATCAATCTCTCCATGATCAATCTCTCCATGATCAATCTCTCCATGATCAATTCGATGGATTCGCCAGATTCGGAATGATGATCATATTTTGTTGACAGACTGAAAAACAGTCTTGGATGATTGAGCGTTTGTTGAGCAAATGGTTAAGTCTATGTACAAGGGAAACACAAATATTTCCATATCAAAATGCGTTAACCATCATTCAATTTGGGGTGCAGTTAGGAAACCAAGGAGTCCAATGTGACCGAAGGGTAAGAATAACTGTAGCAATTTGGAATTATGTTTGGGATTACACATAACGAGCAACACACACAATTACTTAATCTATAAAAGTATTATGCAGATACGCCTCTGAGAAGAACTGAACTGGAAATTAACAAGTTTACTGTAAAATCTAAAATTTTAATGACATTATTGGCAATGGTCCTAATAGATAAAAGGAATTCGCCGATGTGTAAAATCTGTTGTATTTGTGAAATAAAGACTAGCCATATTTTTGCGTCTTGTATTATCTAAGGCTGCATGCAAACAATTACTGCGATCTAACAATTTTCATTCAGAATGAAAGTAAACGGGTTCATGAATTTATCAACAGAATATAGTTTCTATAGCAAAAGTGCACGAAATTGATAAAAGATGTTTGAAATCATTTTGTGGAACAGCTAATGGCTGCCGATATGGTAAACACTGCTATCTGTCGCGTGTAAGAGTCGCGTGTAACGGGCGCTGACAGGATAGTTGCCAGGAATCAATAACAACGCGTGTGTCGCACTAATTCAGACAGTTATGGTGATGAGTCACTCGGGTGAAGTTAGCTAGAATATTTAAGGAGCAGATTAGTTGTGAACATATTGCTAACTTAGTCTGGACAAGCTATTACTTGGCCATACATACATTTACTTATCTCAGAGGTCCTTGTGTAAGATGGCATTGAGGCCGAAAGTAAGAGGACAAATTTGAAAGTGACGAAGGGGATAGACACCAGGCCGGCCACCGCTTATCACGTGACGACACAGGCAGGATGAGCTAGCAGGGCTCACATGAATAGATAGATGGGGTTCTACACGGAGAACCAGTTGAAGCCATCTAAGGAGAAAGAACGTTACCGGTTACAGTCTTATCCTGGGGACTCCGGTGATCAGGAGAATTGAAGTGGACGGAAGCTAGGGTACTAGACTTCCTTCAGAGATGTATTGTAGAGAAAGGATAATCCACAGGCTACAACATGGCTACATATCTCACCTATGTATGTTTTCTGGCCGGGTCTGCAAATGATGGTGTATATCAGGTTTCAGGATACACATACTTCCTTGGTTTTAAAAAAAACCCCTCAAGGAAGATGATTTGGTTAGTCTTACCTTATGATCATGTCTAAGGCCGCGGAATCTGTTCATAACTAGAATGTCCGGATATCCGGGTCACGTTTGTGTGCTACCAAAGAAAGATCAGAGAAAAGAAGGCGAGTAGTGAGAAACGATTGAAGCCTGTGTGCATAGTGTTCAAGGACCTGGATCGCTGAAACATTTTGTGATGGTTGAGAATGAGAAGAATTCTATTAGAAGAGGGGCAGGTTGTCGGGGTAAATGATTCAGTGTTTCTGAAGGGAAGGACTCAGTGGAGTCACACAGAGGGATTGATTAAGGGTAATGGCACCGATAAAAAAGAATGCTTGACAGTTTTGTCCCATCTGTTCAATGTTGGCAGCTGCCATGACCTTCAAGGCAGCTAATCATTTGCAGGATTTTGTTGTCACATAGTCGACGTGGTCCCAAAAACACAGACTGCGATCAAACTTAACTCCGAGGTACGTCATCAACCTGTCCCTGGTCACTTCATCAGCCCCCATTCGTACCACAGGTGTTTCCGTGTTAACGATATGATTGTTAAGGGAAAACCATGCAACTGATGCTTTATTAGGATTAACCAATGCACCTGATACTCCACACCAGGAAGAGATGCGACCGAGATCGTTTTGCATTGTGGAGGCGATTCCCCGTCTGTCTCTTCCCTGTCGATATACCAGAATATCATCAGCAAAAGTCATATTTCTTCCCCTCCCATCCAGCTGTTGTTACGTGATCGTTATTGTGTACACGTTAAATAGAACTGGTGACAATGGTGGGTCTTGTGGCAGCCCTGAACAAATAGATGTTGGTTCGGATGGCCAACTTCCACATCTGAGTATCACCTTCCTATGAAACAGTGCCGCAGCGATCGATCTAATGAGGAAGGGGTGCAGCGCCAGTTTGAGGAGTATGTGCATGAGGTATTCAAATGGTTTTAAGTGTTGTGCGAATAGTATCGGTTGTGATTGTGAGATATTCTCCTAGCACTACACCCTTACACAATTTTGAGAGTGACCCCCCACACCCTCATTCTTACAGATTCATTCATTTGGTCGGTCTGCTCAATGAAGCGGGCTAGCAGGGCCTTCCCTTTGCTCTTATCAGATTTGTGCCATATCCGGCCTGTGCTCTGTAAGTCCTGTATATCTGTGTCGTGTTGTCGTATTCATGCTCTGATGAAGGCGCCAGAATATCACATGTTAATATCAGAATATCACGTTATTATTACGCAGAAGCAGAATGTCTATAGGAAAGTCGTCCAGAAAGTCATCTCCCAAAAGCTAGCGGCTCATCTTGAGATCACAGGATCGTTGCCAAACTCACTAGGTGGCTATAGACCGGACACAGTTACTGCTGCTAATGTCTCCATCTTTGTGAAGACCCAATTCTTTTATTTTTCTTTCGTTCACCTGAAGTATTGCCTGTATCTGCAATATCGTTTCCTGTATAAATGTTACTGTCTGTTGTAATTCTTGTAGTGGCCCATATAGTTTTGTCTGTAGTGTTGTGTCTATGGACCAATGGATATTCCTCGGTCTACTATATTCAGTGCAGTCTTGAAGTTTGTGTTCAGCAGTCTGGGGCGCCTGTCCACATGTACAAGTAGTTGAGGTACCGATCTTGAATTGTGTATACATATGACTATGGAGTCGATTGTGTCCTGTTCTGAGGCGTATAATGATAGCTTGTTCATATCTATTCATATTATAAAAGGTATCCTGATTTGGGGCTTGTGGTCCTCTGATTGATTTGATTATTTGTTTCTTATGATGGTTTGTAACCGGTGTATCTAGTTGTGTGCCTGTTGAACCTTCCTTTGCCAACTGATCTGCTTTCTCATTTCCTGGTATTCCACAGTGAGATGGGATCCACTGCAGGGCAACCATGTGGTGCTTGCAGAGTTCAGTCAATAAGGTCTGCAGATGTGGCAATTTTTCTGGATTGTAGTGCCTGGAGTACTGATCTTGCATCTGTCAAAAACACTACAGGCTGTGAGCTAAGATTACAGTTCAACAGTTTTTCTATTGCCAACTTTATTGCTTGAATTTGTGCATCATAATTGTGACAATATTTCCCTGTTGCTATTTTATTCATATCCCTAGTGTTATTTGGGTACTCTATGTATGCACCTGCTCCCCCATTCTTTACTGCATTCTGTGCTGATCCATCTGTGTACACACGGATCCATAGGTCTTGTGGGTATTCTTCATCCAGGAAACTATTCTGTTCCTCTTTGTCAACTATTCCTTTCACTTCTGTCCGTATTTGTATTGATAATTCTGATTCTTCTGTCCAGGAGTCTGTTCTGGTATGGGCAGTAGGGGGTTAACAACTCTTGGCATGTCTGGTGTTTGTCTACTAATACGCTTGGCTTGGTGGATAAAACTGCTTCTTTTACGCCGTCCCAATACAAGATTTTGGAATAGGTCCTTCATTGGATGTCTCGGCATGTATGAAAATGTTTATGCCTTTATCAGCACCTTTGTGTCTCTCCGTTCTCTCAGTGCTGGTATCCTCCACAATTTCTCCATCTCCAATATTGCTGTTGATTTCATTGTTCCTGTGATGACCCTAAGTGCCTGGTTTTGTACTTTATCCAGCTCTTGCAGTGTGATGTTTGATGCTGAGCACCATGCAGATGATCCATATTCTAAATGTGGGCGTATACTCTGTTGGTAAACTTTACTGAGTATTTTACCACCTGCACCCCACGTGGTTCCACACAACTTTCTTGGAATAGCCAATTTCCTCCTTGTTTTTTGGGTTGCCGTATTTATCTGCTGTTTCCAAGATAGTTTGTTATCAAATGTAACTCCGAGATACGTAGCTTGTATGTCTTCTTTCACAGGCTCATATGTTTATGTAGATGGCTCCTGCTTTTTGTTTTGGGGAGAGTGTGAAAAGTGTAGTACTGCATTTGTCTGTATTGATGCTGATACACCATCTATTTGTCCATGAATTCAGTGCATTCACAGCTCTTTGTAGCAATTTGGAGGCCACTGCTGCATACTCCTCTGTGCACCACATTACCAAGTCATCTGCATACATTGCCACTTTGATGCCATGTGGTAGTTCAGTAACTAGGTCATTGATGTAGACTAGATAAAGTGTTGGAGATAGACCCCTCCCTGTGGAACGCCCTGGCGGAGTAAGACCTTCTTACTCTTAAGACCATCGAGTTGCACTCTGGCTCTCCTGTTATGCAAGTATGCTTTGACCCATTTGTACATTTTGCCATTTACTCCATAATTTCTCAGTTTCTTCAAAAGCCCTTCCTTCCATACCTTATCAAATGCTTTCTTTAGGTCTATCCATGCTGCTAGTAGTTTCTTTTCTTGAAACGCATCCTCAATTTCCTGGGCAAGATAGGTTGCCTGATCTTCGGTAGAGTAACACTGTCTAAAGCCTGCTTGTTGTGGGACAAGGAGGTTTTCACTTTCCAGGTACCACTGCAGTCTGAGATTGATTATACGTTCCATTGTTTTACACAAACAGCTTGTAAGACTGATTGGTCTATAGCTGGATGTTGTTGAACCATCTTTTCCTGGCTTTAGTAATGGTATAATTGCTTCTCTCCATGCCTGTGGCACACTATCTGTGGTCAGCAAATGTTGTAGATCTGCAGTAGTTTATCTTTAGCTGCAGTTCCCAAGTTCTTAATCATTTCATTGGACACTCCTTCACTGCCTGGTGTCTTTTTCATTTTTAATTTGGATATTGACAGCTCTAGCTCTCTTTGTGTAATGGGTATTTCCATGACTTCATGTGTGATCTCTTCTTGTCATGCATTTTGTTGTTTTAAACGGATTTCTTGTCGTTTCTGTAGGCTAATTTCAATATTATTGTCATTTGCAAAGGAGTTTGCAAAGGGATTTGCTGTATGCTTACCTGTTAGGATGTTTCCATCCTTCTTCAGTGTAATTTTGGTGTTCCTTTCTGTACCCTCAAGTAGTATATAGCCAGTGATTGGAACCCCAAAAGTGCGTTCAAACGCACCTAAATCCTTATATAAATAGTCTACACGCACATCAACGCACATTTTTTGGTGCGGTTTTTCCTTATATGAGAGTCTTCATTTTTTCTTATATGAGAGTCTACCCGCCCATTTTGGTTCCGGTGACCTCTCGTTGACCTCTCGGTTGACCTCTCGTTGTGAAGGCGTTCAAACGCACCTAAATCCTTATATAAATAGTCTACACGCGCATCAACGCACATTTTTTGGTGCCGTTTTTCCTTATATGAGAGTCTACCCGCCCCTTTTTGTTCCGGTGACCTCTCGGTTGACCTCTCGGGTGACCTCTCGTGGCGGCGTCCGGTGAGCCCCCGCTGCGGTGGTGTTGTGAAGGGGTGGTGGTGGTATCATAAATCTATTATATTCTTTGTACTTTCAATGGTTCCGTAACTTTCATAAATCTATTCTTTCTTTATACTCTCAGGCAATAAAAAACAGTGACAAGTTTATTTATTGTTTTTAAAAACTTCCTTTAGAATTAAAGGTAACAACTTAGACCGTTACACACACTACACGCCAAACGCGAAACACTGTGTTTAACGTTAAGCGAGAGATCAAAGAGTTCCCTGTAGGCGCGCCGCAAGCGGCCGCAAGCGGCCGCAAGATCAAAGAGTTCACGGTAGACGCGAGGCGACCTCGCGCAGCGCGCGAGGGACCGCAAGATCAAAGAAGCCGCCCCCGGTGAGTACTTACTTCCCGCTGTGAAAACTCCGTAGCCGGTAAGTGTTCATCAGGAGAATCATTTAACAGGGGAATTTTACGATACCGATGTTTTAATGTGAGACGCTTGGGGGTAATTAACAGTGACAAGTTTATTTATTGTTTTATTCTGAAGATTGTATTGTATAGTGCTCGTTTTGCCTCCAGAGTTATTTCCTTGTTGGACAATAGTGGTGATAACTGTCCGATGATTTGACAAGCTTTGTTGCATCTTGATTCTATCTCGGTTGTTTGGGAATTTTCGTTTGTTATTAGACTTCCTAGATATTTGAATTCCTCTACTTGTTTTAGTTGTCTGCCTTCTATAGTTATGTTGATGTTCTGTTATTTTTGGCGACATTCATGACTTCTGTTTTGTTGATGTTGATTTTCATGTTGTATTTTGTTCCTAAGATGTTGAGTTTATTTACAAGTGTTATACATGATAGTGTTAAATGGATAAATATCGACGGTGCCACGATGGATGAATGTAAGTTGGCGACTGTGTCGGGATGGCTGTTTGTATGTTGGCCAGTGTGCCACGAGGGATCATGTAGGTTGTCTAGTTGGCCATGATGGATCATGTAGGTTGTCTAGTTGGCCATGATGGATCATGTAGGTTGTCTAGTTGGCCATGATGGATCATATAGGTTGTCTAGTTGGCCATGATGGATCATGTAGGTTGTCTAGTTGGCCATGATGGATCATGTAGGTTGTCTAGTTGGCCATGATGGATCATGTAGGTTGTCTAGTTGGCCATGATGGATCATGTAGGTTGTCTAGTTGGCCATGATGGATCATATAGGTTGTCTAGTTGGCCATGATGGATCATGTAGGTTGTCTAGTTGGCCATGATGGATCATGTAGGTTGTCTAGTTGGCCATGATGGATCATGTAGGTTGTCTAGTTGGCCATGATGGATCATGTAGGTTGTCTAGTTGGCCATGATGGATCATGTAGGTTGTCTAGTTGGCCATGATGGATCATATAGGTTGTCTAGTTGGCCATGATGGATCATGTAGGTTGTCTAGTTGGCCATGATGGATCATGTAGGTTGTCGACTGTTCCATGATGGCTGTTTGTATGTTGTCGACTGTGTCGAGATGGATGAATGTATGTTGTCTAGTGTGCCATGATGGTTGTATGTAATTGTCGAGTATGCTCCAACAAATCACCGCGCCATTTAAACTTCTTTGAACATAATGGACATAGATGTTCACCAGAAGAAACCTCATTATCAGAAACCATCTGGAGAAAATCCAATAACCCTTTCGTCAACCATATTTAACATACCTAGTTAAACTTCATCAAACATCAAGCTCAACAATACTTAGCATACCTACTTTAAACACCTCGATAAAATTGAATAACCTTTTATCGAAAAGCCTTAACGTACTTTAAGAGAAAATATTCCAACTTACAGTGTAAAATAGAATCTCAATCCGTTAGAATGAATAGTAACTTTCCTTGAAGCAACCAAACTTATAACACGAAAGCCCTGTGGCTGTTTGTAGGTTGTCGACTGTGTCGCGATGGATGAATGTAAGTTGGCGACTGTGTCGGGATGGATGAATGTAAGTTGTCGACTGTTCCATGATGGATCATGTAGTTTGTCGACTGTGTCGGGATGGCTGTATGTAGGTTGTCGACTGTTCCATGACGGATCATGTAGGTTGTCGACTGTTCCATGATGGATCATGTAGGTTGTCGACTGTTCCATGATGGATCATGTAGGTTGTCGACTGTTCCATGATGGCTGTTTGTATGTTGTCGACTGTGTCGAGATGGATGAATGTAGGTTGTCGACTGTGTCGGGATGGCTGTTTGTAGGTTGTCGACTGTGTCGGGATGGATGAATGTAAGTTGTCGACTGTTCCACAGTCATGTCGATGTAGTAGACACGTATGTCATGTCAATGTAACAGTCATGTCAATGTAACAGTCATGTCAATGTAACAGTCATGTCAATGTAACAGTCACGTATGTCATGTCGTTTTAGCAGAGACGTATGGTATGTCGGGATGGATGAATGTAGGTTTTCTAGTGTCGCATGATGGATGCATGTAATTGTCGAGTGTGCTCCAACAAACCGCCGTGTCATTTAAACTTCTTTGAACACAATGGACACGGATGTTCACCAGAAGAAACCTCATTATGAGAAACCGTCTGGAGAAAATCCAATAAACCTTTCGTCAACCATACTTAACATACCTAGTTTAACTTCATCAAACATCATTCTCAACAATACTTAGCATTCTTACTTTAAACACAAACAAGGTTTAAACAATGAAAATCATAAACTAGCCAAAATTGTTTTAAATAAAATATTTTATTAAAATAAAATGAAATTATTCGATGATTATGATGTATTCGTCCTCCTCCACCTCGTTTTGAGGCGAAGGTGGTGGTGATGCATACCCTGCATCGACTTCACCAGCTGGTTGAGGTATATTAGCTACTAGTTGGAGTCTGAGTATTTGAAATATATGATTAAATATTAAGTTTGTTAATTCGGCATGTGATATATCAAAGTATAACACACTGAATAATTGGTGTTGCAGTCGGGTGCCGATATCTAAATGGCAGGTGTGATTGACCATGTTTGGTGATAAAGCCTGACAACCAGCACAGTGACGATGCGGGTTGTCCTGGAGTAGACCTGAGATTTTGTTAATCAATGCATGTTCCATCTTTGAAATCTGAAATTTTCACAAAAAGAGATGGTGTTACTCAGTGCCTCTATTAATGGGGATGTTGAGTTACTAAGAATAAATAGATTTTGACCTATGATGCATTAACAGAATACTCATTGACACTCTATGTACTCTCACATCAACAAAGTTATGACTGACATCTGTATTATAACCATTCAGAGAAGAGCATTAGCATGGGAGGCGGAGCAAAGAAATGACTGACATCTGTATTATAACCATTCAGAGAAGAGCATTAGCATGGGAGGCGGAGCAAAGAAATGACTGACATCTGTATTATAACCATTCAGAAAAGAGCATTACTATGAACGGCAGAGTGATTAACTAATTATAGAAGAGCGTAACTTTGAAAGCGGTTCCAATTCCATCTTAAGGTAAATGATTTGGTCGGGTTCTCATCGAGAATTGTGGGCGTTTCTGGTCCATAGAATGTGTTTGGATAAACTTATGTAGGAGTTTATGTTCCTGGGGATTGATATTATTCACACATATGATAAGGTGTATAAGAAACATTCAAAGTTTTATAACGCGATGGCTAACCTAGTATACACATGATCGGAGAGAAATGAGCTGATATTTACTGGAATAATTCAGAGAGTCGGTGGTCGTGATATCTACGCCACGTTTGTAACCATCGTTATCGAAATACTTTCAGATCGAATTCGCAATTTCGGTCGTCTTGTTGTTCTATATACCCTCGCCTATCGATTAGTGATTGTAATAAGAATGGTTTGCTCCAGCTTTGAAATCTGAAATTTTCACAAAAAGAGATGGTGTTACTCAGTTCCCCTATAATGGGGATGTTGAGTTACTAAAAATAGATTTTGATCTCTGATGCAATACCTGATTAGTTACTAAAAATAGAATGTGACCTATGATCCAATAACAGAATACTCATTCACCCAATACTCTCACATCAACATGGAAAAGTGAATTTCTCAGTCATAGAAAAGTATGTTGTCACGATAGGTGTGTCAATATCAAGGAACAAAAATCATTAAAGAGATCATAATTAAGTTGTGAAAGTTTGGTGGTTGAGAGATAAATCTGAAGATAAGCACATCAAACTATAAGAACAAGGAAACAATCGTATATTACACAATCTTAGAGCCAGTGTTATGTTAACACGTATTTAGTTAAAATAGAAGGTTATAAATTGAGTAGAGGTAAACTTATACCTTATGGCTCATCTACTTTTTCGAATAAACTCAAGTTCAGAAGACAGTGATGACGATATTGATTTGTCAATTGGCACGCAAACCACGATAATATGGCCTAGTGGTAATTTTAATAATGGTTTAACTTTAGACTCAATTTTCAAAAAGACAAATATACGTGAAAGGATTTTAAACTCTAGTGAAACCTCTGACACCTACATCACCGGCTCTCAAAATCAGGGAGCTGGAAGACTGGAGATTCCAACTGAAATAATTAACAACCACTCCTCGACTGATAATAGAGATATACAAATCTTTGAACATGATATTTATTTTGAACAAATTAACGCAACGTGGAATGAACAATACGCTTGCAGCCAGCAAGGTGATACACTAAACGATAGAGCTACCAAGGTAAGTAATTGCTTTGGAGTCGAGTTTTGATTTTGATATTCTCTGTTTCTCCTTCGTTATCTTTATCACTGGGTTATTATTCAGCTTGTAGCTGTATTCTATTATTGCCAACGCTATTAATTCTAATGTTTCCAACATTATCTTTGTTGATGATGATAAATAGTAAATTTCCACATGTAATGACAATTTTGAAACTAGTTGCTAATAATGATAGACGTTATAGTAAAGGAAACCGAAAACATAAAGGACTCATCCTTAATACCATAAAGAAGTAGCTATTGATCACAGAGCCAAGATTCTAAAAAGTATTTCAGAAGTAATAGAAACTAAAGTTTAGTTGATATTTTACTTGCCAAGCCCAATCCTGTGTTCACAAGAACACTTCCCTCTAATGAACATAACATGCTATACTCGAGTTTGTCTCCAACTTGTCAGTGTAGGCCCCGCCCTCTGGATCATCATTTGTTTTGATGACTCCATGGATACATCGGCTTCGTGGAACAAACTTCCCATGATTCATCAAAGATGGCCGCTCTCTGAACATGTCTCATCATGTCCAATGACGTATTGCATCAGTTACTATAAATAGAACGTATTCCATTTGTTACTATAAATAGACTGGCCACGCCCCCCTTGTTACAGGGTATAAAGGGCAGCCGTTCTCAGTGCTGCTACATACAGAAAGTCAGAGCCCTGCTACCAAGTCGTGTGCTTTTTAGAATGGAGTCCGTTAGAATGGATATATGTGATTCCGCTGTTAATGTTGACTGTGATGGTGCTTTTTTCTATGCCGCTCGTAATGGCGAGTATGTAAAACCTCTACAGAAGAATGGTTTGAAGGCTGTCTCAGTTTCGAGATATCGAGCAAAGACTTTAATTCATCTTAGAAAATACGATGGTAAAACGGGGTTGAAATTCCCAACACGTTACGGTATAACACTAACACAGCCTGAATTTGAGACTTTAGTGGATCTGAAGTCTACGATTCTCTCAGAGTGTGACAGACTACAAGTAGCCACAGGTGATGCGTCTACGATTCTCTCATCTGAGTGTGACAGTATACAAGCATCCACTGATGGAGCTTCTACATTTCGCTCAGACTATTACAGAGAACAAACAGCCAATGAGTGTGACAGTATACAAGCAACCACTGATGGAGCTTCTACATTTCGCTCAGACTATGACAGAGAACAAACAGCCAATGAGGGTGAGTGGTCGATCGCTGCTCCTTCCTTTTATGACGACTTCCAGTATCAACAGAGTGATCTTTCGACTGTTCTCACAGACACAGCTCACAAACGAATTGACCCCCGTTCGATCACTAATATAACTGATGGATCTTATGTTATTAAGAACAATAAACAAAATTGTGTTAAATTTTGCGATCCTTGTGTATTTAAAAAACCACGTGGTAGACCACGTAAACTTGTAATTTAAGTACTATACACATATGTTGTTATATGTGTACTTTTTTAGATGAATTGAATTCATATTTGTACTATTGAAATCATTATTGTTCAATTATAAACATTTGAATGTGTAACATGTGTTGTCCACGTTGATGTATTGAAATAAATTTATGTTTCATTGTGAAAATAAACATTATAAAAAGAGCATATTTGTTTGTTTTTATTTGAGTTGTTTTAATTTATTTAATTTTAAATTATTTTGTTAAATTAAAATAAATGACAGTATAGAATCTATGAAATAAGGTTCTACTTACGATTTGTAAAGTAAATTTACTTGCACAGCCAAGCACACTCTTGCTTGAGTTACAGCCAAGACACTCGTTGAAACTGCTTCAGAGAGTGAGAATAAAAGCCTGGCTGCTTGAATCTACTTATATACAGTTCTAAACTCTTTGTTCAATCAAGAACTCTCTAGTTCAAACATATTAATTTCCCCCAAACATCTCACATTAAAACAACCACCAAGTAAAATTCCCCTGATAAGTGGTATTCTAATCTTCAGATGATAAAAAGTCATGATGACCCGGGAGGTCAGTCTGGCGGTCAAGTGGTCATCCGTGGTATTTGAAATATCTTCACAACCTTCCCGTTGGTCATATCTTCTCTTTGATATCTTTAGATCAAAGCCATATCTTGCCTATGTTTGAAAAGTCTACTATAAAAGTATCTCGAGTACTCTTAAGACAGCGGCTAATATTCCATATACTCCCCAGAGAGAGAGAGAGAGAGAGAGAGAGAGAGAGAGAGAGAGAGAGAGAGACTACCATTTTAAATATTATTCTACTTGTCTTTTTTCTTTGATGTTACAGTTACTTCTTTATGGTATTAAGGATGAGTCCTTTATGTTTTCGGTTTCCTTTACTATAACGTCTATCATTATTAGCAACTAGTTTCAAAATTGTCATTACATGTGGAAATTTACTATTTATCATCATCAACAAAGATAATGTTGGAAACATTAGAATTAATAGCGTTGGCAATAATAGAATACAGCTACAAGCTGAATAATAACCCAGTGATAAAGATAACGAAGGAGAAACAGAGAATATCAAAATCAAAAGTCGACTCCAAAGCAATTACTTACCTTGGTAGCTCTATCGTTTAGTGTATCACCTTGCTGGCTGCAAGCGTATTGTTCATTCCACGTTGCGTTAATTTGTTCAAAATAAATATCATGTTCAAAGATTTGTATATCTCTATTATCAGTCGAGGAGTGGTTGTTAATTATTTCAGTTGGAATCTCCAGTCTTCCAGCTCCCTGATTTTGAGAGCCGGTGATGTAGGTGTCAGAGGTTTCACTAGAGTTTAAAATCCTTTCACGTATATTTGTCTTTTTGAAAATTGAGTCTAAAGTTAAACCATTATTAAAATTACCACTAGGCCATATTATCGTGGTTTGCGTGCCAATTGACAAATCAATATCGTCATCACTGTCTTCTGAACTTGAGTTTATTCGAAAAAGTAGATGAGCCATAAGGTATAAGTTTACCTCTACTCAATTTATAACCTTCTATTTTAACTAAATACGTGTTAACATAACACTGGCTCTAAGATTGTGTAATATACGATTGTTTCCTTGTTCTTATAGTTTGATGTGCTTATCTTCAGATTTATCTCTCAACCACCAAACTTTCACAACTTAATTATGATCTCTTTAATGATTTTTGTTCCTTGATATTGACACACCTATCGTGACAACATACTTTTCTATGACTGAGAAATTCACTTTTCCATGTTGATGTGAGAGTATTGGGTGAATGAGTATTCTGTTATTGGATCATAGGTCACATTCTATTTTTAGTAACTAATCAGGTATTGCATCAGAGATCAAAATCTATTTTTAGTAACTCAACATCCCCATTATAGGGGAACTGAGTAACACCATCTCTTTTTGTGAAAATTTCAGATTTCAAAGCTGGAGCAAACCATTCTTATTACAATCACTAATCGATAGGCGAGGGTATATAGAACAACAAGACGACCGAAATTGCGAATTCGATCTGAAAGTATTTCGATAACGATGGTTACAAACGTGGCGTAGATATCACGACCACCGACTCTCTGAATTATTCCAGTAAATATCAGCTCATTTCTCTCCGATCATGTGTATACTAGGTTAGCCATCGCGTTATAAAACTTTGAATGTTTCTTATACACCTTATCATATGTGTGAATAATATCAATCCCCAGGAACATAAACTCCTACATAAGTTTATCCAAACACATTCTATGGACCAGAAACGCCCACAATTCTCGATGAGAACCCGACCAAATCATTTACCTTAAGATGGAATTGGAACCGCTTTCAAAGTTACGCTCTTCTATAATTAGTTAATCACTCTGCCGTTCATAGTAATGCTCTTTTCTGAATGGTTATAATACAGATGTCAGTCATTTCTTTGCTCCGCCTCCCATGCTAATGCTCTTCTCTGAATGGTTATAATACAGATGTCAGTCATTTCTTTGCTCCGCCTCCCATGCTAATGCTCTTCTCTGAATGGTTATAATACAGATGTCAGTCATAACTTTGTTGATGTGAGAGTACATAGAGTGTCAATGAGTATTCTGTTAATGCATCATAGGTCAAAATCTATTTATTCTTAGTAACTCAACATCCCCATTAATAGAGGCACTGAGTAACACCATCTCTTTTTGTGAAAATTTCAGATTTCAAAGATGGAACATGCATTGATTAACAAAATCTCAGGTCTACTCCAGGACAACCCGCATCGTCACTGTGCTGGTTGTCAGGCTTTATCACCAAACATGGTCAATCACACCTGCCATTTAGATATCGGCACCCGACTGCAACACCAATTATTCAGTGTGTTATACTTTGATATATCACATGCCGAATTAACAAACTTAATATTTAATCATATATTTCAAATACTCAGACTCCAACTAGTAGCTAATATACCTCAACCAGCTGGTGAAGTCGATGCAGGGTATGCATCACCACCACCTTCGCCTCAAAACGAGGTGGAGGAGGACGAATACATCATAATCATCGAATAATTTCATTTTATTTTAATAAAATATTTTATTTAAAACAATTTTGGCTAGTTTATGATTTTCATTGTTTAAACCTTGTTTGTGTTTAAAGTAAGAATGCTAAGTATTGTTGAGAATGATGTTTGATGAAGTTAAACTAGGTATGTTAAGTATGGTTGACGAAAGGTTTATTGGATTTTCTCCAGACGGTTTCTCATAATGAGGTTTCTTCTGGTGAACATCCGTGTCCATTGTGTTCAAAGAAGTTTAAATGACACGGCGGTTTGTTGGAGCACACTCGACAATTACATGCATCCATCATGCGACACTAGAAAACCTACATTCATCCATCCCGACATACCATACGTCTCTGCTAAAACGACATGACATACGTGACTGTTACATTGACATGACTGTTACATTGACATGACTGTTACATTGACATGACTGTTACATTGACATGACATACGTGTCTACTACATCGACATGACTGTGGAACAGTCGACAACTTACATTCATCCATCCCGACACAGTCGACAACCTACAAACAGCCATCCCGACACAGTCGACAACCTACATTCATCCATCTCGACACAGTCGACAACATACAAACAGCCATCATGGAACAGTCGACAACCTACATGATCCATCATGGAACAGTCGACAACCTACATGATCCATCATGGAACAGTCGACAACCTACATGATCCGTCATGGAACAGTCGACAACCTACATACAGCCATCCCGACACAGTCGACAAACTACATGATCCATCATGGAACAGTCGACAACTTACATTCATCCATCCCGACACAGTCGCCAACTTACATTCATCCATCGCGACACAGTCGACAACCTACAAACAGCCACAGGGCTTTCGTGTTATAAGTTTGGTTGCTTCAAGGAAAGTTACTATTCATTCTAACGGATTGAGATTCTATTTTACACTGTAAGTTGGAATATTTTCTCTTAAAGTACGTTAAGGCTTTTCGATAAAAGGTTATTCAATTTTATCGAGGTGTTTAAAGTAGGTATGCTAAGTATTGTTGAGCTTGATGTTTGATGAAGTTTAACTAGGTATGTTAAATATGGTTGACGAAAGGGTTATTGGATTTTCTCCAGATGGTTTCTGATAATGAGGTTTCTTCTGGTGAACATCTGTGTCCATTATGTTCAAAGAAGTTTAAATGGCGCGGTGATTTGTTGGAGCATACTCGACAATTACATACAACCATCATGGCACACTAGACAACATACATTCATCCATCTCGACACAGTCGACAACATACAAACAGCCATCATGGAACAGTCGACAACCTACATGATCCATCATGGCCAACTAGACAACCTACATGATCCATCATGGCCAACTAGACAACCTATATGATCCATCATGGCCAACTAGACAACCTACATGATCCATCATGGCCAACTAGACAACCTACATGATCCATCATGGCCAACTAGACAACCTACATGATCCATCATGGCCAACTAGACAACCTACATGATCCATCATGGCCAACTAGACAACCTACATGATCCATCATGGCCAACTAGACAACCTATATGATCCATCATGGCCAACTAGACAACCTACATGATCCATCATGGCCAACTAGACAACCTACATGATCCATCATGGCCAACTAGACAACCTACATGATCCATCATGGCCAACTAGACAACCTACATGATCCATCATGGCCAACTAGACAACCTATATGATCCATCATGGCCAACTAGACAACCTACATGATCCATCATGGCCAACTAGACAACCTACATGATCCATCATGGCCAACTAGACAACCTACATGATCCCTCGTGGCACACTGGCCAACATACAAACAGCCATCCCGACACAGTCGCCAACTTACATTCATCCATCGTGGCACCGTCGATATTTATCCATTTAACACTATCATGTATAACACTTGTAAATAAACTCAACATCTTAGGAACAAAATACAACATGAAAATCAACATCAACAAAACAGAAGTCATGAATGTCGCCAAAAATAAACAGAACATCAACATAACTATAGAAGGCAGACAACTAAAACAAGTAGAGGAATTCAAATATCTAGGAAGTCTAATAACAAACGAAAATTCCCAAACAACCGAGATAGAATCAAGATGCAACAAAGCTTGTCAAATCATCGGACAGTTATCACCACTATTGTCCAACAAGGAAATAACTCTGGAGGCAAAACGAGCACTATACAATACAATCTTCAGAATAAAACAATAAATAAACTTGTCACTGTTAATTACCCCCAAGCGTCTCACATTAAAACATCGGTATCGTAAAATTCCCCTGTTAAATGATTCTCCTGATGAACACTTACCGGCTACGGAGTTTTCACAGCGGGAAGTAAGTACTCACCGGGGGCGGCTTCTTTGATCTTGCGGTCCCTCGCGCGCTGCGCGAGGTCGCCTCGCGTCTACCGTGAACTCTTTGATCTTGCGGCCGCTTGCGGCCGCTTGCGGCGCGCCTACAGGGAACTCTTTGATCTCTCGCTTAACGTTAAACACAGTGTTTCGCGTTTGGCGTGTAGTGTGTGTAACGGTCTAAGTTGTTACCTTTAATTCTAAAGGAAGTTTTTAAAAACAATAAATAAACTTGTCACTGTTTTTTATTGCCTGAGAGTATAAAGAAAGAATAGATTTATGAAAGTTACGGAACCATTGAAAGTACAAAGAATATAATAGATTTATGATACCACCACCACCCCTTCACAACACCACCGCAGCGGGGGCTCACCGGACGCCGCCACGAGAGGTCACCCGAGAGGTCAACCGAGAGGTCACCGGAACAAAAGGGGCGGGTAGACTCTCATATAAGGAAAAACGGCACCAAAAAATGTGCGTTGATGCGCGTGTAGACTATTTATATAAGGATTTAGGTGCGTTTGAACGCCTTCACAACGAGAGGTCAACCGAGAGGTCAACGAGAGGTCACCGGAACCAAAATGGGCGGGTAGACTCTCATATAAGAAAAAATGAAGACTCTCATATAAGGAAAAACCGCACCAAAAAATGTGCGTTGATGTGCGTGTAGACTATTTATATAAGGATTTAGGTGCGTTTGAACGCACTTTTGGGGTTCCAATCACTGGCTATATACTACTCCCTCATCATTCAGCTGTTTTACAGGCTTCCACACTTTCTTGTGTCTCTTTCAAGATTCAAGGACTCTGTTTTCTCTTTCCAGCTTCTCCGTCTGGCTTGTAGTTTAGCCCATTGAAATTTGGCTTTAGCATGCTGGTAGTTGTTGTGGTGTTCCTGGCAAAGGTTATTTTCTGCTTGCTTTCCAGATATTTCCATGTCATTGTGTACTTGCTCTAGTTCACTACTCCAGTATGGTTTGTAGTGTTTCCGTGCCCCCCTAGGTATTGTTTTACTGGCAGCTTATATTATTAGTCTACTGAATTCATCAACTATTTGTTGATGTCCCTGTCTGTATGTAGATCTTTAGTCAGTACACTGATGTAATGTTGGTACATTTTTCAGTCTGCCTTTTTGTAATTCCATCTAGAAAGAGTGCTGCTCTCCCTGACGGCCTCATTTTGCACCACTAAAAAGACTGGTCGGTGGTCGCTGCCTCCAAGATGCTTCCCAACAATAGGTGTGATATTCCAATCCAGGTCTGGTGAATGGAAAGCAAAGTCATGGCAATGGTATGCCATGATCTGGAATGGGAGCCGCGATAGCTCAGTGGTTAGTGAACTGGACTACAAAGGACAAGAGGTAGGGTTCGATCCCAACCGACGGCTTCCAGATTCACCCGACCTTTAATGGGTACCTGATTTTTTTCTGGTAAAGTAAAGCTGCACGGGCGTAATACCGACCACATTACCCCCAAAATCATGTGCCGAAGGTCTGTAAAATTTATGGTCACTAACACCATATGAGACCATTTGGAGGACCTCGACTTTGCTGATGACATAGTTCTCATCAGCAGTCAGAAAAAAACCATGCAGGAAAACACAAATGAACTATCATCAATAAGCAGCAAAATTGGGCTTGAGATCAATCATGAAAAGACTAAAGTCATGAAAAGCTTAATTCCAACAGACGACAAAATATACATGTAAAACAAACCAGTGGAAGAGATCGATCACTTTATCTATCTTGGAAGTCACATTGATCGAGAAGGGGATGCAAGCAAATAAATTAGAATCAGAATAGCTAAAGCAGCAATGTCTTTCAGAAGCCTTGAAAAGTTGTGGAAATCAAAATTCATCAGCACAAACACAAAACTTAGACTATTCAAATCAAATGTACTATCAACCCTTACGTATGCGCGTGAAAGCTGGAAAACAACAAGAGATATAGAAACAAAGTTGAACGCATTCGAAAATAAATGTCTAAGGAAAATACTTGGTATAGCGTGGAACGAATTCAAAACAAACGAGGAAATTAGAGAAATCGCCAATCAACCACTAATATCTTCAGTAATAAAGAAAAGACGATGGTCATATGTTGGACATGTGATGAGAAGAGATAATAACCGAATAGCAAAGCAAACCCTCATATGGGAAACAACAGGTAAGAGATAAAGAGGAAGACCCAGAGAGACTGAGAAGAACATTGATGAGAGAGGCAAAAGCAGCAGGAACCGGCTCCCTCAATGAGTTAGAGTTGCTTGCACAGAACAGAGACAAATGGCGAGATTTGATAAAATATCTTTAAAAGAATTGAAAACTGCTAGAACAAAAATTCAGATAAAAGAAGGAGTATCTGGGTCTAAGCCCCATGGGCCGGCTACGGCTCGAAAGGTCAATAGATAGATAGAACACCATATTCCCTATACGCCACTTGGCGTGACAGGGGCTCTTTACTTTTTTTTTAATGATCTGGAATAGAATGTTGGTGGATCTGTCGTCTGGTTTAGCAGTATAAGCCCATTGTCGTCCTGCCAATTTTCAAGTTCTTCACCTCTATTGTCCATATGTTCGTAGCCACAGCTCTGTGAATGGCTGTTAAAATCTTCACATACAATTATTCTTTCTTTTAATGGAATTGTATCTAGTGCTAGTGGGCGGTCGCGCGGACAATAATAAAGTAGAAGGAAGTCTGTATTTTCTGTAACATATAGAACATTAAACAATCTATGATATTACCCTGGCGCCGTAAGTCATTCACAATTATAACTGACTGGTAAAAGTTGTATTTGTTAAATTCCAAAGGGACTGTCTAATCCCTTGACAAGAAGAATATAGTAAGCTAAATCGAAATAAAGACAGAAATGTTAAGAAATAAAAGAGACATGGTTAAATTAAAAATGCAAAGAAATAGAGGACTGTCATCATAAACACACACAGTTCTGACATAAAAGGATTCGTAAACTCACAGGCAGAAAAACAAAATATAGTACAGGATGCTTGAAATAAAAAAGGTGATATGTGACCGTAAAAAGAAAACACTGTAGGCAGGTGGACGGAATACATCAAAGAGTTCTATGGAGGAGAAGACCAGAACTAACACCAGAACAAAATAACATACATTACGAAGAATATAAGTTATCAATACTTGAAGTGGTAGCAGATGCTATCAAATACATGAAAAAGGAAAAGCAGTATGGTAAGATTATATATCAATAGAGGAATTATAAGCTCTAGATAAGATAAGGATAACGATAATGATGGGGTCTGTGCGCATGCAATGATTAGAGTCATTGCACAAGTCAAAAATGCGAAAGGTCACCTTTGTCCCTGGACATGCGGGAGTACGGAGAAATGAAAGAGCGGACAGGTTGGCTAGCTGCGCTGTCGTTGAAGCCTGTCAACCAATGGATCGGGCGGACATCATCAATGCCCTCCGAGATGTGGGAAGAGCACAAGACTTCGACAAACACAAATCCACGTCACTCATTTGGATGAAAGAGATGGGAGTTAAGATGGGCACAGCCAGAAATGAGAGTGCAATGATGATGACCTGCAAATGACTCAGTAACTCAATAATGACGTTACTGAATGGCATTTATAAGATCGGCCATAATCCTAATAATTTTCTACAATCTACCTTTGAAATGAATATAGAACTATCATGTCATTTAAAAAGATCATGCTAAGAATCATTGTGAGAAATACAAGACAAACGATTAAAAGAGAAATAGCAGATCAGCAATTTGGATTGGTTGAAGGAAAATGTGGGCATAATAATATAAGAAGGTAGTTTGCCATTCCCTTCCTTCTTGGAAATTCAAACCAAATACACGATCTAGAGATGACTGTGAAACAGTGTAAATCCCAAGTTTTATATTAGGGGATTTCAATGCAAAGGTAGGAATAGCTAAAGTGCAAAATATGACTTGGGGGGGGGGGAGGGGGGCATGGTCTTGGAGAGACGAACGAGAGAGGGGATAGATTGAAAGATTAGGCAAAGACACATGAAATGATTATAGGTAACACCTGGTTCAAGCAACACCCTAGACGACTATGAACACGGCAAAGCCCAGACAACAAAGTACACAATCAAAAAATTGTATACTGGTACAGAGAAGATTCAGGAATGGGCTAACATATGTTAAAACAAGGCCAGGAACAGATTGCAATAGTGGCCATGTACCAGTAGTTGGAAAGATGATAATAAAATTGCGGAAAACACATAAATCTCCAAGAAATATTAAATTATATCTAGATATGCTTAAAGTAGATAGACAGATGAGTTATAAATACAGTACGATAGTACAAAATAGATATGAGAAGAAAACAGAACATCGAGGAACAATAGGAAATACTCAAACAATCGATTCAACAAACATCAAAAGAAGTAATACCAGTGATTAAAAGATTCAACAAAAAGAACGGGACTACACAATAAATGCTAGAACTAATAGACGAAAGACGAAAACATAAGAAAGAAGAATGGACATTTATAAATATTGCACAAAGAGATCAAAAACAAATGCAGAGAAGCAAAGGAAGGATGGTTAAAACAGAAATGATAAGAAATGGATGACACAAGAAATACTAGAACTAATAGACGAAAGATGAAAAAATAAGAAAGAAGAACGGACATTTATAAATATTGCACAAAGAGATCAAAAACAAGTGAAGTAAAGGAAGGATGGTTAAAACAGAAATGTTAAGAAATGGGAAAGCAACAAAAGAAAGACTCCGAATTTATGCACAATAAGTTAAATGAATTAACAGGAAGAAAATAAGTCAAAGTTTCAGGTTGTGTGAAATCAAAGGAAGGAAATATAATAATGGGACAGGAGAAGAAAATGGAAAGATGGACAGAATATATCAGTCAACTCTATGATAATGAAAGACCAGAGCTAAACAATTCAAATAAAAACACAGGGCCACCAATAATGCAGAGTGAAGTGGAGGACACAATTCAACACATGAAAAGAGGCAAAGCTCCAGGTCCCGACAATATAACAATCGAAGAGATTAATGCACTAGGAGTGCTGAGACCAGAAACATATATATGTCCATCAAAAGAAATGCATTTTTTTTGGCAAAACACCAGATTACTTTACTTCCACGCCATCCAAATTCACCTGACGTTGCTCCCTCTGCAACATTCATTTCTTTATCTTATGTAATCCAACAAGAAATATAAAACCAGAAATAAGTGAGGAACAATGTGGATTTGTGAAAGAAAAGGGCACCAATAATGCAAAATACATTATGAGAACATTGACAGAAAGAGTTATAGAGGTAAAGAAAGATCTATATATATGCTTTATAGACTACACAAAAGCATTTGACAAAGTAAAGCATGTGGAAATAATCGATATGCTGGAGAAATTAAACATTGATGGCAAGGATCTGCGGATCATAAAAAAATATGTACTGGCAACAAACAGCAGCCATAAGAATTAGCATCCAAACACAGTTCCAATATATAAAACAAGGAGTCAGACAAGGCGGTGTTCTGTCGCCGGATTTGTTTTCACGTTACAGTGAAAATATTAAGACATCATTAGTAGATATAAAAGGAACTGAAGTCAAAGGTCACAACATAAACAATTTGCGATATGCGGATGACACAGTCTTAATAGCAGAGACAGAGAATGAACTACAAGAAATGATAGACATAATAGTAAAGAAAGCAACAAGAAAGGTCTCAATTTGAATAGTAAGAAAACAGAAACAGAAGTAATGGTCATATCGAAGAAACAATCATCAGCAGCATAAAAAAAAAAAAAGTAAAGTACCCCCCGTCACGCCAAGTGGCGTATAGGGAAATATGGTGTTAGTGACCCTATATTTTACAGACCTTCAGCACATGATTTTTGGGGTAATGTGGTCGGTATTACGCCCGTGCTGCTTTACTTTCCCAGAAAAAATCCGGTACCCATTTAAGGCTGGGTGAACCCGGAGCCGTCGGTTGGGATCGAACCCTACCCCTTGTCCGTAGTAGTCCAGTTCACTAACCACTGAGCTATCGCGGCTCCCACTAATTTTTTTAGGGAATTAGTAAAACCCAGGTGTCCTCGCCAGGGTACGAACCCCGGCTGTTGCCGTGGTAAGCCAACCGCCTATCGATTGCGCTAACCGGACACCCTCATCAGCAGCATGCAGCATAAAAATAAATGGGAAAAATCTGAAACAAGTGCAATGCGTCAAATACTTGGGAACAATAATAACATCAGATGGAAGATGCATCACAGAAATAAAAAGCAGAATAGCTCAGGCCAAAATAAACGTTTCAGAGAAATGAAAAACGTCTTATGCGACAAATCTATGTCAATAGAAATGAGAAAGAGAGTTCATCGGTGCTATATGCGGAGCATACCTGGAATAACAATTGATAGATATAATATAAATAACAATAATAGCAAAAAGACAGAGGTAATGGTAACAACAAAGAAAAAGACATCACCTCAGTGCAAAATAAAGACAAGTGGAACAATATTAAAACAGGTAAATGAATTTAAATATTTGGGAACTTTGTTAACCTCAGACGGAAGATGTAAAAAAGAGGTGAGATGCAGAATGGCTTTGGCAAAGGGGGCTTTCCAAAAAATGAGGAAGATACTATGCAATCCATTTTTGACAATAAAAATAAGAAAAAGAGTTCT
The DNA here is from genome assembly GCA_032433765.1 of Megaustenia siamemsis. Classification (NCBI taxonomy): domain Eukaryota; kingdom Metazoa; phylum Mollusca; class Gastropoda; order Stylommatophora; family Ariophantidae; genus Megaustenia; species Megaustenia siamemsis. The sequence continues at coordinate 20,507,740 of JAVIAB010000102.1, forward strand.
TAAATGTTATGTAGAGCCAGTCTTAACATATGGATGTGAATCATGGATAATAGGACAACAGACAAGAAAATTACTGGAGTCTGTAGAAATGTGGTTTTACAGAAGAATGTTGAGAGTACCATGGACAGCTGAGAAGAGTAATGAAAACGTTCTGAAAGAGATCAAAGCAAAAGAGAGATAATTTCCAATATTAGGTAGAAACAATCATCATTTTTTGGTCATGTAATGAGAAGAGAACAACTCGAATATATTGTAACAACTGGGAAATTGAGGGACGAAGAGATAGAGGGAAGCAAAGAGAAAAAATACCAGACAGCTTAAGAGAATGGTTTGGCATAAGGTCAACAACAGAAATGATAAAGAACTGTCGAGATCGAAAGTTGTGGAGAGACATGATCACCTACGCCAGCAGGCCCAGTACTTGATGATGATGATGAATTTAAATAACATCAGCTATGCCGATGATACAGTCTCAATCGCCAAGAGTGAAAATGAGTTAAAAGAAATGTTAGATATATTGTCAAGGTAAGCAAAAATAAAGGACTCATCCTCAATAGCAAAAAGACAGAAGTAATACAAAGAAAAAGACATCACCGCAATGCACAATAAGGGCATATGGAATACTATTAAAACAGCTAAATGAATTTAAATATTTGGGAACAATGTTAACCTCAGATGGTAGATGTACAACAGAGGTGAGATGGCTAAGGCAAAAGCAGCTTTAATAAAAAATGAAAATACTGTGCGATCCATTTTTGACAATAGAAACAAGAAAAAGAGTTGTTAAAAGTTAAGTAGAGCTAGTCTTAACATGTATATGTGAATCATGGACAGTTAGACAACAGATGAGGAAATCACGGGAGGCTGTAGAAAAGTGGTTTTACAGAAGAATTTTGAGAATATCATGGACAGCTAATAAGAGTAATGGAAACGTGAACCACGATCCTACTGAGCTCATAAATGACAAAGACGGACAGCCAATATCAAATAACCAACATATGCAACGGAGATGGAAAGAATTATTTCGAAGACATGGCTGAAGACACAAACTACCAATAACACAACAAAAACCACGCAAGAATGCACAAACACTGAACCAAACATCATGAAAGAAGAAATCGAAGAAGTAATAAAATATGCACCAAGAAATAAAGCACCGGGGATAGATAACATACCAATAGAAATAATAGCAGCAGCGGGAGAAACAGGATGACATGGCTGCCCAGAATATTAAATGCAGCATGGCACCAACAAAAAGCACCAGAAGACTGGCAACAGACAATCATTGTACCAATATGGAAAAATAAAGTAGCAAGAGAGATTGCAATCAATATAGAGGTATATATCGCTTCTCAGCCATGTAGGAAAGTTAAACGCCAAAATTGTGGGAAAAAGGCTAATAAGAAACTAATAATAGAACTACAGTTAAGTAATTCTCAAATGGGGTCCCGAAAAAAAAAACAACAGGATGTTCTGACGTTCTAGTCACCTTTAAAAAGCTAGCAGAAAAGACAGAACACAATCAACTTTTCTGCATAGCTTTCATTGACCAGGAAAAAGCTTTCGAACGAATAATCATAACAGTGGGAGATACTATATGGCCCTTTTCGTCTTGTCAGACGGTCTAGTGGAGGCTATTGTGTATTTTTTTGAGGTATTGTTTTTGCTGAACAGCTTCTCTCGTGGCTAATTCTACCAATGTTTGACAAACACACGCGGTCACATAATGAACAGGTCAGGCTCGCTGATCCACAGGGTTTACCATCCTTTTTCATGAGTCTCTTCTCTTCAAAGTCCTGTCTTAGCACAGTCTCAAATGTTGTTATACCGTTCCTTATGCATGCTCTCCATGATGTGCGATCACTTGCCAGATGTTGCCAGTCGTTTTCACAGATGGAGAAGTCTTTCAGAGATGATTTGCAGATATCTCTATATCGTAGTTTAGGTCTGCCGATTTGTCTTTTTCCGTGTTTTAGCTCACCATATAGTATTTGCCTAGGAATGCGTTTTTCTTTCATCCGTTGGACATGCCCCAGCCATCTTAGCCTTCGACTTGCTGAGCATCGACATGATTGTTAAGGTCTTAGCACGTTGCAGGACAGTTAAGTTGGTTATTTTGTCTTGCCATCTGATGTGCATTATTTTATTATTATTGGGAGATACTAACATACATAGTAAGCCAACTTCTAATCAACCTAATTGAAAGTCTCCACATCAACAGCAGCTGCATAATCAGAACAGCAGCAGGTTACACAGACCCCTTCGAAGTTAGATCAGGTGTAAGAAAGGGCTACTTACGATCCCCCCCCCCCCCCCATACTGTTTATTACATACATGGACTATATTTGCAAGCTAGCCAACCCATCGAAGACAGAGGAGATCAACGAGCTTCTTTTTGCAGACGATCAGGCACTAATACCTGAAAAAATAGAAAGCATACAAGAAAACTTAAATAGACTCAACAGCACAGGCACAAAATACACCATGAAAATCAACATCAACAAAACAGAAGTCATAAATATCGCAAAAGAGAAACAGAACATCAACATAACTATAGACGGCAGGCAGCTAAAACAAGTATATGCATTCAATTAAATAACTAGGGAGTCTAGTGACAAACGACAATTCACAAACAGCAGAAATAGACTCATGATGCAACAAAGTTTGTCAAATCATTGGACAGCTATCACCAATATTGTCCAAAAAAGGAAGAAATCTAAGAGACAAAACGGGTACTCTACAACACAATCTTCATTCCAACGTTGTGCTACCAATACCAGTCGTGGACCCTAGATGCAAGAACAATACGAAAAATAACCTCTTTTGTGATTAAATGTGTTAGACGAATGGCATGAAACAGTCTGAGAGATAAGGTCAGAAATGAAGAACTGAGAACAAAGCTAGGAATAACCCCCCCCTCGCCTCCCCTTTCCTCCCATATAATATATAAAGAAACAACAGATAAAATGGTTTCGTGTAACAGGGAATAAAAGACAGTGATGTAACTTAAAGGGGTGAGGGACCAAGACGTTTACAAATCTCCAGACAGAACATAAGATCAATATCGTGCAGGGAGGAAAGGACAGTATAAGTGAGTTTGGTCAAGGGGATCAGCCATGCGTAAAAGAGAAGAAAGCAAGGAGACAGAGACGAGGACGGGAATGGACTTGCCAATGTAGTTAAAAGAGTTTTGTACGTGACGGATTTCGTTAAAAATATATTGACAAAGAGAAAAGGGGTCAATGTTGATATTAAGATAAGATGCTCTAGAAGTTTCGAGAGTTGGACAGAATTAAGGGATGACGGGGGTTTTGCCAAATCGAGACAAAGGTCAAAGAATAAAGCAACGGGGCAGAATCTGATTGGTTGAGGAAAGGAGTATTTAAACGGGTGCGCAAAGAAATTCGGGAGGATCACTCGTAGTCTGAGAGGGAAGGGCCTGGCCAACGCCAGATGAGCGTTAAGCCCGAATCCGTAGATGAGCGGAATGCTCAAGCACTCCGATAATGTGTAAAGACCATCAGCTAAGGAAACAGATGATAATCATTCGGAGTACCAGATTATTCAAGTTTTATAAGAATTTCCCCATAGTCCGAAAGGGGGATGGTTGATTAAAATGAACCGTACAGGAGCGGAATGTTCAGGCTCGTAGATAGTGATAAGGGCACAGAACTAAATAGTCAGCTAAGGAGCATGCGGAGTGATAAGAGAAAGCAACCAGCATTACTATTCATTTCCTGTGTATTACCGGGGCCTCATTATGAGGGAGGTAAAGAATAGTGACACTGTGACCTTCCAGGCATGTCGTATGAGGCGACTAAGGAGATTGATCGATGGCTTGACAAGCTGTCATTGTAAAAAGTATTGTTATGGAAACAGCGCCATAGATTTTAGAAGCAGTGATCTCTGCAAGATGTGCCATTTTGGCACGCAAGGTTTCTGTTTTTGAGATTGTGGTTCTGCCCTATGTGCCGTCTTCGGCTCGAAAGGACAATAGATAGATATAGATAGATTACTATTCATATAAAAGTCACGTCGACTAGACATTCAGAGGAGCGGAATGCAGAGTTATCAGTCAGAGCGATGAGGTTCATACATCAAGTAGTCACTACAGCCGATCATAAACCTAGAAGAGTGAGCAAAACTTACAGGAAAGTAAACCTAGTAAGGAATGCAGAAAGGCGTTGTGACATTAGGAAGGAGCGGAACGTGCAAGAACTTAATTAGGTACCACAAAGGTACTAAGCACATACGGAGCAGAATAGATGAGAGTAAGGTGTTAGATGAGAGTAAGGAGTTAGATGAGAGTAAGGTGTTAGATGAGAGTAAGGTGTTAGATGAGAGTAAGGTGTTAGATGAGAGTAAGGTGTTAGATGAGAGTAAGGTGTTAGATGAGAGTAAGGTGTTAGATGAGAGTAAGGTGTTAGATGAGAGTAAGGTGTTAGATGAGAGTAAGGTGTTAGATGAGAGTAAGGTGTTAGATGAGAGTAAGGTGTTAGATGAGAGTAAGGAGTTAGATGAGAGTAAGGTGTTAGATGAGAGTAAGGTGTTAGATGAGAGTAAGGTGTTAGATGAGAGTAAGGTGTTAGATATCCGTGCTAGATAATGCCGGAGAGTGTATAGCTCGGAATCGGGCATTATATAGATATAACCCATGAAAGCGTGACATTAAGTAGTAGTTTATGAATTAAGGCATGATATATTCTGTGGATGAAGACATGATATTATTAAGTGTGACCTTAAGTAACTCTGTGAATTAAGAAGTAGTATATTCTATGAATGCTGATTTGTGATCATTCTATGAAGTGTGACATTAGATAGCTTATTAATGAAGATATGATATATTCTTTAAATGGTGACATGTTATGATTATATGCAATGTGATATGAAGTATTCCTTCGAAATTGGTTGCAATATGCTCATGTGAATGGATTGTTGTGAGAGAATTATAAGTGGGAGTGTATCAGAAACTCCTACGGTGAGAATTGGAGCGCTCATTCACGCCGCCCTGGTACGAATTGTACAAGAAGGGTGAGGTATAGCTGAGTATGTAAATAAAGTCATTTTGAAGTGTTGTAGAACCAAGACTTGTTTGTTGATCTCAGTGCATCAGTACATGTAATATAAGGATGCATCCAAGGGGCCGTCTAGCCCCAGCCACGGGTATTAAGAAAGACAACCCGAAGGAAGGACAAGATACGAACGACCAATGGGAGCAAAGCTTCCACACAACTACAGCAACGAACACGTTGAAGCTGAATCCCACAGAGCTGAAACTGCAGTCAAGGATTAGCTGTTGTTATAGAGACGTCTACAAAAGAAAGGATACAACCAGACACAAGGGCCGACCACAAGAAGGATGAATTGACGGAATATTAGAAACACTACGAAACATAGCAGCAGCAGAGACGAACATAAGAGCAAAAGATCGCAAATTATATCTCCCATCGAAGCTGAAAGGCAAATGATGAAGGAAAGGAATATAATGTGATAACTGGGAAAATTGAGGAACAAACAGATAGAGGGTAGCAAAGAGAAAATATACCAGACAGATTAAGAGAATGGCTTGGCAGAAGGTGAACAACAGAAATGATAACTGTTGAGATAGAAAGTTGTGGAGACACATGATCACCTACGTCAGCAGACATGGTACTTTATGATGATGGTACGGGGTCACAAGAGATTCTCTCCATTTAGACAAGCCATTTGATTTGTTGTACGGTAGCAGTCACAGTTGTTAATAATGACATACAGACTATAAGAACTACTGAGAAATGCTGAAATGAGTTCAATCAATTCTCTCACTGAAGGATGTGTATAAACTGTTATTACATTACTGCACCAGCGACTACAGCTTATGACAATTTAGAACGATCGCTGTCATCTTGACAACACGTGTTGTAGTTTTCATAGTCACGTGAGACGAGTCAGCATCTTCCATCGATCCTCCACAGAGCTAATCGTTAGAACCCTACCAGCCCCTGCTCTCATGCAGTGCCAGCCATGCTAATATATTCTTCGTCGCAGATCGACCATTTGTTGAGCGTTGTGGCGCCACAGAAATCGAAGAGATTCGCACTCTACACGAGTGACCATTCCTGTCCCTACTACTACATTTCTGTGCCCTTCTCGTGTTCATGTATTAGGTAGAGACTGAGTGAATCCACTTGTTGGATATCTACATTTCTGTGCCCTTCTCGTGTTCATGTATTAGGTAGAGACTGAGTGAATCCACTTGTTGGATATCTACATTTCTGTGCCCTTCTCGTGTTCATGTATTAGGTAGAGACTGAGTGAATCCACTTGTTGGATATCTACATTTCTGTGCCCTTCTCGTGTTCATGTATTAGGTAGAGACTGAGTGAATCCACTTGTTGGATATCTACATTTTTCCTGACCCGTTCCGTTCCACATCTTGGAAATTTGTGACGTGTGCAATGGTGGGTACACATTCTAATGAATTAGCTACTCGTACTAGAATGGAAGTAATAAAGCCATTTTTATTTTCTTTGTCGAAACTGTGACAGTCAATTTGTTCATTAAGTTGCAATTTTTATAGTGTTAATACATTTCTTTATTACAGTCATATTTATTAGCAACAGTGATTAACATTTGTTGAGGGAATCTCAAATTGATTCAAATTGTTAAAGCAGCTGTTCTCAACAGCATCAGCTTTGAAACACAGCACCTGTTTACGTAGTAAATGACAATGACACGCTCTCACCACCCCCACCCCCCCCCCCTCCACCCCCAATACATCCCCTCCACTATGTTTTTAGTTTTGATAGTCAATGGCTGAGAGAGACCACGCTGCACGGCGTATGCAAAGTGGCGGACATACCAACTAGCAGGGGTTGCATACATTTAGAAAAGGTTTTATTTGTTGGTTATTGAGGATGTGATTTCTATTATTTACGGCTTATTGTAAATCTCGACTTTGACATCTCTCTTGTATATCACAAACTTGGTAAATTTATCTGGGTTGTACTTCAGTATTGATTTCGTAGATTGATACTTGGGCTTTGTGAAAATTGAGTTCGCGTTGATCATAAATCTTTCTTGTGCTTAGGATTCGCTCTTCACACTTTGCGTTTGTTTTGATTATTTCCTGTATCCACAAGAGAGATACATATATAGTTGTGTATTTTAATGGAAAGTTGAAAAAAGGTGCATGAGCCTCTAAGTCTACTACCTTCAGCACACGCATGAGGATTGAAGCAGTGACAGAAGCTGTCACATGGATAGTTAAGGACCAACAAACACATGCGGTCTTGATACTCTAAGCATGCTTCATCGGATTGACAAGAACACACTTCTCATGAAGCGGGTGCACCTACCTGCGGCATAACTTGGATATATTGCTCTGGACACGCAGGAGTCCGTGGCAACGACATAGCCGTCGGGTTGCCGGGGTCTGCCATTGAGCAATAAAACCTTAAAAATGGACATGTATGACATTATTGGGGCTTTAAAAGAGCACCTCTCACATGATGGCAACAAAGGAAGCTGAAGATAACCTACATGTCAAAGGAATGGTGGAACACGGTGCCACGAAGGGCGAAAACTGGAAAAGCATCCTCAACGGAAAAGAACGCAACATGTTCAATCAATGCAGGACAGGAACAAATAGTAAACAAGCACTTCGATGGTTGCTGGAATGGACGGCAGAGAGGATATAAGAATTCCTCGAATTCAGCAATGCCAGTCCAAACTTAAGACTAAAGAGAATGTACCAGATCTAGGGTTTTAGAAGGTTAAACAGTGTACTAGAAGAGTGGGAATTAATAGAGTAACAGGGGAATGATTGGTAGATGTTAAGTTACTCAGCTATGCTGAACACTGGTCATTTTAATGGCCATCTCGAGATCATGTGACTATGCTAGTCACGTGACCGAACTCGACAAGCCAGGTTAGAGTCCACCACTAATCAGTTCCTCTAAGTATCTCGGAGAGACAAGACATAAGTTTGGATCAGGGAAAGCACTGGCGGGAGGGATAACATCTGGAGAGAATGGCTGATTACCAGATGGATAGCTATAAACAAAGTAGAAACATCAGCCAAACAGAAACATGAAGTTAGTTAGACATAGAATGATGTAGAAGTTTGGATCTATCCTGGACATTTTTAAAGGACTTAGAAGTTCTGTTAGAGATAGTCAGTTAGATGCAACTGAGTAGCAGTTGTCAATTTAAATATTGTCACTCTGGAATGTGTGAATATGATATGAACTGTAATGCACGTCTTTGTAATTTTTGCCTACGATGTTTTATATCATTAAACCTGTTAGAGTACTGGCTAGTTGTGCCAGACTCAATAAATCTAATAATGGAGCTGCCATTGATGGAATGTCCACAACTGTTGTCCAGTTCTGTAACGTCTATAGTAGACGTAAAGAAGATGTGTTCTGTCTGGTTAGATCCGGTCTAACATCACAGCAGAGAGAATGATAACACCAGCCTTATCATAAAGAATACAATGCTCATCAACATAAAGATTAATATAATCGAGAATATGTCTCCGGTTGATATAAGCTCTTACAAAGTAATCTGATTGAAGAAAACTAAATAAAATGCAACTGTATAAAGAATGAATAATGCAAAAATGTTTATGGGAATGGCTGCAAAGTACAATTGTGTACAGAGGTGATGGTAAAGTACAATTGTGTACAGAGGTGATGGTAAAGTACAATTGTGTACAGAGGTGATGGTAAAGTACAATTGTGTACAGAAAAAAAAGTAAAGTAAAGTACCCCCCGTCACGCCAAGTGGCGTATAGGGAAATATGGTGTTAGTGACCCTATATTTTACAGACCTTCAGCACATGATTTTTGGGGTAATGTGGTCGGTATTACGCCCGTGCTGCTTTTACTTTCCCAGAAAAAATCCGGTACCCATTTAAGGCTGGGTGAACCCGGAGCCGTCGGTTGGGATCGAACCCTACCCCTTGTCCGTAGTAGTCCAGTTCACTAACCACTGAGCTATCGCGGCTCCTACTAATTTTTAGGGAATTAGTAAAACCCAGGTGTCCTCGCCAGGATTACGAACCCCGGCTGTTGCCGTGGTAAGCCAACCGCCTATCGATTGCGCTAACCGGACAATTGTATACAGAGGTGATGGTAAAGTACAATTGTGTACAGAGGTGATGGTAAAGTACAATTGTGTACAGAGGTGATGGTAAAGTACAATTGTGTACAGAAAAAAAAGTAAAGTAAAGTACCCCCCGTCACGCCAAGTGGCGTATAGGGAAATATGGTGTTAGTGACCCTATATTTTACAGACCTTCAGCACATGATTTTTGGGGTAATGTGGTCGGTATTACGCCCGTGCTGCTTTTACTTTCCCAGAAAAAATCCGGTACCCATTTAAGGCTGGGTGAACCCGGAGCCGTCGGTTGGGATCGAACCCTACCCCTTGTCCGTAGTAGTCCAGTTCACTAACCACTGAGCTATCGCGGCTCCTACTAATTTTTAGGGAATTAGTAAAACCCAGGTGTCCTCGCCAGGATTACGAACCCCGGCTGTTGCCGTGGTAAGCCAACCGCCTATCGATTGCGCTAACCGGACAATTGTATACAGAGGTGATGGTAAAGTACAATTGTGTACAGAGGTGATGGTAAAGTACAATTGTGTACAGAGGTGATGGTAAAGTACAATTGTGTACAGAGGTGATGGAAAATTACAATTGTGCGCAGAGGTGATGGAAAATTACAATTGTGTACAGAGGTGATGGTAAAGTACAATTGTGTACAGAGGTGATGGTAAATTACAATTGTGTACAGAGGTGATGGAAAATTACAATTGTGTACAGAGGTGATGGAAAATTACAATTGTGTACAGAGGTGACTAAAGTATAATTGTGCACATAGGTGGCTGTAAAGCGAACATAGACTACACCTCACACGGAACTTTTAAAATACTCAATAAATCCTCTTTATCTACCTGTCTTAAGTATATATTCATAGGTGTATACATATATATATATATATATATATATTTACTTCTGGTTGATGAGGCAGGCCAAGGTGGCTATCGAGGAAAATCCGGCTTGGGACTGGTGGCATTTTAGCAGCTGCTTATGCATCACGAGCTGCGTACCTTTTTTTTTCTAGAACGCGACACGTTCACTAGAGCAGTATGAACGATCAGGATGAGCACTTTGTTAGTTGCTGAAACGAGGACGTATCAGATTCTCGAGAGCGATACTATTCTCATTGAAGTACCTCTTTAATTCTCCAAAAATCTATTCAGTTTTAATAGTTATTTTAAGCTTTCGAGCTAACAGCATTTCTTTTTTCAATTTGTCATCGCGCGAGATACCTAACTTAAGCCATCAACATTGTTGTTTATCCATAAACTTGATTATTAAATTTGCAAGACAAACATTTTAACCAGGAGACTGGATTGTCAACATACTTTGCTATTTCAACAATCCGCCTCGACACAGATGAATTGCTCAAAGTGATAAATTCGAAGTATTTCATGAGCATTTGGTTCATGACAATTGTAATAACAACAGGCACAGATGGAAATATCAAGGATTTCCTTATTGTGTGTGGTTTCCCTTTCTTGGATATCAGTTTTGATTTTTAAAAAGTGATTTTATTCAATGAAGTGACTCTTCATTTAATGTGTAGATGTATGAACAAACAATTTATTCACCCTAGCTTCAAAATTGTCTCGCCTGTCTATTGCAACTTACGATATGATATTTTCATTGCAAAGTTTATTTATCTATGTATAATACAGTATATATATATATATATATATATATATATATATATATATATATATATGGCCTTTGGCATCTTGACAGACGGTTGGTAGCAAGCAATTTGGTAAAATATCCTTTCTATATCCAGTAAATTTCCTATATCCAGTCTTATGCTGGATTATGTTTTGCTGAGCAACTTCTCTCGTAGTTGAATCAGCCAATAATGGACAGACAGATCCGTCCGCAGAACGAACAAAATCTATTCATGGTACCAGTCCTCGTCTCCTTTCTCCTGCGCCTTTTGTCTTCTCAATTTGATATCAGCACTGCTTCGAAAGTTGCTGTGTCATTTTTTTGTTCTCCATGGGCTACGATCTGCAGCCAGATTTTCCCAGTTTATTTCACTGATAGAGAATTCCCTCAAGGAACTCCTGCAAGCATCCTTATATCTCAGCACTGGTCTGCCATTTGGTCCCTTTCCATCCTTAAGTTCGCTACACAATGTTTGGGAATACGAAAGTTTGCTATTCTTCTTACATGACCCAGTCACCTTAGTCTGCGACTCCTAAATGTTGCCATGATGGATGGGAGTTTGGCTCGTTGTAAGAAATTAGAGTTGGTTTATTTGCCCTACCATTTAATGTTCATAATCTTTTGAAGGCAATGCACATGAAAGCTGTTTAACCTTTTCTTCTGCCTTGCATAGGTAGTCCAAGTTTCTGATTCGTATAGAAGTGGACTAAGCACAACAAGTTTGGTAAATTTGAATCTTAGTCCTGAGTGTTATTTTGGTGTTGGCCCATGTTCTATCTTTAAGTTTACCAAATGTAGAAGCTGCCTTTCTGATTCGGGAATTTATTTCTTCTTCAAGGGAGACGGTTGTTGTTACCAATAGAACCGAGACAGGTGAACTTTCTCACAGATTCAAGGGGTGTGTTGTGTTATTTCATGATATTACTGCTGGAGTTGTTACACTCTGTTGAGACACCACCGTCTTCTGGATGCTTATTGGAAAGTGTAATATTGCAAATTAAGCACATCGGTTTTGTGTGGTCTTGCGGTGACTGGATAAATCTGTAGCCAAGATACTCGGCTGAGTATTGTCGACTTTTCTGTAGTCAATTAGCCATGATGCTATTTTTAAAGTTATGTCTAACTGGGAATGGTATAACATTTCGAAAGAGGCGAAGATAACTTGTATATGTGTTTGCAGCTAAAAATAATAAAGATCGCTTTTAATAAATAAAAAAGCGTTAGAACTTCCCAAGAGAAGATAAATTAATGATTATACCATTGGAAAACATATACTATATGTACTAAATACTTAAAATGCTTAATATATAAAAATAAAGCATAATACGTTCTCTAATTGTATACTGGTATCTATACATTATCTATTTACAAAATATATATTACCATATAGTTTTGTATATACTCACAAATAAATTATTACATGTATATCGATCATGGTATATTTTTACGATGCTAAGAAATCAAAGACAGCAAACACGAAAGGAGTGACGCAATCTTCGTTCTTTAATACTCTGAGTAGAAAAAAATGTTCTATCTGTTCGTTGTTTTCAACAAACACACGCCTCCCCTCTAGGTCCTGGTCCTCTAGCCTCCAGCCGTGCTCCCCAATTACGCCATTTCTTCCTGTGGCCCCCCCCCCCCCCCCCGTTTTCCAACCTCCCTGGAATATCCTGTGCTATTATGGGACCATATGTCTCCCGGTTTAGAAAAACTGCAGTCTAGAGTAGTCTAGAGTAATCTAGAGCAGTCTTGAGTAGTCTAGAGTAATCTAGAGCAGTCTTGAGTAGTCTAGAGTAATCTAGAGCAGTCTTGAGTAGTCTAGAGTAATCTAGAGCAGTCTTGAGTAGTCTAGAGTAATCTAGAGCAGTCTTGAGTAGTCTAGAGTAATCTAGAGCAGTCTTGAGTAGTCTAGAGTAATCTAGAGCAGTCTTGAGTAGTCTAGAGTAATCTAGAGCAGTCTTGAGTAATCTAGAGCAGTCTTGAGTAGTTTAGAGTAATCTAGAGAAGTCTTGAGTAGTTTAGAGTAATCTAGAGCAGTCTTGAGTAGTCTAGAGTAATCTAGAGCAGTCTTGAGTAGTCTAGAGTAATCTAGAGCAGTCTTGAGTAGTCTAGAGTAATCTAGAGCAGTAGTGGCCAACTCAGGGATGACCGAGGGTCAGATTATAGACTTCAAGGGACACGAAAAATAGACTGGCGGGTCGGATCTGGCTCGCGGGCCGCCATTTGGTCATCACTGGTCTAGACCACATAATTCTCAAACTTAATTTTGTCTATTTTGTAACATTAGTTGTCATCTGTGGCCTCCCTGTAGAAAGCAATTGGCTGCATCTCGGTTTTTCTTATCTTGTATTGCCTTTATACATATTATATGTAGCCTGTACCAATTAATGTTTCCTTATCTCTCCCCTGAATTAAATTAAAGTAAAATAAACGGAACAAAAATAAACTAACCTGAACTGTTGAAAATCCATGAATATAAGACATAATTGTGGCCGACTTATGTGTCTCTGTGTGTGTGTGCGTGTGTGTGTGCGTGTGTGTGTGTCTGTGTGTGTGTGTGTGTGACTATACGACATAAAAAGCAGTTACATTACTGAAGAAGGCTGTAGACGCAAACGCTGGGGGGAAAAAAACTGGAGAAAAAAAGAAGAAAAAAAATCTCAAATGCTTTTTGCTGAAACAAGTTTACGTATATAACGTAACAACTTTCTGTGAAATAACTGTTGATATTGTTTTTCTGCAAACAGCATCAAAGCTGTCTGATTATGGAGCAGAGACTGATCATCTCGGCTGTTTCATTTTCTTTCTAATCTTAATCCAGTAGTGTTGATCACTGCTGCCATATTAGTTTGTAACTGGCATTGATAAACAATCTAATCATGCTGTATTCGGATCTGTTTTCATACATGATTTATGGTATAGCCAAGTATTGAGTTGAGTTATTGAGTTATTTGCGGGTCATCATCATTGCACTCCGAACATGTCCATAGGTGCTCAGATCCCCTCCTCAGCAATTTCCTCAGTGTCCAGCGACTGACGACACCATATATATTGCCAAGTATATTGTGTATGAACGTACACCAAATGTGAATTTATCAACCGCTCTTGCTTCACTAGGCAGCACAGGACCATTGCCTTTTCACTTTACTGTCACTAAAAGATATACGCTGATGTGAAACGTTACAATAATGTAACATTAGCTTCAAGCATCTTGAATTGATGAGTACTTTTGATTCAGCCACAGTAGCACAAAACGTTAGGCATGTTCTCCTCAGTCGTCATATGGAGGTATGGGGCACTGGAGTCTAACCATTAATTCTAAATTATTTTATATATTCTAGGTTATTATTGCAGTAGGTCCCATAGAATAAAAAGGTGTAGAATCAAAAGTGTGTATACTGATAAGGCAGCAGATACTGAATATCACACTTCTGGAAAACATGATCAAAAGAGTACTGTACAGTAATGAGATACCTAATATGAGGATCATTTGATCTATTGCTGTTATATATAGCGTGAATTAAACGTGATAAGTTCAAAGGTGAGAACAGCTGATGGCTTACGCCAGGATCGGTGAACCAGAACCATCCAGACCCTGCTCCACCTCTTCGTGGTACCTCTAGTAACAGACTAACCTGTCTGGTCTGGCCAGGCGAGTAGGGATCGAAGACAACCCGGTACTCAAAAAAGCCATGCTGAAGTCGGATGTTTTGGGCCGAAAGACGAAAATGGTTTACAGTTATACTGTAAACCAAAACACAACCCAGACACGCCCACTTAACGTCCATTTAAGGGTGGATGATGAAGAGGTACACTCCATTAGTCATCGAGCGAACGCAAGCAAGCAGCATGCAAGCAAGCAAACGGTGAGAAAAAGGCGATGTTTTAGAGAGAAAGTGTGTGATTATAGTCTTTTTTGTTCTACTGTTTACATTTTATCGACTCTTTCAGACATCTTCATTTGTATCTGATAGACATGAATGATGAAAACGTTTCCAACATAAATAATAAGAGCGCAAACATATCACGAAATTGGTGACATCAGCAAGCAGGAATCATTTGTCTTACGATTTCTTTTATTTTTACACAGACTTCTGAAGGGGATGGAAGACGGCGACGCTCATTTCTGCCGGCTCCTAAAAAAGTGCCTGCTGGGGCATTCGCCCAGCCACAAGTACCATTTACCGATGTGCCATTTTATTCGCATTCAGCAGCAATACCATTGGCGTCTGCAGTGTACTCAAATGAAACATCTCCAAGCCCTTTATTTTCATGGAAGCCATCATCAATGACAAGTGCAGTTATGGAACAACCAAGATCTCAACCCGATAGGTCAAGTGCTACAAACAGAACTAAGTCAGATAAACACACTAAAGGTAGACATTTCGAATCTTCTCTCCGTGTTGGGGCAAGGGTAAAGATTGGAGGTGTCAAACCTGGCATTCTGCGATACTTGGGGACTACACATTTTGCTCCTGGTATTTTCTGTGGCATTGAGTTGCTTGAAGCTGATGGAAATCACGATGGAGAAGTCAATGGCCATCGCTACTTTATCTGTGCTCCGAATCACGGAATTTTCGCTCCAGAAGAAAAGGTCTTTCTGGATACATCAAGTATTCCAGAGCGATTTACGTCAGATTCTGTTTGGTATAGCAGTGCAGAAAGCCTGCCTTTGAGAACGCACACACTTTCCAGAGGTTACGAAAAGTGTCAACCTGAGATGATGACTCGTTCTATGATTGTGCCCGCATATTTTCCAGACGGTAATAGATATACCCAAGATATCAATTACTTGCGACACATTAAAGATGCACAAATGAGAGATGGTCACGTTAACCTGCCCTCATCGTATAGCTTAAGAACTGGGAGTTCATCGGAATTGTTAGAAGACCATAATTTTAGTGAAGTATCAAATAGAGCTATCAAATCTGGACGTCAAAGAGCTGAAAAATCGAGTATAGAGTCAGCTTATTCCGAGTTTAAACTCCCATCTTTGCCCTATACTTATAATAAATACAGTGACCACTCTTTGTATTACCAGCACTTGCCTTCACGTTCTAGTCAGAGCGAAATTTCTTTTGCATCTTTAGAAGCTGTTGATACCAATTTGCTTTCGACTCCAAATATCGATTCAGGCCAAAAACATGACGGACTGTCCCACAGGGAGGAACGGCGATGTGCTAGAACTAGGAACAGTTTGCAAAGCGACGTGCTTGTGAAGGACACGCTTAGTACTAACGTTAAAGAACAACTCCACTCAGACAGCAAACAATACTTGAACTTTACATTTGATCGGAAGGAGCTTAACCGATCTGTGGACTCTGAGGATATTGAGTGTGAAAACATATTTCATGGTAACTTTAGCCTGACTGCTAACAATGTGACAGCGATGAATTCTGGTCCTGGCTTAAACAATGACGCCTCATTGGACTTATCGCACGACAGTTTCGTTTCCCATCTGTCATCTTTACCTGCCAATGCTTGTTCAGAAAGGCGTGATGTGACTAAATCTAACATATCTGCCATGCCACGTAGCAGTGCCTCAAATATACTGGATGTGAACTCTGGTGGTTCAGGGATAGACAGAGATGACCTTAATATTGCAGTGGCGTGCTCAATTTGCCAAAGCGGTCTTCCCAAAGAGAATTTACCCGCTGGTTGTCATATTTGTGATGGCGGAATAATCTTTAAAGGTGGGTATGTCGTTAAATGTATTGGTGGTGGTGAAATAAGTGGTCGTGATTTAGTTGGTGGTGATATAGGTGGTGGTTTTATAAGTGGTGGTGATATAAGTGGTGGTGATATAAGTGGTGGTGATATAGGTGGTGACGGAGATGTTCACTCTACTGTCGAGAACTTTGAAGGTTGCACGGTTTGTACTCATACCCTTGGCACAGGTTTAAATGAGCCTCGCAGCTCAACTATACGTACACGTGGCATAGAACTGGGTGATTCAAGTCGACACGGACATAATAATAAATCTCATAAATATCTTCTATCCGAGTTGGACTCAATTGTTTCTTCAGCATCTAAGAAATGTCAAGACCTAAGAGCCACTGTGTCCCAATCTGGGGAGTTCTTTTCTAGTATTACTGAACCAAAGGGGGACTTTCAAGGAAAGCACAGGGAAGTTAATATTGGTACTAATTCAGCAAGGGCTTCACCTGAAGTTTCTGAGGCATTAGAATGGGATTATGGACAGGGATGTGATGGAGGTATAACGCTAGACGACAAAGGAAGCACAATGACAGTCTCCACTAGTAGCGCCACATCCGAATCAATGAGTGATGTGGTAAGGGACGTTTCTGGACACGGTTTTTGCGATGGGGACACGTCTTCTGCTGAGATAGATGATTGTGACCAATACGAGACCTTCAGTGAGTTTGATCTTGATGGCAGTGCAGTTTTTCTCAACAAAGAAATGGTCATATCCACAGTCTATAACAATACATTGAAGGATTACTATCAAGGGAAGAACTCATCCTCTGGTGCTACAAACAGAGCAATTTGCTTGGTCAACAAAACGTTGGCAGCAGAATTCGGGGCGAGTGATCTCGGGTTTGTAGAAAAACAACATTCCTTCTCTAAGGATGCACACATGCCTCATGATACAAGAGACTCGAAAGATGTGGCAAGAGATGTACCAGATAGATGTGAGAGCTTGTCATCTTTCCTCCTACGGAATAGTGTTGTTGTGACTGTAGTGCTTTCATCGCTTTATTGCCTTCATGCATGCCCGTCTGCTGTTTGTCTGTTAACATGTTTGCATGTACTTCTGCTTGATTGTTTGCGCTTTATTCAATTGCTAATGTTTGTACCATTAGTTGAAACGGAAAGGAGGTATGCACAAATATAAATATTCACGTATATATTTAAACAGCCATACTGACGCAAACATAAAAAGGCCGCACGCTATATACAAATATTCACATCCCCATACATGAGTATACGTACACGATGTTTGAAAATAACTCGCATTTAACTTGCATTGATTCATAGGTTTGTGCATACGGAGGGCTTCTCCAGCTGGTACGTGTTCCAGTAAACTTTTATGATTTTTAACGATCCCGATATATATATATATATATAAAGTAAAGAGCCCCCGTCGTATAGGGAATATGGTGTTAGTGACCATACATTTTACAGACCTTTAGCACATGATTTTCGGGGTAATGTGGTCGGTATTACGCCCGTGCCGCTTTTCTTTCCCATAAAAAATCCGGTACCCATTTAAGGCTGGGTGAACCCGGAAGCCGTCGGTTGGGATCGAACCCTACCCCTTGTCCGTTGTAGTCCAGTTCACTAACCACTGAGCTATCGCCGCTCCCTGAATATGGTGTTAGTGACCATAAATGTTACAGACATTCAGCACATGATTTTTGGGGTATTGTGGTCGGTATTACGCCCGTGCTGCTTTACTTTCCCAGAAAAAATCCGGTACCCGTTTTAGGGCTGGGTGAATCCGGAAGCCGTCGGTTGGGATCGAACCCTACCTCTTGTCCTTTGTAGCCCAGTTCACTAACCATTGAGTTGTCGCGGCTACCATATATGTATATATATATATATATATAATAAGCAATTGAAAATTAGGGATGCTGGACAATTACTAGAGTTGTGTGTAGCAGATGTTATTGGTGCCAAATTTGTAACAAAGACAAGTTAATATCACCAGGGATGGTCACTATCTATATTTCGACAGCGCTTTATAGGCCCCGTGGATCTTTTTGGAAAAGTCAAAAATTTCAACTTTAAAGGAGTGACTGGAGAAACGGGGAGACAATGGGATCAACAAATTTGAATTACTTTCTGGATATTTCATTTGTCAAATGAAAGTACACCAAAGCTTCATAAAACTGGCTTATCGCGTCTCGCTTCATGGGATTGAGTGATTTAGTGATTGAGTGAGAGTGAATTCCAGTTAAGAAATAAGCCCTGATATGATCAAATACATGTAAAAAAACAAACTTTGTCCCAGACCAATATATGCTTTCTGATTTAAGATACTGTGTTCCAACTTGACGTTGGCAGCAGTCACAGCGCAGCCTTCTAGTTTAAGCAACACTCCCCATTCTGGATAAACCTCAGCTCCTCACAGTCATTCGTTCTGTATACAGATAATCAATTTGATAAAAAATGACATCACCAACTGAGAGATTTTTAAAACAAGTTAACTTAATATAAGAAAGTGTATACCATGAGCATGGAGTATCCAAGGAGCAACCATGTAAATTATTTTCAAGTCGGTCTGAAGTTAAACTTTCAGTTAAATTACAAATGAGAAACAAGTCACATATCACCTCTGACTCGCCCAGGAATTTGGTCTACTCTAAGTTAAAAATAATCCTAAACCTACATCAGAGCTAACCAAGCTGCAGACTTTGACTCCCAGCATTAACTTACAATTAGAAAGAAAAGCACACCTCGAAAAAGATCAATTAATAAAATAGCCGAGTCACGAAAACACGCACACACAGACACACACACACACACGCACGCACGCACACATACACACACACACATACACACGCACGCACATATACGCACGCACGCACTCACGCACGCACGCACATATACACACATACGCACGCACGCACACACACACGCACGCACGCACACACGCACGCACGCACATATACACACACGCACACACACACACACGCACGCACGCACATATACACACACGCACACACATATACATGCACGCACACACACACACTATATATTTATGTACATATAGTTATTTATTTTTCGTTGATGAGTATTTGAGGTTTGAAGCCGGGCCTCGCTGCTTAGACCAGGGCTGGTTGTCGCATAGGGGAATCACAAAATAACAATCCCAACTGGTGCAGCTGCAATTTGAACTCATAAAATCACTGTCTGGAGACCGGCGTCTTGCCTTGAGACCAACCAATAAATATAATTATATATTATAGGAAGCAAACTGCATAGCATTATATCTCGGACACTCCATTTGTCTTAGACGCTCGGGGCATAAGAAAATAACAGAGAGAAAGAGAGAAAAAGAGAGAGAGAGAGAGAGAGAGAGAGAGAGAGCAATATATAAATTTTTCCTTTCTAAATCATAATACCATTTGAACATTGATCTCTTTGTTGGTGTTTCCACGTAAATGTTTTAAAAGTAACATTTCGAGATTATTGGAAACACCATAAAATGTGAAGCAATGTAAAACAGTTACCAATCTGTATTGATAGCAATAGCTTCGTAGGCTTATTGTACATCCTTTTTGTCTTTATTTGTTAATTGACCTTTTGTCTTTATTTGTTAATTGACCTTTTGCCTTTATTTGTTAATTGACCTTTTGTCTTTATTTGCTATTTAGTCATTTAATTTGTATTGCACTGTGTGTTGCACCCTGCTATTCACTGCCTTCGTTTTCCAGCAGGTACTGGGACCTAGTTTACAACACAATTGTTTATTTAAAATACCTTTGTTGTTTATCTTTGATAACTGATAGTAGTATAGGTATGCATACATCTGATCATTGTGAAATAAATGTATCTTCTGCTGTACTGTAGGTATGCTGCAGAAACTAAATATCGATCGCAAAGATTTGAGAATCATAAAAAGACATTCAACAAACAGCAGCCAAAAGAGCTGACAACAAGACAGGACAATTCCAATATATAAAACAATGAGTCAGACAAGCTTGTGCTCTGTCGCTGAATTTATTCTAATTTTATAGCGAAAATATTATGATACTAATAGCAGACACAAAAAAAGGATTAAAGTCAACGGTCACAACATTAAACGATCTGCGATATGCGCATGCCATGGTGTTAAAGCAGAGATGTAGAATGAACTGCAAGAAATGACATAATAATGAAATAAAACATCCAGAAAGATCTCCGTCTAAAGAGTAAGACAATAGAAGTAATGGTCGTATCGAGAAAAAAATCATTATCATCATGCAACATAAAAATAAGCTGGACAAATGTGAAACAAGTGTGAGCCTCAAATACTTGGGCACAATGATAACATCAGACTGAAAATATTCCACAGACATAAAAAGTACAATAGCACAGGCCAAAGCAGCATTTCAGAAACATACAAAAAATCTTGTGCAATAAGTCAATGTCAAAAGAAGTGAGAAAGAGCGTTTATTGGTGCTATTTAGAGCAAGTTCTGACATGTGGAAACGAATAATGGACAGCAGACAAACATGAAAAGATGATTAGAGGCGACATAGATGGGATTTCATGATTTCACAGAAGAATGCTGAGAGTTCCCTGGACAGGTAAAGGAGGTCAACACAAAAATAGAGCTCTTATAAAACATCGGCCAACAAAGAGAGAAGATACAAATAGGTGTTTCAGCATGGTAAACAGTCAA
This sequence comes from Megaustenia siamemsis, assembly GCA_032433765.1. NCBI lineage: Eukaryota > Metazoa > Mollusca > Gastropoda > Stylommatophora > Ariophantidae > Megaustenia > Megaustenia siamemsis. Next base: position 20,528,834 of record JAVIAB010000102.1, read on the forward strand.
CAACAGAACTGATACAATGCACTGTGGACAGATAATTGTGGAATAATAGGATCGCCTACACTAACCGGTACGGCATATGGTGATGGTGACAGTGCGTATATCAGTAAAAGCCTCTGCCAGGCAACAGCTCTCATTGGTTGTTAAAATTCCTACAGTCCAGGAGAGTAATTTTACTTTGCATAATTTTAGTAATAACAATTTATATCACTCAGATTTATATACACGCATATTCACGCGCATAATCTTCAACACAGCATACGCACATAATGATTCATCTATATAAGCACTACACGCTTGTCCATCTTTAAAAGCATACACTCATGCAAACACCACGCAATCATCTAACTATATACGTACCACACTCTCATCCATCTATACAAATACCACACACATATGAATCTATAAAAATAATACACACATCCTTCTATATAAGTACTACACACTCATCCTTCTATACAGGTACTATATAAGTACTGTACACATATACTACTGCACACACTCATCGTTAGAAGTGAGTGCTATAAAGTACTACACACTAATCCTTCTATATAAGTGCTAGACAATCATCCTTCTATATAAGTACTAGACAATCATTCTTCTATATAAGTGCTAGACAATCATCCTTCTATATAAGTGCTAGACAATCATTCTTCTATATAAGTGCTAGACAATCATCCTTCTATATAAGTGCTAGACAATCATCCTTCTACATAAGTGCTAGACAATCATCCTTCTATATAAGTGCTAGACAATCATCCTTCTACATAAGTGCTAGACAATCATCCTTCTATATAATACTATACACTCATACCACCACACACTCATCCTTCTAAACAAACCCAACCAGCTAATACAAATATACATATCATATATAACTACACAACATATTCATCTATCTATACAAGCAGAAAAACACGTATTCATATATACAAGTAGGGCAACCTTCACTCATCTATACAAGTAGGGCAACCCTAATTCATCAATACAAGTAGAACAATCCTTATCAATCTATATTAGTAGGGCAACTCTCATCCATCTATTGAAAAGGCAATCCTCATCCATATTTACAAGTAGGGCAACACTCATACATCTATATAAACATGACACACGTTCCCTCAATACAAATATGGTATGTTCAACCACACATCCATCTATTGAAGCATAACACATCATACATCTGTACCAACATAACACACCATACATCTATATCAGCACAACACATCATACATCTGTACCAACATAACACACCACACATCTATACAAACACAACATACCATACATCTATATCAGCACAACACATCATACATCTGTAAAAACACAACACACATACATCTATACCAGCACAACACATCATATATCTATACCAGCACAACACATCTTGCATTTATACCAACACAACACACCATACATCTATACCAACACAACACACCATACATCTATACCAGCACAACACATCATATATCTATACCAGCACAACACATCTTGCATTTATACCAACACAACACACCATACATCTATACCAACACAACACACCATACATCAATACCAACACACCACACCATACATCTATACCAAACCACCACATCATACATCTATACCAACACACCACATCATACATCTTTACAAGCACACCACATCATACATCTATACCAACACAACACACCATACACCTATACCAGCACAACAACCATACATTTATACCAACACAACATACCATACATCTATACCAACACAACACACCATACATCTAAACCAACGCTACACACCATACACCTATACCAGCACAACACACCATACATCTATATCAGCACAACACACCATACATCTATACCAACACACCACACCATACATCTATACCAACACAACACACCATACATCTATACCAAAACAACACACCATACATCTATACCAACACACCACATCATACATCTATACCAACACAACACACCATATATCTATACCAACACACCACATCATACATCTATACCAACACAACACACCATACATCTATACCAACACACCACATCATACATCTATACCAACACAACACACCATACATCTATACCAACACACCACATCATACATCTATACCAACACAACACACCATACATCTATACCAACACAACACACCATACATCTATACCAACACAACACATCATACATCTATACCAACACAGTACATCCTGCATCTATACCAACACAACACACCATATATCTATACCAACACAGCACATCCTACATCTATACCAACACAACACACCATGTATCTATACCAGTACAACACATCCTACATCTGTACCAACACAGCACATCCTACATCTATACCAACAAATCACATCCTACATCTATACCAACAAAACACACCATTCATCTATACCAACACAACACACCATATATCTATACCAGCACAGCACATCATACATCTATACCAACACATCATATCCTACATCTGTACCAACACAGCGCATCCTACATCTATACCAACAAAACACATCATACATCTATACCAACACAACACACCATTCATCTATACCAACACAACACACCATATATCTATACCAGCACAACACATCCTACATCTGTACCAACACAGCACATCCTATATCTGTACCAACAAAAAACATCCTACATCTATACCAACAAAACACATCATACATCTATACCAACACAACACATCATATATCTATACCAGCACAGCACATCATACATCTATACCAACACATCACATCATACATCTATACCAACACAACACATCCTACATCTATACCAGCACAGCACATCCTACATCTATACCAGCACAGCACATCATACATCTATACCAACACAACGCACCATATATCTTTACCAATACAACACATCATGCATCTATACCAGCACAGCACATCATACATCTATACCAGCACAGCACACCATACATCTATACCAACACAACACATCCTACATCTATAGTAACACAACACATCATACATCCATACCAACACAACACACCATACATCTATAGTAACACAACGCATCGTACATCTATAAAGTAATTCAGAAGAATAGGTATGCTTATAGCACTCGGAAAAAAAGACAAATGATCAACAACAGAAAAAAACAACAAAGTACAATGTATGGTCCGAAGCAGGATTGAATCCGTACTCCTTGGCACAGCGCCTTGTCATGAAAAGCCAAACGCTAGGGAACAATGCCAACTCGGCTAACTATAAAAATAAGCTATTATTGACAATGTCTTTCACGCAGGTGTAGTCATGACTTTAGTTAGCATAGGGCCGCGATCACAACTTGCGAATAAATTGTGTACCTGTATTTTTGCTATGAAGACAAGTATCTCCCGTATAGTGTAGGGCTGAATACTTGCGTTGCAGACAAACATTTTGAACGAAGCAGCACGAATAGTACATACAGTTTCCAGTGGTTTAGACTGAAGACAAATAATAATAAATGAATATTATTATAGAGGGAAACTTCCGAGGAGATAATTAGTTCTATTGTTGACCTTCTGCCAAGCCATTCTCTTAAGCTACCTGGTATCTTTTCTCTTTGCTTCCCTCTATCTCTTCGATCCTCAATTTTCCGAGTTGTTACAATATATTCCAGCTGTTTCCTACTCATAACATGGTCAGAAAAATGACAATTGTTTCTTCCTACTATTGGAAATTAGTTCTCTTTTTGTTTTGGCCTCTTTCAGAACGTTTTCATCATTACTCTTCTTAGCTGTCCTTGGTATTCTCAACATTCCTATGTAAAACCACATTTCTACAACATCCAGTAATTTTCTTGTATGTTGTCCTTTTGTTCATGATTCACATTCATATGTCAAGACTAGATCTATATATCATTTAAGAACTTTTTCTTGTTTCTATTGTCAAAAATGGACTGCACAGTATCTTCCCACTTTCTTGTGGGTGAGATTTTAAGTTAAAGGCTAGAGGATTGTACCGTAAACAAACCGACGGAAGGCAACAGAAAACTACCATAGTTCTTTGTATAATCATGGGAGTTATTGAGTTATCTGCGGGTCATCATCACAGCACTCTGAACATCTCCAAAGGTGCTCAGATTCCCTCCTCAGCAAGTCCTGCAGTGTCCAGCGACTGACGACTCCAGTTCTGTGTTGGTTGATTAGTCTTCTTATACGCCCACTAAGCTTCTCTTTTCTGGCTGTGCCCATCTTAACTCCAATCTCTCTCATCCGAAGGAGTGACGTGGACTCCAAGTTAGGATGATTGTCGAAGTCCTGTGCCCTTCCCAGATCTCGGAGGGTATTGATGATGTCAGCTCTATCCATTGGTTGACTGTCTTCAACGGCTGCGCAGCTAGTCAACCTGTCCGCTCGTTCGTTTCTCCGTACTTCCGCATGTCCAGGGCCGTAGACAAAGATGACCCTATGATTTTTGACTTCTGCAATGACTCTACCTATTGCTTGCATGTGAGCATATACAGAATACTCAAATAACACTAGGGAGATGAATAGAATAGTTAAGCCCAGGGAAATACTATTAAAATTGCGATGCAGAAATCCAAGCAATAAATTTAGCATTAGAAAAAAAAATGGCTAAATTGTAATGTTGGCCCACAGTATGTAGTGCTTCTGGAAGATGCAAGATCAACGCTCCATGCACTACAATCCAGAAAATTACGACATCTGCAGACCTTATTAACTGATCTCTGCAAGCACCGCAAGGTCACCATGCCGTGGATTCCATCTCACTGTCACTGCGGAATACGAGAAAGCAGATCGGTTGACGAAGGACTATGCAGCAGGCAAACAACCAGATGCAGCAGTTAAATACCATAAGAAAAAAAAAACAGATAATTAAATTAATCAGAAGACCACAGACTCCAAATTAAGATGCCTACCATATTATAAATAAATGGGAACAAATTATCATTATACGCCTAAGAACAGGACATAATCTACTGCATAGTCATATGTATACAATATTCAAGATTGATACCTCAGCTACATGTATATGTGGACAGGCGCCCAGGCTACTGAACACATACTTCACAACTGTTTAGATTGAGGGAAACCCATTGGCTCATAGATACAACACTGGAAGCCAAACTATATGGGTTTCTACAAGAACTACAAAACAGTTACATTTATACAACAAATGACATTGCGTATATAGACAATACTTCAAGCGATAGCTAGATAGATAGATAGACAGAGATAGATAGATAGATAGATAGATAGATAGATAGATAGATAGATAGACAGACAGACAGACAGACAGACAGACAGACAGACAGACAGACAGACAGACAGACAGACAGACAGACAGACAGACAGACAGACAGACAGACAGACAGACAGACAGACAGACAGACAGACAGACAGACAGATAGACAGATAGATAGATAGATAGATAGATAGATAGATAGATAGATAGATAGATAGATAGATAGATAGATAGATAGATAGATAGATAGATAGATAGATAGATAGATAGATAGATAGATAGATAGATAGATAGATAGATAGATAGATAGATAGATAGATAGATAGGATGGATTGATGGACGAACGGACGGATGGTGGATGGTTGGTTGGATGGATGGATGGATGGATGGATGGATGGATGGATGGATGGATGGATGGATGGATGGATGGATGGATGGATGGATAGGATAGGATAGGATCAGATCACTTTAGAATAAATGATTGTATGAAAGGTTATGTTATGTTCGATAAAGAAGGATTAGGTTGTGTTAAATTTGTTTAGATTAGAGATTATTTTAGGCAAAGTTAGAATAAGGTATGTTACATTTGGTTAAGGTTGGTTTGATTAGAATGAGTTAGATTAGATAAGTTTAGATAGCATTATGTTGGATTTGGCTTCCAGTGTTGTATCTATGACGCATAGTCGCGTAAGGTTTGGCACAGCTAAGAGCGAACATTTTTCAGGACGCCAGAGGTGTATGGTTAACCAACTGCGAACCGGCACGATCAGCCGTCACACACTTGTGAATTTACTCGAAAGGAAATCGGAGCACTTATGGGTATGCCCCTTGTGCAAGGAGGATGATCTTTCGACTAATGACTAATGACTAATGTTGGATTAGTTTAGATTACATTTAAATACGGTTAAAATAAGTTAAGGTAGTTTAGATTAGATTTGATTGTTAGGTAACATTAATCTAGTTAGTCTAGATTAAATTAAGTTAGGCTATATTAGACTGTAGAAATGTGGTTTTTCAGAAGAATGTTGAGAATACCATGGACAGCTAAGAAGAGTAATGAAAACGTTCTGAAAGAGGCCAACGCAAAAATAGAGCTAATTTCCAACATTAGGAAGAAACAATCATTATTTTTTGGCCATGTAATGAGAAAAGAACAACTGGAATATATTGTAACAACTGGGAAATTTGAGGGTTGAAGAGATAGAGGGAAACAAAGAGAAAACATACCAGACAGTTTAAGAGAATGGTTTGGCTGAAGGTCAACAACAGAATGATAAATAACTGTCAAGATCGAAAGTTGTGGAGAGACATGATCACCTATGACAGCAGGCATGGTACTTGATGATGATGATGATGATGACGATATTAGACTGTATTAAAAGCTACTTTATGTTAGTTAGAATATGTTATGTTACATTGGTTTATATTAGTTTAATTCACGTTGGGTTACATTAGTTTACATTAGGTTAGGTTAAATTAGTTTACATTGGGTTAGATTATGTTAGATTATATTCAGTTATGTTTTTATATTATATAGACATAAACTATATAGATAGAAACAAATACTGACAGAAGTACTGACAACTAGACGCTTACTAACAGACAGACACGCACTCAGAAAAATAGAAAGATTAAAGTTAATATGAAGGTTTGAATGTTTAATGTATGTTAACAATATGTACATATAGGAGAGTACCACCAGAATTATACGAGTAGAATGCGGGCTTGAACAACTTCTATAAAAATTAAAATTAAAAACTGTTGTCTCTATTTTTTTTCAGACTCAGATACTGAAGATGAAGAAGACAAGGTATGCTGTACAGTTGAGTGTAAATAATGATGTAAACATTATGTGATGTCAAATAACAATTGTAGCAATAAGATTTGCAACCTGTTTGTTGTACCCGACTTCTATAGGGATAACACTTGATCTGACGCTTGCTATCTTCAATATGTAAACACAAAACATATTGTTCTTACAGCCAAATCTGACTGGGATGTTGTATTAGATATATTACTTATTTCGTATCTGCCTTTTAATTTCCTTCATTAATGTAGTAAATTTGGTATTTTCATGTATGACTTGACAGTCTTGACAGTGAACAATATATTTCTGACTCGTAATTGAAGCTGACTTCTCTTCTATTTAACCAACAGCAGGATGGTCAATCAACAGTAGCAGCTAGTCACAGTCAAGCTGCAATCACAACTAATGAGTACGACGACAACTGCGAGATAACAGGGAACACAGAAGATGAGCGGATTGAAGCTGATCAGTTGTGTTGTGAAGAGTCCAAGATTCCTTTTGGTGCTATCGAAGCCTTGGAAGTTCAAGTTTCAATTAAATCAAGTGACGATAGTGAAAGTCACAGCAGTCAAATTGATCAGGTTGGAGATAAAGACACGTGTCTCGACTCAAATGGGTCTGTAGTTAAAGAGGGTGATCGACAAGAAGGAAATAGTCCAAATAAAGATGTGACCCAGAATAAGGAAAAGACAAAGAAATCCATCACTATTACACGAAAGAGGTCAGAGAACGTCGATCACAAAATGCCGAACACGAATGTCACTTCAAGACTTGCCGACTACATCAAAGCTCCGGTGCCCGTGAAGACCAAAGAAGAAAAAGAAAATGATTCCAAGAGAAAACAAAATAAAAATATGAAAAATGGAGGTCATAATCGTGAGAGTATAACGGACGTGAGCCACTCCATGTTGAATCTTGCCATCAGCCGGGCTTTTCTTATGGACGCAGGTGATTGCAGTCAAAGAAATCAAGTGGAGAGACCTGAGACACTAAAACCCGTTATTAAGAGAACACCAAGGAAGTCTAAATGGGATAACATCATGTCCCAGATTGAAGCAAATAAGGACACGAATAAACCCAAACCGGTAACAGAGATCAAAAGCTCGCTTGCCGCCTATCTTCACGCGCCTCCTCTACAAGATGCCGATAACAGTGCAGACCAACCTCCAAAACAGCAAAGAAAAGAAACCAAATCAAAAATAAAGGAACTTCCACCCCCTCCTCCGAAGATTGACTACAGCAAAATCAAGAGCAAACTGAACGTCCCAACAGCAGCCTCAGCCATCAAGGCGATGCCAAAGAGAGAACACACAAATAAAGTTGGTAAAGGAAAAAATGAAAACAGAGCATCCAAGGAAACATCCTCTGTGGCGTCCTCCAAATGTGTAGCTCGCGGAGCAACGGATCATGCTGATAGTGTAGCAGAAGGAAACATCGTGGGTCAAACAATAGGGGAAGAAACCAACAACAGCCACGTTGACCTCTTCGTGGCCGAAGACTCTGGACAATCACATTTTGCAGATGAAGGTAAGTTTAAAAATGTTTCTGTTTATTCTGACTTGTTGAATCATATGTTGTTGTTATGGGCCCAGAAGTCTGTGAGTTGACGCCCTTTGGTGGAATCATATACTTGTGCGTAAGATGATGACGTTTTGACATTGTAGTCGTGATAGTGATGACGCTTTGATAATGCAGTCTTGGTAATAATTGTGTTGTCTTTTGCTGCTTAATTGGTCTCAGATGGGAGTTGTTCTCGTTATGCCAACTTACTGCACAGCTGGTTATTAACCGATTTTTGTCGGGAGTTTCCGATTTAGTCAGGTTTTTTTGGGCGGGCGGCATTCTCATCAGAACCCAGTTTAGTTGTTCTTTAAATGCTTCAATAACACGGGTTCAATATGTCATTTCTAAGACCGAAAAACATGGATAAACAAAAGGCCGAGGTTGCTTTTCCTTATGATTCTGATGATATTCCTGGTTTCTCCAACTGGTATTAAACATTCTTCATTTGTAATTTTTGCTATCCATGCAATTCGTATCATTCTTCTGATAAACCAAATCTCAGCTGCCTCTAATGTTGTTTGTGTTGTCTTACTTTTCGTTCACGACTCACTTCCAGTTAGTAGAATAGGTTCTAAGTAGCACTTTATGACACGTTTTGTAACATTACTTGGCAATGATTTGTTACATTGGATGTTTTTCATTTCATGGAATTCTGTCTTTGCTCGTCCTATTCTCCTTATAATTTCTGCAGCGCATCTGCCATCTGATATTATTATTAATCCCAGGTATTTGAATCTAAGTCTTTGTTTCAGGACTGTTCCATTAATTTTACTCTACATTCTTGTGTGTTCCTTTTTAAAAAATATTATCAAAGTCTTCGCCTTTGTTATGTTGAAGGTAAAGATTTTTTGTTAACTTTCTACCACAAGTTAGTAGATCATTTTCACAAGAGTTGACAGGACACGATAATTTTATTAGTTTCCAGTTCCATTCAAATCTATCTCATCGTAGAGGTAGTACAGTAGGATAGATAACAAATATTATACCAAATTTGGTATTAACAGTTTCTTTACTGATAACTTGAGATCAAAACAGACTTTTGTCACACCTCGCTAGCGCTGTACTTATCAAAATTGAAAAAAAAACATGACTTTCCCCTAACATACCTTGCTCCTTCTGATCGCCTTACATTCAGTGTGCTTCTCACATAAATTCTTGATTATTCATCATCAGGTCTTTGCAAAACATTGCATTCACCACAACCCATCTGAAAGAATCTTTATCTCTAGCCAGATCTCCCACAGAACGTTGCATTCACCACAACCCAACTGAAAGAATCTTTATTTCTAGCCAGATCTCCCACAGAACGTTGCATGCACCACAAACCATCTGAAAGAATCTCCGTCTCTAGCCAGATCTCACACTTCTTTGTTGTCATCTTCAAGGTCTCCTTGGTGTCTTGAAACCACTTTTTTTTGGGTCTGCCCCTGATGCATCGCACAGGAACCATGCCTTCCATTATAGTTCTTTCCAGTCCGCTGTTTCTTTTGAAGCGGCCAAAGTAATTTAATTTCCTCCGTAGAATGGTGCTTATAAGCCAGTTCTTATTAATGCTTAAATCTTTTAGTATGTTTTCGTTGCTCTTTTTTCATTATCCCCAGTATCCCGGAATTTTGTCTGTTGTATTTTGTTTCGAATTAACTGATTTTCTTCTTTGCTGTTTGTGAGATTGTCCATGATTCACAACCGTACGTTGCTATCGGGAAGATACATGTCCTCAGTAATTTTAATTTTACTGCCTTGCTGATATTGTGCCACATGTTCATCATGGCTTTTAATTTTTGTGTTGCTACTGCTAATATTCTTTTGATCTATTTCTGGCAGTCTCCATTGTTAGTTACCACAAATTCCATATTTTCATAGTTTGTTACAATTTCAAGTTCTTCATTGTTGATGATGATTTTTAGTTGGCTTTTGGTTTTGTCAAAGGACATATTATCTTAGTTTTATGTATGTTTTGATATTCACTTTGCTTGTTAACACATTCAATTGTATATTTTAATCCTTCTGCACTGTTTGAGAGGTGGACTGTGTCACCAGCGTACTTGAGCTCTGGAATTAAGTTGCCATTTATTGTGAAAGGTTCGAACTTCACAAATTTGTCATCGTTTCTGACATTTCTCATGATGTTCTCTGCACAGATGTTGAACAGGTATGGAGAGAGGATGCATCTCTGCCTTCCCCCTTTTTGCACTTCAAACCAGTTTGATGTTTCGCTCACTATTCTGATAGCTGCTTTCTGTTCGTGATATAGTGATTCGATAAGTTTTATTAAGTGTGTTGGAAAGCCCATTTTTTTCATGATGTTCCACAGTTTCTGATGTACGCAGTCAAATGAAGTATGTATGTATGCAGCTCTATGTTGTATTCCCTAGACTTTTCAAGGATGTTTCTCGTGTTAAAGACGTGGTCCTAGGTACCTCTACTTTGTTAGAAGCCTGTGTGAACTATATGAAGTTCTTGTGATGATCAACATGAGTATTTTGCCCTGCACTATCAAGGCAATAGTTCTGTAGTCGGAACACAGCTTCAGATTTCCTTTCTTTAGAATGGGGATGTACACTGATGTTATCCAGGTTTTTAGCCAGTCCGAATTTTCCAGATCTTTACGCACAGTGCATGCCTGGTAAATACAAACGCTGGCCTCCCCTCCAGCCTGGATGAATTCAGCCGGAATATCATCACTTCCTGGTGACTTCCCTCCCCTCCAGCCTGGATGAATTCAGCCGGAATATCATCACTTCCTGGTGACTTCCCTCCCCTCCAGCCTGGATGAATTCAGCCGGAATATCATCACTTCCTGGTGACTTCCCTCCCCTCCAGCCTGGATGAATTCAGCCGGAATATCATCACTTCCTGGTGACTTCCCTCCCCTCCAGCCTGGATGAATTCAGCCGGAATATCATCACTTCCTGGTGACTTCCCTCCCCTCCAGCCTGGATGAATTCAGCCGGAATATCATCACTTCCTGGTGACTTCCCTCCCCTCCAGCCTGGATGAATTCAGCCGGAATATCATCACTTCCTGGTGACTTCCCTCCCCTCCAGCCTGGATGAATTCAGCCGGAATATCATCACTTCCTGGTGACTTCCCTCCCCTCCAGCCTGGATGAATTCAGCCGGAATATCATCACTTCCTGGTGACTTCCCTCCCCTCCAGCCTGGATGAATTCAGCCGGAATATCATCACTTCCTGGTGACTTCCCTCCCCTCCAGCCTGGATGAATTCAGCCGGAATATCATCACTTCCTGGTGACTTCCCTCCCCTCCAGCCTGGATGAATTCAGCCGGAATATCATCACTTCCTGGTGACTTCCCTCCCCTCCAGCCTGGATGAATTCAGCCGGAATATCATCACTTCCTGGTGACTTCCCTCCCCTCCAGCCTGGATGAATTCAGCCGGAATATCATCACTTCCTGGTGACTTCCCTCCCCTCCAGCCTGGATGAATTCAGCCGGAATATCATCACTTCCTGGTGACTTCCCTCCCCTCCAGCCTGGATGAATTCAGCCGGAATATCATCACTTCCTGGTGACTTCCCTCCCCTCCAGCCTGGATGAATTCAGCCGGAATATCATCACTTCCTGGTGACTTCCCTCCCCTCCAGCCTGGATGAATTCAGCCGGAATATCATCACTTCCTGGTGACTTCCCTCCCCTCCAGCCTGGATGAATTCAGCCGGAATATCATCACTTCCTGGTGACTTCCCTCCCCTCCAGCCTGGATGAATTCAGCCGGAATATCATCACTTCCTGGTGACTTCCCACTATTCCAGATTTTTTACCGCGAAACGAACTCCATCTAGGAAGCGCTCAGGTTCTTTTTCTTCACTTTCTATTATTAGACTAGATCTGCGCTTTACGTCACATTGGTGCTGAAAATGACCGATGTTGAAATTGCTTGACGCAATTATGTTACTCATTAATGTGAAATTGAAACAAAAGTTTAACCATGAGACCAGCCAGCTCACTGAGAGAGTCACACTAACAATAATACTCTTTACCTGCGAGAGTTAGGGAATTTGCACCGTGTTTTGTTCGTCATAGGCTGCATTCACTAGAGTAATCAGGATTCTAAAGGGCGCGTCATTGCTGTGCGTGCGACATTGTTGTGTGTGCTACGTCATCGTAATGGCTCATCGTAAATCCCTAGACCGGCCGTACACTAATCTGACGGTCTGTTGTTTGATGTGCGACGGGGATAATCTGACGACTAACTGTGTGTTTATATGTTCGGAATTGGAGTCAACAACGATGGCCTAACATCATCAACCGCTATACATAAAAAAAAAAAAAAATATGACGATCATCATTTTCAGGAAAACGTGAACTTACGGTATATGGTGGATAGGCGGCAGGAACCACTGAAGGCCCTGCATGAAAAGTGTTCCTTGTTGCAGTGTCCTCATATTCCAAGTCCATGGGGGACTGGTTGGTCTCGAGGCAAGACGCCGGCCTCGAGACAGAAATGTTGTGGGTTCAAATCTCGGCTACACCGGTTGGGATTTTTATTTATGATTTCTCTCTGCGGCAACCACCCCTGGTCTCAGCAGCGAGGCTCGGCTTGAAACGTCAGTTACTCAACGACGGAAAAAAACATGAGTATCGCCGAAGTCGGAGTTATCTGCCTGTGCGGCGAGGGACCCCTGTGCACACGGCTGCCAGGGAAAAATGGATTAAAACGCAAAATTTAGTTCCTAGTCTCTATGGACTTCGTCCGAGTTGAAAGCTGGCGAACGCAACAACAACAACAACAACAACAACAACAACAACAACTTTCTATTACTATATTATAGTTTTGAAAAACAATATATTTCTAGATCATTAGGCGTCCATTAATTTGGTAAGGTTTTATTGTCGTGTCCCTCGCCCTCTTTTCTAGTTAGCGTCTTACCGCCCTAACTGTCGCAGGTAAAGAGCATTATTGTTAGTGTGACTCTCTCAGTGAGCTGGCTGGTCTCATGGTTAAACTTTTGTTTTAATCAGTCTGTGCGTTCACGGTTGCTCATAGCGTGCAAGGGAATATAGTTGATCATTAATTCTTACCCAGAATACTAAGCCTGCATAATAAGTGATATTCGATGAACATTATAACAAAGTGGAGGTGGGCTCTGTACACATTGCAATGGGTAGAGTCATTGTAGAAGTCAAAAATACATAAGGTCACCTTTGTCTGCGTCCCATAACATGGGTGAGTACAGGGAAATGAAAGAGCAGACAGGTTGTCTAACTGCGCTAGTGTTGATGACGGTCAACCAATGGATCGGGCGGACATCATCAATGCCCTCCGAGATGTGGGAATGGCACAGGACTTCGACAACTATGAGTCCTCGTCACTTCTTCCGGTGATAGAGATGGGAGTTAAGATAGGCACAGCCAGAAACCAACACAGAACTGGAGTCGTCAGTCGCTGGACACTGCGAGACTTCCTGCGGAGGTAATCTGAGACCCTATGAACATGTTCGGAGTGCAATGATGATGACCCGTAAACAACTCAATAACTCTTACCCAGAACCACAAACACATATGCGGATGACTGAAAAATCAGATTTTATAATTTGACATCACTCCTGTATATCATGTCAGTCAGAAATCACGACACACATGTACACAATAATAGATTAAGATAGAGTACTAAAATCATACCCTGAAGTAAAAGAACTCCACTGCCTTGTCTTCTTCTTCTTCTACCTTTCAGCTCCCTGTGGAGCATAGGTCTTCAACAAACACCTTCCAAGCCGTTCTGTTTCTTGCCATTCATTTAATATCATTCCATGTCTTCCCCATCATCTTCATCTCTGCTTCTATCTGTCTTCTCTAAGAATTCCTTGGCCTTCCTCTTTGTCTTTTCCCCTGGGGATTCCAAAAAATGGCCTGTTGTGTAATACTCTCAATTGGCTTCTGCAGTGTGTGTCCTATCCAGGATTTTGTCCTGCCATTTCCATCCTTTTATTCTGCGTAGGGGAGCCGCGATAGTTTAGTGGTTAGTGAACTGGACTACAAAGGACAAGAGGTAAGGATCGATCCCAATCGACGGCTTCCGGGTTCACCCAGCCTTAAATGGGTACCGGATTTTTTCTGGGAAAGTAAAGCGGCACGGGCGTAATACCGACCACATTACCCCAAAAATCATATGCTGAAAGTCTGTAAAATTTATGATCACTAACACCATATTCCCTATACGTCACTTGGCGTGACGGGGCTATTTACTTTTTTTTCTTACTATTCTGCGTAAGCATCCATTAGTGAAGGTCTGTATCTTCATGATTGTCATTTTAGTTGTTCTCCATGTTTACAGCCATATAATAACACTGACTTAACATTGGAGTTGAAAATTTTTAGTTTTGTTTTTAACCTAGTTTCTTTGGACTTCCATATGTTTCTCAGTGCAACAAATGCTCCTTTTGCTTTTGATATCCTGATTTTGGTAACATTTTCTGTTTCTCCCTCTTTATCTATATTGTGCCACTGCCTTGTGGGTGGAACTTTTTAGTCATAGGCTAGCGGAGCCAACCGTAAACAAACTGACGGAAGGCAACAGAAAACCAGTCGTAATTTCTTTGTACAATCATGAATCGTCACAATAATAGAAGTCACGACAACGTTAAGGATTAATCCAATGGAAAACCCTCGTTCGGTAGGGGACATCATGTGCTACAGGTGATACCCGATCGTCATCAAGCTACTGTAAGCAAAATAAAGATAAAACAAATTCTAAAGATAGGTACTTGGAAAGTGAGAACTCTCAGGCAGAAGAGTAAACTGAAAACATCAAACAGGAAATGAAAAAGTTTACATTTATTGGAACTTTGCGAAATGAGATACACTGGATCAGGGGAGATATATTCTGATAAACATTAAATAATCTATTCTGGAGGTACTGAACACCAAAGAGGAGTAGGTATCTTGGATGCAGGAAGAGCAAGAAAAGTGAAAGCCTTTTGGGCAATATCTGACAGACTCTTTTTAGTGAAATTGAATGGAAGCCAATAGATATTAATCTCATACAAGTTTATGCACCAACAGCAGACAGTCTAGAGGAAACAATTGATACATTTTATGATGAACACGAACATAACTAAAATGCCAATTGAGATCAATCAAATAGCTTTGTTCAGAATACTCCGATGCCAACGCACACCAACATAATTCAACAAACAATAATAGACAAGCTGCGGCTGGGTGGTATACGACGTCGGTTTCTGGACAATAAGGTCCCGGCTGTGATATCCACCACCGACGATGGGGATTTTTCATTTCCAATCCGCAGATTCTTCGTGACTTTCCCCTCCTCTGATCTCTGGGTAGCGAGATTCGATGCCCAGATAATGGCTAATATTCTCCATAAAACAGGAGGTCATGTGTGCATTCTGCTCACATTGAAGAACCCTTCTTCTTCTTCTTCCCTTCCTCATTTGCCTTTCAGCGTCGAGGGGAGATATAATTTGCAGATTTTGCTCTTCTGTTCGCCTCTGATGTTGTTATGTGTCCAAGTGTTTCTAATATTCCGTGAATCCATCTTTTTCGTTGTCGACCCTTGGGTCTGGTGTTCTCGCGACGTTTATTGAAGGCTCGTTGTGTTGTGTTTTGATCTTTCTACCTTGTCACGTGGCCAAACCATTTAAATGTTGTTTCTTTATATATCATATATCGGGGTGGGGTGTTATTCCTAACTTTTTTCTCAGTTCTTCATTTCTGATCTTATCTCTCATACTGTTTCCTGTCATTCGTCTAACACATTTCATCACAGTAGAGGTTATTTTTCTTATTGATCTTACATCTAGGTTCCAGAACTGGCATTGGTAGCACAACGTTGGTAGTGCCCGTTTTTATTCTAGAGTTATTTCCTTGTTGAACAATAGTTGTGATAGCTGTCCAAATAAGAACCCTTGGCAGTTGCAAATCGAAAAGGGTAGGTCAAAAGTGTCCGCTGCCCGGCTTGATAGGAAGAAATCTAAATAAAAATATCAAAACTATCAACGATAAAACATGAAAACTCTCAACGATAAAACATGAAAACTCTCAACGATAAAACATGAAAATTCTCAACGATAAAACATCAAAACTCTCAACGATAAAATATGAAAACTCTCAACGATAAAACATCAAAACTCTCAACGATAAAACATGAAAACTCTCAACGATAAAACATGAAAACTCTCAACAATAAAACATCAAAACTCTCAACGATAAAACATCAAAACTCTCAACGATAGAACATCAAAACTCTCAACGATAAAACAAGAGTACTGAAGTCGGAGAGTATGCCTGTATGGCGAGGGACACCTGAGCATATGGCTGCCGACGTGAAAAATAGGAAAAAAGTGATAGTTACAAAACACTCAGCCGTTGAGAACTTTGTTAGAGATGTATCCACCAATACAAACAAACAAACAAGATAGACATAAGCTTGATTAAATTGAACATGACAAAAAGCCACTACTACAATTAATAAATCCCAAAACGATCATGTTTATAACCATACATTTGTAGCAGCGAGCACCGTTGAGCCAGACTGTTGAGTAGGAAACGAAAAAATCAACAACAGAAAAACAACAGTTTCAAATCTAGACAATCTTAGAATACTGCCCGTAGCGACAGAAAAACAACAGTTTCAAATCTAGACAATCTTAGAATACTGCCCGTAGCGACAGAAAAACAACAGTTTCAAATCTAGACAATCTTAGAATACTGCCCGTAGCGACAGAAAAACAACAGTTTCAAATCTAGACAATCTTAGAATACTGCCCGTAGCGACAGAAAAACCTAGCTAACCAAATATTGTCAAATACTTTTTTTTAAAAAGGTAAATAAATGCGTGCTATGAATCTTGATATAAGAGTGCTTCATCTGTCGTAGATGAACAGCAGAGGTAAAGTGCAGGACAGCTCATGCAAAGGAAACATTATAAAGAGTGGCCATGATAATATGCAACCCACTGTTGATAGATCGAAGATTTAAAAAAAAAAAGAGGTTCTCCGGTATTTTATGTGGAGTCAGTGTTGGAATATGTAAGTCCTGGACAGTCGAGCTTAAGAAAATTAATCTTCGGAGACCACATCGATGAGTTTTACAGAAGAATGTTGAGAGTTCCAGGGACAGCCAAAATGATAAAGATTATAAATGATAGAGAATATCTGTCTGTCTGTCTGTCTATTGTCCTTTGAAACCGACGACTGTACATAGGGCGGACTACACTCTTTGCCCAACGACTTTTGCTATCAGCGTCAAACCTTACTGACGCGGCTCTCTTCTGGACGAGTTGCTCAATCTCCACGAGGGATCTGGTGCCTGCTGTTTTTGCCTTTCGTCTCACTGTTTATTTGAGTATCTGTCTACTTTTGTCTCATTTATATTACCCTCTGAGTCCCATTTGAGGGCCTGCTTTGAGATTCTCTTGTTGTCTCCTCTCATCACATGGCCAATATATGACCACCTTCTTCTCTTGATGTAGATATATTTTTGGATTCTTAGCCATTTCTCTTATTACTACACTAGTCTTGAATTCATTCCAAGGTGTGCGAAGTGTTTTCCTGAGGCATTTGTTTCAAATGTATCCAGTTTATTTTCTTTAGTTGTTTTCCAGCTCTCGCATGCATAAGTAAGGGTGCATAATACATTTGATTTGAAAATCCTGAGCTTCTTTTTTGTGCTTAGTGTTTTGACTTCTATATTTTATCAAGGTTTCTGAAAGTCATTGATGCCATTGCTATTCTTGTTTTAATTTTGTTTCTTTGTCTCTCCTTCTTGATCTATGCACATCACAGGTATGATTTGTACCTGCATAGCACCTCCCTGATATCCAGAGGTTGTTTTAGTGGAGAGGGAGTTCAGACGTGCACTTCAGTTGCCTATTTGCATGTCTGTCGGTATGTCCGTTGGGTTCAAAGAATATGTAGCGATTTAAATATTGGGAAGAGTATCAATTTATGACTTAATGAGGGATAAGTTATTGTTTTGGGCGCACTTTGCCCATCTTTCTAGTGTCAACAGCTAATCAGATGCTTCCCTATCTCTGGGAGTAAAATGTTATTTCAACAAAAACAGCTCTATTTTAAATGTAAGCTTTTGAGTTGAGCTAACTTGGTGTCAAACAGTTTCGCGTGCTGTCACCTGTCGCGTGTTGTTCCCAGTCACTTGGCTCGTGAGAGTTCGTGCACAGAGCCTGCCGGAGTGGAAAGAACGAAAGGACGGATATCGGAAAGAGTGAATTTAAAGCCCTAATCATTTTTGGAATAATGGATCATTCACATCTCTGTCAGTAACTGGGATAAGACCAAGCAATATCGTCACGGGCATCAATCACTAGTTGTGTCTGTGTATGTTCTAGCGGAGACCATGGGAGGTAAGGCAACTATATTTAGATTTGTACATAGTTGCACATGGGACAAATGGAAACACTTGTTTGCTGCTTGATTTCTCGTTGTTTAATATACACACAATAATATATTCACATAAAAAAGGCTGAGTCAGCTTGGATGTTGTGAGGTTAAAGTATGTCATGGTTTACTCATTTTTGTGGAATACAAATCTAAGGCTTTGTTGTATCGGGTGGAAGTTTCATCTGCTAAAAAAAACCGCCTCCATTTATGGCTTTATGTCAATAATCTTGTATTCACTTCTCTTCTTTATGTTCTTTTCCATGCCACAATGTCCTGTATTTTTCTTCCTTGTGAACTGCCTCTCTTCATAAGAATTGTAACAACAGTCATAATAAATCATGTGTTTTAATCTTGCTTGACACATGTAAAAAGCATGATGCGTTTATTTATTTCAAATGTTAATTAGAAGTTCTCAGTGTGCACTGATTCATTTTTTTCGGGCACATCTAGAGAAGAGAAAAGTTGGAATACTTGGTTATAGCTGGAAAAAATACAGGGAAATAGAGATCGCGGACGACAAAGAGAGAAAATACTAGATAGCTTGGTGTCAGGGTATGGAACACAGTCAACAACAGAACTGATACGATGCACGGTTGAGAGAAGATTGTGGAAGGACATGATCCCCTACGCCAACCGATATGGCACATGATGATGACAGATATATCAACATGATTGTTTTCTGTTTATTGGTTAACGAGACTCGGCATTCTCTTCGATACAAGCACACAATAGTGTTGTTAGAATATTTTGAGTTAAATGGTGACTTCTATGACCAAGTCAATGGTGTAGCCATGGGGACTAAGACGTGCCCTAGCTATGCTTGCCTATTCATGGGTTACCTTGAACACCAAATACTCAATTCATATCAAGGTCCCCTTTCCATCAAATACCTCCAGTATATTGATGACTGTTTCAGACTTACCGATCTACCTAGGACGACATCTCCAAGTTTATCGACTACATCGGCAACTATCACAAAACTATCAAGATCACATCTTGTATCTCCACTTCTTCTGCTACCTCCTTGGATCTTAATGTTTCCTTGGGTACTTCTGGCCTCCACACCTCGGTTTACTATAAACCCACAGACGCGCATTGTTACCTTCTCTATACTTCATCACATTCACCTTCATGTGATTCGATTCCGTTTTCGTAGATATCGTGTTTTCGTCGTATCTGCCTGGATGACCATGATTGTCTCCAACATGCTCACTTCATGTTATGTTTCTTTAGCCGACGGCTTTCTCCACATTCGATCCTCCAATCTGCCTTGAAACAGGTCCTCCTTATCTCTTGTTCCAACCGCATCCCCCCCCCCTTTCTAAGAGAACAATACTCACCCTCACCTATCATCCTCACAACCTAGCTGCTGTGAAAATACTCAACCCTTACCGTTCCATTCTCCACTTTGATCCCACTGCTCGTCTACTTGTTCGTGATCCCCATGTGGTCGCCTTCAAACGCGACAGGAATTTGAGTTTCACCCATATGTGCTCGGAAAAAATTCAGAAATGTTCGGAGACTTCTGGACAGTGTCGCTTCAAACATCCAAAGTCACGGTGCGATGCGGCAATCTTCACCTTCCAAGAGTACTACCCTGGTACCCAGTTCTGCCAGCGGCTGGGTCGACCGCGGTTTTTTGTCAAACCAGGAGAACAAGTCGCAAATTGCTTCCAGCGGGAATCGAACACGCGCCGTGTTGTCCAAGCGTCGGTAGTTGAGACGGCTGGTTTTCACAACTAGGCTAGTGAGGCCCCCTTTTGAGAGATATTCTGTTCAGGAGCCGTCTCCCTCGTTCCGACTATGAAAACTTTGGTACGCTCCCATGTGGACGTAACTGTATCACCTGTACTTATGTACTCCATACTGACTCTATCTTATTTCCTAACAGACGGTTCGAAATCAAGGATAGTTTCACATGTGTGTCCCGGAACATTATTTATGCCATCATATACCAACGACGGCACATGACTTATATTGCCGAGTCTGGGAGACGTTTAGCGGTAAGATTTTGAGAACATCTTCAGGATGTTCAACAGAATACTGGCACTCCAGTGGCGTCCCATTTAAATTCCTCAGACCACAAAGGCAAAAACGACATCCGCATCATTGGTATTGTCTTTGCCACTCTGGCGCCCGCAGCCGGTTCGCCTTAGAGAATCGCCTTATAGTTCAATTTGGTTCGCTGACCCCACGAGACATGAATGTATCACACTTGTAATCATAGTTTCCCTGTGGCTTCTCCTACCCTATTGCATATTCTACTCTGCTGCCCATGTTTGAGCACAATGTTAAATGCACTATGCTATGCTATTCACAGCTCTTCTCTACTAGACCACACTGCGACACTTAGTTGGTCTCCTATATCTCTTTTGTCTGGGCTGCTTACTATTGTGCACGGCTTTACCCGTTCCACTTGGGCTACACGGTGCCTTACCTTTCGTATGTTCTTAGTGAACCCCACTCTGAGACATCTCACTCTTTCCTCCTACCGAGTACCTGTTATTCTTATGTTCTATTCTTTCTCCTTTGTGAATACACACGGACCTCGGTGTGGACACTTCTGGGTATGTGGGCTGTATGCGCACATTTTCACATGTGTGTGTACGCACACGTATGATGTAGTCACATATAAGTGTGCGTATACATATATATGGCCTTTGGCGCCTTGACAGACGGTTGGTAGCAAGCAATCATGATAAGTCAGTAGTTTGGTAAAGCATTAGTGTCTCATACTGGGTGCTGCTTTACTGAACATCTTCTCTCGTGGCAGAATTTGCTAATCTTCGACAGACAAATCCATCCACAGAATGAACAAGGTGTTTTTGCGGTACCTGGCCTTGTCTCTTTTCTCTTGCGCCTTTTGCCTTCTGAATTTGATATCGGCACTGTCTCGAAAGTTGCTGTGCCATTTTTTATTTTTGCTTTCAATGTGCTACGATCTGCAGCCACATTTTCCCAATTTCTTTCACTGATAAAAAAATTCCTTCAAGGAAGCCCTGCAAACATCCTTATACCTCAGCACTGGTCTGCCCTTTTGTCTCTTTCCGTCCTTTAGTTCGCCATCCAATATTTGTTTAGGAATACGATTGTTTGCTATTCTTCTTACATGGCCCAGCCACCTTAGTCTACGACTCCAAAGTGTTGCCATGATGAATGGGAGTTTGGCTCGTTGTAAGACATTAGAGTTAGTTACTTTGTCCTGCCATTTGATGTTCATAATCTTGCGAAGGCAACGTACATGATAGCTGTTTAACGTTTTCTCTTGCCTTGCATCGGTAGTCCAAGTTTCTGATCCGTATAGAAGTGTACTAAGCACACACATTTGATAAATTTGAATCTTAGTCTTGAGTGTTAAATTGGTGTTGGCCCATGCTTTATCTTTAAGTTTACCAAATGTGGAAGCTGCCTTTCCGATTCGGGAATTTATTTCTTTTTCAAGGGAGACAGTGGTTGTGACCATAGAACCGAGATAAGTGAACTTTCTCACAGGTTCAAGGGGTATGTTACTTAATGATATAGCTGCAGGGCTGGCTACACCTTGTTGAAGTACTACAGTCTTCTGTATGCTTATTGATAGGTAGAATAATCCACTTGATCTAGCTAGATTGTAGATCTTTGACTTCAGGATGGATTCATCATGAGCAACCAGTGCTGCATCATCAGTGAATTGAAGTTCCTTGATTAGGGTCTCAGTTGTTTTTTATTTTGACCTCAGACGTGCAAGATTGAATAAGGAGCCGTCAGATCTTGTACCGATGTAGATGACTCTCCAGAGACTGTTACAAACGCACTGTGTAGAAGGGCAGCGAAAAATATGCCGAATAGAGTAGGGGCAAGGACACATCCTTGTTTGACTCCACAGTTCATCTCAAAGAGCTAGTGAGATCTACCGTCGAAGTGGATGATGGCAGACATATTGTTGTGAAACGACTTGATCAGCTTAAGTAATGTAAGGGCAGCCAACATTTTCCAACACCTTGTATAGACCTGCTCTGCTCACTGTGTCAAACGCCTTTGTGAGATCAACAAAGGCTATAAATAGAGGTCTTCTCTGTTCCTTGCATTTTTCTTGCAGCTGGCGGAGAGTAAAAATCATATCCGTGGTTGACCGTCCAGCTCTAAACCCACACTGGGACTCAGGAAGGATACGTTCCGCCAATTGATGTAGGCGCTTTAAAACAATTCTTGCGAATGCCTTTCCAATTATACTCAGGAGGGATATACCCCTATAATTGTTGCAATCGCCCTTATCCCCCTTATTTTTACATAACATTACAATCTCAGCATCTTTCATGTCTTGGGGTATATCACCACTTCTCCAGCATTGGACAAGAAGTTTGTAGAGGTGTGGCTGTATTGTTTCGAGGTTTTCCTTGAGTATCTCGGCTGGGATATTGTCGTTACCAGAAGCTTTTCTACTTGAGAGGTCGCGGATAACATCATGAAGTTCTTTCTCAGTAGGTTCATTGTCCAGTTCAGTCAGCACTGAGTATTTTGGGACTAGCTGGTCTAGGAGTGGGCTTGCTGGTCTGTCTACAGAATATAGACTTGAGTAATGTTCGACCCATCTTTCCAGCTGTTTAGTTTTGTCACTGATAGACTCACTGTTAGTATCTTTTAAGGGAGCAATTTTTGAGATGTCTGGGCCTAGAGCAATCCTAATGTTGTTGTACATAGTTTGTGAATCACCCAGCTCAGCAGCTTTCTGGATCATAGAGCATAGATTTGACCTGTATTCATTCGCACATCTTGATTCCCTTTGTACTTCTGCTCTTGCTTGTTTGAATTTGTCTTTTGTGTTCTGACATGGGTAGTTCTTCAAGGCTAGGAAAGCCTTCTTCTTCTTCTCAACAAGTGGCATGAGTTTCATCGAGTCTTCTTGAACCCAATCCTTAGTGGAGTGTTGCTCTTTACCAAAAGAAGAGAACGCACAGCAATGATGTGTGATTTTAGCCGGTTTCATGAATCATATATATTGTCTAGGTCTTCTGCTTTTTCCATGCATTTCTGGAAGTATTCTTGAACAGAATTCGTTATTAGTTTTGTGTGTGTGTTTTTCTTTTTGTTTTTTTTTTTCTTTTTCTTGTTTGTTCCTGCTGAAGGCCTATTGGGCCGAAACGTCGTTTAGTCTGTGTTGTCCACTTATCACGTAAAGCTTCTAACATACCATTTTTTTGTATTTTTTAATTTTTCCTCATCCTTGAACAGGACTTGGTTGACGGATAATTTTGTTGCAGCGATATTGATCTTAGGCCTGGAGGTTCTCTAGATTTGTAAATCCTTTTGGTGGTTGCCTTCACTTTGCTAATGACAAGTGCGTGGTCTGTGTCACAGTCTGTGCTATGGTATGCTCTGGTTACTCAAACATTATGTAAGTGTTGTCTACGAACTAGGACAAAGTCCAACTGGTGGCAATTACCGGACTTTGGGTGAGGCCATGTTGCTTTTTGTTGGTTCTTGACGCTGAAAAAGGTGTCGGTAGCACACAGGTTGTTCAGGGAATAAAATTCTAGAAGTCTCTGACAATTTTCGTTCATTTTGACAATACCATGATGACCTAGGCATGATGACTATGAATGATGGTCAGATCCAGTGCGTGCATTTAGATCGCCCAGTATGTAGAGTTGTTCTGCTTTGGGGATTGAATCCAAGGTAACTTGGAGCATCTCGTAAAATTGATCTTTATCTGCTACGGTTGCTGACATTGTTGGTGCATAGGCGCTATGATGTTAATTGGTCCAGCTTTTGAGTGGATTGTTAGTGTTATTATGCGTTCTGGTGTACCATTAGGGGTGTTTATAGAATGTATGAGCTTATTATGCGTTCTGATGTACCATTTGGGGTGTTTATAGAATGTATGAGCTTGGGAGAATTCTCTATCAGGGGAAAGAAACTGGGAAATTCTGGCTGCAGATCGTACAACATGGAGAACACAAAATGGGCTGCAATATCAACATATAGTCTCTGCAGCTCCATGTCAATGAGTGCTTTTTTCCTTATGTTTTCTACATTCGTGAGGTTGGTGTTATTTAATCCAGAACACACAGTTCTAATGTTCCATGTGCCGAGTATGAGAGATTGTGTTTTCCTTCTGCTGTGTCCTAACGTTCCATGTGCCGAGTATGAGAGATTGTGTTTTCCTTCTGCTGTGTCCTAACGTTCCATGTGCCGAGTATGAGAGATTGTGTTTTCCTTCTGCTGTGTCCTAACGTTCCATGTGCCGAGTATGAGAGATTGTGTTTTCCTTCTGCTGTGTCCTAACGAGGATGGAACTGACATTTCAGCTTGCCTGCTATGCCTGGGCCAATAATATGCGTTCTGATGTACCATTTGGGGTGTTTATAGAATGTATGAGCTTATTATGCGTTCTGATGTACCATTTGGGGTGTTTATACAGGGTGTTTCTAAAGTCGCAGTGCAGTGAATTTATACTCTCGGAAGAAAAAACGTCACGTCACACAAATTGTAAAATGAATGGTATTATTCAAATATACTTGACTGCTATCGGCGAGCTTATAATGGGTAATGTTGGTATTAACACAATAAAGTTGTGTTAACACCATTGTAAGCCAGATCTATCATGTAGCAGTGATGTTTAAATGAACACGTAAATGGTGCTTGAACTATTACGTCATACTTAGATAAAATTTAGGTGCGTAATTATTTCAACAACAAAAAATGCACAGTCATTAAAGAGACACCCTATAGAATGTATGAGTTTATTATGCGTTCTGATGTACCATTTGGGGTGTTTATAGAATGTATGAGTTTATTATGCGTTCTGATGTACCATTTGGGGTGTTTATAGAATGTATGAGCTTATTATGCGTTCTGATGTATCATTTGGGGTGTTTATATAATGTATGAGCTTATCATGCGTTCTGATGTACCATTTGGAGTGTTTATAGAATGTATGAACTTATTATGCGTTCTGATGTACCATTTGGAGTGTTTATAGAATGTATGAACTTATTATGCGTTCTGATGTACCATTTAGGGTGTTCATAGAATGTATCGAGTAACATCAAAAGATGGACAAGTCACCCTATGGCAATCTGCACCATCAAAGCAAGAGACAGAGTGGAATGGCGCTCCATGGTAGCCAATCTTCGATGCGGAGACGGCACTCAATGATGATGATGATGATAGAATGTATGAGCTTACGTTCGGAAACAAAGTTGAGCTGCAGGGGATGCCAGAAGATGGATAATACAACACCGACTGCCTTAGGGTCCCTCCCTCCGTATTTTCTGTTTGCGTTTACTCCTGTAGCCTACGAAACTCTCCCGAGTCTTCTCACGAGGCAGTGAGCGAGTTGGACGAGAAAGCCGCTGTCGGATATAGGCGTTCGCCAATGCGACAGTGAAAACAATGACCTATCATCGATAGGTCTATACCGATCGAAAAGTAGAAAATATCCACTTAACAACGAGAATTTCCACCAACCACAAGCCTGTCAGAGGTTAAACAACCACAACAGGCAATAGCAGAACACTAAATCCAAGCAGCACACCGCGTGTAACCGTATTCGAGTATTTCGAAACAACACACGCTGTAACGGAAAACACTGTCCACATCCGGACGCCATCTTGAACAACAATCAATGTCAGTGTGCGTATACATATATATATGTGTGTGTGTGTGTGTGTGTGTTTGTGTGTATGTATGTGTATGTGTGTGCGTGTGTGTATGTATATATATATATGTTGGTGTATGTATATGTATGCGTATGTGGCCTCTGTCGTCTTGACAGACAGTTAGCAATCATAAACCGTAAGCAGTTTGGTAAAGTATTCGTGTCTTATGCTAGATGCTGTTTGAAGAGCAGCTTCTCTCGTGGCTGAATCTGGAATTATTGGATAGATAGATCCGACCACAGAATGAACAGGATGTACTTGTGGTGATAAGCTCTTCTCCTTGCTCCTGCACCTTGTGTTTTCTGAATTTGATATCAAGGCTGCCTCGAATGATGCTATGCCGTTTTTTTTTTTAATTTTGTGTTCTCCATGTGTACGATCTGCAGCCAGAATTTCCCAGTTTCTTTCCCCTGATAGAGAATTCTCCCAAGGAAGCCCTGCAAACATCCTGATATCTCAGCACTAGTTTGTCCTTTAGTCTCTTCCTGTCCCTAAGTTCGTCATTTAAAAATGTGTTTGGTAATACAATTGTTTGTTATTCTTCCTACAGGATTCAGCCACTTTAGTTTCCAACTCCTAAGTGTTGCCTTCAGGAGAGCTATCTTCAAAAGCTCATTGGTAATCTTTGATCATTACACTCTTGACTTGCATTGAAGTCGCTTCCTACCCCCACCCCTTGGCTCGTACTTCCTACTCCTACTTGTTCACTTCATTTATATTACAAAGGTAACAACAAAATTCAATGTGCTAGATTTGTCCTCACTATCAATGTCTTTGTGTGAATCGTACATTTCAATACATGTTACGGCTTCCTCTTTTTCTTCAATGCGCAGTCACAGATGTCTATTTCTTTTTTAATTGTTTGTCGGTACTTCTACAGTTTTCTTACTGGATCTGGATGTGTGATTAATCTCACCGGATGATCGCATCTTTCTCTTCCACTCATGAACACATGAAAATATCAATTTAATCTATCCGTTTATACCTGATAGTTTGGTATCTGCTATTCCTACTATAAAAATGGTTTTCTTTTCTTCATTATTTCCACAATTTCTACTTTTTTTTCATGCAGACACGTGATCTTGATCCTTCCCGTGCCGCTAGACGTCTCATAGGGCTGGTAGTTTTTTTTCGCTACCCATCTCTATTCTTGGCGAGATGTTCGATAATATCTAATGAGTCTATGCCTGCCAACTTTGCTTCTCTTATAGGTGTATAAGTGATCGTTTCAGTGTCTCTCTAGGTATACCTCTTCTTATGTATCCTAATGTTTCTCATAATAGAGCCTGTTTTTGAATTCTCTTGTTGTCTATTCTCAACATGTATCCGACACATATCTATCTTCTCTTTCTAATTGTAGATGAAATCGTTGGTTGCATGGCCATTTCTCCTATCCCTGTTTTAGTCTTGAATTCATTCCAATGTACACAGAATCTCACATCTGTTGTACATCTTCCGTCTGAGGTTAAAAAAGTTCCCAAATATTTAAATTCATTTCATCATCATCATCATTGGGTGCCTTCTCCGCATCGAAGGTTGGCTACCATGGAGCGCCATTCCACTCTGTCTCTTGCTTTGATGGTGCAGATTGTCATAGGCTGACTTGTCCATCTTTTGATGTTACTCGTCCATGTTAGTCTTGGTTTGCCTCTGCCTCTTTTACCTTGTATTTTCCCCTCTAATATTACTTTTATTAGACTGTTGTGTCTTTTAACATGACCAAAAAATTGCATTTGTCTTGTTGCCATTGTGTTTAGTAGTTCTTTTTTCACCCTTAGTCGTTCTAAAACTTCCTCGTTTGTTTTCTTTTCTTTCCATCCAATTCTATCTATTCTTCTGTAAATCCGCATTTCAAAGGCCTCAATTTTCTGTTCTGTTTTCTGGTCTAATGTCCATGTTTCTGCACCATACAGGAATATTGAGAAGATGTACCATTTAAATGCATTTACCTGTTTTAATATTGTTCCACTTGTCTTTATTTTGCACTGAGGTGATGTCTTTTTCTTTGTTGTTACCATTACTTCTGTCTTTTTACTACTAAGGCTGAGTCCTTTATTTTTGCTTTCTTCCACTATAATGTCTAACATTTCTTGTAACTCATTTTCACTCTTAGCGATTAAGACTGTATCATCGACATACCTTAGATTATTTATATTATGACCTCCGATTGTTATTCCAGACATGCCCCTTATGGATCTTAAAATAAGTATAGGATGGATAGCGAGTAGTTATCTCCAAGAACGTTATCATCATCTGGAGTATATCTTATAGGACGGATAGAGAGTAGTTATCTTCAAGAACGTTATCTTCATCTAGAGTATATCTTATAGGACGGATAGAGAGTAGTTATCTTCAAGAACGTTATCTTCATCATGAATGTGTCTTACAGGAATAACAGATTAATGTGCTTGCAGACACTACACGTGCTAATTACCAAGGAATCGGTCGTCTCGTTTCGTGTTGCAACAATGTTCTATCTATTGACCTTTCGAGCCGTATAC
Organism: Megaustenia siamemsis; assembly: GCA_032433765.1. Classification (NCBI taxonomy): domain Eukaryota; kingdom Metazoa; phylum Mollusca; class Gastropoda; order Stylommatophora; family Ariophantidae; genus Megaustenia; species Megaustenia siamemsis. Next base: position 20,557,915 of record JAVIAB010000102.1, read on the forward strand.
CAAGATACCAAGACCAAGATACTCCTTCTCTTATCTGAATTTTTGTTCTAGCAGTTTTCTTTTCTTTTAAAGATATTTTATCAAATCTCGCCATTTGTCTCTGTTCAGTGCAAGCAGTTCTATCTCATTGAGGGAGCCGAATTCTGCTGCTCTTGTCTCTCTCATCAATGTTCCTCTCAGTGTCTCTCTGGGTCTTCCTCTTTTCCTCTTACCTGTTGTTTCCCATATGAGGGCTTGCTTTGCTATTCGGTTATTATCTCTTCTCATCACATGTCCAACATATGACCATCGTCTTTTCTTTATTACTGAAGATATTAGTGGTTGATTGGCGATTTCTCTAATTTCCTCGTTTGTTTTGAATTCGTTCCACGCTATACCAAGTATTTTCCTTAGACATTTATTTTCGAATGCGTTCAACTTTATTTCTATATCTCTTGTTGTTTTCCAGCTTTCACACGCATACGTAAGGGTTGATAGTACATTTGATTTGAATAGTCTAAGTTTTGTGTTTGTGCTGATGAGTTTTGATTTCCACAACTTTTCCAGGCTTCTGAAAGACATTGCTGCTTTAGCTATTCTGATTCTAATTTGTTTGCTAGTATCCCCTTCTCGATCAATGTGACTTCCAAGATAGATAAAGTAATCGATCTCTTCTACTGGTTTGTTTTCCATGTATATTTTGTCACGTGTTGGAATTTAACTTTTTTAAGCAACGATGTTACTGTCTGCTTTTATCGATGTCCCAAATAATAACCGAAAGTTTGGTGATGTATGTGTGAAGAGCAATAGTCCTTGTGTTAATTATATCAACATGTTCAATAGAAGAAAAAAATACCAGGTTTCCTTGTGTTAATTCTATCAACATGTTCAATAGAAGAAAACAATACCAGGTTTCCTTGTGTTAATGCTATCAACATGTTCAATAGAAGAAAAAAAAAACCAGGTTTCCTTGTGTTAATTCCGTTTTTTTTCCTCATAGGTGTCGCATCAAAAGGGGGCACAGCAGACCTCAGCCAAAAGGAGAACCGTCAAACCAGTTCTCCTAGCGCCCTGTCAGACAATGGAGACGTAAGTGGAGTGTGGACTTCATGTTTGAAATTGTGTATGAATGATATATATATATATATATATATATATATATATATATATGGTAATTGTGTGAGTGTTTATTGTGAGTTATGTGTAAGTGTTTAATGTGAGTTATGTGTAAGTGTTTAATGTGAGTTATGTGTAAGTGTTGTTTATTTTGTATGGGGTTATATGATTGTTATCAGAGAACTGTGTATGAATGTTAAATGAGAGTTGTACATGAATGGTATATGAGTGTTGCGTGTGAGTGTTGTGTGAGTGTTGTGTGAGTGTTGTGTGGGAGTGTTGCGTGTGAGTGTTGTGTGTGTTGCGTGTGAGTTTTGCGTGTTAGTGTTGCGTGTTAGTGTTGCGTGTGAATGTTGTGAGTTTTGCGTGTGAGTGTTGAGTGCGAGTGTTGTGTGTGAGTGTTGTGTGTGAGTTTTGCGTGTTAGTGTTGTGTGCGAGTGTTCCGTGTGAGTGGTGTGTGTGAGTGTTGCGTGTGAGTGTTGCGTGTGAGTGCTGTATGAGTATTTAGTATGAGTGTTGCGTGAGAGTGTTATTTGTGAGTGTTGCGTGTGAGTGCAGCGTGTGAGTGTTATGCGTGAGTGTTGCGCGTGAGTGTTATGTGTGAGTGTTATGTGTGAGTGTTGCGTGTGAGTGTTGTATGAGTGTTATGTGTTAGTGTTATGTGTGAGTGTTGCGTGTGAGTGTTGTGTTATTTGTGAGTGTAGTGTGTGAGTGTTATGCGTGAGTGTTGCGTGTGAGTGTTATGTGTGAGTGTTGCGTGTGAGTGTTATGTGTGAGTGTTATGTGTGAGTGTTGCGTGTGAGTGTTGTATGAGTGTTATGTGTGAGTGTTAAGTGTGAGTGTTGCGTGTGAGTGTTGTGTTATGTGTGAGTGTTATGTGTGAGTGTTATGTGTGAGTGTTATGTGTGATTGTTGCGTTTGAGTATTGTATGTGATTGTTCCGTGTGAATATTGAGAGAATGTTGTGTGTAAGTGTTGCGTGTGAGTGTTGCATGTGAGTGTTGTGTTATTGTTGCGTGTGAGTGTTGCGTGTGAGTGTTGTGTGAGTGTTGTGTGTGAGTGTTGCGTGTGAGTGTTGCGTATGAGTGTTGTGCTAGTGTTGTGTGTGAGTGAGTGTTGGTACAGTGTTGTGTGTTAGTATTGCGTGTTGCGTGTGAGTGTTGCGTGTGTGTGTTGCGTGTGAGTGTTGCGTGTAAGTATTGTGTTAGTGTTACGTGTGAGTGTTGCATGTGAATGTTGTGTGTGAGTGTTGCATGTGAGTATTGTGTGTTGCGTGTGAGTGTTGCATGTGAGTATTGCGTGTTGCGTGTGAGTATTGCATTTGAGTGTTGCGTAAGAGTTGCGTATGAATGTTTTATTAGTGCTGTGTTCGAATATTAAGCCATTATTATGTAAATTGAATGTATATGTTTTGTGAGTTTTGAGTACGAGTGTTATGTGTGATTATTACACAACAGTGTTGTATATTTTGTACAAGTTGTTGCGCGTGCTGTAGAAGTGTTGTATGTAAGTATTGTGTGCGAGTGATGTGTGCTGTATACGTGTTGTAGGTATATGTTATATTTGATTGTTTTGTTAATAATTGTCATTACTATGACTGGTGTGTGTTAGTACTTATGTAAGTGTTTGAATGTGTGTATGAATTATTTGTGAGTGAGTGTTATGCATAAACTTTTGTGTGCGGGTGCTTTGATACTTTCAAAGCAAAAGAGAACACGTGGTAACATTCTATGTGATAAGGTTGATATGGGGTTACCACGGACGCAAGATAACCACATTCTATACGGTAATTATTTCTTAATATGGGCAAGTTATAACATATGGTATGCTCATTGTAAAATCATGTTAGTTTAGTCGATAGGTCATTCTCAGTGCACATCGAGCACGTCCATGAGTGCTCAGATCTCCTCAAAATAATATCCCTCAACGTGTTGGGACTCACGACACCGGTGTTGTGTTGTTTGATAGTCTTCATTGGGTACCTGCGTAGCGCTCCCGAAAGGCATCTCCCACCTTGACATGATATTTAGGCTGTCAGTTTGAGTGGATTTTTAGTGTTATTATGCGTTCTGATGTACCATTAGGGGTGTTTATAGAATGTATGAGCTTATTATGCGTTCTGATGTACCATTAGGGGTGTTTATAGAATGTATGAGCTTATTATGCGTTCTGATGTATCATTTGGGGTGTTTATAGAATGTATGAGTTTATTATGCGTTCTGATGTACCATTTGGGGTGTTTATAGAAAGTATGAGTTTATTATGCGTTCTGATGTACCATTTGGGGTGTTTATAGAATGTATGAGCTTATTATGCGTTCTGATGTACCATTTAGGGTGTTCATAGAATGTATCGAGTAACATCAAAAGATGGACAAGTCAGCCTATGGCAATCTGCACCATCAAAGCAAGAGACAGAGTAGAATGGCGCTCCATGGTAGCCAACCTTCGATGCGGAGACGGCACTCAATGATGATGATGATGATGATAGAATGTATGAGCTTATTATGAGTTCTGATGTACCATTTGGGGTGTTTATAGAATGTATGAGCTTATTATGCACTACAAAATCCACTCCATCTAAGCGAGGCTGCTCAGGTTTTAGCCCCTGCCAGAAAAAGCTGTAATTTTTTTCTCTGACTGAACCACAATCTACAAGCCTTGTTTCCTGAAGGGCTGCAATATCAACATATAGTCTCTGCAGCTCCATGTCAATGAGTGCTTTTTTCCTTGTGTTTTCTACATTCGTGAGGTTGGTGTTATTTAATCCAGAACACATAGTTCTAATGTTCCATGTGCCGAGTATGAGAGATTGTGTTTTCCTTCTGCTGTGTCCTAACGTTCCATGTGCCGAGTATGAGAGATTGTGTTTTCCTTCTGCTGTGTCCTAACGTTCCATGTGCCGAGTATGAGAGATTGTGTTTTCCTTCTGCTGTGTCCTAACGTTCCATGTGCCGAGTATGAGAGATTGTGTTTTCCTTCTGCTGTGTCCTAACGTTCCATGTGCCGAGTATGAGAGATTGTGTTTTCCTTCTGCTGTGTCCTAACGAGGATGGAACTGACATTTCAGCTTGCCTGCTATGCCTGGGCCAATAATATGGAGATAATGATTTGCCCAAAACGCACTACCCCCCTCGCGTCTCCTCTTTGAAGCGTTCCGAAGGAGGGTCCAGGTCCTTACGTTCGGAAACAAAGTTGAGCTGCAGGGGATGCCAGAAGATGGATAATACAACACCGACTGCCTTAGGGTCCCTCCCTCCGTATTTTCTGTTTGCGTTTACTCCTGTAGCCTACGAAACTCTCCCGAGTCTTCTCACGAGGCAGTGAGCGAGTTGGACGAAAAAGCCGCTGTCGGATATAGGCGTTCGCCAATGCGACAGTGAAAACAATGACCTATCATCGATAGGTCTATACCGATCGAAAAGTAGAAAATATCCACTTAACAACGAGAATTTCCACCAACCACAAGCCTGTCAGAGGTTAAACAACCACAACAGGCAATAGCAGAACACTAAATCCAAGCAGCACACCGCGTGTAACCGTATTCGAGTATTTCGAAACAACACACGCTGTAACGGAAAACACTGTCCACACCCGGACGCCATCTTGAACAACAATCAATGTCAGTGTGCGTATACATATATATATGTGTGTGTGTGTGTTTGTGTGTATGTATGTGTATGTGTGTGCGTGTGTGTATGTTTATATGTGTTGGTGCATGTATATGTATGCGTATGTGGCCTCTGTCGTCTTGACAGACAGTTAGCAATCATAAACCGTAAGCAGTTTGGTAAAGTATTCGTGTCTCATGCTAGATGCTGTTTGAAGAGCAGCTTCTCTCGTGGCTGAATCTGGAATTATTGGATAGATAGATCCGACCACAGAATGAACAGGATGTACTTGTGGTGATAAGCTCTTCTCCTTGCTCCTGCACCTTGTGTTTTCTGAATTTGATATCAAGGCTGCCTCGAATGTTGCTATGCCGTTTTTTTATTTTGTGTTCTCCATGTTGTAAGTGTTTAATGTGAGTTATGTGTAAGTGTTGTTTATTTTGTTTGGGGTTATATGATTGTTATCAGAGAACTGTGTATGAATGTTAAATGAGAGTTGTACATGAATGGTATATGAGTGTTGCGTGTGAGTGTTGTGTGAGTGTTGTGTGGGAGTGTTGCGTGTGAGTGTTGTGTGTGTTGCGTGTGAGTTTTGCGTGTTAGTTTTGCGTGTTAGTGTTGCGTGTGAATGTTGTGAGTTTTGCGTGTGAGTGTTGAATGCGAGTGTTGTGTGTGAGTGTTGTGTGTGAGTTTTGCGTGTTAGTGTTGTGTGCGAGTGTTCCGTGTGAGTGGTGTGTGTGAGTGTTGCGTGTGAGTATTGCGTGTGAGTGTTGCGTGTGAGTGTTGCGTGTGAGTGCTGTATGAGTATTTAGTATGAGTGTTGCGTGAGAGTGTTATTTGTGAGTGTTGCGTGTGAGTGTTGTGTGTGAATGTTGCGTGTGAGTGTTGCGTGTGAGTGTAGCGTGTGAGTGTTATGCGTGAGTGTTGCGCGTGAGTGTTATGTGTGAGTGTTATGTGTGAGTGTTGCGTGTGAGTGTTGTATGAGTGTTATGTGTTAGTGTTATGTGTGAGTGTTGCGTGTGAGTGTTGTGTTATTTGTGAGTGTAGCGTGTGAGTGTTATGCGTGAGTGTTGCGTGTGAGTGTTATGTGTGAGTGTTATGTGTGAGTGTTGCGTGTGAGTGTTGTATGAGTGTTATGTGTGAGTGTTAAGTGTGAGTGTTGCGTGTGAGTGTTGTGTTATGTGTGAGTGTTATGTGTGAGTGTTATGTGTGATTGTTGCGTTTGAGTATTGTATGTGATTGTTCCGTGTGAATGTTGAGAGAATGTTGTGTGTAAGTGTTGCGTGTGAGTGTTGCATGTGAGTGTTGTGTTATTGTTGCGTGTGAGTGTTGCGTGTGAGTGTTGTGTGAGTGTTGTGTGTGAGTGTTGCGTGTGAGTGTTGCGTATGAGTGTTGTGCTAGTGTTGTGTGTGAGTGAGTGTTGGTACAGTGTTGTGTGTTAGTATTGCGTGTGAGTGTTGCGTGTGTGTGTTGCGTGTGAGTGTTGCGTGTGAGTGTTGCGTGTGAGTATTGTGTTAGTGTTACGTGTGAGTGTTGCATGTGAATGTTGTGTGTGAGTGTTGCATGTGAGTATTGTGTGTTGCGTGTGAGTGTTGCATGTGAGTATTGCGTGTTGCGTGTGAGTATTGCATTTGAGTGTTGCGTAAGAGTTGCGTATGAATGTTTTATTAGTGCTGTGTTCGAATATTAAGCCATTATTATGTAAATTGAATGTATATGTTTTGTGAGTTTTGAGTACGAGTGTTATGTGTGATTATTACACAACAGTGTTGTATATTTTGTACAAGTTGTTGCGCGTGCTGTAGAAGTGTTGTATGTAAGTATTGTGTGCGAGTGATGTGTGCTGTATACGTGTTGTAGGTATATGTTATATTTGATTGTTTTGTTAATAATTGTCATTACTATGACTGGTGTGTGTTAGTACTTATGTAAGTGTTTGAATGTGTGTATGAATTATTTGTGAGTGAGTGTTATGCATAAACTTTTGTGTGCGGGTGCTTTGATACTTTCAAAGCAAAAGAGAACACGTGGTAACATTCTATGTGATAAGGTTGATATGGGGTTACCACGGACGCAAGATAACCACATTCTATACGGTAATTATTTCTTAATATGGGCAAGTTATAACATATGGTATGCTCATTGTAAAATCATGTTAGTTTAGTCGATAGGTCATTCTCATTGCACATCGAGCACGTCCATGAGTGCTCAGATCTCCTCAAAATAATATCCCTCAACGTGTTGGGACTCACGACACCGGTGTTGTGTTGTTTGATAGTCTTCATTGGGTACCTGCGTAGCGCTCCCGAAAGGCATCTCCCACCTTGACATGATATTTAGGCTGTCAGTTCATGGTCGCGGATTCAGGGTAAATTTTTTATTCGTTTTTCTGCCCAGCGTCCATGAGGACATTCAGAATGTCATCGTGATCCATTTGAAAAATCATGTTTGCCAGCAGTATTACAATTATAAAAATAGGGATCTAGCATCTCAATCTGCAACAAGAAGGAGTGCCATGGGCAGGCAAACAGGAGATACCTGCTTTCTTCATACATTTTTGTTCAATGATCTGATGTGCAATCAGTATTTGTGAAGAAGATCGTCAAATGAATGGAAGGGAGGCGAAGGCGCGCCTCCCAGCACCAGAGCTGGAAGTTGTCAGCGATCCACAGCTGATGGCTTGCGCCAGGATCAAAAACTACCAAAACCATCCAGACCCTGCTCCACCTGTTCGTGGTGCCTCCAGTAACAGACTAACCTGTCTAGTCTGGCCAAGCGAGCAGGGATCGATGAGGGAAGACAACCAGGTACTCAAAAATGTCGTGCTGAAGTCGGATGTGTTGGGCCGAAAAGCGCAAATATAACAGTTATACTGCAAACCACAACACAACGCAGACACGCCCACTTAACGTCCTTTTAAGGACGGATGACGAAGAGGAATTCTACAGTCTATGAATACTCTAGAATACTTTAGTCTTCGGGCGAACGCAAGCAAGCAAATTAATGGAAAGAGGTAGAAAACAGGGGTGGTGGACGGGGGCAGTGGACAGAAAATACTGACATTGTCTCTTTACGGTTACGTCATAGATTCTACTTCTTCTGTAAACTTTTGCGAATTTAATTCCTTTTGGTGCAGTAGAATTGTACAAATAAAAGCGCATCATTGCTGAATAGCAGCACTTCAATGTACAATGAGACATCATTCAATCAGAAAGGACAGATCCGTGAATACCAACACCTTCAACACTTACCACAAACGTCTCACACACAGTAGGGCCGGTTATGTGGTCAAACTTGATTAGACTGTCAGCTCCATATACAAACAGCCCAGAGTTCTTGATTCTTGATCCTTCCCGGCGCCCTTAGACGTCGCATAAAGCTTTTAGCGTTGTTTGCCACCATCTCTAATCTGGGACAAATGTTCGATCTTACCTAATGAGTCTATGCCTGTTAACGTTGCTTCTCTTATAAGTGTTCTTTTTTAGTGTCTCTTTAGGTCTTTTCTTTTTCTGTATCCTGATGTTTTCCATAGAAGAGCCTGTTTTGGAATTCTTTTGTTGTCTCTTCTCTGCACAGGTCCGACATATGTCCATCTTCTTTCCTTAATTGTAGATGAGATCGTTGATTTCATGGCCGGTTCTCTTATTTCAATATTAGTCTTGAATTCATTCCATTGTACACAGAACATTTTTCTTAGGAATTTTTTCTTCAAAAGTGTTTAGTTTTTTTCACCATCTCTTTTGATGTTTTCCAGTTTGTACATGCATAGGTACGTATTGATAATACGTTTGAGTTGAATATTCACGGTTTGGTTTTCTTGCACAGCATTTTTAATTTCCATATTTTGTCCAGGTTACTAAAATTCTTTTCTACTTTTGCTATCCTGCTTTTGATCTCTTTCTTTCTTTCCATTTTCTTGATCTATATTACTACCTATATATATATAGGTCAGGTCGGGTAATTTTACCTGCTACTGTATGCAGTAAACAGTACAACATGTGGCTGCCCTGCTGCCTTGCAGGTAAGCTCGGGAGAGTAAAAGGCTAAGGGAGGGTACCCCGACGTAAAACAACCCCACTGCCTTGTGGGTGAGACTTTTTAGTCAAAGGCTAGCGGAGTCAACCGTAAACAAACCGACGGAAGTCAACAGAAAACCACCGTCGTAATTTCTTTGTATAATCATGAATCGCCACAACAATAGATATAACGACAACAACGTTAAGGGGGGTTCCCATGGAAAACCGGGTTCCATGGGGTTCCCATTCGGTAGGGGATATCATGTGCTACAGGTGATACCCGATCGTCATCAAGCTACTGTAAGAAAAATAAAGATTAAACAAACTCTAAAGATAGGTACTTGGAATGTGGGAACACTCATGCAGAAGGGTAAAGTAGAAAATATCATACAAGAAATGAAAAGAATGGGTTTACAATTACTGGGACTTTGGGAAATGAGATACACCGGATCAGGGGAGATATATTCTGATAAACATAGAATAATGTATTCTGGAGGTACTGAACACCAAAGAGGAGTAATATCTGACAGAGTCCTTTTAGTGAAATTGAATGGAAAGTCAATATACATAAATCTTATACAAGTTTATGCACCAACAGCAGACAGTCTAGAGGAAACTATTAATAAATTTTACGAGTTAAATGAGGCACTTCATGAATGCAACCCACATGAAAACATCATAGTTCTAGGGGCTTTTAACGCAAAAGTGGGAAAGGAAAGAGTTGAGGAAGTAGTTGGTCATTATGGCTTAGGCAAGAGGAATGAAAGAGGTGAGAAACTTATTGAATGAGCAAGAACACACAACATGATGATAGGAAACACCTGGTTTAAGCAACATCCAAGACGTCTGTGGACATGGAAAAGCCCAGGGGCCAACGCACGTAATCAAATTGATTACATAATGATAAGCAATAGATTTAGAAACAGTTTGGTGTGTGTGAAAACTAGACCAGGGGCAGATTGCAATAGTGATCATGTACCAGTTGTGGGAAAGCTTAGAGTAAAATTAAAAAGAACAAAAGAGCCTCAGTTAACATCAAGTTAAGTTTAGATTTACTAAAATCAGACAAGAAGCTGCAAGACAAACATAAAATCACAATTCAGAACCAGTACAATGCAATAGAGAAGATACAAAGCATTGATGAACAGTGGGAAATGCTAAAAGAGTCAATGCAACAAACATCAAAAGAGTTCATACCACCAGTGAGGACAAATTCAAGGAAGAAATTGATGACAGATGATATTTTGCAGCTAATGGATACAACAAGAAGAAATAAAGAAACTAAAGATGGGTATAAGAGGTTAAATAAAGAAATTGTAGTAAAATGTAATGAAGCAAAAGAAACATGGCTAAAAGAGAGATGCAAATAAATCGAATTGCAACGAAAAGGAGATGCTAAGGCTATATACAAACAAATTGAGGAATTAACAAGAAAAAAAACGCAATCAAAAACTGGATGTTTAAGATCAAAGAAAGGAGAACTGTTGATTGATCAAGAAAACATAAGGGAACGATGGACAGACTACATTAAGGATCTTTATAATGATGAACGAACGGAAGTGAATATTAAGGATAATGGAGAAGGACCAGAAATACTAAGAGAAGACGCCTTGCGCAATATGAAAGCAGGCAAAGCTCCTGGACCAGATAATATAACTAAAGAAGAGATTGAAGCCATGGGTGATTTTGGAATAGAAATAATAACTAAAATATTGAATGATATCTACAACAGCGGATATATACCAGACGACATGCTCAAATCAATATTCAAAGCCCTACCAAAGAAATCGGGTGCGATTGAATGCGATGATCATCGCACAATAAGCCTTATGAGTCACATGACTAAGATATTACTAAGAAACATAATGCGAAGAGTGCGAAACAAAATCAATTAGCGATGAACAGTGTGGTTTTGGTACAGATAAAGGAACAAACAATGTCATTTATATCATAAGATCTTTAGTAGAAAGAGCCATAGAGGAGAAAACAGATCTATACCTATGTTTCATAGATTACACCAAGGCATTTGACAAAGTAAAGCACCAAGAAATAATCAAAATTTTAAAAAGCATAAACGTAGACAGCAAAGATCTAAGAATAATAAAGAACATGTACTGGCAATAAACAGCGGCCATAAGAATTGGAAATCAATTGGGAATATTTCAACAAATAAAACAGGGTGTTAGACAAGGTTGTGTGCTGTCACCAGATTTGTTTAATATTTATAGTGAGATTATTTTAAGATCCGTAAGGGGCATGCCTGGAATAACAATAGGAGGTCATAATATAAATAATCTAAGGTATGCTGATGATACAATATTAATCGCTAAGAGTGAAAATGAGTTACAAGAAATGTTGGACATTGTAGTGAAGGAAAGCAAAAATAAAGGACTCAGCCTTAATAGCAAAAAGACAGAGGTAATGGTAACAACAAAGAAAAAGACATCGCCTCAGTGCAAAATAAAGACAAGTGGAACAATATTAAAACAGGTAAATGAATTTAAATATTTGGGAACTTTGTTAACCTCAGACGGAAGATGTACAAAAGAGGTGAGATGTAGAATGGCTCAGGCAAAAGCAGCTTTCCAAAAAATGAGGAAAATACTATGCAATCCATTTTTGACAATAGAAACAAGAAAAAGAGTTCTTAAATGTTACGTAGAGCCAGTCTTAACAAACGGATGCGAATCATGGACAATAGGACAACAGACAAGAAAATCACTGGAGTCTGTAGAAATGTGGTTTTACAGAAGAATGTTGAGAATACCATGGACGGCTAAGAAGAGTAATGAAGAGATTCTGAGAAAGGTCAAAGCAAAAAGAGAGCTAATTTTCAATGTTAGGAAGAGATAATCATCATTTTTTGGCCATGTAATGAGAAGAGAACAACTGGAATATATTTTGACAACTGGAAAAATTGAGGGACGAAGAGATAGAGGGAAGCAAAGAGAAAAAATAACAGACAGCTTGAGAGAATGGCTTGGCAGAAGGTCAACAACAGAAATGATAAATAGCTGCCGAGATCGAAAGTTGTGGAGAGACATGATCACCTACGCCACTAGGCCCGGTACTTGATGATGATGATATATATATATATATATATATATATATATATATATATATATATATATAAATAAATCAATCACTCATTCCATCCTCTGTGTGAGCTGCGCAAGTATAGCCGTCAAATGTCTTTATGATGTTGGTAATTTTTGGTGGTATTCCGTAATGTTTCAAGATATTCCACGAGGACACTCTATGTATGTTGTCAAACGCTATTTTAAAATCAATGAAACTGTAGATTAATGGTTGTTTTTCTGTATGCTCTTCTAGTATTATCCTTAGACTGAATATTTGGTCAAGACGCTTCTCCCCTTTCAGAATCCTGCTTGTTCATCATGCATAGCAGAGAGTTGTTTTATCCTTAAATTGGCAGTCAAAACTGGCAGTTGGGACCAGGTCCACCCAACCGTGTCTGTGTGTGGCTAGCAGTATAAATGTTAAACACTACCAGCAAGACAGGTAAACTTTGCGGGAGGCCTTAAGTTAGTTAGTTGAGTGGCAATGTACCAAGCGTTCGGCTTCTCGTGGCAAGGCGCAGTGCCATGGAGTACGGGTTCGATCCTGCTTCGGACCATATATTGTTCTTTGTTTTTTTCTGTTGTTGTTTATTTGTCATTTTTTCTGAGTGCTGTAATACATACCTCTTCCTTCTATAATTCCCTGAAGCTGGCCTCCGAAGACCAAGATTCGAATCTCAGCGCCACAAACCTCGCGTCATCATGGCTACACATAACAACATCGCAGACACATGTCTACGTTTATATAATGGAAGTGACGACAGACAGATCGAGAAGCAGACAGCAGCCAATGACTTGTCGGTAGTGAGAAAATGGCGTGTGAAGGAAAATGGAGAGATTCCAAGTCATACAGCGTTGATAGTATTTGAAGTTAGAATAAAGAAATGTGTGCACGAACACCAAAACTCACATTTCTGTTTGAACCGTAAAAAGGCGCATCATACTATATAGTTTTAAACGCCAAACCTGCCGTCCAAGAACCACAACAAAGTTTCGATGCCAATAACGGCCTTTTCAAAACGCCCAAGGTAGAGCAAAAGTCGTTAAAAAAAGTTTCAAATTGTTTCGATGTCTTTCTCATTCTCTTATCTCCCGGTCTGTTTATTTTTTTATTAATCAGTAGATTGATTTGATTATACAGTGCGACGAAAGTAGTATATATTGTAAAGTTTATATCAATTTTGAGACACAATTTGGGACACGGCTAATTGTGAGGAACACATCGGGTTGGGTGGGAGACGCCTCTATGATCGGACACTTTAGGACCTCCTCCCTCCACCCCCAAATATCAACGGGACACCCCGGACTGCTCCAAAAATTGGAACAGATTCTGAAGGACAGCGCGGGACGGTAAAGAATCGTAGTAAAGGTAAGGGGCATAATTGTGAAAAAGTTAGTAAGGGGGAGGGTGAAAATATACTAGTGAAATAGTATAAAATTGGTCGAATCACAGCTGAACGATTGTTTTTTTTTAAAAATTGCATTTTAATTACTTTTTAAAATGGAATCTTAGTAATTTAAGTAACGGATAGTGAAGTACGGTAAAGATAAAGAAGGTAAAATTGTGAAGCAAACTGGTCGATAAATGTAAGAACTAAAGTTGACCGTTTTTTTGTATGTTAATGAATTTTGGTGGAAGTTGGCTGATTTTGGGTGGATTTAAAATGGATTTTGGATGATTTTTTTTTATTCCTAGTAATTTTAGGGAGGCAGAAAAGGTAGAAGGTAACCTCTTACAAACTGGTCGATAGAAAAAAGATGTTGGCGTGAAATTTAGTTGAATCGGCGTCTGCTAAGGGAAAAATATTATTTTATTGTATAGGGAAAATTTTATTTAATAGAGAAAATATGAAACATGGTCAGAGGTGATTATATAGGATATAGAGAAAATATGAAAAGTGGTAAGTGATGTCTGTGTTCTTGTCTAATAAATGTAGGAGTCATTATGTCCATAGGGATGAATTGATTTTACACACACACAGACATACGAAAGAAAGGACAAAAACGCAAAAAGTAATGATAAATGGGAGATTTATTTTACGTCAAGAAAACAATTATAATGCCTATACAATTATCATCATCATCAAGTACCGTGTACTGGCGTAGGTGATCATGTCTATCCACAATTTTCGATCTCGGCAGCTATTTATCATTTCTGCTGCTGACCTTCTGCCAAACCATTCTCTTAAGCTGTCTATTTCTATTTTCCAGTTGTCAAAATATATTCCAGTTGTTCTCTTCTCATTACATGGCCAAAAAATGATGATTGTCTCTTCCTAATATTGGAAATTAGTTATCTTTTTGCTTTGACCTCTTTCAGAACATTTTCATTACTCTTCTTAGCTGTCCATGGTACTCTCAACATTCTTCTGTAAAACCACATTTCTACAGACTCCAGTGATGTTCTTGTCTGTTGTCCTATTGTCCATGGTTCGCATCCATATGTTAAGACTGGCTCTATATAACATTTAAGAACTCTTTTTCTTGTTTCTATTGTCAAAAATGGATTGCAAAGTTTACAATTATAACAGGTACAAAATAATTCGGAATAACAAGAGCATTCAAACAAATATAATACCTTTAAAGTGAAGTGAAGTGAAGAAAAGTGAAGTGGAGTGAAGTAAAGTAAAGTAAGGTAAAGTAAAGTAAAGTAAAGTAAAGTAAAGTAAAGTAAAGTAAAGTAAAGTAAAGTAAAGTAAAGTAAATTAAAGTAAAGTAAAGTAAAGTAAAGGTTCCCTCCACGCCTTGCCAGACGTATGGGATTATGATGTTAGTGACCATATTTGCCTATGACCACAACACATTTTTGGTTGATGTGGTCAGTGTAACGCCAGGCCGCCTTAACTTCCCAGAAAAATATCTGGTATCCATTTTTAGAGGTTGGGTGAACCATGAAGCCTTGTCCATCCGAAAAAATCCGCCGCTGCTGGGGATCGAATCCTCCACCCTTCCCTTATGGTCAGGAGGCGAGCACATTAACCACTCAGCCACCGAGGCTTCTATATTATCTTTACATATATACAATTAAAACACAAACAATTTCGGAAAAACAAAGTCATTCAAACAATTATAATGCCATTTTTAAAATGCAAATATTATTTGTATTTTAAAAATTTATAACCAAAGTCAATGGCATCTTTACTTAAAGTAACGTTGAAAAAATGCAGACAATGGCATATTTATCCTGATAATCACGAAACCAAACTTTTTAGCCCACGCGGTAATCTTTCCTTCTCGTCTCCAGTGGAGTAAGAAAAAAGCAATTATCTGTGTCACACACCCACAAAAACAACGTTTTGGCGGTAATAAAATGTCAAAACAGTATGCAAAACTCCAGATTTCTTACATATAATGACAAAGGAGATAGAAAAAAGGCCAGGATAACAGAGCAAAATAATTCTAGACAAATTGTGCTTTTCACAGTAATTTATACATTTCGCACTTACATTTAGAAATTTGTATTTGTCTTGTCTTATAAAAAATATTAATTAATTTAAGATATTAATAATCTTATAGAAAATAGAATTTTGCAAGAGTGCCAGTCAAATACCAGTGGACAAAAGTAAAATAAAAAAAGAAAATAAAGTACCCCAGTCACGCCAAGTGGCGTATAGGGAAATATGGAACACCATATTTTACAGACCTTCAGCATATGGTTTTTGGGGTAATGTGGTCGGTATTGCGCCCGTGCTGCTTTACTTTCCCAGAAAAAATCCGGTACCAATTTAAGGCTGGGTGAACCCGAAAGCCGTCGGTTGGGATAGAACCCTACCCCTTGTCCTTTGTAGTCCAGTTCACTAACCACTGAGATATCGCGGGTCCCATAATATATATATAGCCGTATGTAATAACGGGTGGGGGGGGGGTGATGAAAAATAGTATATTCCATTAAAACTGGCATAAAAAGTACATAATGTGTGTTCAATTGTACTCAGAGAGAATCATGGGCTTCAGGTCTACTAAAGTCTCGAATTCATGACATGACAAAGTTATGCGGGAACGGGTGAGAAACTGCTTGTCAAAAACAACGTAATAGCGTCGTAGATGAATCACAGTCATTCCTTTGTACGAGAAACAGAAACACTCTTCAATCTGTTCCTCTCCAGAGGTAGTGCGTTTTCTCCTTTACGAGATAAGTAGATAAAATCCTCCTCTGTATTATCGTATTACCGTTACCATCTAAAAACAGTAAAACATGGGTGAAGGCGACCATAATTAATATTAGGGTTCAGTGTGCGTGGTGGTCTGTTTGCTGTGAATAAGAGAAGATTAACGCTAGCGAGTAACAGCGTTCCTTTATAGCACAGTGTAACGCGCTATAAACTGAAGCAAACCAGCATTTCTATGTCAGCTACAGACGAAATGGTTTATTGTAAAAACTGGGCGTGTGCAGCGTATTCAAGATAGTCATTGTATTTCTTACCGATGATAACGAATTGCCCTTTAAAATAGCTATTTCAAATGCCAGAGAAACCGGTGGATTCAGTTTATCTTTTCTCACCATCAGCTCGTCGTAAGTGATTACAATTTTATAACGCACCGACGAATCGTTAGCCATGATGTTGAATAGATATTTAGAGGGTGTGCGTTTGATCCTTATGTCGACTCTGTTTAACATGTAACGGTCTTTCACAACGAAGTCAGAGTTGAAACGTCTCATCATATCCATCTTTTGACTCAGGGCCGTTAACTCGCGACGCATTTTAAACCCATGTTAGAATCACCCTGAGTATTATCAATGTGGTTGGGGATGTCTGTAGCATAGAGCGCTTGTCAAGTGTTCGTTTTAGCATCCTTCCAGTAGTTTAGCGTAGCCCCAGAAAAACTCTAATAGGGTAGGTATTCTCTGATGGCGTAATCATCGTATTGTTCAGAGACACGTCGGCATGTGAGGTTAGGCTGTGGAAGTAATTGGTGATGAGGGCCACCTCAGCGTCGCACGGTAAGCTGTCTCCGTAGGCGAGCGTGATTTTGGCCCGCAGATACAAAAAAAAAGAATTAAAAAGATTAAATACTCCTCGCTATTTCTCGAAATAACAAACTCGATTGCTGTCCCCAGGAGCAAGGCCGCCAAAGGGTGTATATCCACATATTGTCCTTCTTCCACGGTCGTTTGAGTCTGTATAACGCTAAACAAGTCCAGACCAGAGTGAAGACATTCGCAGGTGGTGGTGAATGAGAAGCATCTTCAGTCGAATAAATCCTTCACGGCAGACTTCTCCTTTTTCTTCCTCTTCATCTCGGGCACGGAATATTAGTGGGACTTATAATATATTATAATATATAATATATATATATATTAACCCTCCGTTAGTTTTATTCTCTTCCAAAAGGGTTCTCCAGGGGCGCTGCTGCTGCCACGAATCGTCAAACTGCTTCCCCATTGGTATCCACCAGCGAGGTGGTCGATCCCCCGTGTAACAGACACTGCCAAGCCTCTTTAGCTCGTTTTTTGAAAGTTTCACCGACATTTCTCCCAGTCAATGCGTCATGCGCGACCTGCAGACCGGTGGCCACAATTTCGTAAGGCTTTACCGTCGGTTCTTACCCATGGAAAATGGCCTTTCCAATTCCCCAAAGAAACGTTCGATTCCTCGACCTCTTTGATTTCTCCCGTCTTCTGTAAACACATGCATTACGTTTCCGGCCTGACATCAGTAAAAGAATTTGTATAGTTTGGCATCCCGATGAACGGGTGTGTATCTCATCAATTTTTTAAATGTCAAAATGTTTCTTCGTTCTAAAGTATACCGTTAGCACCGACGTCCCACTGGCGAATTTGATTGTTTTCCCGCCAAAGGGGATGACTTCTGTAAAAAAAAGTGTGTTCAGAAAAATCAACATTCTGGCGCCTTCATCAGAGCATGAATGGCACAACACGACACAGAAGCATACCAGACTTTCAGAGCACAGGCCGGATATGGCACAAATCTGATGAGAACAAAGGAAGGCTCTGCTTACCCGCTACATTGAACAGACGGACCAAAGAAATGAGGCTGTAAGAATGAGGATATGTGGGTCACTCTCAGAATTGTGTGAGGATGTAGTGCTGGTAGAATATCTCACAATCACAACCGATACCATTCGTACCACACGTAAAAGGTCACACAATACTGCTCCTGATCCAAGATGGTGTTCGGTATGACGTCATAGGCGATTTAGCTGACGACAATTTGATAAAAAAAATAGGCCAAAGAGGATCATAGTGGCCACATTAAGGAGGACTGGCTACACAGCTACTTACTACCGCTACCGAAGCCAAACAAGGACCATTCTCAGATAAGTGCCTACAGAATCATCACAATGCAGAACACCGCAGGCAAGCTGCTGGAGAAAATAGTTGCCCGTGTTCTCACCTGTCACCTTGAACAGAAACGCGCATTCCCACTCACATTCGGAGGTTATAGATATAACAAAGAGACATGGCTCAATGCGGCAGTCTTTGCCTATGACGTCTTCGAAGGCTTCCACAGACGAGAGGAGACATGTGCTGCTGCTATAGATCTGGAGGATGCATACAACAGGGTACCATTTGAATATCTCATGCACATGATCCTCAAACTGGCGGTGCACCCCTTCCTCATTAGATGGATCGCTACGGCACTGTTTCACTGGCAATTCTTACAACTCAAATTGATAGGCTGGAGAAAATACAGAATGAAGCCATGCGCATTATCTTGGGATGTACAAGGGACACTCCCTGTGTAGCAATGAGGTATCTTCTTGACTTTCCAACCGTGGATGACAGAATCAAGATCTGGAGAGCACGAGCATACCTGAAGATTAGTGCACATAAGGAGCATCCATTGCACCACGTGCTCAACCCAGGGAAAGGTGCCAGGCTAAAAAGAGGCAAATCTTTGGTAGGCCGAGCAGAAGATGTCGTCAAACAGGTATGTGGGCTTACCAATATCAACGTTGGCGAGGAGTGGATACCGGTGCCTACGTCACTCAAAGGTGACTTTCTCGTGTATTGTCACACTCGACAGGAAAAGTAGGAAACAGAACCCGGTCGTGGTTAATGCTGAGGTCAACGGTCTCATCTGCGATAACACCGATGAGAAAGATGCAGTCATCTATACTGACGGATCTGTAAGACGACACCAAAGGAGTGCATGGGCATTTACAGCACGCTCGGCAGGCAGAATAGTCAAAGAAGACAGTGGTGCATACGTCATGACCACGAGTAGCATGACAATGGAGGTGATGGCAGTGACCAAGGCCTTCAAATGGTTAGAGTCACAAGACTACACCCACGCATGCATACTGAGCGTCTAGATGAGCATGATAAAAATGTGGAGGCGGGCTCTGTACACATGCAATGGGTAGAGTCGTTGCTGAAGTTCAAAATACGTAAGGTCACCTTTGTCTATGTTCCTGGACATGCGGGAGTACGGGGAAATGAAAGAGCGGTCAGGTTGGCTAGCTGCGCTGTCGTTGAGGACGGGCAACCAATGGATCGGGAGGACATCATCAATGCCCTCCGAGATGTGGGAAGATCACAGGATTTAGACAAACACCGACCCACGTCACGTCTTCGGATGATGGAAATGGGAGTTAAGATGGGCACAGCCAGAAATGAGAAACTTAGTGGGCGTGTAAGAAGACTTATCAACCAATACAGAACTGGAGTCGTCAGTCGATGGATACTGCGGGACTTGCTGAGGAGGGGATCTGAGCACCTATGGACATGTTCGGAGTGCAATGATGATGACCCACAAATAACTCAATAACGGAATTGTTTTTCCGCGTTAGCTTATAGAGTTTTATCGTAAATGCGAAACATGTATGTGAAGAATCAGCAGAACAAACATCCCGTCCCTGACCCTGGTGAAATGAGATCGCAGTAGGCATAGACATTTTTCAAATCTGTATCTATGTCCAACGAATCTTCTCCTCTCGTACCGACTTGGCGTCCGCCGATACGTAGACTGGTGGCAAAGCTGCGATTTTCATGCAGTCCGCTGATGTTAACTTCAGCACCAGTTTCGTATATCGTTTCAGCAACGCCTTTTTAAATGTTTTGGTATAATTGACTTCCATTTGCAGCAAATCTTTATTGAATATTTTATACATAAATTTTTCGGGTGTGTCGTACAGTTCCACTGGCAAATGAGTAATATCGGAAACGGTCGATTATCGGGTACCTTCTTTTCTGTCTCATCTAACACACAAAAACAATCCCTGGGTGCGGAATCAAATTTTAAAAAATACCTAGAAGAATAATCGCTTTGCATCTATCGTGTCTTCCCTCTCGTGCAAAACTGTTTTCACAAATTTACTTTCTTCTCCTCCTTATCAATCTCTATCTCTGTCTAATTTATATATTTTCGAATATCTTCGAACGATATCCAACTTTTGAATGATTAACTATCATCATCATCATCATGTGCCATACCGGTTGGCGTAGGTGATTATGTCTCTCCACAATCTTCTATCTACAGTGCATCGTATCAGTTCTGTTGTTGACTGTTTTCCATGCCATGACACCAAGCTATCCAGTATTTTCTCTCTTTGTCGCCCGCGATCTCTCTTTTCTTTTATTTTGCCAGTTGTAACCAAGTATTCCAACTTTCCTCTTCTCATGATGTGCCCGAAAAATGTTGATTGCTTCTTTCTGATGTTTTTTAAGAGTTCCCTTTTTGTGTTGGCCTCTTTGAGAACTTCCTCATTGACGAACTATAGCTTAACCAATTGACAAAACGCTATTTTCGTTTTCACGACGTTTGACGTTCATCTCTAATGCTCTTAATTTCTGTACTCTCGCTTTAATTTCTTGCACTTAGAACTCTATTCACCCTTATTGTCTTTCAGCAAATATGCAATAGGTTTTGTTTTGTTTACGCGACTTACGGTAAACAGTTCCTCTTGTACTTTTGAAGGTGCTTTTCTTTCTTTTCGATGGTGGTGGAATTTAATATCTCTTGATAGTACACCTCGCTTGTACTGATCCGCTACGAGTATTGTTGAGAGAGCCTTGATATGACTTGACTATGGAACACGATGAACATTGGCGTCCCGTTCATTCAGCGCTCTCTTCCAGTTACACACAAAGAGTAACTGTGGTCACCCCGCCTCAGCTGGACACCGTCTGGTCTTTCTTCGCTTTGCCCGCGGTAATTAGGTTCAGAGCGACTCGACACTTAGCTCGGCACCTGATCGTATGGACTGCACGTGTTCATCGTCCTCAAAATGTTTGTACTTCGCGTTGTGTTGATTGACGCAAATCGGCCCACTGGAACAATCGATTACACAGCCATACAAAATGGAGGTCACACAAGTCATGAATAACACAATACTTAACTTGCTTTATTTACAAGGTGCTGATGATAACAGGCTGTATACATGTGCTGGGCGGTCTGACTATCCGCTCCCGTCTATCCTGTAGGTCTAATAAAGTTTTGGCTTACTACCGCCTTATGCTACCTGCTTCTGTGTTCTCAATGCTTTTAGACGTTACACTTCCTACTATCGCCCTACACTTACATGTGACTTATCTAGACTTTTGTGAACTCTCATCTGATCGATATCTGTGTTTGGAATCTCCAACTAAACTACTATTTAAGGAAGAGCGTTTTGCTCTGTTCCCACTGAACGAGGCGGCGCCTAGTAGCGCGGCCATCCCCTAGATTGCTCTGTCTAAGTCTTGGATCTCTCCATCTAGCTAAACTCTCTAAGCCGTATTTCGTCTTTCCATCTAACTGGACTTCTAACCTCCACCGAAACTGGACTTCTCATCACCACCTAAACTGGACTTCTCTTTCCATCTCCGCAGCCGTTTAAATACCTCGTATTCCAACCAATGTCTAGAAGTTGAAAAAATGGAAAGTAAACAAAACTTAAGAGAGATGCATACAGAAATAAAGAGAATGACTAATAAAGACAAAAAAACTGCAGGAAACGGATGTATTGCAAACAAAGAGGGAAGAATGCTAAAAGACAACAAAGATATAATAGATAGATGGCAAAAATATATAGCAGAATTATTTCATGATGAAAGGGACAAAAAGCCAAACATAAAATGTACATACAACTGTAAAATCCTGAAATCTGAAGTAGAAAAAGCAATAAAAAAATGAAAAAGGGAAAGGCAGCAGGACCTGACAATATACAGATAGAGATTATACAGGCTCTAGAAGATTTTGGCATCGAAGTGATCACAGACATATGCATTGACATATACCTTACAGGATACATACCAAACGAACTAAAAACATCAACTTTCATTGCATTGCCTAAAAAGAATGCAGTGATTTCAGAACAATAAGCCTAATGAGCCAGGTAACAACAGCTTTACTAAAAGTTATACAGGGAAGGATTCAGAATAAAATCAATACCGAATTAGATGAGCAACAATTTGGATTCAGGAAAAACAGTGACACAAAAGAAGCCATATTTAGCATGAGAACATTGATTGAAAAGTACATAGAAGTAAACAAACCAATATATGCCTGCTTCATAGATTACACCAAAGATTTCGATAGAATACACCATAACCAACTTATAGATTGCCTAAAGGATATAAATCTAGACGACACAGACATACGACTAATATGTAATTTATACTGGGAGCAAACAGCAATAATAAAATATAACAAGGAGAATTCTACACCCATGGACATAAAAAGAGGAGTAAGACAAGGATGCATCCTATCACCAAGCTTGTTCAATCTATACATTGAGCAAATCTTTAAAAACATCTCAGAGATGCCAGGCCATAACATTAATGGAAAGATAATCAATAACCTAAGATATGCTGATGATACAGTTCTACTAGCAGAAAATCCTAAAGACCTACAACGATTGCTTAATGTAATAAATATAAGAAGCAAAAAATATATGGACTAGATATGAATATCAAAAAGACTAAAACTATGATCATAAATAAAGAAAATTATCAAGACCTACAATTAAATATCACAGTGGAGGGAATACATCTGGAGACAGTCCAGAGCTACAACTACCTTGGACATACTATAACCAATGATGGAAAATGTAAAATTGAAATAAACAAAATAATAAGTATGGCAAAAAGTAATTTTAATGCCATGAAAAATATACTAACAACAAAACAAATATCAGCAGGGCTGAAACTAAGAATGGCAAAATGTTATATCTTCTCAGTATTCCTGTATGGTGCAGAAACATTGACATTAGACAAGAAAACAGAACAGAAAATTGAAGCCCTTGAAATGTGGATTTATAGAAGAATAGGTAGAATTGGATGGAAAGAAAAGAAAACAAACGATGAAGTTTTAAAACAATTGAAAATAAAAAAAGATAACTACAAAATACAATTAAGACAAGACAAATGAAATTTTTGGGGCATATTAAAAGACACAACAGCCTACTAAAAGTAGTATTGGAAGGGAAAATACAAGGTTAAAGAGGCAGAGGCAGACCAAGACTAACATGGACGAGTAACATCAAAAGAGAGGACAAGTCAATCTATGACAGCCTGCACGATCATTGCAAGAAACAGAGTAGAATGGCGATCCATGGTAGCCAACCTTCGTTGCGGAGAAGGCACTCAATGATGATGATGATGATTCCAACCAATCACAAATCAATCAAAATCAATCTCCCCATCTTAAGACAACTCACTCTAGAGTTTCTCATCATTCATTTATCGCACGAGATTTTTCCAATCTCCGCTTACCACTATCAACCGCCCGTGCCACTCTCTAAACTCACGGTGATTCTCAATTCTCACATTACCTACAATGGTTCTCCCATTGTCTTTACCTTATACCCCACTACATCTATTTCCTTACATCCCTACATCTCCCGGCTACACTCTGCCCAAGCCGGTTCGTTGGCATTTTATAAACTAGCTTTGCCCAGAGCAAGTCTAACTCGATCGCCTGCTTGATACGCGGGTCTTTTAAAATCTACGCTCTGTTTGGTATTATACAACGCGTGCCACACCTGATATTGGTTGTCTAAGCTAATATCAACGGGCGCCATTTTATACTGCTATGGTACGAGCGGTTATAACTTCCAAGTGGGCACGTAGACATACCGAAGTCGGTTGTTTTTTTTGTAAAAGATAGCCACATCCACTGTTTCAAGATCCTTTTAAAACGTTCCACCACCGCGGTCTTAATATCCTTTTTGTTGGTAGTGAAAATGTGAACGTTGTTGTTCTAGAAAAATCTCTTAATGTTCAGTTTAAAAAAAAAAAACCTGAAACTTTATCGGTTTGAAAGCGTAGAGGTTTTCTATCAACGAATATGTCACCGTCGGCCTCCATTAAAGACTTGACCGTTTTGATTCGTATGGGTACAGTCCAAGCACATTTGCTAAAAACGTTGATGCACGTTACCAGATAGGAATACCCGTCGTTGTGTTTTTATTAAAATGTATCGATCAGATTTGCTTGATACTACTGCTGCGATCCACCTGTTATAATTGGGCGTCTTTCAAATCTATAACGAATTGGCTTGTGGAGAGTATAAGTAGCCTATCGACTCAATCACTATTTAATTTCTGTAGCCCCTAGATTGGTACTACATTGCAAGGCCCTCGCGCCATTATACGCCCATGGTCGACTAGAGTTGTAATAACGACGTCTCAACGTTTTTACCATCGTTCCTATTTAGATGTTTTCCTTTTGTACTTTCGTTTTCTCGTCCTCATCTTATAAGACGCAGTTCTGCGGTTGTGATTTCATCACACTGCTTTAAAATATCTAGTGCTTTGTCCAATCTCGCCGTCTCGGTCGGCACTTCATTGAGAAGGTCAAGAAAGTACTGGTTCCGTTGATGGGATATTTTGAATGATCGATCGAACCCAACGAGCGTCCAACTGTTCCAACTTAGTTAAATTCTCACTCAGAATACGTTGGTACAGTCTGTTCCTATCCACGGGCGCTTAATAGGTGCGGTCCAGAACAAATTGCGTTTCATCATCTAAGTCTCTCAAGTTGTCACTTTCCATATCAGGTAGAGCATAACTCGTAGCTTGTTTCTGACCCTCCAGCAGCTGAGAATCTATCAAGACACATTTTTTGGTAATAGACACATAATACGCCGCCGAGAACTCTTAAAATAGGTCGCAGCAAAGCACCAATGAAACCATCTGTTTGTAGAATCTATTTCAGCTACCTAAGACTAATCTTCTTTCTAGTGAGGAGTCTCAGCTTGTTCTTTTGCCGACGTAGCTCGCGCTTTTGATGATGTATAAGCCCAACATTACCTTTTTATAAATTATGACAACATTCACACAAAGTGCAAATGAGCTCGGGAGAGCGGCAGAGGCTGTTTTTGGTAATGCTCTTAGACCCATCGGCGTGGACGCAGTCGCGTGTTTGTAACTCTTTGAGGTATAACCACTTGACCGGGATACATTTGCTTGGCGTGGGTGTGGTCTTGTGACTCTAACCATTTGAATGCCATGGTCACTGCCATCGCCTCCATTGGCATGCTACTCGTGGTCATTACGTATGCACCACTGTCTTCCTTGACTATTTTGCCTGCCGAGCGTGCTGTAAATGCCCATGCACTTCTTTGGTATCGTCTTACAGATCCGTCAGTATAGATGACTGCATCTTTCTCATCAGTGTTATCGCAGATGAGACCGTTGACCTCAGCATTAACCACGACCGGGTTCTGTTTCCTACTTTTCATGTCGAGTGTGACAATACACGAGAAAGTCCCCTTGAATGACGTAGGCACCGGTATCCACTCCTCACGAACGCTGATATTGGTACGCCCACAGACCTGTTTGATGACATTTTCTGCTCGGCCCACCCATGATTTGCCTCTTTTTAGCTTGTCATAGATGCTGTGTATCTGTACTAATCTTCAGGTATGCTCGTGCTCTCCAGATCTTGATTCTGTCATCCATAGTTGGAAAGTCAAGAAGATACCTCATTGCTACACAGGGAGTGTCCCTCGTACATCCCAGGATAATGCGCATGGCTTCATTTTGTATTTTCTCCAGCCTATCAATTTGAGTCGTACTGACATTAAGAATTGCCAGGGTATACTCAATTCGTGCGAGGACTAATCCCTGAAGCAGAAGAGTACGTAGCCTCTGCTCGATGTTGGCAGCTGCCATGACCTTCAAGGGGCTAATCCTTTGCGGGATTTTGTTATCACATGGTCGACGTGGTCCCGAAAACACAGGCTGCGATCAAATGTAACTTCAAGGTATGTCATCAACTTGTCCCTGGTCACCTCATCAGCTCCCATTCGTACTACCGGTGTGGTCGTATGAACGATATGATTGTTAAGGGAGAACTATGAAACTGATGCTTTATTAGGATTAACCACGGCACCTGATACCCCACACCAGGAAGAAATGCGATCGAGTTCGTCTTGCATTGTGGAAGCGATTCCCCGTCTGTCTCTTCCCTGTCGATATACCAGAATATCGTCAGCAAAAGTCATAGTTCTTCCCCTCCCATCCAGCTGTTGTTCCGTGATCGTTACTGTGTACACGTTAAATAGAACTGGTGACAATGGTGAGTCATGTGAATCACGCATGTATACTGAATGATTCGATGAGCATGATAAAAAAAGTGGAAGCAGGCTGTGTACTCATGCAATGGGTAGAGTCGTTGCAGAAATCCAAAATACGTAAGGTCACCTTTATCTATGTCCCTGGACATGCGGGAGTACGGGGAAATGAAAGGACGGACAGGTTGGCTAGCTGCGCTGTCGTTGAGGACGGGCAACCAATGGATTGGGCGGACATCATCAATGCCCTCCGAGATGTGGGAAGAGCACATGACTTCGACAAACACAGATCCACGTCACTTCTTCGGATGATGGAAATGGGAGTTAAGTTGGGCACAACCAGAAATGAGACACTTAGTGGCCGTGTAAGAAGACTTATCAACCAACATAGAACTGGAGTCGTCAGTCGCTGGACACTGAGGGAATTGCTGAGGAGGGGATCTGAGCACCTATGGACATGTTCAGAGTGCAATGATGATGACCCGCAAATAACTCAATAACTCAATAACATTTGCTTGGCGAATTTGGTAATTTGACATTCGTTTCTGGGTTTCTTGAAAAAAAACATTATATAGTAATGTCCTGAGATTTGCTCTTTATTTGTCGAAAATAGGTTTTGAACTATGTATACTACGCTTATATTTCTGTGGTGACTGCCTTTGGTGAATAGTTTAATCACCTTGTCATCGATCTCGGACATTAAATCGTCGAGGATTCATTTTCTTATCCCCTTCCCATATTTTATTGATGCCTACAAGACCCTCGATGAAGTTTGCGGACGCCGATTCAACTACATTTCACACCATCATCTGTTTACATCGCCCGGTTTATTTTACTTTCTGTCTTTTCCGCCTCCCTAAAAATACTAAGAATAAAAATAATCATCCTAAATCCATTAAAATCCACCAAAAATTAGCGAAATTTAGCCAACTTCCGCAAAAATCCTTTAACATACAACAGATCGGTCAACTTTGGTTCGTATAGTTTTATAGAACAGCTTTTATTTACAATTATTATATTTTCTCTATCTTTACCACGCCTCACTATCCACTACTTAAATCACTAAGATTCCATTAAAAAGGCATTAAAATACAATTTATAAAAAAATCAATGAGTCAGCTAAAATTCGCCCCTAAAAAAACACAATAAAAGCCATTAATTTTAATTCAAATACGATCAATCGGTCAGCTATGAATATTTGTTATTCTAATTCACTATTATATATATATATATATATATATATATATATATATATATATAATATTATAAAAGAGAAGCAGTTTTATCCACCAAGCCAAGCG
The DNA here is from genome assembly GCA_032433765.1 of Megaustenia siamemsis. NCBI lineage: Eukaryota > Metazoa > Mollusca > Gastropoda > Stylommatophora > Ariophantidae > Megaustenia > Megaustenia siamemsis. Next base: position 20,585,479 of record JAVIAB010000102.1, read on the forward strand.
TATTAGTAGACAAACACCAGACATGCCAAGAGTTGTTAACCCCCTACTGCCCATACCAGAACAGACTCCCTGTACAGAGGAATCAGGATTATCAGTTCAAATACGGACAGAAGTGAAAGAATAGTTGACAAAGAGGAACAGAATAGTCTACAGCGAAAAACAATAACTCTGTTTCCTGGATGAAGAATACCCACAAGACCTATGGATTCGTGTGTACACAGATGGATCCGCACAGAATGCAGTAAAGAATGGGGGAGCAGGTGCATATATAGAGTACCCAAATAACACTAGGGATATGAATAAAATAGCAACAGGGAAATATTGTCACAATTATGATGCAGAAATACAAGCAATAAAGTTGGCAATAGAAAAACTGCTGAACAGTAATCTTAGTCCACAGCCTGTAGTGTTTTTGACAGATGCAAGATCAGCTCTCTAGGCACTACAATCCAGAAAATTACCACATCTGCAGATCTTATTCACTGAACTTTGCAAGCACCACAGGGTTGCCCTGCAGTGGATCCCATCTCACTGTGGAATACCAGGAAATGAGAAAGCAGATCAGTTGGCAAAGGAAGGTTCAACAGGCACACAACTAGATACACCGGTTACAAACCATCATAAGAAACAGATAATAAAATCAATCAGAGGACCACAAGCCCCAAATCAGGATGCCTTTTATAATATGAATAGATATGAACAAGTTATCATTATACGCCTCAGAACAGGACACAATCGACTCCATAGTCATATGTATACAAAATTCAAGATCGGCACCGCAACTACTTGTACACGTGGACACGCGCCCCAGACTGCTGAACACATACTTCAAGACTGCACTGAATATAGTAGACTGAGGAAAATCCATTGGCCCATAGATACAACACTACAGACAAAACTATATGGGCCACTACAAGAATTACAAAAGACAGTAAAATTTATGCAGGAAACGACATTGAGAGATATAGACAATATTTCAGGCGAACGAAAGAAAGACTATTATATCTTCAGGCTACCGACAACTAATTACCTTCCTCTTACCAACTTTTCCACGATTATATCCGCTTACCTTTTCCACGATTATATCCGCTTACCTTTCCCACGATTATATCCGCTTACCTTTTCTACGATTATATCCGCTTACCTTTTCTACGATTATATCCGCTTACCTTTTCCACGATTATATCCGCTTACCTTTTCTACGATTATATCCGCTTACCTTTTCTACGATTATATCCGCTTACCTTTTCTACGAATATATCCGCTTACCTTTTCCACGATTATATCCGCTTACCTTTTCCACGATTATATCCGCTTACCTTTTCTACGAATATATCCGCTTACCTTTTCCACGATTGTATCCGCTTACCTTTTCTACGATTGTATCCGCTTACCTTTTCTACGATTTTCTCCCCTTAACGTGTCCCGAGGTGTCCCTCAGAATATGTTTCTATTTTGGGGGCAATCCAAGGTGTCCCACTACTATTTGGGGGAGGGGGGAATCCGAGGTATCCCTGGGTCCCGATCATAGAGGTGTCACCCACAATTAGCTTTGTGTTGCTCTCAAATTGTGCCCCTAATTGTGTACCAACATTACATATATCTACTACTGGCGAATACTATTTTAAATATATAATGAAATAGTGGTGTAAAAATATAACTAAAAACGTGGAAAGTTTAACAAAGTGTTATATTTATTACTTCAAATGAAATATTTTGTTTACTGTGTATGTTTTAGTTATCGAATGTATTTGTCTCTCTCTCTCTCTCTGTCTGCAATCAAGACTCAATCAGAGTAGGATTCCAGACTCTCTCATGAAGTCAGCTGTCTGTTTAAGCGAATCGATTGCCCTATATAGTTTCTCTTCCAGGAAGGCGGGCGTGGGCCACATTGCTCTTCTCAGGACTGTGTACTGGGGGCAATCCTGTAGAACATGTTTTGTGGTCATATTGTCCAGTGTACAGTGGCATAGGCTGGCTGTACCTATTTTGAATTTGGTGTACATGTGATTTCTCATTCTATTGTGGCCAGTGCGTATGTTGAACATATATGACATATGTGGCGAAGTATGATGACTTGATCCCTCCTTGATAGCTGGTGGTATCCGTCACTCTCGTTATGCTTTGGGTGTTCTCGTTTCCATTTTTCATGGTACTGACCTTTGAGGATGGATTTGGCTTCATCATAACTGAGCGGATGGTTCTCTTGTGGTAATCTCCCTCCCTCTTTAGCTAATTTGTCTGCGCGTTCGTTCCCGTGTATATTACAGTGTGATGGTATCCACTGAATGACTACTCTCTGAAAGTTATTGCATAGTTGGTCCTGGGTTGTTCTCAAGTCATCTAGTTCATTGTTCTTGGGGCTTTTTAGAGCTGATAATACTGACAGTGCATCAGTCAGAATCACCAATTTATTGTGTATGTTATTTTTGTGTTGAGTAGCCAGTGTTGCAGCATCTCTGAGGGACTCAGTTTCTGCTTTAAAGTTGTTTGAGAATTTCCCAGTAGCTATTGACTTGGTGATCTCGTCCTGGTTATTCAGCGTCAAGAATACACCTCCCTCTCCATTTCTGGTGGCATTTGTAGTGGAGCCATCTGTGTATATGTGTGACCAAGAGTCCTGTGGGTAGGTATTTGTATGTGTTTTTCTGCTACGTGTTTTCTTTCTGTGTCTGATTGGGTGCCTTTTTTCAGGATTCCTGTTATATTTTCTTTAAGTTCTGGTATTTTATGCTTTCAATGAGGAGACATATCAGATGAGCCCAAGGGTTTCGATATTGTTTGGGAAAGTACTGGGTCTCCAGTAGTTAGTTCATTGGCAATTGGAGCGAAGTTGCTCCTCTTTAGTCGTACAATTCCGGAACCAGTTATTCTTTGGTGCATGGGGTAGCTAAGGAGCCTTCTATATTTCTCCGCTTGTTGCAATACTTTAGTGATTCGTCTGTCATCTAAGGGTTGTAAACCTGTTACTGTTTCTAGAGTCTTGATAGGTGTAGATTTCATAGCACCAGTGATGCTACGGGCAGCTTGGTTCTGTGTTCTGTTAATTTTGCTAAAGTGTGATTTGGAAGCCATAGCCCAGGCTGTGACTCCATACTCTAGAACTGATCTGACTCTTCCTACGTATAGTCTTTTCAAAATATTGCTGTCTGCCACCCAGTCCATTACTGCCAATTTCTTCATAATATTTGTTCGTTTTCTGGCTTTTTTTTCCTTGCTCTGTCTATCTGATTTTTCCAAGTCATTCTGCGATTCATGGTTATGCCAAGATATGTTGGATCAATAGGGAGTGTATGGTCTTTTATCTTCAAGTTTGCAGAGAGTGTGTTTCTCGATAGGCTGAAAATTGTATATGTAGTTTTTTTTTGTTGATTGGTAAGAGCCAGGTGTTCGTCCATTTTTCAAGTTCACGTAGGGCATCTTGCATCCTGGGGCCAGCCACTGACATACTTTCCTCGCGAGCCCATAACGCCAGATCATCTGCGTATATTGCTGAGTGTATTCTGGGTGGAATGTCCATTACGATGTCATTTATGAAAATTAAAAAGAGTGTTGGGGACAAGACTCCGCCTTGTGGGACACCTTGTTCGACAGAGACCTTCTTACTTAGTTGACCTTGAACTTGTACTCTGGCCGTTCTATCCTGAAGGTATTGAGAGACCCAATTGAATAAACGACCCTGGATGCCAAGTCTAAAAAGTTTGTTCTTTAAACCCTCTCGCCAAACCCTATCGAAAGCCTTCTCCATGTTGACCCACACTGCCAGTGTGTGTTTCTTTTTTTGTAGAGCATCCTCTATTTCCTGTGCAATGTAGGTGACCAAGTCTTCAGTTGATCTGTGCTGACGAAAGCCACTTTGTTGTGGTACGATTTGTTGTTTTGTCTCCAAATGCCACATAAGTCTTCTGTTAACCAGCCTTTCCATGAGTTTACTCAGGCAGCTCAGTAGGCTAATTGGTCTATAGCTACTTGGGTCTAGTGGGTCTTTTCCACACTTGAGGATGGGCACCATAATAGCTTCTTTCCAGATTGCCGGCACATGACCTCTCTTCCAGCTAGCATTTATTATCCTTAGAAGCTGGCTCTGGGCTTTCTGTCCCAGATTTAGGAGCATTTGGTTGGAGATTCCATCTGTACCAGGGGAACTTTTGAGCTTCCATCCTTTGAGGGCAACATCTAATTCAGCTGGGGTAAAGATGGTCGTCTGATGCTCTTCTGGTGCTGAAGGCATGTGTTTTGCATCTTGGTTTTCCCGCCTTGCAGCTTTCTGTTTGTCTATTGGAATGTTTATTCTACAAATGTTTTTGTAAGTCTCTATCAGTATATTTGCTGCCCTTTTGCCTGTGAGGATGTTCTGATTGTGTGTTAATGATATTTGAGGTCGGCAGTTGTTTTCGTCGCTCAGAGCTTTCGCAAGTTTCCATAATTAATGACCATTTTGTCTAGATTAAGGCTCTCTGTTTAGTCTATCCAGCTCTGTCTTGCTGATATCATAACCTCACGTCTGTATTTGGCCGAGGCTGCTTTGTAGGCAATGCTGCTCTCTGTGCTGTGTGATGTTTCAGCTAGTTCTCTGGCAGAGTCCAGTACCTCTTCTAGTTTTTGTATTTCCTTGCTCCAGTATGGTTTGTAGCTTCTTCTTCCTCCTCTAGGAATGGATTCTTTAGCAGCTCTCAGGATTCCATTTGTTAACCGCTCCTATCATATTATTGACCTTCTTTTCGTGGGTGTTGATAGGTGCAGTATATGCATCAGTGAGCCTTGCAAACTTTGCCCAATCTGCTCTCTTATAGTTCCAGCGGGGAAGAGGTATTTGCAACTCCTGTTTGTGAGCAAGGGCCACTGAAAGTTTGACTGGTCTATGATCACTATCTCCAAGTTGGTTCAGCACTTTTCTGGTTATTTTGATAGATATGTCTCCAGTTGCAAATGCTAGGTCGGGATTGGAAGTTGTTTTCCATCTTCTTGATTCTTGATTAGAAGGTTGGGGAGTACTCCCTAGAGTTTATGAGGAATAGGTTGTTGTCTATTTCCCATTCTTCCACTTCTTGACCTCGAACATTGGACTCCTTATATCCCCATCTTTCAGAGTGGCTGTAAAGTCTAATACTACCGGACACTTTGATGGTGTTATTTCCATTGACTCCAGCTTCAGTAATTTGTCATTTTTTATTCAGGTTTGCTTTCCTTAGCCTTTGATTGTCCCCAATCTTTCTGCAAGGCAGCAGATTGTCTTTTCTGTAGGGGGATTCTGCCCTTAGATGGTCGGCCCTCCCAGGCTTACGAGCACCATCTGCCCAAGCTTGTTGTAGTAATTAGTTAATCAGAGCTTTCGCAAAGAAGGTCAAAGAAGGTGTTGATCTCCTCCTGCATTAGTGGACGCATGGTTGTTTACTAATTTAGTTCATTTAAGGTTACGACTTGTCTGGTGAAACAATCTGTTACAACTAGTCTGATGAAACAATCGGTTACAACTTGTCTGGTGAAACAATCGGTTACAGCTTGTCTGATGAAACAATCGGTTACAAATTGTCTGGTGAAACAATCGATTACAATCGATTACCAAAGAAATGAGGCTGTAAGAATGAAGATACGGGGATCTTTGTCAAATTTGTGTGAGGATGTAGGGCTGGAAGAAGATCTCACAATCACAACCGATACCATTCGCGCGACACTTAAAAGGTCACACAACACTGCTCCTGGTCCAGATGGTGTTCGGTATGATGACATAGGCGATTTAGCTCATGACGACTTGACAACACTGGCCAATGAGTTTAATGCCAGTATTCAGAGTGGCCAGATTAAGGAGGAGTGGCTACACAGCTACTTACTACCGCTACCGAAGCCAAACAAGGACCATTCTCAGATCAGTGCCTACAGAATCATCACAATGCAGAACACTGCGGGCAAGCTGCTGGAGAAAATAGTTGCCCGTGTCCTCACGTGTCGCCTTGAACAGAAACGCGTATTCCCATCCACACTCGGAGGTTATAGATATAACAAAGAGACATGGCTCAATGCGGCAGTATTTGCCTATGACGTCTTCGAAGGCTTCCACAGACGAGAGGAGATATGTGCTGCTGCTATAGATCTGGAGGATGCATACAACAGGGTACCATTTGAATATCTCATGCATATGCTTCTCAAACTGGCGGTGAACCCCTTCCTCATAAGATGGATCGCCGCGGCACTGTTTCAGAGGAAGGTGATACTCAGATGTGGAAGTTGGTCTTCCGAGCCAACATCCATTTGTCCTGGGCTGCAACAAGGCTCACCATTGTCACCAGTTCTATTTAATGTGTACACAATAACGATCACGGCCCAACAGCTGGATGGGAGGGGAAGAACTATGACTTTTGCTGATGATATTCTGGTATATCGACAGGGAAGAGACAGACGGGGAATCGCCTCCACAATGCAAGACGAACTCGATCGCATTTCTTCCTGGTGTGGGGTTTCAGGTGCCTTGGTTAATCCTAATAAAGCATCAGTTTCATGGTTCTCCCTTAACAATCATATCGTTAATACGACCACACCGGTAGTACGAATGGGAGCTGATGAGGTGACCAGGGACAAGTTGATGACATACCTCGGAGTTAAGTTTGATCGCAGCCTGTGTTTTCGGGACCACGTTGACCATGTGATAACAAAATCCCGCAAAGGATTAGCCGCCTTGAAGGTCATGGCAGCTGCCAACATCGAGCAGAGGCTACTTACTCTTCTGTTCCAGGGATTAGTCCTCGCACCGATCGAGTATGCCCTGGCCATTCTTACTGTCAGTACGACTCAAATTGATAGGCTGGAGAAAATACAAAATGAAGCCATGCGCATTATCCTGGAATGTACGAGGGACACTCCCTGTGTGGCAATGAGGTATCTTCTTGACTTTCCAACCATGGATGACAGAATCAAGATCTGGAGAGCACGAGCATACCTGAAGATTAGTACAGATACAGAGCATCCATTCCACCACGTGCTCAACACAGAGAAAGGTACCAGGCTAAAAAGAGGCAAATCATGGGTGGGCCGAGCAGAAGATGTCATCAAACAGATATGTGGGCTTACCAATCTCAGCGTTGGTGAGGAGTGGATACCGGTGCCTACGTCATTCAAGGGGACTTTCTCATGTATTGTCACACTCGACAGGAAAAGTAGGGAACAGAACCCAGTCGTGGTTAATGCTGAGGTCAACGGTCTCATCTGCGATAACACCGATGAGAAAGATGCAGTCATCTATACAGACGGATCTGTAAGACGACACGAAAAAAGTGCATGGGCATTTACAGCACGTTCGGCAGGCAGAATAGCCAAGGAAGACAGTGGTGCATACGCCATGACCACGAGTAGCATGACAATGGAGGTGATGGCAGTGACCAAGGCATTCAAATGGTTAGAGTCACAAGACTACATCCACGCATGTATACTGAGTGATTCGATGAGCATGATAAAAAAAGTGGAGGCGGGCTTTGTACGCATGCAATGGGTAGAGTCGTTGCAGAAATCCAAAATACGTAAGGTCACCTTTGTCTATGTCCCTGGACATGCGGGAGTACGGGGAAATGAGAGAGCGGACAGGTTGGCTAGCTGCGCTGTCGTTGAGGACGGGCAACCGATGGATCGGGCGGACATCATCAATGCACTCCGAGATGTGGGAAGAGCACAGGACTTCGACAAACATAGATCAACGTCGCTTCTTCGGATGATGGAAATGGGAGTTAAGATGGGCACAGCCAGAAATGAGAAACTTGGTGGCCGTGTAAGAAGACTTATCAACCAACATAGAACTGGAGTCGTCAGTCGCTGGACTCTGAGGGAATTGCTGAGGAGGGGATCTGAGCACCTATGGACATGTTCGGAGTGCAATGATGATGACCCGCAAATAACTCAATAACTCAATAATCGATTACAAATTGTCTGGTGAAACAATCGGTTACAAATTGTCTGGTGAAACAATCGGTTACAACTTATCTGGTGAAACATTGTGCTAGTAAAAGCTAAACTATAACGGCCGCCGTTGAGAATGAACGAAATTCTGCAAATTTAGATCTTGGCCGTTGGGCTTTGTTTAATCGTAAACAAGCGTCCATCTTGGTGCGTCCGAAGTTATTTAAGCCTGTTGGAATTTGTGACAAATTTTGTGTTGAATGGTGACCAATTTAAAATCATTCATGTAAATTTAAAGTACCCTTGGCATTTTTACAATTTCCCAAAACGCTGAAAAAATAGTGATTATTAAGTGGTGTTCTTGAAGCAGTTTAATTAAAACTGTTTTTTTTTAATACTCAAATTGCATATTTATCCATTTCATTAATTCATTTACATTTGGGCCGAAGACGGCACATAGGACGGAAGTCATAGGTCTCCACGATTGACGATTTGCTGCTAGTTCTTGTTGGTCTTGAGTTTTCTTAGTTCCATAATTGAGATTTCCCTAGTAATTGTCCTGCCTAGGGATTCTCCTGGTCTATCTTGTTTTTCTTTAACAGATGGTTTCCACATAAATATTTGACGGGGAAGTCTTTCTTCATTTATTCTCAGCAAATGACCGGTGTATTTCCAACGCTTTCTGACTATAAAACACGTCAGGTATTCTTATTTTTTGGGGTCTCTTACCAGTTTTTTTTTAAAATGCATTTTTTTAAAAACTTATTTTAAAGATCCTACATATATATTCCGGAGCCGAGATAGCTCAGTGGTTAGTGAACTGGACTACAAAGGACAAGAGTCGGCTTCAATCCTGATCGACGGCTTTCAGGTAGACCCAGCCTTAAATGAGTACCGGAATGTTTTTCTGGAAAAGTAAAGAGCCACGGGCGCAATACGACCACATTAACCCAAATATCATGTCCCGACGGTCTATAAAAATTATGGCCACTAACACTATTTTCCCTATACGCCACTTGGCGTGACGGGTTTCTTTACTTCTTTTTTTACTTACATAGACATTTGTTTTCCAAAGAGTTAACTTTCCTATTTAAAGTCTTGGTGGATCTCCAACCTTCACATTCATATGTTAGCAATGATATCACACAGGAGTTGAACAATCTAAGTTTTGTTCCTTTACTAAGTACTTTGGATGACTCTATCTGTGGGCATTATACTGCCTAGGTAGATAACATTTGGAACTTTTGTATCTTAATTATTTCTTTAAACAAAAATTCTTGTACAAATAACACAGCTTTTTTCATATTTATTTTGTCTAAAAATATCATGGGGAAAAAAGCTATCTTTTCGGCATTATCTCAATTCTGGGATCTGTCGAGAAATGCAGTCGCCACAAAGTTTTCTAATCTGAGTTTTTATTTCTATCATGCGATACGAGAACACAATAATTTTTGTCTTCTCTTCTTTCTCTTTTTTTGACACTTCGGATGTTGAGTTAGATACAATGCTCTAGGTCTTGCTCTTCTGGCAGTCTCATCGACATATAATGCTGTTGTAGACTTTTTCTGGTGTTGCATCTCCAGCAGCGTTTGGGTCTGTCTCAGTGTCACTATCCTCATTAGCACTGCTAACATAATGTGGAGATAAATATACTTTTGTAAGATGTTTTGTGTCTTGATAATAATGTCTTTTGTTGTAGGAGAGAGGCTAGGTGTTCCAAAACGTATTTTGTCTCACTGTACCAAATATTAATTTCTGTACACATTTTGCCATATTCGGAAATTGTTCCTAGATATGTGACCTCTGATACCTGTTTTATACATGTGTCCTCTATTGAAACATTTGAATTATCTCAAGCAAATACAAGTATATCTCTGTAAAGCAGAGATAAAACGGACTTAGCAAAAGAAATGGTATACGTTTGGTATTGTTCTTTTTGTGTTTTAGGAGAGATGTTCAAAATATATGAAGCATTTGTCTGACACGTTAAATAATATTAAATATGGGAATAATACCACAAGGCGAGAAGAAGTGAAGATTTGCAAGATTTCATACTTACTATAAATAATTGTTCGTGAATGTCAATTCATACCAGGAAATGATTGCATCAAAGCATACCAAACACACAGAAAAGTCGATGTCAACACTGGCTCAACTCATCAAACCTGGCAAGAACCAAAGGAAAGCCACACACGCCCTACTAGTATCAAGTGAGTACTGATGGTCCCTTGTCCATCTTGTGACTTAGTGTGTGTATTTTTTTTTTTAACATGTGGACCGGCAGTGAATCTGTTTCCCACCTATTCAAACCAAGTAGTTTGGCATAAAGAGTTTCTTCTTAGACTTTAGGAATACACATTTATTTTATAGAAAGATGGGGGTAGTAATTGTATTTTGCTATATTTAAATTATAGTTACGTCACATAACACAATCTATTATAACGCTGTACGAGTAGGCCGTTGTGTTTATTCGTGCATCGGAACTCTCGTTCTCTCTGCCAGTCTCTGTCGTCTCTGTTAACGTGATACTGATGGACTACATTATGTTTGTTGTCTGGTTACATATTTTTGAACTCTCTGGTTAACCTTCATAGATGTTTCCTTATATACCCAGTGCGTGTTGTATGGTTTGTTTTTCATTCAGCATCCAATCGTTGTTTGGTTGTACATAGTTAAAAAAAAATGTTTTTTTTAAAAAACCAATAATAAACAAAATACATTCTTTAAGAATGGGGATAAGAGCTTCACACTTGTATAATGGCAGCTGATTTGTATGTACGGTGCTGACTCAAAGTCTAAATCTGGCAATAGTCTGCCAATTATATTATCATAGATGGTTATGTGAGTATCTTGTCGTCTTTTTTGGCAATGCGTTATCTTAGTGCCTTGTCGATTTTGCGCTTCTCGACAGAGTTGGCTCTTTAGCTATGTTGCAATTCCATAGTGGAGAAAATGCTCCTGGGGGAAGTTACATCAGTGTTAACACTTTAGAGACACTTTAATGAGTCTTTGAGATATTTTTCTGACCACTGATCGATCACTTGCACTTACTTAATTGGCCGTGCAGAAGCTGTTTCAGGATGCGATCATAGTGTATTCGAGTCACATTTTCAGCTGTTGTTACTTATGCCTTTTGTGTTATGTGTAAATGTTTGGAGTATTGATTTTCGCACTGATATTGGCAGTGGAGCCACTACCAAGAAGGAAAGGAATGGTAAACTACCATCTTATAGTGTCAAGAAAAATTATGCCCGAATACAACTTAATATCTAAAACGTCTTATGCAACAAAAATACGTCAATAGAAATGAGAAATAGAGTTCATCGGTGCTATATAGAGTCAACTATAACTTACGGAAGCAAATCATGGACAGTAAACAAAGAAATGAAAAGACGATTAGATGCCACAGAGATGGGATTTCTCAGAAGAATGTTGAAAGTTCCCTGGACAGTTGAAAAAACCAACGAGGAAATTCTCAAAGAGGCCAAAACAAAAAGGAGCTCCAATAAACATCAGGATAAAAACAATAAACATTTTTCGGGCACATCATGAGAAGAGAGGGAGCCGCGATAGCTCAGTGGTTAGTGAACTGGACAACAAAGGGCAAGGGGTAGGGTTCGATCCCAATCGACGGCTTCCGGGTTCACCCAGCCTTAAATGGGTACCGGATTTTTTTCTGGGAAAGTAAAGCAGCACGGGCGTAATACCGACCACATTACCCCAGAAATCATGTGCTGAAGGTCTGTAAAATATAGGGTCACTAACACCATATTTCCCTATACGCCACTTGGCGTGACGGGGGTACTTTACTTTTTTTTACTATCATGAGAAGAGGAAAGTTGGAATACTTGGTTACAACTGGCAACATACTGGGAAAAAGAGATCGTGGACGACGAGAGAAAATACTAGATGTCTTGTTGTCATTGCATGGAAAACAATTAACAACAGAACTGATACAATGCTCTGTGGATAGAAGATTGTGGAAGGACTTGATAGTCTACGCCAACTGGTATGGCACATGATGATGATTGATCATCTTTGGTTCCCTGCATAGCGTTTTTGTCTGACATAATTTCTTTTAACCAATGTTCTTTCAATAGATTAGTTTGTAAATTAAAATTAATTAGAAGAATAATTTACTTGTCCTGTCTGCTTGAGAGAACTTCGATTGTCAGCCGTGTCCAATGCTATTCCACTCTTCAGAATTGACATGTCAGCAATCATATCTACCTGTTCATTAAACACGAGTGCCCTGGCACTAAAATAACGCATATTTTTGAAAGCTTTGACATCTCCAGAATCTAGCCACTTGCCTTCGAACCCAGCCTTTTTGATTTTCCAGAATAAACTCATGGAAACACCGAGAAAGCCTACCTAGGTCAGGGTTCATGTCTTTAATCAAACAATTGCTTTACTTTGCTGCGATGACCTCTGTAGTCAAACTACTACTACTTCTAGTCAAGACAACTGCATCATTTCACATCTCTTCTCAAATTCCAGGCCTATGTAGTGAAGGTGACCCCTGACATGGTGACCTATGCCGACTAGTCGAACAACAGATCTAGCTGTGTAAATGGCAACATTGTCCTCAACCTATCAGCACAAAGAAACATTTTATACACAGCATATCTTTGTCTACTCTATGTTACAATCCCAAACATAGTCCTTCACAGTCATAAAATATGGGCTAGTTACGATAGTTGGCTACCAGGGCCCCCACGGTGAGGGGAGAAACGAACACAGCCACTCACTGTTACCAGCCAGAAATGGTGTCAGGGGCGACTAAGGAGGTTTAGAATCGTCGTCAATTCTGTCGAGTAAGACGTTAACGGAGCGATCTTGTCAACGGAATTTACCGATGCAATTTGGGAAATACTGTGACTAGTGGTGGAGCAGACATGGGTGGATCTCCAACCTTCACATCCATATATTAGCATTGATATCACACAAGAGTTAAACAATCAAAGTTTTGATCGTTTACTTTGAGATCTTTAGATGTCTGTCAGTTTGTTGAAAGCATTTGTTGCTAGCGCATTGCGTGTCAGAAATTGTGATGTTATGTCTATATCCGTGGGCATTATACTGCCTAGGTAGATAACATTTGGAACTTTTGTATCTTAATTTTTTCCTTAAACAAAAATTCTTGTACAAATAACACAGCTTTTTTTTCATATTTAATTTGTCTAAAAATATCATGGGGAAAAAGCTATCTTTTCGGCATTATCTCAATTCTGGGATCTGTCGAGGGAACTTATTGGACCGGAGAATAAAGGCCGCTTGTCCATTGCAGTCGCCACAAGGTTTTCGAATCTGAGTTTGTATTTCTATCATGCGATACGAGAACACAATAATTTTTTTCTTCTCTTCTTTCTCTTTTTTGCCGTTTCGGATGTTGAGTTAGATACAATGCTCTAGGTCTTACTCTTCTGGCAGTTTCATCGACATATAATGCTGTTGTAGACTTTCTCTGGTGTTGCATCTCCAGCAGCGTTTGGGTCTACCTCTGTGTCACTATCCTCATTGGCACTGCTAACATAACGTGGAGATAAATATCTCTCAACATTGCCCTCATCGATCAGCACAAAGAAACATTTTGTACAAAGCATATTTTTGTCTATTCTATTTTACAAATGCCAAACATGATCCTTCACGGTCATAAAATATGGATTACTTACCACAGTTGGCTACCGGGGCCCTCAAGGTTAGGGGAGAAAGGAACAGAGCCACTATTACCTGCCACGCATAATGTAAGAGGTGTCAAAGGATGTTTAGAATCGTCGCCAGTGCAGCCGAGAATGATGTGCACGGAGTGACCTTGTCAACGGAATTTACCGATGCATTTTGGGAAATGCTATGACAAGTTGTGGAACTGATATGGGGAATTCCTGACTGCATTTGTTGTTGTTGTTGTTGATGCGTTCGCCAGCTTTCATCTCTGACGAAGTCCCTAGAGACTAGGAACTGAATTTTGCGTGTTAAGCCATTTTCCCCTGGCATCCATGTGCACAGGGGTCCCTCGCCGCACAGGCAGAGTAACTCCGACTTCGGAGGTACTCATATTTAATATATATTAAATAAAGTTATATTTTCATATAACTGACGTTTCAAGCCGGGTCTCGCTGCTGAGACCAGGGGTGGTTGCTGCAGCGAGAAATAATCAATAAAAATCTCAACCATGACTGCATTTAATCTGTTTCCAAGAATACCACAGAAATGAGATGCCCAGTAACTACTGTAGAACATTCCAGAAGAGATACAATCAAGAACGAGATTATATGACAAAGTGTTGCCATAGATCCATTTTTGAATTAATACAAAGACAACACATACAAAGCTTTATCCACCTGGATTGTTATGCTATATCATAAAGACGTGCAGAGACAAAAAGAAGGACTCAGAGATCGAGGCAGACCCAGGTTTAAACTGCGTTGGAATGACATCAGATAAACTCTACACAACACCAAGTGTCAGTGGTTGAGGCTGCCGAAAGAGCAAGAACCAGAATTTTGTATCGCCTTCGACATCCAAAGTGGTAAAAAGAGACCTTCAGCAGATTTCGCAAACATTAAAGTCCGCACATATGTCTCTCCTGCTACTGGGTTTCGTTATCTGCATTCTCTGCTCTGTTCGATGCATACACAAAAGGACGTAGAACACAGAGCGGACACTTGTATCTTAACAAGATTCTATGTCTTCCAATAAACACTTCATTTGAACATGTCTGGCTTATCCAATATTTTCCTCTCTTTAAATTGCTAACTTGTTTTTATTGATCTTATTTTACAATGGATGTTATGTTTCTGTGCTAACCTGCATGTACTCACAGATTTGTTCCGTATTCCACGAGTGGAAATATCACGGAGGTAACGCAGTCCTGAGTAGTATATCAGGAAAGATTTGTCTAACATTTTCCCCGTAAATTAACAAAGATATATAGTAGGCGCATTTTGCGCCTAATGTACTCGAGGCGCAGTGGGAGTTTACCATGACCGCGCGTGTCGGGATGTTGACCTCTAGTCAAGGTGACCTCGGAAGTGGCCTGTTTATGTCTGATGTGTGCTGACTTTGGAATTCTTGATGTATTTGATCGATAGTGATAGGTTAGTAGATTATACAACATCAATGCTGATAAGGCGGCCAGGTGCCCTTGTTATCTCTGTGACCGTAAGGTGTGACCGCATTTTAGCTTCCTTCATAGACTTCCCTCCATTGTAACACTTACTCATTCTCTCAATTTATGCCTATCATCTCACCTTCCTTCTCTCTCTCATTCTCACCTATCCTCTCTTAGACTTCTAACCTATCAGTCCCCCCTCCCTCCTCTCCCTTTGCCTGTCCCGCATCATTCCACCCTCCCTCATATTTTTAGTGTCCCGCCTATTGTAACACTTAATTATTCTCGCCATTTATGACAATCATCTCGCTTCCTTCTCCTAGACTTCTCTCTATCACTCTCTCTCTCTCTCTCTCTCTCTCTCTCTCTCTCTCTCTCTCTCTTCTAGCTCCTACTAGACTTCACTCCTACCATTCTTCCCTCCCTCCTTTCTCTCTTTCCCTCTCCTAGCGTTCCGCCCTCATTCGTATTTTTGCCTTCCCGCCAGTGTAACACATTAATAACATTGAATATCAATTACAAAAAGACTTGAAATATCTACTTTTTAAACAACCAATAAGATAAACATATGAAAAACGAAGGAATAATATACAACAAGGCTTAACATGCGTACATAACACTTACTCATTCTCTCCATTTAAACCCATTAGCTCTCCTTAGCTCCACTATATTTCTCTCTATGTCTCTCACTCTTCTCTCTCTCTCTCTCTCTCTCTCTCTCTCTCATTCCCGCCTAGATTTTCCTCAATTGTAACACTTATTCGTTCTCTCCAGTTATGCCTATCATCTCGCATTCATTCTCTCTCTCTTTCTCGACTATCCTCTCTTAGACTTCTAACCTATCAGTCCACCCTCCCGCCTATCCCGTTACCTCTCCCGCATCGTTCCGCCCTCCCTCATATTTTTAGTCTCCCTCCTATTGTAACACTTAATTATTCTTGCCATTTATACCTATCATCGCACCTTCCTTCTCATAGGCTTCTGTCTATCGCTCTCTCTCTCTCTCTCTCTCTTCTAGTCCCTACTAGACTTCTCTCCTACCATTCTACCCTCCCTCCTCTCTCTCTTTCCCTCTCCTAGCGTTCCGCCCTCATTCCTATTTTTACCTTCCCGCCAGTGTAAGACAATAATATTGAATAACAATTACAACAAAATATCCACTTTTAAACAACCAATAAGATAAACACAGGAAAACGAAGGAATAATACACTCAACAAGGCTTAACATAGTACTTTATACACTTTACCATTAACACAATTGAATATCCTTTTATTGATAACCTACCACATCGTTATGAGATAAGAGAAAAACAGAAAAAAAAAATTCAACTTACAGCTTAATAATATACCCACAACACAGGCCGCTAGACTGAACAGTAATATGAAAATAAGATTCCGTGAATCAATCGCGCTTATAACACTAAGTCTCACATGCGACTAGTTTAAATATAATCTGGTAAATAAAAGTTGGACGAAACTATTCCACCCTCGACTAACATCTAGGTTAACCAATCAGAGAAGAGAATTTCTATCGGACACCCACCAACGAAATGACTGGCCTCTGGATTAACTAATCAGAGAAGAGGATTACTGTTATCGTGATAACTGACCTCATTTTTCACTTGAAGTGCTGTCGAATCTGACGCATGGGTTACTTTAAATCGATTCGGTCCCTGATACAATCCACCTGTCGGGTCAATGGTGGGGGAAATAATACATGTGGCGGGTTACTTGAACGCGCTTTGACCCCTGATGCAATACCAGAGGAGTTCCATGACAGTCATGATAGTTAGACACAACTAGCAGAAAGTTTTATTCAAGGTCCAAAAAGTTAGGCCAAATCGCAAACATTTTACCCCCAGAACACAAAAAATGTAAGCACATAAGCGAAAAAGTCGACCTCAAAACCCTAAAAATCTACTCACATAGTCATAATAGTTAGACACATCGAACAGATAGTTATATTCAAGGTCCAAAAAGTTAGACCAAATCGCAAAATTTTACCCCCAGAACACACAAATTTAGGCTCATAAGCAAAAATTCGACTAAAAACCCTACAAATCTACTCCCATACTCATACAAGTTAGACACATCGAACAGATAGTTTTTTCTAAAGTCCAAAAAGTTAGGCCAAATCAGAAACATTTTACCCCCAGAACACATAAATGTATGCTCATATTACAAAAGTCGACCTAAAAATAAAAAAAAAATTACTCATATAGTCATAATAGTTAAACACAACGAGCAGGAAGTTATATTCAAGGTCTAAAAAGTTATACCAAATCACTAAGATTTTACCACCAGAACACACAAATTTAGGCTCATATTAAAAAAGTCGACATAAAAATCCTAAAATCTGCTCCCATAACCATACTAGTTAGAAACATCGAACAGATAGTTACATCCAAAGTCCCAAAAATTACGCCAAAGCGCAAAATTGTTACCCTCAGACCACAAAAATATAGGCACATATCCAAAAAGTCGACCTCAAAACCTTAAAAATTAACTCCCACACTCATACTAGTTAGAAACATCGAACAGATAGTTACATCCAAAGTCCCAAAAATTACGCCAAAGCGAAGAATTTTTACCCCCAGACCACAAAAATATAGGCACATAGTCAAAAATTCAACCTAAAAATCTACTCCCACACTCATACTAGTTAGACACAACGACCAGGAAGTTATATTCAAGCTCCAAAAAAGTTAGACCAAATCGCAAACATTTTACTCCCAGAACACAAAAATGTAAACTCGCATTCAAAAAGTCGACCTAAAAATTTCAAAAAGCTACTCACATAGTCATAATAGTTAGACACATCGAACCGATCGTTATTTCTAAAGTCCAAAAAGTTTGGCCAAATCACTAAAATTTTACCCACAGAACACAAAAATATAGACTCATATTTAAAAAGTCGACCTCAAAACCCTAAAAATCTACTCATAAAGTCATATTAGTTAGACACAACGAGCAGGAAGTTATATTCAAGGTCCAAAAAGTTAGGCCAAATCGCAAAATTTTAGCACCAAAACACACAAATTTAGGCTCATATTAAAAAAGTCGACCTCAAAACCCTAAAAATCTACTCACATAGTCATACTAGTTAGACACAACGAGCAGGAAGTATTATTCAAAATTAAAAAAAAACTTTATTTTAGACATCCCATACCAACAATTTTCTTAAAATCACTTTCATGATAGTTACCCCCCTTACCATTTTTAAGGATACGCCCATAAAATCGGCAAAAATAATAAATTTACACTCTTGGCTTACCCCAAACTTTATTTTAGACATCCCCATAGCAAAGATTTACTTATAAATCACTTTTATGATTGTTACCCCCATGGCCATTTTTGAGGGATACGCCCATAAAATCGGTAAAAAATTGAAATTTAACCTCAAGGCACACCCCTAACTTTATTTTAGACATCCCCATACCAAAAATTTACTTAAAAATCACTTTTGAAATTGTTACCCCCCCCCCCCCCCGCCCCCACCCCCTTACCATTTTTGAGGGATACGCCCCTAAATTCGACAAAAATCGTAAATTTAGCACGTAGTCTTACCTAAAACTTTATTTTAGACATCCCCATACCAAAAATTTACTTAAAAATCACTTTTGAAATTGTTACTTCCTTACCATTTTTGAGGGATACGCCCCTAAATTCGATAAAAATCATAAATTTAGCACGTAGTCTTACCTACAACTTTATTTTAGACATCCCCATACCAAAAATTTACTTAAAAATCACTTTTGAAATTTTTATCCCCTTACCATTTTTGTGGCGCTTTACCCACCAAATGTAATTTTTTTTTGCACCATTGCAGTGCAGTTTCGGTGCATGCACATGCACTTTTAGGTTGGGTATACCGCCACCTACAATACAAGCTTTTTGTTGTTTTTTTGTTGGAATTTGATATGTAGGGGTGTCAAATATTATGTTTGAGGTATGCCTTGAGGTTAAATTTCATTTTTTAAAATCGATTTCAGGGGCGTATCCCATAAAAATGGTAAGGGGGGGGGGGGAACAATTTCAAAAGTGATTTTTAAGTAAATTTTTGGTATGGAGATGTCTAAAATAAATTTTAGGTAAGACTACGTGCTAAATTTACGATTTTTGTCGAATTTAGGGGCGTATCCCTCAAAAATGGTAAGGGGGTAACAATTCCAAAAGTAATTTTTAAGTAAATTTTTGGTATGGGGATGTCTAAAATAAAGTTTGGGGTATGCCTTGAGGTTAAATTTCAATTTTTTTACCGATTTTATGGGCGTATCCCTCAAAAATGGCCATGGGGGTAACAATCATAAAAGTGATTTATAAGTAAATCTTTGCTATGGAGATGTCTAAAATAAAGTTTGGGGTAAGCCAAGAGTGTAAATTTATTATTTTTACCGATTTTATGGGCGTATCCCTTAAAAATTGTAAGGGGGGTAATTATCATGAAAGTGATTTTTAAGCAAATTGTTGGTATGGGGATGTCTAAAATAAAGTTTTTTTTTTTTTTAATTTTGAATATTACTTCCTGCTCGTTGTGTCTAACTAGTATGACTTTGTGAGTAGATTTTTAGGGTTTTGAGGTCGACTTTTTAAATATGAGTCTATATTTTTGTGTTCTGTGGGTAAAATTTTAGTGATTTGGCCAAACTTTTTGGACTTTAGAAATAACGATCGGTTCGATGTGTCTAACTATTATGACTATGAGAGTATCTATTTGAAATTTTTAGGTCGACTTTTTAAATGTGAGCCTAACTAGTATGAGTATGGGAGTAGATTTTTAGGTTGACTTTTTGACTATGTGCCTATATTTTTGTGGTCTGGGGGTAAAAATTCTTCGCTTTGGTGTAATTTTTGGGACTTTGGATGTAACTATCTGTTCGATGTTTCTAATTAGTATGAGTGTGGGAGTAAATTTTTAAGGTTGTGAGGTTGACTTTTTGGATATGTGCCTATATTTTTGTGGTCCGAGGGTAACAATTTTGCGCTTTGACGTAATTTTTGGGACTTTGGATGTAACTATCTGTTCGATGTTTCTAACTAGTATGGGTATGGGAGTAGATTTTAGGATTTTTATGTCGACTTTTTTAATATGAGCCTAAATTTGTGTGTTCTGGTGGTAAAATCTTAGTGATTTGGTCTAACTTTTTAGACCTTGAATATAACTTCCTGCTCGTTGTGTTTAACTATTATTACTATGTGAGTAATTTTTTTAAGTGGTAAAATGTTTGCGATTTGGCCTAACTTTTTGGACTTTAGAAATAACTATCTGTTCGATGTGTCTAACTTGTATGAGTATTGGAGTAGATTTGTAGGGTTTTTAGGTCGACTTTTTGTTTATGTGCCTAAATTTGTGTGTTCTGGGGGTAAAATTTTGCGATTTGGTCTAACTTTTTGGACCTTGAATATAACTATCTGTTCGATGTGTCTAACTATTATGACTATGTGAGTAGATTTTTAGGGTTTTGAGGTCGACTTTTTCGCTTATGAGCTTACATTTTTTGTGTTCTGGGGGTAAAATGTTTGCGATTTGGCCAAACTTTTTGGACCTTGAATATAACTTACTGCTCATTGTGTCTAACTATTATGACTTTCATGAACTCCTCTGGTATTGCATCAGGGGTCAAAGCGCGTTCAAGTAACCCGCCACATGTATTATTTCCCCCACCATTGACCCGACAGGTGGATTGTATCAGGGACCGATCCGATTTAAAGTAACCCATGCGTCAGATTCGACAGCACTTCAAGTGAAAAATGAGGTCAGTTATCACGATAACAGTAATCCTCTTCTCTGATTAGTTAATCCAGAGGCCAGTCATTTCGTTGGTGGGTGTCCGATAGAAATCCTCTTCTCTAATTGGTTAACCTAGATGTTAGTCGAGGGTGGAATAGTTTCGTCCATCTTTTATTTACCAGATTATATTTAAACTAGTCGCATGTGAGACTTAGTGTTATAAGCGCGATTGATTCACGGAAGCTTATTTTCATAGTACTGTTCAGTCTAGCGGCCTGTGTTGTGGGTATATTATTAAGCTGTAAGTTGAATATTTTTTTCTGTTTTTCTCTTATCTCATAACGATGTGGTAGGTTATCAATAAAAGGATATTCAATTGTGTTAATGGTAAAGTGTATAAAGTACGTATGTTAAGCCTTGTTGAGTGTATTATTCCTTCGTTTTCCTGTGCTTATCTTACTGGTTGTTTAAAAGTGGATATTTTAAGTCTTGTTGTAATTGTTTTTCAATATTATTAATGTGTTACACTGACGGGAAGGTAAAAATAGAAATGAGGGCGGAACGCTAGGAGAGGGAAAGAGAAAGAGGAGGGAGGGTAGAATGGTAGGATAGAAGTCTAGTAGGGACTAGAAGAGAGAGAGAGAGAGAGCGATAGACAGAAGCCTATGAGAAGGAAGGTGAGATGATAGGTGTAAATGGCAAGAATAATTAAGTGTTACAATAGGAGGGAGACTAAAAATATGAGGGAGGGCGGAACGATGCGGGAGAGGTAACGGGATAGGCGGGAGGGTGGACTGATAGGTTAGAAGTCTAAGAGAGGATAGTCGAGAAAGAGAGAGAGAATGAATGCGAGATGATAGGCATAACTGGAGAGAACGAATAAGTGTTACAATTGAGGAAAATCTAGGCGGGAATGAGAGAGAGAGAGAGAGAGAGAGAAGAGTGAGAGACATAGAGAGAAATATAGTGGAGCTAAGGAGAGCTAATGGGTTTAAATGGAGAGAATGAGTAAGTGTTATGTACGCATGTTAAGCCTTGTTGTATATTATTCCTTCGTTTTTCATATGTTTATCTTATTGGTTGTTTAAAAAGTAGATATTTCAAGTCTTTTTGTAATTGATATTCAATGTTATTAATGTGTTACACTGGCGGGAAGGCAAAAATACGAATGAGGGCGGAACGCTAGGAGAGGGAAAGAGAGAAAGGAGGGAGGGAAGAATGGTAGGAGTGAAGTCTAGTAGGAGCTAGAAGAGAGAGAGAGAGAGAGAGAGAGAGCGAGAGAGTGATAGAGAGAAGTCTAGGAGAAGGAAGCGAGATGATTGTCATAAATGGCGAGAATAATTAAGTGTTACAATAGGCGGGACACTAAAAATATGAGGGAGGGTGGAACGATGCGGGACAGGCAAAGGGAGAGGAGGGAGGGGGGACTGATAGGTTAGAAGTCTAAGAGAGGATAGGTGAGAAAGAGAGAGAGAGAGAGAAAAGGAAGGTGAGATGATAGGCATAAATTGAGAGAATGAGTAAGTGTTACAATGGAGGGAAGTCTATGAAGGAAGCTAAAATGCGGTCACACCTTACGGTCACAGAGATAACAAGGGCACCTGGCCGCCTTATCAGCATTGATGTTGTATAATCTACTAACCTATCACTATCGATCAAATACATAAAGAACTCCAAAGTCAGCACACATCAGACATAAACAGGCCACTTCCGGGGTCACCTGGACTAGAGGTCAACATCCCGACACGCGCGGTCATGGTTAACTCCCACTGCGCCTCGAGTACATTAGGCGCAAAATGCGCCTACTATATATCTTTGTTAATTTACGGGGAAAATGTTAGACAAATCCTTCCTGATATACTACTGTCCTGTTGTGTGCATATTGAAATCAATAATACCATCTCTATTGTGTATCGCGTCCCCGGACGTTTTGGATAAATAAAAGCAGTGATTTTATATATAATTTGTTCTAGTTCCCTTCTAACAACGGCTCACTCACTACAAGATGGTTACTATCGACTAACTAAACAAGGAAAACAAGGTTATAAGATTTATTTAATAATTATTTGTAGTTTCGCTGCCGATGTAAAAAGAAAACTATCTTGACGACACATAGTACCATTGCTGGTGTATGTCGGAGGGCAACGATAGAACCAGAGGGATAAAGGCCGCTTGGTCAAGCAGTCGCCACGACGTGTGAGACTCAGGATTTTTATTTCACCCCCGATAGAAAAAAAATCCTATCTGTCTACCGCGGATTTCTAACACCGTACGCCGACTTTTCAAACAGCGGAACAGTGGTTTTAGCCGCACGAATTAACATCCCCCTGTGCACGGTGTACTTCGTTGTTACCGCAGCCTAATTTGGTTATCTGTGATGCTTCCACCCCAACCACAATAACAGATGTTTGATCTTATGCAACACTTGTCTATGTGTTAGTTCTCATGTTAGTAACAATAATATAAACTGCAAGATTTTTTTTCAGTTTTAGCTCAGTAAAAGTAAAAAAAAGTAAAGTACCCCCGTCACGCCAAGTGGCGTATAGGGAAATATGGTGTTAGTGACCCTATATTTTACAGACCTTCAGCACATGATTTTTGGGGTAATGTGGTCGGTATTACGCCCGTGCTGCTTTACTTTCCCAGAAAAAAATCCGTTACCCATTTAAGGCTGGGTGAACCCGGAAGCCGTCGATTGGGATCGAACCCTACCCCTTGCCCTTTGTAGTCCAGTTCACTAACCACTGAGCTATCGCGGCTCCCTCTCTTCTCATGATGTGCCCGAAAAATGTTTATTGTTTTTATCCTGATGTTTATTGGAGCTCCTTTTTGTTTTGGCCTCTTTGAGAATTTCCTCGTTGGTTTTTTTTCAACTGTCCAGGGAACTTTCAACATTCTTCTGAGAAATCCCATCTCTGTGGCATCTAATCGTCTTTTCATTTCTTTGTTTACTGTCCATGATTTGCTTCCGTAAGTTATAATTGACTCTATATAGCACCGATGAACTCTATTTCTCATTTCTATTGACGTATTTTTGTTGCGTAAGACGTTGTAGATATTAAGTTGTATTCGGGCATAATTTTTCTTGACACTATAAGATGGTAGTTTACCATTCCTTTCCTTCTTGGTAGTGGCTCCACTGCCAATATCAGTGCGAAAATCAATACTCCAAACATTTACACATAACACAAAAGGCATAAGTAACAACAGCTGAAAATGTGACTCGAATACACTATGATCGCATCCAGAAACAGCTTCTGCACGGCCAATTAAGTAAGTGCAAGTGATCGATCAGTGGTCAGAAGAAATATCTCAAAGACTCATTAAAGTGTCTAACCACTGAGCTATCGCGGCTCCCATTTTTATTATGATGTTTACCCATGATCTCTGGGATTGTTTTATTTCTTTATAAACAGCACAAGCGTTAATTATTATATTTTGATCTCATAGCTGCTTACTGCCTATGTTTATGTAATATTGCATTATGTGTTTTATCGGAAATGTTTCAACTTGCAGTATAAATGGGATTCATCATTCATCATTGAGTGCCCTCTCCACATCGAAGGTTGGCTACCATGGAGCGCCATTCCACTCTGTCTCTTGCTTATGGTGCAGATTGCCATAGGCTGACTTGTCCATCTTTTGATGTTACTCGTCCATGTTAGTCTTGGTCTCCCTCTGCCTTTTTTACCTTGTATTTTCCCTTCTAATATTACTTATTTTTAGACTGTTGTGTCTTTTGACATAACATGAAAGGTGACGTGAAAACCGAAGTGAATAATGATTCACATAGATAAAAGTGTTAACTTGTGGTCACGACAAACTGCAACGGTAGATAACCTGCTGGAAGTTGGCGCGATGATGATTGGTTCAGCAGTGTTTAGTTTGCACGAATAATGCGGGCGCACGTGAGATGATGTCATAGTGGCGTGTGTGCTGTGTTGGGGGCACCTTGTTATAGATTGTTGTCTCTGTTCACGTGAACAGGTTGCTTTGAATGACAGCTGCAGCGAGAGTGAGAGAGAGAGAGAGAGAGCTTAGCTGCGTCACAATTAAAACACAGCAAATCGATTACGTTCTGACGATCAAGCAACCGTCGAGCAGTAGTTTGTGTTAGCACAGTGCACGTCTGCTGTTACTAATTATATTATTGTGTTATTTTGTTGCACAAAGACACAGCACAGTTTAGGTACTCACGGCTGCTCGTTACGGTAGCTTACTCTCCGTCCAATGCCATCATGTTATAACATTATACATGATCTCCCAAAGCGGAGATTGCTGGTATCGTCGCTCCCGCGTAGAAAAGTACAATAACAATCTCTATCTAGCCTCAAGCATAAAACATCACAATATAAGCATAATACTGCATAAGTAGATACATCGTCGGACGCAACAACACACTTAGTTTTACTTGATCTATAGTCATAATTAGCATAGACAAGTCGGGCCTATAACTTATAATGCTTGTCTTCATTGTTTTCGCCGTCTTACTTTTGGTCTACCTTGCACCTTTCGCCCTGCGAATATAGTCAAAAATAGTAGAAAACAGCAAAACATTTAATTTCTTGTGGTAGTATTTGAATACCACGGTTTTCTACATTTCTTCTCATTTCCACTTGTTGAGCAGTTCTTGGTTGCTGATTTTGTTTTGGCTAAAACATTCTGTGTATTTTTCCCCATGTAGGTTGTATGAACTGCTGACAGACTTGTTTTTGTCCACTTTCTTGTTGTCCTCCAGCTTTCATATATGTACATAAAGTACACATTTCCTTCTTACACCCTGACATGATTTCCCCGGCTATATTTCGTGTCTACATATTTGTAGGTATGTTGATACCCATCTACAGGAGTCATGATCCCTCTTTACCAACTTATATTTATAATCCTTATCAATATGTATTCGGCCTAATCTTCTCTTTCACTGTATATGCTATTACTATATTACTTTCTTCCCCTCCCCTCCCAATCCATTTTCACATAGCTGCTATTATATTATTTCTTTCAGACACACTACCATCCCATACCACCTTGTAGTTCGCACCCTGTGTTTACACCGGTCTTCCATGATCCCCCATTACGCTGAATTCTTCCCCTTGCTGTCTGGCTTCGTTAGCTCATGCTTTCACGCCCTAGTATACACTGCTTTATCTCAGTCATATGCCCGTCTAATTCTTAACCACCATTAATACCTTGTTATCACTGCGACTCCTATCAGGACCACTCATCTAATCAAGTGACTGGTCCCCCTTCCTCTTGTCTCATAATCTCCGTAACAATAATACACAATACCGAAATAGTAACAATGTATACAAGATTTATTTAGAATCTATATTCCTCAATCATACATTACTTATTTACTTATTTGATAATCTTTTTTTGTTTTGTAACAATCAGTTTCCCTTTAAAGAAGAGCAATTTTTAATAACATAATTTTGTCCTAATACATTGAAATGTAAATTATTTAAACAGGTCAGTTGAAAAAAACACAAGAGTCTAGCACCTGTGAAGTCATCACAAATGCAGACAATTTGCATAAACGCAGTTCCAGTGGTGGTCAGCAAGAGTTCGAAATGCTGCAGTCACTTTGTCATGCTAGGGCACAGGAGGTGATACAGTCAAAAATGCAGCTGGAGATTGCTAGCCATGCTTTCGATGCCATGACAGTGCTCTTTAATTACTGCAGGAAAGAGGTAAGACCCACTTGACTACCTGGTGTACAAACAAGTGTTATCAGTCATAGCAAGAGTTGTATACTTCTAGCATGGACAATACTAATGACAGGTGTATGCAATTTCTGAACTAGCCCTAAGATTTAAAACTGTTAAAATCATATTAAAATGATGTGGTCAATAGATAACAGTTACGTGATATTTTAATAATAAATTAAATGTTAAAATAAATTGGTCATAAAATAAATCTTTAAAATATTCTAGTTACAAGATAAATTTTTAGAAAAGTACTTTAATTTTCCCAGTTGTCACAATATATTCCAGTTGTTCCCTTCTCAATGTATGACCAAAAAATAATGATTCTTTCTTCCTAATATTGGAAATTAGCAGACTTTTTACATTGGCCTCTTTCAGAACATTTTCATTACTCTTCTTGGCTGTCCATGGTATTCTCAACATTCTTCTGTAAAACCACATTTCTACAGCCTTCAGTGATTTTCTTGTCTGTTGTCCATGATTCACATCCATATGTTAAGACTGGTTCTACATAATATTTAAGAACTCCTTTTCTTGTTTCTATTGTCAAAAATGGATTGCAAAATATCTTTCTCATTTTTTTAAAAGCTGCTTTTTCCTCAGCTATTCTTCATCTCACCTTTGTTGTACACCTACCATCTGAGGTTAACATTGTTCCCAGATATGTACATTCATTATTAGTACAAATATTAATATGTGACAGTAATAAACGGTGATTCTTTTTTAATAGGAAAAAGTTATAAATGCTTATCATGAAGTTGTTATTACAGTATTTCCACACATTTAACTCATTCTCTCATTTATCCTTGTCTACACTAGATTGTTTTCTGCCTTTTGCATCAAGTACAGAGGGCCAAGATGCCCATCAGTACCTAGGATGAAAATGGTCAGCGAATCATAGCTGACTGTGTGCATCAGAATCTGTAAATGGTAGAGCTGATGCAGATCCTACTCCACATTCCGCTGTGTCTGGTCAAGCAAGTAGGTATCGAAAATAAAAGAGAAGAAAAGGTACACAAAATGACAAGCTGAAGATGAATGTGCCAAGCCAAAAACAAATATCATGACTTGCTGCAAGTTAGAAAAACAAGGCATCCATGCACACGTATTGCCCATTAAAGATTGGACGATGAAAAGGAGTAGTCTTTGGGTGCACATAGGAGAAGAAAGAAGTTTCAAATGAAACTCAATGACTCAAAATGAAATAAAAGATTATTACTTTCTATTTTCGTTGACCCTTTTAACCGCAAATTCTTCAACAATCTTTTTGAGCTTCAAATTTGAAGATAAATGTAGCATGGGCCAGGATTTTTAATTATTTCTTTTTAAAATGTGAACTGTGTTCATATTCCTGCCTACTATATAGAGATCAATATTTTGTTTATGTCAGTCCAAACATAGTTCACTTAGTTCTTCACTCATAAGATCCTAACCAAAACCAAATTCACATGTCATCATTTTCCATAAAAGACCCTCTTAAAGTCTGTTGTATATTTTGCTTTTACTTTGAATTCTTTTGTTACTTGAAAGTGAAGAATCAGAGCTTTTTAATCATTCCATACTGCCGAAACTGCGGAAGGTAAGTGCAAACCAGCGAATGCTTACAATTTTTCAAATTTTCAGAAGCTGAACTTCTGAGTTCCCACAATTCCTTGCACTCTTGGAAAGGCATGGTAAGTCACATAGAGCTTGTCCATGAAACTCTTAAAGTGACTCACTCCTACTACCTTGTTCACTATACCTTCTTTTTTCCTTCCTTGGTCACAGACCAGCAAAGCAGTCATTGACCAGGGCGCCTTGTGGTGTCTTAAAGAGCTACAAAACAGTGTGTGCCACATGTCTGACCTATACTATTCATCTCTGCTACTGCTATCACCTGCAAGATTGTCCTCATATATTCTGAGCACATGACATATCCAGCTCCATTGTCTGCCTGTTATTATCACTGTGTACATTTGATCTTGGTTGTATCTCTTGGCTGTTTGACCATAGTATGATGACACATTTTCTTCACGCTGATTGTGTGAAATGATGACAGTGTTTTCTGTTGCTCTCCTTTATTCAAATCCACATAAAAGCACCGATAGTACATAGTTACCATACCTTTTTACTTTGGTTGTTATATTAAACTGGGTAGATCTTTTACAGCCATTAAGTATTGTTTGTGAGATTCTCCAAATTTGATCATTTTATGTTACTTCATTCTACCAAATTTTTTTTTCAGCTATCAAAGATAACAATTATTTTGGTTTTGTGCTCATTCTCAACATATACCTTAAGTTAACACAGGTTCACCAAGCAGAAGTACTTTCACATCTTTTAGCTAACTCTGATTTTCAATTCTGGTTTCAGATGTTACTTTCAGAAAAGTTTTTGTGAGCACTTCAAATAAAGCAAACTCTGCTCCTTTGTCAGAGAACATTGCAATGAACTCTATTTGTTATGTTCACCTTGTGTTGACTTCTGACTCTTAGCATTTTCAGACCTGTTGCTAATTTCCATTGATAATCTCTATTTTACACTACTTTGTTAACAACAAGGCCTAATCTTCTTGTCAGCTTTTGGAAAATCCAGGGAATGCAACTCACTTCTCTAACAAAATTTGATAAAATTCCTCTTTATATCACAATCATTCTTATAAGCTAGTCTGATGCTAAAACTACAGCTCACTCTATACTGCCATAGCTGCTTGCAATTGGAAATTAATTTTGAGATTACACTACCAGCTGCTGACATATTTGCAATATATTTTATTATCTGTCAAAAAGGTAAAATCTTGAAGGAAAAAAGCTCATATTATACTGTTCTAGTTTCCTAATTGAAGCTATCTATTTCTTAGAAGTGCAATGGGTTGCACCAAAAATGTCCCGGTATTTTTGCTGATATCAATCGTGGCACTACCATAGAAGGATCTAGCCTTCAAGTTGGGGTGGGGGGGGGGGGGGGGGCAATGTTTATGCATTGCTTAATGAAAGGTTCTACCTTTTTCATGTTTACCAAGTTGTTTTTCTTTCTTTTTTTTCCCCATTTCTGAAACCAGATTTAGTAAAAGTATCTTTAGAGGGAAAAGATTTGTCAAATATACAGCAAACATAACAAAACACTGCATCTTTTCTTTTGCTGCATTCTTGCTATTGTATTGTTCTAAATAAATTTTAAAGAAGGAACTTCCACACGGTGACTGTGGGTAAGGGCTTAAGACTGGCCTCACTGATCCAGAATTTAAATTGCCCAAGTCCATCTCAAAGAGCCGCGATAGCTCAGTGGTTAGTGAACTGGACTACAAAGGACAAGAGGTAGGGTTCGATCCCAACCGATGGCTTCCGGGTTCACCCAGCCTTAAATGGGTACTGGATTTTTTCTGGGAAAGAAAAGCGGCACGGGCGTAATACCGACCACATTACCCCAAAAATCATGTGCTGAAGGTCTGTAAAATTTATGGTCACTAACACCATATTCCCTATACGCCACTTGGCGTGACGGGGGTATTATACTTTTTTTTAAAGTCCATCTCAAACGGACTATCACTACTGAGTGCTGCCACTAGTACCGCTTCACTTTTTACAAGTGTAATTGTATAAGAGCGGCTAGCAGAAAAAACTAGAACATGTGTAGAAACTCCTGACTCTGTTGTAGTCTTAATAACAGTTGAAGTAGTAGTAACTGTTGTAGGCCTGATAGCACTAGAGGTAATAGTAGCGCTATAAGTAGGATCAGGAGATGTAAAAGTAGTTTGAATTTTAACATCGGTTTTGTTGGCATTCTGTGATTTTGAAACTTTATAAAAGAAGTTTGTAGTTCGTTAAATTTTTAAAAATTTTTAAAAAGCTTTATGACTAATAAACTACGACTAAATTCTACAAATTAAACTCATAAGAAATGTAGTATTTCCTATAATATGTAATTGAAATAAATGTACACAGTACCCCACCAACTAAATTTTACTCATATTACTCGCTCTAATAACAAAAATGAAAGTGACATGACATTATGGCGCTCCTGGAAGAGATGTGTATTTAACATTTCCTTTGTGGAAGATCATACGTTCTAAAAATAATATCATATTGGATTTTGGATTTAGGAAAAATTATTTTTCTGTCTGACTACCTAGTTTTCTTTCTCTTGTCTAGATGTTATCACTAACTTGTCCCTGGGCCTTCTGTCTCTGACCATCCGGTCTGACCTGCTTTAGTTCCTCCCAAAATAATCTCCATTATTCATGAGTCTCTCTCCACGTGAGATATACAACATCTCATTTCCCCTGAGAGATTCAATTTGCCCTTAAACCTTGTACTTAGTGATCTTCCCTCAAATCATGCCAGTCTACCATGTTTACTGGTAACCTAATTCTGGATTGCTTCCCTCTTGGTTAATCTTAAATCTGCACTTTGTCTCATTCCTGCCAGAAAAAAAGCACTGGTTATAAGAATTACTTGTCATATTATTATCTTAAAAAACTCAGAAAGACTGAAAATGTTCCTGCTGAGGCAAGTAGCTCAACAGGAAGAATTAATACTTGCATAAACCGACATTGTGATCTATTGCTCTTTTGTTTGGTCAACAGTTGCAAGCATTTGAGTGTCCTACATTGGTTCAAAAGCTGGACGCAACACAGAAACAGTTGAATAATTATATTTCACAAATAGGTTGGTTATTATTAATGATCATTTAACTATCTCATAACACTTATGGAGAGAGACATTTTCTGGTGTAGCATATTTAATTATTTCATCAAACAAGTTGTTTGTGGTAGTGAAAGACAAAAACAAGATACAATTTCTAAATAAGTTAGTGACTAATCATAATTTATTGAATACTTATTATGTAGTAATGAACATTATTAGGGAGCCACGATAGCTCAGTGGTTAGTGATCTGGATTACAAAGGAAAAGAGGTCAGGTTCAATCCTGATTGATGGCTTCTGGGTTGACCCAGCCTTAAATGGGTACTGGATTTTTTCTACAAAAGTAAAGTGGCACATGTGTAATACTGATCACATTACCCCAAAAATCATGTGCAGAAGGTCTATACAAATTATGGTCACTAACACCATATTCCCTATACGCCACTTGGCGTGATGGGGCTCTTTACTTTTAATAAGCATTATTTATTTAAAATTATTTAACAGCATAGTATTTTCTAAAAATACAATAATATATTTAACAATTTATCTGTGGATTTCTAGAAAACCTTAGTTCTAAGAAGGAATCACAGGATAAAGGCTTAACTGATACCATACAAGAAAACGCTGCAGCACCCCAGCAAGCAGGACCAGTGATAGAATTAGAGGATGATGAACAAGCTAGACAAGCAAGTGATATGTATGACACTCATAAAATGGCCCTCACAGTGCAGAAAGAAGAGCTGTCTACCAAACATGATGACAACATAACATCACGTAAGGAAACCAAATATGCTCTAAAAATCAACACCTGTTGTCACATCTCCTAGGTCTTCTATTCTATGTCAATTGTCTCATATATTAAGATTAAACCTTATGTAAGTTTTCTTCCCTGAAAAAAATCATGCGTTCATCATATTCATTTTCAGTATGTGCATTATAGTTCGCTCACTTGGAGAGAGTGTCCTGTGATTCCATATAAAATAAAAGCTTTTTTTTATCATAGACTCCCTTTAAATATCTTTTTTTACTTGCAACTTGTACTTTTTACATGACTCAACTTAAGATTTAGAAACATAAAGTGCAGCAACTATTTATTTAAAGTTATGCATGACAGGTTTTCAGATTAGGAGATAAGTGAGAAATAAGTTATTGTGCACACTCCTGCTATGTTTTTATCTGAATAATATCTTTACTAACTAAAAACATAAAATAAACATAATAATTGTCTTCAATTCTTTCTGTCTGAAGAAACAGAAAATACATGCACATAACAATACTAATATATAATACTTGTCTCACTTCTAATAAATGAATCAAACTTTACCTCATGATAGCCAATGGACTTCATACTGTGGCAAAAGATAATATTGTTCATTGTCCATTATTATGGGTACAAGAAGTGACCATCTGCTTTTTGGCAGGAACACCAACAAGACGGTGAAAACTCAAACAAGGTATCTGGTATCTTTTATGTCAACACTATTCATCAAACTCTTGGAATATCAGTGTCAGAATTTCAAGTGACAGGAAGTGTGAAGCAGAAATCAAGATCATATAGAAATAACAAAACATGCCTTTAGCATCTTGAAACATGTCCTTATATCCAAACAAAATAAGTGAAATTAAATTTGAGAATCAGTCACTGTTGGTTACTTGACCTTGAAATGGTGAGACGGCTTATGTACCCTGACCACCCCAAGAGCTGTGCCTGTGGGAGTTTACTCTTGGTAGGTTCAACCAGGCTGGACAGGTCTAAGTAGGTAGGGGGTCAGACAAAAATTGACGCCCTGGTCCTCCAGGTTGGGGGTTGCACATGCGGTCAGCACATAGTCGTCTCATCGAAAAAAAACAGCAAGCTATAGAAACTGCAACAACACAAACCCAAGTGGGTAAAGATCTGAGAGATATTCTCACAAGAGAGCTCATGGCACAGGATGATGAAAACCCTAAGTGAGAAGGCAGATACATGAAAACATTATTGTACTCCTTGGACTCTGTGAGACAAGATGAAGCAAGACAAAGACTCCCATCAGGAGAAACATTAATTTATTATGACCACAAAGATCTTCAACATGACCACATGCTTGAGGTTGGCCTATTTATGTTTGAAACATCAAGGGCACTCATTAGATGGGAACCAGTGTCACCAGACTCCTCTACCAAGATGTTACATAATCTATTAGATAAAATTTGGGAGAGGGAAGAAATACCTAAAGACTGGAAAGAAGGTTATATGATCAAACTACCAAAGAAAGGAAGTTTACAGGAGTGCACAAATTACAGGAGAATTATGCTACCATAATTGCCAGGAAAAATATTAAGCAGAATTATTCTGGAGAGACTAAAAGAGACCATAGAGAAACATTTGAGAGATGAACAAGCAGGTTTTAGGAAGAACAGATCATGTGCTGATCAAATAACTACCCTACGTATAATAGTTGAACAAAGTTTAGAACTACAGTCCCCACTTTATATTGGATTCATAGATTACGAAAAGGCATTTGATAGTTTAGACAGCGGAATGCTTTGGAAGTTGCTGAGTCATTACGAAATCCCCATAAAGTTTATTAACCTGATAAAAACAATGTATGAAGGACAGCTTACAGAAGCATTTGAAATAAGAACAGGAGTAAGGCAGGGATGCCTTCTATCTCCATTTCTCTTTCTACTGGTTATAGATTGGATTATGAGAATAACTCAAAACAACAGAAATGGAATCCAGTGGTCACTGACCAAGCAACTTGATGATTTAGACTTCGCTGATAATATAGCTCTTCTATCACACAACCATCAACAGATGCAGGATAAAATGAGCATACTTGATGAGAGATCACAACAGATGGGACTGAAAATAAATAGAGATAATACCAACATTATGAGAATTAATGCAGTTAACAATAACCAAATAAAAATAGGATAAATACCTGTACTAGACTTACAAACTTACATATATCTGGGCAGTAATATAGACAAAGAGGGAGGAACAGAAAACGATACCAAAATAAGGATATCAAAAGCAAGAGGAGCATTTGTTGCACTGGGAAACATATGGAAATCCAAAGAAATTAGGTTAAATACTAAAATAAAAATGTTCAACTCCAATGTTAAGTCAGTCTTATTATATGGCTGTGAAACATGGAGAACAACTACAATGACTATCATGAAGATACAGACTTTCATTAATGGATGCTTATGCAGAATAAAAGGATGGAAATGGCAGGACAAAATCACTAACATAGAATTATGGAAATGTACCAGTCAAACACCAGTGGATAAAGAGATACAGCGAAGACGATGGCGCTGGATAGGACACACATTGCGGAAGCCAACTGAGAGTATTACACAACAACCCTTTTTTGGAATCCCCAGGGAAAAAGACAAAGAGGAAGACCAAAGAATTCTTGGAGAAGACAGATAGAAGCAGAGATGAAGATGATGGGGAAGAAATGGAATGAACTTAAAAAAATGGCAAGAAACAGAACGACTTGGAAAGTGTTTGTTGAAGATCTATGCTCCACTGGGAGCTAAAAAGGTAGAAGAAGAAGAAGTGTCACCAAGAATTCTACTTCAACCTGATTTAATTAAAAAATGATGAAAGTGACAATCATACAATGTTATACCCCAACAAATGTGGCAATAGAGGTGGAAAAGGCAATGGTAGATAGAACACCAAAAAGGGACATATAGGGACTGGTGCATGATCTGAATGCCAAGGTAAGAGATAACACAAGTTACAAGGGCATTATGGCGGAAAAAAAGGATTGGGCAACCAAAACGAAAATGGGACATTGTTCAAATACCAAGACTTATTGATTTGTGAGACATTTCCCACAAGAACATCCAGCAGGCAATATGGCGATCTCCAGATGGTGACACAGAAAACCAGATAGATCATGTGACTAAAGACAGGAAGTGGAAATGCTGTATGCAAGGTGTCAGAGTAAGAAGAGGAACAGGTACACAGTTAAACTACCACCTACTCATAGCCTACCATGAAAGTGAAACTGAAGTCTTTTAGAGACAGATCAGGAAGGCATCCACATAAATTTAATCATACAGTTTTTGAAAGACATTGAAAAGACAAAAGAATTTAGTTGTACAATTAAGAACAAGTTGGAGACTTAAAGAAAATATTGATGATCACTGGGCAAATCTCTGTCAAACACGGAGCAATACACAAAAGGGTTTCGGGTCAGGATGTACCACTTGAAGGGGTTTATGTGCTCTCATGGCACCACTGGAAGAGAGAACACCTATAATTGGAAATTGACCCCAATGACAAAAGTGTTAACAAAAAAGGGCATTTACAAAGAGCCGAGTAACAAATAGCGTCACTGCTCTGCCAAGAGGTGTGATTGTTGTTCATTATGAAACACATTTTTCCATGAATGATAGCTATTCAATTCTGGATAATGCCAAAGGATGGCTGATCTACCTGTTGAATGGTGCACCTGTAAATTTGGAGGAATTCAGTCAGTAACCGGCAGAAATGAGTAATTTTCTTACTTGCATTTTTGTCAGAGTGTGGGTTATAATTCTTCTTCCCTTAAGATTATTCTTGATGTGTCGTCTTGCTTAGTCCATCTGCTGCTCAAGTATGTAACACAAGTTCACTTGACAATGAAGAGATTAAATCAACTCATGTAGAATAATGTGTGTAGGTAGCTAGTCAAGATAACAACTCAACCTCCTTTCTTTATTGACAGATAACATATAGCTAAATTACTCCAGATGGTAACATCTTACTGAAAGCCAGCTCGCTTATCAACCTTCTTGGATGATTGATGCGGATCTTCTAACCAGACTATGCTTCTCTCTTCCTTGAAACTATTTTTCCCGCTCATTTGGTGACATGGTCTCTCTGTTCACCAACTTGAGTCTTATGAGTTCCCATGGTAAACATCGTACTTACTTCGACCTTGATCCTTGTATCTTCCTCTCTCTAGTTACTATTATCCCCTCTATCAGGGTATGTCCAAACATCCTAACATGTTTAAGTTTGATCGCAGCCTGTGTTTTCGGGACTACGTCGACCATGTGATGACAAAATCCCGCAAAGGATTAGCCGCCTTGAAGGTCATGGCAGCTGCCAACATCGAGCAGAGGCTACTTACTCTTCTGTTCCAGGAATTATTCCTCGCACCAATCGAGTATGCCCTGGCCATTCTTACTGTCAGTACGACTCAAATTGATAGGCTGGAGAAAATACAAAATGAAGCCATGCGCATTATCCTGGGATGTACGAGGGACACTCCCTGTGTAGCAATGAGGTATATACTTGACTTTCCAACCATGGATGACAGAACCATGATCTGGAGAGCACAAGCATACCTGAAGATTAGTACAGATACAGAGCATCCATTGCACCACGTGCTCAACACAGAGAAAGGTACCAGGCTAAAAAGAGGCAAATCATGGGTGGGCCGAGCAGAAGATGTCATCAAACAGGTCTGTGGGCTTACCAATATCAGTGTTGGTGAGGAGTGGATACCGGTGCCTACGTCATTCAAGGGGACTTTGTCATGTATTGTCACACTCGACAGGAAAAGTAGGGAACAGAACCCGGTCGTGGTTAATGCTGAGGTCAACGGTCTCATCTGCGATAACACCGATGAGAAAGATGTTGTCATCTATACAGACGGATCTGTAAGACGATACGAAAGAAGTGCATGGGCATTTACAGCACGCTCGGCAGGCAGAATAGCCAAGGAAGATAGTGGTGCATACGACATGACCACGAGTAGCATGGCAATGGAGGTGATGGCAGTGACCAAGGCATTCAAATGGTTAGAGTCACAAGACTACACCCACGCATGTATACTGAGTGATTCGATGAGCATGATAAAAAAAGTGGAGGCGGGCTTTGTACGCATGCAATGGGTAGAGTCGTTGCAGAAATCCAAAATACGTAAGGTCACCTTTGTCTATGTCCCTGAACATGCGGGAGTACGGGGAAATGAGAGAGTGGACAGGTTGGCTAGCTGCGCTGTCGTTGAGGACGGGCAACCGATGGATCGGGCAGACATCATCAATGCCCTCCGAGATGTGGGAAGAGCACAGGACTTCGACAAATACAGATCCACGTCACTTCTTCGGATGTTGGAAATGGGAGTTAAGATGGGCACAGCCAGAAATACTTGGTGGCTGTGTAAGAAGACTTATCAACCAACATAGAACTGGAGTCGTCAGTCGCTGGACACTGAGGGATTTGCTGAGGAGGGGATCTGAGCACCTATGGACATGTTTGGAGTGCAATGATGATGACCCGCAAATAACTCAATAACTCAATATATAATATTGCCCCCTTCTTACATATTGTTTAATCCTTCTTAACATAATGCAGCTCATTTTTTACTTTGACTTTTAGAACAAAATGGCTTCACTGCAGGCTTCCCAGTTCCACTCTGCCTCCATTCCAGCAACCAACAAAGGTCCAACCTGGTAGTTTATACTTTTCCATAGAATGCGTACAAATGGTGCACAGCTATTAATGGACACATCCAGGTCGCTGTAACAGCCGTCACAGGAAGTATATCTCAATGCATCTGCCACAAATCCATGGACTTTAGGTTAGTGAGCATGCCACACCAATAATCGCTGTCCCAACAAATGAAGCCAGACCTCCACTATGTTGGGACACTAGATCCGACAGCAGTCCAGCATGTGGCAAATTTGCAGTCAAAAACAGACAGTTCATACATCCCGTCTCCACTACTATCTCAGCACCAAAGTCATGTTGATTTTGTGGTCAGGTGAATATGACTGGGTTAGGGCAGTATTCACAAACAAAAATCCAAACCAGAAAGAATCATTTTAGACCACACTGCAACAAAAATGCCACCAGCCCTGAACACAATTCAACCAAACGGCCATCTTTGCCTGCCGCGCTAACCAGAAGTCCACTGTGCACCATAATGTACCTACATCTAATTCATCTTTATCAATATATTCATATTTGTAATACACATATATTGGGTTACGGGAGTAAACCCAAACAGAAAATCTGGAGGGAAGAACCCTAAGGCAGTTGGTGGTGTATGATCCATCTTCAGGCATCCCCTGCAACTCATCTTTGGTTCCAAACGTAAGGACCTCGTCCCTCATTCGAAACACTTCAAAGAGGAACCGAAAGGGAGGTAGTATGTTTTGGACAAAGCACTATCTCCATATTATTCACCCAGGCATAGCAAACAAACAGAAATCTCAGTTCCATCCTCATTAGGACACAGCAGAAGGAAAACACCATCTCTCATACTTTGCACATGGAACATTAGGACCAGCTATCCTGGATTTATAACAACCTCACTATTGTACCAAACTACTAACTTATGATTGCCTGATACCAACCGTCTGTCAAGATTCCAAATACCATATATATATATATATATATATATATATATATATATATATATATATACTGGATGCTTTTACACCTGAGTGACCAATTTCAAATACATTCAAAAAATAATACATTACTGCTCTACTCCAAAATTAATTAAGCTTCTGTAATCTTTCCGTTACCAGTTTGTCAGCTTAAAAAAAAACACTTTGTTATTTGCAACCATTCCATTTATGGTGATCTGTCTATCACCTATTTGTCAATACATAACACATCATCATTATACACAAATATAAAATGTATGGTGATCTACTTGTCACCGATTTGTCAATAGCTAAAAAAAATGCTTTATTATACACAAACATTCAATGTATGGTGATCTATCTATCACTGATTTGTCAATAGCTAAATAAAAATGCTTTATTATTCACAAGAATTCAATGTACGGTGATCTATCTATCACTGATTTGTCAATAGCTAAATAAAAATGCTTTATTATTCACAAGAATTCAATGTACGGTGATCTATCTATCACTGATTTGTCAACACAAAAAATATTCATTATTTTATATACAGGAATCCTGTACACCAAATTCTATATTGCAATTCATTACAGAGACTTTATTTCTCTAATTTCTCTTACTTGAGCTCCACTAGGCTCCTATTGCTTTTTTATTCTACCCATGGACAATTTCTTATCTGTTTTTTATATTTGCTTACCCTTAAGCAATTCTTTACTTTCATCCTTTAATCTCCTTACCTATTTATGACCAATATGTCAGTTCTCCCCATGTACCAAACTACTTTTTGTATACAACTATTTCTCCCTTGAGTATGGAAAATGCTACTCATCCCTGTAGATTAGCGTTCTCACATAGGAAAATCAATCAGTTAAGATGGTTGTTCCCCAAAAAATGTTAAATTATCCTACATTCCTTTGATTTCAGCAAAATTTCTGTCCATGATATGTGTCCTGCCTCTGAGACCCCAAGCGTGCACTCACATAACAACATTGCTATCATTTGTGTGTACTATGTCTCCTGTTTTCTATATTGGAAAGCCTAACAAATTATGAGATGGCTATTCCAAAAATTATTTGACTCCAGGTGATCAGTATTGACTCGACAATTCGTATTCTGGAAACAGATCTCCATGCCAACATTAACCATATTAGCCCTTTATTTTATTTCCATCGTCTGTCCATACGTATTGTAATTTTCTCCTTTTCTGTTAATTCTTCTGTACTTATCAAAATTTATAAATCCTATTTTTATCTCTTAATTTTCGTATAGTCATTTAATATTTCTTATCTTGATTTTAGATATATATCACTGGCAAATTATATTGGATCGTATAATATTTCAAGACGTATCTTTCCTGTTTACATAGTTACCTTTTCATAAAGTCTTTTTCCCTTATTATTAATCAGTCCACTAGTATCTTCTGTATTTTCCTGGGACATCTCTATAATTCTAAAAAAACTCAATGCCATTTCTAATGAGTCAATAATCAACTAGTGCATCTTGTATAGTCCTCAGGCATCTCCATTTTCTACAGTTTTTGGGGAACTCCTTTAACTAACATCAATGTCATTTTCATTGAGTTGATAATTAATCTTTTCACAATAATCTGTTATTTTATGTATGGCCTTTAACGTCTTGACAGACGGTTGGTAGCAAGCAATCATGATAAGTCAGTAGTTTGGTAAAGCATTAGTGTCTCATACTGGGTGCTGCTTTACTGAACATCTTCTCTTGTGGCTGAATTTGCCAATCCTGGACAGACAGAACGAGCAAGGTGTATTTGCGGTACCTGGCCTTGTCTCTTTTCTCTTGCGCCTTTTGTCTTCTGAATTTGTTATCAGCACTCAAAAGTTGCTGTGCCATTTTTTATTTTTGCTCTCCATGTGCTACGATCTGCAGCCATATTTTCCCAGTTTCTTTCACTTATAGAAAATTCCCTAAAGGAAGCCCTGCAAACATCCTCATATCTGAGCACTGGTCCGCCCTTTGGTCTCTTTCCGTCCTTTAGTTCTCCATACAATATTTGTTTGGGAGTACGATTGTTTGCCATTTTTCTTACATGGCCCAGCCACCTTAGTCTACGAATCCTAAGTGTTGGCACGATCGATGGGAGTTTGGCTCGTTAATCTATTAATATATATATAATAAACCTCTTTTTAATATTTCAGTATTTGACTTTCCCTCATTTTACAAACATTTGTTATATAGTTCCTTCATATTATGAACCTGTAAGCTTACATGTCTCTGTTAGGTTACATAATTTCTACCATTTATTCATTTTCCCTTTTTTCTTTTGCTTCCTAGCTATTTATTTTATATTTGTGAAATGTCTGTTATATATCTTCTTTCAAACAAGTGAGTTGCTAATACTTCATTTTCTTCCTTTGTCAGTGGTTGGTTTTAAAAAAAAAAAATTATTTTTTTGTAATTTGTCATTCACTATAGATTGTTCCCAATACTCCTGAGAAACATATTCTACCATACACTCTGTAGGGTATAAATGGTTGTTATATCATGGTTTTTGTTTATCCCTATCTATACAGTCCATCATTTTGCATCCATGACATATTCTCCCTTCTCATGCCAAGATGTCTAAAAAGTCATGATCTTCCAAGCGTTTATAATCAATCCATTTAATACCTAATTGTCCATCTTCTATTGATTTTTGTACTACTCAATAAATTGAATTTCTGAATAAAAGTGACATGACATGTTTCCACTGGGAACCAATCTATGTTGCCAGTTTCTTCAGCAAACTGAATCTGAATAAAAGGCTTTTATAATATTCACATATTTTGTCTGAAAACCATAGATTTTAAGGATTTTCCATGGTGTAGATTTGTGTAATTCCTGTGTGTTACCGGGGCTTCATTATGAGGGAGGTAAAGAATAGTGACACTGTGACTTTCCAGGCATGTCGTAAGAGGCGACTATGAGGTTGATCGATGGCTTGACAAGCTGTCATTGTAAAAAGTATTGTTATGGAAACAGCGCCATAGATTTTAGAGTAGTGATCTCTGCAATATGTGCCATTTTGACACGCAAGGTTTCTGTTTTTGAGATTGTGGTTCTGCCCTATGTGCCGTCTTTGGCTCAAAAGGACAATAGATAGATAGAGATAGATAAGTGTAAACTATCAAATGCTGTTTGGAAATTCACAAAGTTAATAATGAGTGAAGATTGGAATTCTAATGATTATTCACTTATAGTTCTGAGAGTGAAAATGTGATCAGTACATGACTGCTGTTGTCTGAATCTCACTTGTTCTTCTCTATATTGTTTATCTACTGCCTTATGCAATCTTTCCAGTATCATGCTACTGAAGAGTTTACCAGGTATATACATTAATGTGATTCCTCACCAATTTTTATAAATTGATAAATCTCCTAAATTACTATTGCCTGCCTTATATTTATGATTTAAATATTTTTCATGATCCACTTATGTTCTGAGAGGTGAGCGTGGTCATGTGGCTAAAACCACTGTTTCGCTGGCTGAAAAACTGGCGTACAGTGTTTGAAACCCGCAGTAGACAGAAAGGATTTTTCTATCAGGGGTGGAATACAAATCCTGAGTCTCACACATCATGGCAACTGCTTTGGCTAAGCAGCCTTTATTCCTCCGGTTCTGTCAAAACCCCCCTGACATGCACCAGCAATGGTAATATGTGTCGT
Organism: Megaustenia siamemsis; assembly: GCA_032433765.1. Classification (NCBI taxonomy): domain Eukaryota; kingdom Metazoa; phylum Mollusca; class Gastropoda; order Stylommatophora; family Ariophantidae; genus Megaustenia; species Megaustenia siamemsis. The sequence goes on from JAVIAB010000102.1 coordinate 20,627,572, forward strand.
AAAGATAGTTTTTTTAAAAATATATATTTATGTTGAGCAATGATATGTGAACATGGAAAATAATGGACAGAAAAATAATAGTTAATCCTATCTGCTCTGTGTGAATTTATTTCAACTTTGTTTTCTTTCCAGTCACCCATTTTTATGAGAGACAAATAGAAATGCTCAGACAGTCTCACAATAGACAGGTAATGTACCAGTATAGATTGGTAAAAATAATTAATGTATATTTGTTCTAGGTATTTAAGCAACAACTGCAAAAACAAAAATCTATAGACACCAGTAGATATAATAATGAGATAAATTTAACAAACTGCTAGTTAAACCTGAATTTCTCTCAAATTTGGTCATTATATTTTTTTAAAAAATGTGCTTTACAATTTAAAGATGCTAGCTCAATTACAATGCTTGCTAGTCACTTTTAGCAGAATCCTGAGGTCTTTAGTTAACAAACTCTGGCTCAAGCCTCTTAATGAGCATTGAAATGCTGCAATGGTTCTTCTTTCCTTCCTCCTTTGCCTTTTAGTGCCAAGGACAGTGCTTTGCAGTCGTCTTGTTGACCTCCCCTGCTGTTATGTTTCCTGGTGTCTTTAATATTTAATTAATCCATCTTTTTGTCATCACCCTTTGATCTTATATCCTCAAATTGCTTGTTGATGACTCATTGTGTCATGTTTAGTTAATTCTGTCTTATCACGTGACCAAATCATTTTACTTTTTGTGTCTTTATGTATTCCCTAATGGACATTATTCCTAGATTTTTTTTCTTTATTCTTCATTTCTGATCTTATTTGTCAGGCTATTTCCTACCATGCATTCAGCACATTTAATTTCTGTGATGGTTATTGTTGTCATTGTACTTGAGTCTTGGGTAAACCTTTTTATCAGGGTTTATTCCTAGCTTTTTTCTCAGTTCTTAATTTTTGATCTTATCACTTATGCTGTTTCCAACAATTTGTCTAACACTTTTCATCTCTGTAGTGGTTATTTTTCTTATTGTTCTTGCATCTAGGGTCCAGGTCTGGCATTGGTAGCACAACGTTGGGATGAAGATTGTATTGTATAGTGCTCGTTTTGCCTCCAGAGTTATTTCCTTGTTGGACAATAGTGGTGATAACTGTCCAATGATTTGACAAGCTTTGTTGCATCTTGAGTCGATTTCTGCTGTTTGTGAATTGCCATTTGTCACTGACTTCCTAGGTATTTAAATTCCTCTACTTGTTTAATTAAGTTGTCTGCCATCTATAGTTATGTTGATGTTCTGTTTCTCTTTTGCAATATTCATGAATTCTGTTATGTTGATGTTTATTTTCATGTTGTATTTTGTTCCTGTGCTGTTGAGTCTATTTAAGTGTTCTTGTAGGTCTTCTGTTTTTCCATGTATTAGTGCCTGATTGTCTGCAAATAGAAGTTCATTGATCTCCTCTGTTTCTGATGGGTTGGCTAACTTGCATAAATAGTTCATGTATGTAATAAACAGGAGGGGGGATAGTGCACACCCTTGTCTTACGCCTGATCTAACTTTGAAGTGGTCTGAGTAGCTTGCTGCTGTTCTGACTGTGCAGCTGCTGTTGATGTAGATACTTTTAATTACGTTGGTTAGATGTTGACTCACTCCATATGCTGTTAGTATCTCCCACAGTTCTTCTCTGTTTACTTGGTCGAATGCTTTTTCCTGGTCTATGAAAGCTATGAACAAATTTTGATTATGTTCTGTCATATTTTCTGCTAGCTGTTTTAAGGTGAACTAGAGCGTCAGTAAATCCTGTGATTTTTCTTAACCCAATTTGAGAATCGCTTAATTGTAGTTCTTTTAGTGGTCTCATCCTTTTTTCCATAATTTTGGCGCATAACTTTCCTACATGGCTGAGAAGAGATATAATAATTTTGGCGCATAACTTTCCTACATGGCTGAGAAGAGATATACTTCTATATTGATTGCAGTCTCTCTTGCTACCTTTATTTTTCCATATTGGTACGATGATTGCCTGTTGTCAGTCTTCAACATGGCTTTTTGTTGGTGCCATGCTACATTGAATATTCTGTGCGGCCATGTAACTCCTGTTTGTCATGCTGCTGCTATTATTTCTACTGGTATGTTATCTATCCCTGGTGCTTTATTTCTGGGTGCATAATTGATTAATTCTTTTATTTCCTCTTTCATGATGTTGGGTTCAGTGTTTGTGCATTCTTGTGTGGTTTTTGTTGTGTTATTGGTAGCTGGTGCCGTGTTTTATAGGTCTTCGAAATATTCTTTCCATCTCTGTTGCATATGTTTGTTATTTGATGTTGGCTATCTGTCTTTGTCATTTATGAGCACAATGGGATCATATTTTTCTTTTCTTACTCTTATGGTTACAGAAGGCTCTGGTATCACTGCAAACGAATTAACATTCATAATTGCTCAATCACCCCTGCCAGTGGAATTATCCGAATTAACATCTCATGTCCCAAACAAACAAAGGTAGCTGCAGTCCCCATCATAGCAGTCTCAGCACACGTCAAAAGACATAAGGCGAAACCGCACATATGAACACAGCCATCTGTTCCCCGTCATACAATATCATTAATCGTAAGCAATCAGAATATCAAAACACGATAAAAATGGATGAAATGCTCAGCTCACAATGTGCACAGAACACTTAACTCAGTAGCTCCGGCAGCAAGCCGGACTTGGAATATGAGAAAACTGCAACAAGGAAAACTTTTAAGATATGGCCTTTAATGGTTCCTGCCACCTATCCGCCATATTGACCAGAAGTTGACTTCTCGCTCTTGTTGCTTTTACTGCTTTGTAGAAATCTCTTGTGGCTGTCTTGAAGTCCCTGCTTATATTTTGTATGAATTTTGTCCAATAGTTCTGCTTACCTTCTTTGATCAAAATTTTAACTTTTTTTCAAACTAAGGCATATTTTAAATTTTCTTCTTGGTTCTTATTTTCCCTCAAATTTTTAAACAGTTTCTTGACAGAGTGATTGAAAGTAAAAATGAAGACCCCAAAATCATCATTATATGCAGCTTTTAATAGTCATAAGTATAATAATTTGTCATTGCAGGTGGCAGATATAACAAATGAGAGCAAGCTGGAAATAAATACTTTAAAGATCTCACACTTGGAAGAAGTACAAGAACTAAGGAACAAGCACAATCAGCAGATGGAAGGTTAGATTTGTGTTGACAATGAAGAAAAAGTGATACAAAATTAATTTATAGCACATCAAGAATGATGTTTAGATTCTTTTGAACAGACTGACAAGAAAGATTATATGATAGATTATTTTAGCAGGTGATGTTTCTGGATATCCTAAACAACATAGAACAAGTATTTCTGATTGTCCTTGAAAACAGGAGTTGGTATTTCTGAACATAAAACCACTGTCATAATTTTCTTTGTACAGTCATGAATCGCCACAATATTAGAAATCACGACAACAATGTTAAGGGAGATTCCAATGGAAAACCCTCGTTTGGTACGGGACATCATGTGCTACAGGTGATACCCAATTGTCATCAAGCTACTGTAAGCAAGTCAAAGATAAAACAGACTCTAAAGATAGGTACTTGGAATGTGAGAACACTCGTGCAGAAGGTCCCAACATAGTTCTAGGGGATCTTAACACAAAAGTAGGAAAGCAAAAAGTTGAGGAAGTAGTTGGTCATTATGGCTTAGGCGAGAGGAATGAAAGAGGTAACAAACTTTTTGACTGGGCAGGAACAAACAACATGATGATAAGAAATACCTGGTTTAAGCAATATCCAAGATGTCCGTGGACATGGAATAGCCCAGGAGGCAACACACGTAATCAAGTTGATTATACAATGATAAGCAATAGATCTAGAAACAGTAAGGTGTGTGTGAAAACTAGACCAAGGGCAGATTGCAATAGTGATCATGTAATAATTGTGGGAAAGCTTAGAGTAAATTTAAAAGCAATAAAACAAGCCTCAGTTAACATCAAGTTAAATTTAGATTTACTCAAATCAGACAAGAAGTTGCAAGACAAATATAAAATCACAATTCAGAACCAGTACAATGTAATAGAGAAGAAACAAGGCATTGATGAACAGTGGGAAATTCTAAAACTATCATTGCAACAAACATCAAAAGAGTTCATACCACCAGTGAGGACAAATTCAAGAAAGAAATGGATAACAGATGACATTTTGCAGCTAATTGATACAAGAAGAAGAAATAAAGAAAATAAAGATGAGTATAAGAGATTCAATAAAGAAATTGTAATAAAATGCAATGAAGCAAAAGAAGCATGGCTAAAACAGAGATGCAAAGAGATTGAAATGCAACAAAAAGGAGATGTCAAAGCAATATACAAACAAATTGAAGAATTAACATGAAGAAAAACGCAATCAAAAACTGGATGTTTAAGATAAAAGGAAGTAGAACTGTTGATTGAATAAGAAAGCATAAGGGAACGATGGACAGAATATATTAAAGATCTTTATAATGATGAACGAACAGAAGTAAATATTAAGGATAATGAAGAAGGACCAGAAATACTCAAAGAAGAAGTGGAAGATGCCTTGCGCAATATGAAAGCAGGAAAAGCTCCTGGACCAGATAATATAACTAAAGAAGAAATTGAAGCCATGGGCAATTTTGGAATAGAAATAATAACAAAAATATTGAATGATATCTACAACGCCGGATATATACCAGACAACCTGCTAAAATTAATATTCATAGCGCTACCAAAGAAATCTGGTGCGATTGAATGCAATGATCACAGCACATTAAGCCTTATGAGTTATATGACTAAGATATTACTAAGAATCATCATGTGAAGAGTGCGAAACAAAATCAGTCCAGAAATTAGTGATGAACAGTGTGGTTTTGTTAGAGGTAAAGGAACAAGCAATGCCATATACATCATAAGATCTTTAGTAGAAAGAGCCATAGAGGTGAAAACAGATCTATACCTATGTTTCATAGATTATACCAAAGCATTTGGCAAAGTAAAGCAACAAGAAATAATCAAAATTTTAGAAAGCATAAACGTTGACAGCAAAGATCAAAGAATAATAAAGAACATGTACTGGCAACAAACAGTGGCCATAAGAACTAGAAACCAATTGGCAATGTTTCAATAAATAAAACAGGGTGTTAGGCAAGGTTGTGTGCTGTCACCAGATTTGTTTAATATTTATAGTAAGATTATTTTAAGATCCATAAGGGGCATGCCTGGAATAACAATAGGAGGTCATAATATAAATAATCTAAGGTATGCTGATAATACACTCTTAATCACTAAGAGTGAAAATGAGTTACAAGAAATATTGGACATTATAGTGAAAGAAAGCAAAAATAAAGGACTCAGCCTTAATAGCAAAAAGACAGAAGTAATGGTAACAACAAAGAAAAAGACATCACCTCAGTGCAAAATAAAAACAAGTGGAGCAATATTAAAACAGGTAAATGAAATTAAATATCTGGGAACAATGTTAACCTTAGATGGTAGGTGTACAACCGAGGTGAGATGCAGAATGGTTCAGGCAAAAGCAGCTTTCCAGAAAATGAGAAAGATACTATGCAGTCCATTTTTGACAATAAAAACAAGAAAAAGAGTTCTTAAATGTTATGTAGAGCCAGTATTAAAATATGGATGTAAGTAATGGACAATAGTAAAACAGACAAGAAAATCACAGGAGGCTGTAGAAATGTGGTTTTACAGAAGAATGTTGAGAATACCATGGACAGCTAAGAAGAGTAATGAAAACGTTCTGAAAGAGGCCAAAGCAAAAAGAGAACTAATTTCAAATATTAGGAAGAAACAATTATCATTTTTTGGAGTCGTAATGAGAAGAGAACAGCTGGAATATATTGTAACAACTGGGAAAATTGAGGGAGGAAGAGATAGAGGGAAGCAAAGAGAAAAGATACCAGACAGCTTAAGAGAATGGCTTGGCAGTAGGTCAACAACAGAAATGATACTGACAGAACTGTCGTGATCGAAAGTTGTGGAGAGACATGATCACCTATGCCAGCAGGCTTGGTACTTGATGATGATTTCTAGACATCTTTAATGATTTTGTGTTAGCATTTCTGGACATCAGGTCCAGGGTTAACCCTTTCCCTGCTAAGACTCCATGAAAACCTTCACCCACAGTGCTAAACATATTTGCAAAGATACCGACACAGTGCTAAATACTTTATGTCTGCACATCAAAGGTTTAGACGTTAATTCGTGCTGACTGTTTTTATCGCTTAAAAATATACACTTTTTGCAACTCATAAATTAACCTATATTACCATGTACATAGCAATATTTATATGGGTGATAATATTTCTTCACAAATTTTTTTCAATTAATCAAATAAAAAGAAAGTAAATTAATTTTTTTTCTGTAATGTTTTTGTGTATAAAATGTGCAAAAAAGCAAAAGAAAACTGGCTCAACCAAAGATGTCTAGAAATCGAAATTACGGAAAATAAACAAGATTTAAGAAGGATGCTCACAGAAATAAAGAGAATGACTAGTAAAAATTAAAAAGCCACAGAAAATGGATGTATTGCAAATGAAAAAGGAAAAATGCTAACAGACAACAAAGATACAATCAATAGATGGCAGGAACATATAACAGAATTATTTTATGACGAAAGGTAAAAGAAAGCAATTATAAAATGTATATCAGGCGATAAAATCTTAAAGCTGGAAGTTGAAAAAGCTATACAAATAATGAAAAAGGGAAAAGCTGCAGGACCTGACAAAATACAGATAAGGATGATACAAGCACTAGAAGATTTTGGTATTGAAGTGATCACAGATATATGTAACAATATATACCATACAGGATATATACCAAATGAACTAAAAACATAAACTTTAATTCTATCTATTGACCTTTCGAGCCGTAGCCGGCGTATAAAGCAGTATAGGGCATAGACCAAGATACTCCTTCTCTTATCTGAATTTTTGTTCTAGCAGTTTTTAATTCTTTTAAAGATATTTTATCAAATCTCGCCATTTGTCTCTGTTCTGTGCAAGCAGCTCTATCTCATTGAGGGAGCCGATTCCTGCTGCTCTTGCCTCTCTCATCAATGTTCTTCTCAGTGTCTCTCTGGGTCTTCCTCTTTTCCTCTTACCTGTTGTTTCCCACATGAGGGTTTGCTTTGCTATTTGGTTATTATCTCTTCTCATCACATGTCCAACATATGACCATCGTCTTTTCTTTATTACTGAAGATATTAGTGGTTGATTGGCGATTACTCTAATTTCCTCGTTTGTTTTGAATTCGTTCCACGCTACATCAAGTATTTGCCTTAGACATTTATTTTCAAATGCGTTCAACTTTGTTTCTATATCTCTTGTTGTTTTCCAGCTTTCACATGCATACATAAGGGTTGATAGTACATTTGATTTGAATAGTCTAAGTTTTGTGTTTGTGCTGATGAGTTTTGATTTCCACAACTTTTCCAGGCTTCTGAAAGACATTGCTGTTTTAGCTATTCTGATTCTAATTTTTTTGCTTGTATCCCCTTTTCGATCAATGTGACTTCCAAGATAGATAAAGTGATCAATCTCTTCCACTGGTTTGTTTTCCATGTACATTTTGTCGTCTGTTGGAATTAAGCTTTTCATGACTTTAGTCTTTTCATGATTGATCACAAGCCCAATTTTGCTGGCTATTGATGATAATTCATTTGTGTTTTCCTGCATCATTTTTTATCTGACTGCTGATGAGAACTATGTCATCAGCAAAGTCGAGGTCCTCCAAATGGTCTCCTTGTATCCATTCGATGCCTTTATTACCAGTGCAGCATTTCTTCATTATGAAGTCCATAACAACTCCAAATAACAAGGGCGATAAAATACATCCTTGTTTAACCCTAGTTTCTATTGGAAAACATTCGCTCAGTCCTTCCTCTGTTCGAACTGCACATGTGTAACCATCATACATATCTTTAATAATATTTATGATTTTTTATGGTAAGCCATATTAAAGAAATGAACTATCATCAATAGCCAGCAAAATTGGGCTTGAGGTCAATCATGAAAAGACTAAAGTCATGAAAAGTTTAATTCCAACAAGTGACAAAATATACATGGAAAACAAACCAGTAGAAGAGATCGATCACTTTATCTATCTTGGAAGTCACATTGATCGAGAAGGGGATACGAGCAAAGAAATTAGAATCAGACTGGCTAAAGCAGCAATGTCTTTCAGAAGCCTTGAAAAGTTGTGGAAATCAAAACTCATTAGCACAAACACAAAACTTAGGCTATTCAAATCAAATGTACTATCAACCCTTACGTATGCGTGTGAAAGCTGGAAAACAACAAGAGATATAGAAACAAAGTTGAACGCATTCGAAAATAAATGTCTAAGGAAAATACTTGGTATAGAATGGAACGAATTCAAAACAAACGAGGAAATTAGAGAAATCGCCAATCAACCACTAATATCTTCAGTAATAAAGAAAAGACGATGGTCATACGTTGGACATGTGATGAGAAGAGATAATAATCGAATAGCAAAGCAAGCCCTCATATGGGAAACAACAGGTAAAAGAAAAAGAGGAAGACCCAGGGAGACACTGAGAAGAACATTGATGAGAGAGGCAAGAGCAGCAGGAATCGGCTCCCTCAATGAGATAGAACTGCTTGCACAGAACAGAGACAGATGGCGAGATTTGATAAAATATCTTTAAAAGAAAACTGCTAGAACAAAAATTCATATAGGAGAAGGTGTATCTTGGTCTACGCCCTATGGGCCGGTTACGGCTCGAAAGGTCAATAGATAGATATTAAAGAATCTCTATGAATACTGTCAAATGCTTTTTTGAAGTCGATGAAGTTAAGTACAAAAGGTTTTTCTTTTTCAATGTGTTCCTCCAATATAAGTCGTAGAGTAAAAATATGGTCAAAGCAGCTTCTCCCTTTTCTAAACCCAGCCTGTTCTTCACGCATTACTGTATCTATTGGATCCTTTATTCTAGGATGATTTTGCAGAATAACTTTCATTGCATTGTCTATAAAGTACATGGAAATAATCAAACCTACGTATGCCTACTTCATAGACTACACCAAAGCTTTTGATAGAATATACCATAAACAACTTATAGACTGCTTAAAAGAGATACATCTCGATGACATAGACATACAACTAATATGTAATCTATACTGGGAGCAAACAGCAATAATAAAATATAACAAAGAGAACTCCATTGATATAAAAGAGGAGTAAGACAGGGATGCATCCAATCACCAAGCTTGTTCAATCTATACACCGAGAAAATCTTTAAAAACATCACAGAGATGCCAGGCCTAAACATTAATGGGAAGATAATCAATAACCTAAGATATGCTGATGATACTGTATTACTATCAGAAAATCCTAATGATCTACAACAGTTAATGAAATAAACATAACAAGCAAAAAATATAAATTAGATATGTATATAAAAAAGACTAAAACTATGATCATAAACAAAGATAATACTCAAAACCTACAAGTGGCTATCAAAGTTGAAGGAATAGACCTGGAGACAGTTTAGAACTACAACTACCTTGGACATACTATAACCAGTGATGGAAAATGTACAAGTGAAATAAACAAAAGAATAGGTATGGCAAAAGTAATTTTAATGCCATGAAAAATATACTAACATCAAAACAAATAACACCAGGGCTAAAACTAAGAATAGCAAAATGGTATATCTTTTCAACATTCCTGTATGTTGTAGGAGAATTTTCCTGTTTTCTTGTCTAATGTCCATGTTTCTGTAACATGGACATTAGACAAGAAAACAGGAAAATTGAAGCCTTTGAAATGTGTATTTATAGAAGAATAAGAAGAATTGGATGGAAAGAAAAGAAAACAGACAATATTAAAACAACTAAAAATGAAAAAATAACAACTAAATACAATTCAAACAAGACAAATGAGATTTTTGGGGCATGTTAAAAGACACAACAGCTTACTAAAAGTAATCCTGGAGGGGAAAATACAAGGTAAAAGAGGCAGACCAAGACTAACATGAATGAGTAACATCAAAGGACAAGTCAGCCTATGACAATCTGCACCATCAAAGCAAGAGACAGAAAGAAATGATGCTCCATGGTAGTCAACCTTTGATGCGGAGACGGCACTCAATGAAAAATGAATGAATTAAATATTTTAAAATAAGGAATAACACACAATGCAACATCAGAGTTACACGTGTATCTCGTCATTTTTAAAAAAAAACTTATGACAGATTTTCTCAATGGTCATTTCTTCTTTGATGCTCTTCACTTTATTGTTGATGGAAAATGCCTTTCGCTAGTCACAGTGGTATATCTTCTTCACTCCATTGAAAACTATTTCATCTAATTGTTGTTACATGCCTGACTGATGTCTAATTGTTGTGACATGCCTGATAAGCATATGAATGTTGTGGCATGCCGGACTGACATCTAATTGTTGTGACATGCCTGACTGATGTCTAATTGTTGTGACATACATGACTGACTTCTAATTATTGTGACATGACTGACTGACATCTAATTGTTGTGACATACATGACTGACATCTAATTGTTGTGACATACATGACTGACATCTAATTGTTGAGACATGCCTGACTGACATCTATTTGTTGTGACATACATGACTGACATCTAATTGTTGTGACATGCCTGACTGACATCTAATTGTTGTGACATACATGACTGACATGTAATTGTTGTGACATGCCTGACTGACATCTAATTGTTGTGACATACATGACTGACATCTAATTGTTGTGACATACATGACTGACATCTAATTGTTGAGACATACATGACTGACATCTAATTGTTGAGACATACATGACTGACATCTAATTGTTGTGACATGCCTGACTGATGTCCTTCTATTCTGATTTCTGTCATTTAGTTGAAAGTGCCTACACAATGCGGTTACCTGTTAATTCCCACTCTTTATTAACACAACTTTACCCATCAAGTAGTTCTCACAAGATAGTTCACACTGTAGCTGACAAATGCTATCATGAATAAACTTGCAAGCATTTGATACTAACACTCTTAAACAACAACCCATCTATATTATGGAGGCAGCCTCAGCCAAATTACAGAGATTAGAAAATAGGCGTGTCAGGCAGGAGTGTCACAACAATTATGCACTAAACACATAACAGACACATTTATTTTCATTTCTCATATAATAAACATACTCTTATTCAAATTTCATTGAAATATCTTCTCTGCAATTAGAGTTATTGAAGAAATGCCAGGTTTAGTAGTGCATGGGACACCCTGTATACATTTCAATTCATCTTCACTATCACTCTTCAAAGTAAACTTCCTCAATTTTTTCATCAATATGAATTTGCTTTCTGGCAAGTTAGAAAAACAATTTTCTGTACACAATATCAAATATACTACTCAAATATATTATCAACTTTTACCTACATATGTATGTGAGAGCTGGAAAAAACAAAAAAGATTGAGAAAAAACTAAAAGCTTTTGAAGACAAATGCCAAAGAAGGATACTCTGGGTACAATGTCATGAATTCAAGACTAATATAGAGAGATAAGAGAAATAGCAATGCAACCAACTACCTCATCTACAATTCGGAAGAGAAGATGGACATGTCTGACATGTTTTGAGAAGAGGCAACTAAAGAATATCAAAACAGGTTCTTATATGTGAAACACCAAAATACAGAAAAAGAGGAAGACCTAGAGAGACACTGAAAGGAACACTGATGAGAGAAACAAAGTTGACAGGTATAGACTCATTTGATAAGATAGAACATCTCACCCAAAATAAAGATCTTTCTTTCTCTTTTCACTTCCTCTTGTACCCGTTCGGGTGTCGAGGGAGATAAACAATTCTGGTTCTCACCCTATTGGCAGCCTCACTCATTGTCAATTGTTATTGTTGTAACATTTCTTTGATGTTGTTTGTTCATCTCACTCTAGGTCTGCCTCTTGTTCTTCTCTCTTCTCCTCTTTTAATAAATGCTTTGTATGGTAAGGAATCACAAAGCATTCTTTCTAGATGGGTAAACCAGTTTATTTGTTGTTTCTGAATGTAGGTTAGTTTTGCTCACTGTCTGCTCTTAATAGAGATGGGTGACAAAAAACACTACCAGCCCCAAGCGACATCTAGAGGCATTGGAATAATCAAGATTAAGAATGCCAAATATAAAATAAGAACGGTAATCAAATTTGGGTGTGCTCCAGAACCATTACTATGTCCAAAGCAAACACACTACGCACATTTGTTTTATATCTTCAATTTCAAAGTTTAAACAAAATCTTCAAAGTACTTATGCAATAGTTAATGTGTGAGCAGAGGTTAACACATCTAAAAATAGCTACAGCTTTCCTGCTATGTTGAATTGAAACAGAAATTCAAATGAAATGAATTAACACATCAAAAGCATCCATGATACAAATGTCTTTAAATGTTAAAAGCATCATCATCATTGGGTGCTGTCTCCACATTGAAGATTGGCTACCATTGAGTGCCATTATGCTCTGTCTCTTGCTTTTATGGTGCAGGTTTCATAGACTGACTTGTTCATCTTTTGATGTTACTCATCCAGGTTAGTCTTGGTTTGCCTCAGCCTCTTTTGTCTTGTATTTTCCTTTCGAAGATTACTTTTAGTAGGCTCCTGTGCCTTTTAACATGCCCCAAAAATCTCATTTGTTTTATTTGAATGCAACCAATCAACCAACCAAACAACCATTTGTTTTGTTTGAATTGTGTTTAGAGTTCTCTTTTAATTTTTAGTTGTTTTAAGACTTCATTGTTTGTTTTCTTTTCTTTCCATCCAATTCTTCTATAAATCCACATTTCAAAGGCTTCAATTTTCTGTTCTGTTTTCTTGTCTAATGTAAACATTCATAGCATCCTGGGTAAAACCATGTAAATACATCATTAGGTTAATGACATTGTGCTAGTACTTCTAAACATCTTTAATGACATTGTGCTAGTACTTCTGAACATCTTTAATGACATTGTGCTAGTACTTCTAAACATCTTTAATGACATTGTGCTAGTACTTCTGAACATCTTTAATGGCATTGTGCTAGTACTTCTAAACATCTTTAATGACATTGTGCTAGTACTTCTAAACATCTTTAATGACATTGTGCTAGTACTTCTGAACATCTTTAATGGCATTGTGCTAGTACTTCTAAACATCGTTAATGACATTGTGCTAGTACTTCTAAACATCTTAAATGACATTGTGCTAGTACTTCTAAACATCTTTAATGGCATTGTGCTAGTACTTCTAAACATCTTTAATTTTTCTTCTTCTGTGATCATGACTCATTCAGACTAGGACTCCAGACACTCCTATGAAGGCAGATGTCTGTTTCAGTGATTCGGTTGACCCAAAGTTTCCTTTCCAGGGAGGTGGGTGTGGGCTAAATTGTCTTCCTCAGGTCTGTGTAATAGGTGCAATCCTGTAGAACATGTTTTGTTGTCATGTTATCCAGGTTACAGTGATATTGGCTGGTAGTTTCTATTTTGAGTTTGGTGAACGTATGGTTTCTCATTCTGTTGTGGCCAGTGCGTAGGCAAAGTATGATGACTTGATTCCTCCTTGATAGTTGGAGGTATCCGTCCCTCTCGTTATACATTGGGTGTTTTTGTTTCCATTTTTTATGTTACAGGCCTTTGATAATGGATTTGGCTTCATCATAGTTGACCAGGACTTCCGGTGTGTGACTGTGCTGGCAACACGATGCAATTTTCGATGGGAGTCAAATTTAAATTATAAGTGAATTTCAATGCACGTAGTAAAAGAAATTTAAGCGTTCTTGTGCTATTTCGAACTGATTTATTTGTGATTTATTCTAACAACCAACAATAAGGAAAAATCAAATAATAACATAGAGGTAGAAAATTCCAACATCAACGAGCTACTCTTCGCAGATGACCAATGCCTAATATATGAGGACAAAAAACCTGCTACAACAGCATATAACATCTCTAGATAAAAGTTGCACAAACTACAGTATGAAAATTAACACAGCAAACACAGAGGCTATGAGAATAAGCAAATTAAAACACCCATTAAACATTAAAATTAAAGATAAAGAAATAAAACAAGTAGAAGAATTCAAGTATTTGGGCACAATGTTCACAGAAGATGGAAAACTAGACAGAGAAATTGACATGAGAATACAAAAAGCAAATGCTGTTACATACCAGCTTTCACCATTGCTAAGACATCCAAATATTTCTATGCCAGCTAAACAATAAATGATAAATAGCATTTTCATATCAACTTTGTGCTATGAAAGTCAAACATGGACCCTTTCTAAATCACAATTAAGAAAGATCAATACATGTGAGATGCGATGCTTGAGAAAAGTAACAAACAACACAAGAAGAGATAGAATACCAAATGAAACCATAAGAAAAATGGTAGGAACAAAACCCTGCCAAGAATATATAGAACAACAACAACTTAAATGGTTTGGCCACCTGGTTTGAATGAATCCTCACCAATCACCATCAAGGACGTTCTTCTCGAGAATGCATGAAAAAAGACCAAGAGGAAGATGGATAGATGCAGTGACAGAGACATGTAACAACAAAGGAAAATCACTAATTCAGACAATTTGAGCAGCTCAAGAATGACAAGTGATATAAACCACGACACCTTTTAGGTATCAGAGAAAAGTAGAAGAAGATAGCTGACCAGATGGTTGGTTCTCTTGTGATAATCTCCCTCTTAGTCAGTTTGTCTGCGTGAACATCTTTAATGACATCATAATAACATTTTTTGACTTCTTTGAAAACATTGTTCTTGTACTTGTGGACATCTTTAACACCATTGTGCTAGTATTTCTGGACATTTTGAAGATGGTTGAAAAAATATATATGTAGATAAAAACAACAATATGTTAACCACTTTACAAAAGTAGGGAACAACATGCAATAAATACAATGTTGCAGCTCAGTAGGCCTTCTGCTGAAACAATAGACAAGACATGCAAATATAAATGTACAAAATAAAAATGACATATAGACTATGAAATATCTGAAAAAGAAAAAGAGAATGGAGACTTCTCTAGCAAACAGCATAAAACTGTTACCAAACCATGTTTATCCAAATATTTTTTAAAAGCCGTATCACCATTTTTACAGCAGCTTTGCATTTTTATACCTTTACATTTTTTAAAAACATTGAGCTCGTATTTCTGGACATCTTCAATGGTATTTGAAAGCTCCTGCAGAAAAGTGACAGTCCTCCTCTCAAACAGTGCAAGGGGATTAGAAGAGCCAAATGAGTCAATCAAAAAGCACAGTAAAGATAAAAACTTTTATTTAAATATACAGAAAACTAAGATAATGTCCACCGACAAGGCAAAAAGCCAACTCAAAATCATCATTGACTGTGAGGAACTTGAAATTGTAACAATGAAAATATAGAATCTGTGGTAAATAAAAAAGGATTAACAATGGAAACTAACAAGTTATGAATATCTGGGGTCTATATTCATCAACAATAGATACAGCCATAATGGAATCAAAAGGTCACTAATAATAGCAATTTAATAAATTGAATACATGAAGAACATAAAGCTATTTCACAATGAGAATCTATGTATACAATCTAAAGTCATTTTGAAGTCAATTAAGTTCAGAAGAAATGATTTCTTCTTTTCAATATAATTTTCTCTGTAACAAAATTCTTAGGGTGAAAATATGATCAATGCAGCTTCTTTCTTTTCTTAATCTCACTTGTTCTTAATGCATAACAGTGTCTACCATATCTTTGATTCTGTTCATGATGATTTTATAGGATACTTTAGAGGCAACCAAAAGTTAAAACAAAAAATTTAAAACAAAATGCTTAGATTAAATTGGGTAATGAAAAAAAAAGAGAAATGAAGACTTATTAAAATACCAAAAACATTGAAGAGAACTGACTTATAAACAACATATAAAATAGAAAATTAAAATATCATCATCAAGTACCAGGCCTACTGGCGTAGGTGATCATGTCTCTCAACAACTTTCAATCTCGGCAGCTATTTATCATTTCTGTTGTTGACCTTCTGCCAAGCCATTCTCTTAAGCTGTCTGGTATTTTTTCTCTTTGCTTCCCTCTATCTCTTCATCCCTCAATTTTTCCAGTTGTTACAATATATTCCAGTTGTTCTCTTCTCGTTACATGGCCAAAAAAATTATGATTGTTTCTTCCTAATATTGGAAATTAGTATTGGAGAGGAGAGTAAGATACATAATAGAACCTCAATTAAGTAATAAGCAATTCGGATTCAGAAAAGGCAAAAGCTGTACTGATGCTATATTTACATTGAGACAACTATGTGAAAAAGCAATAGAATATGACAGAAACCTAAATATAATGTTTATAGATCAGGAAAAAGCGTTTGATCGTGTGGACAGGAACAAACTTTGGCAAACTTTAGAAACCTACGGGGTAGCATGACAACTACTAGATAATATAATGGCATTATATAAAAACAGTCAAAGTGCCGTTAGAACTTCGGAAGGTCTGTCAGAATGGTTTCAGGTTACAACAGGTGTAAGACAAGGATGCGTCCTCTCACCACTCCTCTTCATCATATATATGGACAAAATAAATCAGGAAACAACCAACAATAAGGAAAAATCAAATAATAACATAGAGGTAAAACTCCAACATCAACGAGCTACTCTTCGCAGATGATCAATGCCTAATATATGAGGATGAAAACCTGCTACAACAGCATTTAACATCTCTAGATAAAAGCTGCACAAACTACAGTATGAAAATTAA
Source organism: Megaustenia siamemsis (assembly GCA_032433765.1). Taxonomy (NCBI): domain Eukaryota; kingdom Metazoa; phylum Mollusca; class Gastropoda; order Stylommatophora; family Ariophantidae; genus Megaustenia; species Megaustenia siamemsis. Next base: position 20,644,324 of record JAVIAB010000102.1, read on the forward strand.
CACAGCAAAAACAGAGGCTATAAGAATAAGCAAATTAAGACACCCATTAAACATTAAAGATAAAGAAATAAAACAAGTAGAGGAATTAAAGTATTTAGGCAAAATGTTCACAGAAGATGGAAAACTAGACAGAGAAATTGACATGAGAATACAACTTTCTAAATCACATTTAAGAAAGATCAATACATGTGAGATGCGATGCTTGACAAAAGTAACAAACAACACAAGAAGAGATAGAATACCAAATGAAACCATAAGAAAAATAGTAGGAACCAAATCCTGACAAGAATATATAGAATAACAACAACTTAAATGGTTTGGCCACCTGGTCAGAATGAATCCTCACCAATCACCATCAAGGGCGTTCTTTTTGAGAATGCATGGGAAAAGACCAAGAGGAAGACCCAGAAGAAGATGGATAGATGCAGTGATAGAGACATGTAACAACAAAGGAAAATCACTAATTCAGACAGTTCGAGCAGCTCAAGAATGACAAATGGTATAAACCACGACACCTTTTAGGTATCAGTGAAAAGAGAAAAGAAGAAGAAGATTGGAATTTAGCTCTCTTTTTGCTTTTAACTCTCTTAGAACATCTTCATTACTCTTCTTAGCTGTCCATGGTACTCTCAACATTCTTCTGTAAAACCACATTTCTACAGACTCCAGTGATTTTCTTGTCTTTTGTCTTATTGTCCATGGTTCACATCCATATGTTAAGACTGGCTCTACATAACATTTAAGAACTCTTTTTCTTGTTTCTATTGTCAAAAATGGATTGCATAGTATCTTCCTAATTTTTTGGAAAGCTGCTTTTGCCTGAGCCATTCTACATCTCACCTCTTTTGTACATCTTCCTTACTAATTAAAATATAGCTACATTAAAAGAGATAATGATCTTGAAAGAACAATAATGGAACGCATGGAATGTGCACGGGGTAGAGCTTAGAGGAACTGTGAAATATTAAGCAAAATGTTACCAGAAAAAATATAAATGAGTCAAGAGGGGTGTCAATAGAAGGATTTATTTTGTGTGCCTACTACTCCAGGTTTAGAAAACTGATGAGCAGTATACAATTAAAGAAATGTTTGCTTTGGTGCATAAATAAAAAATGCCAGAAATGTTAGAATCAGTGTGCATTACCTTAAAAGTTGTGCTGTACTTTATCTAAGGAACATTTAACTATTGTACTCTGCAGACCTGCATCAGCAGCACAGAAACAAAATGGAGGATATGACCCAGCGGTTTGAGTCAATTAAACTGTCACTTACTGTAAGTATTCTACTTCCCATGCCAGTGAATTTTGCCATGCCCTGATGGCTCTCCTCTTGTCCACCCAAAACTTGTCCACCTCATTATTCCTCCAGGGAGGCTTTTCTCACTGTTTCTTGGCTTCAAATGTATGAGTAGTGTGCTTGGCATGTAACAGTGAAACATTCATACAATTATACACAAAGGATAAAGAATATGAAGTCCAAACAAACTTGCTCATGTGCAACAATTCTCCATTGACAACATGCTCAACACAACGTGGTTAATTCACAACACAGAAACTGTAATTCCAAATATTCTGAAAAGCACTTGTGTTGACACTTTATATAAATGACTCAAGACATCATCTAGATTTCGTACAAAAGTTTATTCACACAGTTCTTTAGTTACCCTTCATAAGTCATCTGGATACATATCTTGGTTACATGTAAAGGTCAATCATTACACATAAAAGTTCATATGGCCATCTAAACACCTATATCATTAGTAGAAAATTTATATTCTAGCCATTGCTACTACTATTGTTACATGACACTCTCCCAGATTCTGTAATTACATCCACATAACTTATTGTCATCATCATCAAGTACCATGCCTATTGGTGTAGGTGATCTCATGTCTCTCCACAACTTTTGATCTTGACAGCTATTTATCATTTCTGTTGTTGACCTTCTGTCAAGCCATTCTCTTAAGCTGTCTGGTATCTTTTCTCTTTGCTTCCTCTATCTCTTTGTCGCTCAATTTTCTCAGTTGTTACAATATATTCCAGCTGTTCTCTTCTCATTCATCATCATCATCGAGTGCTATCTCCGCATTGAAGGTTGGCTACCATGGAACACCATTCTGCTCTATCTCTTTCTTTGATGGTGCAGGTTGTCATATGCTGGTTTGTCCACATCTTTTGATGTTACTCATCCATGCTAGTCTGCCTCTGCCTCTTTTACCTTGTATTTTCCCCTCCAGGATTACTTTTAGTAGACTGTTGTGTCTTTTAACATGGCCCAAAAATCACATTTGTCTTGTTTGAATTGTGCTTAGTAGTTCTCTTTTCATTTTTAGTTGTTTTAAGACAGCATCATTTGTTTTCTTTTCCTTCCATCCAATTCTACCTATTCTTCTATATAATCACATTTCAAAGGCTTCAATTCTCTGTTCTGTTTTCTTTTCTAATGTCCATGTTTCTGCACCAAATAAAATGTTGAGAAGACATAACATTTTGATATTCTTAGTTTTAACCATGGTGTTTTGTTTTGTTGTTAGTATGTTCTTCATGCCATTAAAAATTAATATTTGCCATTCCTATTCTTTTGTTTATTTCAGTTTTACATTTTCCATCACTGGTTATAGTATGTCCAAGGTAGTTGTAGCTCTGAACTGTCTCCAGGTCTATTCCTTCAATTTTGATATCCACTTGTGTGTTTTGAGTATTTTCCTGCTTATGATCATGGTTTTAGTCTTTTTGATATTCATATCTAGTCCATATTTTTTTGTTTGTCATGTTTATTTCATTAAGTAATTGTTGTAGATCTTTACGATTTTCTGCTATTAGTACAGTATCGTCAGCATATCTTAGGTTATTTATTATCTTTCCATTAATGTCTAGGCCTGGTATCTCTGTGATGTTTTTAAAGATTTGCTCAGTGTATAGATTGAACAAGCTTGGTGATAGGATGCATCCCTGTCTTACTCCTCTTTTTATATCAATGGAGTTCTCTTTGTTATATTTTATTATTGCTGTTTGCTCCCAGTATAGATTACAAATTAGTCGTAGGTCCATGTCATCTAAATGTATCTCTTTTAGGCATTCTATAAGTTGTTTGTGGTGTATTTTATCAAAAGCTTTGGTGTAGTCTATGAAGCAGGCATACATTGGTTTGTTTACTTCTATGCAGTTTTTGATTAATGTTCTCTTGCAGAATATGGCTTCTTTTGTCCAACTATTTTCCTAAATCCAAATTGCTGCTCATCTAATTCAGTATTGATTTTATTCTGAATCTTCCCTTGTATAAGTTTTAGCAAGATTTTTGTAACATGGCTCATTAGGCTTATTGTTCTAAAGTCACTGCATTCAACTGCACCATTCTTTTTAGGCAATGCAATGAAAGTTGATGTTTTTAGTTCATTTGGTATGTATCCTGTGTGGTATATGTCGTTGCATATGTCTGTAATCACTTCAATGCCAAAATCCTCTAGTGCCTGTATCATTATTACATATATCTTCTCATTACATGGCCAAAAAATGATGATTGTTTCTTCCTAATATTAGAAATTAGCTCTCTTTTTGCTTTAGCCTCTTTCAGAACGTTTTCATTACTTTTCTTAGCTGTCCATGATTTTCTCAACATTCTTCTGTAAAACCACATTTCTACAGACTCCAGTGATTTTCTTGTCTGTTGTCCTATTGTCCATGATTCGCATCCATATGTTAAGACTGGCTCTACATAACATTTAAGAACTCTTTTTCTTATTTTTATTGTCAAAAATGGATTGCATAGTTTCTTCCTCAGTTTTTGGAAAGCTGCTTTTGCTTGAGCCATTCTGCATCTCACTTCTGTTGTACATCACCAGGCTGAGGTTAACACAATTCCCAAATATAAATTCACTATAATGTCTAACATTTCTTGTAACTCATTTTTACTTTTAGCAATCAAGACTGTATCATCAGCATACATTAGATTATTTATATTTATGATCTCTGAATGTTATTCCAGGCATGCCCCTTATGGATCTTATTGTACTTTGCATAAATTTACACACATGATAATATGACTTGTATCAATCTGTATATTCCTAACTTTGAATTTCTTAATAAGCACTGATCTCTTTTAAGACTTTAAATATCTCGTCATCATCATTATCATCATGTGCCATACTGGTTGGCGTAGGTGATCATGTCCTTCCACAATCTTCTATCTACAGTGCATCATATCAGTTCTATTGTTGACTGTTTTCCATACCATGACACCAAGCTATCCAGTATATTTTCTCTCTTTGTCATCCACGATCTATCTTTAATTTTATTTTGCCAGTTGTGACCAAGTATTCCAACTTTCCTCTTCTCATGATGTGCCTGAAAAATGTTGAAAATGTTTCTTTCTGATGTTTTTAGGAGCTCCCTTTTTGTGTTGGCCTCTTTGAGAATTTCTCCATTGGTCTTTTTAGTTGTCCAGGGAACTTTCAACATTCTTCTGAGAAATCCCATCTCTGTGGCCTCTAATTGTCTTTTCATTTGATTGTCTACTGTCCATGATTCGCTTCCATAGGTCAGAATTAATTGCTGTTTGTTGCCAGTACATATTTTTTAATGATTTGCAGATCCTTGCCATCAATGTTTAATTTCTCCAGCACATTGATTATTTCCACATACTTTACTTTGTCAAATGCTTTTGTGTAGTCTATAAAGCACATATATAGATCTTTCTTTACTTCTATAAATCTTTCTTTCAATGTTCTTAAGATATATATTGCATTACTGGTTCCCTTTCCTTCCACAAATCACATTGTTCCTCACTTATTTCTGGTTTTATTTTGTTCCTTTCACGTCTCATAATGATTCTTAGTAATATTTTTATCATATGGCTCATGAGACTAATAGTGCGATGGTCTTCACAATCAGTGGCACCTGACTTCTTCGGTATGGCTACAAAGATTGATTTTAGTAGACCTTTGGGTATGTGTCCAGTGTTATATATGTCATTGAGTAGTTTTGTTATGATTTGTACTCCCAGCTCTCCTACTGCATTTATCTCTTTGATTGTTATATTGTCGGGACCTGGAGCTTTGCTTCTTTTCTTGTGTTGAATTGCCTCCTCCACTTCACTCTGCATTATTGGTGGTCCTGTGTTTTTGTTTGAATTGTTTAGCTCTGGTCTTTCATCATCACAGAGTTGACTGATATATTCTGTTCATCTTTCCATCATTTTCTCCTGTCCCATTATTGTATTTCCTTCCTTTGATTTCACACATCCTGAAACTTTGACTTCTTTTCTTCCTGTTAATTCATTTAATTGATTGTGCATAAATTTGTAATAGAGCTGGGGGATACTGGTGGTGAAATATCTACCTATAGCAAATCATATTTCCTTGAAATAAATCTTCTGAAAAATCCTTCACTAAAACATCACTGAATGTTTCTCTAGGTCTTGAATCCAAAGTAAAGTCCTCAGCTGTCTTTATGAATGAATGTCCCCCAAATCGCTCTGTTCAATCTAATCTGACTGTTCTCCCTCATCTCATTGTAATTCCCCAAAGGCTAACTACAGCTTCTTTTATAGCCTAGAACAATCTTGACTCCCGCCATCTGTTTCTGCCATCTTCCTTTTAATTGCATGCAAATGTTTAACTTCAAAAGTAAGTTTAAAGATATTTGGGTATGTCGCTATAGTCATATAACTTATATCTATTCTTACAGCTGAGAGATTTTCTTATCTATTTACTTGTCTTTCGTTCCTGTGTTATCAACAGCTTGTATCAATATCAAACATCTCATATCCAAAAACAATGCCTAAAATGCATGTAATGTTTATGTCTATCAAATAATGTCCGATAAGAATATTAAGTCTGGCGCAACCGAAACAATGACATAATACTATTACAGACACACATGATCTTGCTCACTACATCCTGGCCTGTTTTGTCATAAATGAAGGTCCTTACTTTTTGGTTGAAGTAATCTTGCTCTAACCTTCTCTACCAGTATACTGCAAGGGCGGTGGTCACTGTCATGATGCCTAAATGAATCCTATGATCTTTTCTATGTCCGGAAGCCCTCAAAACAACAGTGTGCATCAAACTGAAGCAAAGACTGTCTTTCATTGTGTATCAATAGTTCATTTTATTGGTGATCAATTATGGATTTCTTAAAGAACAAGGAATTAAAGATAAATTCGCAGTCACAGTATCAAACAAATACCAAGTCCTCCAACAACTAGAAAATACAATAAATATAGAAGATCATTGAAACAGGTAAAAGATATATGGAAAGAGACATGCGAAGAAACACTATGGAAAAGATAACGCCAGAATTAGGCATGGGTGACAGCAGAGACCCTGGACAAAATTAAAGAAAGAAAGAACAAGAAAGCAGACATAAATAAAAGCAAAATGAGGAGTAATAAAGCCAAGATACAGGACGCTTACACAGAGGTGAACAAAGAAGTGAGAAGATGCATTAAAAGGGATAAGAAGAAATATATAGATGAACTAGCTAAAGAGGCAGAAGAAGCAGCAAATAAAAGGAATATGAAAGAACTGTACAACAGCACAAAGAAATTAAGTGGAAAATACAAACAGATCAATGCCTTTATTAAAGATCAGAAAGGAAATCTGCTTAGTAATATAAGGGAACAAATGGAGAGATGGAAAGAGCACTTTGAAGAACTTTCGAATAGACCCGGCTCAAATAATCCTCCAGATATACTACCAGCAGAAGAAGAGTTACACGTTAACTGCAGAAAATCAAGCAAAGAAGAAATAATGAAAGCCATCAAACTATTAAAAAATGGTAAAGCCACAGGACCAGATGAAATTCCTTCGGAAGCCATCAAAGCAGATATTAACACCTCTACCGAGGTGTTACATAATCTTTTAGATACAATTTTGGAGAGGGAAGAAATACCTAAAGACTGGAAAGAAGGTTATATGATCAAACTACCAAAGAAAGGAAGTTTACAGGAGTGCACAAATTATATATAGGGAAATTATGCTACTAACAGTACCAGGAAAAATATTAAGCAGAATCATTCTGGAGAGACTAAAAGAGGCCATAGAGAAACGTTTGAGAGATGAACAAGCAGGTTTTAGGAAGAACAGATCATGTGCTGATCAAATAACTACTCTACGTATAATAGTTGAACAAAGTTTAGAACTAAAATCCCCACTTTATATTGGGTTCATAGATTACGAAAAGGCATTTGATAGTTTAGACAGAATAATGCTTTGGAAGTTGCTGAGTTATTATGGAATCCCCATAAAGTTTATTAACCTGATAAAAACAATGTATGAAGGAACGAAATGTAGTGTTGTGCATGAAGGTCAGCTTACTGAAGCATTTGAAATAAGAACAGGAGTAAGGCAGGGATGCCTTCTGTCTCCATTTCTCTTTCTACTGGCCATAGATTGGATTATGAAAATAACTCAAAACAACAGAAATGGGATCCAGTGGTCACTGACCAAACAACTTGATGATTTAGACTTTGCTGATGACATAGCTCTCCTATCACACAGCCATCAACAGATGCAGGATAAAATGAGTATACTTGATGAGAGATCACAACAGCTAGGACTGAAGATTAATAGAGATAAGACTAACATTATGAGATTTAATACAGTTGGCAATAACCAAATAAAACTAGGAGAAATACCTCTACTAGACATACAATCTTACATATGTCTGGGCAGTAATATAGATAAAGAGGGAGGAACAGAAAATTATGCAAAAATAAGGATATCAAAAGCAAGAGGAGCTTTCATTGCACTGGGAAACATGGAAATCCAAAGAAATTATATTGAATACAAAAATAAAAATTTTCAACTCAAATGTTAAGGCGGTCCTATTCTATGGCTGTGAAACATGGAGAACAACAAAATTGACAATCACGAAGATAAAGACTTTCATTAATGGATGCTTATGCAGAATAAAAGGATGGAAATGGCAGGACAAAATCACTAAAATAGAATTATTAAAAGGTACCAGTCAAACACCAGTGGATAAAGAGATACAGCGAAGACGATGGCGCTGGATAGGACACACACTACGGAAGCCAACTGAGAGTATTACACAACAGGCCCTTTTTTGGAATCCCCAGGAGAAAAGACAAAGAGGAAGACCAAGGAATTCTTGGAGAAGACAAATAGAAGCAGAGATGAAGATGATGGGAAGACATGGAATGATCTTAAAAGAATGGCAAAAGACAGAATGACTTGGAAAGTATTTGTTGAAGACCTATGCTCCACTGGGAGCTGAAAAGGAAGAAGAAGAAGAACCAAAACAATGACATAATACTATTACAGACACACATGATCTTGCTCACTACATCCTGGCCTGTTTTGTCATAAATGAAGGTCCTTACTTTTTGGTTGAAGTAATCTTGCTCTAACCTTCTCTACCAGTATACTGCAAGGGCGGTGGTCACTGTCATGATGCCTAAATGAATCCTATGATCTTTTCTATGTCCGGAAGCCCTCAAAACAACAGTGTGCATCAAACTGAAGCAAAGACTGTCTTTCATTGTGTATCAATAGTTCATTTTATTGGTGATCAATTATGGATTGGGTATCCTCACTCTGTCTATGTGCATAGAGTGAATTCAAAGTAAAGGAATGTGAGTAGTGCTGGGCTGTGTTAGAAATGCCAACATTGGTAAGATACTAGAAGCCACTTCTTTCTCTGTATAGAATGTCCTTGTGAGTTCATCCATTTTTATTTCAGCATAAATGGCCCAGCCACCTTTTGTGACATTGTAGATGGATAATGATCACGTATGGAATCACATAGAATTCAACATTTCATTGTCTAATTTTCTCTCTCCAGTAGAATGTGCCATTTTTTCATTTGAAATGTCTTATACTCCAAGATTTGCTGCATAAAATAGACTGCTAAATTTATCTACATAGCATACAATAAACTTGCTGTTGAAGGTCAGAACATTGTTTTCACATGCTCTTTGTGATAATTTGGATAGTTACAAACTACTCCATTGTAATGAATGGAAGTTTGATTGGCAGGTGCTTAGTAAAAAACAGGAAACTGTCATGTATATTCCCTCCTCCTCCCCCCAATCTCTTTGTATTATTGTTGATGTTTTCTGAAATGTATTATCTTTATCTTATAGGAAAAGGTTGAGTCACTGCGCAAAGAATGTGAAGACCTCGCTCAAAGAGCTCGAAATAGTGAGGAAGCATTACAGAAAGATGCTGATGTCAAAGTTCAGGTAGACAACATTACTTTTTTTTTACTCCACCCCTACATTTTCTCTTTTTACTGCTTTTTTGAGAGGAAGCCAGAAAATGTTTCTTTGGAGGAAATAAGCACAAATATAAAATAGTAAATACTATGCAGGACTTCAAGTGCAGCTGCAGAGAACATGTAAAATAAACATAAAATTGTATCTAGTAGCTAAATTAGTTTAGAGACTAGACAAATGACAACGTTTTGACAAAAGCTTTCATTAAGTACAAAACAAAAAAATATAAAAAGAACAACATGATAGGCAAATACTATTCTATATTCTAAAATAAACAAAGAGATATAAGTATGAAAGCCAAACACTGATTTGAAAAATGGGGGAAAGAAATGACGGCCAGGATTTATGTACCTGTTGGTTACATGATTAATAGACAATAGGGCAGGTAGGATTTAATTAGACTAAAAAGAGCCAGACAGTGACAAAATAGAGAGGGGGTCTCATGAGGATGGATGAAATCAATGAAAATAACTTGCAACAGGCAGAACATCCTCAAATTACTGAACTGAATCAGTAGTACTACCTGAAGCCATCAAAGCACATTCAAAAAAGAAAACAAAGAAAATCCACCAAAAGCAGTCTTCTTCACAGACTGCAAGTCACTTCTAGAGACCTGGAAACTTCAAAACATCTCCAATCCACCACTCAAGAAATCATCTCAGAACTCAATGAGCTGCCACAGACTACACAAGTGGCCTTACAATGGTAACCCTCCCACTGTGAAGTTGCTTGAAATAAGGTAGCTGATAGCCCTTCTAAATATGACACCAGAAAGGCCCAGTACAATCATCCAGTGAGCTAAAAAGAGGCTAAAGCGATCATACAAAACAAAATGCAGAACAAATTGGAGGCAATGTTGCAAATAAAGGACATGCAGGATCCAATATATCTGCTGCCACTACACACCCAGACCATCATTTTTTGTCTCAGAACAGGCCACTGCAGACTCCTGAGCCACCTTCACTGCCTAGGAATAACCCAGACTGATGAATGCCAAGTGATGAATGACTAACATCAAAACAAATAACAACAGGGCTAAAACTAAGAATAGCATAATGTTACATCTTCTCAATATTCCTGTATGGTGCAGAAACATGGACATTAGACCAGAAAACAGAACAGAAAATTGAGGCCTTTGAAATGTGGATTTATAGAAGAATAGGTAGAATTGGATGGAAAAAAAAGAAAACAAACGAGGAAGTTTTAGAACGACTAAGGGTGAAAAAAGAACTACTAAACACAATAAGAGCAAGACAAATGAAAAACCTAGTGAGGACTGTGAACTTCGTCCTGGCGACAGGGGAAAAAACATAGCATACCTATTAGCATCTCAAATGCAGAGAGAGAGAATGATAGCCATAAAATGAAACTTCTCATCAGAACTATCAAAACATTTGGTGAGAGAAATTAGCTGGAGAATTTAGTTCTTCATCAAGAAAGTTGGAAGGGAAATGGAACTAATAACAATCAAGAATGTGCTGCCAGAAGTGGAAATGAATATAGTGAATAAAGAACAATCAACAAGACTGGGATGCTGATGGAGACGTTGGTAGTGATGCAGACATTGGAACACTAGTTATGTTATAGAGCTGGGGGATACTGGTTGTGTTATAGAGCTTGGGATACTGGTAGTATTATAGAGCTGGGGGATACTGGTTGTGTTATAGAGCTGGGGATACTGGTTGTGTTATAGAGCTTGGGATACTGGTTGTGTTATAGAGCTCGGGGATACTGGTAGTGTTATAGAGCTTGGGATACTGGTAGTGTTATAGAGCTGGGGATACTGGTAGTGATTATAGAGCTGGGGGGATACTGGTAGTGTTATAGAGCTTGGGATACTGGTAGTGTTATAGAGCTGGGGATATTGGTTGTGTTATAGAGCTAAACAAATAGAGGCATATTATGAAGATCTAAATAAAGCTATGATGCAAGTGAAATCTTCTGACATCTTAATTGTAATGGGTGACATGAACGCTAAAGGAAAAAGTCTAGGAAAAGGTAGATATAAGACCATTGTTGGAAAAGGTAGATATAAGACCATTATAGGAAATCATGGTTTAGGAAAAAGAAATAACAGAGGAGAAAGATGAATACAATTCTGTGAAGAAAACAGGCTAATAATATGTAACACTTACTTTGAGCAAAAGAAAAGGTAACTATACACATGGAAAAGCCCTGGAAATAAGAAGAGGAATCAAATAGATTACATAATGATAAAAGATAGGTTCCGTAACAGCATCAAGAAAGCCAAAACCTATCCAGGAGCAGATATTAACTCAGATCACAATCCTGTAATGGTTAAAATAATAATCAAACTAAAGAGAAACAAGCAAAAGTCTAATTCATCAACAATATCAATAGATATAACAGCTTTAAATTATAAAGATATGAAAGATACTTATACAATACAAGTAAAGAACACACATCAGAAGCTGCTAGAAGAAGGAATTAAGCAATACAGAAGATAAAATCCTGATGAAAAAGTCACAACCAAATGGTAGTGCATATAGAAAAGCATACAAGAAACCTGTGACACCTTACCCAAAAAAGAAAAAAACAAAAAACAAAAATGGATAACTAACACCATCTTAGAAAAAATGGAAGAAAGGAGACAAGCAAAGAACACTGCCCAATACAATAAAATACAAAATGAAATATGCAAAATGTGCAAAAATGCAATAGAAGACTGGTCAGCCAAAAATGTATAGAAATAGAAACTATGGAAAGCAAACAAGACTTAAGACGAATGCCCACAGTAATAAAGAGAATGACTAACAAAATTAAAAAAGCTACAGAAAGATGCATTGCAGACAAAAAAGGAAAAATAGTAACAGACAATAAAGATATAATAGATAGATGGCAGGATTATATAGAAAGAACTATTTCATGATCAAAGGAACAAGAAACCAATTATAAAATGTACATCAGGCTAAAAAATATGAGGTGGAAAAAGCTATAAAACAATGAAAAAGGGAAAAGCCGCAGGACCTGACAGCATACAGATAGAGATGATACAGGAACTAGAAGATTTTGGCATTGAAGTGATTACAGGCATATGCAATGACATATACCACACAGGATACATACCAAATGAACTAAAAACATCAACTTTCATTGCATTGCCTAAAAAGAAAAGTGCAGTTGAATGCAATGATTTTAGAACAATAAGCCTAATGAGCCATGTTACAAAAATCTTGCTAAAACTTATACAAGGCAGGATTCAGAATAAAATCAATACTGAATTAGATGAGCAGCAATTTGGATTTAGGAAATATAGTGGGATAAAAGAAGCCATATTCTGCATGAGAACATTAATCAAAAGTACACAGAAGTAAACAAACAAATATTTGCCTGTTTTATAAACTACACCAAAGCTTTTGATAAAATACACCACAAACAACTTATAGAATGCCTAAAAGAGATATTGAAGCCTTTGAAATGTGAATATATTGAAGAATAGGTACAACTGGATGGATGGAAAAGAAAACAAATGATGAAGTCTTAAAGCAACTAAAAATGAAAAGAGAACTACTAAACACAATTCAAACAAGACAAATGCGATTTTTAGGCCATGTTAAAAAACACAACAGCCTACTAAAAGTAATCTTGGAGGGGAAAATACAAGATAAAAGAGGCAGAGGCAGACTAAGACTATCATGGACGAGTAACATCAAAAGATGGACAAATCAGCCTATGACAACCTGCATCATCAAAGCAAGAGACAGAGCAGAATGGTGCTCCATGGTAGCCAACCTTCGCTGCGGAGATGGCACTCGATGATGATGATGAATTATGTGTCAACTTCTAAATGGTATTCATTGATTTATTTCAGTGCATCTCAGTTATCCATAAGTAATGTACCTATTTTAAATGCTTTCTACTCTAGCCTGTCATTCAGCACACACCCTTAATGAAACTGTATCATGCTTTTGTCTCAGATGGCATTGGCACCCTATCTCAGTCTTCCAAGTGAAATAGAGAGTTTGAAGTCAGTTCAAGAGATGAGACTTGAAGACATTCAGAAGCTGCGTATGAAGATTATGGATTTAGAAAAACAGGTAACACCAATTGTTTTTTTTTTAAATAGTTGTATAACTTATGCATACTGAGGTAAATGAATTTAAATATCTGGGAACAATGTTAACCTAAGATGGTAGATGTCCGCAGAGGTGAGATGCAGAGTGGTTCAGGCAAAAGCAGCTTTCCAAGAGATTAGGAAGATACTGTGCAATCCATTTTTGACAATAGAAAGAAGAAAAAGAGTTCTTAAATGTTATTTAGAGCCAGTCTTAACATATAGATGTGAATCATGGACAACAGGACAGAAGACAAGAAAATCACTGGAGGCTGTAGAAATGTGGTTTTACAGAAAGAATGTTGAGAATACCATGTTATGCTAAGAAGAATAATGAGAATGTTCTGAGAGAGGCCAAAGCAAAGAGAGAGCTAATTTCCAATATTATGAAGAAACAATCATAATTTTTTGGCCATGTAAGGAAACAGCTGGAATATATTGTACAACTGGGAAAATTGAGGGACAAAGAAATATAATTTTTAGGACCAGAGAGTAGTAAAGTCCAGTGCAGTCAGCATGAAGTGTTTGGGTCTGCATTTTTTCACCATCAATAGAAAAAAACCTTTGAACTTTCTGTAATTCAACTCTGTGGTCTAGTTAGGAGCAGAACGAGTTATTGATTATTGCCTTGTAAGGCTTATGAATCCATTTTAAAAAATAATCCATAAAAAAAAAATTACCTGAAAAATTAAGAGAACTTACAATGGAATGGTATTTCCTTGGCATGATCAACTTGTAATTATGAGTTGCCACTTTAGCTTCTGTATTTATTTTTGTTTTTTATTAATTCAAACAATTCTTCTGGGAGCAGCGATAATTCAGTGGTTAGTGTACTGGACTACAAAAGACAAGAGGTCGGGCGATCCAGATCAATGGCTTCTGGGTTCACCCAGTCTTGAATGGATACCCGGATTTTTTCTGGGAAAGTAAAGCAGCACGGGCGTAATACCAACCACATTACCCCCAAAACTCATGTGTCGAAGGTCTGTAAAATTTATGGTCACTAACACCATATTCTCTATGCACCACTTGGCATGACAGGGTTCTTTGTTTTTTTTTTTTTTACAATTCTTCTGATGTTGCCATCAGTTTCCTACCTCTGCTGTTGACATGAGTTAATATTTCAATGAGACTGGGTTGCCTATAGATAAGAGTCCTCTTGGCAGGAAGGTACTGGATTTGAATCCCGCCTTAGACGGTAGGAATTTTTCACTTTGAATCTGTGGTTTCCTCTTGGCATTACCCTTCCCTGATCTCTGGGTAGTGAGATCTGATGTCTAACCCTCTCAGAAAATGGCAAAAAACAGGAGGTTGTGCACTAGCGCACGTTAAAGAACCCTAAAATGTAAAAAATAGTAGGGCAATAATGGCAGCTATCTGGAGAACAAAATTATTAAGCAGACCTACCCATGCTGAAGATGAGTGTGTGGAAACTAAATAAAGGCACATATAGCGCAACCGTGTTGTGAACACAACTCATCCATGCCCACTTAACAAATGAAAGATAAGAAGAGAAGAACAAATATTTCAATGCTATTATCTCTTATGCAGTATTCTTTTTCTCTTATGTATGTCCAGGGGCCATGAAAGAAATTGTGAGCAAAGGGTTGATTATCATTTGTTATTTAATTGTAATTCTGGTGCACAAGGTTCTGTAATAGTACATTTTTAAAAATTTACTATTTTAACTTTGTGATATCCTGTTTTAAAATCTTTGCACATTCTACCATTATCTGTGATAATTATTCTCAATCTGCATTTATTTGTGAAAATACTTTTCAATTCAATGAACAATCATCTGTGAAAATACTTTCTAATCTACAGTCATCTGTAAAAATGCTTCCCAGAGTACATTTATAAGTGAAAATACTTTCCAATCTACAGTCATCTGTAAAAATGCTTCCCAGAGTACATTTATATGTGAAAATACTTTCCAATCTACAGTCATCTGTAAAAATGCTTCCCAGAGTACATTTATAAGTGAAAATACTTTCCAATCTACAGTCATCTGTAAAAATGCTTCCCAGAGTACATTTATAAGTGAAAATACTTTCTAATCTACAGTCATCTGTAAAAATACTTCCCAGAGTACATTTATAAGTGAAAATACTTTCTAATCTACAGTCATCTGTAAAAATGCTTCCCAGAGTACATTTATATGTGAAAATACTTTCCAATCTACAGTCATCTGTAAAAATGCTTCCCAGAGTACATTTATATGTGAAAATACTTTCCAATCTACAGTCATCTGTAAAAATGCTTTCCAGAGTACATTTATATGTGAAAATACTTTCTAATCTACAGTCATCTGTAAAAATGCTTCCCAGGGTACATTTATATGTGAAAATACTTTCCAATTTATTCATCTGTAAAAATGCTTCCCAGAGTACATTTATATGTGAAAATACTTTCCAATCTATTCATCTGTAAAAATGCTTCCCAGAGTACATTTATATGTGAAAAAACTTTCCAGTCTACAATTTTGTTCTTGTTCTCTATCCTCTTTTGCCTTTCAGCATTGTTGAAAAATTGAGTGTTCTTGACAGTGCTCTTTGGTTCACCTCACACATGATGCTTTTCTAACGTAACATATTTTGTTCAACCACCTATGGAAAGGGGGATTTGGGGGGGGGGGGTGTTCCTCCACCTCTTCTGTTGTTGCATCCTGTTAACGCTTTTTTTGAAATGAAAATGCTTTTTGCCAGTAACCATGTTACATATCCAGACCATTTAATTTGTTGTCTCTGGATGAATAACATCAGAACTGGTGTTACCCTTACTTTTTTCTGATTTCTTAATTTGTGTGTGTGTCTCTTATTGCCATGTTAAGTAGTCTTTGAAGGCAGCTCATTTCAGTAGTTGTGATTTTAATTTTCTCCTTTGTTGTGAATGTCCATATTTGACACTAATAGCACACAGCACAAGCAGAAATACTGAGTTACGTATTGCTCTTTCTGTTTCCATCATTACTTGTTTGTTTTTCATAATGGATGTTATCAGTCTGATTATTTATATTCATTCTTACATCAGTTTTCAATATCAGTCTTTTCATTGACTTGCTTTTAATTCATTCATGGCCCATGCTGAGAAGTGTTGGACATCATTTCCCTCCATAACCCTCAAGTTCCACCTTTGATATCTTCCATGCCCTGAAACCAACAATAATTTTTCCCCTCTGTCTATTCCTCCAACCTTCTGTTTCTCTTGTTGTTATTACATATTCCAACTCACCTCTTCTTCACAAATCTAGACTGTCTTTTTTTAAACTGCTATAATATGTCCCAAAGATTTGAACTATTTTACTTGCTTCAGCTCTCTATTTCCAGTACTAAACTGTTTTTTTTTTACATTTTCTGCTAATGAACCTGACTGTAATCTTTTCTGTGTTAATCTTCATTTTATGTATTCGCAAGGTCAGTTTAGTTCATTAAGATGATGTCATTTATTTTGTGAATTTTTTAAGCTTGTCTGCTCAGGGACAAGAAGGAACTCTCTTGGGGTGACATAATCATTAGGAGCCTACAATCAGCCATGAAAATACTTCTTAGCCTACAATCAGCCATGAAAATACTTCTTAGCCTACAATCAGCCATGAAAATACTTCTTAGCCTACAATAAGCCATGAAAATACTTCTTAGCCTACAATCAGCCATGAAAATACTTCTTAGCCTACAATAAGCCATGAAAATACTTCTTAGCCTACAATCAGCCATGAAAATACTTCCTAGCCTACAATCATCCTTTAACCTTTTCCTAACACCCCTGGTCTCAGCAGCGAAGCCCAGCTTGAAAGCTTGAAATGTCAGTTTACTCATCGACGGAAAAAACATGAGTACCTTCGAAGTTGGAGTTATCTGCCTGTGCGGCAAAGAGCCCCTGTGCACACGGCTGCCAGGGAAAAATGGATTAACACACAAAATTCAATTCCTAGTCTCTAGGGACTTTGTCAGATTTGAAAGCTGACGAACGCAACAACAACAACAACAAAGTAATGTTAGAATTTAACTGATGACTACTGATGAAGCCCATTAAAAGTTTCAAATAATGATAATATCTAAGCATCGATACCAAAAATGGGAGCATTTATTTGAGCAATTTTGATATCTATCTATCTATCTATTGACCTTTCGAGCCGTAGCAGGCCCATAGGGCGTAGACCAAGATACTCCTTCTCTTATCTGAATTTTTGTTCTAGCAGTTTTCAATTCTTTTATAGATATATTTAACAAATTTCGCCATTTGTCTCTGTTCTGTGCAAGCAGCTCTATCTCATTGAGGGAGCTGAATCCTGCTGCTCTTGTCTCTCTCATCAATGTTCTTCTCAATTTTGATATGGATTTATAAAAAAAAAAATAGTCTCACGTTTGAGACTTGTAATCAATAAGATTACAGTGAAGAGAAATAGAATACATTGTGATTGTGGATGATCAGTTATTTTTATGCTACATCAACCAAACTTTCAAGGCTGCTTGAAGACTTATTGCTAATCGTTTTTTTGTGTGAAAAATAATTCTTATTGAATTACTTTGACCCAATGTTTATGATGGTAAGTTGGCAAATATAGTTCTCAATTTTACTTTATCATTTTTTATTTTGTTGTGATCATGTAGTCCCCATTTTCCTTTTTACAAGTCTTGCAGTATCTTTTTATTTGTGAAATCTAATTCCTTTTTCAGTTGTCTACAAATTCATATACAATATGTTATGTGTTAAATAAAGATAAAGCATGTACTTTGGTATTAAAAACCATAAGGTCCATGACAAATATTGTCTCTGAAATCTCTTCCCTTGCATTGATAAAATAAAGAGTTTATATTTTTCTTAGCCTACAGTCATCTTTGAAAATACTTCCAAATCTACAGTCATTTGTGAAAATACATTCCAGCCTACAGTCTCCTGTGATAGTATGAGTCGTCTGCTGGTCTCTGCCATGACCTGCCAGATTTTACACCATGTTAATATTAAAAATACTCCAGAAAACCCATTGAAGATCAGTTGCTTTCAGCAGTTGACAGATATTGTGCACGCAATGTCATTAGCTGACTACATATAACTCACAAATGTCATGTTTTATGTCTTAAAATCTTACAAGTAGTGCATCTGTATAAATGTGTTTTTTATCAAATAATATGCACCTTCTTCTTCATCCCATAATCTCAGGGGTCATTAGGGCACAATTGATAAACTTCATTAATATTGTCTGTTTCTCTCTATCTTAAGTCATTCCAGATATATGAAATCTGAGACCTATTTAAACTTCAAATAGTTTTCAGGTATATTCAGTGGATTTTTTTTCCCAATATATCTTTACTGTTTTTGTTTAATTTGTTATGTCATTTCCTTTTTATTCACATGAAGGACATATATACTGTGTATTATTACCTGAATTTTCAGCTGGAAGAGATGCCTATAGCTATGGAGAAAATCATCTCCCTGCAGCAGAAGATAGAGAACCTTGTGGCTATTATTAACATCAAAACTGAGCGAGAAAAGTTAGTTTTTTTGGTTTAATTAATTTGTTTTTTCAGTGAGCACTTCATTGAGAAAAGTGTATGAATGTGTTTCTGTATCATTCAGTAAGAGAAAGATATGGAGGTATCAGAATATGTTTCAATGGGATTGGGTTTGTTAAGAAAAATTTAACAAAAATGAAAGATAGTGGTGAAGAAACATTATTATGTATTATAAGGTTTTATATTTCAATGAATAAATTGTATTATCGTCATCATCAAGTACCAGACCTGCTGGTGTAGGTGATCATGTCTCTCCAAAACTTTCGAACTTGACAGTTATTTATCATTTCTGTTGTTGACCTTCTGCCAAGTCATTCTCTTAAGCTGTCTGGTATTTTTTCTCTTTGCTTCCCTCTGTCTCTTTATCCCTCAATTTTTCCAGTTGTTACAATATATTCCAGTTGTTCTGTTCTCATTACATGGCCAAAAAATGATGATTGTTTCTTCCTAATATTGGAAATTAGCTCTCTTTTTGCCTTGACCTCTTTCAGAACATTTTCATTACTCTTCTTAGCTGTCCATGGTATTCTCAACATTCTTCTGTAAAACCAGATTTGTACAGACTCCAGTGATTTCCTTGTCTGTTGTCCTATTGTTTATGATTCACATCCATATGTTAAGACTGGCTCTACATAACATTTAAGAACTCTTTTTCTTGTTTTTATTGTCAAAAATGGATTGCATAGTATCTTCCTCATTTTGTGGAAAGCTGCTTTTTGCCTGAGCCATTCTGCATCTCACCTCTTTTCTTTTGTATATCTTTCGTCTGAGGTTAACAAAGTTTCCAAATATTTAAATTCATTTACCTGTTTTAATATTGTTCCACTTGTCTTTATTTTGCACTGAGGTGATGTCTTTTTCTTTGTTGTTACCATTACTTCCTTCTTTTTGCTATTAAGGCTGAGTCCTTTATTTTTGCTTTCATTCACTATAATGTCTAACATTTCTTGTAACTCATTTTCATTTTAAGCGATTAACACTATATCAACAGCATACCTTAGATAAATTGTATATCTGATATAAAACAGTAAGCTTTGTGTTGTGAGACAAATTAGATCAAAACACTTTTGCTTTATTTTATAAATGAAGAAATATTTATACTCTAGATTTGTAAACTTGTTCTCATATTTATTATCACTTTATTCTCAGACAACTCCATGAGAAATGTCAAGTCCTGATGCGCAAATATGATCGTGAGTCCCGTGCCAACAAGCGGATTTCCATGGATTTTGAACAGGTCATGTGGCGAATGACTCAGAGCTCTGATTTTGGATCTTGTGAAAGTCTTACATCAAAGCATCAGTATAACCGATCTCTCTCTCAAGGTGTAGAGGATACTCAGGATTCTTGTGTTGGTTATAGTGATGTTGTTCTTCGAGTGAGAAAGCGAAATAATAACAGCATTAATAATGATGACAGGAAACTAAGGTCAAGGTCTGCATCTTTTCTTACAGATAGGAATGAAAGCAGTAATAGCCCTTCTCCATCTCTGAGCCCTCGGCTGAAACAGAAAAGACGAAGCAAGAAATCTCAGAATACTGAAATAGAAAAGATAGAAAGAATGTTCCATTCAGCTGGGCCAGAAATGATGTCTCATCTCCTTTCAGATACCTCTTACCAGGTAAAAGAGAGGAGCAAGCAAAGTGAAAGTACTGATTTAAGAAATCTGATAGGATCACAAGAGACATCTACTTCTAATACGGCCAGCATATATGGTAGGTCTCTTTCAGGCATTAGTGATTCAGGAGTCTATGACAGTTTGACGCGGTCTGATCAGTTGAATGCCTCTGTGGTGAGCACTGACTCAGAATGGGGAACCCCTATTAACATCTTGGTAACTAGTGATTCTGCAGTAGGTGATCACAGTTCAGGTCCAGCTGCTGGGGATTACTATATGTAATTAAGTTGTCACTGATGACCAGAGTTTATTACTAAAACTAGACAGTAGTGGTTTGACATGCAGCAATCTACAAGATTAAAGTTCATTATAATAAAGTGTTGTCACGAAGATATTCAAGAACAAAGCAAACAAAAAAATCTTTGTTAGCCTTGCTGCTGAACTGTGAATGACTATCAGATAACATATGCATCTTTGATCTTACTTGTGCCAAGGATAATTCCATGACACTAAAATTCTTTTTTAATACACTTGATGCAAGATACAAGAATTCTGGTGACACAAACATTCTCAGTGGGTGCATCCTCTCATAAATGTTTTCACACAGCCATCATTATCAGTGACTTCACCATCAATTATCCATTCTGACATTACCAACTTCAACATCTATTAATATTGCCATCACCATTATCACCACCTATCAGTAGCAACACCCCCACCCCATACACATACAAAGGCCTCACATCATCCATATAGTTAACATTCATCAATGACACAAACTCCGTTATCACATCACCCTTCAGTGACATCATCACTATATCTGAAAGAGATACCATCACTATCTACCATTAACAGCATTAACATTCAAGAGTAGTGCTGCATTTATAATACAGAATCATTCATTCATGACACTGCCTTTAGTGATTATCTTGGTACATTATATACCATTGAGATCATCATCATATTAGAGTGACACCATCATAATATGGTGAATAATTTTTTAAAACTGTGTTTAAAAAGTTAACTTTAGCCATAATTAGGGATATTCTCTTTGTTATACTTCCGATCGATATGGCGGATAGGCGACAGGGAACAGTTGAGGCACATTGTGAAAAGTGTTCCTTGTTGCAGTTTTCTCATATTCCAAGTCCGGCTTGCTGCCGGAGTTACTGAGTAGTGCTTTGTGCACACCATGAGCTGTGTGTTTTATCAGGATGGTGTTTCTATATACAGATTGCTTACGATGAATGATGATATCATATGACAAGGGACTGTTCAGATGCATTCACTGGTGGTGTTGTAATATGCCTTATGTCTTTTGACGTGTACTGTGTTTGCTACGATAGAGATTGCAACTTCCCTTCTTTGTTTGGATATTCATTGAGATGTTCTTCTTCTTCTACCTTATTAGCTCCCAGTGGAGCATAGGTCTTCAACAAACACTTTCCAAGTCGTTCTGTTTTTTTCCATTCTTTTAAGATCATTCCATGTCTTCCCCATCATCTTCATCTTTGCTTCTATGTCTTCTCCAAGAATTCCTTAGTCTTCCTCTTTGTCTTTTCCCCTGTGGATTCCAAAAAAGGGCCTGTTACTAAAAGACCCTAATACTCTCAGTTGGCTTCCACAGTGTGTGTTCTATCCAGCGCCATCATCTTCGCTGTATCTCTTTATTCACTGGTATTTGTCTAGTACATTTCCATAATTCTATGTTAGTGATTTTGTCCTGCCATTTCCATCCTTTTATTCTGCGTAAGCATCTATTAATGAAAGTCTGTATCTTCATGATTGTCAATTTTGTGGTTCTCCATGTTTCACAGCCATATAATAGGACCGATTTAACATTTGAGTTGAAAATTTTTATTTTTTGTATTTAACCTAATTTCTTTGGATTTCCATATGTTTCCTAGTGCAACAAAAGCTCCTCTTGCTTTTGATATTCTTATTTTGGTGTCATTTTCTGTTCCTCCCTCTTTATCTATATTACTGTCCAAATATATATAAGATTGTACGTCTAGTAGAGGTATTTCTCCTAATTTTATTTGGTTATTGCCAACTGCATTAATTCTCATAATTTTGGTCTTATCTCTATTAATTTTCAGTCCTAGCTGTTGTGATCTCTCAAGTATGCTCATTTTATCCTGCATCTGTTGATGGCTGTGTGATAGGAGAGCTATGTCATCAGCGAAGTCTAAATCATCAAGTTGTTTGGTCAGTGACCACTGGATTCCATTTCTATTGTTTTGAGTTATTTTCATAATCCAATCTATGACCAGTAGAAAAGAAATGGAGACAGATGGCATCCCTGCCTTACTCCTGCTCTTATTTCAAATTCTTCTGCAAGCTGTCCTTCATGCACCACACTATATTTCGTTCCTTCATACATTGTTTTTATCAGGTTAATAAACTTTATAGGGATTCCGTAATGACTCAGCAACTTCCAAAGCATTCCTCTGTGTAAACTATGAAATGCCTTTTCATAATCTATGAATCCAATATAAAGTGGGGATTTTAGTTCTAAACTTTGTTCAACTATTATACGTAGAGTAGTTATTTGATCAGCACATGATCTGTTCTTCCTAAAAACCTGCTTGTTCATCTCTTAAATGATTCTCTATGGCCTCTTTTAGTCTCTCCAGAATAATTCTGCTTAATATTTTTCCTGGCACTGATAGTAGCATAATTCCCCTATAATTTGTGCACTCCTGTAAACTTCCTTTCTTTGGTAGTTTGATCAAATAACCTTCTTTCCAGTCTTCAGGTATTTCTTCCCTCTCCCAAATTTTATTTAATAGATTATGTAACATCTTGTTAGAGGTGTTAGTATCTGCTTTGATAGCTTCCGAAGGAATTTCATCTGGTCCTGTGGGTTTACCATTTTTTAATAGCTTGATGGCTTTCAGTCTTAATAGCAGAGACAGAGAATGAACTACAAGAAATGATAGACATAATAGTAAAAGAAAGCAACAAGAAAGGTCTCAGTCTGAATAGTAAGAAAACAGAAGTAATGGTTATATCAAAGAAACAATCACCACCATCATGCAGTATAAAAATAAACAAGACAAATCTGAAACAAGTGCAACATTTCAAATACTTGGGCAATAATAACATCAGATGGGAGATGCACCACCGAAATAAAAAGCAGAATAGCTCAGGCCAAAATGGCATTTCAGAAAATGAAAAATATCTTATGCAACAAATCTATGTCAATAAAAATGAGAAAGAGAGTTCATTGGTGCTATATAGAACCAATTCTGACCTATGGAAGCAAATCATGGACAGTAGACAAACAAATGAAAAGACGATTAGAGGCCACAGAGATGGGATTTCTCAGAAGAATGTTGAAAGTTCCCTGGACAGCTAAAAAGACCAATGAGGAAGTTCTCAAAGAGGCCAACACAAAAAGGGAGCTCTTAAAAAACATCAGAAAGAAGCAATCAACATTTTTCAGGCACATCATGAGAAGAGGAAAGTTGGAATACTTGGTTACAACTGGCAAAATAAAAGGAAAGAGAGATCGCGGGCGACAAAGAGAGAAAATACTGGATAGCTTGGTGTCATGGCATGGAAAACAGTCAACAACAGAACTGATATGATGCACTGTAGACAGAAGATTGTGGAGGGACATGATCGCCTACGCCAACCGGTATGGCACATGATGATGATGATGATGGCTTTCATTATTTCTTCTTTGCTTGGTTTTTCCACAGTTAACGTGTAACTTCTCTTCTGCTGGTAGTATATCTGGAGGATTATTTGAGCCGGGTCTGTTCAAAAGTTCTTCAAAGTGCTCTTATCATCTTTTCATTTGTTCCCTTATATTACTAAGCAGATTTCCTTTCTTATCTTTGATAAAGGTGCTGATCTGTTTGTATTTTCCACTTAATTTCTTTGTGCTGTTATACAGCTCTTTCATATTCCCTTTATTTGCTGCTTCTTCTGCCTCCTTAGCTAGTTCATCTATATATTTCCTCTTATCTCATTGAGATGTTAATTCAGATGAACCACTGGCATGGGTGGTTGAGCAATTATGGATTTCCATTCATTTGCAGTGATAACGGGGCCTTCATATAACCATAACCATTCTCTTTGTTGCGCTGATGCAAATGTGGTTGCATATAGCAATGTTATTTTGCAATCACTAATTAGTAACTTGACTTGATCATGTGACCTATTCTATTTAATAATAAATGTCCAGAAAATTATATTTCTAGCACAAGTATAAACCAGAATCACTACCAGAAATTGAATGGAAGCTACCGGAGCCCCCATGGTGAGGGGAGAAAAGAATAGAGCCACTATTACCTCCCATGAATTCTGTAAGAGGCAATTAAGGATGTTTGAAATCATCACCTGTGCAGTCAAGTTGGACAGAACGACATTGTCAATGGAATTTACTGTTGCATTGTGGGAAATGATGTGACAAGGGGTGGAGCAGATGTGGGAAATTCTTAACTGCAGTGAAACTGGTTCCATGCATAGAATAGAATAGAATAGAATAGAATAGAATAGAATAGAATAGAATAGAATAAAGGCTCATTCAAATTATTCTTTCCCTTGAAAAAAATAAATATACAACTATGAAAGAAAGCTGCAACATTTGACACATTTACACAAAGGACATCAAATAACTCATCATTATAAGCAATGATCTTCTTATTTTCTTCCTCATTTGCCTTTCAGTGTCAAGGGGAGGTAAAATTTGCAGCCTTTGGCTCTTCTGTTGACCACTGCTGCTATTATTATGTTTCCTAGTGTTGCTAATTATCAATACATCTTTTTCATGGTTGACACTTGAGTCTGGTGTTCTTGTAACATTTATTAAAGGCTCATTGTTTTGTGTTTTGGTCTGTCTGTTTTATCATGTTGGCCATTTAATCTGTTGTTTCTTTATGTGTTCTATAGTGGGAATTATTCTGTAGCTTTTATCTCCATTCTTCATTTCTGATCTTACAGGCTGTTTCCTGTCATTCATCTAACACATTTACCCTCATTCAGTGGGATCGTAGTTTTCCTTTCTTGCTCTTGTTGCTTTTACATCTTTGTATAAATATTTTGTGGCTGTCTTGAAGTTGCTGTTCATCTTTCGTCCAAATTCTCTCCAGGTGGTTAGCTTAGTTTCTTTGATCCAAATTTTAACTTTTTTTTCCAGACTAAGGCCTATTTTTCATATTCTTCTTGGTTCTTCTCCCTCCAATCATTAAATAGTTTCTTCTTTCTCTAACTGCTTCTCTG
Organism: Megaustenia siamemsis; assembly: GCA_032433765.1. NCBI lineage: Eukaryota > Metazoa > Mollusca > Gastropoda > Stylommatophora > Ariophantidae > Megaustenia > Megaustenia siamemsis. Next base: position 20,669,999 of record JAVIAB010000102.1, read on the forward strand.
ATTGCATATTTCCACCATGGTGTGTTCTTTTTCCCTTATTTTTTTTCATAGCTTTGTTCTACATACTGTTGTTGCAATGTGGTTATTGTTACTTTTTCACTTTTCTTCAACTGTATTTACTTCGTTAGGGAGTTTCTTAATTCTTCGTTTAGTTTTTCTTCTAGTTTTCCTTAATTCTTTTAATTGATTTATTTTTTATTATCTGTTCTTTTTGCTTCTTTTGTTTGTTTATGTATTTTCTCTTTGTTTCTGGCTATCTGAATGTGTTCATTTCCGTTTTATCATCTGTTAAGCATATAATATTGGGGACAGTTCTGCTATTCGTTACTCTTTTCTTGTTCTATTTTCTTGTTAGTATGAAATCTATGAAAACAGTTTCTTTGTTTTGCTGATGGAAAAAAAAAACATTAAATAGCATGACAAAGTAACAAACTCAGGTATCCTGTAGCCAAGTAAGCTTATATCCACTATAGCAACAGTTAGAAGATTGGGATGTTAGAATAATAAACAATTGCATAGATTGGAAATTGTCCTCTGGTTAGACAAAAACTGAGATTTTGAAATGTCTGCAAGACATTTCTGAGAGGTTTTTTGCATTAGTGAATAAAATCTTGCAAATGATCACAGTATACGGAGAAGAAATGACGCAACAGCATGAAAGAAATTTAATAAAGTCAAAATTAGATGATAAAAGATACAGGAGTAAAGAGTTTAGTACTCAAAGCATTGATGAACCTTGCCGTAGAAACTGCCATTAAAATACTGGTAGATTCAGCCATGAAAGATACTGCAATATGGTCTAGCCTTTACTACCAAAAGTTAACAATAGCCTTCAGCCTTCTTTCAATCAATTTAAAGAAATTCATACACACACACACACACACATATATATGAATATATACATATATAGTGGCCATAATCATATGTCATTGACAAACCATATCATCCATTCTTCAGTGGTAACTTAAGCCACCTAACAATGACATTATCTATTCATGTCATTACTACCACTTTCCATTAATCACACCACTATCTTTCATCCACTATCTGTACACAGAAATATATGCTTTAGTAAATTCATTTCATACATCATCAGATGACAGAAACAGGAAATGAATCATTTGAGACATTTGTACAAAGAAAACACAAAACAAAGTTTTCAATAATGGAGAATCAGATCTATAATGATTTCTTTATGCTCTCAGTGTTCAATGTGCAGCTGTTGCATTTATGTTATAATTCATATCTGATGATCTCTTTAGGCATTGTTATTATAGGCAGTAAGTAAAGTAGCAAATGTAAATTGTCTACTGTTGCCATTTGTTTTTGCACATTTACTTTATTACTGTATGAAGCTGATGATATTTTCTGCTGCTTGTTTAAAACATTCTGTTTTCATTCACTTATATTTTAAGTATCCTATCTATAAAGTATTTTAAAATATCCAATATTAGGAAGAAACAATCATCATTTTTTGGCCTTTAATGAGAAAGAAACAACTGGAATATATTGTAACAACTCGGAAAATTGAAGGACGAAGAGATAGGGGGAAGCAAAGAGAAAAGATATCAGACAGCTTAAGAGAAGATCAACAACAAAAATGATAAGATCGAAATGATGATGAGATTGAAAGTTGTGGAAAGACATGATCACCTACGTCTGCAGGCATGGTACTTGATGATAATGATATATTCGTTAAATCAGCCGATGTTTTATCTCTTTAGGGAATTTGCACCGTGTTTCGTTTGTTGTAGGCTGCATTCACTAGCATAATCAGGAATCTATGGGCGCAGCCATTGTTGTGTGTGCTACGTCATCATAATGGCTCATTGTATATCCCTAGACCGGCCATACGCTAATCTTACGGTCTGTTGTTTGATGTGCGATGGGGATGATCTGATGACTAACTATGTTTTATATGTTCGGTATTGGAGTAAAAAATGATGTCCTAACATCATCAAGCGCTATACAGTATAAAAAATATGATGATCATCATTTTCAGGAGGACTGAAAAGGCTTTCATAATCTGTAGTATTCTGCTTGATACATGACTCTTCTTCTGGGACTTCTGGTCAATATGGCGGATAGGCAGCAGGAACTGTCGAGGCTCATATGAAAAGTGTTCCTTGTTGCAGTTTCCTCATATTCCAAGTCTGGCTTGCTGCCAGAGCTACTGAATTTAGTGCTCTGTGCACACCGTGAGTTATATTTTTCATATGGATCGTGTTTCGATATTGCAATTGCTTATGATGATATATGACAAAGGACAGTAAAGTTGCTTTCACTTTCGGTGCAGCTACGCCTTATGTCATTTGGCATGTGCTGTAGCTACTATGATGGGGACTGCAGTGCCCTTTCTTTGTTTGGATCCTTCAATGAGATGAGATGCTAATTCGGATGATTCCACTGGCATGGGGGAGGTTTGAGCAATTTTGGATTTTCAGTTGTTTGCAGTGATGCGGGGCCTTCGACTAACTATAACTATGACCTATGACATGACTTTTAGATGTGGAAAGCAAAGTTTCTGTTCAGGGAATATTTACTATTATACTACTTGTTATTTTGGCCAAACTAATATGTAATGAAAATGCAGTTTTCTTAAATATGCATAAAATGTTTTTGTTTTTAATTAATTCCAAAATAATTTCCTTGTATGTTATGGTTAGTACATCAATAAAGCCGAATTGATGCCATATTGTCTTTCCAAACTTCAACATTCAAAGCAAATTATGGTTGTATTTATTTTGTTTTCCAATTGTTGAAAGATATTCATTAAGTGAGTTGCTTGGTAATCTGATATTATGTGCACCAATATTTGACTCATTTTGTTACATTACACAGTGTCCTTGTTTTAATGCTCTCTGTGTAGTATAAGCCTTCATTTAAAAAAAATAAATTATCAGTATCTATTGTATTTATTTACTTAAAACAAGAAAAACATGACATTTGTTGGCATATAGTTATATATTGTACACATTTGACAGATTTTAATTTTTATAGTTTTGTTTTGTATGATCTAAATAATATTGAATATTGTCTACTGTACTGGTATATAGTATATTGAATCTAGTGGCTAAGGATTTTTTTCTATTATAATTTCTTTTTGTAATTCACATTATTTTTATTTAAATTATTTTTCAACTCATTTTTCTTTCCTAAATGTGCATTTCAATATGTCAGTATGCAAAAACTCATGTCGATTTATTCAAGTGAATTGGAGTAGGGAAGCAACAATAGTGCTCTTTTCAGTGATGTTTAAAGTTGTTGTCTATGCAGCTGAATGTGACTTGTATAGGGTTTGATCTTGCTAACGTCATAATGTTGATGTACAATGGCCGCACATGTCACCCTGTTTTTGCAGAGACTAGCATTGTTGCTGAAATTGTTTCGGTTGCTTTGTTTGATTTCAGTGTGTTTTTTCGAGGGAACTGAAGTGAGGAAGTGACTGTGCACTCTCTTTTCGATGAAAGTAACTTGGAATCGTCACCTGTGCAGCCGAGTAGAGCATGCACAGAGGTAGACCTTGTCATAAGAATTTGCCACCAACATGCTTTGGAAGATGCTGTGACATGAGGTGTAGTGAATATGGGGAATTCCCATAATGAAACTGATTCCATGGATACAATGGAATACAACAAACACACATACTCAATTTACTCAGTCAAGCACATGTTATAACCAATTGGTTTATTTCACAACTTTCAGGTTTATGATTCACTCATTCCTTTTTGCTCTATGTCAAGATGATGTGATATTTTTATGTGAGTGTTGTTTTTAGCGCTATATATAATCCATTCAGAAGTTGTTGCAACATCATTTTTCTTGGAAAACTGTGTATTGCCATGAAATTTTCCCAACCTTAATACATTTTTATCTTTTATAAAACTGGTCTAGTGTAAGATTGTGATTATATAGATTATGTAAAAAACACTAACAACTTAATGTACGCTTTGTTGTTTTTCCATGCTTATTTTTTCATTTAAAATCTAATAGTGTGCACTTATTGAATATGAATAGGGGAGAAGAGAGGGAATTAGATTCAAAACTTGTAATATGTCTATAGTGAATATATGATATGTCTATAGTAAATATATAATATGTCTATATTACAAGTTTTGCATCTAATTCCCTCTCTTCTCCCCTCTTCTTATTCAATAAGTGCACACTATCAGATTTTAAGTGAAAAAATAAGCATGGAAAAACAGCAAAGCGCGCACATGATTTTCCTATTGAGCTGCAAGTGACCTTATGAGCACTCCAATTTATCAGTTGTGAGTGATGTTGTTATGAGCACTCCAATTCATCAATTTTGAGTGATGTTGTTAATATTCATAGTAAAGATGTATCAGAAAACAAAGTTTATTTTTCTGAAGTGCTGAAATAGTTAGCTACCACAATTTTCTAAATCATAATTAATTTAAAGTGTAGATTCATCATCATGCAAAAAGTAACTTTAATATTGTACAGACACCTCTGCAAGAAAGAGAGATCAATTATATCTTAACACCCAAGAACTATAGAAGATAACAGTTCACATTGGATGTAGATAAAAAATCTTTTATCCGGTGGATAAGACAGTCTTTGAATTTAAAAAAAACCTAACATCAATCAAGGAAGGGAAAGAAAAGTGGATGATTTTGATAAAGATGTTATTAGATGTGAGATGTTTATAATGTTTCAGGCAAATCAATTTGTTACTTTCTACAAACTGAAAGTTAAGTTACAGTTGGAATGCAAACTTTAATAAACTAATCTGTGGAAAGTTGTAAGAAGCACTGATTTTATTTTTTGAAAATCTGCAGATGGCAGGAACATTGTTTGTGAAGCGCCATGCTTCTTGGAGTCAATGCCTGAGACAGATCCAAGAGAGAAAGATGAAAACCTATGACATCATATATTTGGATGAAACATGGATTAAACCTCACCATACCTTTGAGAACGAATCTCTTGAGAGAGAAGGAAAAGATCTGGCAACAAAGAACACCATATTATAATAGCACAAGCTGGCAGCAGAGATAAGTGGACTTGTCAATCAGACAGAGCTTTATTTTCAAGCAAAGTCAACAGAAAGTAAGGACACATGAATGGGCACTTTTCTGGGATTGAATAGAGAACACTGTCCTGCCCACTATCCTGGATAGACTGTCTTACTCTGTAATGGACAATGCACCCCTATCATAGTCTTGTAGAAAAGCATGAAAAGTTTCAACTTCATGAAACACAAAAGATCACATTTAAAAAAACGGGCTTGCAAAAAAATAGACTTCTTGCAAAACTTTTCAGTAATACACCAGTTTCTGAGAAAATTGTTGCTGAATTTGAACAACAATTTGTGAACAGACTATAGAAGGGATTGTTGTCTCATCCTTGTATTATATGAATCTGTCATTACTATACCTCACAACAGCCTGATTATTTGTTGTGCAAATCTTGAATGAGCTTCAAGCTTGCTATCACATTTATTGATAATGCTGACTTATCGAATTGCAATATTAAATTCTGTTAAAATTTACCAAAACCACATCTGTAAGAATTAGTTGCAAATGAAATAAATCAGGTTGCTATTAGAACATCCACAAATGTGTTGAATTCTTTTTCTATTTGATTTTATGCTTGCTATTTATGTACTGCTTCCTCAGCAGTGTCTAGCTATGTCATTGTCCTGTAAATAGACCTTAGCTTTTACGCTTTGAATTCACCAACAGCCTATACAACAGATCACTAGACTTGCCATAGCACTAAGGTTAAAAAAAGGTAAAAGGTTTCATTCCAAATTCTTCAATGACCCAGGGCACATTTTTTTTTAATAATGTGGACATCATTACGCCAGTCCACTCCACTTTCCAAGAAAAAATGTGGTTCCCATTTTGTTTTAAGGCTGGTTGAACCTAGATTAGCCCATTTTTGGTGTGTAGACAGATAGATGTATTTCTTGTGTGTTGTGTCTGTTAGGTAAAACATCTAACATCAATTTCATGTGCAGAGTAAGAATGATCATATGACAGGCCCAGCAAGCCAATAGGGGACTTACTCTGTTTATTTCTATTCATGCTATATCAATGTTAATAAGATAATCACTATAATAATGGCGATCAGCGAACACATAATAATGCAAGGATGCCAAATCACAAAGTGAAGATACACAGGAACTTTTTGCTGACGACCAGGCCCTAATAGCTTACAAAGAAACATAACTTCAACAATATATGTTGCTCTTGAATAAGAATGCAAAATAGATAACATGAAAATAAGCACTAAAAAATTCAGAATACCAATAGGAATACAAAAGAAGACATTAAACATAGCATTAGAACACCAAGTTACAAACTTTAAATATCTGGGAACAACATTCTCTACATTGTAAAATCGATAAAGAAATAAACATCTGATGTTAAATGGCAAACCAAATATTGGGAAATCTATCCACTATACTTCAATACAAAGCTATACATATCACAGCCAATAAGCAACTTATACGTAGTATATACATTCCTACATTGTGCTATCAATACTAAACATGGTCACTCACGACTAAGCATATAAGAAAGCTTGAAGCCACAGAGCATATTTAGAATCTTTTAGTATTGTACTTTATGTGCATCAATGTTAGCATCTGGTTCAAAGCAAAAAGAGAGTTAATTTCCAATATTAGGAAGAAACAATCATCATTTTTTGGCCATGTAATGAGAAGAGAACAACTGGAATATATTGTAACAACTGGAAAAATTGAGGGACGAAGAGATAGTGGGAAGCAAAGAGAGAAAATACTATACAGCTTAAGAGAATGGCTTGCCAGAAGGTCCACCACAACAAAAATGATAAATAACTGTCGAGATCGAAAATTGTGGAGAGACATGATCACCGACGCCAGCAGGCATGGTACTTTATGATAATGATGATGAAAGTAATTTTCAATTCCTGGGAATAAACCCCACATTTATGTCCATGATAACTTGCTCTCACCCCTTCCCACCGACCCACACACACACAATATAAATTGTCTTGCTTCTAACCTACGTGATTTGTCTCTGGCAGACATAGGCGACTTGCTGCCCTCAAGGATGGTTGTTGTCGCCTGTGTCATCATAGCACTCTTCATTGTCGCCTGTGTCATCATAGCACTCTTCATCGTCGCCTGTGTCATCATAGCACTCTTCATTGTCGCCTGTGTCATCATAGCACTCTTCATCGTCGCCTGTGTCATCATAGCACTCTTCATTGTCGCCTGTGTCATCATAGCACTCTTCATCGTCGCCTGTGTCATCATAGCACTCTTCATTGTCGCCTGTGTCATCATAGCACTCTTCATTGTCGCCTGTGTCATCATAGCACTCTTCATTGTCGCCTGTGTCATCATAGCACTCTTCATCGTCGCCTGTGTCATCATAGCACTCTTCATCGTCGCCTGTGTCATCATAGCACTCTTCATCGTCGCCTGTGTCATCATAGCACTCTTCATTGTCGCCTGGGTCATCATAGCACTCTTCATTGTCGCCTGGGTCAGTTACACAGCCCACAGGAAGTGCTTCGTGGACAGTAGATACAAGTACCAGACAGCCCTGCTGTTGTGAATGTGCCTCAGTCGGTCCTCATGCTGTCAATAACACCATCACCTGATCCAAGCCAAGACAGCACCAGCAGTTATTTCAGTACATAACAACACACCCACTGCTGTCTCTTTGTTGAAAATGCCATTAGCACCCATCAGGACAGACTGTGGTGTAATCTTGCCCAAAGATCTTGACGTCTCTTTATGATGTATTTAAAGTGATACATAAAGTGATGGATTTAAATTAAAGTGGCAACAATCCCTTTTTGACAAGTCAAGTATTGTGAATGCGACCTTCCAACGTCAAGACTTGATTTGCGCTTCACGTCACATTGGTGCTGTTCAAGGCCGTTGTTGGAATTCCTTGACGCAAGTTATTTCCATGTTACTTATCAATGTAAACTACTTCGTCAGCCGCTGTTTTATCTCTTTACGGAATTTGCACAGTGTTTTGTTCGTCTTAGGCTGCTTTTACTAGAGTAATCAGAAATCAAAAGGGAGCGAAATTGTGTGTACAACTTTTTTTGTGTGCTACGTCATCATAATGGTTCACCGTATATTCCTAGACTTTAGACCGGCCGTAAGCTAATCTTATGGTCGGTTGTTTTATGTGCGACGGGGATAATCTGACGACTAACTGTGTGTCTATATGTTCGGAATTGGAGTCAACAACGATGGCCTAACATCATCAAGCGCTCTACATTTTTAAAAAATATGACGATCATCATTTTCAAGAGGACGTGAACTCCCGGTATATGGTGGATAGGCAGTGGGAACAATTGAAGGCTATGCATGAAAAGTGTTCCTTGTTGCAGTTTCCTCATATTCCAAGTCCGGCTTGTTGCAGGAGCTACTGAGTTAAATGCTCTGTGCACACCGAGAGCTGTGTGTCTCATCCGTTTTGATCATGTTTCGATATTCCAATAGCTTTCGATGAATGATGATATCGTATGACAGGGAACAGTTGGCTGTGTTCACTTTCTGTGCGGTTTCACCTTATGTCTTTTGGCGTGTGCTGACACTGCTAAGATGGGGACTACAGTTACCTTTCTTTGTTTGGGAGATGAGATTCGGATGATTACGCTGACACGGGCGGTTGAGCAATTATGGATTTTAATTCGTTTGCAGTGATACCGGGGCCTTCCATAACCAAATAACCAAATCTGGTTCATTGGTCTGTCAGAGGATGACATCACCAGATTCGCACACTTTGTGACACATTCAGTGAATAGATATACAAAGAAAAAGAAAGAAGAAAACAAACGCATGGAACCTGGTGGAACCTAAGGAGACTAATAGAGTATATGATGATAAAAAAAAACTATCTTTACGTCACATAGTACCATTGCTGGTGTATGATGGCGGGCAACGATAGAACCAGAGAAATAAAGGCCGCTTGGTCAAAGCAGTCGCCACGACGTGTGAGACTCAGGATTTTTATTTCACCCCGGATAGGAAAAATCCTTTCTGTCTACCGTGGGCTTCGAACACCGAACGTCGGCTTTTCAGCCAGCGGAACAGTGGTTTTAGCCGCACGGCCACGCGCACCTCCGTGATGATAATGAATTCAAAACAATTGTGTAAATAATTCTTTTGAATTCATTATCATCATATACTCTTTTAGTCCCCTTAGGTTCCACCAGTTTCCATACATTTGTTTTCTTCTTTCTTTTTCTTTGTACATGTATATCTATTCACTGAATGTGCTGCAATGTATTTTACACTTCGATGTTCAGTGGATCCTCAGCACACATTTTTTTTCGGTACAACTTTCTTAGCCTTTGCTTTCTGCACTGTTATCGAGACTTCAGTAATTTTTAGCAGAAATATTTCCCCTAAAGAAGCAGACTAGCAACTCTTTCCTACCCCAGGTTTGTGTCAAGTTTTTTCCTTCTCATGGGTCGATTGTCTGCTTGGACTAAGATGCTTCTCTTGTATGTTTATATTTTACATTTTCATTGTTTGTCACTAAGGTCCCATAAACATTGTTTGTCACTAAGGTCCCATAAACATTGTTTGTCACTAAGGTCCCATAAACATTGTTTGTCACTAAGGTCCCATAAACATTGTTTGTCACTAAGGTCCCTATACACTTTCTCTCACCATAAATCTTGTTGTACCTCTTGTTGTTCCTATACTGCATCATCCCCATTGTTGTCTGAGAAAAAAACTTCCTATGTCAAGACCACAGCAAATTAAACTTCTTCAATAGCTTAACTACAAACCTCTTAACTTCACCTTGGTTATAACCACTTGTCATTTCCTTTTTCTTCATACACTTCCCCCTACTCCCATTTTTTTTCTTTCAGATTACCTACATACATATTTTGACATACTTTAACATAAAAAGAGGAGTAAGACAAGGATGCATCATATCACCAAGCTTGTTCAATCTATACACTGAGCAAATCTTTAAAAACATCACAGAGGTACCAGGCCTAAACATTAATAGAAAGATAATCAATAACCTAAGATATGTTGATGATACTGTTCTACTAGTAGAAAATCCTAAAGACCTACGACAATTGCTTAATGTGATAAACATAACAAGCAAAAAATATGGACTAGAAATGAATATCAAAAAGACTAAAACTATGATCATAAACTAAGAAAATTCTCAAGACCTACAATTAAATATCACAGTTGAGGGAATACACCTGGAGACAGTCCAGAGCTACAACTACCTGGGACATACCATAACCAATGATTGAAAATGCAAAATTGAAATAAACAAAAGAATAGGTATGGCAAAAAGTAATTTTAATGCCATGAAAAATATACTAACAACAAAACAAATATCAACAGAGCTGAAACTAAGAAATGGCAAAATGTTACATCTTCTCAATATTCCTGTATGGTGCAGAAACATGGACATTAGACAAGAAAAGAGAACAGAAAATTGAAGCCTTTGACATGTGGATTTATAGAAGAATAGGTAGAATTGGATGGAAATAAAAGATAACAAACGATGAAGTTTTAAAACAACTGAAAATAAAAAGAGAACTACTAAATAGAATTAAGACAAGACAAATGACATTTTTGGGGCACGTTAAAAGACACAACAGCCTACTAAAAGTAATATTGGAAGGAAAAATACAAGGTAAAAGAGGCAGAGGCAGAACAAGACTAACATGGGCGAGTAACATTAAAAGATAGACAAGTCAATCAATGACAGCCTACACCATCAAAGTAAGAAACAGAGTAGAATGGCAATCCATGGTAGCCAACCTTTGTTGCGGAGAAGGCACACGATGATGATGACATACATATTGAATCTGATGATTGGGAAAAATATATCTGCCATTGTTTGGCTATGAAATTTTAATTAATTTGATTTGGCAGAGGGGAGGGTTCGTGACTGCATTCTGAGACATCTTTATGACAATTCTCGTGCTGCCAGCTTCTTTATTCATCTTACCAGCTAGCTGCGTGTGAGTGCGCTGTGTGACGCTAGTTTGCGGAAAAGCCGCCATATCTTGCGCCTTTCGGCCCGATACATCCGTCTTTGATATGGGTAGATTTGCTCAACAATTTTGTCCGAGCAGAAGCCGATCTACTCTTTTTGACTTTTAATTACCAAAGGCTCTTTAACATGCGTGATTGCGCACATGACCTCGACCACGTCGGACTCCCACGTAAGTTAACAGCGAAGAGACAGTTTAGTCCTGGAATATCCGAGACGCTGCGATAAGCAATTACATCATCGACCGTAGGTGAGCTAGACCGGGCGTTTGCGATGCCGCTTGATCAGACAATGAAGTTCGCAATAAACTAATGGCCAGACGACTAGGCAACTAATTTATACCGCGACCACTCCGGACCCCCACTCAGTCAAAAGCGCAGAGACAGTTTAATCCTGGATGAGGCAAGGCGATAAGAAATTACATCATCGACCGTAGATGAGCTACAACTGGCGGTTGCAGTTAAGTTCCCCAGTCCGACCTATCTTTATTTCAACTATTACCAGTTTCTGATCCACGCCAAATTGTACGCCAGCCTAAACACGAACGTTGTAATTAGAAGCTACTTTATACGACTGAAGAGGACAGCAATGTGTTGGGTTCAAGACCAGTAAGTATGCCACTCTAGTAAAGACTGTATTCGAACAGAAGTGTTGCGTAGAGTAAGTGTAATTATTTTGTGCCGAACATATATTGTAAGCTTTATGTCAATGTAGCAGGAGATCGACGTCTGGGAATCATGACCCAGGCGTGCCCACCTCCCTTAGTGTCAAGAAGCTAAAGGGCCGAAACACTTGTCGACGGGGGGCCCTACTTCTGATGATCAGATTGCTTCCTTCTGTGAAGCTCTGTATAAAGAATTTCCTATTACTATGTCTATGTTATTAGCTGGTCAAACGGGAAACAGACCACATCACCCACAACATTTGCTATTGGATAAATATGGTCACTAACATCGTGAACCAGTTTCAATGCAGTCAGAATTCCCCATTATAGCTCCATTATTTGTCACAGCATCTTGCAAAATGTCTTAGTAAATTCTGCTGACAAGGTCGCTTCGTGCACGTCCGTGGCTGCGCAGGCGACGATTCCAGATCTTCTTAGTCCCTCTTACGACGTGCGTGACAGGTAAAAGTGGCTCTTTTCTTTCCTCCCCTCACTATGGTGACCCTGGTATCCACACGGGGTTCTTTCAATGCATTTGATCTTATTTTTTTTTTCTTTTTAGTTCTTTTTTCCCCTCAAGTTCTGCACTTTGTCTACTTTCTGGGCATTGTTTTATGCCGTAGACTCCCATGCAGACATGTCATACTGTAAGCAGAATTAAGGGCCGAATTTAGCTGCTACGCTAAAAGAAACTTTGTAGCTCCCAGTTACAAAAAATAACAACAGAAGGTCTCTGTCATAGATTACAACACAAAAATATGTGAGACCCCTTTGGATCGTAAAGACAGTTCAAAGTTCTCGCTTCACTTCCTGTTAAACCGCTTGTTTTCAGAGTTTGAACGTTAGAAAATTGTTAATTTATATTCATTGTTTTTTTTTTCTCCTCAAATTTCTTTGACATAATGGCCACGCCCACTGCTGGTACTTCTTGAAGTCGACCAGAACGATATAGTGCAGAACAAGCTAGATCTACGTTCGAAACCTTGTTATTGAGTGATTCGTAAATAGAGTATTCATAGTATTTAGACTCGGACAATAATTTTGTTGTTGTGATAATGGGCTCGCAATCAGTGGCGTAATCTGGTTTTAGGGTCTGGGACACCGCTGACATAATAAATAAACACATACATTATATTCAGTAGGCTAACATGAAGTAATATTTGCTAATGACATCACTACATTTTAAATTACTTACTTTTTTATAAGTAAATTCTATCCGTCTTGTTTGGGACGATAATGTCTCGATGACTTTGTCATTGAAAGTACTGTTGGGTTGGTTTCCAAGTTTATCAATAGAGTTTATTGAGATCTCTGTGTTATATGTAGATGCTTGCTCTGCCATCATATTGTCGGCAGTAATGAACAAGAAATAATAAAAGTTCGTTATGAAGTTATAAAGGAATTAGCTATATATATATATATATTTAAATCAACGTAATTTAAAACTTGATGATAAACAAAATTATATATGCCCACATGAATTTATTATAAAACTATTTGCTTATATAATACACTACATTCGCGTACGGCAAAAATAAAAACAACTCAATTTTTGTTTATAAACTGATAGCTCGTAGTGCTACTGTTTCTTGACAGTTGAGATGCCTATGTGCCTAAATTTAAAAAAGAAATGGCGCGTAACGTAGCTATAAATAGTTAAGGAAGTTCCAGTAATCAGACATAGTTTCATTTTCACTTTCTGACGCTTCTAATTGGCTAGAGCTAAAAATAACCCATGAAACCGCTAGTGAAGAGGTATCTTAGCTGTATAATTTTTGCCTCCTGTTTTGAATGTCAAGGTCGTGAATTTCCTCGTTCCGATCGGTGAGAAATGTACCGCGAATTACTAGAGGTTTCAATCTATCGTAGAGCAGTTTCTGTTTCATTCACAAACGTTATAGTGGCCAGAGGAAAACCTTGCTTTAATAAATGGAAATCAAAGCAAATAAATCATATTGGCATACGAAATGTGTAATAGAATATTAGAAAATTTGTAATATAATTATACAAAATATAACAAATTATCATTTCCTTTTGTAATTTGTTAATATGTTCAAGGCTACCGGCGGTAGCTGCGGCAACATAGAGAATACGCCACTAGTCGCAACATAAGTAAAAGTTATGCTGAAAAGGCAAGACGATCTGGCTTAGGTTTAGCTAGTGGATGCCTTCTATTCCAGCACTATCAGTGTCTCAGAGGAATCGAGGGGTAGTGACTCTGATAACGAAACTGGTACTTTAGGGACATATCACACAAAATAAGTCGTCCAGTTGTGTAAATAAAAATAATAAACTAGACTTGTAAATAATATTGTTCTGACGTCACATACATTTATAATATTTTTCATTCTGGGATCACTTACACAAATGTACATAATTTCGTTATTTGTGGACATAAATTAATCAAATAAACTGTATTTTGGAGGAATTTTGGATTATGTTGTGTAATATTTCAAAACAAATGGATAGCAACAATTATAAACATGGAAAAAGGTAAGTGAATTACAATATTTTGAATAAAAAATTACCTACCTTGGATATTTTATATTAAAAAAAAATTAATTATTCCTACAAATAACCACATATTATAAATATATTGATATTTTCATTTTCTGTACCCATTTTCCTTTCCAGTGATGTACAACATATATCACATTTATCTAAATTATTGTTGAAGTAGTCAAATGAGAAAGGTATATGGTGACATTTTTTGAAGCAGGAAAATTAATCTAGTCCAAAACCTAAAATAAAGTGTTTCCTGTTCTGGTCCTGAAAGAGGTAAAAATGTTTTTTTTTTTTTTTTTTGTGATACGCAGGTTATCCTCAACTATTTTTTCTTAAATTATAATGTTTACAAACATAAAGACGCCTGTAGTGCTTTTTTTTTTTTTTTAAAACAGATCTATTTATAGAATTGTCTAGTACCACTGAAAATGCATTATTTGGAGCTTTTTAATATTTTGTTTTTGGAAAGTAGAAACACATGAGTTGGTTTCATAAGTGTTGGCAGGCGTGCACTTAACGTGAGATACTTTCTGACAGTTGGCTTTTTGCAAGTTCCATCTGGAGTCAAGGTTTTCATTATTATTATTAGTGTTTGGATAGAACCAAATGTTTCCTCTATCTTTTTTAATGGCAAGACTAGGACACAAATCCCCACATTTTTAAAAATGAAACATGTCAATTTATTTTTGCTTTTTTTTGGTGAATCATTATGATCAGCCTCATATTTGTGTCTTCTATGTTATATTAGACTGAAATTGTCATTATCAAAATTGTAGTAAAAACTACATTTTTTGTTGCTGCTATATATATCCAAGTAGCATGGTTGGTAGACTTTAGTCTTCGTAGTTCGTTTTTGTTAGATGAATGTTCTATTTGGTCTGATCCTTGTTCAAATAAATATTTGGACTAGGTATTCTGTTACACCAGTGACTGAAACAGAGCCATCAATTTCATCTTTAGGAAGAGGTGTTCAGTAAGAGGTGCTACCCACACTGTACGTCCACAGGAGTTCTCACGAAGCGAGACACATAACCCCTACAGAGGGACACCTTCTGCCATTCGTGCAGGTCACGTGTCCCGATAGGCGTACATTTCAACATGATCATGTTCCAAAGCACACATACCACAAAAGCTGTGATGCAAGAGAAGAACATGACAGTACTGAAGCAGCCAAGCAACATTCCCGACCTAAATCCAATTGAAGATATCTCAGCTCAGGAATCATTTTACAAAATCATACAGGCTTGCCTTGCTAGAGAAGGCAACATTACATTGTACTGAAACTGCTGTTAATAGGATTGGATCAAAGCAAATAAATAATATAAATGCATATAAAATGCATCAAAATGCGAAGCTGCAGTGAAACCAATGTTAATAGGATAGACTCTTCCCCGGGATATAAAGTTTGCATTATTATTTGCTGTTATTTTATGAGTGCTGCATTGCAAAAATATGACTGCTATTTTTTAGGTGATACACTGTATATGTATATACGTTTATAACAGTGACTATCTAATAGATTACAGTCAATGTAATCAAAAGCAAATGTGAAATTTGTGTGCTAAATAATTTAATGCACACAGGGTTCCTAACATGATTATCATCATGTGCCATACCGGATACCGGGTGGCGTAGGCGATCGATACCTTCCATATAATCTTCTATCTACCGTGCATCGTAAAAGTTCTGTTGTTCACTGTTTTTCATGCCATGACACCAAGCTATCCTGTATTTTCTCTCTTTGTCGTCCGCTATCTCTAACATACTAAGCAGAGTTGCTTGTTCGTCAGTTCTGGAGTAAAACAAGGCTGTGCTTTAACAACTTCTGGCATATTTTTGAGCCATATTGTTAGATAACCTCACTTCTAGAATAGGGTCATCAAATGTCCTATTCGTTGTATTCGACTGGAAATGATTTATCCTAAATCGATTACCAACATATTTACTAATGCTATTCATTTGTGCCGTGAAGCATTGTGGGAAACACTTTGTTTTTGTTCTGAGTCGAGAATGTATCTCTTACAGCGGTTAGTCTGGAATGTGGCAGGATTTGTGTAATATTAGGTCTGTTGTTGACCAATCCTGCATGCATCAGCTTTGACTCGTTGACAGCTTAAAGCCAAGGCGTTGGGTGACTTGGCCCCAAAACCGAAATTGCTATGCAACATATCCATCGTCCTGGTTACTCAACTCTCTGCTTGATTGACGTATTGTGTTGAAATGCACTATGGATACGTCAAGCGAGGCTAAGTGAGTTGTGTTGAGATGCACTATGGATACGTCAAACGAGGCTAAGTGAGTTGTGTTGAGATGCACTATGGATACGTCAAACGAGGCTAAGTGAGTTGTGTTGAGATGCACTATGGATACGTCAAGCGAGACTAAGTGAGTTGTGTTGAAATGCACTATGGATACGTCAAGCGCGGCTAAGCGAGTTGTGTTGAAATGCACTATGGATACGTCAAGCGCGGCTATGCGAGCTGTGTTGAAATGCACTATGGATACGTCAAGCGCGGTTATGCGAGCTGTGTTGAAATGCACTATGGAGACGTCAAGCGCGGCTAAGCGAGTTGTGTTGAAATGCACTATGGATACGTCAAGCGCGGCTAAGCGAGTTGTGTTGAAATGCACTATGGAGACGTCAAGCGCGGTTATGCGAGCTGTGTTGAAATGCACTATGGATACGTCAAGCGCGGCTAAGCGAGTTGTGTTGAAATGCACTATGGAACCATCAAGAGCGGTTATGCGAGTTGTGTTGAAATGCACTATGGATACGTCAAGAGCGGTTATGCGAGCTGTGTTGAAATGCACTATGGATACGTCAAGAGCGGTTATGCAAGCTGTGTTGAAATGCACTATGGATACGTCAAGCGCGGCTATGCGAGTTGTGTTGAAATGCACTATGGATACGTCAAGCGCGACTATGCGAGCTGTGTTGAGATGCACTATGGGTACGTCAAGAGCGGCTATGCGAGCTGTGTTGAGAATGCACTATGGATACATCAAGCGCGGCTATGCGATTCCTGCTGGACCTCTCTAGCATTCAAGAACGTGACAAATATATGAAAGCGAAACCATATCTGAGAGTGACATGCAATTAAATACACCCACTGCTACTAGAATTTCAGTCAAAGAAGGGCAAACGCATTCAGCGCAGGAGGTCGTGGTTGGCAGCGTTTGTAATAAAAACACTTCAGGTCGTACATACAGGCAGTACAGATATTTGATAGATATTTTATATATACAGATATTTGGTATATATTTGATAAACATGCGCGACAAGTTCTAATAAAACAATTGAACAGGAAATTTAACAACTTCTGATCCTGTTCAAATTTCATGCTCTAATTTCTCTAATTCTAACAACAGAGAAAAGACAAATCTAGCAGACTCTGACTTCATGTGAGAGTCTGGAATCCTACTCTGATTCAGTCCTGATCGCAGAGAGAGAGAGAGAGAGAGAGAGAGAGAGAGAGAGAGAGAGAGAGAGAGAACAGGAAATGTCGCGACCTGGTGCAGGGTGTGATTAATTTCGAGATCCAGGAGGTGCTGCAACATTACTCAACTTTACCCCAACCCCAAAATGCAATACTATACTCTGATTGATCGGTCACGAGGTATGTTTACTTGGTGTTTGTGTATTCCAATGGGACGTTGATCGGTCACGAAGTGTGTGTGGTTGGTGTTTTGTTGTGTATTCCAATGGGACGTTGATAGACAAAGATGCAGAGGCTTACAGGACTACTACCTCCAGCATACACATGGAGATTGAGGCTGTGACAGAAGCCAACATATGATTTGTTAAGAAACCAACAATACATACGGTCATATTGCCCAACTCACAAAGCCGGATTGACAAGAATATGCTTCGCAGAGACCAACTACTTGACGTATCTCACGTTAACAGCATGACTTTGTATATACTGCGCCGGGCGGGGGTTCATAGCAATGAGAATGCCGACAGATTGAAATTAGTACTAAAGACTCAACATCATAGGAAGAGCATTAATTTGCAAACAAGATGTAGATGTAACAACAATTTGAAAGTGCAATGCATTAACACAGAAGTTGTAAAGATTACTGACAATATTGGGCAATAAACCATAGGAAGTATGCATCTAAATGCTAGATAGGAGAAACAACATATACAACTAATACCTTGACATCTAAATACTAGAAAGGAGAAACAACATATACAACTAATACCTTGACATCTAAATGCTAGAAAGGAGAAACAACATATACAACTAATACCTTGACATCTAAATACTAGAAAGGAGAAACAACATATACAACTAATACCTTGACATCTAAATGCTAGAAAGGAGAAACAACATATACAACTAATACCTTGACATCTAAATGCTAGAAAGGAGAAACAACATATACAACTAATACCTTGACATCTAAATGCTAGAAAAGAGAAACAACATATACAACTAATACCTTGACACTCATTCCATCGTCTCTCGAAATTAACAGAAGTTATCTTTTAGAGTTCTAAGTCATTTGTTGCCGGTGGCTAACAGAACGTAATGGGACATCATATACACACATATATACATATACTATAATATCTAGATGATGGTATTCTGTTAATTTTCAAAAAACGAAAAGCGTCAAGGTATGTAATTTATTTGAAGCTCCTGCTGCCTGCTAGCAATAGGCTGTCAACGTGAGACACGTCATGTTGGTGCAACCCATTTTCTCAGAAGCATATATATATATATATATATATATATATATAGAGAGAGAGAGAGATTGACAAAAGGATGATCAGACAACAGACAAGTAATTAATTCGAAAATAAAAACTTCAAAGAATTTATTTAAGAAAGTACTCATAAAAGGTAGGAGAATTTTCATTCGCACAATTTTCCATTGCCTTTCCATGTAATTTATCTGAAGTTCTTGCTGCTCTCTAGCAATACGACCATGTCACATGATATCTTAAATGAGTTGTCATGTGACATGTCATAAGAGAAAGAGTGAGCATGGAACCAAACCTAAACTACATTTTTAAAAACCCAATAAAATGGTTTGCCCATCTAGAAAGAATGCCATACGATTATTTACCATACAAGGCATTTATTAAACGAAGAGAACAAAAGGCAGGCCCAAAGTAAGATTGACTGCTAATATAAAAAAGGGCTACAACATCAGTTGGCAATGGTTGAAATTGTCGGAATGGAGAGAGTCAGAAAGTTGGTGTCTTTGATATCGGAATTATAAAAAACATTCACTGTGCATTTGAATTTTCCAAAGCTCTAATTGTAAGCTCTAAATTTTGTTTAACGCTTTACCAGTTAATCTCTGGAACAATGAACTCACACTGTAGGAAAAACTAAAATGTCTCAGAAAAGTCTTTCGAAGGAGATCCTCTTTGAGCTTTAACTCTAAACTGTGAACTTGCTAACTAGTCAACTCCTTCAGCTCTAATTCTAACATATGAACTTCTGAACTGTCCAACACCTTCAGCTCTAATTCTAACATATGAACTTCTGAACTGTCCAACACCTTCAGCTCTAATTCTAACATATGAACTTCTGAACTGTCCAACACCTTCAGCTCTAATTCTAACATATGAACTTCTGAACTGTCCAGCTCCTTCAGCTCTAATTCTAACATATGAACTTCTGAACTGTCCAACACCTTCAGCTCTAATTCTAACATATGAACTTCTGAACTGTCCAGCTCCTTCAGCTCTAATTCTAACATATGAACTTCTGAACTGTCCAACACCTTCAGCTCTAATTCTAACATATGAACTTCTGAACTGTCCAACACCTTCAGCTCTAATTCTAACATATGAACTTCTGAACTGTCCAACACCTTCAGCTCTAATTCTAACTTATTAACTTCTAAACTGTCCAACACCTTCAGCTCTAATTCTAACTTATTAACTTCTAAACTGTCCAGCTCCTTCAGCTCTATTTCTAACGCGTGGACTACTAAACTGTCCAGCTCCTTCAGCTCTATTTCTAACGTGTGGACTACTAAACTGTCCAACTCCCTCAGCTCTAATTCTAACGCGTGAACTTCTAAACTGTCCAGCTCCTTCAGCTCTAATTCCAACGCGTGAACTTCTAAACTGTCCAGCTCCTTCAGCTCTAATTCTAACGCGTGAACTTCTAAACTGTCCAGCTCCTTCAGCTCTAATTCCAACGCGTGAACTTCTAAACTGTTCAGCTCCTTCAGCTCTAATTCTAACGTGTGGACTACTAAACTGTCCAGCTCCTTCAGCTCTAATTCTAACGCGTGAACTTCTAAACTGTCCAGCTCCTTCAGCTCTATTTCTAACGTGTGGACTACTAAACTGTCCAGCTCCTTCAGCTCTAATTCCAACGCGTGAACTTCTAAACTGTTCAGCTCCTTCAGCTCTAATTCTAACGTGTGGACTACTAAACTGTCCGGCTCCTTCAGCTCTAATTCTAACGTGTGGACTACTAAACTGTCCAGCTCCTTCAGCTCTAATTCTAACGCGTGAACTTCTAAACTGTCCAGCTCCTTCAGCTCTATTTATAACGTGTGGACTACTAAACTGTCCATCTCCTTCAGCTCTAATTCTAACATATGAACTTCTGAACTGTCCAACACCTTCAGCTCTAATTCTAACATATGAACTTCTGAACTGTCCAACACCTTCAGCTCTAATTCTAACATATGAACTTCTGAACTGTCCAACACCTTCAGCTCTAATTCTAACTTATTAACTTCTAAACTGTCCAACACCTTCAGCTCTAATTCTAACTTATTAACTTCTAAACTGTCCAGCTCCTTCAGCTCTATTTCTAACGCGTGGACTACTAAACTGTCCAGCTCCTTCAGCTCTATTTCTAACGTGTGGACTACTAAACTGTCCAACTCCCTCAGCTCTAATTCTAACGCGTGAACTTCTAAACTGTCCAGCTCCTTCAGCTCTAATTCCAACGCGTGAACTTCTAAACTGTCCAGCTCCTTCAGCTCTAATTCTAACGCGTGAACTTCTAAACTGTCCAGCTCCTTCAGCTCTAATTCTAACGCGTGAACTTCTAAACTGTTCAGCTCCTTCAGCTCTAATTCTAACGTGTGGACTACTAAACTGTCCAGCTCCTTCAGCTCTAATTCTAACGCGTGAACTTCTAAACTGTCCAGCTCCTTCAGCTCTATTTCTAACGTGTGGACTACTAAACTGTCCAGTTCCTTCAGCTCTATTTCTAACGTGTGGACTACTAAACTGTCCAGTTCCTTCAGCTCTATTTCTAACGTGTGGACTACTAAACTGTCCAGTTCCTTCAGCTCTATTTCTAACGTGTGGACTACTAAACTGTCCGGCTCCTTCAGCTCTAATTCTAACGTGTGGACTACTAAACTGTCCAGCTCCTTCAGCTCTAATTCTAACGCGTGAACTTCTAAACTGTCCAGCTCCTTCAGCTCTATTTATAACGTGTGGACTACTAAACTGTCCAGTTCCTTCAGCTCTATTTCTAACGTGTGGACTACTAAACTGTCCAGTTCCTTCAGCTCTATTTCTAACGTGTGGACTACTAAACTGTCCAGTTCCTTCAGCTCTATTTCTAACGTGTGGACTACTAAACTGTCCAGCTCCTTCAGCTCTAATTCTAACGTGTGGACTACTAAACTGTCCAGTTCCTTCAGCTCTAATTCTAACGCGTGAACTTCTAAACTGTCCAGCTCCTTCAGCTCTATTTCTAACGTGTGGACTACTAAACTGTCCAGCTTCTTCAGCTCTATTTCTAACGTGTGGACTACTAAACTGTCCAGTTCCTTCAGCTCTATTTCTAACGTGTGAACTTCTAAACTGTCCAGCTCCTTCAGCTCTATTTCTAACGTGTGGACTACTAAACTGTCCAGCTTCTTCAGCTCTATTTCTAACGTGTGGACTACTAAACTGTCCAGTTCCTTCAGCTCTATTTCTAACGTGTGGACTACTAAACTGTCCAGCTCCTTCAGCTCTAATTCTAACGTGTGGACTACTAAACTGTCCAGCTCCTTCAGCTCTATTTCTAACGCGTGAACTTCTAAACTGTCCAGCTCCTTCAGCTCTAATTCTAACGCGTGAACTTCTAAACTGTCCAGCTCCTTCAGCTCTATTTCTAACGTGTGGACTACTAAACTGTCCAGCTCCTTCAGCTCTAATTCTAACGTGTGGACTACTAAACTGTCCAGTTCCTTCAGCTCTATTTCTAACGTGTGGACTACTAAACTGTCCAGCTTCTTCAGCTCTATTTCTAACGTGTGGACTACTAAACTGTCCAGCTCCTTCAGCTCTATTTCTAACGTGTGGACTACTAAACTGTCCAGTTCCTTCAGCTCTATTTCTAACGTGTGGACTACTAAACTGTCCAGTTCCTTCAGCTCTATGTCTAATGTGTGGACTACTAAACTGTCCAGTTCCTTCAGCTCTATGTCTAATGTGTGGACTACTAAACTGTCCAGCTCCTTCAGCTCTAATTCTAACATGTGGACTATTAAACTGTCCAGCTCCTTCAGCTCTAATTGTAACATGTGGACTACTAAACTGTCCAATTCATTCAACGTAAACTGTGATCATTAAAACTGTCTCGATTTTTTACTGGTTTCTCTCTCTCATCTTTCTCTCTGACGGTCTTACCCTCTGACATGTGCTGACTGACAGCCATCGGTGTGTTTTCTGGCAACATTGTTTCATGGTAAGCATGGAACCATGAAGAATCATGGTAATTAATACCTGGCAATAATCACTCTTCTATGGGACAAGTCTTTTGACACCTTCGAGGTTGTTCTCCTATGAATTATATAGCTTCGTCTCAACGTCTGGCATGCGTTTGTCAAAAGTAATCAATTAACCGTTACTTACCACGCCGATGGGAGCAGCCACAGCTCAGTGGTTAGCAAACTAGACTACAAAGGACAAGAGGTCCGGTTCGATCTTGACCGACGGCTTCCGGGTTCACCCAGCCTTAAATGGGTACCGGATTTTTTCTGAGAAAGTAAAGCGACACGAGCTTAATACCGACCACATTACCCCAAAAATGATGTGCCGAAGGTCTGTAAAATGTATGGTCACTAACACCATATTCCCTATACGGCACCACTTGGCGTGACGGGGGCTCGTTACTTTTTTACTTTACCCCGTCGTTATTGAGTTATTGTGCGGGTCATCATCATTGCACTCCGAACATGTCCATAGGGGCTCAGATCCCCTCCTCAGCAATTCCCTCAGTGTCCAGCGACTGACGACTCCAGTTCTATGTTGGTTGATAAGTCTTCTTACACGGCCACCAAGTTTCTCATTTCTGACCGTGCCCATCTTAACTCCCATTTCCATCATCCGAAGAAGTGACGTGGATCTGTGTTTGTCGAAGTCCTGTGCTCTTCCCACATCTCGAAGGGCATTTATGATGTCCGCCCGATCCATCGGTTGCCCGTCCTCAACGACAGCGCAGCTAGCCAACCTGTCCGCTCTCTCATTTCCCCGTACTCCCGCATGTCCAGGGACATAGACAAAGGTGAACTTACGTATTTTGGATTTCTGCAACGACTCTACCCATTGCATGCGTACAGAGCCCGCCTACACTTTTTTTATCATGCTCATCGAATCACTCAGTATATATGCGTGGGTGTAGCTCTTGTTGTTCTAACCATTTGAATGCCTTGGTCACTGCCATCGCCTCCATTGTCATGCTACTCGTGGTCGCGACGTATGCACCACTGTCTTCGTAGACTATTCTGCCTGCCGAGCGTGCTGTAAATGCCCATGCACTTCTTTGGTGTCGTCTTACAGATGACTGCATCTTTCTCATCGGTGTTATCGCAGATGAGACCGTTGACCTCAGCATTAACCACGCCCGGGTTCTGCTCCCTACTTTTCCTGTCGTGTGTGACAATACAAGAGAAAGTCCCCTTGAATGACGTAGGCACCGGTATCCACTCCTCACCAACGCTGATATTGGTAAGCCCACAGACCTGTTTGATGACATCTTCTGCTCGGCCCACCCATGATTTGCCTCTTTTTAGCCTGTCACCTTTCTCTGTGTTGAGCACGTGGTGCAATGGATGCTCTGTATCTGTACTAATCTTCAGGTATGCTCGTGCTCTCCAGATCTTGATTCTGTCATCCATGGTTGGAAAATCAAGAAGATACCTCATTGTTACACAGGGAGTGTCCCTCGTATATCCCAGGATAATTCGCATGGCTTCATTTTGTATTTTTTCCAGCCTGTCAATTTGAGTCGTACTGACAGTAAGAATTGCCAGGGCATATTCGATAGGTGCGAGGACTAATCCCTGGAACAGAAGAGTAAGTAGCCTCTGCTCGATGTTGGCAGCTGCCATGACCTTCAAGGCGGCTAATCCTTTGCGGGATTTTGTTATCACATGGTCGACGTGGTCCCGAAAACACAGGCTGCGATCAAACTTAACTCCGAGGTATGTCATCAACTTGTCCCTGGTCACCTCATCAGCTCCCATTCGTACTACCTGTGTGGTCGTATTAACGATATGATTGTTAAGGGAGAACCATGAAACTGATGCTTTATTAGGATTAACCAAGGCACCTGAAACCCCACACCAGGAAGAAATGCGATCGAGTTCGTCTTGCATTGTGGAGGCGATTCCCCGTCTGTCTCTTCCCTGTCGATATACCAGAATATCATCAGCAAAAGTCATAGTTCTTCCCCTCCCATCCAGCTGTTGGGACGTGATCGTTATTGTGTACACATTAAATAGAACTGGTGACAATGGTGAGCCTTGTGGCAGCCCAGGACAAATGGATGTTGGCTCGGAAGACCAACTTCCACATCTGAGTATCACCTTCCTCTGAAACAGTGCCGCGGCGATCCATCTTATGAGGAAGGGGTTCACCGCCAGTTTGAGAAGCATATGCATGAGATATTCAAATGGTACCCTGTTGTATGCATCCTCCAGATCTATAGCAGCAGCACATGTCTCCTCTCGTCTGTGGAAGCCTTCGAAGACGTCATATGCAAATACTGCCGCATTGAGCCATGTCTCTTTGTTATATCTATAACCTCCGAGTGTGGATGGGAATACGCGTTTCTGTTCAAGGCGACACGTGAGGACACGGGCAAATATTTTCTCCAGCAGCTTGCCCACAGTGTTCTGCATTGTGATGATTCTGTACAACTTGCATCATCAAAGCAAGAAATAGAGCGGAATGGCGCTCCATGGTAGCCAACCTTCGATGTAGAGAAGACACTCAATGATGATGACATGCAGATCTGTTCCAAGAATGCAGACATTTGATTTGTTTAAGATTACATCATAATCTAACATGTTCCAGTTAAAACTAAACTTTCATAACAGTTATTTTCTGTCTTGTTCGTGATGTTCAGTTTCTGCAGCAGTCACCGCCAGCTAGTCTGTGATATCTTCCATCATCTTACTTCTAGATCTTTCTCTCTCTCGTTTAACAGAAATTAAGACACCCCCACCCCCATAGCTCTAGTTCATTATGTCGCTCTTGTGCTCTTCTCAATTCACTTCTTCCTATACCCCGTCGAGTGTCGAGAGAGATACAAAAGTTCAAGTTTTTGCTCTTCTTGCAGTCTGAACCACTGCCAATTTGTTAGTTAATCAGTTAGTCGTCGGTTTATCTTCATCGCACATCGAATAACCCCAACACAAGTGTGGAACGATAAACTGGTTTACAAGCACTCTCCTGTTTCCATCGTAGCTCTCCTGAATTTAAGCAACATTTGTTTTGACACATGAAGATCCGGGAGGAGTTGCAGTAGATCCAAGAACAGCCTTGGAAGATTTATTTCGAAAGTTCGGTTAGCCGGGCTTTAACTTGTGGCAGGATGTGTGATCTGTGATTGACTGCAGATTGCTGGACGACGGTTGAATTGAATGTTTCACTGAAGTGGAGGCCTCACTTCATTTGTTGGGACAGCGGATCTTGGGGAGCGCTCACTGATCGTGAGTCTACGCTGATTTCGCGGACCAGGGGCGAGGGAGGGGAGGGGGGGGACTGAGCAGATATGGGATCGTCCTACTTGCAGTGACGCCATTACCTTTTACAGTCTAAAGTCTAAAGTACGGGTAGAGATATAGGATCGTTCATCATTATGACGTAGCACACACAATGTTACAGCGTAAACAATCCTAATAACGAATAAACAACATTTAGGATGAATAAGCAACAATATTTTGACAAAGGGAGACCATCAGTCGTACTTTGAGGTGTTTGAACATTGACAAATACAAATGCTGACATAGAATTGTAATAATTACAAGTAACATGCAGGCAGAACAATCCTACAACAAACCTTTCCAGGACGAAGGAGACTGTCATCCGTGGAGACCGTACGGAGGTTTCAAGAACCCAAACTTCCCCATGTCCAGCAGTAGTAGACGCGAAGATTCTTTGATGTCCAGCGAGAGTGAACGAGATCAAAAGATTTCTACAAGAAAATCTGGGTCGGCAGGAAAGATCAAGGACAACTTTGTTTTAAGAAGTCAACAGATAGGAGTAATTGACAGATGATGGTCAAGACTTCTCATTAAATGTGAGGCGATTGACAGGCAATCAGTAAGTGTGACAATAGTGTTAATATTGTAAGGCGGAGTTACAAGGAATGACCACGCCAAATACTAAAATAGGAGAAGACTAGTTGGCAACAAATACGCCAAGCAGAGACTTTCTAGACAGAGATTTGCAGTTAATCCTTCGAAGCCAGTAGGAGAGTAAGAATTAGACGGATTTTGGGGCCTGCCTCAAGGCAGAGGAGTGCTGGTAGATAGTTAGGGAATTAGGAAGTATTAGAAGTTATCAGCAGATTTGTAGAACCATTAGAATAATAATAGAGTCAGAAGGTGATATAAAAAGCTATTAGTGAATTGCAGAACCATGGAGTTATTATAAACCAGTGAAGAGTAGTTTACAGAATTCCTAAGATTATTGATAACTGAGTTAATGAGGATTATACAGCAAGTATCAAGTTAGATATGATAAAACATATCAACATTCATACAAGGAAGCTTGGCATGATAAGATATTTCGACATGGCCGCATCAACACTATCGATTGCCTAAACGGACCCACACAATTCTACTGTAGTATCGCAGAGATATAATTCCATTGTTGTGTGATTTGTTACGCCCAGACTTATAGACATAAGAATAAAGACTGATGTTGATCTTGTTCCAAACATTGTGAGTTATCTGTTCTATTCAATGTGTTAATCGTGATGTGATGTAATATAAGAGTAATCTTCTCATGTGATACTTCACTGTCAAAGACAACAACTAAGTCGGAAACCAGGAATCATAGTCAAGTCAGAACTAAATAGCAAAGATACTGCTATAACAACATTGTCAATAATAGATGCATCCACAAACCATTATTCGTTCTAAAGAACACAGCTAGATTTAACAAACGTCATAGCACCAGCGCACAATCCTTAAAGTGGAACCTTCGGTTGACTTGGCATACAAATCTACATGAAGAAGCTGAAAGTAATCGACACCGAACAAATTCAGGGACGGCTATTGCACAGCTCTCAATGTCATGACGTAGTACACATGTTGACTTTACAAAGGAGGAAGGTTGTATTCATATCACCTGATTCACTAAAAAGGACCACTGCCAAGTGCACGAACTCCGTCGTACAGGCGCGAATTCATAAAATGAAACATCCGAATGACTTTAACGCAACAATCTACATTAGAAAGCTACAATTAATCAGTCTCAAACGCAAATGCGGCAACGATCGATGAAACAAAACTGCATTCCGCCATTTGGAATCTGTAGTTCAAAGTTCCGTTGTAAAATGATTTTGTTGTAGCGTTTCTCGGATGTTGCCAGTCCATCTTACTCTGGCCATATCACGGAACTCTTCTACCATCTCCGTTTTCAATATATGCCTCATTTCTTTCTTATGACATCATTTATACTTGTGTCTAGTTTGGTCATTCCAAGCGCTTATCTCAAACATCTTATCTTTGTGGTGATAAGTTCCTTTTCTTTGTGGGTCACCCTGATGGCACATGGTGGGAGAGAGGACATCCTCTGTATAAGATGTTTCTTTATGATGATGGGTACTGTCTTGTGGTGAGGTATAAGGGTTAGCTGTATTAAAATGTGGTTTGCCTTGTTACATCGAATGTCTATTTCTTTATCCATTTTGCTATCATCAGAAAATGCTGTTCCTAGATATTTGAAACCTGTCACATTATTTGTGTGTTTTTTTCTATTATTCCGGGTTCACCCAGCCTTAAATGGGTACCGGATTTTTGTCTGGGAAAGTAAAGCAGTACGGGCGTAATACTGACCACATTTCCCCAAAAATCATGTGCTGAAGGTCTGTAAAATATAGGGTCACTAACAACCTATTTCCCTATACGCCACTTGGCGTGACGGGGGTACTTTACTATGTCGTTTTATGTGACTAAAATATTTTATTTTCTTGTTTTTATTTATTTATTTTGTTTTTCTAAACTGGTTTTCTGGAATTGTAAGTTCAAGCAACATTGACAAATTTGTTGTTTTTTTTCTCCTCCCATTGCATTCTCTGTAACACTTACATTCACAGCATTTACAGCACGCTCGGCAGGCAGAATAGGCAAAAAAGACAGTGGTACATACGTCATGACCACGAGTAGCATGACAATGCAGTGACCAAGGCATTCAGCTGGTTAGAGTCACAAGACTACACCCATACCTGTACACTGAGTGATTCGCTGAGCATGATAAAAAAATTGTGGAGGCGGGCTCTATACGCATGCAATGGGTAGAGTCATTGCAGAAGTCCAAAATACGTAAGGTCATTTTTGTCTTTGTCCCTGGACATGCGGGAGTACGGGGAAATGAAAGAGCGGACAGGTTGGCTAGCTGCGCTGTCGTTGAGTACGCGCAAACAATGGATCGGGCGGACATCATCAATGCCCTCCGAGATGTGGGAAGAGCACAGGACTTGACACGAGGACAAGAGCCAGAAATGAGACACTTAGTGACCGTGTAAGAAGACTTATCAACCAACATAGAAGTGGAGTCGTCAGTCGCTGGACACTGCGGGAATTGCTGAGGAGGGGATCTGAGCACATATGGGCATGTTCGGAGTGCAATGATGATGACCCGCTAATAACTCAATAACTTGCATTCAAAGACATTAATATATTTCTCAGCAGATCTGTTGATAATCTGTGTTTCATGGCCATATGTTGCTATATGAAACATACAGATCGAGACTATAGAGGAGCTAATTATCTGTAATGCTGAAAGAACAGGTCAGTGACAGATTTCTTATTGGACCTACAAATAAACACATTTTTTTCAATCCAAATTCCTAGTCTTTGACAGTGGTGATATAACCAACCTAGACTAATCAACCTTGATACATCAATAAATGTTAAAAAACAAGAGATGTGTTTGTCAATTACTTAACTTACGATGAGATAAGAAATTATTGAGAAGACAGTAAAACATCTACTACAGCTCTTCACTCTGCCTGTCTGGAACTGGCTGGTAAATGTCTTGAGAAAAACACTAAACATGAGCTGTTATCTCTCAGCGCAGTTTCATTCTTTTGTTTCTATATTCACGGTGGTTTGCAACATCTGAGTTTATGTGCGAACAAGAGAAATACGAAATACATGTTCATACCGCAATTCAGAATCGTGCGCGTAGAAAGATATTGCTAATGTCGAATCCTGTATCGAATACGGTAGTGTTTAAGGTAACATAAAAAGCAGTGTACACTAATTCGGCATGTGCTTCTATTACTTTGCTGTGCACGAGTGAAGTTGATACAGTGCGAGGGGAATGCCGTGTTTGACAACACATCAAGGCAGGTAGCTTGCGGCTTCTGTGTGACCACGCAAAATTGCTTCCAGCATTATCCAGGTACGTGTGCTACAAATACCTATGCAACAATGCACGCGACAAAAACATTCACATAGCACGTTTGAAGTTATTGAACACTAGATATTGCCTCCTATAATACTGTCAGGATGCTATAGGGTGTGCGGGCCTATAGATACACGATATAATAGTGTTTTATTTTGTAATGTACTATTACCCAATTTCTCCTTTTATGTCACATTTCATATAAACTTGTGTCGTCACAAGGGTCGACAAACATACCACAGTTGTGGATGTATCAACCTTTTACTTTGCAATAATTAAAAAAAAAAATTGGGGTGGGGATCAGGTGTTCAGTGAAATTACTCAGCAATGGTATGTGGTGGATAGGCGGCGGGAACCATTGAAGGCTATGTCTGAAAAGTGTTCCTTCTTGCAGTTTCCTCATATTCCAAGTCCGACTTGTTGCAGGAGCTACTGAGTTAAGTGCTCTGTGCACACCGAGAGCTGTGTGTCTCATCCGTTTTGATCCTGTTTCGATATCCCGCTTGTTTACGAAGAATGATAATATCGTACGACAGGGAACAGTTGGCTGTGTTCACTTTCTGCGCGGTTTCGCCTTATGTCTTCTGGCGTGTGCTGAGACTGCTACGATGGGGACTACAGTTACTTTTCTTTGTTTGGGAGATGTGTTAGTAATTCGGATGATTCCACTGGCACGGGCGGTTGAGCAATTATGGATTTTAATTCGTTTGCAGTGATACCGAGGCCTTCCATAACCAATAACCATAACCAATAACTCAGCGGACAGCTCGTTGTGTTAGGTCAAATAAACATCGACAGGGCTTCTGAGTGACATCACAGGATGGCGCCAAGCCCAAGACTGCACATAGGCTGAGAGTGGACACGTCTCATAAAAATGACTTGTCAGGTTCAGTGATACAGTAAGTAGATCAGGACTATACTCTGCTTCTCTGTGGTGATCTTGGTAGCTAACTGCCATTCTGGCCAACTGATCGAAGAGTGGAAGCAACAGTGTACAAAATGCTTTTCCCAAGTCAAATATATAAAAAAAAAGCAAATAAGGAGCCCCTATACGTCAAATCTTAGGCACATGATTTTTAGGGCAATGTGGTCGGCATTACGCCCGTGTCACTTTACTTTCCCAGAAATAAAAAAATCTGATACCAATTTAAGGTTGAATGAAATCGGAAGCCGTCGATCAGGATCTGACCCGACCTCTTGTTCTTTGTAGTCCAGTTCATTAACTACTGAGCCATATATGTTGGGATGAAAAGGTTGAGATACCTTAGCACATAGGCCACCACATAACATATATATTGTCGTCTTTCTTAAAGGGTGGACGATAAAGAGGAGTAGTTGTGGGTGAATTCAAAAGAGGAAGAAAAATAATAATAATAATACGTTTAAAACATTTGTGCTCTAGAAACTGGCATGGCATAGAGTAATAATTGCTGAAGTGTAGCTGCTAATTGCATAACAAGAGGGAACAAACACATATTTAGCTTGAAGTTTGGCATCGCAGGATATAATAGGCCTACTGGTTAACATATTTTAATTACTTCTTTATTATTAATATCTTTTATTATTTTCTATTGCAGTAATCATATTATGTATTATCAATACAGATGTTGATGTATTACTATGCATGTTGCTATGAGAAAAATAAAAATTGTTTGTTTTGATTTCGGTTGTATGATTAATTCGTGATGAAAATGTCTGAAATCGTCATATGGACCGTCTTTCAAAGAAAAGCTGGAAGCATACATTTGTATGTTTGTTCGTTCTTTGATTCTTCTGTTGGTACACTACACCAGTTTAGCGATAATTACGATGGTCTTCTGGGATGTTTAAGGACTGAATGTTTCTGTCAAGTTTGACTTGCTGTCTCAGTCTGCAAGACAAACCGCGAATTTGATGTGTTGATAGTAGCAGCTTCAGTCTTGTGTAATGGCATCATTCTTGTGTGGGTGGATGTGTTGATAGTAGCAGCTTCAGTCTTGTGTAATGGCATCATTCTTGTGTGGGTGGATGTGTTGATAGTAGCAGCTTCAGTCTTGTGTAATGGCATCATTCTTGTGTGGGTGGATGTGTTGATAGTAGCAGCTTCAGTCTTGTGTAATGGCATCATTCTTGTGTGGGTGGATGTGTTGATAGTAGCAGCTTCAGTCTTGTGTGGGTGGATGTGTTGATAGTAGCAGCTTCAGTCTTGTGTAATGGCATCATTCTTGTGTGGGTGGATGTGTTGATAGTAGCAGCTTCAGTCTAGTGTAATGGCATCATTCTTGTGTGGGTGGATGTGTTGATAGTAGCAGCTTCAGTCTTGTGTAATGGCATCATTCTTGTGTGGGTGGATGTGTTGATAGTAGCAGCTTCAGTCTTCTGTAATGGCATCATTCTTGTGTGGGTGGATGTGTTGATAGTAGCAGCTTCAGTCTTGTGTAATGGCATCATTCTTGTGTGGGTGGATGTGTTGATAGTAGCAGCTTCAGTCTTGTGTAATGGCATCATTCTTGTGTGGGTGGATGTGTTGATAGTAGCAGCTTCAGTCTTGTCTAATGGCATCATTCTTGTGTGGGTGGATGTAGAACGTCCTAGTGTAACATAGAATCCCCTACAAAGGTGGGTCATGTGTGATCTGAGTGTATCACTTATCACAGCGCGATGACTTTGATTCTTGCATTCTGAGAAGCCGCTCTATTAAAATTGCTTTGCTATAATGGGTGCCTTTGTGCAATTGTTTCCAAGAAATGACATCGACTACGGTGACTATACTGAAACATAACAGAAATACCGTCCGACGAGAACAATTCTAGAAAAAGCGTCCACAATTTGATTTCACCCGTCACGCCAAGTAAGTCAAGTACCCCGTCACGCCAAGTAAGTCAAGTACCCCGTCACGCCAAGTAAGTCAAGTACCCCCGTCACGCCAAGTAAGTCAAGTACCCCCGTCACGCCAAGTAAGTCAAGTACCCCCGTCACGCCAAGTAAGTCAAGTACCCCCGTCACGCCAAGTAAGTCAAGTACCCCCGTCACGCCAAGTAAGTCAAGTACCCCCGTCACGCCAAGTAAGTCAAGTACCCCCGTCACGCCAAGTAAGTCAAGTACCCCCGTCACGCCAAGTAAGTCAAGTACCCCCGTCACGCCAAGTAAGTCAAGTACCCCCGTCACGCCAAGTAAGTCAAGTACCCCCGTCACGCCAAGTAAGTCAAGTACCCCCGTCACGCCAAGTAAGTCAAGTACCCCCGTCACACCAAGTAAGTCAAGTACCCCCGTCACACCAAGTAAGTCAAGTACCCCCGTCACACCAAGTAAGTCAAGTACCCCCGTCACGCCAAGTAAGTCAAGTACCCCCGTCACGCCAAGTAAGTCAAGTACCCCCGTCACGCCAAGTAAGTCAAGTACCCCCGTCACACCAAGTAAGTCAAGTACCCCCGTCACACCAAGTAAGTCAAGTACCCCCGTCACGCCAAGTAAGTCAAGTACCCCCGTCACGCCAAGTAAGTAAAATACCCCCGTCACGCCAAGTGGCGTATAGGTAAATATGGTGTTAGTGACCCTATATTTTACAGACCTTCAGCACGTGATTTTTGGGGTAATGTGGTCAGTATTAAGCCCGTGCTGCTTTACTTTCCCAGAAAAAAATCTGGCACCCATTTAAGGCTGGGTGAACCCGGAAGCCGTCGGTTGGGATCGAACCCTACCCTATGTCTGGCACACCAAGGCCGTTCTAATATTCCAGTTCCACTTGGTACCATTTCCTTTGTTCTGATGTTCCTATTTCGTTTGCTTCCTTGAGGACATTTCTGTGAGCTTTAGTAACAACATACAGGGACGATGTGGCATACAAAACTTGAGTATAAGAAACTGATTTTCTTGGAGAAGCAACGCTGACTACAAAACTTGAGTATAAGAAACTGATTTTCTTGGAGAAACAACGCTGACTACAAAACTTGAGTATAAGAAACTGATTTTCTTGGAGAAACAACGCTGACTACAAAACTTGAGTATAAGAAACTGATTTTCTTGGAGAAACAACGCTGACTACAAAACTTGAGTATAAGAAACTGATTTTCTTGGAGAAACAACGCTGACTACAAAACAGCTGCTGTCTTACAGGAAGGTCAAGCAAAACCAGAGACCATGAAAGAACTATCGAAGAAATTCACGCTAAAAATGGATACATTTGACCACAAGGTACAAAGCATAGTGCAACGCAATGTGCAGCTATTTCTTATGTACAGCTGTTTCTTTATGTGCGGCTGTTTCTTTTTAAATGTGTGCATATGTCTTATCTGAGTTCTTTTATCTCTGATTTCTTTCTTTACTTTTAGATAGCAAATAAAAATAGATCTCCAAACACGAGAAACCCGAAACATGACGGCCCTGTCACTTATGCTCCAGGAGAAATACCCCAGAGATACGCGGACGTGCGTTTTCATAGATGGATTCGCAACTGAAGCCTCAAAGAAGGGAGGCAGTGACATCTATATAACCGACCCAAATGGAATAACAGAAACATACACTCTTCTAGCTGGAGAAAGGTGCGCACATTTCAGAGCAGGGGTAACGGTACTCTACAAAGCCATACAAACTCTCAACACACAAGAGGCCTAAAGTCAATAAACTGTTATCTTTAGTGATGCAAGGTCAGTCATACAAGAATTTTAAGCCTGAAACAGAGCAGATTCATTCAGGGAATAAAGAACAACATAGTTTCGTTGTCAGTAAAGACAGAACTAGCCCGTCAGTGGATACCAGCACGCTGTGGCATTCTTGGACATCGAAAAGCAG
This sequence comes from Megaustenia siamemsis, assembly GCA_032433765.1. Classification (NCBI taxonomy): domain Eukaryota; kingdom Metazoa; phylum Mollusca; class Gastropoda; order Stylommatophora; family Ariophantidae; genus Megaustenia; species Megaustenia siamemsis. The sequence continues at coordinate 20,704,799 of JAVIAB010000102.1, forward strand.
AGGAACTTGCAAAAGCAGGGTCGAGTTTTTAATAGTCCACACAACCACAGAGCGAGCCTCAGTGTTCTCCCGCTGTCTAGTTGACCCTAGATTCTGATTAAAAAATTATCTTTTATCTGAGACTTAAAAAGCTACTGTTTTATGACTCTCGCATATAATTCTGCACCTCAACAACCGACTGACTCTTATACTGTATCTTTTGCTATCTTCCATGCTGACCGAAAACACAATGTTTTTCAACTGTGATATCGAAACTGTTATTAACTAGCTGTCCTGTTAGTTCTCATCTAAAGAACTGCATGTTATCCAAAGATAGTTCTGTTCTCAACTTGAAAACAGCAAATGCACCATTCTTTCAGATCAATGAGCATTCTTCATGGTTTGTCAACTATACGTTACCTACCGAACATTCTGGAAATAGATCACTATGATCTATTATTGTCAACACACAAAGTATTTTTTTTTTTAACAAGATTATTTCAATCAATGACTGGGGATGGGGAGAATTGTTTTGCGTTCCCGGCCAATAACACATTTTTATCGATTCGCCATAACATACTTTTATCGGTTTGTCAGACATTTATCAGTATGTCATATACTTTTATCGGTTTGTCAGACATTTATCAGTATGTCATATACTTTTATCGGTTTGTCAGACATTTATCAGTATGTCATATACTTTTATCGGTTTGTCAGACATTTATCAGTATGTCATATACTTTTATCGGTTTGTCAGACATTTATCAGTGTGTCATATACTTTTATCGGTTTGTCAGACACTTATCAATATATCCTATACCTTTATCGGTTAGTTAAACACTTATCAGTTCAAAATTTAAATAATTTTATGTTTGTCATAAACGTTTATTATTGCTTCATGTACTTATAGTAACATACAGGTTCATCGCATACTTTATTGGCTCGTCTAAAATTGTTATCGTTTTCATCACAAACATTTATATGTCGTCAAAAACCTTTATCATTTTCCAAATAAACATTTATATGTCGTCGAAAACTGTTATCGTTTTCATCATAAACATTATATGTCGTCACACATTTTTGTCGTTTTCATCATAAACATTTATGTCATCAAAAACTTTTATTGGTTCGGAACTGCCGTCACTTAAGTTTGAGATTCTCAGTTCGTTAATCACAATAAAACATCACTCACGCACAATAAAACATCACTCACTCACAATAAAACATCACTCGCTCACAATAAAACATCACGCTCTCACAATAAAACAATACGCACTCACAATAAAACATCACGCACTCACAATAAAACATCACGCACTCACAATAAAACATCACGCACTCACAATAAAACATCACGCACTCACAATAAAACATCACGCACTCACAATAAAACATCACGCACTCACAATAAAACTTCATGCACTCACAATAAAACATCACTCACTCACAATAAAACATCACTCACTCACAATAAAACATCACGCACTCACAATAAAACATCACGCACTCACAATAAAACATCACGCACTCACAATAAAACATCACGCACTCACAATAAAACATCACGCACTCACAATAAAACATAACGTCTCGCAACGAAAGTTACACATCTATGTCAACAAAAGTGAGAAAGAGAGTTCATCGATGCTATATAGAGCCAGTTCTCACCTACAGAAGCGAATCATGGACAGTACACAAACAAATGAAAAGATGTTTAGAGGCAACAGAGATGGGATTTCTCAGAAGAATGTTGAAAGTTCCTTGGAAAGCTAAATGACCAAAGAGGACATTCTCAAAGAGGCCAACACAAAAAAGGAGCTCATAAGAAACATCAGAAAGAAGCAATCAACATTTTTCGGGCATATCACAAGAAAAGGAAAGTTGGAATGCTTGGTTACAACAGGCAAAATACAGGGAAAGAGATACCGCGGACGACAAAGAGAGAATATACTAGATAGCTTGGTGTCATGGCATGTAAAACACATCAACAGAATTTATACGATGCACGATGGATAGAAGATTGTGGAAGGACATGATTACCTAGCCAACCGGTATGGCACACGATGATGATAATGATAAATCGAAGTTTTGGGCGCCCCCCCCCCTAGTTCTTTTACCGTCTGCGGTTGTCCGTTTCAAAATGGTTAGCCGCTATTTAATAATTAATATCTCTGTAACCACTTGATCGAAGTTGTTCAAATTTTGCACATGACATAATAATCTCAATGTCCCCACGAATATATTTTTGTTCATAATTAAAAACGAATGGTTCTAAATTTTCTTTATTTAGTGTATACAAATTTACTACCTCCTAGACAAACCATTATTTTATAAGGTTTACCCCTTCATATCTCTGATCTATTTCGTTTGCTAATCTTCAAGCAATTCCCGTGATTTGTGCAGTTTCTTCGCACATTTGTGTACGATGTTTGAACGACAAGTAAATTTTGGATGTTTATAAAGAGCTTCCGTTTCTATTCATTGTAAAGTAAAGTAAAGAGCCCCCGTCACTACAAGTGGCGTATTGGGAAATATGGTGTTAGTGACCCTAAATTTGACAGACCTTCAGCACATGATTTTTGGGGTAATGTGGTCGGTATTACGCCCGTGCTGCTTTCTCTATCTATCTATCTATTGTCCTTTCGAGCCGAAGACGGCACATAGGGCAGAACCACAATCTCAAAAACAGAAACCTTGCGTGCTAAATGGCACATATTGCAGAGATCGCTGCTTCTAAAATCTATGGCTCTGTTTCCATAACAATACTTTTTACAATGACAGCTTGTCGAGCCATCGATCAACCTCCTTAGTCGCCTCTTACGCCATGCCTGGAAGGTCACAGTGTCACTATTCTTTACTTCCCTCGTAATGAGGCCCCGGTAACACACAGGAAAAACACGTGCTGCTTTACTTTTCCAGAAAAAAATCCGGTACACATTTATGGCTGGGTGAACCCGGAAGCCGTCGTTTGGGATCGAACCCTACCCCTTGTCCTTTGTAGTCCAGTTCACTAACCACTGAGCTATCGCGGCTCCCTTTCTATTCATTGGCTTTATATAGATCAATGGGTGTTCTACATTTATTGAAATGAGTGTTGAAGTCAAGTTTCTGACACTGCAATCAGTTGCAGTGAAGATTTATAGATACTTCTGCAGAGAATCTAAGCGTGGGAAACTCTATCGGAGTATCTCAAATCATGAAAGGGAACTATTCACGTTTTGGGTTTAAGTAAGCGTTCATTTAATCAATGACTCAAAGCTAATGTAATTGTAAGTTCAATAAATACCAGCAAGCAAGGAAGAAACAAAATAGTAGAAAGTTTTGACAGAGATGTGATTAGAAGAGAGATTTTTATAATGTTCGATTCCAAAGAAACCGTGACAGTAAGAAAGCTGAACAATCGGCTGAGAACACACAATGACAATGATGTGTCGAAGTCTACATTATGGAGAACAATCAGAAGCATCGGCTTTACGTTTAGGAAGTACAGTAGTGGGAAAAACGGCATCTGCGAGAAGCCGCACTTGTCAGAAGCAAATATTGACGTGAAGTACGCGAAATGCGCAATCAAGATTATGATATTGTGTATGTGGATGAAACTTGGATCAATGCTCACCACATAAGTGAAAAGAAATGGCAGTTATCAAATTGAACGATTAAAAGATATGTACCCAGTGGAAAAGGACAAAGTCTGATTATGGCACATGCAGGCAGCACACATAATGTGCTGGTGAAAAATGCTGAGCTTATTTTCACTTCCAATTATACCGACAACCGAGACTATAATACCGAGATGAACGGTAACATATTTAGAGAGTGGACTGCAAATACTCTTCTTCCGTCCCTAGACAGACCATCCTGTGTGATAATGAACAACGCATCATACCACAACGCAGTGACAAATGAAGACAAAATCATGTCATCTCCGAGTACAGAAGATGCAATAAAGATTTGGCTCAGAAAGGAAGACATTCTATTTATCTTTTAAGATAAGGGATGTCTGAAACTTGAATTATTGTCCCACTGTCAAGAAATCACAAAAGACTAAGATATTCCATATAGACAAGTTGATTTAACAGCATGGTCATATGTGTTTGAGTCTGCCACAGTATCACTCACATTTAAACCTCATTGAAGTCGTTTGGGCAAAATTAAAAAAAAAACAGATAGCAGCTGAAAATAAAACTTTCAAACTAAGGGATATGAAAGAACTAACATATACCGCCCTCTCGCAGAGATACAATGACTATTGGCGTAAATGTGTTGAACACGTCTTGAAGGAGGAAAATAATTATTGGAATAATGATGGACTGTCGTTTGTTCAGCCGAGAATAGTCATCAATATGTTAATTCCTCTGATTCCGAATAAATAAGTAAATATATGTATGTGTATAATAATTACCGTTACAATGACTCTGCGACAGAACTAGCACAGCGACAGAGGACAATGTAACATACACACAACAGTGCTCAGAGGACAATGTAACATACACACAACAGTGCTCAGAGGACAATGTAACATACACACAACAGTGCTCAGAGGACAATGTAACATACACACAACAGTGCTCAGAGGACAATGTAACATACACACAACAGTGCTCAGAGGACAATGTAACATACACACAACAGTGCTCAGAGGACAATGTAACATACACACAACAGTGCTCAGAGGACAATGTAACATACACACAACAGTGCTCAGAGCCAAAATAATGGAGGAACAATCGCGATCATACAGACGTAACGTAAATACAATTGCAACCATAAATATTTGTGGTATCAGATGGATAAAGGGAATACTAGAGTCACTAGGAGGGATAACACCAGAAGAGGCCAACAGAAAAGCAAAGAATCGCAGATTGTATCTCCCATCGACGCCAACGGCAATGGAGGAAGGAAAGAAGAAGAAGAAGACGAATGAATATGCTTTGTTCTTCACTCAAATATTTGGATAAAATAAATAAAAAATACATCACATAGTATTCAGATAAGAACCCCCTTTAACATTCGAATTGTGTTACGCCTATGCCGGAATAGGCCAATTGCTTAAATTATGGGTAAACTATTTTCATCAACAACAAAATAACTGCATCTGTCGAAAAGATCAAAGGAATTAGTTCTTGCAGGTGAATGACACTATCTGCAATATTGTATTTTAGAAAACTTTTGGGACATTGACAAAATAAGACCAAATGCAAAACAATATCATGTTTATGTGTGAAAAGGTGATGGAGATATTTGAAGTCAAGCGCGGCCAAAACAATTTGAAACAGGTAATAGTTGTCCATAGAGTGTATCTTTTGGTATGCGGACATCTTTTATACGGTTTAAGTGGCCAAGCCAGCGTAACCTACGTTTTTTGAGCAACGTGTAGATGTTCATAAGGCCTGTGCATCTGATACCTTCCGCATTTGTCATTTTGTCCTTCCATTTGATACCAAGAATACGGTGCTTACATCGCATATGGAATGCATTTAGCCTTCTCCTTTGCTTTACATAAGTTGTCCATGACATACTGCTATACAGAAGGATTGGTTATTGGTTATTGGTTATTGGTTATGGAAGGCCTCGGTATCACTGCAAACGAACTAAAATCCATAATTGCTCAACCGCCCGTGCCAGTGGAAACATCCGAATTACTAACACATCTCCAAACAAAGAAAGGTAACTGTAGTCCCCATCGTAGCAGTCTCAGCACACGCCAAAAGACATAAGGCGAAACCGCGCAGAAAGTGAATACAGCCAACTGTTCCCTGTCATAAGATATCAACATTCATCGTAAGCAAGCGGGATTTCGAAACAGGATCAAAACGGATGAGACACACAGCTCACGGTGTGCACAGAGCACTTAACTCAGTAGCTCCTGCAACAAGCCGGACTTGGAATATGAGGAAACTGCAAGAAGGAACACTTTTCAGACATGGCCTTCAATGGTTCCTGCCGCCTATCCACCATATACCATGGAAGTTCGCGTCCTCCCGAAAATGATGATAGTCGTAGCACTTGATGATGTTAGGCCATCGTTGATGACTCCAATTCCAAACATATAGACACACAGTGGTGGTAAGTTAACATTTCCAATCCAACAGAAGCCACCTGTCCTGTAGTTATTAAAACCACAGAGAGAATATGATTTTGTGACCTTCACTGATTCACTCTTGGATGTGAATGTGTAGTTTACACAAGAGGAGAAGTTTTCAACTACAGTGATCCCATTTAAGGCAATTCTGTGATAGCAAGGCAAGTCTCCTTTATAGCAGCAGAACTTGATGTTCTCTGCTCCCTTCTTGTAGCTGCTGCCACACGATTCTGATGTCTCATTAACTTGGACATCATTCAAGAACAATGTCAGATTAACATTCCATAGATCTGGCTCTGCTGATGAAATGCTTGGTGCAACAGTTGTATCAATCATACAGGAGGCTCCTGGTTTGTGGTCATTAATATCACAGACGGCACATGATGTTGTTATATTCAGTATTTCTTTCTGGGGTGTAGATATGTGGCACACACATGGAGAGTGGTTTGTGGTCACAGTAATCCCATTAAAGGCAATTCTAGGGTAGCATGGCATAGCTGTTTCAGAACAGCACAATCCTGTGATGTTTTCCGTGTTCGCTATAAAGCTGCTGCTGCTACACAATCCTGACCAATTATAGGTGTGGACATTATTCACTTGCAATGACAAAACTGCTTTGTTTACATCATAAACCTCTGGAAGACGATGGACAGAAGGATACTAATGATGAAGGCGGTGTAAACTGCGGCTTTTGTTTTAGTTTTTTTTAGTTGCTACTTTGCCAAACACGCCTAGAAAGACGGGCGAAAGTGGTAGTAGTTTTACCAATGAGGGAATACATTTCTGTATCTAAAGATTGTCGTTCTCGTTGCTGATGGACCGCAGGTAGCTCTCTACTGCTGCCTGACAGAAAGTTTGTAGTTGTCACTAAAGACGACAGGTACTGTTTCGACGTAACTGTTTGTAAGTATTTTGATTGGGCCGTCCATGCTGACAAGGTCAAAGGCCTTTGTAAGGCCGATAAAGACAATGAAGAAAGGGTTTTTCTGCTCTCTAGATTTTTCTTGAAACGGACGTAAAGAGAAAATCGTGTCTGCAGTTGATCTTCCTGATCTAAAGCCGCAATGCGATTCAGGATATACGCGTTCTGCGAGTTTTTGTAGCCTTCCTAAGATGACTGTAGCGAAGGTCTTGCCGATGTTGCTGAGTATGGAGATGCCTCTGTAGTTGTTGTAGTCGCTTCTAACTTCTTTATGTTTGAAGAAACTTACAATCATGGGGTCTCTCATATCTGGAGGAATGGAATTCTCTTTCTAGCGCTTTTGCAGTACTTCGAGCATGAGATGTAATAGAGCACCTTTCCAGAATGCATGAGATGTAATAGAGCACCTTTCCAGAATGCATGAGATGTAATAGAGCACCTTTCCAGAATGGAGATGTAATAGAGCACCTTTCCAGAATGCATCAGATGTAATAGAGCACCTTTCCAAAATGCATGAGATGTAATAGAGCACCTTTCCAGAATGCATGATATGTAATAGAACACCTTTCCAGAATGCATGAGATGTAATAGAGCACCTTTCCAGAATGCATGAGATGTAATAGAGCACCTTTCCAGAATGCATGAGATGTAATAGAGCACCTTTCCAGAATGCATGAGATGTAATAGAGCACCTTTCCAGAATGCATGAGATGTAATAGAGCACCTTTCCAGAATGCATGAGATGTAATAGAGCACCTTTCCAGAATGCATGAGATGTAATAGAGCACCTTTCCAGAATGCATGAGATGTAATAGAGCACCTTTCCAGAATGCATGAGATGTAATAGAGCACCTTTCCAGAATGCATGAGATGTAATAGAGCACCTTTCCAGAATTTGGTCAGGTTCAGAAGGATCCCATTTTGCCTCGGTACCTAACGGAAGACCAAGCTCTTGCCTACGTTCCTCTACAGTTGGTTCAATGCCTAGCTCTCCCATAGATGGGAGACATTGGATGGAAAGCCAAAGGGCTTTCTTTATGCCGTCATACAATTTGATTCCCAGTTTGAGATGCAGTCTGGATGCTGTAGCTAAGCTGGAGACAATACTCATTTGCGCAGTATCGAGCTGTCTGCTGATCTTTGTTTCTGGCCATTTTATGAGTCTGTAGAACATTCGCATTATAGTCCGCATTATATATATTCGCATTATAGTCCGCATTATATATATTCGCATTATAGTCCGCATTATATATATTCACATTATAGTCCGCATTATATATATTCGCATTATAGTCCGCATTATATATATTCACATTATAGTCCGCATTATATATATTCGCATTATAGTCCGCATTATATATATCGCATTATAGTCCGCATTATATATATTCGCATTATAGTCCGCATTATATATATATATATATACATTCATAAACACGTTTGCTTTCGATTTGCATTAAAACTACCTGTTAGAATGCAGTAATATTTAAACTGGTAAACAAGAAACGTAATAAAAAGAGGCGGCCGTTCATGTTAAAGGCGTATCCAGTTACTATTGTGAAGTTAGTGTGGTGTAATATTGGCTTCTAAAAACTGACATTTATATCAACATCATAATAAGTTTGAAATTTCAATGTATAACTATGCAGAAGGTTACTGTATTACGATACCAGCACTTCCGCAGGGAATCGAAGATAGGTCATTTATATTGCTGATTCATGACCCAAAGAGACGAACGAAACTGGCGCTTAGTCTGGAAACATAATCCTTTTCCCGTTTGATTAAACAAGACCCATAGTGCACTCCTGTCAAGCAAGGAAAGAAAAGGAAAGTTGACGACTTTGACGTAGATGTCATAAGACGGGAGATATTTAAAATGTTTGCTACAAATGTACTTGTTACTCTCAGGAAATTTAAATTAATATTGCGTGCAGACTGCTTGTGAATGAACCTAAAATTATAGAAAACTGGTTGCTACATGACCATGGGCGTCCTGACGAACGCTTGACAGCAAGCAATCATGATTAGACATTAGTTTGATGAATTATTAATGGTTTTTGCTGAATGCAGTTTTCTGAACAGCTTCTCTCGTGGCTGAATCTGCCAATATTAGATAGATCCGACAGCAGAATCAACAAGAAGTACTTGTGGTGCCTGACCTCATCTGCTTTCTCCTGCTCATTTTGTCTTCTGAATTTCATATCAACGCCTACTCGAATGTTGCTGTGCCGTTTTTTTTTTTGTTTGTTTTTAATGTGCTACGATCTGATGCCAGATTTTCCCGGTTTCTTTTACTGATAGAGAATTCACTCATAGAAGCCCTGCAAATATCCTTATATTTCAGACTGGTCTGCCCTTTGGTCTCTTTCCGTTCCTAAGTTCGCCATACAATAATTGTGAATACGATTGTTTTCCATTCTTCTGACATGACCCAGCCACCTTAGTCTCAGACTCCTAAGTGTTGCCATGATGGACGGGAGTTTGGCTCGTTGTAAGACATTAGAATTTAGCTACTTTATCCTATCTAATTGGAGGTCATAATATAAATAATCTAAGGTATGCTGATGATACAGTCATAATCGCTAAGAGTGAAAATGAGTTACAAGAAATGTTGGACATTATAGTGAAGGAAAGCAAAAATAAAAGACTCAGCCTTAATAGCAAAAAGACAGAGGCAATGGTTACAACAAAGAAAAAACATCACCTCAGTGCAAAATAAAGACAAGTGGAACAATATTAAAACAGGTAAATGAATTTAAATATTTGGGAACTTTGTTAACCTCAGATGGAAGATGTACAAAAGAGGTGAGATGCAGAATGGCTCAGGCAAAAGCAGCTTTCCAAAAATGAGGAAAATACCATGCAATCCATTTTTGACAATAGAAACAAGAAAAAGAGTTCTTAAATGTTACGTAGAGCCAGTCTTAACATATGGATGCGAGTCATGGACAATAGGACAACACACAAGAAAATCACTGGAGTCTGTAGAAATGTGGTTTTACAGAAGAATGTTAAGAATACCATGGACAGCTAAGAAGAGTAATGAAGAGGTTCTGAGAGAGGTCAGAGCAAAAAGAGAGCTAATTTCCAATGTTAGGAAGAGACAATCATAATTTTTTGGCCATGTAATGAGAAGAGAACAACTGGAATATATTGTAACAACTGGAAAAATTACGGGACGAAGAGATTGAGGGAAGCAAAGAGAAAAAATAACAGACAGCTTAAGAAAATAGCTTGGCAGAAGGTCAACAACAGAAATGATAAATAGCTGCCGAGATCGAAAGTTGTGGAGAGACATGATCACCTACGCCACTAGGCCCGGTACTTGATGATGATGACTTTATCCTACTATTTCATGTTCATTATCTTGCGAAGTAACGCACATGCAAGCTATTGAACATTTTCTCCTGTCCTGCCATAGGTAATCCAAGTTTCTGATGTCTATAGTAGTGTACTAAGTAAGTACACAACTTTGTTAAATTATAATCTTAGTTTTGAGTGTTATTTTGGTGTTGGTCCATGCTATATCTTTAGTTCACCAAATTTCGAAGCCGCCATTCCGACATGGGAATTTATTTCTTCTTCTTCAAGGGAGACGGTGGTTGTGAACATAGAACCGAGGTAGGTGAACTTTCTCGCAGACTCAGGGGTGTGTTATTTAATGATATAGCTGCGGGGATGGTTAAATTCCGATGAAGCACCACAGTCTTCTGGTTACATATTAACAGGGATAATACATCGCGTGATCTAGCTAAATTGTCAATCATTGATTGCAAGACAGTTTCGTCGTGAGCAACCAGTGCTGCATCATCAGTGAATAGAAGCTCATTGATTTGAGTCTCAGTTTTTTTAAAATTTTAAATTGTAACCTCAGACGTGCTAGATTGAATAAGAAGTCGTCAGATCTTGTTCGGATGTAGATGTCTCCAGAAACGATTTCAAAAGTGTAGAAGGGCAGCGAACAAGCGTCCAAATAGGGTAGGAGCCGGGACACATCCCCATTTGACTCCACATTATAACTCAAAGGGCTGGGAAGATGTGCTGTCGAACTGGATGGTGGCAGACATATTGTGACATCATTTAATCATCTTTAGTAATCTAGGGCGGCAGCCTATATTTTCCAGCATTCTGTATTGACCCGCTCTGCTCACAGTATCAAAGGCCTTTGTGAGATCAAAGATGGCAATATATAGAGGGCTTCTCTAATTGGTTGCACACCGTTTGTGTGCCTGCCCATTCTCATTAATGTTGCCAGTACTGCGATGATGTAGGCAATGATGGCCATGAGTGATGGTTAGATCCAATGCGTGTATCATCTGGTAGGTGAAGTTGTTCTATTTTGGGGACTAAATCAAAGGTAACTGGAGCTCTCGTAAAATGTGTCTATATCTGCTGTGGTTGCCGCCGTTGTTGGTGCGTGATTGGTACAGCTTTTGAATGGATTTTTAGTGATATTTTGCGTTCTGATGTACCATTAGGAGTGTTTCATGATTCATGAACTTGTTATGTACAGCAAAACCCACTCCGTGTGGGCGAAGCTGCTCATATTTCAGCCCTTGCTAGAAAAAGGTATAGTATTTTTCCTTGACTAAACCATAATCTGCAAGCCTTGTTTCCTGAAGGGCTGCAATATCAACATGTAGTCTCTGCAGCTCCATATCCATGAGGGCTGTTTTCCTCATACTTTCTACATTTGTGAGGTTGTTATTACTTACTAACGTTCCATGTGCCGAGTATGGGAGATGGTGTTTTCCTTCTGCTGTGTCCTAACGAGGATGGAACTGACATTTCTTTTTGCTTGCTATGCCTGGGCCAATCCTATGGAGTTATTGCTTTGTCAAAATCACACTACCCCCCCCCCCACCCCCGCTCTCGGCCCCTCTTTGAAGCGTTCCGTAGGAGGGACGAGGTCATTACGTTCGAACCAAAGTTTAGTTGCAGGAGATGCCAGGAGATGCCAGGAGATGCCAGGAGATGCCAGGAGATGCCAGGAGATGCCAGGAGATGCCAGGAGATGCCAGGAGATGCCAGGAGATGCCAGGAGATGGATAATACAACACCGACTCATTAGGGTCCCTCGCCCCAGACTTTCTGTCTGGGTTTACTTCCGTATCCTTGGAACCGTCCAGAGTGTTAAAAAACTCGTTGAAGAAGCACACACACACACACACACACACGCACGCGCACGCGCACACGCACACGCACACGCGCACGCGCACGCGGGGGCACGCACGCACACACACACACAACAATAAAAATAAAATCATTTGATCATGTAAAATAACATAATTGTCTAGTGAAAATAATAACATAATTATGGAGGATATAGTAGCAGGCAGGCGGAAGGGGGCTTGAAGAACACAAGTGCAAGATATCACAGACGAGATGGGATTGACTGCCTGTGAAGCTGGACTTCTCGCACAGGATTGAGAAAAGATCAGTTGCTGTCATGGGAGCCAATATCCAACAGGAATAAACTAGACAATGATGATGATGATAATGATGATGATGAACATCTCGCGGTAAATGCACTGAACAATGCAGCATGTTATTCTCCAGCTACAAGGAAAACCTAAGCGCACTCCAGGAATGGAATGATTGCCGTCATGATAATTGTTACACAGTGTCATGTATTTCGATGATATAATCTTGATTTATAAAAGTAACAAAATTGTATTGATTAAAAAAAAATAGAAAAAAGAAAACTTGACATTTTAATGTCGGAAAGCAAAAGTAAAGGCACATACATAGCGTTGTGTGGCATTGAGCAGGAATAGTTTCTTGGTTTGATCCAAGGGACAGAATCATTTCAGAGCAGAATAAAGCTTTCCCTGGAAATATGAGTACCTCTAGTGAAGAATGTTCACATAACGTCATTTCACTTGAGATGATAACATGTGTGGTGGAGACATGAGACAGGTTTCTCTTATTGCTGGACATATTAATGATATGGGGAAAAAAACATGGAAGAATCGCGGCAGCAAATGTAGCAGATTTTGTTTTGTTCAGTTAGTTTTGTAATTTAATTGAATAGTTTCACGACTCTTGAGAAGATGAAATCGTCGGCGTGTCGTTAATGCGCTCTGAGTGCATCGTTCCAGATCCGACAAAACTATTTCAGATTGACACGGCTCTGGGTTCACTGTCTCTCAGATTAGGTACCCGAAATTTGTTTCTGGTACAGAAGGATGATCTTGCATGAAAACAATTATATTCCCCATACAATGTGCCATTGGGACAAACACGTACCAGGCGCTTTGTGGCGTGAAGGAAAGTATTTTCTGTTGACGACATATTCCGTAACATTGGTTTCACTGTCATTTGCTGGTCGCTAACACAATTAATGTAACAACAGGTTTTAAAAACGCAAAATAACACTTATTGTTAGTGAAATGATTCGCTTCAACTGTGCTCAAACTTGATGTCAATTAACAAATACAAATGTGGTATGTGCCTGTATGTATAAACTGTCAAACTCTTAAACCTAAAAAAAATGGTTGATAATAAAAATATAGCAAAAATCATGTCGATGAAACTGCTAATCACTATGTTTCTAATATCTGCACAGCTATGGTTTTTCTGTGGCCAGTGGTAGTGTTGGCAGTGATACCATGGAGTCAAGCAGCTGATGTTCGCTGCCTGAATCACAGCCATTACTATAGTACCATCCCAGGGTAAGCAGTGAAGTCTTGATCAGCTTTTTGTTAATCGGAGTCTACGTTTGACCACTGCTATTGAGTTTCAAGTGTTCATTGTTAATTGCAACAATTAAAAATTGTTACTTGTTCTTTTCTGTTCGGCTGGCAGCAGGCACCATTTCCAGTAGCCCTGGCGTTTTTATGCCATTTCACGTATTTGTTCTTGAGAAACCTCTTTGGTTCTTTATCAATTGTACTTGTTTCTAGCTGGTGTAATTTGCCACTTTCTTTTACCAACCTGTCTGCCTCATCATTTCGATGAAAGTTGCAGTAACATTGTATCCACTGAATCACAGTTCTGCGTCATTGGCAGAGCTTGTAGGGTACTTCTCTTAAATAATTCAGGTCTTCCTTTCTATGACTCCTTAGTGCTATAACTTCTGTGAGCAATACAATATTTTCTTCCTTAATCTTATCCCTCAAGAGAGCTCCGACTGAGTTGCAGTTTTCAGGGCTTTGTCTGTGCCTTGAAGTAACTTGAATATTTTCTTTTTGCAACAGATCTGTGTATTTTTTTATGACATGGAAATTTCTGCTCCTTCATTTTCTGTTGCATTGGTTGTTGACCAGTCTGTGTAGGCATGTGTCCAGGAAGAGTTTGGCTAGAGCTTCTCTATGTTTTGTCACTATGGGAATGCTGTCACTGCGACGAAGTCAATCCGAGCTAAAGACTAAAGACTAAAGACTATGTATGCCACGTCTTGTGATATCAAATTATGTACATGAGATAACTAACTGACCAGAAGTCACATGGGTAGGTCAACTAAACATACTGGCAAAAGAGGGGCCATAGTTGCACCCTTGCTAAAATAACAGTTAAAACTTCCCTAATAAGCAACCAGTTGGACTAAGGTCCCTAAAATATAAGAGGATTCTTGGAGTGGGTGCTCTCATCATCAAGTTTATGACCTTTGCAGCACGTTGCATTCACCACAGTCCATCTGAATGAATCTCTGTCTCTAGCCAGATCTCCCACAGAACCTTGCAGTCACCAATGCCCGTCTGAAAGAATATTTGTCTCTAGCCAGATCTCCCACTTCTTCTGTTATGTTCAAGCTCTCCTTGGTGTCTTGAAACCACCTTCTTCTTGGTCTGCCCTGATGCGTCGCCCAGAAACCATGCTTTCCATTATTGTTCTTTCCAGCCCGCTGTGTCTTTTTACGTGGCCATATTATTTTAATTTCCTCTGTAGAATGGTGCTTATAAGCCAGTTCTTTTTAATATTTAAATCTGTTAGTATATCTTCATTGCTCTTTGTTTCATTATCCCAAGTATGTTAAGGATTTTTCTGTAGTGTTTTGTTTCGAATTAATCGATTTTCTTCTTTGCTGTTTGGGAGATTGTCCATGATTCACAACCGCACTTTGCTATCGGCGTTATACACGTCCTCGGTAATTTTAATTTGACTGCCATGCTAGTGTTGTACCTCATGTTTTTCATAACGTTTAATTTGTGTGTTGATGTTGCAAATCTTCTTTTGATCTCTTTCTGGCAGTCTCCATTATTTGTTACTACAAATCCCAGATATTCATAGTTTGCTACAATTTCAAGTTCTTCACTGTTGATGATGATTTTGTGTTGTCAAAAAAAAGACATTATCTTAGTTTTCTCTATGTTTAGATAGAGATTTTGCTCTTCACTGTGTTTTTTCTAACACATTCACTTGTCTCATTTAACCCTTCTGCACTGTTTGAGAGAAGGACTGTGTCATCAGCATGTCTGAGTTCTGGAATGATGTTGTCATTTATTGTGAAAGGTTCGAACTTCACAAAACTGTCATCGTCTCTGACATTTCTCATGATGCACAAAGCATTGATGTTGAACAGGCATGGAGAAAGGATGCATCCTTGCCTCACCCCTTTTTGTACTTCAAACCAATATGAAGTTTTCTATTATGATCGCTGCTTGCTGTTCGTGATAAAGTGATTCGATGTGTTGGAAAGCCAATTTCTGTCATGGTATTCAACAGTTTATGATGTACGCAGTCAATAGTCTTGCTGTAATATGTGAAGTATGTATGTTGTTCTATGTTGTATTCCCTACACTTCCCAGGGATGTTTCTCATGTTAAAGTTGTGATCCCGGGTACCTCTTCTATGTCTGAAAACTGCTTGAATTATATGATGTTCTTGTTCTAACTTTCTTGCTATTCTATTCATGATGATTGGCAGGAGTAGTTTGCTGTTTTGTGGGTGCATATTTAGTATTTTGTAGATGCTCTAAACACTGTCAAATAAAGGTCACGCCACCATGTTAGTGTCATGAGAGCACATCAGATGGAATAAACTCCGGTCTAATAGTGTCATGAGCGCCCCAGCAGTAAAGCCTCATCATTTTGGGTGCCGTAAAAATTGTCATTTATATGTCAGAATGGCATTCACCTATCACGTTGGAGTACAATCTCTATAATTTTTATGTGGATTTCTTCCTCATGTAGTTTCATTAAAAATGTTGATGTGGTCAGTCGAACTGCTTTCTGTAAATATATTTATTGCTATTAACTTGTGTTTAGTAGTCACGTTTGGCACTAGTAACGTATATTGTAGAAGAATCAATTGTTTCTTTAAGACTAATACTGTAAGAGTGGGACTTACTGTCCCGGTATTTGCTGCACGCATGTAAAGTTAATTTCTGTGTCAATTTTACCAACTTTGTAGAGCATTGTTTCTAACAATATTGACAAATATGCTATGGTGTAGAAGCTAGGCACACATTTTTTCTATTATTTTTCTATTAAAATGTTATATTTCTTTTTTATATTATTCTTTCAAGCCGAAGATGAAACATAAGGCTGAGATTTAAAAAGTCTGTATCTGACGATTCTTTGCTGTTGTTCTGACTTTGCACAGGGTCTGCAGTGTGTCTTGCCACACACCGCTGTTCTCTCAATCTCAACAAGAGATCTGATTCCCGCTGCCGTATCACTTCCTATCTTAATGTGTTTCTGTGCTGGACATGATTCATTTCTTGGTGTTTTTCCGTGAAGCCATGGCTCATATCTTAATGTGTTTCTGTGCTGGACATGATTCATTTCTTGGTGTTTTTCCGTGAAGCCATGGCTCATATCTTAATGTGTTTCTGTGCTGGACATGATTCATTTCTTGGTGTTTTTCCGTGAAGCCATGGCTCATATCTTGATGTGTTTCTGTGCTGGACATGATTCATTTCTTGGTGTTTTTCCGTGAAGCCATGGCTCATATCTTGATGTGTTTCTGTGCTGGACATGATTCATTTCTTGGTGTTTTTCCGTGAAGCCATGGCTCATATCTTAATGTGTTTCTGTGCTGGACATGATTCATTTCTTGGTATTTTTCCGTGAAGCCATGGCTCATATCTTGATGTGTTTCTGTGCTGGACATGATTCATTTCTTGGTGTTTTTCCGTGAAGCCATGGCTCATATCTTGATGTGTTTCTGTGCTGGACATGATTCATTTCTTGGTGTTTTTCCGTGAAGCCATGGCTCATATCTTAATGTGTTTCTGTGCTGGACATGATTCATTTCTTGGTGTTTTTCCGTGAAGCCATGGCTCATATCTTAATGTGTTTCTGTGCTGGACATGATTCATTTCTTGGTGTTTTTCCGTGAAGCCATGGCTCATATCTTAATGTGTTTCTGTGCTGGACATGATTCATTTCTTGGTGTTTTTCCGTGAAGCCATGGCTCATATCTTGATGTGTTTCTGTGCTGGACATGATTCATTTCTTGGTGTTTTTCCGTGAAGCCATGGCTCATATCTTGATGTGTTTCTGTGCTGGACATGATTCATTTCTTGGTGTTTTTCCGTGAAGCCATGGCTCATATCTTGATGTGTCTCTGTGCTAGCCATGGCTCATATCTTGATGTGTTTCTGTGCTGGACATGATTCATTTCTTGGTGTTTTTCCGTGAAGCCGTGGCTCATATCTTGATGTGTCTCTGTGCTAGCCATGGCTCATATCTTGATGTGTTTCTGTGCTAGCCATGGCTAATATCTTAGCTTATGTGTGTGTGTGTGTGCTGGCCATGGCTCATATCTTGGTGTGTGTCATGTTAGTCATATCTCATATCTTGGTGTGGCCGTGTTATTCATGTCTCATATCTTTATGTGTGTATGTGTTTAGTCATATCTCATATCTTAGTGTGTATCTGTGTTAGTCATGTGTCACATCTTTGTGTGTGCATGTTTGGGTTAGTGATATCTCATATCTTTGTGTGCATGACTATGTTAGTCATGTCTCATATCTTTGTGTGTGCATGTCTGTGTATGTCACATCTCATATCCTTGTGTGTGCATGGTTATGTTAGTCACATCTCATATCATTGTGTGTGCATGTCTAGGTTGGTCATATCTCATATCTTTGTGTGCATGTCTATGCTAGGCATGTGTCTTATCTTTGTGTGTGCATGTCCATGTCAGACATATCTCATATCTTTATGTGCATGTCTATGTTAGTCATGTGTCTTATATATTGATGTGTGTCAGTGTTAGTCATGCCTCGTATCGCTGTGTGCTTGTCTGTGTTAGTCACCTCTAGTGACTCGGGCATATGGTGCTGGTAAAGCTGAGAGGGCCGACCATCTTTGGGCAGAATCCCCTTACAGAAAAGATCATCTGCTGCCTTGCAGGAAGATATCGGACAATCAAAGGCTAAGGAAAGCAAACCTGAATAAAATTCTGGCTGAAATCGGATGCACTGAGCCACTGGCGCAGAACATAGTGCACCGTTTTAACGGGTGTTCAATCAGAGTGGATCTGGCAGACTCTGACTTCATGTGAGAGTCTGGAATCCTACTCTGATTGAGTCCTGATCGCAGAGAGAGAGAGAGAGAGAGAGAGAGAGAGAGAGAGAGAGAGAGTATCTTAGTCCTACTTATTTTTGCTCTATGACGACGATTTTTTTCCGTTCGTTATCTGAGCTCATTTGAGGACTTGCATTGCGATTCTCTTGTTTTCTCGTATCATCGCATGTCGACATATGCCAATCTTCTTTTCTTGATTGTGGATGATATTGCTGGATGCATGGTCATTTCTTTTACTTGTGCACTAATCTTGAAATCATTTCATGGTATGTACAACATTTTCCCGTAACATTTGTTTTTGAATGCATCTAAATTATTTATTTTTTTAGTTGTTTTCCAGCTTTCACTTGCATGTCAGGGTGGGAAATACAATTTGATTTAAAATCTTAAGCTTCATTTTTGTGCTTAGTAATTTTGTTTTCTATATTTCATCAAGATGTCTGAAAGGCATTTCTGAATTTCTATGTATTCTGAATCTAATGTCTTTGTTTTTCCTTCTTGATCTAGACAACTTCTGGGATAAGCTTAATATCTGCTTCTTCTACTGCTTTTCCTTAGAAGTATATTTTTTCTGAACGAATATTATTTGTCATTGCTTTCGTCTTTCTTTATTGATCTAAAGTAATATTCTGCTGGTCATTAATGAACGGGCATTTGTTTTTTCTTGCATTGTATTCGCATTTCTACTAATAAGAATTATGTCGGCTGTAAAATCAATGTCTTCTAATTGAGACCCATATATCCACTAAAAACTTGTGTTACCTGTACAGCATTTCTGCATGATAAATTCACTGAGAATCTCAAATAACTATCTGTATGGCATTATCCCGTTTGTGGGGTCTGTCGTTGGCACTTATAAGACCGGAGAATAAAGGAAGCTTATCCAGTGTAGTCACCACGAGGTGTTCGGGTTTAAGTTTTTGTTTCACAATTCAAAATAACAAGAGAAGTAAAATACATCCTTGTTTCTTCCTGGTTTCAATCTGGAACCATACGTAAACAATAAATGGAGGAGGGAGTGAAACGGCAAGCATGAAGCAGCAAACTCTAATTTCAGTGTAAAATGATCATTAAAGACCAGGCGTGATATATGAAAATTGTTATATATGGGAGCACTGTTTATATCCGAGTAATATCCTCTTAACCAAATAGCAATAGGAAAAATACCTCTACTAGACGCACAATCTGACATATATCTGGGCAGTAATATAGATAAAGAGGGAGGATCAGAGAATGATATCAAAATAAGGATATCAAAAGCAAGAGGAGCTTTGTTGCACTGGGAAACATGGAAGTCCAAAGAAATTAGGTTAAATACAAAAGTAAAAATTTTCAACTCCAATCTTAAGTCAGTCCTATTATAAGGCTGTGAAACATGGAGAACAACAAAAATGACAATCATGAAGATATAAACTTTCATTAATGGTTACTTACGTTGAATAAAATGATGGAAATGGCAGGACAAAATCACTAACATAGAATTATTTAAATGTACCAGTCAAATATCAGTGGATAAAAAGATAGAGCAAAGACGAGGGCGCTGGATAGGACACACACTGCGGGAGCTAACTGAGAGTATTACACAACAGGCCCTTTTTTGGAATCCCCTGGGAAAATGACAAAGAGGAAGACCAATGAATTCTTGGAGAAGACAGATAGAAGCAGAGATGAAGATGATGAGGTGAACATGGAGTGATCTCAAAAGAATGGCAAAAAACAGAACGGCTTAGAAAGTGTTTGTTGAAGACCTATGCTCCACAGGGAGCTGAAAGGTAGAAGAAGTAGAATATCCTCCTATAAATGTATTTTTACTTTACTTTTGTGTATTGACAATTGATAGGAGCCGTCATGTTCAAAGGGAGAAGTGATTTACAGCAGTTTCCCAACCGTGCGGTCATGGTCCATGAAAAGCCACAGGTAAAAATAGCATAATTGTGGGGTCACGACACGAAGCTGGGGCTTCACGACTTGAGACTAAGGTAGCCAGTAGCCATGCCCATGCATAAGGATGGAAATGTTTGTACAATATAACGGTCAGATATAACTTTTCACTCAGTAACATGTTTCAATAGTGCTGCTCTTAAGGGAAGCGCACATCAGAAGTATTTGTTGAACTTCAAAAATGACCAACATCAAGTGAGGGATCGCCTTTGAAGTCTGCTGCAACAGTATTTTCTTTTCCTAATTCCCCCCCCCCCCTCACAACCCCCCAGCAACAACTCTCCACTGCTACCAACCTATAGACGTCCTCCACTGTAGAATCTAATGGAAGGTATTTGGATGAACTTCAAAGGAGTATCAAACAGACAATTTGTCAACAAGAGTATCAAACAGACAATTTGTCAATAAGAGTATCAAACAGACAATTTGTCAATAAGAGTATCAAACAGACAATTTGTCAATAAGAGTATCAAACAGACAATTTGTCAATAAGAGTATCAAACAGACAATTTGTCAATAAGAGTATCAAACAGACAATTTGTCAATAAGAGTATCAAACAGACAATTTGTCAACAAGAGTATCAAACAGACAATTTGTCAACAAGAGTATCAAACAGACAATTTGTCAACAAGAGTATCAAACAGACAATTTGTCAACAAGAGTATCAAACAGACAATTTGTCAACAAGAGTATCAAACAGACAATTTGTCAACAAGAGTATCAAACAGACAATTTGTCAACAAGAGTATCAAACAGACAATTTGTCAACAAGAGTATCAAACAGACAATTTGTCAACAAGAGTATCAAACAGACAATTTGTCAACAAGAGTATCAAACAGACAATTTGTCAACAAGAGTATCAAACAGACAATTTGTCAACAAGAGTATCAAACAGACAATTTGTCAACAAGAGTATCAAACAGACAATTTGTCAACAAGAGTATCAAACAGACAATTTGTCAACAAGAGTATCAAACAGACAATTTGTCAACAAGAGTATCAAACAGACAATTTGTCAACAAGAGTATCAAACAGACAATTTGTCAACAAGAGTATTAAAGCGGTAAGTTTTTGTCAGTCAGCCCTCTCGTGGCTGCTGTGTTCAATTTAGTAGCATCGTAAAAATATGCCGTGATCGACATAACGCTTGGTTTGTGAGTATATGCACACAAATACAGTAATATATTTAGTAAATAGAACATGCATTGATACACTTGGTGTATCACTTGATAGCATTATGCGCTTATCATATATAGATAGTTATATCAGTTTTGCAATGGTATAATTTTTCTTTGTTTTTGTTTAGGAAGTTCTAACGTTGTTTTATTTATGAAAAGTGATCTTTATAATTTAGCAGCTGCAAACACGTGTACAATTTGTCTCATGTGTTTCACATTTTTTTTCCTACTCCCACAACATAATTTACACAGAACATCATGGCTACCTCAACAAAGAAGAAATGTCAACAATACTCACTCGAGTATCTTGGTCACTGATTTATCCCGTCACAGCAAAACCAAACAAAAGCCATTTGCCTTAATGTGCGGTATTACACTTTTCAATGAACGCATGCCACCATGTAAGTGCGGCCAAGTACATTTATAAACGACCCATAAAGACAAAAAGGTTAAAGCACTGGAATATTACCGCGCGTGGCCATACATGTTGAAGATAGACCGACAGTGACAACAATCATGAAATGTTCGTTCTGAAATCTACAAATTAAATGCTGAAGATTTACTTGCTCCTTACAAAATATTCAAATTGATATCCAAAGAAAGAAAAATACGTACAACACACACACGCGCACGCGCGCGCGCACACACACATACACACACACACGATCTATTTGCAAAAAAAAATAAATAGAAAATTATCTTTTTCATGAAAGGAGGGGCCACGGGAGGAAAACAAGATTCAAAAGGAGCCACAGTAGAAAAAAGTTTGAGAAACACAGATTGATAGTATCGCTGTCAGATGTGCTGAAACTATCAAATCATATTATTTAAAGCTTATGAACAATATAACAACTTTCCTTGTTGCAGAGAGATCCACACAGTCCTAGACAAAAACGAGGCAGCGCTGATGCTCTTGCTAGGATTTGGCGGACTATCGCTACTTCTAGCCATAGCTTACTCTGTCATAAGGTAGGCTGTCTACTCTGTCATAAGGTAGGCTGTATATAAACCTAACAATAACTTACTCATCTTCATCATCAAATGCGATACATACTGGACGGTGATCCCAAGTTTGTATCACGACAGTTATTTAACACGTCAACAGGCTGTCATAGTCACAGGCTGTCATAGTCACAGGCTGCCACAGTCACAGGCTGTCACAGTCAACAGACTGTCACAGTCAACAGACTGTCACAGTCAGCAGGCTATCACAGGCACAGGCTGCCACAGTCACAGACTGTCACAGGCTGTCACAGTCAACAGGATGTCACAGGCTGTCCGTCAAAACCAAGAGCATGTCAACGCCAAGACCATGCCAACACCAACTGTATGTCAACACCAACTGTATGTCAACACCAACTGTATGTCAACACCAACTGTATGTCAACACCAACTGTACGTCAACACCAACTGTACGTCAACACCAACTGTACGTCAACACCAACTGTATGTCAACACCAACTGTATGTCAACACCAACTGTATGTCAACACCAACTGTACGTCAACACCAACTGTACGTCAACACCAACTGTATGTCAACACCAACTGTATGTCAACACCAACTGTATGTCAACACCAACTGTACGTCAACACCAACTGTACGTCAACACCAACTATATGTCAACACCAACTGTATGTCAACACCAACTGTACGTCAACACCAACTGTACGTCAACACCAACTGTATGTCAACACCAACTGTACGTCAACACCAACTGTATGTCAACACCAACTGTACGTCAACACCAACTGTACGTCAACACCAACTGTACGTCAACACCAACTGTACGTCAACACCAACTGTACGTCAACACCAACTGTACGTCAACACCAACTGTACGTCAACACCAACTGTACGTCAACACCAACTGTACGTCAACACCAACTGTACGTCAACACCAACTGTACGTCAACACCAACTGTATGTCAACACCAACTGTATGTCAACACCAACAGCATGTCAACGCCAAGACCATGCCAACACCAACTGTACGTCAACACCAACTGTACGTCAACACCAACTGTATGTCAACACCAACTGTATGTCAACACCAACTGTATGTCAACACCAACAGCATGTCAACGCCAAGACCATGTCAACACCAACTGTACGTCAACACCAACTATATGTCAACACCAACTGGACGTCAACACCAACTGTATGTCAACACCATCTGTACGTCAACACCAACTGTACGTCAACACCAACTGTATGTCAACACCAACAGCATGTCAACACCAACAGCATGTCAACGCCAAGACCATGCCAACACCAACTGTATGTCAACACCAACTGTATGTCAACACCAACTGGACGTCAACACCAACTGTATGTCAACACCAACTGTATGTCAACACCAACAGCATGTCAACACCATCTTCTGATAAAATTTAAAAGCTTTTTTTTTTTACATCATGGGGTTTCCCTGAAGACTTGTAGTGGAGTTTTAAAATGCCCTTGATGTTCTTTGTTGAATTCTGACAGAATTGTTGAAGCTTTCTTCACGTTATAGAGTCACCATTGAGACTTCTGACTTTGAGCAAATAGTCGATTGAGCGTTGTTACAAATAGTCGATTGAGCACTGATACAAATAGTCGATTGAGCACTGATACAAATAGTCGATTGAGCGTTGTTACAAATAGTCGATTGAGCACTGATACAAATAGTCGATTGAGCACTGATACAAATAGTCGATTGAGCACTGATACAAATAGTCGATTGAGCACTGAGACAAATAGTCGATTGAGCACTGATACAAATAGTCGATTGAGCACTGAGACAAATAGTCGATTGAGCACTGATACAAATAGTCGATTGAGCACTGATACAAATAGTCGATTGAGCACTGAGACAAATAGTCGATTGAGCACTGATACAAATAGTCGATTGAGCACTGATACAAATAGTCGATTGAGCACTGATACAAATAGTCGATTGAGCACTGATACAAATAGTCGATTGAGCACTGATACAAATAGTCGATTGAGCACTGATACAAATAGTCGATTGAGCACTGATACAAATAGTCGATTGAGCACTGATACAAATAGTTTATTGAGCACTGATACAAATAGTCAATTGAGCACTGATACAAATAGTCGATTGAGCACTGATACAAATAGTCGATTGAGCGCTGATACAAATAGTCGACTGAGCGTTGTTACAAATAGTCGACTGAGCGTTGTTACAAATAGTCGATTGAGCGCTGATACAAATAGTCGACTGAGCGTTGTTACAAATAGTCGATTGAGCGCTGATACAAATAGTCGACTGAGCGTTGTTACAAATAGTCGATTGAGCGCTGATACAAATAGTCGATTGAGCGTTGTTACAAATAGTCGATTGAGCACTGATACAAATAGTCGATTGAGCGTTGTTACAAATAGTCGATTGAGCACTGATACAAATAGTCAATTGAGCGTTGTTACAAATAGTCGATTGAGCGCTGATACAAATAGTCGACTGAGCGTTGTTACAAATAGTCGATTGAGCGCTGATACAAATAGTCGATTGAGCACTGAGACAAATAGTCGACTGAGCGTTGTTACAAATAGTCGATTGAGCGCTGATACAAATAGTCGACTGAGCGTTTTACAAATAGTCGATTGAGCGCTCATACAAATAGTCGATTGAGCGCTGATATAAATAGTTTATTGAGCACTGATACAAATAGTTTATTGTGCAATGATACAAATAGTTTATTGTGCACTGATACAAATAGTTTATTGAGCACTGATACAAATAGTTTATTGAGCACTGATATAAATAGTTTATTGAGTACTGATATAAATAGTTTATTGAGCGCTGATACAAATAGTTTATTGAGCACTGATACAAATAGTTTATTGAGCACTGATATAAATAGTTTATTGAGCGCTGATACAAATAGTTTATTGAGCACTGATACAAATAGTTTATTGAGCACTGATACAAATAGTTTATTGAGCACTGATACAAATAGTGTATTGAGCACTGATACAAATAGTTTATTGAGCACTGATACAAATAGTTAATTGAGCACTGATACAAATAGTTTATTGAGCACTGATACAAATAGTTTATTGAGCACTGATATAAATAGTTTATTGAGCACTGATATAAATAGTTTATTGAGCACTCATATAAATAGTTTATTGAGCACTGATACAAATAGTTTATTGAGCACTCATATAAATAGTTTATTGAGCGCTGATACAAATAGTTAATTGAGCACTGATACAAATAGTTTATTGAGCACTGATACAAATAGTTTATTGAGCGCTGATACAAATAGTTAATTGAGCACTGATACAAATAGTTTATTGAGCACTGATACAAATAGTCGATTGAGCGCTGATACAAATAGTCGATTGAGCGCTGATACAAATAGTCGATTGAGCGCTGATACAAATAGTCGATTGAGCGCTGATACTCATAAACTGTTAGATCAATAACTTCCTCCACCGTAAGATAAGATATCTTTAAACAGTGATTTTTCTTTTCTTACAGAAGATTTACCGTAACTCTCTCATCCATTCCAATAAAACGCAAATAAAACAACAAAATGTATATCAGGCCCCTGAAGCTCTGATGTAATTCTCATTGTTATATTTATCAAATTATACCATATTATTATTTTAATAGTATATTACATGTCTCAAATGGAAACCAAACGCAATTAATAAGCAAACAATTAAACTCAGTGCCCGTTAAAGTCTAAAAAAATCTCATAGAATTTCTTCTTCTTTCCTTCCTTATTTGCCTTTCAACGTCGAGGGGAGACACAGTTTGCGATCTTTCACTCTTCTGTAAATCTCTGATGCCTGTTATGGTTTTCTAGCGTTTCTAATAATCCATCAATCTATCTTTTTCGTGGTCGGTCTTGGAGTCGGTCCCAGTTCTCTCAACGTTTATTGAAGGCTCGTTCTGTTGTGTTTCAGTCTTTCTACCTTATCACGTGGCCAAACCATTTAATCTCTTGTTTCTTTATGTATTATATGGTGGAAATTCTAGCCTTTTCTCACATCTTCATTTCACATCTCTTAGGCTGCTTCTTGTCATTCGTTTAACACATTTCATCTCGGTGGTGGTTATTTTTTCTTATTGTTTTTGAATCTAGGTTCCAAGTCTGGCATTGGTAGCGCAACGTTTAGATGAAGATTGTAGTGTAGTGTCCGTACTGCCTTGTTGGACAATAGTGGTGACAGCTGTCCGATGATTTGACAAACTTTGTTGCATCTTGATGTTATTTCCTTGTTGGACAATAGTGGTGACAGCTGTCCGATGATTTGACAAACTTTGTTGCATCTTTATTTTATTTCTGCTACTTCTGAATTGTCATTTGTCACTAGACGTCCTAGATATTTGAATGTATCCACTTGTTTTAGTTGTCTACCGTATATCGTTATGCTGATGTTCTGTTTCTCTTATGCGACATTCGTGACTTCTTTCTTGTTGATGTTGATTTTCATGTTGTATTGGTGGCCCCTGTTGTTAAGTCTATTTTTGTTCTTGTGAGACGTCTATTTTTAAATGTATTAGTGCCAGAGAGTCTGCAAATAGAAGTTCTAAAATCTCCTCTGTCTCCGAATGGGTAAGCTAACTTACATATGTTGTCAATGTTGATATTAAACAATAGGGGATATAGTTCGTACCTCTGTTTTACTCCTGGTCTAACTTCAAAGTGGTGTGTGTAGCCTACATCTGTTCTGATTGTAGATATACAGACTTTTAATTAGGTTAGTTAGATGTTTGGTTACTCTGTTATTTTGTTAGTATCTCCCATAGTTTTTTTTTTCTGTTTACTCGGTCGAATTCTATTTTATTGGTTTATGAAAGCTAAGTAGAAATGTTGATTGTGTTCTGTTGTCTTGTCTGCTAGCTGTTTTAGAGTAAATAGTGTCAGTACACCTTCTATTGAAGGAAGACAACGGTGCCTTCGCATTGACTACAAATAGTTTGACCATGAAAGTTATGGCTGTTACAAAAGCATTAGCATGGAGTAATGTCAGTATGCTCAGAAAGGTGACAATTGACTGTGGTTAGAGTCTCTGGGCAGGTCTATTCTAAAATGTGTCTGCTTCATTAACATGCATGGGCACGCGGGTGTAAAGATGAATGAACGTGCTGACAAACTTGCCAGTTTGGCTGCTATTGAGTGTGGGAGAGTAATGGAGCGGTAGACATTCTAAACGCTCACAGAAACGTTGGACGAAAGAAACGACTACAAAAATGACTCAGAATCCGCAGCCATGAACATACGTCACGGCTAACATGTCATGGCGGGATGTGTAGGACGAGAGAGCTAGGCGGGAATTCAACGAAGACAGGTCAACCAACACAACACTAATGTCGTTAATCGCTACACGTTGATGGACATGCTATGGAGGAGATCTGAGAACTCATGGACATCTTCGATGTGCAATCAGAATGATCTGTCGGCTACACTAAACTATCCTCTTTTTATTTCATACGATGTTTTTCCAATATACTCGGCTGAAAAAAACCATGTTTATAGCCACAACTGTGCTTTGCTCTATAATAATTGAATCAGCGTACTATTTGTGCAATAACTCATACATCACAGGGTAAATTGTCTATAAACCAGAGCCATAGACTGCTCTACCAAAAGGTAAACATTATACATAAAATTCTAGAATAACATGCGCCACAGACCGTGAACACGCCTCAATAATTTACTCGTCTCTTGTATTCTGTCAGCATTCAACTCTAGATCGTAACACCAGTTTGTGTTCCTATGATCCTGTCATGGCTAAGTCAAGTTTCAAATGGCAACAGGTTCATGCTAAAGCTGCCAGTTGCTAACATTCAGCATTTGTCCTTTATTTCCCCCATGAAATAGGGCAAGAAACTACATTTTTGTGTGCATTATATTTGTGCGTCTGTAAGGTTATTATATCCAGAACTTATGCCTTTTGTACGGAAAGTTCGCATTAAAAGTGTACTACTTAATGTTATGAAATGTGTGCATTGAATGTTTGCAAGTTTTATACTGACTGTATGTCCTCAGAATGAACACTTTATACGTGTATGCAGTGTTTACACTGTTTGTTTGTATTAAACCTGGTGCACATTCGCCAGCTATCACAGAACTCTACATCAGTGGCCTAGGATCAATGTGAAATGCGGACAATGCTCTGTTTCTGAAACCGAAGGTCAGAGTGTTGTGCCAATAACAATGACTCAGAAATGACCTTTGAGCAAACAACCAGACATGATTATAAAATCACGTACGAGTTCGTTCGATTTTCCTTCTTCTTTCGTAGCTTCTTTATTAAGCTGTAGATATCACTGTTCTGCACATTGCATTTATTACATCCTTTAGTAGACATTTAAAAATCATAAATATTATCAAAGACATGTATGATGGTTACACATGTGCAGTTCGAACAGAGGAAGGACTGAGCGAATGTTTCCCAATAGAAACTGGGGTTAAACAAGGATGTATTTTATCGCCCTTGTTATTTGGAATTGTTATGGACTTCATAATGAAGAAATGCTGCACTGGTAATAAAGGCATCGAATGGATACAAGGAGACCATTTGGAGGACCTCGACTTTGCTGATGACATAGTTCTCATCAGCAGTCAGATAAAAACGATGCAGGAAAACACAAATGAACTATCATCAATAGCCAGCAAAATTGGGCTTGAGGTCAATCATGAAAAGACTAAAGTCATGAAAAGTTTAATTCCAACAAGTGACAAAATATACATGGAAAACAAACCAGTAGAAGAGATCGATCACTTTATCTATCTTGGAAGTCACATTGATCGAGAAGGGGATACGAGCAAAGAAATTAGAATCAGACTGGCTAAAGCAGCAATGTCTTTCAGAAGCCTTGAAAAGTTGTGGAAATCAAAACTCATTAGCACAAACACAAAACTTAGGCTATTCAAATCAAATGTACTATCAACCCTTACGTATGCGTGTGAAAGCTGGAAAACAACAAGAGATATAGAAACAAAGTTGAACGCATTCGAAAATAAATGTCTAAGGAAAATACTTGGTATAGAATGGAACGAATTCAAAACAAACGAGGAAATTAGAGAAATCGCCAATCAACCACTAATATCTTCAGTAATAAAGAAAAGACGATGGTCATACGTTGGACATGTGATGAGAAGAGATAATAATCGAATAGCAAAGCAAGCCCTCATATGGGAAACAACAGGTAAAAGAAAAAGAGGAAGACCCAGGGAGACACTGAGAAGAACATTGATGAGAGAGGCAAGAGCAGCAGGAATCGGCTCCCTCAATGAGATAGAACTGCTTGCACAGAACAGAGACAGATGGCGAGATTTGATAAAATATCTTTAAAAGAAAACTGCTAGAACAAAAATTCATATAGGAGAAGGTGTATCTTGGTCTACGCCCTATGGGCCGGTTACGGCTCGAAAGGTCAATAGATAGATAGATATCATTCTGTTCATTTATCACAGAAGTAACAAGTGGATTATGAGCTTAACTTATTAAGTGAGCATAGTTTGAAGATAGTTCCTTCTGCCCTTGCCATAGAAGTACGAGGTTATTTTACTCACTGACTTTTTAAAAACCACATTCAATGATTATGTTTTGTTTTAGATTATGAAAACACTACTTATTACTGAGACTTTATACATGACACGTCCCAATCAATGAGAGTCCATTCGTAGAGAACGGCACGAAGAGCTCTACCAGTCGTTGGCGTTAGGATCAGATCTGCTGCGCAATTCTATATAAACAAGTGCAGCGCTGTTCATGTCCTCAGTTTACGTCAAAATATCTTAAAGATATAGTAATTGCGCACATACGTTTTCTTTTGCATTTTACAAAAAAAAAAAAAAAATAAGGAACTGTATTGGTAATTTATTTAAAACATTTTTGCAGCGTTTTGTACAATGTTCACTATTTAGTTCCTCGTGGACCGAAGACAGCACGAGGGGAGATATCATAACTTTTCATATGTCTGACTGTTCACTGCTAGGTCTTTTAGGTCTGGCTTTGTTCTTTATGCCATGGCTAAGTCTTTTCTATTGATTGCTACCACTTACAGTATTTATGTACAGTATTTTCTCGCAATAAAATGTCTCATTGAAGACAGTTTACATGTTAACATTGTCAACACGTGACCATTTCAGACTTCTCGTAATAACACGTGACTTGTCGACTTATAACATAAGGTACACAATCAACACGGCCTTCTATTTCTTTCTCTAGAAGTAGTTATAAATGCAGATTGAGATCTCATTTCTACGATAAAAATAATGTTGAATATTTGACGATAAAAAATGAAGATAAGAAGAGCACAGAGCTTCTAAGAATTAAATGCAAATTTCCTAAGCTAAAACCATGATTGTGTTTGGAGATGTAATCCTG
Source organism: Megaustenia siamemsis (assembly GCA_032433765.1). Taxonomy (NCBI): domain Eukaryota; kingdom Metazoa; phylum Mollusca; class Gastropoda; order Stylommatophora; family Ariophantidae; genus Megaustenia; species Megaustenia siamemsis. Next base: position 20,735,739 of record JAVIAB010000102.1, read on the forward strand.
TATCTTCGATATCGTTAGGCGTTATGTGTTCGATGACGTCAACAACCTGGACTCTACGTTTGACGCTGGTAGCAACGTGTCAGCTTCGCTTTCTGCCGTAACTATAGCGGCCCAGCTGATGTGGCCTGGTGACCTTATGCAGAGTGTAACGGCCGTGGTCAAGGTAAGCCGGGCACTGCTCACTGTCTTCTCAAGAAAACAAATCAGAACGTTTAGTAAACACTACTAAATATACAACATAATTAAAATGTACCGCAATAAAGATAAATGTTTGCATTATCAAGACATGTTTAGCACAATGGATACATATGTTGGGGTGATTGTCTGTATGTGACGTGCACTATCCCCATATGAGCTCTAGGGATTAACAGCACATACTAATAACGTCTTCACTTTTAGTCAAAATAAAGCTTCTTTACAGAACTTTCGCGTGGAAAAAAACAGTAAAATGAGAATGTCTTTGGGATCTATTGTTAGGGGGGTAGAATACAACTGAAGGAATCGCCGTTCTTTCTTGATTTGGCAAACATGTTTATTTGTTTTTTTTTCTGTATGTAGCTTATACCTGCTGACGGAGTACTTACTCTTTCTCTTATAATGTCATTTCTGATTCTGTCTTTTCACGTTACTCCATGCGCTTTTCTCACAATGAATGACATCACTACCTATCTTGTCTGTCTATAATTAATCAGTGTCTTCATTTCTAGTGCCTTTACATTAATATTTCTCACAATGAATGACATCACTACCTATCTTGTCTGTCTATAATTAATCAGTGTCTTCATTTCTGGTGCCTTTACATTGATATTTCTCACAATGAGTGACGTCAATAAACCACACTTTCTTATCGTTGTATGTCTTTCCGTCTATGTGCTTGTTTGTTTGTGTACTTGTTTATCTGTGTACATGTTTAGTATAGGAATTAATTCCATATACAAAGTTCACTGAAACAAATGACAGCTCACAATTGAAACGTTTCGTAGAGTAATGTTAGTAGTTCATGATATCAAGCGGTCAGTGAGAGAGGTTATATGACTCGATAACGATTTCTTGCCTTCACAGCATGGCATCGCTGGCGTATTCTGGTACTGCTCCGCCGTGCTGATCAACCTATCACTGTTTCCTATCTTTTCATTTACATTTAAGTCACGAGCACCAGGAGCAAAGACCTACTTGCAGGTACCTCATTCGATAAAATTCATCTTCATTATTATCTTCATTATCATCCATCATTATCATTGCAGCCTTCATGATTGTAACTGGTATCACATACAGAATTTACCAACATATTGGTTATCAGCATCGTTATCAGTATCGTTATCAGCAAGCAGTGAAATTACACTGAGTAAAGCGCCCACCCATGAACGGTACGATCAGAGCCATGAATGAAATTACTGGGACCATGAATGAAAATGTTTGCAACAATGAACGAAAATGTCTGGAGCAATGAATGAAATGACTGGCACCATGAATGAAATGACTGGAACCACAGAATGAAGTAATGAATCGATACTGCTGGGTTTTGCTGATTCTCCACCTCGCACATAATTGCTCATAGTCTGAGGAGTCTCGCTAAAATCTTAGATTAGTCAATGTTTCCTTGTTTGTCTTGCTCTCTGAACAAAACAGTAAATGAAAGCTCACCTCCGAGGTGTCAGTTGTAATGAGGTTTGACAGGTTGGAAGTTACATGCCACCGTAGCGTTTCTTACGAGTATCACGTTGAGCAGCTCTTTTGACGATGAGCTCATCTTACAAAGCATGGCAGACGACGACTGTTGCACAGATTATGGGAAAAGACCGACGGGTAATACCCTCTCACTGCAAAACGAACTCTATCCCATCTCTTCCTGTTGTGGAGTATCAGGTGCCTTAGTTATTCATAATAAGGCATCGGTGGCCTGGTTATAACTTAAGAGTCATATTGTTAACGTGGAAACATCAGTGGTACGATTGGGAGCTGACGATGTGATCAGGGACATGTTGAGGACATGCGTAGGAGTTATGTTTGATCTCAGCCTGGGTAGGGAACATGTCGACCATGAGTTTTCAAAATCCGGCAAAGGACTAGCCACCATGAAGGTTATGGCAGCTACCAACATTGAGCAGAGGTTATGTACATTTCTGTTACAGGGACTGCTCCTCGTAACATTTGAGTATGGCCATTAATCCTCACTGTCAGCACAACGCAGATCGACACGCTGGAGAAAGTACAGAATGAAGCTATGCGCATTATCTTGGGCTGTACGAGAGACACTCCCTGTGTAGCAATGAGGTACTTTCTCGATTTTCCAACCATGGATGACAGGATCAAGATCTGGAGGATGACAGCATATTTGAAGATAAGTGCGGATAAAGAGCATCCATTGCACCCAGAACGGGACACAGGGAAAGATGACCGGCTAAAAAGAGGCAAATCATGGGTCATAATCATGAAGTACTGTGTCTGCTGGCGTAGGTGATCATGTATCTCACCCTTTTTCGATCTCGACAATTATTTGTCATTTCTGCTTTTGACTTTCTGCCAAACCATTCTCTTAAGCTGTCCGGCATCTTTTCTCTTTGCTTCCCTCTATCTCATCGTCCCTCAATTTTCCCAGTTGTTACAATATATTCCAGCTGTTCCCTTCTCATTACATGGCCAAAACATGATGATTATTTCTTCCTAATATTGAATATTAGCTCTCTTTTTGCTTTGGCCTCTTCAGAACGTTTTTTTTTACTCTTCTTAGCTGTCCATGGTATTCTCAACATTCATCTGTAAAACCACATTTCTACAGCCTCCGGTGATTTTCTTGTCAGTTTTCCTATTGTCCCTGATTTACATTCATGTGCTAAGACTGGCCCTACATAACATTTAAGAACTCTTTTTTGTTTCTATTGTCAAAAATTGATTGCATAGTATCTTCCTAATTTTTTGGGAAAGTTGCTTTTGCCTGAGCCATTCTGCATCTCACCTCTGTTGTACATCTACCATTTAAGGTTAACATTTATTAAGATAATTAAAGATATTTAAATTCATTTACCTGTTTTAATATTATTACACTTGTCTTTATTGTTTTTTGCGGTGAAGTCCTTTTCTTTGTTGCTACAATTACTGTCTTTTTGCTATTCAGGCTGTCATTTTATTTTTGCTTTCCTTCACTATAATGTCTAACATTTCTTGTAACTCATTTTCACTCTTAGCGATTAATATTGTATCATCAGCATACCTTACATTATTTATACTATGACCTCCGACTGTTATTCCAAGCATGCCCCTAATGGATCTTAAATTATCTCACTATACATATTAAATAAATCTGGTGACAGCACACAATCTTGCATAACACCCTGCTTTATTTGTTGAAATATTCCCAATTGATTTCCAGTTCTTATGGCCGCTGTTTGTTGCCAGTACATGTTTTTTTAAAATTATTATTAGATCTTTGCAGTCAACGTTTATGCTTTCTAAAATTTTGATTATTTCTTGGTGCTTTACTTTGTCAAATGCTTTGTTATAACCTATGAAACACAGATATAGATCTGTTTTCATTTCTAGGACTCTTTATATTAAAGATGTTATTATGTGTATGACATTGTTCGTTCCTTTACTTCCAACAAAACCACACTGTTCATCACTAATTTATGGACTGATTTTGTTTTCATTATGATTCTTAGTAATATCTTTGTCATGTGACTCATAAGGTTTACCTGCAACTGTATGCAGTAGGCAGTACAACCTGCAGCTGCCCTGCTGCCTTGCAGGTATATTCGGGAGAGTAAACGGCTAAGGGAGGGTACCCTGAAGTAAAACAACCCCACTACCGTGTGAGTGAAACTTATAAGTCAAACGCTAGTGGAGCCAACCGTAAACAAACCGACGGATGGCAACAGAAAGCCGCCGTTGTAATTTCTTTGTACAATCATGGATCGCCACAATAATAGAAATCGCGGCAACAACGCTAAAGGGGATTCCAATGGAAAACCCTCGTTCGGTAGGGGACATCATGTGCTGCAGGTGATACCCGATCGTCATCAAGCAACTGTAAGCAAAATAAAGATAAAACAGACTCTGCTTTCCTTTCAATTCCTTTCATTCGTCCTGAATATAGCACTGCTCTGTGAATTTCAGCATTTTTCCAGTTTCAACAGTCTAGACAGCGAAGTAGTTCTTTCAAAGTTATTAATTCTACCCATCTTTATCAGCTCGTTGCCAATAACTGTCCTATCTATTAACTGTCCTTCTCAGAAAATAACAGAACTAGCCAGTGTTTCTACTTTTTCATTGTCCTTATCATCTGTGTGGTCAGGGATTAACAAGAGGGTACACAGCAATTACAAAAATTTATGAGAATTAATGCAGTTGGCAATAACCAAATAAAATTAGCAGAAATACCTTTACTAGACGTACAATCTTACATATATTTTGGGCAGTAATATAGATAAATAAAGAGGGAGGAACATGAAAAGATACCAAAATAAGGATATCAATAGCAAGAGGAGCTTTCATTGCACTGGGAAACATATGGAAATCCAAAGAAATTAGGTTAAATACAAAAATAAAAATTTTCAACTCAAATGTTAAGTCCGTCGTATTATATGGCTGTGAAACATGGAGAACAACAAAATTGACAATCACGATGATACAGACTTTCATTAATGGATGCTTACGCAGAATAAAAGGATGGAAATGGCAGGACAAAATCACTAACATAGAATTATGGAAATGTACCAGTCAAATACCAATGGATAAAGAGATACAGCGAAGACGATGGCGCTGGATAGGACACACACTACGGAAGCCAACTGAGAGTATTACACAACAGGTCCTTTTTTGGAATCCCCAGGGGAAAAGACAAAGAGGAAGACCAAGGAATTCTTGGAGACGACAGATGGAAGCAGAGATGAAGATGATGGGGAAGACATGGAATGATCTTAAAAGAATGGCAAAAAACAGAATGACTTGGAAGATGTTTGTTGAAGACCTATGCTCCACTGGGAGCTAAAAAGGTAGAAGAACACAGCAATGATTTAAAAACTGCTAGAACAAAAATTCAGATAAGTGAAGAAGTATCTTGGTCTACGCCTTATGGGCCGGCTACGGCTCGAAAGATCAATAGATAGAACATAGCAAAACTTTGAATTCTGTATTGATTCAACCATTGCCTTCAGATGGAACTTGTCTTTATCTGACTTTTCGGATCAAAATCATCGATCACCCAGCCCGATTTTTTCTATTCTACCGATGGAACCATTTTCTTAACAGTCAGGAATTCCCCATATCCGCTCAGCCACTTGTCACGTCACAGCATTTCCAAAAATTCATCGGTAAATTCCGTCGACAAGGTCGTTCCCTGCAAGTTCTACTTGACTGCACAGGCGACAAATCCAAAACTTCTTAGTCGCCTGCTATAGTCCGTTCAGAAATTCATAATCACACCTGAATTAGTTTTGCTTGATAACCGCTTGTTATTTTGGTTTCAAATTTTGCATGCAATCTTAGAATATTGATGACGCAAAGATTTTGGTATTTTTTATTTCACAAAAACAACAGATTTTGCACATCAGCGAATTCCTTTGATCTTTTATGACGATATCATACAAGTTGATTCAAATTTTAGAGTTTACAGTAATCGTGTTAAATTGTCCAGTTTACTGCAATTCTTGTCAGAGGCGTATCTACATAGTGCTTAATTGTGGGTGTTGTTCGTTATGTGTATTTGCAAACATGAATTCAATTGGTTACAATTAGTCTTGTCCTTCGGTCACCATTAGACCCCAGGACATCCTAACTGCAGCTGGAATTGAATTCATCTTAATTTTAATCATTCCGAATCTGACGATTCCAAGAGGTTGATAATCATTACTGGCTGGACAAATAGTAATCCATCTCGTTTCCAGTACTCATCTTCCACCCGCAGCACATGTTCAACACACTTCTTCCAGAACGGATTGTCTATTTTTGAGAGAGACTCGCGTGTCAGAACTTCAACATCACACATTTTTAAACGTCCTGTTCTGTTCTGCAACTTGTCCTTTGACGTGAGCCCACCCAGACAAGTTCGATTGCATTAAGGTGCGGATGATATGCAGGGAGTTGAAGAGAGGTGTGGCCGTATTTCTCAATGATTCTGTCAACATGGTACACCTTTTTCTTATTCGTATTCTTCACAAGTTGTAACAATTCGGGTTTTAAATATGTGTCGTCAAATTTGACATTTTCATTCGCTAGCCATGTCCTAATTTGTTCTTTTGTATTTGATGCAGTAGACACTTTGTCTTCCTCTGATACGACATTGTGGTATGATGCATTATCCATGACTATGCATGAAGGTCTCTCCAGGATTGGTAAAAGATCGTTCTCCAACCAGTGCCTGAAAATGTTTCCATTCATTTCAGTATGGTAGTCCTTACCGTCGGTACTTTTTGATTGGAAAATAAGTCCCGCATCATGGACAAGGCCGTTTTCAGTGCTTCCAGCATGCGTTAATATAATGCGCTGGCCTTTGCTGCTCGGAATTGTTCTTTTGAGTTTGCCATTTACTGACTGCCCTTCTTTAGCATAGGTGTGGTGTGCATTGACCCATGATTCGTCCAAATATACAATATCATACCGTTCACTCTGCCGCTCACGGATCTGTCTCAGGTATTTGTTTCGAGCAATGACCAAGTGTGGTTTTTCACAAATAATATTCCTGCCCCCAACAGTTTTTCTGAAAGTGAAGCCGGCTCCTCGCACAATCTTCCATAGAGTACTTTTAGAAATGTCAATATTGCAGTCTGCATGCAATTTTAATTTCAAATTCCTGAGAGTAACAAGTACATTATTAGCAAACATTTTCAATATCTCACGTTTTATGACATCCATGTCAAAGCTGTCGACTTTCCTTTTCCTTCCTTGATTGACATGAGTATACTCAGTCTTGTTTAATCCAACGAGAAAATACCGATCTATTAAGACCAAGCACGAGTTGCGTTCGTCTCTCTGGGTCATGAATATCACAATATAAATGCCCCATCTTGGATTCCCTAAGGAAGTGCTGATATAGTAAAACAGTAACCTTTTGCATAGTTATAAATTTGCATTTCAAACTCATTGTAATTTAGATATAAATGTTGGTATTTAAAGTCAAAAAATTGTCTACTGAGTCTTCACAAAATTAATAAAGATACACCTTCCCTTGGGTGTCCGGTTAGCGCAATCGATAGGCGGTTGGCTTACCACGGCAACAGCCGGGGTTCGTACCCTGGCGAGGACACCTGGGTTTTACTAATTCCCTAAAAATTAGTGGGAGCCGCGATAGCTCAGTGGTTAGTGAACTGGACTACTACGGACAAGGGGTAGGGTTCGATCCCAACCGACGGCTCCGGGTTCACCCAGCCTTAAATGGGTACCGGATTTTTTCTGGGAAAGTAAAGCAGCACGGGCGTAATACCGACCACATTACCCCAAAAATCATGTGCTGAAGGTCTGTAAAATATAGGGTCACTAACACCATATTTCCCTATACGCCACTTGGCGCGACGGGGGTACTTTACTTTACTTACTTACACCTTCCCTTCGGTAACTAATGCCAAGGCCGTGGTGCGTCATGTCGTTCAATAACAATTCAGTTTTGTGCACGAGATTTTCCTGAAGTTAGTTTTTCTGCAATAGCCAAACTATTTTACGTGAACGACCGCACCAAATTAATGTATATATCATAAAACGGTGTCAAATTCGAACAGGGTGAATTTAATATAGCCTAAAGAAGAAAACTTTTAAACTAGATCAAATTTCTCAGAGCAAAAAATATTTTTATAACGTCATCAATATTCTAAGATTGCATGCAAAATTTGAAAGCAAAATAACAAACGGTTATCATGCAAAACTAATTCAGGTGTGATTATGAATTTCTGAACGGACTATAAAACATGCGTGGCAGGTTAATGTGGCTCTATTCTTCTCTCCCTTTATGGCGGGACCCTGGTAGCCACTCTGGGGAGCCCGTTCTATGCATGATTTACCATTCCATAATCTGTTCCGCTCATCTTCAGTCGGCTTCTCATATAACAGATGTTCCTAATCAACACCTTTGGCGTATTCTCTATGATACCGCAGTTACCGCCGGTAACCTGAACATATTAACGAAATACAAAAGAAAATGATAATTTTTTATATTAAAAAAAAAATTATGTTACAAATTTTCTAATGTTCTATAACACATTTCGTAGACCAATATGATTTATTTGCTTTGATTTGCATTTATTAAAGCAAGGTTTTCCTCTGGCCTCTATAACGTTTGTGAATGAAATAAAAACTACTATACATTGAAACCTCTAGAAGGCAGCGGTACATTTTTCCTCTATCCGGACCTTGTATTAACGACCTTGACATTCAAAAATGGGAGTCAAAATATATAGCGGGCGTTGCCGCAAGAGGAATGCGGTTTCATGGGTTATTTTTAGCTCTAGCCAATAAGAATCTTCGCAAAGTGAAAGTGAAACTATGTCTGTTTACCGGAACTTCCTTAGCTATTTATAACTACGTTATGCGCATCAGCATATGTAGAAAGAATTGTATAGAATACGCAATGAGTCGTCTCACGTGCATTCCGATATAATGCGTACACCTCCATTTCGCACTCTGTCGAGTCTGTCAGTATTAGTCGCATTAACAGTGAGAACTACAATGGAGTACTGAATTGGCCAGAAGACTTGTCCCAATACCAAAGCACTAGCAGCCGTTAAACGATGCCGGCAACTGCCATGACTCTAATCACCGATAATTCCTTGCGAGCTTTTGTTATCAGTCATTGTATTGCTAAAAATACGTATTGTTTTATTATATTATGATTGATATATTTAATAGACTAGAGCTATGTTCATCATCTCCTCATTTAGATCATCCTAGCTAGGTGTGGAAGAGTGGCCCATACAATCTTTTGCATTTTTGCTCTTCTCGTCAACCTGGTCATTCTGTCTTCCATTACAGTCGGGGGAATTGCAGTCTTGCAGGTAAGCTCATTACTTCCATGACAACACAGTTTTGCAGGTAATCTAATTACTTCCATGGCAACACAGTTTTGCAGGCTTTTAGCTCACTACATTCATGTGAACTCTCTCTTGCAGGTAGTATATTTAATGCATTTCTCGCATATGAACCCAGTTCTGCAGATAATGTACTTGGCTCACAATTTACTAGCAAACTAAAAAAAAATATAACTGGATGTGATGAAGATACTGAAATGATTCAACTAACAGAAACATAGGTACCATCAATATTCACAGAAATGTGAGCAGCACATCGAGACATGTAGCAAGCCATGGTGATTCTTGGCAGTCATCCTTTACTACAGCCATCTTGACAATGTCGTGATGTTGGATCGAGCGGACTATTGTTGAGAGAACTATAATGCCGTTACGCAATCCTCCTACACTGAATTCAAACTATCGCGCCCCCCCCCCCATCCCAGTCCACGCCTAGGTTCGTAAACAACTACGGTTTTAAGAGAACAACACTTTTCTAACAAGGAGGCTGATGTATTAAGCAATCACATTTGTTCAGATAAAAACACGATTGCTGAACACACCAATATCAAAAGATATATTAAATATTCAAAAGTAACCTTTTGCATTAACAAACTTGAGTAAGAGGAAATAATAATATTAACATTTTCGTTTTTCAATAAACAATATGTACTATTGATGTATAGCTACAGCGACAGTTATAATAGAATTACAAATTAACATGTGCATCGGTCTTTGTCAGCATAACATTTACGTGCACTTTGTGTTTATCCAAGTGTTCTGTAAAGTGGGAACATCTTAGTAACCACTTTTCCTTCATGTTCTTCTTCGCACTATATCTTGTTTGTATAGTTCGTTCTTTAAAAAAACAAACTATGTAGTTATAGATACGTTAGTTTGTAGCTGACGACAGACTGTTTCAGAGGAAGGTGATACTCAGATGTGGAAGTTGGTCTTCCGAGCCAACATCCATTTGTCCTGGGCTGCCACAAGGCTCACCATTGTCACCAGTTCTATTTAATGTGTACACAATAACGATCACGGCCCAACAGATGGATGGGAGGGGAAGAACTATGACTTTTGCTGATGATATTCTGGTATATCGACAGGGAAGAGACAGACGGGGAATCGCCTCCACAATGCAAGACGAACTCGATCGCATTTCTTCCTGGTGTGGGGTTTCAGGTGCCTTGGTTAATCATAATAAAGCATCAGTTTCATGGTTCTCCCTTAACAATCATATCGTTAATACGACCACACCGGTAGTACGAATGGGAGCTGATGAGGTGACCAGGGACAAGTTGATGACATACCTCGGAGTTAAGTTTGATCGCAGCCTGTGTTTTCGGGACCATGTCGACCATGTGATAACAAAATCCCGCAAAGGATTAGCCGCCTTGAAGGTCATGGCAGCTGCCAACATCGAGCAGAGGCTACTTACTCTTCTGTTCCAGGGATTAGTCCTCGCACCAATCAAGTATGCCCTGGCCATTCTTACTGTCAGTACGACTCAAATTGATAGGCTGGAGAAAATACAAAATGAAGCCATGCGCATTATCCTGGGATGTACGAGGGACACTCCCTGTGTGGCAATGAGGTATCTTCTTGACTTTCCAACCATGGATGACAGAATCAAGATCTGGAGAGCACGAGCATACCTGAAGATTAGTACAGATACAGAGCATCCATTGCACCACGTGCTCAACACAGAGAAAGGTACCAGGCTAAAAAGAGGCAAATCATGGGTGGGCCGAGCAGAAGATGTCATCAAACAGGTCTGTGGGCTTACCAATCTCAGCGTTGGTGAGGAGTGGATACCGGTGCCTACGTCATTCAAGGGGACTTTCTCATGTATTGTCACACTCGACAGGAAAAGTAGGGAACAGAACCCAGTCGTGGTTAATGCTGAGGTCAACGGTCTCATCTGCGATAACACCGATGAGAAAGATGCAGTCATCTATACAGACGGATCTGTAAGACGACACGAAAAAAGTACATGGGCATTTACAGCACGTTCGGCAGGCAGAATAGCCAAGGAAGACAGTGGTGCATACGCCATGACCACGAGTAGCATGACAATGGAGGTGATGGCAGTGACCAAGGCATTCAAATGGTTAGAGTCACAAGACTACATCCACGCATGTATACTGAGTGATTCGATGAGCATGATAAAAAAAGTGGAGGCGGGCTTTGTACGCATGCAATGGGTAGAGTCGTTGCAGAAATGCAAAATACGTAAGGTCACCTTTGTCTATGTCCCTGGACATGCGGGAGTACGGGGAAATGAGAGAGCGGACAGGTTGGCTAGCTGCGCTGTCGTTGAGGACGGGCAACCGATGGATCGGGCGGACGTCATCAATGCACTCCGAGATGTGGGAAGAGCACAGGACTTCGACAAACACAGATCAACGTCGCTTCTTCGGATGATGGAAATGGGAGTTAAGATGGGCACAGCCAGAAATGAGAAACTTGGTGGCCGTGTAAGAAGACTTATCAACCAACATAGAACTGGAGTCGTCAGTCGCTGGACACTGAGGGAATTGCTGAGGAGGGGATCTGAGCACCTATGGACATGTTCGGCGTGCAATGATGATGACCCGCAAATAACTCAATAACTCAATAACTCAATAGTTTGTAGCTAGCTACTATATTTGAACCTTTCTGCCCCAAACCTCAAACCTCAGTAAGGCATATTTAGGTACCGGACTGCATCATCATTTTATTCTCTTGGCCAGACTGGATAGTTTGTTTCCGAAACAAGAGCTGAAGATTTTAGTTTTTTTATCTTAACCAACTATTGAATACTCAGCTTGACAAAAGCAGTCGGCTGTAAGTCGATAATCTATTTCCGATAGTTCCGATGTTTCTTGGCCTTAGGGGCCACTTGTTTTAGAGGTAAAGACTATGATAAGCATAGTTCAATTTGTGTGGAAACAGTTGTCAGTTATTATTATGAACTGCATTGTTTGACTTCCTGGTGAAACACGATCTACTTAGCCAACGGTAATGCTTTATATGCTATACCAGACCGCCGGTTTTAGCACGATCTTTTAGTTACATCGTGTTTGCAATTAATATCTGCAAGCAAATCAAAGTTTAATGCTACATCTTCTCTACAATGAGAACCGACAACTAACCCAAAGTTTAATGCTACATCTTCTCTACAATAAGTACCGACAACTAACCCAATGTTTGAGGCTACATCTTCTCTACAATAAGTACCGACAACTAACCCAAATTTTAAAGCTACATCTTCTCTACAATAAATACCGACAACTAACTCAATGTTTGAGGCTACATCTTCTCTACAATAAGTACCGACAACTAACCCGAATTTTAAAGCTACATCTTCTCTACAATAAATACCAACAACTAACTCAATGTTTGAAGCTACATCTTCTCTGCAATAAGTACCGACAACTAACTCAATGTTTGAGGCTACAACTTCTCTACAATAAGTACCGACAACTAACCCAATGTTTGAGGCTACATCTTCTCTACAATAAGTACCGACAACTAACTCAATGTTTGAAGCTACATCTTCTCTACAATAAGTACCGACAACTAACTCAATGTTTGAGGCTACAACTTCTCTACAATAAGTACCGACAACTAACTCAATGTTTGAGGCTACATCTTCTCTACAATAAGTACCGACAACTAACCCAATGTTTGAGGCTACATCTTCTCTACAATAAGTACCGACAACTAACCCAATGTTTGAGGCTACAACTTCTCTACAATAAGTACCGACAACTAACCCAATGTTTGAGGCTACATCTTCTCTACAATAAGTACCAACAACTAACCCATTGTTTGAGGCTACATCTTCTCTACAATAAGTACCGGCAACTAACCCAAATTTTGATGCTACATCTTCTCTACAATAAGTACCGTCAACTAACCCAATGTTTGAGGCTACATCTTCTCTACAATAAGTACCGACAACTAACCCAAATTTTAAAGCTACATCTTCTCTACAATAAGTACCGACAACTAACCCAATGTTTGAGACTACATCTTCTCTACAATAAGTACCGACAACTAACTCAATGTTTGAGGCTAAAACTTCTCTACAATAAGTACCAACAACTAACCCAATGTTTGAGGCTACATCTTCTCTACAATAAATACCGACAACTAACCCAATGTTTGAGGCTACATCTTCTCTACAATAAGTACCAACAACTAACTCAATGTTTGAAGCTACATCTTCTCTACAATAAGTACCGACAACTAACCCAATGTTTGAGGCTACATCTTCTCTAAAATAAATACCGACAACTAACCCAATGTTTGAGGCTACATCTTCTCTACAAGAAGTACCGACAACTAACCCAAATTTTAAAGCTACATCTTCTCTACAATAAATACACACAACTAACCCAATGTTTGAAGCTACATCTTCTCTACAATAAGTACCGACAACTCAAATTTTAAAGCTACATCTTCTCTACAATAAGTACCGACAACTAACCCAAATTTTAAAGCTACATCTTCTCTACAATAAGTACCGACAACTAACTCAATGTTGGAGACTACATCTTCTCTACAATAAGTACCAACAACTAACCCAATGTTTGAAGCTACATCTTCTCTACAATAAGTACCGACAACTCAATGTTTGAGGCTACATCTTCTCTACAACAAGTACCAACAACTAGCTCAATGTTTGAGGCTACATCTTCTCTACTATAAGTACCGACAACTAACCCAAAGTTTAAAGCTGCATCTTCTCTACAATAAGTACCGACAACTAACTCAATGTTTGAAGCTACATCTTCTCTACAATAAGTACCGACAACTAACCCAAATTTTAAAGCTACATCTTCTCTACAATAAGTACCGACAACTAACTCAATGTTTGAAGCTACATCTTCTCTACAATAAGTACCGACAACTAACCCAATGTTTGAGGCTACATCTTCTCTACAATAAATACCGACAACTAACAAAATGTTTGAGGCTACATCTTCTCTACAATAAGTACCGACACCTCAATGTTTGAAGCTACATCTTCTCTACAATAAGTACCAACAAATAACCCAATGTTTGAGGCTACATCTTCTCTACAATAAATACCGACAACTAACCCAATGTTTGAGGCTACATCTTCTCTACAATAAGTACCGACAACTAACCCAAATTTTAAAGCTACATTTTCTCTACAATAAATACCAACAACTAACCCAATGTTTGAAGCTACATCTTCTCTACAATAAGTACCGACAACTCAATGTTTGAAGCTACATCTTCTCTACAATAAATACCAACAACCAACCCAATGTTTGAAGCTACATCTTCTCTACAATAAGTACCGACAACTCAATGTTTGAAGCGACATCTTCTCTACAATAAGTACCGACAACTAACTCAATGTTTGAAGCTACATCTTCTCTACAATAAGTACCGACAACTAACTCAATGTTTGAGGCTACATCTTCTCTACAATAAGTACCGACAACTAACCCAAATTTTAAAGCTACATCTTCTCTACAATAAGTACCGACAACTAACCCAAATTTTAAAGCTACATCTTCTCTACAATAAGTACCGACAACTAACTCAATGTTTGAGACTACATCTTCTCTACAATAAGTACCAACAACTAACCCAATGTTTGAAGCTACATCTTCTCTACAATAAGTACCGACAACTCAATGTTTGAGGCTACATCTTCTCTACAACAAGTACCAACAACTAACTCAATGTTTGAGGCTTCATTTTCTCTACAATAAGTACCGACAACTAACTCAATGTTTGAGGCTACATCTTCTCTACAATAAGTACCGACAACTAACCCAAAGTTTAAAGCTGCATCTTCTCTACAATAAGTACCGACAACTAACCCAACGTTTAAAGCTACATCTTCTCTACAATAAGTACCGACAACTAACCCAAAGTTTAAAGCTACATCTTCTCTACAATAAGTACCGACAACTAACTCAATGTTTGAAGCTACATCTTCTCTACAATAAGTACCGACAACTAACGCAATGTTTGAAGCTACATCTTCTCTACAATAAGTACCGACAACTAACCCAAAGTTTAAAGCTACATCTTCTCTACAATAAGTACCGACAACTAACTCAATGTTTGAGGCTACATCTTCTCTACAATAAGTACCGACAACTAACTCAATGTTTGAGGCTACATCTTCTCTACAATAAGTACCGACAACTAACCCAAAGTTTAAAGCTACATCTTCTCTACAACAAGTACCAACAACTAACTCAATGTTTGAAGCTACATCTTCTCTACAATAAGTACCGACAACTAACCCAAAGTTTAAAGCTACATCTTCTCTACAATAAGTACCGACAACTAACCTAAAGTTTAAAGCTACATCTTCTCTACAACAAGTACCAACAATTAAATCAATGTTTGAAGCTACATCTTCTCTACAATAAGTACCGACAACTAACCCAAAGTTTAAAGCTACATCTTCTCTACAACAAGTACCAACAACTAACTCAATGTTTGAAGCTACATCTTCTCTACAATAAGTACCGGCAACTAACCCAAAGTTTAAAGCTACATCTTCTCTACAATAAGTACCGACAACTAACTCAATGTTTGAGGCTACATCTTCTCTACAATAAGTACCGACAACTAACTCAATGTTTGAGGCTACATCTTCTCTACAATAAGTACCGACAACTAACCCAAAGTTTAAAGCTACATCTTCTCTACAACAAGTACCAACAACTAACTCAATGTTTGAAGCTACATCTTCTCTACAATAAGTACCGACAACTAACCCAAAGTTTAAAGCTACATCTTCTCTACAATAAGTACCGACAACTAACCCAAAGTTTAAAGCTACATCTTCTCTACAACAAGTACCAACAACTAACTCAATGTTTGAAGCTACATCTTCTCTACAATAAGTACCGACAACTAACCCAAAGTTTAAAGCTACATCTTCTCTACAACAAGTACCAACAACTAACTCAATGTTTGAAGCTACATCTTCTCTACAATAAGTACCGACAACTAACCCAAAGTTTAAAGCTACATCTTCTCTACAACAAGTACCAACAACTAACTCAATGTTTGAAGCTACATCTTCTCTACAATAAGTACCGACAACTAACCCAAAGTTTAAAGCTACATCTTCTCTACAACAAGTACCAACAACTAACTCAATGTTTGAAGCTACATCTTCTCTACAATAAGTACCGACAACTAACTCAATGTTTGAGGCTACATCTTCTCTACAATAAGTACCGACAACTAACCCAAATTTTAAAGCTACATCTTCTCTACAATAAGTACCGACAACTAACCCAAATTTTAAAGCTACATCTTCTCTACAATAAGTACCGACAACTAACTCAATGTTTGAGACTACATCTTCTCTACAATAAGTACCAACAACTAACCCAATGTTTGAAGCTACATCTTCTCTACAATAAGTACCGACAACTCAATGTTTGAGGCTACATCTTCTCTACAACAAGTACCAACAACTAACTCAATGTTTGAGGCTACATTTTCTCTACAATAAGTACCGACAACTAACTCAATGTTTGAGGCTACATCTTCTCTACAATAAGTACCGACAACTAACCCAAAGTTTAAAGCTGCATCTTCTCTACAATAAGTACCGACAACTAACCCAACGTTTAAAGCTACATCTCCTCTACAATAAGTACCGACAACTAACCCAAAGTTTAAAGCTACATCTTCTCTACAATAAGTACCGACAACTAACTCAATGTTTGAAGCTACATCTTCTCTACAATAAGTACCGACAACTAACGCAATGTTTGAAGCTACATCTTCTCTACAATAAGTACCGACAACTAACCCAAAGTTTAAAGCTACATCTTCTCTACAATAAGTACCGACAACTAACTCAATGTTTGAGGCTACATCTTCTCTACAATAAGTACCGACAACTAACTCAATGTTTGAGGCTACATCTTCTCTACAATAAGTACCGACAACTAACCCAAAGTTTAAAGCTACATCTTCTCTACAACAAGTACCAACAACTAACTCAATGTTTGAAGCTACATCTTCTCTACAATAAGTACCGACAACTAACCCAAAGTTTAAAGCTACATCTTCTCTACAATAAGTACCGACAACTAACCCAAAGTTTAAAGCTACATCTTCTCTACAACAAGTACCAACAATTAACTCAATGTTTGAAGCTACATCTTCTCTACAATAAGTACCGACAACTAACCCAAAGTTTAAAGCTACATCTTCTCTACAACAAGTACCAACAACTAACTCAATCTTTGAAGCTACATCTTCTCTACAATAAGTACCGACAACTAACCCAAAGTTTAAAGCTACATCTTCTCTACAATAAGTACCGACAACTAACCCAAAGTTTAAAGCTACATCTTCTCTACAACAAGTACCAACAATTAAATCAATGTTTGAAGCTAAAACTTCTCTACAATAAGTACCGACAACTAACCCAAAGTTTAAAGCTACATCTTCTCTACAACAAGTACCAACAACTAACTCAATGTTTGAAGCTACATCTTCTCTACAATAAGTACCGACAACTAACCCAAAGTTTAAAGCTACATCTTCTCTACAATAAGTACCGACAACTAACTCAATGTTTGAGGCTACATCTTCTCTACAATAAGTACCGACAACTAACTCAATGTTTGAGGCTACATCTTCTCTACAATAAGTACCGACAACTAACCCAAAGTTTAAAGCTACATCTTCTCTACAACAAGTACCAACAACTAACTCAATGTTTGAAGCTACATCTTCTCTACAATAAGTACCGACAACTAACCCAAAGTTTAAAGCTACATCTTCTCTACAATAAGTACCGACAACTAACCCAAAGTTTAAAGCTACATCTTCTCTACAACAAGTACCAACAACTAACTCAATGTTTGAAGCTACATCTTCTCTACAATAAGTACCGACAACTAACCCAAAATTTAAAGCTACATCTTCTCTACAACAAGTACCAACAACTAACTCAATGTTTGAAGCTACATCTTCTCTACAATAAGTACCGACAACTAACCCAAAGTTTAAAGCTACATCTTCTCTACAATAAGTACCGACAACTAACCCAAAGTTTAAAGCTACATCTTCTCTACAACAAGTACCAACAACTAACTCAATGTTTGAAGCTACATCTTCTCTACAATAAGTACCGTCAACTAACCAAAAGTTTAAAGCTACATCTTCTCTACAATAAGTACCGACAACTAACCCAAAGTTTAAAGGTACATCTTCTCTACAACAAGTACCAACAACTAACTCAATGTTTGAGGCTACATCTTCTCTACAATAAGTACCGACAACTAATTCAATGTTTGAGGCTACATCTTCTCTACAATAAATACCGACAACTAACCCAAAGTTTAAAGCTGCATCTTCTCTACAATAAGTACCGACAACTAACCCAACGTTTAAAGCTACATCTTCTCTACAATAAGTACCGACAACTAACCCAAAGTTTAAAGCTGCATCTTCTCTACAAAAAGTACCGACAACTAACGCAATGTTTGAAGCTACATCTTCTCTACAATAAGTACCGACAACTAACCCAAAGTTTAAAGCTACATCTTCTCTACAATAAGTACCGACAACTAACTCAATGTTTGAGGCAACATCTTCTCTACAATAAGTACCGACAACTAAACCAATGTTTGAAGCTGCATCTTCTCTACAATAAGTACCGACAACTAACTCAATGTTTGAGACTACATCTTCTCTACAATAAGTACAAACAACTAACTCAATGTTTGAAGCTACATCTTCTCTACAATAAATACCGACAACTAACTCAATGTTTGAAGCTACATCTTCTCTACAATAAGTACCGACAACTAACTCAATGTTTGAAGCTACATCTTCTCTACAATAAGTACCGACAACTAACTCAATGTTTGAAGCTACATCTTCTCTACAATAAGTAGCGACAACTAACCCAAAGTTTAAAGCTACATCTTCTCTACAATAAGTACCGACAACTAACTCAATGTTTGAGGCTACATCTTCTCTACAATAAGTACCGACAACTAAATAATGTTTGAAGCTGCATCTTCTCTACAATAAGTACCGACAACTAACTCAATGTTTGAAGCTACATCTTCTCTACAATAAGTACCGACAACTAACCCAAAGTTTAAAGCTACATCTTCTCTGCAATAAATACCGACAACTAACTCAATGTTTGAGGCAACATCTTCTCTACAATAAGTACCGACAACTAAACCAATGTTTGAAGCTGCATCTTCTCTACAATAGGTAACGACAACTAACTCAATGTTTGAGACTACATCTTCTCTACAATAAGTACCAACAACTAACTCAATGTTTTAAGCTACATCTTCTCTACAATAAATACCGACAACTAACCCAATGTTTAAAGCTACATCTTCTCTACAATAAGTACCGACAACTAACTCAATGTTTGAGGCTACATCTTCTCTACAATAAGTACCGACAACTAAACCAATGTTTGAAGCTGCATCTTCTCTACAATAAGTACTGACAACTAACTCAATGTTTGAGACTACATCTTCTCTACAATAAGTACCAACAACTAACTCAATGTTTTAAGCTACATCTTCTCTACAATAAATACCAACAACTAACCCAATGTTTAAAGCTACATCTTCTCTACAATAAGTACCGACAACTAACTCAATGTTTGAAGCTACATCTTCTCTACAATAGGTACCGACAAGTAACTCAATGTTTGAAGCTACATCTTCTCTACAATAAATACCGACAACTAACCCAATGTTTAAAGCTACATCTTCTCTACAATAAGTACCGACAACTAACTCAATGTTTGAAGCTACATCTTCTGTACAATAAGTACCGACAACTAACTCAATGTTTGAAGGCTACATCTTCTCTACAATAAGTACCGACAACTAACCCAAATTTTAAAGCTACATCTTCTCTACAATAAATACCAACAACTAACCCAATATTTGAAGCTACATCTTCTCTACAATAAGTACCGACAACTCAATGTTTGAAGCTACATCTTCTCTATAATAAGTACCGACAACTAACTCAATGTTTGAGGCTACATCTTCTCTACAATAAGTACCGACAACTAACTCAATGTTTGAGGCTACATCTTCTCTACAATAAGTATCGACAACTAACCCAAATTTTAAAGCTACATCTTCTCTACAATAAGTACCGACAACTAACCCAAATTTTAAAGCTACATCTTCTCTACAATAAGTACCGACAACTAACTCAATGTTTGAGACTACATCTTCACTACAATAAGTACCAACAACTAACCCAATGTTTGAAGCTACATCTTCTCTACAACAAGTACCGACAACTCAATGTTTGAGGCTACATCTTCTCTACAACAAGTACCAACATCTAACTCAATGTTTGAGGCTACATCTTCTCTACAATAAGTACCGACAACTAACTCAATGTTTGAGGCTACATCTTCTCTACAATAAGTACCGACAACTAACCCAAAGTTTAAAGCTGCATCTTCTCTACAAAAAGTACCGACAACTAACCCAAAGTTTAAAGCTACATCTTCTCTACAATAAGTACCGACAATTAACCCGAAGTTTAAAGCTACATCTTCTCTACTATAAGTACCGACAACTAACCCAAAGTTTAAAGCTGCATCTTCTCTACAATAAGTACCGACAACTAACTCAATGTTTGAAGCTACATCTTCTCTACAATAAGTACCGACAACTAACCCAAAGTTTAAAGCTACATCTTCTTTACAATTAGTACCGACAACTAACTCAATGTTTGAAGCTACATCTTCTCTACAATAAGTACCGACAACTAACCCAATGTTTGAGGCTACATCTTCTCTACAATAAATACCGACAACTAACCCAATGTTTGAGGCTACATCTTCTCTACAAGAAGTACCGACACCTCAATGTTTGAAGCTACATCTTCTCTACAATAAGTACCAACAAATAACCCAATGTTTGAGGCTACATCTTCTCTACAATAAATACCGACAACTAACCCAATGTTTGAGGCTACATCTTCTCTACAATAAGTACAGACAACTAACCCAAAGTTTAAAGCTACATCTTCTCTACAATAAATACCAACAACTAACCCAATGTTTGAAGCTACATCTTCTCTACAATAAGTACCGACAACTCAATGTTTGAAGCTACATCTTCTCTACAATAAATACCAACAACCAACCCAGTGTTTGAAGCTACATCTTCTCTACAATAAGTACCGACAACTCAATGTTTGAAGCTACATCTTCTCTACAATAAGTACCGAACCCTAACTCAATGTTTGAAGCTACATCTTCACTACAATAAGTACCGACAACTAACTCAATGTTTGAGGCTACATCTTCTCTACAATAAGTACCGACAACTAACCCAAATTTTAAAGCTACATCTTCTCTACAATAAGTACCGACAACTACCCCAAATTTTAAAGCTACATCTTCTCTACAATAAGTACCGACAACTAACTCAATGTTTGAGACTACATCTTCTCTACAATAAGTACCAACAACTAACCCAATGTTTGAAGCTACATCTTCTCTACAATAAGTACCGACAACTCAATGTTTGAGGCTACATCTTCTCTGCAACAAGTACCAACAACTAACTCAATGTTTGAGGCTACATCTTCTCTACAATAAGTACCGACAACTATCTCAATGTTTGAGGCTACATCTTCTCTACAATAAGTACCGACAACTAACCCAAAGTTTAAAGCTGCATCTTCTCTACAATAAGTACCGACAACTAACCCAACGTTTAAAGCTACATCTTCTCTACAATAAGTACCGACAACTAACCCAAAGTTTAAAGCTACATCTTCTCTACAATAAGTACCGACAACTAACTCAATGTTTGAAGCTACATCTTCTCTACAATAAGTACCGACAACTAACGCAATGTTTGAAGCTACATCTTCTCTACAATAAGTACCGACAACTAACCCAAAGTTTAAAGCTACATCTTCTCTACAATAAGTACCGACAACTAACTCAATGTTTGAGGCTACATCTTCTCTACAATAAGTACCGACAACTAACTCAATGTTTGAGGCTACATCTTCTCTACAATAAGTACCGACAACTAACCCAAAGTTTAAAGCTACATCTTCTCTACAACAAGTACCAACAACTAACTCAATGTTTGAAGCTACATCTTCTCTACAATAAGTACCGACAACTAACCCAAAGTTTAAAGCTACATCTTCTCTACAATAAGTACCGACAACTAAACCAAAGTTTAAAGCTACATCTTCTCTACAACAAGTACCAACAACTAACTCAATGTTTGAAGCTACATCTTCTCTACAATAAGTACCGACAACTAACCCAAAGTTTAAAGCTACATCTTCTCTACAACAAGTACCAACAACTAACTCAATGTTTGAAGCTACATCTTCTCTACAATAAGTACCGACAACTAACCCAAAGTTTAAAGCTACATCTTCTCTACTATAAGTACCGACAACTAACCCAAAGTTTAAAGCTACATCTTCTCTACAACAAGTACCAACAACTAACTCAATGTTTGAAGCTACATCTTCTCTACAATAAGTACCGACAACTAACCCAAAGTTTAAAGCTACATCTTCTCTACAATAAGTACCGACAACTAACTCAATGTTTGAGGCAACATCTTCTCTACAATAAGTACCGACAACTAAACCAATGTTTGAAGCTGCAGCTTCTCTACAATAAGTACCGACAACTAACTCAATGTTTGAGACTACATCTTCTCTACAATAAGTACAAACAACTAACTCAATGTTTGAAGCTACATCTTCTCTACAATAAATACCGACAACTAACCCAATGTTTAAAGCTACATCTTCTCTACAATAAGTACCGACAACTAACTCAATGTTTGAAGCTACATCTTCTCTACAATAAGTACCGACAACTAACTCAATGTTTGAAGCTACATCTTCTCTACAATAAGTACCGACAACTAACTCAATGTTTGAAGCTACATCTTCTCTACAATAAGTACCGACAACTAACTCAATGTTTGAAGCTACATCTTCTCTACAATAAGTACCGACAACTAACCCAAAGTTTAAAGCTACATCTTCTCTACAATAAGTACCGACAACTAACTCAATGTTTGAGGCTACATCTTCTCTACAATAAGTACCGACAACTAAATAATGTTTGAAGCTGCATCTTCTCTACAATAAGTACCGACAACTAACTCAATGTTTGAAGCTACATCTTCTCTACAATAAGTACCGACAACTAACCCAAAGTTTAAAGCCACATCTTCTCTACAATAAATACCAACAACTAACCCAATGTTTGAAGCTACATCTTCTCTACAATAAGTACCGACAACTCAATGTTTGAAGCTACATCTTCTCTACAATAAATACCAACAACCAACCCAATGTTTGAAGCTACATCTTCTCTACAATAAGTACCGACAACTCAATGTTTGAAGCTACATCTTCTCTACAATAAGTACCGAACCCTAACTCAATGTTTGAAGCTACATCTTCTCTACAATAAGTACCGACAACTAACCCAAAGTTTAACGCTACATCTTCTCTACAATAAGTACCGACAACTAACTCAATGTTTGAGGCAACATCTTCTCTACAATAAGTACCGACAACTAAACCAATGTTTGAAGCTGCAGCTTCTCTACAATAAGTACCGACAACTAACTCAATGTTTGAGACTACATCTTCTCTACAATAAGTACAAACAACTAACTCAATGTTTGAAGCTACATCTTCTCTACAATAAATACCGACAACTAACCCAATGTTTAAAGCTACATCTTCTCTACAATAAGTACCGACAACTAACTCAATGTTTGAAGCTACATCTTCTCTACAATAAGTACCGACTACTAACTCAATGTTTGAAGCTACATCTTCTCTTCAATAAGTACCGACAACTAACTCAATGTTTGAAGCTACATTTTCTCTACAATAAGTACCGACAACTAACTCAATGTTTGAAGCTACATCTTCTCTACAATAAGTACCGACAACTAACCCAAAGTTTAAAGCTACATCTTCTCTACAATAAGTACCGACAACTAACTCAATGTTTGAGGCTACATCTTCTCTACAATAAGTACCGACAACTAAATAATGTTTGAAGCTGCATCTTCTCTACAATAAGTACCGACAACTAACTCAATGTTTGAAGCTACATCTTCTCTACAATAAGTACCGACAACTAACCCAAAGTTTAAAGCCACATCTTCTCTACAATAAATACCAACAACTAACCCAATGTTTGAAGCTACATCTTCTCTACAATAAGTACCGACAACTCAATGTTTGAAGCTACATCTTCTCTACAATAAATACCAACAACCAACCCAATGTTTGAAGCTACATCTTCTCTACAATAAGTACCGACAACTCAATGTTTGAAGCTACATCTTCTCTACAATAAGTACCGAACCCTAACTCAATGTTTGAAGCTACATCTTCTCTACAATAAGTACCGACAACTAACTCAATGTTTGAGGCTACATCTTCTCTACAATAAGTACCGACAACTAACCCAAATTTTAAAGCTACATCTTCTCTATAATAAGTACCGACAACTAACCCAAATTTTAAAGCTACATCTTCTCTACAATAAGTACCGACAACTAACTCAATGTTTGAGACTACATCTTCTCTACAATAAGTACCAACAACTAACCCAATGTTTGAAGCTACATCTTCTCTACAATAAGTACCGACAACTCAATGTTTGAGGCTACATCTTCTCTACAACAAGTACCAACAACTAACTCAATGTTTGAGGCTACATCTTCTCTACAATAAGTACCGACAACTATCTTAATGTTTGAGGCTACATCTTCTCTACAATAAGTACCGACAACTAACCCAAAGTTTGAAGCTACATCTTCTCTACAATAAGTACCGACAACTAACCCAACGTTTAAAGCTACATCTTCTCTACAATAAGTACAGACAACTAACCCAAAGTTTATGCTACATCTTCTCTACAATAAGTACCGACAACTAACTCAATGTTTGAAGCTACATCTTCTCTACAATAAGTACCGACAACTAACGCAATGTTTGAAGCTACATCTTCTCTACAATAAGTACCGACAACTAACCCAAAGTTTAAAGCTACATCTTCTCTACAATAAGTACCGACAACTAACTCAATGTTTGAGACTACATCTTCTCTACAATAAGTACCGACAACTAACTCAATGTTTGAGGCTACATCTTCTCTACAATAAGTACCGACAACTAACCCAAGTTTAAAGCTACATCTTCTCTACAACAAGTACCAACAACTAACTCAATGTTTGAAGCTATATCTTCTCTACAATAAGTACCGACAACTAACCCAAAGTTTAAAGCTACATCTTCTCTACAATAAGTACCGACAACTAAACCAAAGTTTAAAGCTACATCTTCTCTACAACAAGTACCAACAACTAACTCAATGTTTGAAGCTACATCTTCTCTACAATAAGTACCGACAACTAACCCAAAGTTTAAAGCTACATCTTCTCTACAACAAGTACCAACAACTAACTCAATGTTTGAAGCTACATCTTCTCTACAATAAGTACCGACAACTAACCCAAAGTTTAAAGCTACATCTTCTCTACAATAAGTACCGACAACTAACCCAAAGTTTAAAGCTACATCTTCTCTACAACAAGTACCAACAACTAACTCAATGTTTGAAGCTACATCTTCTCTACAATAAGTACCGACAACTAACCCAAAGTTTAAAGCTACATCTTCTCTACAATAAGTACCGACAACTAACCCAAAGTTTAAAGCTACATCTTCTCTACAACAAGTACCAAGAACTAACTCAATGTTTGAGGCTACATCTTCTCTACAATAAGTACCGACAACTAACTCAATGTTTGAGGCTACATCTTCTCTACAATAAATACCGACAACTAACCCAAAGTTTAAAGCTGCATCTTCTCTACAATAAGTACCGACAACTAACCCAACGTTTAAAGCTACATCTTCTCTACAATAAGTACCGACAACTAACCCAAAGTTTAAAGCTGCATCTTCTCTACAATAAGTACCGACAACTAACGCAATGTTTGAAGCTACATCTTCTCTACAATAAGTACCGACAACTAACCCAAAGTTTAAAGCTACATCTTCTCTACAATAAGTACCAACAACTAACTCAATGTTTGAGGCAACATCTTCTCTACAATAAGTACCGACAACTAAACCAATGTTTGAAGCTGCAGCTTCTCTACAATAAGTACCGACAACTAACTCAATGTTTGAGACTACATCTTCTCTACAATAAGTACAAACAACTAACTCAATGTTTGAAGCTACATCTTCTCTACAATAAATACCGACAACTAACCCAATGTTTAAAGCTACATCTTCTCTACAATAAGTACCGACAACTAACTCAATGTTTGAAGCTACATCTTCTCTACAATAAGTACCGACAACTAACTCAATGTTTGAAGCTACATCTTCTCTACAATAAGTACCGACAACTAACTCAATGTTTGAAGCTACATCTTCTCTACAATAAGTACCGACAACTAACTCAATGTTTGAAGCTACATCTTCTCTACAATAAGTACCGACAACTAACCCAAAGTTTAAAGCTACATCTTCTCTACAATAAGTACCGACAACTAACTCAATGTTTGAGGCTACATCTTCTCTACAATAAGTACCGACAACTAAAAAATGTTTGAAGCTGCATCTTCTCTACAATAAGTACCGACAACTAACTCAATGTTTGAAGCTACATCTTCTCTACAATAAGTACCGACAACTAACCCAAAGTTTAAAGCTACATCTTCTCTACAATAAATACCGACAACTAACTAAATGTTTGAGGCAACATCTTCTCTACAATAAGTACCGACAACTAACCCAAAGTTTAAAGCTACATCTTCTCTACAATAAATACCGACAACTAACCCAAAGTTTAAAGCTGCATCTTCTCTACAATAAGTACCGACAACTAACCCAACGTTTAAAGCTACATCTTCTCTACAATAAGTACCGACAACTAACCCAAAGTTTAAAGCTGCATCTTCTCTACAATAAGTACCGACAACTAACGCAATGTTTGAAGCTACATCTTCTCTACAATAAGTACCGACAACTAACCCAAAGTTTAAAGCTACATCTTCTCTACAATAAGTACCGACAACTAACTCAATGTTTGAGGCAACATCTTCTCTACAATAAGTACCGACAACTAAACCAATGTTTGAAGCTGCAGCTTCTCTACAATAAGTACCGACAACTAACTCAATGTTTGAGACTACATCTTCTCTACAATAAGTACAAACAACTAACTCAATGTTTGAAGCTACATCTTCTCTACAATAAATACCGACAACTAACCCAATGTTTAAAGCTACATCTTCTCTACAATAAGTACCGACAACTAACTCAATGTTTGAAGCTACATCTTCTCTACAATAAGTACCGACAACTAACTCAATGTTTGAAGCTACATCTTCTCTACAATAAGTACCGACAACTAACTCAATGTTTGAAGCTACATCTTCTCTACAATAAGTACCGACAACTAACTCAATGTTTGAAGCTACATCTTCTCTACAATAAGTACCGACAACTAACTCAATGTTTGAAGCTACATCTTCTCTACAATAAGTACCGACAACTAAATAATGTTTGAAGCTGCATCTTCTCTACAATAAGTACCGACAACTAACTCAATGTTTGAAGCTACATCTTCTCTACAATAAGTACCGACAACTAACCCAAAGTTTAAAGCTACATCTTCTCTACAATAAGTACCGACAACTAACTCAATGTTTGAGGCTACATCTTCTCTACAATAAGTACCGACAACTAAATAATGTTTGAAGCTGCATCTTCTCTACAATAAGTACCGACAACTAACTCAATGTTTGAAGCTACATCTTCTCTACAATAAGTACCGACAACTAACCCAAAGTTTAAAGCTACATCTTCTCTACAATAAATACCGACAACTAACTAAATGTTTGAGGCAACATCTTCTCTACAATAAGTACCGACAACTAACCCAAAGTTTAAAGCTACATCTTCTCTACAATAAGTACCGACAACTAAGCGAATCATTTCATAGGAAGAGGTATGTTTACAGCACCCGGAAAAAAATGACAAATAATCAACAACAGAAAAAAATACGGACCAAAGCAGGATGGAACCCCTACTCAGTGGCACAGCGCCTTACCACGAAAATCCAAACGCTAAGGAAAGCCAACATTTTTAAAAATTTTAATTTTTTTTTTCAGGGTAAAAACTTCTAAAATGTAACAAGTGACTACTTGAGTTATAAAGTTATGTCGTCTTTGTGATATATGTCATATATGTTATCTTATAAAGTTATGTCGTCTTTGTGATATATGTCATATATGTTATCTATGTTATTTTTGTGCACGTTTTTAAGAGCTTTTATTTATCTTCCGATGAAGACTTAATAGCCTGAACGTTAAGTTATTTCGTAAAGCTGTAACAGACATTGTCTCGGTGTTTCTCTCTTACTCTGTCCAGCCTTATTGCCACTTCGCATGACATATCAATATTTATGTTTATTTATGATTTTCTTTGTGTAGTTCCAACTGTATTCTGACAATTGAAAGTGTTATTTCAAATGTAAGTGTTTTTAGCTTGTTCATATGATATAATTATTTGTTTGGTTGATTCCGCTTTTCTGATAGATCACAGTCAAAGACGCTTCCCCAGAGTTCTGCATCCTTTTGCTTGCAGTCTTGTGTGGGAGCTATACGTTCATTGGCGGCCTTGGTTCAACGTTCTACGTCACCTACTTCAACGCCCTTACAACATTTATCGTGCTCATCGTCTTGGTGATCCATGTCTTCTATCTGGTATGTCTACGCCATGTACATGTCAGGTTAACACTATTTGTGTTGTGAATAATTAAAAAGCGGAAAAAAAAAACATTACACTATACTGTGACGTCGAGTGAGTGATTAATTGACAAAATAGGGTAAAATAAATAGCAATAAAATACACATTAACTGAAACAATCAAAGAAAGGACAGGCAGATGAAAAAAAAGAGATCGTATGGTTATATTTCCAGTCGTTGAAAGACCTTTACAAATATATCAAAATGTGATTCATAGAGGAACAATTGCGTGTTCAATGTATCAAAATGTGATTCATAGAGGAACAATTGCGTGTTCAATGTATCAAAATGTGACTCATAGAGGAACAATTGCGTGTTCAATGTATCAAAATGTGATTCATAGAGGAACAATTGCGTGTTCAATGTATCAAAATGTGATTCATAGAGGAACAATTGCGTGTTCAATGTACCAAAATGTGATTCATAGAGGAACAATTGCGTGTTCAGTGTATCAAAGCGGAAGTAACAATAGACAGAGTATGCGGTGTCGTATTTCTTCAATGTCTTAAATCGACATGCCCTGGGCACATTGTTAAATGATTAACTTTAATAATCTTGTCTTCTCTGTTATAAAAAGCCCCTACCGACGATGAAAGAGAAAAAACTATTGAAATCGAAAATTAGATACGGCTTGGAATGATGTACATGGGCACTGAGATTTGTCAAGAGAGTACCTGTATGCAAACATTGGCTTTGATTCATTTATGACGTTTTGTTGTAATGTGTACGGTGTACCGCTGAGCTGCACCATCGCATGAGCTCTGACATCAGCATCATTCCGGTTTATGCCGTGCAGCGTGATGATGTCAAGGGGCAATCAACTATCGTGAACTTTACAACAAGCTAGAGAATACAGTAAACTAAATCGTTCAAGTGACTTACAGTTGGCTGTGTTAACTTTCTGTGCGGTTTCGCCTTATGTCTTTTGGCGTGTGCTGAGACTGCTATGATGGGGACTACAGCTGCCTTTCTTTGTTTGGGAGATGAGTTAGTAATTCGGATGATTCCACTGGCACGGGCGGTTGAGCAATTATGGATTTCAATTCGTTTGCAGTGATACCGGGGCCTTCCATAACCATAACCATAACATGAAAGATAAACTGATTTTTTTGTTCACATATTTTCTATTCTTCTGACAAAGTTTTGGTCTGATAAACATGTATAACTTATGTGAGGTGTGGAAGTAAACCTGATGATAGAGCGAAACACAAGCCACGGGTGACATACATGTCAGCATGTTTGGTTGTACACTGAGGACAATCAAGTAGTGCATAGTTTACTCGTGGACGAATGACACCACATACGGCTTACTTTATATTGTTGTTTATTGATACTGCTTAACACTTGTCATGAGCACAGTTGTTTTCCAATAATAATAAACATAGTTTGAAAATGCTGAAGCATTCTACATGTGCACTGTTATTGTTGTCTCTTTATGGGCGGATACTTTGTGGCATATAACTTTGTGAACATGACAACAGGAATGTTAGAATTGGCTTTGTTGTACATGACTGAAGATGTCCAAATAATAATGCAACGACATTCCTCTAGGACGATCAACCATTCGGAACCATTGAAGACATCTACACACAGGTGAACTGCTTACCTGGGATCGAGGGAAACAGGGGCGGCAGCTATTTTACCTTTCTCTCGGAAGGAGCTATACTTTGGGCAGTGCAAGGTACTTGAATGGCCGTCTACAGGAACTTTATATAGTTTTTCTTGCTTACATTAAACTTGTTTCTATAACCTATGAACTTTGAACTATATATGACCTTCAGAGTCACTAAACTTCGTTCACAAAGCTCTGCTGTTTGTATGCTTTACACATCTATTTTACACATCTATTTTACACATCTATTTTACTCATCCATATTTCTGGAGATATTTATTTCTATCGCTTTTATTGTTGCATCTAATTCTAAAGCGTTTTTTTTAAATGTTAATTTGTATTCTATTAAAGTTAAACTTTGGCGAATAATATTAACCAGTGTTCATCTTCATACCCCCACCGCTTCTTTATAACCGTATTCCTGGAAACCTCAATTTGAGAACTTGCAGTGGGCAGTCTGAGGATTTTGATAACTCTGAAGAAGTTGCTCGGTACTGACGATGATGATCGTGTGTGTAGCTTGTTTCATCCAGGACACATCAGTTAAATGTCATGGTCATCACAAGCTTCTCTCTGATCCTATGTTGAAC
Source organism: Megaustenia siamemsis (assembly GCA_032433765.1). Classification (NCBI taxonomy): domain Eukaryota; kingdom Metazoa; phylum Mollusca; class Gastropoda; order Stylommatophora; family Ariophantidae; genus Megaustenia; species Megaustenia siamemsis. The sequence goes on from JAVIAB010000102.1 coordinate 20,766,793, forward strand.
ATGGAACGATTGTGTTGCGGAAATTGTCGTGTGATGTTTCTGACAATCTAGCTTTACATGTTGTGTACTACATACACATCGATACTTCTTGGCACATTTCTTCCTCTTCCCATCCGTTCATCATCTTAGGCATTTAACACAGAACTTGAGACAGTCAACCAGTATTGAACATTGCAGACTTAAGACACAAGCAAGCGCCAACTACTCTGTGTTTCTACACTGAGAGAGCTATAGAGACACCACCACCAGCACAACTAACTCAAGATTTGTCAACATGCTAGGCATAATAATAATAATTTAAAAAATCTCTACACACACAAATATACACACACACACCAGCACGCACGCACGCACACACACGCGCATACACACACACAGTGGAAACAACTCTTTTATGTGTAATTAGTTCTAGCTTATCAACCTTGTTTGGCGGCTCATGTTTCATGGAATTAGCTCCCTTTACTGCTGATATAAACATATTTGTTTTGCACTTCTAGTAAACTCATTTGGTAATAGCTCTTCTTCATCAAGTAGATATCAATATTTCAGTCATATACTTGATCTCTAACTTGTACTCTTCCACTATTTCATCAATTAAAAAAGTCTTGATTCTTTAAGAAGCTTCTCAAATTGTCATTTTATTTTTTTGCAGCGAGCAACTGATGGTGTAAGTTTTTAGGCTGCAACTATCTTTGACTGCACTTAACTTCCCCTGCACTTAAGAATGTAATCAATATGATTTGTGGTATTTCCATCAGGTGATATCCAAGTGATTCATCTTCGTAGAATTTACTTAGACTTTATGTTTATCACCAAGAATATTTCTGAGCAGAGATTTATTAGCTTCTCCCATGCTCCATTTCTAGTTCCTAGGTTATATTCATATAAATGTTGTCGTTCTTCGTGTGTTGTTTTCTGCCGACTTTAGCATTAACATACTCCATTATTAGTGCCACGTCATTTCGACTCGCCTTGTCCCACTTTGTAGTCCATTGTAAAACTCTTCTATTACCTCATCTTCTCCAGCTGTGATTGGTGCATTCATTTGAATGATTGTGATGCTTATATTCTGGTTTCCCATGTAGACTGATTGTTAATATTCTACCAGTGATGGTCCACTATCGAAATTGCAACTTATTGTGAAGTTTGATGCAACTGTTTTACTTATAGAAACACTCTCAATAAAATCAGTTTATAATAATATATAATAATAAAACAGTCATCTCTGTGATGGTGAAATACCAGAGCTAAAAATTCAAAGACACAGGACCACCAATAATTTTTGTCTGTTTCGTCCAATAAATGTTTGTCTGCAACACAAGTATTCAGCCGTACTGGGAGATACTTGCATTAATAGGAAAGTACAAATACACAATTTATTTCCGGTCTGTGATCATTACCCTATGCTATAGTCATTGAGAACGCCTTCGTGTAAGACACTGCTACAATAGCTAATTTTTTTTTAGCTGCGTGGCAGTGTGCCAAGCGTTCGGCTTCTCGTGGCAAGGCGCGGTGCCAGGGAGTACGGGTTCGATCCCGCTTCGGACCATATATTGTTCTTCGTTTTTTTCTGTTGTTGTTTGTCTGTCAATTTTTCCGAGTGCTAACATATACTTCTTTGTTCTATTATTCACCACCAATAATGCAAAGTTAAGTGGAGGTGGAAATTCAACACATGAAAAAGGCAAAGCTCCAGGTCCCGACAATATAACAATCGAAGAGATAAATGCATCAGGAGAGCTGGGAGTACAAGTAATAACAAAACTACTCAATGACATATATAACACTGGACACATACCCGAAGATCTAATAAAATCTATCTTTGTAGCCATACCGAAGAAGTCAAGAGCCACTGATTGTGAAGACCATTGCACTATTAGTCTCATGAGCCATATGACTAAAATATTACTAAGAATAATCATGAGACGTCTAAGGAACAAAATAAAACCAGAAAAAAGTGAGGAACAATGTGGATTTGTGGAAGGAAGGGCACCAATAATGCAATATACATATTAAGAACACGGATAGCAAGATCTATAGAGGTAAAGAAAGATCTATATATGTGCTTTATAGACTACACGAAAGCATTTGACAAAGTAAAGCATGTGGAAATAATCAATATGCTGGAGAAATTAAACATTGATGGCAAGGATCTGCGAATCATAACAAAACCTGTACTGGCAACAAAGAGCAGCTATACGAATTAAGAACCAAACAGGACAATTCCAATATATAAAACAAGGAGTCAGACAAGTCTGTGTTCTGTCACCGGATTTGTTTTCACTTTACAGCGAATATATTATGAGATCAATAGTAGACAAAAAACAAATGGAAGTCAACGGTCACAACATAAATAATTTGTGATATGCTGATGACACAGTCTTAATAGCAGAGACAGAGAACGAACTACAAGAAATGATAGACATAATAGTAAAAGAAAGCAACAAGAAAGGTCTCAGTCTGAATAGTAAGAAAACAGAAGTAGTGGTTATATCGAAGAAACAATCATCACCATCATGCAGCATAAAAATAAACGATACAAATCTGAAACAAATGCAACGTTTCAAATACTTGGGCACAGTGATAACATCAGATGGAAGATGCACCACAGAAATAAAACGCAGAATAGCTCAGGCCAAAATAGCATTTCAGGAAATGAAAAATATCTTATGCAACAAATCTATGTCAACAAAAATGAGAAATAGAGTTCATCGGTGCTATATAGAACCAATTCTGACCTATGGAAGCGAATCATGGACTGTAGACAAACAAATGAAAAAACGATTAGAGGCCACAGAGATGGGATTTCTCAGAAGAATATTGAAAGTTCCCTGGACAGCGAAAAAGACCAATGAGGAAGTTCTCAAAGAGACCAACACAAAAAGGGAACTGCTAAAAAACATCAGAAAGAAGCAACCAACATTTTTCTGGCACATCATGAGAAGAGGAAAGTTGGAATACTTGGTTACAACTGGCAAAATAAAAGGAAAGAGAGATCGCGGACGACAAAGAGAGAAAATACTGGATAGCTTGGTGTCATGGCATGGAAAACGGTCAACAACAGAACTGATACGATGCACTGTAGATAGAAGATTATGGAGGGACATGATCACCTACGCCAAACGGTATGGCACATGATGATGATATAGTGCCAATTCTGATATGTGGGAGCGAATCAAGGACTATAAAGAAACAAATGAAATGACGAATAGAGGCCACAGAACATTTCTCAGAAGAATGTTGAAAGTTCTCTGGACATCTAAAAAATACCGAGGAAATCCTTAGAGGTCAACACAAAAAAGGAACTCCTAAAAACGGAAAGAAACAATTAACATTTTTCTGGCTTATAATGGAAAGAGAAAAGTTGGAATACTTCGCAAAATAATAACTGGCAAAATAAAAAAAATAGGGAAAAAGAGATCGCGGAATACAAAGAGAGAAGCTACTAGATAACTTTGTGTCATGGCATAGAAAACAGCTAACAACAGAATGTATACGATGCACTATGGATAGAAGATTGTGGAGGGACATGATCTCCTACGCCAACCGGTATGGCACATAATGATGATGAACACTGTCAGACTCGTGGCCGTCACCACAATCACCAGTACTAACTCTTGCATTATACTCTTCCCTATGTGACATACTCTTATCTATATGACATACTCTTACCTATGTTTCATACTCTTCCCTATGTGACATACTCTTCTCTATGTACCATACTCTTCCCTATGTGACATACTCATACCTATGTATCATACTCTTCCCTATGTGACATACTCTTCCCTATGTATCATACTCCTCCCTATGTGACATACTCTTACCTATGTATCATACACTTCCCTATGTGACATACTCTAACCTATGTATCATACTCTTCCCTATGTGACATACTCTTACCTATGTATCATACTCTTCCCTATGTACCATACTCTTCCCTATGTGACATACTCTTTCCTATGTATCATACTCTTCCCTATGTATCATACTCTTCCCTATGTATCATACTCTTCCCTATGTACCATACTCTTCCCCATGTATCATACTCTTCCCTATGTATCATACTCTTCCCTATGTATCATAATCTTCCATATGTATCATACTCTTCCCTATGTATCATACTCTTCCCTATGTATCATACTCTTCCATATGTATCATACTCTTCCCTATGTATCATACTCTTCCATATGTACCATAATCTTCCCCATGTATCATACTCTTCCCTATGTATCATACTCTTCCCCACTTATTATTTGCCTGTTCTGTGGGAGTGTCCTTCCTAACTGTCATTAATTTTATCTTTGTGGGTCTCACACCCATTTTTTTCACCTGGGTCAACTGGAGAGTGCTAAACTGGTTTCGAATCGAACCCACATTCTCTTAATTGCTATCCCAGCGCGTTGCCACAAAGACTCCTGTCTTCTTTAAACTAAAAGATGTGTACGTGTGTATGTGTGTGTGTGTGCGTGTGTGTGTGTGTGTGTGTATAATTGAATATATTTTACAATTTTTACTTTTTTAAAAATCATTTCAAGGCGTGTTTCTGGTGTCCAGCATTACGTACTGTGATCAGTCTAACTGGCAAAGTCGAATAGCAGCTAAGCCGTTAGAGGGAGCCATCGGGTTTATTTTAGCCAGCGTGATTTGGTTTGCTGTCCCAGCAACCATCGGCACAGTGACCGGCGTGACGTACTTGGCCAGGTCGGCTGTAGACCCGACAGTTCATCTTACCACGGAGCAGATCAATTCTGGTAAGTAAGGTCTCGTTGTTTTCTCCATCTTTGTTGAGACAATTCACTTCTTTTTTCCCTTACTCCTTTTGCCTTTCAGCGTCGAGGGGAGATATAATTTGCGGTCAATTGCTCATTTGTTTGCCTCTGCTGCTGTTATGTTTCCTAGTGTCTCTAATATTCCATCAATCCATCTTTTTCGTGGTCGACCCTAGGATCTGGTGTTCTCGCAACGTTTATTGAAGGCTCATTGTGTAGCGTTTTGATCGTTCTGCCTTGTCACGTGGCTCAACCACGTCTGTTGTTCCTTTATGTACACTGCGGCGGTAATTATTCATAGCTTTTTTCTCAGTTCTTCATTTCTAATCTTATCGCTCAGGCTGTTTCCTGTCAGGGTTAGCGGTGTAGAGTTCTACCCTACCAAAGAAGGAGTAAGACGTCTCCTCCGCTTGTCTTCGAGACACCCTTGGGCAAAGTGGAGATCCCGTTTATTCCCCCTAACAGGGTTATGTGAAGCCATTGGAGCAGGTGGTGGATGGTGTTGTGGGAGCAACCGACAAGTGGTGCCGGTTATGTGAAGCCATTGGAGCAGATGGTGGATGGTGTTGTGGGAGCAGGTGGTGGATGGTGTTGTGAGAGCAGGTGGTGGATGGTGTTGTGGGAGCAGTCGACAAGTAGTGCCGGTTATGTGAAGCCATTGGAGCAGGTGGTGGATGGTGTTGTGGGAGCAACCGACAAGTAGTGCCGGTTATGTGAAGCCATTGGAGCAGGTGGTGGATGGTGTTGTGGGAGCAACCGACAAGTAGTGCCGGATTATGGTCCCCACTCCGTAATGGCAGGCAGAGGATCTCATGTATAGAGACAATGGCTGCGATCTCCAACTAGTACAGTCACAGCCAAGAAGGAAAGGAATGACAAACTACCCTCTTATATTGCTTATTCTAATCATGACAAAAGCTAAAAAGACCAATGAGAAATTCTCAAAGAGGCCAACACAAAAAAGGAGCTCCTAAAAAAACATCAGAAAGAAACAATCAACATTTTTTGGGCACATCATGAGAAGAGGAAAGTTGGTATACTTGGTTACGACTGGAAAAATAAAAGGAAAGAGAGATCGCGGACGATAAAGAGAGAAAATACTGGATAGCTTGGTGTCATGGCATGGAAAACAGTCAACAACAGAATTGATACGATTCGCTGTAGATAGAAGATTGTGGAAGGACATGATCGCCTACGCCAACCGGTATGGCACATGTTGATGATGTTTCCTGTCATTCGTCTAACACATTTCATCCCAGTAGTTGTTATTTTTCTTATTGTTCTTGTATCTAGGGTCCAGGTCTGGCATTGGTAGCTCAACGTTGGGATGAAGATTGTATTGTATAGTGCCCGTTTTGCTTCTAGAGTTATTTCCTTGTTGGACAATAGTGGTGATAGCTGTTCAATGATTTGACAAGCTTTGTTACATCTTGAGTCTCGTTCTGCTGTTTGTAAATTGTCTTTTGTCACTAGACTTCCTAGATATGTAAACTACTTCAAGTCACAAATACCTATTAAACATGAAAACAACTACCAATATGACCACAAAAACCACGCAAGAACGCACAAATACTGAACCCAACATCATGTGAGAGGAAATCGAAGAAGCAATCAAATATGCACCAAGAAATAAAGCACCGATGATAGATAACATGCCGATAGAAATAATAGCAGCAGCAGTAGAAACAGCAGTGACATGGCTTCACAGAGTATTCAATGCAGCATGGCACCAACAAAAAGCAACAGGAGACAGCAAAAGGAAACCATCGTACCAATATGGAAAAAGAAAGGTAGCGAAAGAGACTGCAATCAGTTTAGAGGTATATCTCGTCTCAGTCATGTAGGTACACATAACGTCAAAATTGTGGAAAAAAGACTGAGATCAATAATAGAACTACAATTAAGTGATTCTCAAATGGGGTTCTGAAAAAAAACAGAGGATGTACTGACGCACTATTCACTTTAAAAAAGCTTGCAGAAAAAACGACAGAACACAATCAAAATTTGTACATAGCTTTCATTGACCAGGAAAAAGCATTCAACAGAGTAAATAGAGAACAATTGTGGGAGATACTAGCAACATACGGAGTAAGCCAACATCTAACCAACCTAATTAAAAGTCTCTACAACAACAGCAGCTGTACAATAAGAACAGCAGTAGACTACACGGACCACTTCGAAGTTAGATCAAGTGTAAGACAGGGGTGAATACTATCCCCCCCTACTGTTTATTACATAAATGGACCATATATGCAAGCTAGCCAACCCATCAGAGACAGAGGAGATCAACGAGCTTCTATTTGCAGACAATCAGACACTAATACATGAAACAATAGAAGACCTACAAGAACACTTAAACAAACTCAACAGCACAAGCACAAAATACAAAATGAAAATCAACATCAACAAAACAGAAATCATGAATGTCGCAAAAGAGAAACAGAACATTAACATAACTGTAGAAGGCAGACAACTAAAACAAGTAGAGGAATTCAAATACCTAGGAAGTCTAATGACAAACGATAATTCTCAAACAGCAGAGATAGAATCAAGATGCATCAAAGCTTGTCATATCATTGGACAGTTATAACCACTATTGTCCAACAAGGAAATAACACGAGAGGCATAACGGCACTCTACAATATAATCTTCATCCAAACTTTGTGCTACCAATGCCAAACCTGGACCCTAAATGCAAGAACAATAAGAAAAATAACCTCTACTGAGATACAGGCCTGAGAGACAAGATCGGAAAATAAAGAACTGAGAAAAAAGCTAAGAATAGCCCTCGCCATAGAATATATAAAGAAAGAACAGATAAAATGGTTTGGTCACGTGACAAGGCAGAGTAATCAAAACACAACACAACGAGCCTTCAATAAGCGAATACCAGACTCAAGGGTCGACCACGAAAAAGATGGATCGATTAGAAGCATTAGGACACATAACAACAGCAGAAGCGAACAGAAGAGCAAAAGACCGCAAATTATATCTCCCCTCGACGCTGAAAGGTAAATGAGGAAAGAAAGAAGAAGAAGTCACAATTCACTCGCATATTAATTTCTGTGTCAGCAATTAGACGCTCTATTGTATCAAAAAGATATATTTGTCACCAACTAATTTTCTTTGGTGGGTAAGTGTCGATGTGTGGTTTGCGTATCAGATGGCGAAAGAGAGAAGCATTGAGAGAAATAGAAAAAAGGAGTAACATTTCTGTTTGTCGCTTTTTGCGGGAACTAGACATCGGATCTCAGTACCCAAGAGATGAGAAAAGGGTAACGCCACGATGAAACCACGGATTAAAGTTTCCTATTTTTGAAAATTTACCACCGCCTGTGGTGGGATTTGAAACACGGTCCTTCCTGTTGAGAGGCCGACGTCGTAGACTATCCAGCCCTCGGTGTAAGCAGACGAAATGAAAATAAGACGTGCTGCAGATTATGGAAACAGAAAGAAAACACATCCTCCATGATCACAAGATCTTTCATAATAGGAGTCATGACACAGGAGACTGGTCCGATATTTTATAGTGTCAAACACACACAAACACACACAAACACACACATATATGTGTGTATGTATGCATTCTAACAATTAGCTGTTGGGACATAGAGATGGTTCCTGTTCTCCAGACGCAAGGTTGTCACATAGTGTAAGGATGTAAAATGTCTTTCTGTTTGTTTCTCTTTACTAAATGCAACAATGTACATTTCTTTCCCTGTGCCGTCGCCCTTAGCTTTGGAAACTCTCTATCATGTTTACAGGTCAGAGAGGTATCGGACAAATGACGCACTCTCTCTAGTCCTCTTATGGGGAAAGCTCTCCATATGGACAATAGTTAGATTACTACAATTGTAGTATTTAAGTCTTCCATGATCAGATCTCAGACTGACGTGGGTTCTACTTTATAATGATGTTCCTCTTTTGAGTCAGACTTTGTGTGTTTCTTTTCGTTGTCTTTCATCTAATTTTTTAAAATTACAGTTTTGATATTTTTGTTTGTTGTGTTGTATTTATTTTTAGTTTTACAGTTTGTGTGTGTGTGTCACTCATGTCAATTATAAAGCATCGGTTGGGGGTGCAATATACTTTGATTTTCTTGAATCTAAGACTAATTTATCCTAGTGCAACTTATCTGAACATTTCATTTGCTATTTACTTTATTCTTTGGCTTCGTTTTCACAGATACAGTCCACAAGGGAAAAGTGTTATTTCTCTATCATCAGGGCTTCCGGTACCAAGATCGTCCAATACAGTTTGCGATCCCTCGATCGCTGCAGGATTTGCGTTTGGAGACTGAATAATTTCAATTTTGTAATGTAGATCGCTGCAAAGTCAAACGGATATTCCACTTGACGGATTTGCGCCGTTGCTACAGAGTTTGTGCGCATGAATGCGGTCGTTTGTGGCGAATGAGGTGGTGTGAATACTATCTTTCCCCATCAGGAAGTTAATATGCGTTTTACATCATAGCATTGAGAACTGTTCAATAAACGCTGTTGGATGTGTTTGGCGTCAATTATTTTCAGTTCACGATATCCGTGCATCCTGACTGCGTTGTTTAGAGTGAATCACACGTTGTTGATGTAACCATTGTTGACAATGTTTAGCGCTCTACGTCATGATGATGGGCAATCGTTTATCTCTAACCATAAGCTAAACAACAACAAAAAAAGGGGGAGGGGAGACAATGTCAATTTATTCGCTGTTCGAGAATTAACGGCTGCCTTATCTTCATGTTAGTCAAGAGGGATGTTGCCTATAGTCAGGAGAGCTACGGGCAGAAAGGGGAAGGACTTGTTAACTAGTTTATCTTTCGACACTGCCTGATTTGCAGGCGAGGGGAGATCTGACCGTTTATGGACAGTTGTTCGATGTGCTATGAGGATAATTCGACAACTAAGTAACTTCTTCATCTTCGTTGTACTTCAATTAGTAGCTTTTATTTACATTGATTTAACTACATTTTCAAGCTGCTAAAAATGATCTTTAGTAGCATTTTGACCTTTTTCTGACCTAACCCCACTCTTTTGTAATTTTCTTACAGATTCAATGAACTCATCTCTCCCTTCATGATCTTTCTTTCGCTCTCTGACTAAATAAATATGTATATATATGCTCATACGTTTTGATCATATTTCGATATTCCAATTGTTTACAATGAATGATGACATCGTATGGCAGAGAACAGTTGGCTGTGTTCACTCTCTGTGCGGTTTCGCCTTATGTCTTTTGGCGTGTGCTGAGACTGCTATGATGGGGATTACAGTTACCTTTTTTTGTTTGGCAGATGAGATATTAATTCGGATGATTCCACTGGCACGGGCGGTTGAGCAATTATGGATTTTAATTCGTTTGCATTGATACCGGGGTCTTCCATAACCAAAGAACCAATATATATGCTTGGCCTAGTTTTGTTGACGAACAAAGACACCGCCTTTCCATTATGGCTGTTTGAATATGATAAATTAACAGTAGGCTTTTTTATTTTGAAGTAAGAGGAGTTGAATTATTCAATTTTATAGGAGTCACCTCCCAGAGAAGGGTAGGTAATTGTTCAACAAATGTGAATCGTTCTTTCGATACTTCTTTTGACAAATGTAGGTACATAGAATGAGCTTCAGACACATGGAGGAGTTATGATTTGCTCATTTTATGGGAAGGGGTGATAGAGTTCCGCTAAACATTATTACTTTTTTAAAAAGAGAGCCCTGTGTGTGTGTGTTTATATATATATATATCCCTTTTTTTCTGGAATTTGTGTTAGGCTCAATGTGTGTCCCGGGCATTCATCCGGCACGCTGTCGGCCTCCCAGCATCAACCAGCTACATGTATTCTACATCGTTATATGTGATCGCTCATCTCTAGCTACAATTCTCATAGAGGCGGCACCTATGGCTGTCAGTAGTGGTGCTATACATGCAATAGTAGAAGATTTGCTGTTTTAGAGCCTGTATCCGTTTTTTTCTAAGAAAAAATGAGGAAGATGCTATGCAATCCATTGTTTTAAACATGGAAACAAGAAAAAGAGTTCCTAAACGTTATGTAGAATAGTTCCTAAATGTTATGTAGAATCAGTCTTAACATATGGATGTGAATCATGGACAACAATACAACAGACAAGAAAATCACTGGAGGCTGTACAAATGTGGTTTTAAAGAAGAATGTTGAAAATACGATGGACAGCTAAGAAGAGTAATGAAAACGCTCTGAAAGAGGCTAAAGCAAAAAGAGAGAGAGAGCTATTTCAAATATATGTAATAAACAACCATCATTATTTGGCCATGTTTGGCTAGAAGGCGAGAGCTGGAATATATTGTGACAGCTGGGAAAGTTGAGGGACAAAGAGATAGAGAGAAGCAACGATCAAAGACACCAGACAGCTTAAGAGAATGGCTGGGCAGAAGGTCAACAATAGAAATGATAAATAACTATCTAGATAGAGAGTTGTGGAGAGACATGATCACCTACGCCAGCAGGCATGGTATTTGATAATAATGGTGATCTTTTTTTCACATGTTTAGGTGGGCGGCTACAGCGCCGCATTCTAGTTTGGTGGGACACAGATACTGGCCCCGAAACAACATCTCTTCTACAACTTCTCTTAATGTATTTGGCTGTCATTTGTCATTACTTATTGCTGCTGTTAAATGATCTCTTATTCTTCTTCTTCTTTCCTTCCTCATCTGCCTTTCAGCGTCGAGGGGTAATTCAAATTATCTCTGATAATCAAATTAGGTATTCATTTTGTGCATAAGAAATATCTCTTCTGTTAATAATTGTCTGTAGTTATATTATTCTATTCAGTGCTGATCCACGAAACCAGCGTCACTGCAGTCAGAAATTCCTAATATCCGCTCTACCACTTTTCACAGAATTTCCCAAAAAATGTATCGGTAACACGTTGCAGACAACTGGCCGTTGATTAAAGTGGAATAGTACCAGAGCGGGTCGGGTCGAGCCTGGCTTTGACCTGCATTGGACTGCAAATTCACGGTCGGGTCGAGTGTTTCACCGAAGTGGAGTCCTGACTTCATTTGTTGGGACAGCCATTCTTGGGGCACACTCACTGACCACGAAGTCTACACGGAATGAACATTTTGTTGGTTGCTGAAACGGTTGCGTAGCAGATATGGGAATACCCCGCCTGCAGTGAGGCCAATCCGTTCTCAAATCTAAGGTGTCGGTAAATGATCTTGACAGTGTTGCTCAAGGCATTTCATATTCGATTGCACAGGCGACGATTCCAAACTACTTCCGTCGAAACGAGAATATTTGTTCATAGTTGCCATTTCAGTGGCCTCAAAAGAAAACATCGAAAACAAAAATAGCAGCCTGGATGGTATATGCGAGCGACATATGCCAGGTCCTGAGATGACGTCATCGATGTACCGACAATACATCAGCGGAAGCTGTCCCTGGAAGGAAGAGAGAATGTTGTGTTCTAGGTAAGCCATGATTAGGTAGGCATAACAAGAAAACATTCAAAAACATTAGCTGAACACGTAAACCACATTGTCGAAGATAAATCCGATTATCAACCCTCACAAGGACTGCTGAAAAGATCAAATATTTGCAGTTTTGTGTAGTAAGTAAGGTGGGCTCAAAATACGAAGCCTCTGTTGTATAGAAGACAAGTTATAATTTTCAATGGTCGGTGTAAGTGGCCCCCACGCAGTCGCCATTTTGCTTGAACTGATCCTGCTGTTCTATTAATTTTTTTTTTTAAGAGATTAAAAAGATTAGTGATTTATTTCGGATTAGATGTACCTTGATAGGCCTCCCGTCTACGCGACATAGGACAATGTCATGTGGATATTGAGTCATGGGAGAAATAAAAAAACATGATCGGGATATGTGAGGAGAAATTTCGTTGTGAGGTACATGAGACGAGAAAACAGGAGATAGGTCAATCTGTTGAAAAAAGCAAGTGAGAATAGTTAGTTAGTCGTTGGATTATCCTCGTCGCACGTCGAACAGTACATAAACACTCAGATCTCCTCCAGAGATACATTGTCATCTCCCGTCTCCTCGTAGCTCTCCTCAATGTAATCAACATCCGTCTTAACTAACGTGAGAATCCGGGAGCAGAGCAGCAGATTCACGAACACCATAGCAATCTGTATCACCTCGCCCTTGTTTTCAGTCGCACAATTAGGGATATACATATACATATCATTATGACGCAGCGAGCACAACATTGTCAACAACGGATGTACCAACAACGGATGTACCAACAACGGATGTACCAACAACGCCTTGATTCCTTCTAAATAGCGCAGCCAGATTCGCGAGCACCGTAACATCGGTGCAGAACCCTTAAGGTGGAACCTTCGTTTAATTGGCACATCTACATGAAGAACTAAAAGTAACAGGTGCCGAACAAATTCAATGACTTGTTGAATAGCTTTCAATGTCAAACTTAATACGCATCGACCTTATGACTGAAGAAGGTCGTTTTCACACCACCTGATTTATCAAAGTTTTTCCCTGCATTGTTTGTAACGAGTGTTTCTGTCTCAAATCGACTTGCATGCGATATATAAGGGTTATATTGTAAAGAATCTCAAGTTTGAACACCCACTTAATGAGAAAATAACTGAAGATAAGGGCAATAGATTCAGGAGAGGTAAGTCATGGATAGACCGAGCGATCTTCTTCTTCTTTCCTTCCTCATTTGCCTTTCAGCGTCGAGGGGAGATATAATTTGCGGTCTTTTGCTCTTCTGTTCGCCTCTGCTGCTGTTATGTTTCCTAGTGCTTCTAATATTCCATCCATTCATCTTTTTCGTGGTCTACCATTGGGTCTGGTATTCTCACAACGTTTGGTGAAGGCTCGTTGTGTGGTGATCCTTCTGCATTGTCACGTGGCAAACCATTTTATCTGTTGTTTCCTTATATATTCTATGGCGGGGGCCATTCCTAGCATTTTTCTCAGTTCTTCATTTCTGATCTTATCTCTCAGACTGTTTCCTGTCATTCGTCTAATACATTTAATCTCAGTGGGAGCCGCGATAGCTCAGTGGTTAGTGAACTGGACTACAAAGGACAAGGGGTAGGGTTCGATCCCAACCGACGGCCTCCGGGTTCACCCAGCCTTTAATGGGTACCTGATTTTTTTCTGGGAAAGTGAAGCGGCACAGGCGTAATACCGACCACATTACCCCAAAATCATGTGCCGAAGGTGTGTAAAATTTATGGTCATTAACACCATATTCTCTACACGCCACTTGGCGTGACGGGGATACTTTACTTTTTTATTTTTATTTAATCTCAGTAGAGGTTATTTTTCTTATTGAGCTTGCATCTAGGGTCCAGGTCTGGCATTGGTAGCACAACGTTGGGATGAAGATTGTATTGTATAGTGCTCGTTTTGCCTCTAGAGTCATTTCCTTGTTGGACAATAGTGGTGATAACTGTCCAATGATTTAACAAGCTTTGTTGCATCTTGATACTATCCCTGCTGTTTGAGAATTATCGTTTGTCATTTGACTTCCTAGTTATTTGAATTCCTCTACTTGTTTTAGTTGTCTGCCTTCTATAGTTATGTTGATAACCGCAGATGACCGAGCTGATGATTGTTGATTTCTATTGATTATTTTTGTTGGGATGGTTAGGAGTTCTCACTTCATTTTATACCCCTGTCTGATGCTTACTGTTACAGGCGAGACATATTTACTGTTACAGGCGAGACATATTTACTGTTACAGGCGAGACATATTTACTGTTACAGGCGAGACATATTACTGTTACAGGTGATACATATTATTGTTACAGGTGAGACATATTACTGTTACAGGTGAGACATATTACTGTTACAGGTGAGATATATTACTGTTACAGGTGAGACATATTACTGATACAGGTGAGACATATTACTGTTACAGGTGAGACATATTACTGTTACAGGTGAGACATATTACTGTTACAGGTGAGACATATTACTGTTACATGTGAGACATATTACTGTTACAGGTGAGACATATTACTGTTACAGGTGAGACATATTACTGTTACAGGTGAGACATATTACTGTTACAGGTGAGACATATTACTGTTACAGGTGAGACATATTACTGTTACAGGTGAGACATATTACTGTTACAGGTGAGACATATTACTGTTACATGTGAGACATATCACTGTTACAGGTGAGACATATTTTGTCTCTATATATGGACGCTTAAAAAAAACAAAAAAAACAATTCAGTGACTGGTAATGCACTACATTGGCCCTTTACTTACCTCTTCCCCAGGTATCGTGTCAGCATACATGGCCCAGCAGGCGCTTGGAAAACAGGGTGGAGTCATGATGTTGATCATGTTAACAATGCTAACCATGTCTACTGGTTCTGGTGAAATAATGGGCGTGGCCTCCATTATAGTCTACGATATCTACCAGACATACATAAGGCCATTCAGGTGACTACATTTGTCTCGTACACATAATGACATTCAGGTGACTACATTTGTCATGTACGCATAAGGACATTCAGGTGGCTACATGTGACATGTACACATAAGGATATTCAGGTGACTACATTTGTCATGTACACATAAGGACATTCAGGTGACTACATTTGTCATGTACACATAAGGACATTCAGGTGACTACATTTGTCATGTACACATAAGGACATTCAGGTGACTACATTTGTCATGTACACATAAGGACATTCAGGTGGCTACATTTGCTATGTACACATAATGACATCAGCACATTCATGCTTATTTTCTAAACTAATGACACCGACAGCTTGGTGTATAGATCAACATGTTTGGTATTTCATGCACTTGAAATTAAAATTCAACAGTCACATCTGCCATTTCCCACAAGAACATCACAGGAAAAGGCCACACAAAACAAAACAAACAAAAAGATCGACATTCGAAGTTGCCGACATAAACAATCACGAAAAAGACAAATGACAGAAAACGTTTTAGTGTAGTTCATGGCAAAAATGTGACATCAATCATTTCTGTTCCACTTACTTCTTTGTAATCAACGGGTGTTTAAAGAAAGAATTGCTACTCTTCACTGAACTAATAAATGTCAAATGTATGTTGAACAATTAAGTTGTTAAATTGTTTCCGGTGTGGATACATCAGTTTAGATATTGATTAGTTTTCTCCAACTAGTCGGTAAGCGTGTACACGCTGAGTGGCGAGAGCTCTTGATAAAACACGTGACCACCATGGTACAGGTCAATGAGATTGTGGTCTGAATGATGAAAGTTACAAGACACGTTTTCCTGTTCTTCTACTTATTATGTCTATTGAGTTATTAGCGGGTCATCATCACTGCACTCCGAACATGTCCATAGGTGCTCAGATCCCATCCTCAGTTATTGAGTTATTAGCGGTCATCATCACTGCACTCCGAACATGTCCATAGGTGCTCAGATCCCATCCTCAGTTATTGAGTTATTAGCGGGTCATCATCACTGCACTCCGAACATGTCCATAGGTGCTCAGATCCCATCCTCAGTTATTGAGTTATTAGCGGGTCATCATCACTGCACTCCGAACATGTCCATAGGTGCTCAGATCCCATCCTCAGTTATTGAGTTATTAGCGGGTCATCATCACTGCACTCCGAACATGTCCATAGGTGCTCAGATCCCATCCTCAGTTATTGAGTTATTAGCGGGTCATCATCACTGCACTCCGAACATGTCCATAGGTGCTCAGATCCCATCCTCAGTTATTGAGTTATTAGCGGGTCATCATCACTGCACTCCGAACATGTCCATAGGTGCTCAGATCCCATCCTCAGTTATTGAGTTATTAGCGGGTCATCATCACTGCACTCCGAACATGTCCATAGGTGCTCAGATCCCATCCTCAGTTATTGAGTTATTAGCGGGTCATCATCACTGCACTCCGAACATGTCCATAGGTGCTCAGATCCCATCCTCAGTTATTGAGTTATTAGCGGGTCATCATCACTGCACTCCGAACATGTCCATAGGTGCTCAGATCCCATCCTCAGTTATTGAGTTATTAGCGGGTCATCATCACTGCACTCCGAACATGTCCATAGGTGCTCAGATCCCATCCTCAGTTATTGAGTTATTAGCGGGTCATCATCACTGCACTCCGAACATGTCCATAGGTGCTCAGATCCCATCCTCAGTTATTGAGTTATTAGCGGGTCATCATCACTGCACTCCGAACATGTCCATAGGTGCTCAGATCCCATCCTCAGTTATTGAGTTATTAGCGGGTCATCATCACTGCACTCCGAACATGTCCATAGGTGCTCAGATCCCATCCTCAGTTATTGAGTTATTTGCGGGTCATCATCACTGCACTCCGAACATGTCCATAGGTGCTCAGATCCCATCCTCAGTTATTGAGTTATTTGCGGGTCATCATCACTGCACTCCGAACATGTCCATAGGTGCTCAGATCCCATCCTCAGTTATTGAGTTATTAGCGGGTCATCATCACTGCACTCCGAACATGTCCATAGGTGCTCAGATCCCATCCTCAGTTATTGAGTTATTAGCGGGTCATCATCACTGCACTCCGAACATGTCCATAGGTGCTCAGATCCCATCCTCAGTTATTGAGTTATTAGCGGGTCATCATCACTGCACTCCGAACATGTCCATAGGTGCTCAGATCCCATCCTCAGTTATTGAGTTATTAGCGGGTCATCATCACTGCACTCCGAACATGTCCATAGGTGCTCAGATCCCATCCTCAGTTATTGAGTTATTAGCGGGTCATCATCACTGCACTCCGAACATGTCCATAGGTGCTCAGATCCCATCCTCAGTTATTGAGTTATTAGCGGGTCATCATCACTGCACTCCGAACATGTCCATAGGTGCTCAGATCCCATCCTCAGTTATTGAGTTATTAGCGGGTCATCATCACTGCACTCCGAACATGTCCATAGGTGCTCAGATCCCATCCTCAGTTATTGAGTTATTAGCGGGTCATCATCACTGCACTCCGAACATGTCCATAGGTGCTCAGATCCCATCCTCAGTTATTGAGTTATTAGCGGGTCATCATCACTGCACTCCGAACATGTCCATAGGTGCTCAGATCCCATCCTCAGTTATTGAGTTATTAGCGGGTCATCATCACTGCACTCCGAACATGTCCATAGGTGCTCAGATCCCATCCTCAGTTATTGAGTTATTAGCGGGTCATCATCACTGCACTCCGAACATGTCCATAGGTGCTCAGATCCCATCCTCAGTTATTGAGTTATTAGCGGGTCATCATCACTGCACTCCGAACATGTCCATAGGTGCTCAGATCCCATCCTCAGTTATTGAGTTATTAGCGGGTCATCATCACTGCACTCCGAACATGTCCATAGGTGCTCAGATCCCATCCTCAGTTATTGAGTTATTAGCGGGTCATCATCACTGCACTCCGAACATGTCCATAGGTGCTCAGATCCCATCCTCAGTTATTGAGTTATTAGCGGGTCATCATCACTGCACTCCGAACATGTCCATAGGTGCTCAGATCCCATCCTCAGTTATTGAGTTATTAGCGGGTCATCATCACTGCACTCCGAACATGTCCATAGGTGCTCAGATCCCATCCTCAGTTATTGAGTTATTAGCGGGTCATCATCACTGCACTCCGAACATGTCCATAGGTGCTCAGATCCCATCCTCAGTTATTGAGTTATTAGCGGGTCATCATCACTGCACTCCGAACATGTCCATAGGTGCTCAGATCCCATCCTCAGTTATTGAGTTATTAGCGGGTCATCATCACTGCACTCCGAACATGTCCATAGGTGCTCAGATCCCCTCCTCAGTTATTGAGTTATTAGCGGGTCATCATCACTGCACTCCGAACATGTCCATAGGTGCTCAGATCCCCTCCTCAGTTATTGAGTTATTAGCGGGTCATCATCACTGCACTCCGAACATGTCCATAGGTGCTCAGATCCCCTCCTCAGTTATTGAGTTATTAGCGGGTCATCATCACTGCACTCCGAACATGTCCATAGGTGCTCAGATCCCATCCTCAGTTATTGAGTTATTTGCGGGTCATCATCACTGCACTCCGAACATGTCCATAGGTGCTCAGATCCCATCCTCAGTTATTGAGTTATTAGCGGGTCATCATCATTGCACTCCGAACATGTCCATAGGTGCTCAGATCCCATCCTCAGTTATTGAGTTATTTGCGGGTCATCATCACTGCACTCCGAACATGTCCATAGGTGCTCAGATCCCATCCTCAGTTATTGAGTTATTAGCGGGTCATCATCATTGCACTCCGAACATGTCCATAGGTGCTCAGATCCCATCCTCAGTTATTGAGTTATTTGCGGGTCATCATCACTGCACTCCGAACATGTCCATAGGTGCTCAGATCCCATCCTCAGTTATTGAGTTATTTGCGGGTCATCATCACTGCACTCCGAACATGTCCATAGGTGCTCAGATCCCATCCTCAGCAAGTCCAGCAGTGTCCAGCGACTGACGACTCCAGTTCTGTGTTGGTTGATAAGTCTTCTTACACGGCCACTAAGTTTCTCGTTTCTGGCTGTGCCCATCTTAACTCCCATCTCTTTCATCCGAAGAAGTGACGTGGATTTTTGTTTTTCGAAGTCCTGTGCTCATCCCACATCTCGGAGGGCATTAATTAATGATCTTCGCCCGATCCATTGGTTAACTGTCCTCAACGACAGCGCAGCTAACCAACCTGTCGGCTCTTTCATTTCCCCGTACTTCCGCATGTCCAGGGACATAGACAAAGGTGACCTTATGTATTTTGGATTCCTGCAACGACTCTAACCATTGCATGCGTACAGAGCCCGCCTCCACTTTTTTTATCATGCTCATCGAATCACTCAGTATACATGCGTGGATGTAGTCTTGTGACTCTAACCATTTGAATGCCTTGGTCACTGCCATCACCTCCATTGTCATGCTACTCGTGTTCATGACGTATGCACCACTGTCTTCGTAGACTATTCTGCCTGCCGAGCGTGCTGTAAATGCCCATGCACTTCTTTGGTGTCGTCTTACAAATCCGTCTGTATAGATGACTGCATCTTTCTCATCGGTGTTATTGCAGATGAGACCGTTGACCTCAGCATTAACCACGACAGGGGTCTGTTTCCTACTTTTCCTGTCGAGTGTGATAATACAAGAGAAAGTCCCCTTGAATGACGTAGGCACCGGTATCCACTCCTCACCAACTCTGATATTGGTAAGCTCACAGACAGAAGCACAGATCACTGTTTGATGACATCTTCTGCTCGGCCCACCCATTATTTGCCTCTTTTTAGCCTGGCACCTTTCCCTGTGTTGAGCACGTGGTGCAATGGATGCTCTTTCTCTGTACTAATCTTCAGGTAAGCTCGTGTTCTCCAGATCTTGATTCTGTCATCCATGGTTGGAAAGTCAAGAAGATACCTCATTGCTACACAGGGAGTGTCCCTCGTACATCCCAAGATAATGCGCATGGCTTCATTCTATATTTTCTCCAGCCTATCAGTTTGAGTCGTACTGACAGTAAGAATTGCAAGGGCATACTCGATTGGTGCGAGGACTAATCCCTGGAACAGAAGAGTAAGTAGCCTCTGCTCGATGATGGCAGCTGCCATGACCTTTAAGGCGGCTAATCCTTTGCGGGATTTTGTTATCAATAATTGACGTGGTCCTGAAAACACAGGCTGCGATCAAACTTAACTCCGAGGTATGTCATTAACTTGTCCATGGTCACCTCATTAACTCCCATTCGTACTACCGGTGTGGTCGTATTAACAAGTTAAGGGAGAACCATGAAACTGATGCTTTATTAGGATTAACCAAGGCACCTGAAACCCCACACCAGGAAGAAATGCGATCGAGTTCGTCTTGTATATTATGTCTACTGTTCCGATACATGAAACGTCTCCATGTTCTTGTATTATGTCTACTGTTCCGATACATGAAACGTCTCCATGTTCTTGTATTATGTCTACTGTTCCGATACATGAAACGTCTCCATGTTCTTGTATTATGTCTACTGTTCCGATACATGAAACGTCTCCATGTTCTTGTATTATGTCTACTGTTCCTTTGTATGGCATGTTTGGACTTCCGTTTCTAAGATGGCGGATCTAGTCCACGTTCTCTCGATCGCTGCAGAAAGTGCATTCGATGTCTTATAAATTTCGGTTCTAATTTGCACTCCTATGCGTTAAAGTCAAGATGATGATCTACTTACTACATCTGCGCCGATAAAACAATGTCGTACGCCAGCGATATTTCATTTTCGACAAATCAAGTTTTGTGAATGCGACCTTCCGTCATCTAGGCTTGTTGTACGCTTTACGTCACATTGGTGCTGTTCATGACCGTTGTTGGATTTGCTTGACGCAAGTTATTTCCATGTTACTTATTAATGTGAACTGCTTCGTCAGTCGCAGTTTTATCTCTTTAGGGAATTTGCACCGTGTTCTGTTCGTTGTAGACTACATTCACTAGAGTAATCAAGAATCTAAAGGGCGCGTCATTGCTGTGCTTACATTGTTATGTGTGCCAAGTCATCGTAATGGCCCATCGTAAATCCCTAGACCGACCGTACGCTAATCTTACGGTCTGTTGTTTGATGTGCGACGGGGATAATCTGACGACTAACCGTGTGTTTATATGTTCGAATTGGAGTCAACAACGATGGCCTAACATCATCAACCGCTATACATTTTTAAAGAAATATGACGATCATCACTTTCGGGAGGACGTGAACTTTTGGTATATGGTGAATAGGCGGCAGGAAACATTGCAGGCTATGCATGAAAAGTGTTCCTTGTTGCAGTTTCCTCATATTTCAAGTCCATGGGGGACTGGCTAGTCTCGAGGCAGGACGCCGGCCTCGGGACAGAGAGGTTGTAGA
The DNA here is from genome assembly GCA_032433765.1 of Megaustenia siamemsis. Lineage (NCBI taxonomy): Eukaryota > Metazoa > Mollusca > Gastropoda > Stylommatophora > Ariophantidae > Megaustenia > Megaustenia siamemsis. Next base: position 20,788,431 of record JAVIAB010000102.1, read on the forward strand.
TTCAAATCTCGGCTACACTGGTTGGGATTTTTATTTATGATTTCTCTTTGCGGCAACCACCCCTGGTCTCAGCAGCGAGGCCCGGCTTGAAACGTCAGTTACTCATCGACGGAAAAAACATGAGTACCTCCGAAGTCGGAGTTATCTGCCTGTGCGGCGAGGGACCCCTGTGCACGCGGCTGCCAGGGAAAAATGGATTCACACGCAAAACTCAGTTCCTAGTCTCTAGGGACTTCGTCAGAGTTGAAAGCTGGCTAAGCAACAACAACAACATATGGCATGTTTGGCGAATAACTTCAGGTGAAGAGGCATGTTTACAACACTGGGAAAAAATCACAGATAAGCAACAGAAAAAAAAAAGAACAATAGATGGTCCGAAGCAGGATCGAACCTGTACAACGCGGGACGGTGCCTTACCACGAGAACCAAACGCTAGAGCACACGGACTCAACGGAGACAATTGCTATTTGTTTTTCTTTGTTGTTGTTGATTCTTTGTGATTTTTCCTCGAGTATTGTAAACACAGCTCTTCCTCTGAAGTGATTCCCTGACCTGTCAGCTCGCAAGTTCCCCTCTATATTCATATTCATTTATTATTATTTCTTTCCCTTATGACATGTTCTCCTGTTCATGTATTTAATATATCCAGTATTCCATTTCATTGACATGTTTCCCTGTTATTGTTTTTATGTTCTGTGTTCGATTTCATTTTGTTTCAACTTAACATTCAATTACAGTCAACTGTAATAGTATTGACTCATATAGTTGAAAACATAGTATGTTTGAACTGTACTGCATTAAAACAATGTTGGTATATTTTGATGGAACGCTGTATGGTCATCTGCACTCACTTTTGGGTGTTAACTAACCACTTGTTGATTTTTTACACTCACTTTGTGGGTGCACTACGATAATTCAGCACTTTTTTGAGTTCTAGCACTTAAAAGTGAGCTCACTTGTATATCATCGTACTCACCTTGTGGGTTCAAAATGGCTGCTCTGCACTCACTTTGGTTGTACATGTTGATCATCGTATTCACTTTGTGGGTGCAAGATGGCCGCTCTGCTCTTACTTTGTGGGTGCAAGATTGCCGCTCTGCTCTTACTTTGTGGGTACAAGATGGCCGCTCTGCTCTTACTTTGTGGGTACAAGATGGCCGCTCTGCTCTTACTTTGTGGGTGCAAGATGGCCGCTCTGCTCTTACTTTGTGGGTACAAGATGGCGATTCTTCACTCACTTTGTGTGTACAAGATGGCGACTCTTCACTCACTTTGTGTGTACAAGATGGCGATTCTTCACTCACTTTGTGTGTACAAGATGGCGATTCTTCACTCACTTTGTGTGTACAAGATGGCGATTCTTCACTCACTTTGTGTGTACAAGATGGCGATGCTTCACTCACTTTGTGTGTACAAGATGGCGATTCTTCACTCACTTTGTGTGTACAAGATGGCGATTCTTCACTTACTTTGTGAGTAAAAGATGGCGATTTTTCACTCACTTTGTGGGTACAAGATGGCGATTCTTCACTCACTTTGTGTGTACAAGATGGCGATTCTTCACTCACTTTGTGGGTACAAGATGGCGATTCTTCACTCACTTTGTGGGTACAAGATGGCGATGCTTCACTCACTTTGTGGGTACAAGATGGCGATTCTTCACTCACTTTGTGGGTACAAGATGGCGATGCTTCACCCACTTTGTGGGTGTAAGATGGCGATTTTTCGCTCACTTTGTGGGTGTAGGATGGCGACTTTTCACTCACTTTGTGGGTTTAAGATGGCGATTTTTCACTCACTTTGTGGGTGTAAGATGGCGATTTTTCACTCACTTTGTGGGTGTAAGATGGCGATTTTTCACTCACTTTGTGCGCTGCAGCAAAAAGATAGCGTGAGTCTGTTTTCCAATTTCTACTTGGCATAGGACACAACACTATCAACTGAAGACTGAACACGTTTGAAACCTTAAATGTCAGTCATCATTTATTTTATATAACTGTATACAATACCAGGCTTTAACATCTTATAATATCTCTGTAAATAACGGTTCAATCGTCAGTAGTTTGGTCGCTGAAGTGCTTCAACTACCGTCGGTGTTATACCTCAGCTATTAATAAAATGGCTAATCTAATGTGAGTCTTCTCACTGATTGCTAAATCTATCTAAACTCTGATACTATCTAGGGCTAACTATCTAGCGTTCTGTTCTTCCTAGAATTAACTGTACTAGGTCACATGTTCTACAGTATTGCCCCCAGTACGCAGACCTGAGAAGGACAATGTGGTCCACACCCACCTCCCTGGAAGAGAAACTATACGGGGCAATCGAATCATTTAAACAGACAGCTGCCTTCATGAGAGAGTCCGGAATCCTAGTCTGAATGACGTCATGATCGCAGAAGAAGAAGAATTAACTGCCATAACTTCCGACTAACTGACCTGGGCTTCCTAGCTCTATTTAGCTCTAGCTGTATTTAGCTTCCTAGATCTATTTAGCTCTAGCTGCGTTTAGCTTCCTAGCTCTAGCTCTAGCTGTCTCTCTAGCTTTATCGTAATATGTGTCTATCTCTGTGTCTATCTCTGGCTATCTATCTGTGACTATATGTCTCCAGCTATGTGTCTAGGGATTATATACCCCAACATTTTGACCGACAATAACCTGAATTCTGGTCTCCATTGTTCCCTCATGGTGACTGTACTTTCAAAGATCTGGAAATATTCAGAGTTCAGTCAGTCAGGTTAACATCTGTTACTATTTGAGTTGGACACTACTTTTTCTAAAACAATGACCCTTGCCTGTTTGGTACACATGTTACTTGATAGTCATTTCTTTCTCCCCTATGAAACTACTACCGGCTTAATTTGTATTTTGTGTTAAACTTCTACCTCCCGGATAACTAGTCTTTTTAAGATGAGTGAAATCTAATACTACCCTATTCTCCTCAACTCTAAGGTAACTGTTAAAATTCAGTTCATTTCCTAGAAAAAGGTAAGGCCATTTTCAGTTCCAACTGGGTTATGAGTTCTACACTAAAGTATTTCTTAATCGGTATTCTGGAGTCACCGTTTGGTCAGTCACGGCGTTTCAATTCCCAATGTGTTTCTTTAGTTGTACATTCTAAATATTATATAAATTTGTCTGGTCGTATTTTTGTCTTATGTCTTCGCTGAAATATGATCTAAATGTGTCCGTAACATCATACACGGTTACTAGTGAATCTGTAGATAATGACACTCACATTGTGGGTGCAAGATGGCGGCCGTGTACTTAATTCAGGGGCAAGATGGCGGCCGTGTACTTAATTCAGGGGCAAGATGGCGGCCGTGTACTTAATTCAGGGGCAAGATGGCGGCCGTGTACTTAATTCAGGGGCAAGATGGCGGCCGTGTACTTAATTCAGGGGCAAGATGGCGGCCGTGTACTTAATTCAGGGGCAAGATAACGGATCAGTACTAACTTTTTGGACTGCACGATGGCGACTTAAGGTACACACAATTTCTTGTGAGAGGATGTTGTTATTGATTTGTTAATTTAAATGAGCAGCTGCGCTGTGGGTCACCAAAACGGGTTATTTGAGAAATGAAGTCAACTTGTATAATGAGGTCAGGGAGGTTGATGTTTATTGAGGCACATTGTTTTCTTTTGCTAACTAGGATGCCAGTGAAGGTGGCGAGGAAACAGACGGTAGAAACGTATGATGGAAGCAGCATGACTTAGAAAATGTAAGAAGCGTGTAATGTCGAGCAAAGGTGACAACAATAATGAATATAGAGGAAAACAGGAAAGAGTAAAATGAAACAAGTTTGTGGAATGATATACCGCAATGGCGTAGGGCTAAAAAGTGGTAACAGATTTTATTTGTTGGGGTTTGTAATAATTGGTGAGATATATGATACGAGTACACGTAAATAAAAACATACAAGACAAATTAGTTTATAGTATCATCATCATCATCATCAAGTACCGGGCCTACTGGCGTAGGTGATCATGTCTCTCCACAACTTTCGATCTCGGCAGCTATTTATCATTTCTGTTGTTGACCTTCTTCCAAGCCATTCTCTTAAGCTGTCTGTTATTTGTTCTCTTTGCTTCCCTCTATCTCTTCGTCCCTCAATTTTTCCAGTTGTTACAATATATTCCAGTTGTTCTCTTCTTTTCTTTTCTTTCCTTTTTTTATTTTATTTTTTATTGATGCCCCATGTCGAGGATGTAATCTACGACAAAGGTAGTTTATGGGATAACGCAATGTATAGCTTGACATGTCCCTTTATCCGTTTCTATAGTTTCCAACGTCTCAAAGTTCAGAAAACCAAAGTGTTTTCTTTGCGTGGGGGACCCGCAGAAACTTATTGATAGCATGGTTAGGTATTTGAGTGAGATTTCTAGGGCATCTATGGAAAAGTGGGGATTCAACTAAATGATGTATATTTCAATTAACTTCTATCATCGGGTGTTCTCACTTACGACCGAAACTAGACGAATATTTGAGACAGCTCCCCGTTATAGGTTTCAATTCAGGTAAATGATCAACATCATCATGTGCCATACCGGTTGGCGTAGGCGATCATGTCCCTCCACAATCTTCTATCTACAGGGCATCGTATCAGTTCTGTTGTTGACTGTTTTCCATGCCATGGCACCAAGCTATCCAGTATTTTCTCTCTTTGTCGTCCGCGATCTCTCTTTCCTTTTATTTTGCCAGTTGTAACCAAGTATTCCAACTTTCCTCTTCTCATGATGTGCTCGAAAATGTTGATTGCTTCTTTCTGATGTTTTTTAAGAGCTCCCTTTTTGTGTTGGCCCCTTTGAGAACTTCCTCATTGGTCTTTTTAGCTGTCCAGGGAACTTTCAACATTCTTCTGAGAAATCCCATCTCTGTGGCCTCTAATTGTCTTTTCATTTGTTTGTCTACCGTCCATGATTCGCTTCCATGGCTCAGAATTGGTTCTATATAGCACCGATGAACTCTCTCATTTTTATTGACATAGATTTGTTGCATAAGATATTTTTAACCTTCTGAAATGCTATTTTGGCCTGAGCTATTCTGCTTTTTATTTCTGTGGTGCATCTCCCATCTGATGTTATTATTGTGCCCAAGTATTTGAAACGTTGCACTTGATTCAGATTTGTCTCGTTTATTTTTATGCTGCATGATGGTGGTGATTGTTTCTTCGATATAACCATTACTTCTGTTTTCTTACTATTCAGACTGAGACCTATCTTGTTGCTTTCTTTTACTATTATAAGTATCATTTCTTGTAGTTTATTCTCTGTCTCTGCTATTAAGACTGTGTCATCCGCATATCGCAAATTATTTATGTTGTGACCGTTGACTTCAATTCCTTTTTTGTCTACTATTGATCTCATAATATATTCGCTGTAAAGTGAAAACAAATCCGGTGACAGAACACAGCCTTGTCTGACTCCTTGTTTTATATATTGGAATTGTCCTGTTTGGTTGTTAATTCGTATAGCTGGTGTTTGTTGCTAGTACATTTTTTTATGATTCGCAGATCCTTGCCATCAATGTTTAATTTCTCCAGCATATTGATTATTTCCACATGCTTTACTTTGTCAAATGATTTCGTGTAGTCTATAAAGCACATATATAGATCTTTCTTTACCTCTATAGATCTTTCTATCAATGTTCTTAAGATGTATATTGCATTATTGGTGCCCTTTCCTTCCACAAATCCACATTGTTTCTCACTTATTTCTGGTTTTATTTTGTTCCTTACACGTCTCATGATTATTCTTAGTAATATTTTAGTCATATGGCTCATGAGACTAATAGTGTGATGGCCTTCACAATCAGTGGCGCATGAGAAGTGATGTTGCGGGTTTTGAACATGGTTTTGAACAGTTTGGCATCGTGCATGTCCCTATATGAGAGTCATGTTTGCACCAAACATGCATCGTTTTTGCACGATGCAATCTCGGGTGACCGCTTATCTCGAGTGGAGTTGACCTCGCTTATCGCGGGTGGTCGAGTGGCCGGGTGACCGCTTATCTCGTGGGGGCTTATCTCGAGTGGGTGAGCGGGGCTTATCTCAAGTGGGTGAGCGGGGGTGTCTGTCTGCGTGACCTCGGCGCTCCGTATTTTAAAAGTTCCGAGTTATTAAAAAAAAAAGTCTCCCACCCGATTTCGAACACGGGGTCTACGGCGTGCCATGCCAGAAACTTACCACTATGCTACAGGCGACCACAGAATTAGAGGCTGAATGAGACAGGTGACTCGTGACGCTTTTGTTGGTGCTCGACAGCTATCTTGGCTATGGCCACCAGTGGTTCTAAAACTTGTGTATCAGCGGTTCTAAAACTTGCGCGCTCACGCCGGTTATCTCGGGTGCGGGTGGGGAAAAGGGGGTGCCTTTATGGGTCAAATTGTGTTATTAGTATCATCATCATGTGCCAGGATAGGGGGAAAGGGGGTGCCTTTATTGGTCGAGTGTTAGTATCATCATCATGTGCCAGGATAGCGGTTCTTGGGGGGGGAAGGGGTGCCTTTATTGGTCGAGTGTTAGTATCATCATCATGTGCCAGGATAGCGGTTCTTGGGGGAAAGGGGGCCTTTATTGGTCGAGTGTATTATTAGTATCATCATCATGTGTGAGGGTGGTATTAGGCAACAGGAGGCGACATGTAAAAAAAATGCTGACAAAGCAATGACGTTGAAGGGGTATTGTTAAGGTAAATACGACTATCTCGCGTGCGACGAGGGTTGGTCGACACAGGGTGTGTTATTGTAGTATCGCTAACATCATATACCAGGTGTTATTATAGCGATTTTTAGTGATACCTCATCAGCATGTACCACCCTCAACAGCATCATCAACATGTGTCCTTCATGTCCTATCATCATCATCATCATGCCACACAAAGTATCAAGCCGATTATTAGTGTCTACATTTTTAGTGCCACATCATCTCCAGGGGCCACCCTCAACAGCATCGTCATCAGGTGCTACCCTCAGCAACATCATCATGCTACACAAAGACTCTCGCTATCTCTCCACCTCTACATCGCTCTCTCTCTCTCTCGCTCCCTCTCCAGCTCTGGCTCTTTCGCTCTCGCTATCTCGCCATCGCTGTCTCTATCTCTCGCTATATCTCTCCCTCTCCATCGCTCTCTCTCTCTCGCTCCCTTCTCCAGCTCTGTCTTTTTTCGTTCTCTCTCTCTCCCTTTCCATCTCTGTCTCTTTCGCTCTCGCTATCTCTCTTGCTATCTCTCACTCTCCATCACTGTCTCTTTCACTCTCGCTCGTTCTCTCCATCTCTCTCTCTCGCTCTCTCTCTCTCGCTCTCTCTCGCCCTCTCCATCTCTGTCTATTTCCCTCTCGCTATCTCTCGCCATCTCTCTCTCGCTCGTTCTCTCCATCGCTGCTCTCTCTCTCTCTCTCGCCCTTTCCATCTCTGTCTCTTTCGCTATCTCGCTCTCCATGTCTGTCTCTTTCCCTCTCGCTATCTCTCTCTCTATATCTCGCTATATCTCTCCCTCTCCATCGCTCTCTCTCGCGCTCTCTCCAGCTCTGTCTTTTTCGTTCTCACTCTCTCTCTCCCTTTCCATCTCTGTCTCTTTTGCTCTCGCTATCTCGCGCCCTTTCCATCTCTGTCTCTTTCCCTCTCGCTATCTCTCGCTATCTCTCTCTATCTCTCGCTATAGCTCTCCCTCTCCATCGCTCTCTCTCTCTCGCTCCCTCTCCATCGCTCTCTCTCTCTTGCTCCCTCTCCAGCTCTGTCTTTTTCGTTCTCTCTCCCGCCTTGCCATCTCTGTCTCTTTTGCTCTCGCTATCTCGCGCCCTCTCCATCGCTGGCTCTTTCCCTCTCGCTATCTCTCGCCATCTCTCACTCGTTCTCTCCTTCGCTGCTCTCTCTCGCCCTTTCCATCTCTGTCTCTTTCGCTAGCTCTCTCTACCTTTCCATCTCTGTCTTTTTCCCTCTCGCTATCTCTCTCTCTCTCTATCTCTCGCTATAGCTCTCCCTCTCCATCGCGCTCTCTCTCTCGCGCCCTCTCCAGCTCTGTCTCTCTCTCTCTCTCTTTCTCTCTCCCATTCCATCTGTCTCTTTCGCTCTCGCTATCTCTCTCGCTATCTCTCACTCTCCATCACTGGCTTTTTCGCCCTCGCTCGTTATCTCTCTCTCGCCATCTCTCTTGTTCGCTATCCCGCTCTCTCTCTCTCTCTCTCTCTCGCTCTCGCCCTTTCCATCTCAGTCTCTTTCGCTCTCGCTATCGATCTCGCTATCTCTCTCCCTCGCCAGCGCTGTCTCTATCGCTCTCCCTCTCCATCACTCTCTCAGTAATAGTGGTTCGCTATCGCTCTCTCTCTCTCTCGCTCCCTCTCCAGCTCTGTCTCTTTCGTTCTCTCTCCCTCCTTTCCATCTCTGTCTCTTTCGCTCTCGCTATCGCTTTCGCTATCTTTCGCTCTCTCTCTCTCAATCGCTGTCTCTTTCACTCTCGCTATCTCTCTCTCTCTCTCGCTCTCTCTCTCTCTTTCTCTCTCTCTCTCTCTCCCACAAGGTAGTCGTGTTATTGTATGACAGTCCCGAAAACAATGTAACTAAAGAGGGGCTTCGCTGTAACACTTTAGTATTTGAATATCAATTGGAATAAATAATTATATATATATATATATATATATATATATATATATATATATAACATACCTCCTTTAACCTGTATCACAGAGAGTCAACATTCAGTGTTGATAATATAAAGTATCATCATCAATATGGGTCACCATACCGTGCCCCTCCCCTCAACACAAGCCCGTTGGTGTAGAGTGAACATTCTATAACGCTTAGGGTATCGGCTGCTAGTGTGCTGTTATCGGGTGACCATAAGACCAGGTGTGCAAATCTAAATAACGAAGTGGTTGTGATGATACTAAAAAAAATGTAGAAAAGGGGTGTTTTCCCTTTTGGATTGTTCGTCACGGGATGTAAATATGTTGTCGGTGTTATTAGTGTCGAAGTTTTTAGTATCGCTGACATGGTGACTTAACGTCGTCGTCGGCATCATCATCATCATCATCATCATCATGGGGCATAGCCGTTGGCGTGTTTTGTAGTATGATGGGTAATGTGACCGGTTTGTAAATCAGCTAACTTTTGGAAATCTAAGAGTAACTTTAAATAATGACGGTCTCAGAAAGTATGCACAGTTAAGAAAGTTGGTAGATCAAGTTATATTTTTTGCTGGTTCGGGTCGGCGCGGGGGGGGGGGGGCCTCGGCGGGTCGTCGCGGCCGGGCTCGTCGGGTCGTCGCGGGGGTCGTCGCGGGTCGTCGTGTCGTCGCGGGTCGGCTCGGGCAACATCATCATGTGTAGCGTGCTAACGTTAAATAGTGACGCTCTCTCTCTCTTTCACATTCAGGGTAAACCAAAACAAAAATTCGTTCTATAGTTCACATATATTTATTACTACATCACATATTTGAGTTATGAAAAAGAAAACGGACTTATTTTAAAAAAAATCAATATTTAAATGGCGAGGGGTACCGGTACTTTATCACAGATTCAATCTAGTTGCTAAAATAATTGTTGGTTAACTTTAGATTCCATCTTCAAGAAGATCCCCGATAGTGTTGGTAAACAGAAATGAAACCTCTGATCAGGTGAGGATTCAGCCACTTTCCATATTAAATTCGAGCTCACAGGATGAGGAGAGTGATGAAAGTTCCGAGATTAGAGGTGTAAGAATTCTGCTCCGGAGTTAGATTATGAGGAAGTTAATGCTCGCTGGAATGAAATTTACCCTACTATCACCAACACTTCCACTCAATCACACGATCCGCCAAAAAAATATAATTAACAGGGTATGTATTTGTTCGTCGGTTACTTAGTGTTACAGGCGATTTATAGTCTGACATAGCAACACCATATGTATCTATCGTTAATTTCATGACTTAACAGAGATTTCTATAAGTCCAATTTTTCTTCTAAACACAGACATTCAGGTTAGTTATAGCTATCAACATCACATCTTCTTAGCCAAATATAGATTTCGTATTCTTAAAACTTAAGTACCAATAATGTACCGAGATTAACTAGCCTAACAAATGTTTCATTAAACCTTATACTATCCTAATGAAAGTTACATTACCGCTTATAGTTCGACTTTTCCTTAGGTTTGTTTTGCCGTATTCTGGAGTATAGTAAAATCATCTCACCTGTTCTGGAGTCTGGTCCCAGAACAATTATTTTAGCAACTAGAATGAATCTGTGATAAAGTACCGGTACCCCTCGCCATTTAAATATTGATTTTTAAAAAATAAGTCCGTTTTCTTTTTCATAACTCAAATATGTGATGTAGTAATAAATATATGTGAACTATAGAACGAATTTTTGTTTTGGTTTACCCTGAATGTGAAAGAAAGGGAGAGAGCGTCACTATTTAATGTTAGCACACTACACATGATGATGTTGCCCGAGCCGACCCGCGACGACACAACGACCCGCGACGACCCCCGCGACGACCCGACGAGCCCCGCCGCGACGACCCGCCGAGCCTCCCAGCGCGCCGACCCCCGCGCGCCGACCCGAACCAACAAAAGATATAACTTGATCTACCAACTTTCTTAACTGTGCATACTTTCTGAGACCGTCATTATTTAAAGTTACTCTTAGTTTTCCAAAAGTTAGCTGATTTACAAACCGGTCACATTACCCATCTTACTACAAAACACGCCAACGGCTATGCCCCATGATGATGATGATGATGCCGACGACGACGTTAAGTCACCATGTCAGCGATACTAAAAACTTCGACACAAATAACACCGACAACATATTTACATCCCGTGACGAACAATCCAAAAGGGAAAACACCCCTTTTCTTCATTTTTTTTTAGAATCATCACAACCACTTCGTTATTTAGATTTGCACACCTGGTCTTATGGTCACCCGATAACAGAACACTAGTAGCAGATACCCTAAGCGTTATAGAATGTTCACTCTACACCAACGGGCTTGTGTTGAGGGGAGGGGGACGGTATGGTGACCCATATTGATGATGATACTTTATATTATCAACACTGTTATACAGGTTAAAGGAGGTATTTTTATATATATATATATATATATATATATATATATATAATTATTTATTCCAATTGATATTCAAATACTAAAGTGTTACAGCGAAGCCCCTCTTTAGTTACATTGTTTTCGGGACCGTCATACAATAACACGACTACCTTGTGGGAGAGAGAGAGAGAAAGAGAGAAAGAGAGAGTGCGAGAGATAGCGAGAGTGAAAGAGACAGCGATTGAGGGAGAGAGAGAGAGAGCGAAAGATAGCGAAAGCGATAGCGAGAGCGAAAGAGACAGAGACAGAGATGGAAAGGAGGGAGGGAGAACGAAAGAGACAGAGCTGGAGAGGGAGCGAGTGAGAGAGAGCGATAGCGAACCACTATTACTGAGAGAGTGATGGAGAGGGAGAGCGATAGAGACAGCGCTGGCGAGGGAGAGAGATAGCGAGATCGATAGCGAGAGCGAAAGAGACTGAGATGGAAAGGGCGAGAGCGAGAGAGAGAGAGAGCGCGCGGGATAGCGAACGAGAGAGATGGCGAGAGAGAGATAACGAGCGAGGGCGAAAAAGCCAGTGATGGAGAGTGAGAGATAGCGAGAGAGATAGCGAGAGCGAAAGAGACAGATGGAATGGGAGAGAGAAAGAGAGAGAGAGAGACAGAGCTGGAGAGGGCACGAGAGAGAGAGCGATGGAGAGGGAGAGCTATAGCGAGAGATAGAGAGAGAGATAGATAGCGAGAGGGAAAGAGACAGAGATGGAAAGGTAGAGAGAGCTAGCGAAAGAGACAGAAATGGAAAGGGCGAGAGAGAGAGAGCAGCGATGGAGAGAACGAGTGAGAGAGTGAGAGAGATGGCAAGAGATAGCGAGAGGGAAAGAGCCAGCGATGGAGAGGGCGCGAGATAGCGAGAGCAAAAGAGACAGAGATGGCAAGGCGGGAGAGAGAACGAAAAAGACAGAGCTGGAGAGGGAGCGAGAGAGAGAGCGATGGAGAGGAAGCGAGAGAGAGAGCGATGGAGAGGGAGAGCTATAGCGAGAGATAGAGAGAGATATATAGCGAGAGGGAAAGAGACAGAGATGGAAAGGGAGCGAGAGAGAGAGAGAGAGAGCGAGAGAGAGATAGCGAGAGGGAAAGAGACAGAGATGGAGAGGGCGCGAAATAGCGAGAGCAAAAGATACAGAGATGGAAAGGGAGAGAGAGAGAGAGTGTTTGTGTGAGAACGAAAAAGACAGAGCTGGAGAGAGCGAGAGAGAGAGAGCGATGGAGAGGGAGAGATATATCGAGATATATATATATAGAGAGAGATAGCGAGAGGGAAAGAGACAGACATGGAGAGCGAGATAGCGAAAGAGACAGAAATGGAAAGGGCGAGAGAGAGAGAGAGAGAGAGAGAGAGCAGCGATGGAGAGAACGAGCGAGAGAGAGATGGCGAGAGATAGCGAGAGGGAAAGAGACAGAGATGGAGAGGGTGGGAGAGGGCGAGAGAGAGAGAGCGAGAGACAGAGATGGAGAGAACGAGCGAGAGCGAAAGAGACAGTGATGGAGAGTGAGAGATAGCAAGAGAGATAGCGAGAGCGAAATAGACAGAGATGGAAAGGGAGAGAGAGAGAGAGAGAACGAAAAAAGACAGAGCTGGAGAAGGGAGCGAGAGAGAGAGAGCGGTGGAGAGGGAGAGATATAGCGAGAGATAGAGACAGCGATGGCGAGATAGCGAGAGCGAAAGAGCCAGAGCTGGAGAGGGAGCGAGAGAGAGAGAGAGAGAGCGATGTAGAGGTAGAGAGATAGCGAGAGTCTTTGTGTAGCATGATGATGTTGCTGAGGGTAGCACCTGATGACGATGCTGTTGAGGGTGGCCCCTGGAGATGATGTGGCACTAAAAATGTAGACACTAATAATCGGCTTGATACTTTGTGTGGCATGATGATGATGATGATAAGCCATGAAGGGTACATGTTGATGATGCTGTTGAGGGTGGTACATGCTGATGAGGTATCACTAAAAATCGCTATAATAACACCTGGTATATGATATTAGCGATACTACAATAACACACCCTGTGTCGACCAACCCTCGTCGCACGCGAGATAGTCGTATTTACCTTAACAATACCCCTTCAACGTCATTGCTTTGTCAGCATTTTTTTACATGTCGCCTCCTGTTGCCTAATACCACCCTCACACATGATGATGATACTAATAACACACTCGACCAATAAAGGCCCCCTTTCCCCCAAGAACCGCTATCCTCGCACATGATGATGATACTAACACTCGACCAATAAAGGCACCCCTTTTTCCCCCCCAAGAACCGCTCTCCTGGCACATGATGATGATACTAATACTCGACCAATAAAGGCACCCCTTTCCCCCCCCCCCCCCAAGAACCGCTATCCTGGCACATGATGATGATACTAACACTCGACCAATAAAGGCACCCCCTTTCACCCCTACCCTGGCACATGATGATGATACTAATAACACAATTTGACCCATAAAGGCACCCCCTTTTCCCCACCCGCACCCGAGATAACCGGCGTGAGCGCGCAAGTTTTAGAACCGCTGATACACAAGTTTTAGAACCACTGGTGGCCATAGCCAAGATAGCTGTCGAGCACCAACAAAAGCGTCACGAGTCACCTGTCTCATTCAGCCTCTAATTCTGTGGTCGCCTGTAGCATAGTGGTAAGTTTCTGGCATGGCACGCCGTAGACCCCGTGTTCGAAATCGGGTGGGAGACTTTTTTTTTAATAACTCGGAATTTTTAAAATACGGAGCGCCGAGGTCACGCAGACAGACACCCCCGCTCACCCACTTGAGATAAGCCCCGCTCACCCACTTGAGATAAGCCCCCACGAGATAAGCGGTCACCCGGCCACTCGACCACCCGCGATAAGCGAGGTCAACTCCACTCGAGATAAGCGGTCACCCGAGATTGCATCGTGCAAAAACGATGCATGTTTGATGCAAACATGACTCTCATATAGGGACATGCACGATGCCAAACTGTTAAAAACCATGTTCAAAACACGCAACATCACTACTCGCCTGACTTCTTCGGTATGGCTACAAAGATAGATTTTAGTAGATCTTCGGGTATGTGTCCAGTGTTATATATGTCAGGTAAATATGATTTAAATTTAATAAAATTATGTAAACCATATATATTAAAACCACAAACATATAGTTAGGAAGAAAGTACAGATGATGATGATGACGACGACACTTTGTGAGTGATATATCATATTTTTAGTGAAACAAAATAATAATTTTATGTGTCTCGCCCCCGACACATTGACATTTGTAGATATTATACATTTTTTTGGCGCTAGGGTTTAGCTATAGTACATATTTGGCCGCGTTTGACATTACCGAGACAAATATAGTTTTTTGTCACGAATACAGAAAAGATTTGGACAAGTTGACAGAAACGTGTCTACGTCCTCATTCGGCTTAAAAAAAAATAATTCGTTCCAACACTTTCGATGCTGACTACGTGCTCTGTCAGACGATATGGTTACAGAATAAAGTGTCAATGCTTTGAGATCTTTGAGTAAGTATAACATCTAAGACGTCGGTCACTTGACATTAGTGTTAGACACGAGGAGTTTATCGAATCTCGCTATTGAAATGTTTAAGGACACCGTCTCAGTTATCGGGAAAACTTTGAGATATAATTTTAAGACCTTTCCCTAGAATGTAGCTGTTTCTATTGACTCAAAGAAGAGGTGGACCTATATAAAATAAATATACAAAATATCGCTGTAGGCCCTTTTATTATATTTGTAGGTATCACGAAAATAACAAAAAGACTTATTAGAGAGGATTCGAGTAAAGCGCTGATTTGCCTTGAATGCTTTGACGCCAGTGCCGTTATTTTTGGGCGTTGATGCAAAATATGTCTTCCGATAATGCAGTCATTTGTAAAGTAGAGGATGAGTATAGACCCTTGATGTGAATTATTTCTCTCAGCATTGCCGGAAGTATTTCGAGTGGTTTGCTCACACATGTAAGGTTCCGTTGAAAACACAGCCCAACGGACGGGAAATGCATTTGGTGAATTGGCGAATAGCAGACGGCTGCGAAGGAGTAAGTGGAATAATGTTCCAAAACAATGGATGTCTCTTGCACGGGCATTCAAATTGTTAAATTACAAGAAGTGTTATGTTAAACGGTGAATAACATACACTTGACAGAATTATTCCGCAGAACATCATTACAGATTATTTAATGGACGAGGTCGTGGTTCAAGCAATTGTTATGTGGAAATACAAATGGAGAAAAAAAGAAAAAAAAGACACTCAAAGATTTTTTTTAAAATGTTACAGTTAACATTCGGGTTAGTTGGCAACCCTCATTTAGTAGAGTCTATCTTCCCTCCCTTCAACAAATTTTAGCTTCAGTTGTAGACCATACGCTTTTCGGTCTAGTCGAGTGTGACGTTTCGTCCCCGACTAGAGAACACTTCAGCTCAGATGGAGTACATATCCCTAACATCTACAAAACATTGAAGTAAAAATAGACTGTGTGGGAAGTTTTATGCGCGAAACGCGGAAAAAATAAACTTTTGAGTAGCCACAGGCGTATCTTAAAGCTAGCTATTTCGGAGTTAACAACCTAACCAAACACGTTGTTAAGATGGTACCACGGGTTGGAAGTGATTAGAATATACCAGCTTGTCGGGTATCGCCCAGTTTATTGTTGCTTCAAGGAGTTTGAGGATAAAATAATATAGGCACGGAAACAGGGAATATGGATGACGATTATTCCATCGATACAATATGATCGATATGAGTGAACGCACTATGTACAAAAGTGTACTTTTTATTGAAGAATGTGGAGGATACCAGGGACAGGTAACAAGAATAATAAAAACGTTCATTGTCAAAATGAATATTCATTCATTGGGTACCGTCTCCACAACGTAAGGTGGCAAACCATGAAGTACCATTTAATAAAAAAAAACTTGCATTGATAGTGTACCTGTCCTTTTTTGTGATCAGTCCATTTTAGCCTTGGTCTACCTGTGCCATGATTGCCTCATACTTTTTCTTCCAAGATGACCGTTAGTAATGTATAGTGTCTCTGCACATAGCGCCCCCCCCCCCCCCACTCACCCCAACCTCCAGTGTCAGGTTTTTAATATTTAAATTGTTAGTTGTTCTTTTTCCATTTTAAGCTGACTCACACTTTAAACTTTACACTGGTTAACTTCCTTTCCTTCCACCCAATTTTCTTCATTTTCTCTACAAATACACATGACAAAACTTTGATTTTCTGCTCTAAACAAGAAGAAATAAACAAAGCTTATTTCCAACATCAAGAGAAAAACAAACATTATGTGACTATGTTATGGGAAGGACAAATCGTTTAGTAGGAAATTGAGAGAAAAGATACAAGAGAATTAAGAATAATGGTTTGTTAGAAAGTCAACAATAAATATCTTCTTCTTATTCTTCATCCCATAACCCTGGAGGTTATTAGGGCACTATAAACTGTCAGAGTTCATCATTATTCTCGAGGTAACTTCAGTACTTCTTTGTGACTGTGAGAAGTCCAGAGCTATCCACTCTGTGATGACATCCCACCATCTATTTATCTGCCTACCCCTCCTACTTCCATTGTTCCTCGCAGCATCTGCCAGGTCAGATGATCGTCATACTTGGCCGATCCATTTCATTGTGTGTTTCTCTACAATAGTTCAGAGGTCATTATGTACTCCTATTGCTGTTTGTATCCATTTGATACTGTTATAATACTTGTGATATGATCTAATAAGAGATGTCCAAAACATTAGGATAACATCTCCATATCTTGTATTTTCTGAATGTGGCTGTGCTGCAAGGATGCACGTTATGCAAGCGTTTAGAAACATTGATATCACCAGCATATCAGCCTGAATTTAAAACCAGGGGTGATGTTCTTATCCTTTCAAATAGAGTTTTAGCTTTTGCAAGAGCTGCTGTAGTTTGCGCTTTTCTGGCCGATATTTCCGGTTTCGAACATCCATCGCTGACAATTGATTCTAAGTATATCAATTTGTCAACTGTTTGTTGGTCTTGTCTATTTATGTTAATTTTTTGCAACAATGCCCCTAGGGCTGTCGGTCATCATAATTTGTTTATTTAGTATCGATCTCCATGCCATGTGCAGCACTTGTTTGATCTATTCGTCGTATCAAGTCTTTTAGTTCTTGTGTTCCTGTATGTAATCGATGTCATCGGCAAACTGCAGGTTATTAACAGTTTTGCTAAAATTGCTGACAGCACCTTCATGGTTTTCTAAAATATTCGTCATATTTGTTTGTAAATGTTAAATAAGGTAGGAGAGATAGGACAGACATCATCAATGCCTCTCAGAGATATGGGAAGGGCACAGGACAACCATAATTCCATGTCATTCCTTCGGATGAAAGAGATGGGAGTTAAGATGGGCACAACCAAAACCAGGCAACTCAGTGTGCGTATAAGAAGACTTATCAAACAATACAGAACTGGAGTCATCAGTCGCTGGACACTGCGGGACTTGCTGATGGGGGAACAGAGCACTTATGAACATGTTCGGAGTGCAATGATGATGGGGGAACAGAGCACTTATGAACATGTTCGGAGTGCAATGATGATGGGGGAACAGAGCACTTATGAACATGTTCGGAGTGCAATGATGATGGGGGAACAGAGCACTTATGAACATGTTCGGAGTGCAATGATGATAACCAGCAAATAATTCAATAACTCATTAATAAGCAGCCTTGTTGAACTCCAAGTGTTGTTTTGATCCATTTCCCTCGACTTCCGTTGATAAGTTCAGTACTTGTAGCGTTCTCATACAGATGTTTTATACTGCGAGCTATTTGGCACTAAAGTTGTGCATCTTCATCGTCACCCATAACTCTGCATTGCCAAATTCTATTATTTTATTTATTGAAGTCATTTAATACGTGATATAGGTCTTGTTGATGTAGGAGGTATATCTTGCTGAGAATTTTAAGATTTAAATTCTTTTCTGTTGAACTTCAACCTCCCGGAAAGCAAATCTTTTACTCTCAATGATCTTTACTGATTGTACATAAATGTAAAGAATAAATATAGAAAAACAACAAATAACACATTAACAATAGATATCAATCGACATTAATGTATATTTTATTTTTGGCGTCAAAATCGATGCATTTTGTCACTTCACATCTTTATCAGAAGAAATGACAAAAGTTTACGTAAATTTGTTTCAGATTTAAGCTTTTGCCGGGGTCATGCATGTTTTGTGGCCTTCCAGATCCAAAATACGAACGACATTCATGGTCTGCCTGCTACATTTCTGTGTCATCTGTAGAATTATGCAAATGTCCACCACCTTTGACCTGCGACCACTGCATACAGGATTTGGAAAGATTTAAGAAAAAAAATGATGCACTAGGTCACGTTATTCGATACAAGTGTCCTTACCACGGGGACTACAGAACGTATCAGGTATTTTGTCTGCATATTTCGTGTATGTGGGAGAGAGAAAGAGAGAGAGAGAGAGAGAGAGAGAGAGAATAAAGTAGTGAAAAGATCATCATCATCATCGAGTGTCGTCTCATCAACGAAGGTTGGCTACCATGGAGCGCCATTCTGCTCTGTCTCTTGCTTTGATGGTGCGGTTTGTCATAGGCTGATTTGTCCACCTTTTAATGTTACTCGTCAATGTTAGTCTTGGTCTGCATCTGCCTCTTTTACCTTGTTGAGTATATAAATGTATATTTTTCGTCCTCTATGTACTCACATTCTTTCCGTCTTGTCTCTGATATGTATAAGATTTCTATATTTTTTCGTTCTGCTTCTTGAGTTAGATTTTCCAATTTCCCTTCTTGATATAGAGTCATAACATTCCAAGTACTTATTTTAAGATCTTTTCTCCCACATAAGTTCGAATTCCTCTCCATGGCTTCCTCTGGACTAGTACGTGATGAGGCTCCAATCTCTTTCACGGTGGTCAGCCACATTCGTCTTTCGTGTCCTGAACATGCCTCTTGTGTACCACACACTTTGCTGTTTTCGCTTTCTGGGCCGCTGGTCATTTCTGACTCTTCCGCCCCGTGCACCGTTACAGACTTTGTACAATTCGGAGTGGACATTTCCTTCTGCCTGGCGCGACAGTGAAAAACAATGACCTATCACCGATAGGTCTATCTCGAATGAAAAGAAGATAAATACCCACTTAACAATGAGAATTTCCACAATCCACCAGCCTGTCAGAAGTTAAACAGCCACAAAAGGCATGAGTAGAATATTAATCCCAAGAATCACACCGCGTGTAACCGGCGTATTTCGAAACAACACACGCTCTAACGGAAGACACTGTCCACACACGGACGCCAGTGAAAAGATAGGGAGAGAAATAAAAAAGACAAGAAAACGAGAGAGGGATAGAGAAAGAATAAAGACAACATAGAATGGCCAACCACATTGGCTGATTTTGGAAGTCAATCAGATTAAGATTGCAAAGATGTGTTTTGCTGGGCAGTACGTTTGTACTTTCTTTGTTGACAAATATAACAACAATCAATCACAATTCTCAGTGTGTGGAGTGAGAGTCAAGCATATGAACAGACTTTAAAAAAAAAATAAAATAAACAAAACAAATAGGATTGTTGTGGTATAGGAGAAATCAATAAAATTAACTGTATACTTCTTCTTCTTTTCTCTTTTCACTGATACCTAAAAGGTGTCGTGGTTTATATCATTTGTCGTTCTTGAGCTGCTCGAACTGTCTTAATTAGTGATATTCCTTTGTTGTTACATGTCTCTGTCACTGCATCTATCCATCTTCTTCTGGGTCTTACTCTTGGTCTTTTCCCATGCATTCTAGAGAAGAACGCCCTTGATGGTGATTGATAAGGATTCATTCTGACCAGATGGCCAAACCATTTAAGTTGTTGTTGTTCTATATATTCTTGGCAGGGTTTAGTTCCTACCATTTTTCTTATGGTTTTATTTGGTATTGTATCTCTTCTTGTGTTGTTTGTTACTTTTGTCAAGCATCGCATCTCACATGTATTGATCTTTCTTAAATGTGATTTAGAAAGTTGTATTCTCATGTCAATTTCTCTGTCTAGCTTTCCATCTTCTGTGAACATTGTGCCTAAATACTTGAATTCCTCTACTTGTTTTATTCCTTTATCTTTAATGCTTAATGGGTGTCTTAATTTGCTTATTCATATAGCCTCTGTTTTTTCTGTGTTAATTTTCATACTGTAGTTTGTGCAGCTTTTATCTAGAGATGTTAAATGCTGTTGTAGCAGGTTTTCATCCTCATATATTAGGCATTGGTCATCTGCGAAGAGTAGCTCGTTGATGTTGGAGTTTTACCTCTATGTTATTATTTGATTTTTCCTTATTGATGGTTGTTTCCTGATTTATTTTGTCCATATATATGATGAAGAGGAGTGGTGAGAGGACGCATCCTTGACTTACACCTGTTGTAACCTGAAACCATTCTGACAGACCTTCCGATGTTCTAACGGCACTTTGACTGTTTTTATATAATGCCATTATATTATCTAGCAGTTGTCCTGCTACCCCGTAGGTTTCTAAAGTTTGCCAAAGTTTGTTCCTGTCCACACGATCAAACGCTTTTTCTTGATCTATAAACACTATTGTTAGGTTTCTGTCATATTCTATTGTCATATCATATCTTAGTGTGTGTCTGTGCTGGCCATGGTTTATATTTTAGTGTATTTCCGTGAAGCCATGGTTCATATCTTAATGTGTTTCTGTGCTAGACATGGCTCATATCTTAATGTGTTTCTGTGCTAGACATGGCTCATATCTTAATGTGTTTCTGTGCTAGACATGGCTCATATCTTAATGTGTTTCTGTGCTAGCCATGGCTCATATCTTGGTGTGTTTCCGTGAAGCCATGGCTCATATCTTAATGTGTTTCTGTGCTAGCCATGGCTCATATCTTAATGTGTTTCTGTAATAGCCATGGCTCATATCTTGGTGTGTTTCCGTGAAGCCATGGCTCATATCTTAATGTGTTTCTGTGATAGACATGGTTCATATATTGGTGTGTTTCCGTGAAGCCATGGCTCATATCTTAATGTGTTTCTGTGATAGACATGGTTCATATCTTGGTGTGTTTCCGTGAAGCCATGGCTCATATCTTAATGTGTTTCTGTGATAGACATGGTTCATATCTTGGTGGGTGTCTGTGCTGGCCATGGTTTATATCTTAGTGTGTTTCCGTGCTAGCCATGGGTCATATCTTAATGTGTTTGTATGCTAGCTATGGCTCCTATCTTAGCTTGTGTGTGTGTGTGTGTGTGTGCTAGCCATGGCTCATATCTTAATGTGTTTGTATGCTAGCCATGGCTCCTATTTTAGCTTGTGTGTGTGTGCTAACCATAGCTCATATCTTGGTGTGTCCGTGTTAATCATGTCTCATATCTTTATGTGTGTCCGTGTTTAGTCATATCTCATATCTTAGTGTGTATCTGTGTTAGTCATGTGTCATATCTTTGTGTATGCATGTCTGGGTTAGTGATATCTCTTATCTTTGTGTGCATGTTTATGTTAGTCATATCTCATATCTTTGTGTGTGCATGTATGTGTTTGTCACATTTCATATCCTTGTATGTGCATGGCTATGTTAGTCACATCTCATATCTTTGTTTGCATGTCTATGTTAGGCATGTGTCATATCTTTGTGTGTGTGCATGTCTATGTCAGTCATATCTCATATCTTTGTGTGCATATCTATGTTAGTCATGTGTCATATCTTTGTGTGTGCATGTCTATGTCAGTCATATCTCATATCTTTGTGTGCATGTATATGTTAGGTATGTGACATATCTTTGTGTGTGCAATCTATGTTAGTCATATCTCATATCTTTGTGTGCATGTCTATGTTTGGCATGTGTCATATATTTTGATGTGTGCATGTCTATGTCAGTCATATCTTATATCTTTGTGTGCATGTCTATGTTAGTCATGTGTCATATCTTTGTGTGTGCATATATTTATGTCAGTCACATCTCATATCTTTGTGTGCATGTCTATGTTAGTCATGTGTCATATCTTTGCGCGTATGTCTGTGTTAGTCATATCTCATATCTTGATGTGTGTCAGTGTTAGTCATGGCTCATATCGTTGTGTGCGTGTCAGTGTTAGTCACATCTCATATCTTTGTGTGTGCATGTCTGTGTTAGTCACCTCTAGTGACTCGGGCAGATGGTGCTCGTAAACCTGGGAAGGCCGACCATCTAAGGGCAGAATCCCCCTACAGAAAATACAATCTGCTGCCTTGCAGGAAGATTGGGGACAAATAAAGGCTAAGGAAAGCAAACCTGAATAAAATGCTGGCTGAAATCGGAACAGAAACATAATGAGGAAGTTCTCAAAGAGGCCAACACAAAAAGGGAGCTCTTAAAAAACATCAGAAAGAAGCAATCAACATTTTTTGGGCACATCATGAGAAGAGGAAAGCTGGAATACTTGGTTACAACTGGCAAAATAAAAGGAAAGAGAGATCGCGGACGACAAAGAGAGAAAATACTGGATAGCTTGGTGTCATGGCATGGAAAACAGTCAACAACAGAACTGATACAATGCACTGTAGATAGAAGATTGTGGAGAGACATGATCGCCTACGCCAACCGGTTTGGCACATGATGATGATGATGAAATCGGATGCACTGGGCCAGTGACGCAGAACACAGTGCAACGTTTTAACGGGTGTTCAATCAGAGTGGATCTGGCAGACTCTAATTATGATGTTCTGTCTGTGGGGGCGATCAACACACTTAACCTGACAGCTGACTTCATGTGAGAGTCTGGAATCCTACTCTGATTGAGTCCTGATCGCAGAGAGAGAGAGAGCGAGAGAGAGAGAGAGAGAGAGAGAGAGAGAGAGAGAGATGTTCAATTGTTTTTCACATAGTTGTCTCAATGTAAATATAGCATCAGTACAGCTTTTGCCTTTTCTGAATCCGAATTGATTATTACTTAATTGAGGTTCTATTATGTATCTTACTCTCCTCTCCAATATTTTAGCATACATTTTACCAACTTGACTCAATAGGGATATTCCTCTGTACATTTCACACTCCCTTTTGCTTCCTTTATTTTTCCAGTAAACTGTGTAAAAATAGAGTTATTACCCTCAAAAGTTAAGGATGTTGAATCTGGAATAGGTCCAAAGTCCTTAGGTGAACTTTTGGACAAGTCACCGGATTATCATTAGATCACATGACTTAAGAGTCGTGCAAGAAAATGTGATAAACCAAAGTAACAAGCATTAAGTGTTGATTAGAGATCCGCGCCTCTATCAGAGAGGTCATGTTTAGTGTGTCGGCTACTGAAAAGATATGACCAACTAGAGCGATGTTTAGTAAACTATAGAGATAGACAGAAGGCCGGCGTTAAGAATTAGTTGTTTGTCAATGATGTTAATACAGGGTTGTCATTAGAAAATTGGTCCACAAGGACTTGTGAACAAGAATAGTGAGAGGAGATTTTTCCAACAGATACTGTCCAACTGGTAGATTCGAACGATTGTTGATAAGCTTAGAGGTCAGTATCCAGATTCGTGTACATCTTTTGGTTCTTAAACATCATCATCATCATCATCATGTACCATACCGGTTGGCGCAGGCGATCATGTCCTTCCACAATCTTCTATCTACAGTGCAACGTATCAGTTCTGTTGTAAATTGTTTTCCACGCCATGACACCAAGCTATCCAACAAGTCGTCATTTTTCATCGATATGAGTCTCTTCATTCTGTAAACTGAGCTGAGGATGCAAGATTAATCGAGTTTGATCCATGATGAGATTAATTAAAATAGAGACAAAATATAAGAGGAAATATCTTTGTGGCATTATCTCATTACCGGGGTCTGCTGGACCTACATAAAGGACTGGAGATAAAAGGCCGTTTGTCCTGAGCAGAAATTAGAAATACACAAAAATAATAACAGAGATACAGTAAAACAAAATACATTGAAAGAAGCTGAGACACGTAAAGCTAATAATATAAAGGTACATGTGTTCCTTGTGAGAAAGAAAAAAAGTTTTATAGAATGAGTCCTTTTTCAAGAACAATAAAATAAATACTACCTATGAGACATGTGAAAATGAAACAACAAAAAAACTATAGAAATAAAACAACTGAACTGTGAAAGAAAAAAAATATAGATTAAAAATAAACATCAGCAAGACTGGCAAAAAAGGCTAGAGAGAAGACACGCTAAAAAGATTAACCAGAAAGGCAAACATAAAACCATGGTGATGTTATAACATGTTATAAACAATGATTATACACAAACAGCTATGATTTTTTATATAAAGAACAATGTAGTGAAAAGCAGAACATAAAATAACGACACTCGCAGAAGCAGATAGTATGAACATTTCCTTTCAATGGAGAAAAGGAGGAAAAGCACACAAAATAGGCAAGAGATAAATGAAATATCAGAAACTACGATGAGCTCCAAGTATGAAATGTACAACAGAGCATTGATCACGTAAATTTCTGTGAAAGTTAAACTTAAAGACAACTGAGAGTGGGAGAAGTAAGACAACACTCGGAGAATTCATTAAATAAAAGTGAGTTCTAGGAGAATTCAAACATCAGTGTGGGAAAATCGACGATATCCCGCGCAGGTGAAGGAATATAACAACAGAAATGCAGATAAAAGATTTGTTAGTCTGGTAAGAATTGTTTTTCTCGGGGAGAAAGTTGTGACCACAAACAGCTACTGTCTTTCTTGGGAAGTCAAATACAACTAAAGTCCAGGGGAGCAGTAACATTCATGCTGAAGATATTGTTGTTTTCCTGAATAGATGCAACAAGGCTAATTAATTCAGCTGATATTTAAAACCAGTGTAAAAAAGCGTGTGGTTACGTATTGCATTTTAAAACAATAACATCACAATGAACATGTCGACATTGTAACATCAATTTTAGTCTTGGACATTAACATATCAAGAACAAAATAAGATCGTCAAAATTTAAACCGAAATTAAATTATTTAGAATACTGAGTTTGAGTAGAAACGCTACAAATCAGAAACAAAGATACTCAGAAAGTTGTAAATATGCAAGAAGTTGCAGTTGCATTGAGAAACAAAGATGACATTATCTGAACATAACTCGTCTAGCAGCAAATAATATCGCACTTCTCAGGTGTAACAATGACACATTGGACAGGAGAACATCTAATCAGGACTGGCGGTTAATTAGACCATAATTAGTCATATACAGGTGTGGTTAAGTCACCGGCAACATAAAGATTGTTGCTTGTTAGCTTTGAACCAATCAACGAATGAGTCATTACAGCTCGATGCCAATCTGCATATTTCTAACAATCTTACAGTGCTAGACACTAACCAGTGAAGATAATGACGTCATACAAATCTATTTTACGATTTTACATCATCAACAAAACACCAAATTATGATTTCATCATCGTGGTGAGAGACTTTTAATGTCACGCAAGAATATGGTAACAAGGAAAAAGAAAGACACTTAGGAAAACACAATACAGGCAGCATATAGAGTTGTGTGAATTACCAAACCTTGCAATAACCAATACTTTTTTCCTCCATAGAGACATTTGTAAAATTTCATGGAAATCTCCTGATCCAGATGCTCAAGAAAACACCACTAAACATTAAAAAAAAACACATAATCACAGGTTTCCTCTGGTCAGTCCAAGATGCTAGAGCATACAGAGGCTCAACGGCAGTGATCATAATCTCTGTATTGACAAATTGAGAATCAGACTAAATAAATTGCATGGTGTAAACATGATCAAGCGGGCTATATTTTAAAAAAAGTGAAAGTGGATAAGTGTGTCTACATGGCAAAAGATCTAAGATAGGAAAAATGTTAAGCTAAATCTCCTAACGGCAAAAAAAGACAGATCTTTGTATGACCCCAACAAATAAACATTTAGGTCAGTGCACGGAATGACAAATACAATTTTATTTAGTCTAGCCTCAGAAACTAAAAAAAACCCAGCAAAAACAAAGAACAACAAAGCTCTGAACTATAAAGAAACAGCTGTGCAACCATCCACCTACAATTAATGTCCCCATCAAAGACAGGAAAGGTGAAATCTTGCTCTCAGAGGAACAACAGAAACAAAGATGGATAGAACATTTCAGAGAAATATTAAATAGACCACAGCTATTATCATCGTGCATCTTGATTGAGAAATTCCTTTGTCAACATGACATGCATCCATGCGAAGAATTTTTACTTGATGAATTCAGATAACCCATCAAGAAACTAAAAATTAGCAAGGCAGCAGGAGATGACATCTCGGCAGAATGACTAAAGGCAGCAAGAGATGATATCTCGGCAGAATGACTAAAGCCAGCAAGAGATGATATCTCAGCAGAATTACTAAAGGCAGCAAGAGATGATATCTCAGCAGAATTACTAAAGGCAGCAAGAGATGATATCTGGGCAGAATGACTAAAGGCAGCAAGAGATGATATGTCAGCAGAATTATTAAAGGCAGCAAGAGATGATATCTCGGCAGAATTATTAAAGGCAGCAAGAGATGATATCTCAGCAGAATTATTAAAGGCAGCAAGAGATGATATCTCGGCAGAATGACTAAAGGCAGCAAGAGATGATATCTCAGCAGAATTACTAAAGGCAGCAAGAGATGATATCTCAGCAGAATTACTAAAGGCAGCAAGAGATGATATCTGGGCAGAATGACTAAAGGCAGCAAGAGATGATATGTCAGCAGAATTATTAAAGGCAGCAAGAGATGATATCTCGGCAGAATTATTAAAGGCAGCAAGAGATGATATCTCAGCAGAATTACTAAAGGCAGCAAGAGATGATATCTCGGCAGAATGACTAAAGGCAGCAAGAGATGATATCTCAGCAGAATTACTAAAGGCAGCAAGAGATGATATCTCAGCAGAATTACTAAAGGCAGCAAGAGATGATATCTCAGCAGAATTACTAAAGGCAGCAAGAGATGATATCTCAGCAGAATTACTAAAGGCAGCAAGAGATGATATCTCAGCAGAATGACTAAAGGCAGCAGATGAGAACACCTGAAATGATCTCTTAACTTTTTAATGAAGCGTGTCCCAATGAATCCCCACCCCAACAATAGAAAAATGGCGTGATTGTGAAACTCTCTAAAATAGGAGATTTATAAGATTGTACTAATTTCCGGGGAATCACGTTCATATCTATACCTGACAACTCTTCAACAGTGCGTTATTAGACTGCAGAAGTCAATAGATAAAAAAACAACTTAGAGAAGAGCAAGTGGGATCCAGACAAGATCGATCACATTTTCACTCTCTGGACCATCATTGAGGAGTCACTAGAATTCCAATCTTCGCTCATTATTAACTTTGTGCATTTCCAAGAACCTTCGATAGTTTACACCGACCTACACTATAGAAACTGCTCAAAATCTAGGGATTTCCAACACAAGATGTCAATATTATTTCAGCCCTTTATTCAGATTCAAGTTTTCTGCGAAAGCAGAAACTGGCAATGCTGACTCCCAGTAGAAGCAGGTTGTGAAACAAGGATGTGTTATATCATCACTTTTATATGGAACTGCAATCGATTGGGTCGTGCGAACATCCAGAGAAGACAGACAATTAGGCATTAAATGAATGGATTATAAATAAATTTGGAAAGATCTCGACTTTCCTGAAGACTTGGCAATATTGAACTCAACACACTTAGATGCTCAAGAAAAAATAGAACGACTCCACAATATTTCTTCTTAAATAGGCCAAACCATGAACACGACCACAATGAAAGTCCTGGATACTACCAACAAAGTCTTTCAGGTAACATTTAACAATGGAATTTTGCAATAAATTTTACGTTTTAAGTTTTACCTACCTTGGCAGTAACATGACCAGAGATGGAGACATAACATAAAAAAAATATTGACACGCATCGCCCTAGCATCAAATACTTTCAACAAACGACAAACATCTAGAGATATAAAGTACTCAGTACACGGACACAATCTAGATGTTCAACTCCTGTGTGATACCAGTGTTATTATATGGATGTGAACGCTGAAAATTCATATAGACATTAGATATAAAGAAATTAAGTATCTTTGACAAGAAATGCCTCTGAAGAATATCAAACATAAATTTGAGAGAATACATTTCAAACGATAATGTAAGAGGCTAAATTACTCAAAAATATGTATCGCACTTTATGAGAAGCAAGCCATGGAAATACATCGGTCGTATGGTGAGAATGAATGATGAAGACTTCAGAAACAGACATTCATGTGAAAACCATCTGGTAGAAGAAAATAAAACTCGACAGACCGTATTTGCTAGTCGGAACATTTAACATGGAAGGCTCAGCCAAAGATACAAGAAACAAGCAAGAACAAGCAGCAAATAGTCAATCGTGGAGAACTATGATTTCTGTCCTATTTCTGATCTTATGAACTATGATTTTTGCCCTATTTCTGAACTTATGAACTATGATTTCTGCCCTATTTCTGAACTTATGAACTATGATTTCTGTCTTATTTCTGAACTTATGAACTATAATTTCTGTCTTATTTCTGAACTTATGAACTATGATTTCTGTCCTATTTCTGAACTTATGAACTATAATTTCTGTCCTATTTCTGAACTTATGAACTATGATTTCTGCCCTATTTCTGAACTTATGAACTATGATTTCTGTCTTATTTCTGAACTTATGAACTATGATTTCTGCCCTATTTCTGAACTTATGAACGTTGATTTCTGTCTTATTTCTGAACTTATGAACTATGATTTCTGCCCTATTTCTGAACTTATGAACTATGATTTCTGTCCTATTTCTGAACTTATGAATTATGATTTCTGTCCTATTTCTGAACTTATGAACTATGATTTCTGCCCTATTTCTGAACTCATGAACTATGATTTCTGCCCTATTTCTGAACTTATGAACTATGATTTCTGCCCTATTTCTGAACTTATGAACTATGATTTCTGCTCTATTTCTGAACTTATGAACTATGATTTCTGTCCTATTTCTGAACTTATGAACTATGATTTCTGCCCTATTTCTGAACTTATGAACTATGATTTCTGCCCTATTTCTGAACTTATGAACTATGATTTCTGTCTTATTTCTGAACTTATGAACTATGATTTCTGCCCTATTTCTGAACTTATGAACTATGATTTCTGTCTTATTTCTGAACTTATGAACTATGATTTCTGCCCTATTTCTGAACTTATGAACTATGATTTCTGTCCTATTTCTGAACTTATGAATTATGATTTCTGTCCTATTTCTGAACTTATGAACTATGATTTCTGCCCTATTTCTGAACTCATGAACTATGATTTCTGCCCTATTTCTGAACTTATGAACTATGATTTCTGCCCTATTTCTGAACTTATGAACTATGATTTCTGCTCTATTTCTGAACTTATGAACTATGATTTCTGTCCTATTTCTGAACTTATGAACTATGATTTCTGCCCTATTTCTGAACTTATGAACTATGATTTCTGCCCTATTTCTGAACTTATGAACTATGATTTCTGCCCTATTTCTGAACTTATGAACTATGATTTCTGCCCTATTTCTGAACTTATGAACTATGATTTCTGTCTTATTTCTGAACTTATGAACTATGATTTCTGCCCTATTTCTGAACTTATGAACTATGATTTCTGCCCTATTTCTGAACTTATGAATTATGATTTCTGTCCTATTTCTGAACTTATGAACTATGATTTCTGCCCTATTTCTGAACTTATGAACTATGATT
Source organism: Megaustenia siamemsis (assembly GCA_032433765.1). NCBI lineage: Eukaryota > Metazoa > Mollusca > Gastropoda > Stylommatophora > Ariophantidae > Megaustenia > Megaustenia siamemsis. Next base: position 20,818,229 of record JAVIAB010000102.1, read on the forward strand.
TCTGCCCTATTTCTGAACTTATGAACTATGATTTCATGTATTTGGCCTGAGAGGGAAGTGAATGAATGATTGAATGAATGAAAGAAAGAACAAAAGTATTATATAAATCAGACTGCGGATCTCTCTCAAGAATACTCAAATTTGCTCGACGCTGTACTCCACAAAAAGACAGAGAACTGAAGATACATTTGACATGCCAAGAGCATTCATGCATAAATTAGTTTTATCTCACCATTTTTTTTTTCGCCATACAATCCAAGTTCACCACCCATCGCCATTCCCTAATACCAGTCAAAAATACATCACCATTCTCTAAAACCAATAAAATGTACATCACCGATCTCTAACCTACTAGGTAACCACTCGTCGCCATTCTCTAATACCAGTAAAATATACATCACCGTTCTTTGATACCAGTAAAATATACATCACCGTTCTTTGATACCAGTAAAATATACATCACCGTTCTTTGATACCAGTAAAACATACATCACCGTTCTTTCTTCTTCTTCTTCTATCCTGCCTCTGTTGCCATTGGCGTCGAGGGGAGAAACAATCTGCGATTCTTTGCTCTTCTGTTGGCCTCTTCTGATGTTATTCCTCCTAGTGACTCTAGTATTCCCTTTGTCCATCTCTTTCTCGGTCTTCCTCTTAATCTGGCGTTTTCGTAGCGTTTATTTAAGGCTCTTTGAGTCATTGTTAGTTCTTTTTGTCTTGTTTTGTGGCCGAACCAATTTGTCTGTTGTTTCTTTATGTATTCGATGGCTGGTTCAATATCGAGTTTCTTCCTCAGGTCAGTGTTTCTTACTCTGTCCCTTAAGCTGTTTCCTGTCATTCTTATGACACATTTCATTTCGGTGGTCGTTAGCTTTCTTATTGTTCTAGAGTCCAGCGTCCAATTCTGGCACTGATAACTCAGAGTTGGTAGAAAAATTGATTTGTATATTGCCCTTTTTGCTTCCGTAGTTATTGCTTTTTTTTCAATAGTGTTGATACTTGACCTATAACTTGGCATGCTTTGTTACACTTTATATCTATCTCTGTCTCTTGGCTATTGTCTTGTGTTAACGTGCTACCCAGATATTTAAAATTGTCTACTTGCTTCAAGGTTGGTTTATCTATTATGATGTTTAGTTTTTCTTTCTTTCTCGCTATTGCCATTACTTCGGTTTTGCTTATGTTGATCTTCATGTTGTATTGTTTACAAGTGTTGTTTAGCCTGTTGATATGTTCTTGTAGGTCCTCAGTTGTTTCATGTATCAGAACTTGGTCGTCTGCAAATAGTATTTCATTTATTTCTTCCTCTCTTCTGTTGTTTTCTGGTACGTATAATTCGTTCTCTTTTGTGTTATCGCTTGTTATCATTCGTGTTGGTATAACTTCCTTTGATTGGGCATGCTAATTTGTATATATTGTCCATATATGTGATGAAAAATTCTTTGATACCAGTAAAACATACATCACCATTCTTTGATACCAGTAAAACCATCACCATTCTTTGATACCAGTAAAACATGCATCACCATTCTTTGATACCAGTAAAACATACATCACCATTCTTTGATACCAGTAAAACATGCATCACCATTCTTTGATACCAGTAAAACCATCAACATTCTTTGATACCAGTAAAACATACATCACCATTCTTTGATACCAGTAAAACATACATCACCATTCTTTGATACCAGTAAAACCATCACCATTCTTTGATACCAGTAAAACATACATCATCATTCTTTGATACCAGATAAACATACATCACCATTCTTTGATACCAGTAAAACATACATCACCATTCTTTGATACCAGTAAAACATACATCACCATTCTCTATTAAGTTACTTAGTTATTTTCGAGTTATCATCATTACACTCCGAACATAAAATAAAAAAAATAGGTGCTCAGATCCCCTCCTCAGTTAAGTTCCTCTGTGCCAAGCGATTGACGACTCCGATTCTGTGTTGGTTCATAAGTCTTCTTACACGCCGACTAAGTTGCTCTCATGTCTGGCTGTGCCCATCTTAACTCCCATCTCTTTCATCCGAAGGAGTGACATGGACTCATGGTTTTCGAATTCATGTACTCTTCCCACATCTCGGAGGGCATTTCTGATGTCCGCCAGATTCATTGGATGACCGTCTTCAACGACAGCGCAGCTAGCCAACCTGTCCACTCTTTCATTTCCCCGTACTCCCGCATGTCCAAGAACGTAGACAAAAGTAATGTTACGTATTTTTGATTTCTGCAATGACTCTAACCATTGCATGCGTACAGAGCCCGCCTCCACTTTTTTTTTACCATGCTTTTCGAATAATTCAGTATGCAAGCGTGGGTTTTGTGTTATGACTCCAACCAAATGAATGTCCTGGTCACTGCCATTATCTCCGTCGTCATGCTACTCGTGGTCATAACGTATGTACCACTGTCTTCCTTGACTATTATGCCTGCCAAGCGTGCTGTAAATGCCCATGTGTAATAGGGTGTGTAAGGGGGTAAGGAGGTAGAGATAATCTTGGTGCGTTACGAAGGGAGTTGGTTGCTTTGTTGCTATCGCCCGATGACTAAAGTATTCTAGAGTATCGTGATAGACCAGAATATTGGTGCAGTAGCTAATGAATTAAGTGTTCTGTGCACACCTTGAGCTGTGTGTCTCATCCGTTTTGATCATGTTTGGATATTTCAATTGTTTACGATGAATGATGATATCGTATGACAGGGAACAGTTGGCTGTGTTCACTTTCTGCTCGATTTCGCCTTATGTCTTTTGGCGTGTGCTGAGACTGCTATGATGGGGACTACAGCTACCTTTCTTTGTTTGGGAGATGAGATATTAATTCGGATGATTGCGCTGGCATGGGCGGTTGAGCAATTATGGATTTTAATTCGTTTGCAGTGATAGCGGGGCCTTCCATAACCAAATAACCAAATTCCTCTTCATCTTCCGGCCTAGTGGACGTAGTGGACGTGTCTGCGTTGTGTTGTTGTTTGCAGTATAACTGTTATATTTGCACCTTTCGGCCCAACACATCCGTCTTCAGCACGACATTTTTGAGTACCGGGTTGTCTTCCCTCTTCGATCCTTACTCGCTTGGCCAGACTAGACAGGTTAGTCTGTTACTGGAGGCACCATGGAGAAGTGGAGCAGGGTCTGGATGGTTTTGGTTCACCGATCCTGGCGCAAGCCATCATCTGTGGGTCACTGACAACTTCCAGCTCTGGTGCTGGGAGGCGCGCCTTCGCCTCCAAGAAGGGAGTGAGACTCATATGGTAGGGAACGAGCAAGGATCGTGCATGACGTTTGGGAGTGAGAGGGTTGGTGAGAGCGGTCACGAGTTAAGAGTCACAGGTGAGTAGAGTTGAGACGTAGTTAGATCTTGTGAATATAAAAAAGATGTGAACGATATGAAGAGTTATTGAAATTTAGAGAGCGAAGTGGGATCGAGGCTGAGTGTGACGTGGCGAGATTTCATTGGTTGGGACGGAAGGGTTTTAACGGCGGCTCAAATGGATAAGCGAGAGGGAACTGAGAGATTATTGGAAGCCTCCATGATGCACAGTTGGAAGCCACTGCTAGATGATTTGTTCGTTAAATGGAGACTTTGTCAACATGACATGCATCCATGCGAAGAATTTTTACTTGATGAATTCAGATAACCCATCAAGAAACTAAAAATTAGCAAGGCAGCAGGAGATGACATCTCGGCAGAATGACTAAAGGCAGCAAGAGATGATATCTCGGCAGAATGACTAAAGCCAGCAAGAGATGATATCTCAGCAGAATTACTAAAGGCAGCAAGAGATGATATCTCAGCAGAATTACTAAAGGCAGCAAGAGATGATATCTGGGCAGAATGACTAAAGGCAGCAAGAGATGATATGTCAGCAGAATTATTAAAGGCAGCAAGAGATGATATCTCGGCAGAATTATTAAAGGCAGCAAGAGATGATATCTCAGCAGAATTATTAAAGGCAGCAAGAGATGATATCTCGGCAGAATGACTAAAGGCAGCAAGAGATGATATCTCAGCAGAATTACTAAAGGCAGCAAGAGATGATATCTCAGCAGAATTACTAAAGGCAGCAAGAGATGATATCTGGGCAGAATGACTAAAGGCAGCAAGAGATGATATGTCAGCAGAATTATTATAGGCAGCAAGAGATGATATCTCGGCAGAATTATTAAAGGCAGCAAGAGATGATATCTCAGCAGAATTACTAAAGGCAGCAAGAGATGATATCTCGGCAGAATGACTAAAGGCAGCAAGAGATGATATCTCAGCAGAATTACTAAAGGCAGCAAGAGATGATATCTCAGCAGAATTACTAAAGGCAGCAAGAGATGATATCTCAGCAGAATTACTAAAGGCAGCAAGAGATGATATCTCAGCAGAATTACTAAAGGCAGCAAGAGATGATATCTCAGCAGAATGACTAAAGGCAGCAGATGAGAACACCTGAAATGATCTCTTAACTTTTTAATGAAGCGTGTCCCAATGAATCCCCACCCCAACAATAGAAAAATGGCGTGATTGTGAAACTCTCTAAAATAGGAGATTTATAAGATTGTACTAATTTCCGGGGAATCACGTTCATATCTATACCTGACAACTCTTCAACAGTGCGTTATTAGACTGCAGAAGTCAATAGATAAAAAAACAACTTAGAGAAGAGCAAGTGGGATCCAGACAAGATCGATCACATTTTCACTCTCTGGACCATCATTGAGGAGTCACTAGAATTCCAATCTTCGCTCATTATTAACTTTGTGCATTTCCAAGAACCTTCGATAGTTTACACCGACCTACACTATAGAAACTGCTCAAAATCTAGGGATTTCCAACACAAGATGTCAATATTATTTCAGCCCTTTATTCAGATTCAAGTTTTCTGCGAAAGCAGAAACTGGCAATGCTGACTCCCAGTAGAAGCAGGTTGTGAAACAAGGATGTGTTATATCATCACTTTTATATGGAACTGCAATCGATTGGGTCGTGCGAACATCCAGAGAAGACAGACAATTAGGCATTAAATGAATGGATTATAAATAAATTTGGAAAGATCTCGACTTTCCTGAAGACTTGGCAATATTGAACTCAACACACTTAGATGCTCAAGAAAAAATAGAACGACTCCACAATATTTCTTCTTAAATAGGCCAAACCATGAACACGACCACAATGAAAGTCCTGGATACTACCAACAAAGTCTTTCAGGTAACATTTAACAATGGAATTTTGCAATAAATTTTACGTTTTAAGTTTTACCTACCTTGGCAGTAACATGACCAGAGATGGAGACATAACATAAAAAAAATATTGACACGCATCGCCCTAGCATCAAATACTTTCAACAAACGACAAACATCTAGAGATATAAAGTACTCAGTACACGGACACAATCTAGATGTTCAACTCCTGTGTGATACCAGTGTTATTATATGTCTGCGTTGTGTTGTTGTTTGCAGTATAACTGTTATATTTGCACCTTTCGGCCCAACACATCCGTCTTCAGCACGACATTTTTGAGTACCGGGTTGTCTTCCCTCTTCGATCCTTACTCGCTTGGCCAGACTAGACAGGTTAGTCTGTTACTGGAGGCACCATGGAGAAGTGGAGCAGGGTCTGGATGGTTTTGGTTCACCGATCCTGGCGCAAGCCATCATCTGTGGGTCACTGACAACTTCCAGCTCTGGTGCTGGGAGGCGCGCCTTCGCCTCCAAGAAGGGAGTGAGACTCATATGGTAGGGAACGAGCAAGGATCGTGCATGACGTTTGGGAGTGAGAGGGTTGGTGAGAGCGGTCACGAGTTAAGAGTCACAGGTGAGTAGAGTTGAGACGTAGTTAGATGTTGTGAATATAAAAAAGATGTGAACGATATGAAGAGTTATTGAAATTTAGAGAGCGAAGTGGGATCGAGGCTGAGTGTGACGTGGCGAGATTTCATTGGTTGGGATGGAAGGGTTTTAACGGCGGCTCAAACGGATAAGCGAGAGGGAACTGAGAGATTATTGGAAGCCTCCATGATGCACAGTTGGAAGCCACTGCTAGATGATTTGTTCGTTAAATGGAGACTTTTATTAGCAACAAGGCGAAAGCCGCTGTGATTAATGCTGTGCAAAAATACTAGACGATGTACATGTCCTTCAAGGAGAAATTAAATAGGTTTTCAAGGAGTTAGTGATACGAGAGCCATAGGGAGGAAGTAAGTGGTTCGTGAATACTACCAGTTAGTGATAGGGGGTAGACTAGGGAGTGAGTGGCAGTTGCGATGGATTCATGATAAAAGTTCTGATGTGGGCATTAGGATGTTTTCTAAGTGTGTAACATGTTCAGAGAAGTGGACAGAGTTGATACCTTGTGTGCGGCAGAGTTATGAGATTAGTTGCCATTAGCAGGAGGTGGTAGAAACCTCTTTGGCACTACTTTGATACCTGAGCGGTCATCCACCTGGATTCGCCTGGATTTTCTATTGAGAACATATGTTTAGTGGTCTGTGTAAATAAAGAATTCTATTCTTATATTTGGAATGTGAGAACACTCATGCAGAAGGGTAAACTAGAAAACATCATACAAGAAATGAAAAGAATGGATTTACAATTACTGGGACTTTGCGAAATGAGATACACCGGATCATGGGAAATGTATTCTGATAAACATAAAATAATCTATTCTGGAGGTACTGAACACCAAAGAGGAGTAGGTATCATCTTGAATGCAGAAAGAGCAAGAACAGTGAAAGGCTTTTACCCAAAATCTGAGTCCTTTTAGTGAAATTGAATGGAAACCAATAGACATAAATCTTATACAAGTTTATGCACCAACATCAGACAGTCTATAGGTAACAATTGATAAATTTTACGAGTTAAATGAGGCACTTCATAATGCAAATCACATGAAAACACTATAGTTCTAGGGAATTTTAACACAAAAGTAGGAAAGGAAAGAGTTGAGGAAGTAGTTGGTCATTATGGCTTAGGCGAGAGGAATGAAAGAGGTGAGAAACTTATTGATTGGACAAGAACACACAACATGATGATAGGGAACACCTGGTTTAAGCAACATCCAAGACGTTTGTGGACATGGAAAAGCTCAGGGGACAAAGCACGTAATCAAATTGATTATATAATTATTTTAGATTTACTAAAATCAGACAAGAAGCTGCAAGACAAATATAAAATCACAATTCAGAACCGGTACAATGCAATAGAGAAGATACAAAGCATTGATGAACAGTGGGAAATGCTAAAAGAATCAATGCAATAAACATCAAAAGAGTTCATACCACCAGTGAGGACAAATTCAAGAAAGAAATGGATGACAGATGACATTTTGTAGCTAATGGATACAAGAAGAAGAAATATAGAAAATAAAGATGAGTATAAGAGATTAAATAAAGAAGTTGTAGTAAAATGCAGTGAAGCAAAAGAAGCATGGCTAAAAGAGAGATGCGAAGAGTTTGAAATGCAACAAAAAGGAGATGCTAAAGCTATATACAAACAAATTGAGGAATTAACAGGAAGAAAAACGCAATAAAAAACCGGATGTCTAAGATCAAAGGATGGAGAACTGTTGATTGATCAAGAAAACATAAGGGAACGATGGACAGAATACATTAAAGATCTTTATAATGATGAACGAACGGAAGTAAATATTAAGGATAATGGAGAAGGACCAGAAATACTCAGAGAAGAAGTGGAAGATGCCTTGCGCAATATGAAAGCAGGAAAAGCTCCTGGACCAGATAATATAACTAAAGAAGAGATTGAAGCCATGGGTGATTTTGGAATAGAATAATAACAAAAATATTGAATGATATCTACAACAGCGGATATATACCAGACGACATGCTCAAATCAATATTCAAAGCCCTACCCAAGAATTATGGTGCTATTGAATGCGATGATCATCGCATAATAAGCCTTATGTGTCATATGACTAAGATATTACTAAGAAACATCATGCGAAGAGTGCGAAACAAAATCAGTCCAGAAATTAGCGATGAACAGTGCGGTTTTGTTAGAGATAAAGGAACAAGCAATGCCATTTATATCATAAGATCTTTAGTAGAAAGAGCCATTGAGGTGAAAACAGATCTATACCTATGTTTTATAGATTACACCAAGGCATTTGACAAAGTAAAGCACCAAGATATAATCAAAATTTTAAAAAGCATAAACGTAGACAGCAAAGATCTAAGAATAATAAAGAACATGTACTGGCAACAAACAGCGGCCATAAGAAATGGAAACCAATTGGGAATGTTTCAACAAATAAAACAGGGTGTTAGACAAGGTTGTGTGCTGTCACCAGATTTGTTTAATATTTATAGTGAGATTATTTTATGATCCATAAGGGGCATGCCTGGAATAACAATTGGAGGTCATAGTGTAAATAATCTAAGGTATGCTGATGATACAGTCTTAATCGCTAAGAGTGAAAATGAGTTACAAGAAATGTTGGACATTATAGTGAAAGAAAACAAAAATAAAGGACTCAGTCTTAATAGCAAAAAGACAGAAGTAATGGTAACAACAAAGAAAAAGACATCACCTCAGTGCAAAATAAAGACTAGTGGAACAATATTAAAACAGGTAAATGAATTTAAATATTTTGGAACTTTGTTAACCTCAGACGGAAGATGTACATAAGAGATGAGATGCAGAATGGTTCAGGCAAAAGCAGCTTTCCAAAAAATTAGGAAGATACTATGCAATCCATTTTTGACAATAGAAACAAGCAAAAGAGTTCTTAAATGTTACGTGGAGACGCACCAAGATGGCGCCCTGTTAACTGGCCTAATCATAAGACTCACAGATAAGTCCTGTTTTCAGTGAAATTTCCTGTTTGTTTGTTTTTATTTATTGTTTAAGGGTTCATATGAGTGTACGCGCTTTCTATTTGATGTAAATCACTTTGCTTCTTTTGATTCATTGCATTTTGTTATAATTTCCTTATTTCATCACTCATCATTGTTGTTACACTATTGAACGCGTCAAAATGGCGGTTTGTTTACGCCGGTCTGTTGTCAAGGACGCGTAAGTCATTTAATTTGTAGAAAGCTCTCAGTGTTTCCGCGTGCTGCTGAGCAAGTTACTGGAGCTGGCCAGTTTATATCGTGGAACGGGTTCTAGGCCGTGCGACTGAGCAAGTGCACGTGAGTCTAGGCCATCCAAAGCATCGACATTCAGCGACGTTCATCAAAGACGAGGGTAAGTGTAAGTTTTCAGATGCAACCCAAACTACATCATCGAAGAAGGAAAACACGACGGGGCAAGAGGGGTGGCACTAAACTGTCAAAGTGTGAGAGGCTAGGCCTAAAGTAAGTGCGCGTTACTTATTGGAATTGTGGGTCCATTAATCAACGACAGCCCATTCTTGATAAGCTACTGTGCGGCGCCGATATAATGGTTTTGCAAGAAACTCTTCTTGGTGACAGGACAGTAAGTACTCCTGGCTTTCATTGTTTTTACAATAGGCGACACCTTGGGCAGGTCATCCTTGTGCGCAACAATATGGTGGCAGCTGAGGTTGATATGTCTGCGTGGGACAATGCAGAATTGTAGGTACATGCGGTTAGGGTGCAAACCCCTGTTCATTTCGTGATTGTTAATGTGTATGCCTGTAATGGGAAGGTGAACACACAACAATGGCAGAATCTCTTCGAGTTCGATGAAGAGAATGTCATTTTCTGCGGAGACTTTAATGCTAGAGGAAACCAGTGGGGTAACGTCATAACCAACAAGCAGGGAGAAGACCTAGAGAACGCACTGGTATCGGCCGATTTAGTGTGCTTGAATGATGGAAGGGCAACAAGAATGGCCACTCGAACAGGGGACTCTGATAGTGTCATAGACCTGGCACTGGTGTCTTCCACCTTCGCACCGGTTTGCAGGTGGAGTGCACTGGGGTTCCACGGAAGTGATTACTATCCATGTGTCCAAAGAAATGAGGCTGTAAGAATGAGGATACGGGGATCTTTGTCAAATTTGTGTAAGGATGTAGGGCTGGAAGAAGATCTAACAATCACAATCGATACCATTCGCACGACACTTAAAAGGTCACACAACACTGCTCCTGGTCCAGATGGTGTTCGGTATGAGGACATAGGCGATTTAGCTGACGACGACTTGACAACACTGGCCAATGAGTTTAATGCCAGTATTCGGAGTGGCCAGGTTAAGGAGGAGTGGCTACACAGCTACTTACTACCGCTACCGAAGCCAAACTAGGACCATTCTCAGATCAGTGCCTACAGAATCATCACAAAGCAGAACACTGCGGGCAAGCTGCTGGAGAAAATAGTTGCCCGTGTCCTCACGTGTCGCATTGAACAGAAACGCGTATTCCCATCCACACTCGGAGGTTATAGATATAATAAAGAGACATGGCTCAATGCGGCAGTATTTGCCTATAACGTCTTCGAAGGCTTCCACAGACGAGAGGAGACATGTGCTGCTGCTATAGATCTGGAGGATGCATACAACAGGGTACCATTTGAATATCTCATGTATATGCTTCTCAAACTGGCGGTGAACCCCTTCCTCATTAGATGGATCGCCGCGGCACTGTTTCAGAGGAAGGTGATACTCAGATGTGAAAGTTGGTCTTCCGAGCCAACATCCATCTGTCCTGGGCTGCCACAAGGCTCACCATTGTCACCAGTTCTATTTAACGTGTACACAATAACGATCACGGCCCAACAGCTGGATGGGAGGGGAAGAACTATGACTTTTGCTGATGATATTCTAGTATATCGACAGGGAAAAGACAGACGGGGAATCGCCTCCACAATGCAAGACGAGCTCGATCGCATTTCTTCCTGGTGTGGGGTTTCATGTGCCTTGGTTAATCCTAATAAAGCATCAGTTTCATGGTTCTCCCTTAACAATCATATCGTTAATACGACCACACCGGTAGTACGAATGGGAGCTGATGAGGTGACCAGAGACAAGTTGATGACATACCTCGGAGTTAAGTTTGATCGCAGCCTGTGTTTTCGGGACCACGTCGACCATGTGATAACAAAATCCCGCAAAGGATTAGCCGTCTTGAAGGTCATGGCAGCTGCCAACATCGAGCAGAGGCTACTTACTCTTCTGTTCCAGGGATTAGTCCTCGCACCAATCGAGTATGCCCTGGCCATTCTTACTGTCAGTACGACTCAAATTGATAGGCTGGAGAAAATACAAAATGAAGCCATGCGCATTATCCTGGGATGTACGAGGGACACTCCCTGTGTAGCAATGAGGTATCTTCTTGACTTTCCAACCATGGATGACAGAATCAAGATCTGGAGAGCACGAGTATACCTGAAGATTAGTACAGATACAGAATATCCATTGCACCACGTGCTCAACACAGAGAAAGGTACCAGGCTAAAAAGAGGCAAATCATGGGTGGGCCGAGCAGAAGATGTCATCAAACAGGTCTGTGGGCTTACCAATATCAGCGTTGGTGAGGAGTGGATACCGGTGCCTACGTCATTCAAAGGGACTTTCTCATGTATTGTCACACTCGACAGGAAAAGTAGGGAACAGAACCCGGTCGTGGTTAATGCTGAGGTCAACGGTCTCATCTGCGATAACACCGATGAGAAAGATGCAGTCATCTATACAGACGGATCTGTAAGACGACACGAAAGAGGTGTATGGGCACGCTCGGCAGGCAGAATAGCCAAGGAAGACAGTGGTGCATACGCCATGACCACGAGTAGCATGACAATGGAGGTGATGGCAGTGACCAAGGCATTCAAATGGTTAGAGTCACAAGACTACATCCACGCATGTATACTGAGTGATTCGATGAGCATGATAAAAAAAGTGGAGGCGGGCTTTGTACGCATGCAATGGGTAGAGTCGTTGCAGAAATCCAAAATACGTAAGGTCACCTTTGTCTATGTCCCTGGACATGCGGGAGTACGGGGAAATGAAAGAGCGGACAGGTTGGCTAGCTGCGCTGTCGTTGAGGACGGGCAACCGATGGATCGGGCGGACGTCATCAATGCACTCCGAAATGTGGGAAGAGCACAGGACTTCGACAAACACAGATCAACGTCACTTCTTCGGATGATGGAAATGGGAGTTAAGATGGGCACAGCCAGAAATGAGAAACTTGGTGACCGTGTAAGAAGACTTATCAACCAACATAGAACTGGAGTCGTCAGTCGCTGGACACTGAGGGAATTGAGGAGGGGATCTGAGCACCTATGAACATGTTCGGAGGGCAATGATGATGACCCGCAAATAACTCAATAACTCAATAACTCAATACGTTGAGCCAGTCTAAACATATGGATGCGAATCATGGACAATAGGACAACAGACAAGAAAATCACTGAAGTCTGTAGAAATGTGGTTTTACAGAAGAATATTGAGAGTACAATGGACAGCTAAGAAGAGTAATGAAGATGTTCTGAGAGAGGTCAAAGCAAAAAGAGAGCTATTTTCCAATATTAGGAAGAAACAATCATCATTTTTTGGCCATGTAATGAGAAGAGAACAACTGGAATATATTGTAACAACTGGAAACATTGAGGGACGAAGAGATAGAGGGAAGCACAGAGAAAAAATAACAGACAACTTAAGAGAATGGCTTGGCAGAAGGTCAAAAACAGAAATGATAAATTGCAGTCTTGATCGAAAGTTGTGGAGAGACATGATCACCTACGACAGCAGGCCCGGTATTTGATGATGATGATGATTCTTATATTACAAGAGACTTGTGTGTGAATTCAATTATATATGGATATGTGTGTGACATATCCCAACACAAAAGACGAACCAGGACACAACGCGAAGTACCAATGTTGACATTCAGTGGAAGTATACGATTGCAGCAGTAGATACGTAAGTAGTACCCATATATTAATTTTCTGCTGCTAGTTTCATCATCATCATCATCATCAAGTACCATACTTGATGCGGCTGACAGACCACGATTTAAAATAGGGCACAATGAAAACACATGCACTCTTTTGGTGTCGTATTGCAGATCCATCTGTATAGATGACTGCATCTTTCTCATCGGTGTTATCCTAGATGAGAACATTGACCTCCCCATTGACCACGACTGAGTTTTGTTCCATACATTTCGTGTCAAGTGTGACAATACACGAGAATGTCTTCTTGAATGACGGAGGCATTGATATCTACTCCTTGCCAGCGTTAATACTGGTAAGCCCACATATCTGTTTGATATCATCTTCTGCTCGGCCCACCCATGATTTGCCTCTTTTTAGCCTGAAACCCTTCCCTGTGTTCAGCTCAAGATGCAACTCAAGATCTCCTTGTCCTCAGGTATGCTCGCGCCCTCTAGATCTTGATCCTATCATCCATGGTTCAAAGTCAAGAAGATACCTCACTACTACACAGGGAGTGTCCCTCGCACACCCCAAGATAATGCGCATAGCTTCATTCTTTATTTTCACCAACCTGTCATTTGGCGTCGTACTGACAGTAAGAATTGCCAGGGCATACTCAATTGGTACAGGGACTAGTCCCTGGAACTGAAGAGTAAGTAGCCTCTGCTCGATGTTGGCAGCTGCCATGAGCTTCAAGGCGGCTAATCCTTTGTGGGATTTTGTTATCACATTGTCAACGTGGTCCCGATAAAATAGGCTGCGATCAAACTTAACTCCGAGGTACGTCATCAACCTGTTCCTGGTCACCTCATCAGCTCCCATTTGCATGTTGTGTGACCTTTTAAGTGTTGTGCAAGCAGCATCAGTTGTGATTGTGAGATCTCCTCCAAGCACTACATCCTCACATAATTCTGAGAGTGACTCCTGTATCCTCATTCTTACAGCCTCATTTCTTTGGTCTTCTGCTCAATGTAATGGGCAAGCAGGGCCTTCCCTTTGCTCTCATCAGATTTGTGCCATATCTGGCCTGTGATCTGGAAAGGAAAGAAAAACACACACACAAAACTAATAACGAAACATTCAAAACAAAAATATTCGAAATATGTTAAAGAAAATAAAAATGTCTATCCTGTGTGTATGAAAAGGAAATGGTAACAAAAGTGTAGCTGTCGTGAATGTGCAGAAATGTGCGCAAATGCACACCGAACCAGAGGAGTTCACACAGAGGTCAGTGTGCAAACACAAAGCAGAAAGAATAGAACAGTAGACGAACAAGTGCTCAAAAGGCGGTAAGAGTGAGATGTCTGAGAGTGGGGTACAATAAAAACAAATGAGGGGTAAGGAGCACAGAAAAAAGGTATAGAGGAGAACACCGAAGTGTCTCATAAGGGACTAGAGGAGAAGAACTATAAATAGTAGTAGAGAAGGCTATGCAAAAGGGAAGGAGCAACCAAAAGGAAACTATGTGTATGAGTGTGATACATTCATGCCTCGTGGAGTCAGCGAACAATACTGGACTATGAGGCGATTTTCCAAAATATAACGGCTGCCGTCGCCAGAGTAACAAAAGACAATTCCAGTGACACGGGTGTCGTCTTTACCCTTGTGATCAGGGGAGTTGAAGTGGGAAGACACTGGAGTACCAGTATTCTGTTGGACATCCCGTAGATGTTCACTAAATCTTTCCGCTAAATTCACTCCTTAATACCAAGTTACCCCTCAAAGTTATTCCTTAATACCAAGTTACCCCTCAAAGTCATTCCCTAATACCAAGTTACCCCTCCAAGTCATTCCCTTAACACAGGTCACCCCTCAAAGCCATTCTGTTATCACAGGTCACCCCTCATAACCAGTCTCTAATTCTAATTTGACTACTCATCTTCACGTTTTATCTCAGTTCACCAGTTATCCATGTTCTCTAATTTTGCTTATCGGTGTTCTTTATCCTCTATTCCTTTGCTTGCCGATGTACTTTATATTCTGTTCCTTTTCGTTTATGCTCTACATCTCAAATCCATGGTTAACAATCTATCCAATGTTTTGATGGCAGGACGAGCTCATGAACTTCAAGAACTGGTGTATTCTGTGGATCACCCTTGCCTTTATTCCGTTTGGATTAGCTATCAACGCCAGTGGTGTTGACCTCAACTGGACAATGATGACCGGTATCATAATTACTGTGCCGTGTTTTCCAGGAGTTATACTGTCCATTCTATGGAGCAAGCTGACTGGTCAAGGTCTCATTGCAGGTTGGTTTTCAAGTGATCAGAAAAGCATGAATATGTGTTAGCATAAATGTATGTTCACGAACATTTGGGAAAATGTAACAATAACCAATTAAAAGGCTATGAAAATGTGAGTCAAACACATAAACAAATATTAATTAATCAATCAAAAAATAATGTATTATGGGAAATGATAGTATGGAAACTGTTAGTATGGGAACTGTTAGTAAGGAAACTGTTAGTATGGAAACTGTTAGTATGGGAACTGTTAGTATGGAAACTGTTAGTATGGGAACTGTTAGTATGGAAACTGTTAGTATGGGAACTGTTAGTATGGGAACTGTTAGTATGGAAACTGTTAGTATGGGAACTGTTAGTATGGAAACTGTTAGTATGGGAACTGTTAGTATAGGAAATGATAGTATTGAAACTGTTAGTATGGGAAATGTTAGTATGGGAACTGTTAGTATGGGAACTGTTAGTATGGAAACTGTTAGTATGGGAAATGATAGTATGGAAACTTTTAGTATGGAAACTGTTAGTATGGAAACTGTTAGTATGGGAACTGTTAGTATGGGAACTGTTAGTATGGAAATTGTTAGTATGGGAACTGTTAGTATGGGAAATGGTAGTATGGAAACTGTTAGTATGGGAACTGTTAGTATGGAAACTGTTAGTATGGGACATGTTAGTATGGGAACTGTTACTATGGGAACTGTTAGTATGGGAACTGTTAGTATGGGAAATGATAGTATGGAAACTGTTAGTATGGGAACTGTTAATATGGGAACTGTTAGTATGGAAACTGTTAGTATGGGAACTGTTAGTATTGGAAATGATAGTATGGAAACTGTTAGTATTGGAAATGATAGTATGGAAACTATTAGTATGGAAACTGTTAATATGGGAAATGATATTATGAAAACTGTTAGTATGGGAAATGATATTATGGAAACTGTTAGTATGGGAAATGATAGTATGGAAACTATTAGTATGGGAACTGATAGTATGGGAAATGATAGTATGGAAACTGATAGTATGGGAAATGATAGTATGGGAAATGATAGTATGGGATCTGATAGTATGGGATCTGATAGTATGGGAACTGTTAGTATTGGATCTGATAGTGTGGGAACTGTTAGTATGGGAACTGTTAGTATGGGATCTGATAGTATTGGAACTGTTAGTATGGGAACTGTTATTATGGGAACTGTTAGTATGGGAAATGATAGTATGGGAACTGTTAGTATGGGAACTGTTAGTATGGGATCTGTTATTATGGGAACTGTTAGTATGGGAAATGATAGTATGGGAACTGTTAGCATGGGAAATGTTAGTATGGAAACTGTTAGTATGGGAACTGTTAGAATGGGAACTGGTAGTATGGGAACTGTTAGTATGGGAACTGATAATATGGGAACTGATAGTATGGGAACTGATAGTATGGGAACTGTTAGTATGGGAACTGTTAGTATGGGAAATGATAGTATGGGAACTGTTAGTATGGGAAATGATAGTATGGGAACTGTTAGTATGGGAACTGGTAGTATGGGAACTGGTAGTATGGGAACTGATAGTATGGAAACTGATAATATGGGAACTGATAGTATGGGAAATGATAGTATGGAACTGATAGTATGGGAACTGTTAGTATGGGAACTGTTAGTATGGGAACTGATAGTATGGGAACTGATAGTGGTGGAGCTTTTAGTATGAGAACTGTTAGTATGGGAACTGTTAGTATGGGAACTGATAGTATGGGAACTGATAGTATGAGAACTGATAGTATGGGAACTGATAGTATGGGAACTGTTAGTGAGGGAACTGATAGTATGAAAGGTTTTAGTATGACGGTTTGAGAATTGTTAGAATTTGTCCAGCATACTAGTTACCATTTGGGGTAAGCAAAATTGACATATTTACATCCGATTACCCCAGCTTGGAATTAAGTAAAGGAAAGAGAATCAAAGACATACTCACCATTTGACTTGATATGCATATTTCAAAATAAAATAAAGACATAATTCAGAAGGGCTGATCATGTATATTGCTTTAAAATTAGGTCAATCGAGCAGTCGTTATTGTCACTGTTCATTGCGAGCCTATGAATACGTTTTTTTCAAAATGTATGTCCATAAATGTCTGTAGACAAGTATACGTTTCTGAGTGAGTATTCTTATATACATATATGACACATACACGCGCACACACACACACACACATCTATACATGGGAATTGTCTGTAAAGTTACCGAGACTGATTTTTTTTTTAAAAAGGAGTAAACATGTCAGCTAGTTAGTTTTATCTCTTTCAAAATGTTGCCCTTGTGCTTGTCTGCAATTATTCCCGCATTCCTGTCAAAAACGGAAATATGGCTGGTACCCCAAGTTTTAGGGGATCGATAGACTTTCATTGTTTGAAGTGTGTGAACAAGAAGTCTCACAGGGCAAGAAGAACATAGGAGCATGGAGGGTGTGTTATGGCACCACTAATTCATATGTTTACATACTCTACAACAAATCTGACAGAAATATCAGTCAACACATATGTTTAAATCTTCTACAACAAATCTGACAGAAATATCAGTCAACACATATGTTTAAATCCTCTACAACAAATCTGGCAGAAATGTCAGTCAACACATATGTTTAAATCCTCTACAACAAATCTGACAGAAATATCAGTCAACACATATGTTTAAATCCTCTACAACAAATCTGACAGAAATATCAGTCAACACATATGTTTAAATCCTCTACAACAAATCTGACAGAAATATCAGTCAACACATATGTTTAAATCCTCTACAACAAATCTGACAGAAATGTCAGTCAACACATATGTTTAAATCCTCTACAACAAATCTGACAGAAATATCAGTCAACACATATGTTTAAATCCTCTACAACAAATCTGACAGAAATATCAGTCAACACATATGTTTAAATCCTCTACAACAAATCTGACAGAAATATCAGTCAACACATATGTTTAAATCCTCTACAACAAATCTGACAGAAATATCAGTCAACACATATGTTTAAATCCTCTACAACAAATCTGACAGAAATATCAGTCAACACATATGTTTAAATCCTCTACAACAAATCTGACAGAAATGTCAGTCAACAAATGTTGCCTTCCACATGTGTCCCTCTCTCTTTGATGTGGAAGATAGGTGGTCTACCCTGACATGGGTTGTTGAAATGATCGCCATAGACTTTGAAGAGTGTCACTACTCAAATATCTTATTCCGACTTATACAGAACAAATAATGCAATAAAACAACAGAGATGAAATCAAGATGCCACAAAGCTTGTCAAATCATTCGACAGTTATCACCACTATTGTCCAACAAGGAAATAACTCTAGAGGCAAAACGAACACTATACAATACAATCTTCATCCTAACGTTGTGCTACCAATGCCAGACCTGGACCTTAGATGCAAGAACAATAAGAAAAATAATCTCTACTCAGATGAAATGTGTTAGACGAATGACAGAAAACAGTCTGAGAAATAAGATCAGAAATGAAGAACTGAGAAAAAAGCTAGGAATAGCCCCCGCCATAGAATATATAAGGAAACAACAGATAAAATGGTTTGGCCACGTGATAAGGCATAAATATCAAAACACAACACAACGAGCCTTTAGCAAACTTTGTGAGAATACCAGACCCAATGGTAGACCATGAAAAGGATGGGTCGATGGAATATTATAAGCACTAGGAAACATAACAGCAGCAGAGGCGAACAGAAGAGCAAAAGACCGCAAATTATATCTCCCCTCGACGCTATAGGCAAAGGAGTAAGGAAAGAAGAAGAAGAATAATGCAATATACATCCTGAGAACATTGAAAGAAAGAGCTATATATGTGCTTGATAGACTGCACAAAAGCATTTGACAAAGTAAAGCATGTGGAAAGAAAATATATGCTGGAGAAATGAAACATTGATTGCAAAAATCTTAGAATCGTAAAAACATGTTTTGGCAACAAATAGCAGTCATTAAAATTTACAACCAAACAGGACAGTTCCAATATATAAAAAAAGGAGTCAGACAATGCCGTGTTCTGTCACCGGATTTGTTCTCACTTTACAGCGAAAAGAAAGGAATTTGAAGTCAACGGTCACAACATAAACAATCTACGATATGAGAATGGCATATTCTTAACAGCAGGGACGGGGAATGAACTACAAGAAATGATGGACATAACAGTGAAAAAAACAAGAAAGATCTCAGTCAGAATAGTAAGAAGACAGAAGTAATGGTCATATCGTAGAGACAATCACCATTCCCATACAACATAAACATAAACAGGACAAATCTGAAACAAGATCAAAGCGTCCAATACTTGGGCACAATAATGATTATGGTTATGGAAGCCCCGGTATCACTGCAAACAAATTAAAATCCATAATTGCTCAACCGCCCGTGCCAGTGGAATCATCCGAATTACTATTTCATCTCCCACACAAAGAAAGGTAACTTTAGTCCCCATCTTAGCAGTCTCAATATACGCCAAAAAACATAAGGCGAAACCGCACAGAAAATTAACACAGCTATCTGTTCTCCGTCATACGATATCATCATTCATCGTAAACAATCGGAATATCGAAACATGATCAAAACAGATGAAACGCACAGCTCACAGTGTGCACAGAGCACTTAACTCAGTAGCTCCTGCAACAAGCCGGACTTGGAACATGAGGAAACTGCAACAAGGAACACTTTTCAGACATAGCCTTCAATGGTTGCTGCCGTCTATCTGAGTTTCGATGCTTGAGGCGACACTATACAGAAGTCTCGGAACAATTCTGGATAGGTGGCCGAGCACATATAGGTATAAACTCGCGTGCTAAGACGCCGGTTCAAGTACTTTACCTTTTCTTAGAAGAATGTTGAAAGTTCCCTGGACAGCTAGAAAGACCAATTATGAAATTCTCAAAGAGGCAAAAAATAAAAAAAAATAAAAAAACAGCTTCTAAGAAACATCACAAAAAAACAATCAACATTTTTCGGGCACATCACGAGAAGAGGAAAGTTGGGATAACTGGTTACAACTGGCAAAATACGGAGAAAGAAATATAGCGAACGACAAAAAGGTAAGACACTAGATAGCGTGTTGTCATGGCACGGAAACTGTCCACAACAGAACTGATACCAATCAAAGTGGATAGAAAATTATGGAAGGACATGATCGTCTACGCCAACCTGTATGGCACATGATGATGATGATACAGAATGCCCGAAAACTAAGTGAAGTTGTACGAGAATTGTGAGGACGAGTTTCTCCGAGATGAGAGCAGCACGCACATGAGATCAACTGCTTTCATAAACTGCATGCATTTTAGATTCCTGCTGGAATATGCACTGTTTGCTTGTTCCAGTGCGACAGAAACACAATACGTGAGAGCGTCATGTGACACAGTCAGATTGTTGGACCGTGAAGAAGGATAGCGCTCATTGTTCTCTGTAGGGTGCGTCAGGCAACCCGTTATGGACAGGTCCCACCGTCAAGGCTATATTTATCCACTACATGCTGTAAATTATGTGAGACTGAAGACTCAAACGTAGTAGGAGGCAGGCGCCTTGGAGTTATGACCGAGTAGCAAGAAGCTAAAGGGCCGAAGCACTTGCTCGACTGATAGGGAAAAAGGGGGGGGGGGGCAGGAAGCACACATGTAATCACTAGAGAACCTCCTGTTGCGAAGTTTTGTATAGAGAGTTTTCTCACACACACTCACACACTGACACACACTCTCACACACACACGTCCATACAATTTACAAACAGTGATATTTCTGTATGTGCATCATTCATGACAGGCTGCTGTACTGGAGTAGTTTGTGGGATAGCAGCCGACTTGCTAGTCGCTTTCGTATACCACCAAGGACAAGGCGGGTTTATCATGGCCACCTCGGAAATCTATGCAGTTGTGGCCGGTTCTTCCTCTGCTATGGTGTCCAGCTTCATCGCGACCGTGACCGTGTCGGTGTGTACCCACAACATCAAGTCCAGTGATGATGAATTGGTGGAATGGCAGAAAATGAGAGACATTGACAACCCACTCTATCCATGGTCGCTTCAGTTTGGTAAGATTAAGATACCGACATAACATTCTAGTGGCGCATATCTGGGCATTTGCTTCTTTATTAACTTTGGCTGCGATTACTTACAATACGTTGACCCAGTTGTCGATTTATTTATTTTCAATTATAATAAGTTTGTTCCAGTTGACAGTCTTGGCTGCGATTACTAATGTTGCAACTTATAGTTGTCACTTTTGACTCTGATTACTTACAAAAAGGACATCGGAATTGAGTTGGCTGGCAAGCCTTCATTGACTTCGTAGCACCCCCGTCTAGCATCTCCCACCTTTGAGACGATTTTCATGCTGTCTTTTCACGTTTGCGGACTCGGTAATTTTGTGAGCCCGTGCTTCGTCCAGCGTTCCTGGGAGCATTCAGAATATCAACGTCGTCCATTGTTCTATTTCACTCAACATCACCTAAACTGTCAAACCTGTTAGTACTCTCATTACCTCTTACATAAGCGTAACTTAGCACAACATGACTGAAACTTTTGTTCTCCGACTAGACCTCCCCAGCGAACTCTGTGAGCACACTCAAGAGTCACTAAGGAAACACGTGTGTGTTACATACCATGCTAATGTTTTAGTGATTGCCATATTTTCATTATTCAGCTGCTTGTAGTCAGCACGAAAGTACCACTGTCTTCCTGCGCTCTTCTTCCTCCAACATGCGGCGTGAAAGCCCACGTGCCCCGTATGTGGTGAATAAGAGACCTGTGTCAACGACTGTGTCAACGACTGTGCCAACGACTGTGTCAACGACTGTGTCAACGACTGTGTCAACGACTGTGCCAACGACTGTGCCAACGACTGTGTCAACGACTGTGCCAACGACTGTGTCAACGACTGTGCCAACGACTGTGTCAATGACTGTGCCAACGACTGTGTCAACGACTGTGTCAACGACTGTGCCAACGACTGTGTCAACGACTGTGTCAACGACTGTGCCAACGACTGTGTCAACGACTGTGCCAACGACTGTGCCAACGACTGTGTCAACGACTGTGCCAACGACTGTGTCAACGACTGTGCCAACGACTGTGTCAACGACTGTGCCAACGACTGTGTCAACGACTGTGTCAACGACTGTGTCAACGACTGTGTCAACGACTGTGCCAACGACTGTGTCAACGACTGTGTCAACGACTTTGCCAACGACTGTGCCAACGACTGTGTCAACGACTGTGCCAACGACTGTGCCAACGACTGTGTCAACGACTGTGCCAACGACTGTGTCAACGACTGTGTCAACGACTGTGTCAACGACTGTGTCAACGTCTGTGCCAACGACTGTGTCAACGACTGTGTCAACGACTGTGCCAACGACTGTGCCAACGACTGTGTCAACGACTGTGCCAACGACTGTGCCAACGACTGTGCCAACGACTGTGTCAACGAATGTGCCAACGACTGTGTCAACGACTGTGCCAACGACTGTGTCAAAGACTGTGTCAACGACTGTGTCAATGACTGTGTCAACGACTGTGTCAACGACTGTGTCAACGACTGTGTCAATGACTGTGTCAACGACTGTGTCAACGACTGTGTCAATGACTGTGTCAACGACTGTGTCAACGACTGTGTCAACGACTGTGTCAACGACTGTGTCAACGACTGTGTCAACGACTGTGCCAACGACTGTGCCAACGACTGTGTCAACGACTGTGCCAACGACTGTGTCAACGACTGTGTCAACGACTGTGTCAATGACTGTGTCAACGACTGTGTCCACGACTGTGTCAATGACTGTGTCAACGACTGTGTCAATGACTGTGTCAATGACTGTGTCAACGACTGTGTCAATGACTGTGTCAATGACTGTGTCAATGACTGTGTCAACGACTGTGTCAACGACTGTGCCAACGACTGTGCCAACGACTGTGCCAACGACTGTGTCAACGACTGTGTCAATGACTGTGCCAACGACTGTGTCAACGACTGTGTCAACGACTGTGTCAATGACTGTGCCAACGACTGTGTCAACGACTGTGTCAACGACTGTGTCAACGACTGTGTCAACGACTGTGTCAATGACTGTGTCAACGACTGTGTCAATGACTGTGTCAACGACTGTGTCAACGACTGTGTCAACGACTGTGCCAACGACTGTGTCAACGACTGTGTCAACGACTGTGTCAACGACTGTGTCAATGACTGTGCCAACGACTGTGTCAACGACTGTGCCAACGACTGTGTCAACGACTGTGTCAACGACTGTGTCAATGACTGTGTCAACGACTGTGTCAACGACTGTGTCAATGACTGTGTCAATGACTGTGTCAACGACTGTGTCAACGACTGTGTCAATGACTGTGTCAACGACTGTGTCAACGACTGTGTCAATGACTGTGTCAACGACTGTGTCAATGACTGTGTCAACGACTGTGTCAACGACTGTGTCAACGACTGTGTCAACGACTGTGTCAACGACTGTGTCAATGACTGTGTCAACGACTGTGTCAATGACTGTGTCAACGACTGTGTCAACGACTGTGTCAATGACTGTGTCAACGACTGTGTCAACGACTGTGTCAATGACTGTGTCAATGACTGTGTCAACGACTGTGTCAACGACTGTGTCAACGACTGTGTCAATGACTGTGTTAACGACTGTGTCAACGACTGTGTCAATGACTGTGTCAACGACTGTGTCAATGACTGTGTCAACGACTGTGTCAATGACTGTGTCAATGACTGTGTCAATGACTGTGTCAACGACTGTGTCAACGACTGTGTCAACGACTGTGTCAATGACTGTGTCAACGACTGTGTCAACGACTGTGTCAATGACTGTGTCAATGACTGTGTCAACGACTGTGTCAATGACTGTGTCAATGACTGTGTCAACGACTGTGTCAACGACTGTGTCAACGACTGTGTCAACGACTGTGTCGCTATTAGAAAAGTTCTCGAAAATAAAGACAACATTTCTGCCTCAACGACCAGCACGGCGGGTCTTATTGTCTCTATTCTCTATTCTCTATTCTCTATTCTCTATTCTCTATTCTCTATTCTCTATTCTCTTAGAAATAAAAAGCGGAATAGTTCACGCGAAAATAGCATTTTAGAAAATGAAAAACATCTTGTGCAACAATCTATGTCAATATAAGTAAGAAAGAGAGTTCATATGTGCCATAGAGCCTATTTTTACCTATGGAAGCGAATCATAAACAGCAAACAACAAATGGAAATACAATTAAAGGCACAGAGATGGGAGTTCTCAAACGAATTTTAAAAGTTCCTTTGACAGCTAAAAATACCAATGAGAAAACTCTCAATGAGGCCAAGACAAAAAGGGCCCTCTTAAAGGGGATCAGAAAGAAACAAAGGACATTTTTTGACACATCATAGAAAGAAGAAAGTAGGAATACTTGGTTACAACAGGTAAAATAGATGGAAAGAGTGATCGCTGACAACAAAGATAAAAGACACTAGACACCTTGTTGTCATGTCTCGGAAAACTTTCACAACATAATTGATACCATGCATGTGGATAGAAAATTGTGGAAGGACATGATCGCCTACGCCAGCCGGTATGGTACATGATGATGATGAAGATTCTCTGTCCAGTGTGATGACTACGGGAAGGGACCTTACTGCACCCTGACCTCATAACTTAAGCAGTCTTGACTATTTCTTCTCACTGGTTTAAACTGATCATAGTGACACAGCAAAACATGTTAGCAGCGCAACTCGTCATTTAACATCAACATTCAGCGTAAACTTGGGCTGAGGCAATCAAAGGCTCACATTGTTCAAGATAAAGTGTGAGAATAAATATTTCATTCCTCATCAGGACTAAAACCCATACAGGACCACGTAAGATGGGCTAGAAATGTGGTGACTTGATTTTAATTATTATTATTTAATTCATAATTGATTGAAATGATTAATTCATAAACAAGTACCGTCGATCAAGAACCGTTGATCAAGTCACGTCGATCAAGTGCTATGGATCAAGAGCTGTGGATCAAGTGCTGTGGATCAAGAGCTGTGGAGCAAGTGTTGTGGGCCAAGTGTTGTGGATCAAGTGTTGTGTGTTAAATGTGGATCAAGTGCTGTGGAGCAAGTGTTGTGGGCCAAGTGTTGTGGATCAAGTGTTGTGTGTCAAATGTGGATTAAGTGATGTGGAGCAAGTGTTGTGGGCCAAGTCATGTGGATCAAGTGTTGTGGATCAAGTGTTGTGGATCAAGTGTTGTGGATCAAGTGTTGTGAATCAAGTGTTGTAGATCAAGTGATGTGGATCAAGTGCTGTGGATCATGTGCTGTGGATAAAGTGTTGTGGATCAAGAGCTGTGGATCAAGTGTTGTGGACCAAGTGATGTGGATCAAGTGATATGGATCAGGTGTTGTGAATCAAGTGTTGTGGGCCAAGTGTTGTGGATCACGTGCTGTGGATCAAGTGTTGTGGATCAAGTGTTGTAGATAAAGTGTTGTGGATAAAGTGTTGTGGATCAAGTGTTGTAGAACAAACTCAGCTCGCATAAGCGAGACTGTTCAAAAACTCTTTAAAGGTCTCTCAAAAAATCGTATGCATAGTTGTCACTTCCTGGAAATTCTTACAATTTACCGCCCATTACGAGACACTCATATCATTATAGGCGCCCCCTTGGTCGAGAAACGTGGATTACGTCGATGCTGTGTATGGTGTAGACTCACGTGCACTCAGTCGCAATGTCCAGAACCTGTTTCCACGTTATAGACTGGCCAACTCCAGTCAATGAGCTCTACAGCACACATCATCAGTGCCCTACGGGAAGTGGGAAGGACACAGACTTCGACAACCACGAGTCCACGTCACTCCTTCGGATGAAAGAGATGGGGGTTAAGATGGGCACAGCCAGAAATGAGAAACTCAGTGGGCGTGTAAGATGACTGATCAACCAAAACAGAACTGGAGTCGTCAGTCGCTGGACACTGCGATACTTGCTGAGGAGGGGATATGAGCACATATGGACATGTTCGGAGTGCATTGATGATGACCCGCAAATAACTCAATAACGTGGATTACGTGAGATGCGAAGAGAACTGTCAAGAAAGACAAAACAGCCTACACCAATAGGCCAGGCTCCGGTCATCATACTTGTGTGAGGCAGAAAATCTGACGTCAGAAATGGACCTTACCATCACCTTTGGAACACAAGAGAGGATTAGTTTCAATATACTGAAACATTGTGATTGTCGGCCTTTGTTATTACTTTTTACATTACTGTTATTATTATTGAGTTATTGGTTATTGGTTATGATAGACCTCCGTATCACTGCAAACGAATCAATATCCATAATTGCTCAACCGCCCGTGCCAGTGGAATCATCCGAATTACTAACTCATCTCCCAAACAAAGAAAGGTAACTGTAGTCCCCATCGTAGCAGTCTCAGAACACGCCGGAGCAGGCAGGCTCTTGCTGCTAGGGTAAAAGCTGGTGACGTTGTCTGCTGTTGGTCTGCCAATGTTTTCTGCTCAGGTATTGTTTAGTGTGCCAACCTTCAATCTAATACGACGCAGCTATAACTGTAGATTGTTGAATGCGCTGATTACGAGGACATAGTTTCGCCGGTGAGCTCTCATGTGAACTGGAAATTAGCGAAATAAAAAAAAAATCTCGTATAACAACCAGTGAGCAAGAGTGATAACCCTTTACATCTTGCCTACCAACATAACTTAGCACAAGCAACATGTTCGGATCAAATGACTTTCGTTATTTTGAATTAAATTAAGAATATTTCAGCACGTGATATATAACTTTGTTGTTTCAGTAATTCGTTCTCGACTGTCCTGATTGTTTCCTACATGTTTTTGGTTTGACAGCTGATGACTTCCCTGAAGTGAATGACGGAGTGACGAGGCCAACACACGCTCAGCTGCATGAAGTGTCCAAGCGTGGACATGTTGCTTCTATAGTAGGCTGTGTTTTTGTCATTGTCGTTTTCATCCTGATCATTCCAGGAACCATGGCCAGTTTAGAGGTTTGTCGTAACTTTCTAGCATTTCTTATTATATTCCTATCAAGAACATTATATTTTAATTGTATTTAGTCACCAACGAGAGCTTCCCATTCTAGTGATAAAACTTCCGGTCACTTCATCTGTTTTCAGATTAAAATAGACACAAAATAGTACAGTTGTCATAACAGCAATCTATATACGCAATCTCTTTTAAATAAAAGAAAAGGAATTGTTATAGCAGATAAGGTCATCTGTTTAAATCGCCACGACGCCCTTCCATTATGATGCTTATACCTGATGTCTTCCCACAGGTGAAGGACTACATCAGCCATAGTGCTTTATAGATCTAATGCACACAAATACCAAATGGAGAAATTAAAACAATATCAGTTAACGGCTGTTGGCAGATGACCAAGTCTTGGTGTGAGATACGAGTGTAGATGATGGGGAAAGCATGGGATGCTTAAAGCAATGGCAAGAAACAGAACGGTTTGGAAAGTGTTTGTTGAATACCTATACTCCACAGCGAGTTGGAAGGTAAAGAAGTAGAAGAAGAAGAATAGCTTATTGTTATTTGGTTACTGCTAGCTGCATTAGGTTTCATGATTTTGCTCTTATCTCTATTTTCAGTCCCAGCTGTTGTGATCTCTCGTCGTATACGCTAGTTTTATCTTGCATCGTCATTTAGAATCACACATCATGAATGTGCCCAAGGTTCACCACTCCTATATAACATGTACACAATAATAATCACGGAACAACAGTTGGGTGGGAGGGAAATGACTATGCCGTTTGTTGATAACATTCTAGTATATCGACAGGGAAGTGACAGATCGGCCATTGCCTACACACTGCAAGACGAGCTCAATCGCATCACTTCCTGGTATTGAGTATCTGTACTTGGTTAATCTTAAGTAAAGCTTCAGTGGCGTGGTTCTCCTTCAACAATCATATTGTTAACACGGAAACACCGGTGGTACGAATTGGGTTAATGACATACATAGCAGTTAAGTTTAATCGCAGTCTGTGTTTTAGGGACCATGTCGGCATGTGTAGCAATGAGGTATCTTCTTGACTTTTCAACTGTGAATGACAGGGTCAAGATCTGGGGGGCACGGGCATACCTTAAGATAAACGCAGATAAAGAGCATCTATTGCTCCAAAAGTCATCTATACAGACTGATCAGTAATACGACACCAAAGGAGTGCATGGATATTTTCCTGGAAAAGTTAAAGAAGACAGTGGTGTGTACCTTATCACCATGAGTAGCATAACGATGAAGGTATGGCAAAGACCAGGGCATTCATCGTTTTGGAATGACAAAACTACACACACACGCACACACCCACACACACACCCCTGTACACTTAGTGATTTAATGAATATAATAGGAACGGTAGAGGTGGGCTCTAAGTGCAGGTAGTGGGTCGAGTCATTACAAAAGGCAACGTTGCGCAGTCACCATTATTTACGTCCCTGGAAATGAGGGAGTACGGTGAGAGGGCCGACAGGTTGGCTAGCTGTCCTGTCGTCGAAGACGGTCACCCAATGGATCAGATAGGCGTCATTAATGAGATGTGAAAAGAGCACAGGACTTCGACAACTTTGTGCCAACGTCTCTCCTCGGAATGAATGAGATGGGAGTAAAGATGGGCACAGCCAGAAATGAGAGGGTAGGTGCGCACATAAGAGGATTTATCAACCAACACAGAATTAGAGTCTTCAGTCGCTGGACGCTGCGGGGCATACTCAGTAGAGGATATGAGCACCTATGAACATGTTCGGAGTTCCATGATGATAAACAAACTACAAATAACTCAATCTTGCATATGTTGATGATTATGTAAAAGGAGAGTTTTGTTATCAGAAAAATCGATGGTATCAAGTCAGTGGCCACTGAATTCCATTTCTTTCGTTCTGCGCTATTCTTATAATTGAGACTATGGTCAGAGAAGTGAAGATAG
This sequence comes from Megaustenia siamemsis, assembly GCA_032433765.1. Lineage (NCBI taxonomy): Eukaryota > Metazoa > Mollusca > Gastropoda > Stylommatophora > Ariophantidae > Megaustenia > Megaustenia siamemsis. Next base: position 20,847,323 of record JAVIAB010000102.1, read on the forward strand.
GGAGTTTCCCTGCCTTTTAAAAGAATGACAAAGAAACAGGACAGTTTGGAGATTGTTTGTTGAAGACCTTTGCTTCGCTGAAAGTAGAAGAAGATATTTTTAAAAAGTTGTAACTACAATTTTGTACAGTCATTAATCCGCGGAGAACGGTAGCTATAATTGTTTCGCTATATTTGTTGTAAGTACTGTAGCCATATTTGTTTCTCTGTACATGACCACAATAATTGTGACCAACTGATTATTACAGGTGTTAACAGCCTCAGAGTTCAAAGCTTGGGCTACGGCCATCAACATCTGGTGTATGGTTATGGCTGTCATCATTGCCATAGTTACTCCAGTAGAAGAGATCAGGGCGATCATCCTGCAGCTTAAAGCAAAAAAGAAAAATCAGACGCAAGCCTGTGAAACAGAACATGACAAAGATATCGACGCAGAAGTTATAGACATTAACAATCAGAGCTCAGCTAATTCAAATAGCACAGTTCAAAGAAGACAAACAAGTGATATATCTGACACGTCCGATGATGTCATAGTACGAGTTATGGGTCTTGTGAATGACAGTACTGTTTCACGTGGAAGGCTAGTGACACGTGTTTGACCAGTATCTCTATCTGTGTTTTCATAACTGACGTCACTTGTGTTTGTTTGTTAGAGTTTGTGCTGTCATTTTGTCTGTTTTCTTGCGGTTTAATTCATCCGTCTTCAAACACGCATTCACTCGGGACTGCTTTTCTTACTTTATAATGTCTCCACTTAGTTCATCATTCTGTCAAAAGTCACTCTTAGTTTGTTATGGTCGCACGCGGTTTTGTTGAATGTTTGTCCCGGCCTCATATTCCACCTTATGTTACTAAAAGAGCCTCATTTCAAACTTAAATCCTGTTGGTAAATGTTATTCATTCGTCCATATTTAATTCTGTTGGTAAATGTTCTTCATTCATCCATATTTGATCCTGTTGGTAAATGTTCTTCATTCATCCATATTTGATCCTGTTGGTAAATGTTCTTCATTCATCCATATTTGATCCTGTTGGTAAATGTTCTTCATTCATCCATATTTGATCCTATTGGTAAATGTTCTTCATTCATCCATATTTGATCATGTTATTCCAAATCGAAGCTCACAATATATCTTCTGTGATGATTGCAATTAAAAAATAAATAAAAACTGTTACCTATCAAGAAACAGTCTGGCAGGAAAATATGAGGAGATGTATGCCATGGTACAATATTTAGAGAAATCTATATCTGCCACGATATATCATTTACAACTGGTACTTGTGTTAACTTCAAAGTGTATTTTAGTTCTAATCTAAGCTATTAAATAGCATTTATTGGTGACACTGTCTGACTTTACTGAGACACTCTCAGCCTTTCAATAACTGATGTACTATAGGTAGTATTTGACATTTGTAACACTACACAAAAACGTGCACTTTCCAGCTTAATTAATGTTTACATTTGTGATATATCAATATGTTAATGTTTATATTAGTGACATATTAGAATATTATATATTGAGCCAATTCTGAGCTATGAAAGCTAATCATGGACAGTAGACAAACAAATGAAAAGACGATTAATGGTCACGGAGATGGGATTTCTCAGAAGAACGTTGAAAGTTTCCTGGACAGCTATAAAGACCAACGAGAAAATTCTCAGAGGCCAACACAAAAAGGGAACTCCTAAAAAAAATCAGAAAGAAAAGAAGCAATCAACATTTTTCAGGCACATCATGAGAAGAGGAAAGTTGGAATACTTGGTTACAACTGGCAATATTCAAGCAAAGAGAGATCGCGGACGACAAAGAGAGAAAATACTAAATAGCTTGGTGTCATGGCATAGAAAACAGTCAACAACAGAACAGAACTGATCCGATGCACTGTAGATAGAAAATTGTGGAATCGCCCACACCAACCAGTATGGCACATGATGATTAGAATATTACTGCTTATTAGAAACAAATCTATCAAAGATTGACTCGGTTGTCTCTTTTTGATGTCTATAATCAATTATCCACAACAAAAGTGGTTAAAGCTACTATTTCTCAACTTTAATATATCATCATCATTTTCATGTCGCACGTCATTTGCAGAACGTTGCATCACCATCTGTCTCTAGCTAGATCTCCGACAGAACGTTTTATGCACAAAAGAAGAATGTCTTTAAAGCATCTCTGTCTCTAGCTAGATCTCCCAAAGAACGTCACATTCACTATAGCCTGTCTGAAAGAATCTCTGTCTCTAGCTAGATCTTCCAAAGAACGTCACATTGACTATAGCCCGTCTGAAAGAATCTCTGACTCTAGCTAGATCTCCCAAAGAACGTCACATTCACTATAGCCCGTCTGAAAGAATCTCTGTCTCTAGCTAGATCTCCCAAAGAACGTCACATTCACTACAGCCCGTCTGAAAGAATCTCTGTCTCTAGCTAGATCTTCCAAAGAACGTCACATTCACTACAGCCCGTCTGAAAGAATCTCTGTCTCTATCTAGATCTCCCAAAGATCGTCACATTCACTACAGCCCGTCTGAAGGAATCTCTGTCTCTAGCTAGATCTTCGACAGAACGTTGTATGCACAAAAGAATATCTTTAAAGAATCTCTGTCTCAAGCCAGATCTCCCAAAGAACGTCACATTCACTACAGCCTGTCTGAAAGAATCTCTGTCTCTAGCTAGATCTCCGACAGAACGTTGTATGCACAAAAGAATATCTTTAAAGAATCTCTGTCTCAAGCCAGATCCCCCACCCGTTTGTTGTCATGTTCAAGGTCTCCTTGATGTCTTGAAACCACCATCTTCTTGGTCTGCCCCTGGTGTGTCACCCGGGAACCATGCCTTCCATTATTGTTCTTTCCATCCCGTTTTCTTTGACGTGGCCATAGAATTTGAATTTCTTCTGTAGAATGGTTTTTATAAGCCAATTGCTTTTGAAATTTAAATCTTTTAATATGTCTCAATCTACCATAAGAAAAAAAACCGAATACACATTTCTGAAATGCGCAATTCAACTATAATGTCAGCTACAAGTGTCCATAGAAGTTACATGTATTCTATATATGGAAAGTGATCAAATGTATTTTCAACATTTTGTGATTCTAGTCTATATTCTGCTGTCCTGTTTCTGTTTACTTGCTGTCTTTCCATATCTAACTTTCCTGTTCTAATTAACCCTTATTTTAACCAAAATATAAAGAGATATTTCTTGTAATAAATGTGTCTTGGTTGAAGAATTGTGTTTGTTGATGTGCTGATAATGAATGAAGAAGGACTTCCCATTCAGGCATTCATATGGAAACCAGCTGAACAAGAAAACAAGGCTGATCCAGAGAATCGCTATGCAGAACAATAACTAGGGAAGGTTAACCATGGGACTAAGAAACAAGCAAGTGCTCGAGAAGTAGCAGTGAATCATCAATCATGGCGAACTGTGATTCTGACCTATCGTTCTCGGCCTGAGGGGAAAACGAATGAATAAATGAAATGTACTGGTGATTACATGTTCAACGCGTCATTAGTTGAAACATATTTAAGTAAAAAGTAAAGAGCCCCCGTCACGCCAAGTGGCATATAGGGAATATAGGTGTTAGTGACCATAATTTTTACAGACCTTCGGCACATGATTGTTGGGGTAATGTGGTCGGTATTACGCCCGTGCCGCTTTACATTACCAGAAAAAAACCCGGTACCCATTTAAGGCTGGGTGAACCCGGAAGCCATTGGTCATTACACATATTGTAACAGTAATGAATAAGCACGTATATTGATTCTATTCTATGTATAACATTTATAATGATAATAAATGTTTAAACATTTAGAAGTTCGAGTAATGTTTCTGTGTTCATTTGTGAGAAGATCTATTTTCTATTTTACACCTTTTTTTCTCACCTGTCACTACATTAGTACTTATCATGATCTTAGGCACATTCTGGGCTAAAATGATGATGTGGTCCTCTAGTTATTGTCTAACTCACCATATAATTATTGTCTAACGTGGTCCTCTAGTTATTGTCTAACTCACCATATAATTATTGTCTAACTCACCAACTAATTGTTGTCTAACACACCAACTAATTATTGTCTAACTCACCAACTAATTATTGTTTAACTCATCATCTAATTATTGTCTAACTCACCAACTAATTATTTTCTAGCTCACCATATAATTATTGTCTAAATCACCAACGAAGTTCGAGTAATGTTTCTGTGTTCATTTGTGAGAAGATCTATTTTCTATTTTACACCTTTTTTTCTCACCTGTCACTACATTAGTACTTATCATGGTCTTAGGCACATTCTGGGCTAAAATGATGATGTGGTCCTCTAGTTATTGTCTAACTCACCATATAATTATTGTCTAACGTGGTCCTCTAGTTATTGTCTAACTCACCATATAATTATTGTCTAACTCACCAACTAATTGTTGTCTAACACACCAACTAATTATTGTCTAACTCACCAACTAATTATTGTTTAACTCATCATCTAATTATTGTCTAACTCACCAACTAATTATTTTCTAGCTCACCAAATAATTATTGTCTAAATCACCAACGAATTATTGTCTAACTCACCAACTAATTATTTTCTAGCTCACCAACTAATTATTTTCTAGCTCACCAAATAATTGTTGTCTAAATCACCAACTAATTATTGTCTAACTTGCTAAGTAATGTTTGTGTAACTCACCAACTAAATATTTTCTAGCTCACCAAATAATTGTTGTCTAAATCGCCAAGTAATTTTTGTGTAACTCACCAACTAATTATTGTCTAACTCGCCAAGTAATTTTTGCGTAACTCACCAACTAATTATTGTCTAACTCGCCAAGTAATTTTTGTGTAACTCACCATATAATTATTGTCTAACTCACCAACTAATTATTGTGTAACTCACAAACTAATTATTGTTTAACTCACCATCTAATTATTGTCTAACTCACCAACTAATTATTTTCTAGCTCACCAAATAATTATTGTCTAAATCACCAACGAATTATTGTCTAACTCACCAACTAATTATTTTCTAGCTCACCAACTAATTATTATCTAACTCACCAACTAATTATTTTCTAGCTCACCAACTAATTATTATCTAACTCACCAACTAATTATTGTCTAACTCACCAACTAATTATTGTGTAACTCGCCAAGTAATTTTTGTGTAACTCACCAACTAATTATTGTCTAACTCACCAACTAATTATTTTCTAGCTCACAAAATAATTGTTGTCTAAATCACCAACGAATTATTGTCTAACTCACCAACTAATTATTTTCCAGCTCACCAACTAATTATTATCTAACTCACCAACTAATTATTTTCTAGCTCATCAAATAATTGTTGTCTAAATCACCAACTAATTATTGTCTAACTCGCTAAGTAATTTTTGTGTAACTCACCAACTAATTATTGTCTAACTCACCAACTAAATATTTTCTAGCTCACCAAATAATTGTTGTCTAAATCATCAATTAATTATTGTCTAAATCACCAACTAATTATTGTCTAACTCACCAACTAATTATTTTCTAACTCACCAACTAATTATTTTTTAGCTCACCAACTAATTATTTTCTAGCTGACCAAATAATTGTTGTCTAAATCACCAACTAATTATTGTCTAACTTGCTAAGTAATTTTTGTGTAACTCACCAACTAAATATTTTCTAGCTCACCAAATAATTGTTGTCTAAATCGCCAAGTAATTTTTGTATAACTCACCAACTAATTATTGTCTAACTCGCCAAGTAATTTTTGTGTAACTCACCAACTAATTATTGTCTAACTCACCAACTAATTATTTTCTAGCTCACAAAATAATTGTTGTCTAAATCACCAACGAATTATTGTCTAACTCACCAACTAATTATTTTCTAGCTCACCAAATAATTGTTGTCTAACTCACCAACTAATTATTTTCTAGCTCACCAAATAATTATTATCTAACTCACCAACTAATTATTTTCTAGCTCACCAACTAATTATTATCTAACTCACCAACTAATTATTGTCTAACTCACCAACTAATTATTGTGTAACTCACCAACTAATTATTGTTTAACTCATCATCTAATTATTGTCTAACTCACCAACTAATTATTTTCTAGCTCACCAAATAATTATTGTCTAAATCACCAACGAATTATTGTCTAACTCACCAACTAATTATTTTCTAGCTCACCAACTAATTATTATCTAACTCACCAACTAATTATTTTCTAGCTCACCAACTAATTTTTTTCTAGCTCACCAAATAATTGTTGTCTAAATCACCAACTAATTATTGTCTAACTTGCTAAGTAATTTTTGTGTAACTCACCAACTAAATATTTTCTAGCTCACCAAATAATTGTTGTCTAAATCGCCAAGTAATTTTTGTATAACTCACCAACTAATTATTGTCTAACTCACCAACTAATTATTTTCTAGCTCACAAAATAATTGTTGTCTAAATCACCAACGAATTATTGTCTAACTCACCAACTAATTATTTTCTAGCTCATCAAATAATTGTTGTCTAACTCACCAACTAATTATTTTCTAGCTCACCAAATAATTGTTGTCTAAATCACCAACTAATTTTTTCCTAGCTCACCAACTAATTATTGTTTAACTCATCATCTAATTATTGTCTAAATCACTAACTAATTATTGCCTAACTCATCATCTAATTATTGTCTAACTCACCAACTAATTATTTTCCAGCACACCAACTAATTATTATCTAACTCACCAACTAATTATTTTCTAGCTCACCAACTAATTATTTTCTAGCTGACCAAATAATTGTTGTCTAAATCACCAACTAATTATTGTCTAACTCGCTAAGTAATTTTTGTGTAACTCACCAACTAATTATTGTCTAACTCACCAACTAAATATTTTCTAGCTCACCAAATAATTTTTGTCTAAATCATCAATTAATTATTGTCTAACTTACCAACTAATTATTGTTTAACTCGCAAAGTAATTATTGTCTAAATCACCAACTAATTATTGTCTAACTCACCAACTAATTATTTTCTAGCTCACCAACTAATTATTATCTAACTCACCAACTAATTATTTTCTAGCTCACCAACTAATTATTTTCTAGCTGACCAAATAATTGTTGTCTAAATCACCAACTAATTATTGTCTAACTTGCTAAGTAATTTTTGTGTAACTCACCAACTAAATATTTTCTAGCTCACCAAATAATTGTTGTCTAAATCGCCAAGTAATTTTTGTATAACTCACCAACTAATTATTGTCTAACTCGCCAAGTAATTTTTGTGTAACTCACCAACTAATTATTGTCTAACTCACCAACTAATTATTTTCTAACTCACAAAATAATTGTTGTCTAAATCACCAACGAATTATTGTCTAACTCACCAACTAATTATTTTCTAGCTCACCAAATAATTGTTGTCTAAATCACCAACTAATTTTTTTCTAGCTCACCAACTAATTATTGTTTAACTCATCATCTAATTATTGTCTAAATCACTAACTAATTATTGCCTAACTCATCATCTAATTATTGTCTAACTCACCAACTAATTATTTTCTAGCTCACCAACTAATTATTATCTAACTCACCAACTAATTATTTTCTAGCACACCAAATAATTGTTGTCTAAATCACCAACTAATTATTGTCTAACTCGCTAAGTAATTTTTGTGTAACTTACCAACTAATTATTGTCTAACTCACCAACTAAATATTTTCTAGCTCACCAAATAATTGTTGTCTAAATCATCAATTAATTATTGTCTAACTTACCAACTAATTATTGTTTAACTCGCAAAGTAATTATTGTCTAAATCACCAACTAATTATTGTCTAACTCACCAACTAATTATTTTCTAGCTCACCAACTAATTATTATCTAACTCACCAACTAATTATTTTCTAGCTCACCAACTAATTATTTTCTAGCTGACCAAATAATTGTTGTCTAAATCACCAACTAATTATTGTCTAACTTACTAAGTAATTTTTGTGTAACTCACCAACTAAATATTTTCTAGCTCACCAAATAATTGTTGTCTAAATCGCCAAGTAATTTTTGTATTACTCACCAACTAATTATTGTCTAACTCGCCAAGTAATTTTTGTGTAACTCACCAACTAATTATTGTCTAACTCACCAACTAATTATTTTCTAACTCACAAAATAATTGTTGTCTAAATCACCAACGAATTATTGTCTAACTCACCAACTAATTATTTTCTAGCTCACCAAATAATTGTTGTCTAAATCACCAACTAATTTTTTTCTAGCTCACCAACTAATTATTGTTTAACTCATCATCTAATTATTGTCTAAATCACTAACTAATTATTGCCTAACTCATCATCTAATTATTGTCTAACTCACCAACTAATTATTTTCTAGCTCACCAACTAATTATTATCTAACTCACCAACTAATTATTTTCTAGCACACCAAATAATTGTTGTCTAAATCACCAACTAATTATTGTCTAACTCGCTAAGTAATGTTTGTGTAACTCACCAACTAATTATTATCTAACTCACCAACTAATTATTTTCTAGCACACCAAATAATTGTTGTCTAAATCACCAACTAATTATTGTCTAACTCGCTAAGTAATGTTTGTGTAACTCACCAACTAATTATTGTCTAACTCACCAGCTAAATATTTTCTAGCTCACCAAATAATTGTTGTCTAAATCATCAATTAATTATTGTCTAACTTACCAATTAATTATTGTCTAACTCGCCAAGTAATGTGTGTGTAACTCACCAACTAATTATTGTCTAACTCGCCAAGTAATTTTTGTGTAACTCACAAACTAATTATTGTCTAACTCAACAAAATTTTTTGTCTAACTAACCAATTATTGTCTAACTCACCAACTAATTATTGTCTAACTCACCAACTATTTATACCTGCCTTTTGCTGTCTGTATGACCCCTCTTATTAGCCCAATATTACCATAGTCATTTTATCTTTATCTGAAACTTAGATTTTTAGACAAACTTTCTGTTAGTAAAGAGATTTATATGAACGATAGATATTTACATCAATGCATAAGAAAATCTAGCTGAACAAGAAACAAAATTCTGTTAAATATTTTGCAGATAAAAAATATATGTTGTTCGAGTTTTCACACATTTGTTTTGTACATAAAGAAAGCCAGGCAAATCAAAGGTACACACACATAGATGTTTTATAGGTCTGAATGTAGGACATTAGAACAGATTGATGTCACAGAAAGCGGAACTTTCTCATATCTGCTACCCACCCCCTCCCTCTCCCGTTCCAGCAACCAGCAAGGTCATCATGACTGTTGATACTGTAACGTTGCTGTAACGATCGTTGCGGGTGACAAGATCAGAGTGCGCCTACCCCGTAACCGCATAAACTCCAGGTTCGGTTAGCGTGCGCCAAGAAGCGCTGCCCAAACGACTGAAGTGAGGCTTCCACTTCGGTGATACGCGCGATCAAACTGTACTCCAGCTATAGCTTGTTTCATAACTCGTGCCCAACTTTTAAAATCGATAGCTTTTTAACCGCTTGTTGTAAGTTGTTCAAAATTTGCATGTAAAGTTATAATGATTAGAACCCAACAGGGAATTAATTTCATAAAAAAAAAACATTTGGTTATTATTGTTGCTTATTTGGTTATATAAATTTATAACGACCCATTGATGTAGTCAAAACGTAATGTTTACAGTATTTTAAGTTAAAAATAGCGAGTAAAAATCCATACACGGTAAAATTGACGTGTTTGCACGCTTTCGCCGTGGTTTTTTTGACACAATTAGACACTTGAGAAATTGTGTGTTCCATTTCCGTTCATTCAGAGGTGTAGACGTGAAATTCGCAAAATGTTGGGTATGAATGAAACTGTTACAATAAGAAAATTAAAAGTTTCGCTGAAAAAGAACAACAGTATTGAAATATCAAAGTCTACATTATGGAGGAATGTGAGAGCTGCAGGCTTTACATTCAGAAAGTATTCCAATGGACGAAACATCATCTGTAAGAAGCCACATATAGTAGTCATGAGAAGCAAGTACTTACGTGAAGTAAAAGAGGTGCGCAAGCAAGGTTATGATATTGTGTACTTGGATGAAACATGGATTAATAACTCACTACACTAACCAAAGGGAATGGCAGTCATCAGATGGAAAGATTAAGAGATTAATACCTAGCAGCAAAGGACAGCGCTTGATAATTGCTCATGCAGGTAGTCGACAACATGGACTAATACAGAATGCAGACCTCATTTTTCTTTCAAAATCCATAGACAATCGGGATTATCACTCTGAGATGAATGGTCACATATTTAGACATTGGAATGAAAATTCTGTTCTCCCATCACTAGATCGACCATCTTGCCTAAAAATGGACAATGCAGCGTACCACAACATTGTTGCACTTGAAGATAAAGTCCCGACGTCATCCAGTACAAAAGATGCTATTAAGATATGGCTCACAAAGGAGCACATACAATTTAATAACATGTACTTAAAACCTGAATTACTATCTCTAGTAAAGCAAAAACAAAGGACAAAGATTTTTCAAATAGATAAGATTATCCAAGAGCATGGTGATATAACTTTGAGGCTGCCACCTTACCATGCTCATTTAAATCCAATAGAACTAATCTGGGCAAAATTAAAAGGACAAGTGGCAGATGAAAATACAACATTCAAAATATGCGATGTAAAGACTCTTGCTAATCTCGCTTTATTAAATATAGACAAAGATTATTGGGCTGAATGTGAAGACCACGTCTTAAAACAGGAAGAGGAATATTGGAAAAATGATGGTTTGTGAAATGTTCAACCCCAAACAGTTATTAATCTTTTAGACTCGTCTGGTTCAGAATGAAAGTATATAGCCCCCACAATGTTGGCCCCTATATTACCTTAAATTAGTTCAACAAACGGTCCTTTTCAGAACCACACAACTATGAAAATTGGACATACAGGTATACCTTGATATTATCGTCCGTCCTCGAACTGAGAAGACAATAATTCTCCCGATATTTCCCCATTACGGCCACGCCTTTACCTAGTGAAAATTAATCATAGACCAGCAACTACGGTAATTTCTATTATTTAGGGGTTCACAATTTACAATTTTGACAAACATCAAAGAAATTCGCCGCTTTAAGAAAACTGCAGCTGCAAGATATTTGTTAAATATACATTTAAAGGGTCTTTTGCATTCTAATAACATTTGGAAAATTTCAACAGTTTCTAACAAACGGTTACTGAACAATAGCGTTTTGAAGTTGGGCAAGTGATTTGAAACGAGCTATAGTGGCGAATTTGCATTAGAAGACAGATCTCATTATCCCAGGGTCACATGAGTGTCGCGCACAATTCCACTTCAACCAATAGTCGCTGCCTGCTCCATGCACTGATGTCAAAATCGCATTGACTCCGTTGTCAATGAGTGCTACCATGCCTCCTGTGTCTCCGCAAACGAAAATCTGGCCAGAAACAATCATTTTGAAAACACACTGCAGGAAAAAGTTATTCAGAAATAAACCTGATTTGACCAAACGGCCAGCATTGCTTGCCCAACAGCCATGTTTGCTGTTTCTTAAATACATTAAAAGGGTATCACAAGAGATGTGACGTGCTTAAATATGGTAACTTACATTTACCTTCATGATTGGAACTTTATATCTTTTCATTAGGTTTTGTAGCAGCAAGGTGTCCCAAGCTACCCATTTTATCATGATATTTATTACAGTTTAAAGTGCATATTATAAGAGAACAAGCTGATAGTATTTTGTTACTTTATATTTTACTAAATTTAGAAAATAAATAAACAGTAACAATAAGTACAAAGAATTATATATTACAGTAATACTACAGAAGCTTGTAACAGTGATCGAAAGTGATGTATGTTACATTGATTCTACTAATTGCATGAAAATAGTTGAGTTACATTAATTTAGGTTATAAGGTAATTGTAACTATGCATTATGACATAACAGAACATGTTCTTTCTTCAAGTGAATGTTATACTAGTGGGTTTGTGACCCACTTACATATGATTACATATATGTAATGTATGTGTGTCTGTGTATACATATGTTTACACATGTATGTACATGTGTTTAGGGACACTTTATAAAAGGATCATCAGTATGTAAGTCAGTCCATATTCTCTCATTTGCTTTCAACGAACCTGGAAACATTTTCATCTATTTTAAAATAATTTCTAAGGCGCACTTGTCACCTGAGAGTTAACACGATATACCGGTCCAGTAATGAATTACCAACTTAAATTAAATTGAATTACCTATTTAATTACCTTTTCGTTGATATTCATAACACCGACGAAATTGTGTTATACTTTTTGCGAAACTACACTTTCGTGAATGCAAAAATTAGCTTCCAGATAAGAGGTAAGATCTGTGTCCATCCTATCATTGACGCATAAACAGATAAGAGGTAAGATCTGTGTCCATCCTATCATTGACGCATAAACAGATAAGAGGTAAGGTCTGTGTCCATCCTATCATTGACGCATAAACAGATAAGAGGTAAGATCTGTGTCCATCCTATCATTGATTCATATACATATCAAGTTAATTTCAAGAACTATATTGATAGACTCATAAGACTTGAGTATGGTAAGATCGGAGCATTCACCAAACCTGCTGTGTACCAGGAAGTAATTGTAGGAGTTAAAGATAGTCACTTTACTCAGTCAATAACGTAAATTAGTTAATGACAGTGGCCTATAATTGTCTTTCTATTTTTTTATCTATTGTCCATGATTCGCTTCCACGGGCCAAAATTGGTTCTATATAGCACCTGAACTCACTTTCTCATTTCTATTGACATAGATTTGTTGCATAAGACGTTTTTCATTTTCCGAAATGCTATTTTGACCTGAGCTATTCTGCTTTTTATTTCCATGGTTCATCTTCCATTTGATATCATTGTGCCCAAGTATTTGAAAAGTTGCACTTGTTTCAGATTTGTCCTGTTTATTTTTATGCTGCATGCTGGTGATGATTGTTTCTTCGATATGACCATTACTTCTGTTTTCTTACTATTCAGACTGAGACCTTTCTTGTTGCTTTCTTTCACTAATATGTCTATCATTTCTTGCTGTTTTTTCTTTGTCCCTGCTATTAAGACTGTAAATCCGCATATATCAGATTGTTTATGTTGTGACCGTTGACTTCTATTCTTTTTTTGGTCTATTATTGACTCATAATATTTTTTCTCTAAAGTGAGAACAAATCCGGCGACAGAACACAGCGTTGTATGGCTCCTTTTTTTTATAAATTGGAATTGTCCTGTTTGTTTACGAATTCTTTTGGCTGCTGTTTGTTGCCAATACATTTCTTTTACGTTTCACAGATCCTTGCCATCAATGTTTAATTTCTCCAGCATATTGATTATTCTCACATGATTTACTTTGTCAAGCGCTTTTGCTGTTGTCTATAAAGCACATATATAGATCTTTCTTTATGTCTATTTATCTCTTTTTATCAATATTTTCAGGATGTACTTTTAGTGCCCTTTTCTTCTACAAATGCACATTAGTTCCTCACTTATTTCTGGTTTTATTTTGTTCCCTATATGTGTCATAATGATTCTTAGTCACATTTTTCATTTTACTTTTGAAATATTTGTATAATTTCATTTTCCAGAAAGGTTTACACTGTCAACACAAAAAAATGAGTGGCCATGAGTGGTTGTGGTATCGATGTCAGCAATTGTCGTCAATGTTGAGTCAATCAAATGAACTTGGTGAAAATATAAATAACATTCGTAGACATGAAATTAATTCATTTATATTATCAATATCTCAGATACACGCATTAATTAATTTGTAACAACATTACTAAAGTTGCCGCTGATCAAATCTACGGGAAAATTCTAAGATTTGTTATCAGTCAACCGAGCTAGAAGCATCTAATAGAAAAGAGAAAACCAACTCCAGCGACTGACAGAAAGTCTTGCTACCTGGAGGTTAGATACAGTCAAGGTCATCTGGACTAAGCGAGACAACTGCGCAGTCATAATATATACATGAAGGTGTGTGTAGTGTACAACAACAGCAGTAAATATAGCAGCATCTGTTACCCTCCGAGATTTGTTCCAAGTTAGTATTCAAGAGTTTAGTCTTTAGTTTGGAAACGGCGTCACTGAAATCGAGACATTTCCATATCCGCTCCACTCACCGTTCCAGCAAACATAAAAGTGTTATCTACTGGTTGGTCTTGTCCTCCATTGATTGAATGTTCTGCTCTCTTGTCCGTTGAGGATGATTTTCCTGTTTTCATTCTGCCCCGTTCCTCCATTATTTGACGTATGCTTTTCCTGTTTTCATTTTGCCCCGTTCCTCCATTATTTGACGTATGCTTTTGCTCCAGGGGAACAACGAAATAAATGCAGTGCTGCGGTAAAGCGCCTCGTTGTCATCTTCCTGTGATAGGTGGTCTCTAAAGATGTCAGTATGTCCATTTTGAAGGTCCTCAGCTCAGACTCCGTCAACCTATCGAACATCTCACTGTCACGAGCGTGCCCGCCGTAATATATCCAAGTTCGGCTGTTAGCGTCATACGTCTAGTAAATTTCACTTACTCTCTGCGAAAACATATTCTTGTCAATTCGGCGAAGTAAGCTCGTATGTCAGTCCATATGACCGTATGTTTTATCGGCCTCGTAAATCAGCCTCCTGGTACCTTCCCTGGTTATTATTTTACTATCCTGTACGTCTATTCCCTTTCAGTGTTGATGAATACTGATATACGATATGATAAAACTGATATACGATATGATAAAACTGATATACGATATGATAAAACTGATATACGTTATGATAAAACTGATATACGATATGATAAAACTGATATACGATATGATAAAACTGATATACGATATGATAACATTGATATACGATATGATACAACTGATATACGATATGATAAAACTGATATATTAGGTGACTAAACTGATATTTGAGGTTACAAAATGATCATAACAGCTATTTTCGGAACCAAATGAAAAAGCCAAGACTTATCACATAATGCCTCTCATCTGCTACCTAGAGAATGTCTAATCTTCTGACTTGGAGCACATTAGAGCATCAAAGTATCCAGACATTAGAGCATCAAAGTATCCAGACATTAGAACATCAAAGTATCATGACATTAGAGCATTGAAGTATCCAGACATTAGAGCATTAAAGTATCCAGACATTAGAGCATCAAAGTATCCAGACATTAGAGCATCAAAGTATCCAGACATTAGAGCATTAAAGTATCCAGACATTAGGACATTGAAGTATCCAGACATTAGAGCATTAAAGTATCCAGACATTAGAGCATTAAAGTATACAGACATTAGAGCATCAAAATATCCAGACATTAGAGCATTAAAGTATCCAGACATTAGAGCATCAAAGTATCCAGACATTAGAGCATCAAAGTATCCAGACATTAGAGCATTAAAGTATCCAGACATTAGAGAATCAAAGTATCCAGACATTAGAGCATCAAAGTATCCAGACATTAGAGCATTAAAGTATCCAGACATTAGAGCATCAAAGTATCCAGACATTAGAGCATCAAAGTATCCAGACATTACAGCATCAAAGTATCCAGACATTAGAGCATTAAAGTATCCAGACATTAGAGCATCAAAGTATCCAGACATTAGAGCATCAAAGTATCCAGACATTACAGCATCAAAGTATCCAGACATTAGTGTATCAAAGTATCCAGACATTAGAGCATCAAAGTATCGAGACATTAGAGCATCAAAGTATCCAGACATTAAAGCATCAAAGTATCCAGACAATAGAGCATTAAAGTATCCAGACATTAGAGCATTAAAGTATCCAGACATTAGAGCATCAAAGTATCCAGACATTAGAGCATCAAAAGTATCCAGACATTAGAACATCAAAGTATCCAGACATTAGAACATCAAAGTATCCAGACATTAGAACATCAAAGTATCCAAACGTGACACCAGTAAAAATATCCAAACGTGACACCAGTAAAAGTATTCAGACATTACGGCGTTAAAGTATCCAGGCGTGAGAGTATAAAATATTCAGACGTGACAACATCAAAGTATCAAGACATTACAGCATGTAAGTATCCAGACGTGACAGCATTAAATTATCCAGACATTAGAGCATCAAAGTATCCAGACATTAGAGCATCAAAGTATCCAGACATTAGAGCATCAAAGTATCCAGACATTAGAGCATCAAAGTATCCAGACATTAGAGCATCAAAGTATCCAGACGTGACAGCCGTAAAAGTATCCAGATATTAGAGCATTAAAGTATCCAGACATTACATCATTAAAGTATCCAGACGTGAAAGTATAAAATATCAAGAGGTATAACATTAAAGTATCCAGACGTGAGAGTATAAAGTATCAAGACGTTATAACATTAAAGTATCCAGACATTACATCAAAGTATCCAGAAGTGACAGCATCAAAGTACCAAGACATTATAGCATTAAAGTATCCAGACTGGACAGCAGTTAAAGTATCCAGACGTAACAGCAGTCAAAGTATCCAGACGTGACAGCATCAAAGTATCCAGACGTAACAGCAGTCAAAGTATCCAGACGTGAAAGCATCAAAGTATCCAGACGTAACAGGTGTCAAAGTATCCAGATGTGACAGCATCAAAGTATGCAGACATTAGAACATCAAAGTATTCATACATAAGAGCATTAGAGTATCCAGACATTAAAGCATCAAAGTATCCAGACATTAGAGCATCAAAGTATCCAGACATTAGAGCATCAAAGTATCCAGACATTAGAACATCAAAGTATCCAGACATTAGAGCATTAAAGTATCCAGACATTAGAGCATTAAAGTATCCAGACATTAGAGCATCAACGTATCCAGACATTAGAGCATCAAAGTATCCAGACATTTGAGCATTAAAGTATCCAGACATTAGAACATTAAAGTATCCAGACATTAGAGCATTAAAGTATCCAGACATTAGAGCATTAAAGTATACAGACATTAGAGCATCAAAATATCCAGACATTAGAGCATTAAAGTATCCAGACATTAGAGCATCAAAGTATCCAGACATTAGAGCATCAAAGTATCCAGACATTAGAGCATTAAAGTATCCAGACATTAGAGCATCAAAGTATCCAGACATTAGAGCATCAAAGTATCCAGACATTAGAGCATTAAAGTATCCAGACATTAGAGCATCAAAGTATCCAGACATTAGAGCATCAAAGTATCCAGACATTACAGCATCAAAGTATCCAGACATTAGAGCATTAAAGTATCCAGACATTAGAGCATCAAAGTATCCAGACATTAGAGCATCAAAGTATCCAGACAATAGAGCATTAAAGTATCCAGACATTAGAGCATCAAAGTATCCAGACATTAGAGCATCAAAGTATCGAGACATTAGAGCATCAAAGTATCCAGACATTAAAGCATCAAAGTATCCAGACAATAGAGCATTAAAGTATCCAGACATTAGAGCATTAAAGTATCCAGACATTAGAGCATCAAAGTATCCAGACATTAGAGCATCAAAGTATCCAGACATTAGAACATCAAAGTATCCAGACATTAGAACATCAAAGTATCCAGACATTAGAACATCAAAGTATCCAAACGTGACACCAGTAAAAATATCCAAACGTGACACCAGTAAAAGTATTCAAACATTACGGCGTTAAAGTATCCAGGCGTGAGAGTATAAAATATTCAGACGTGACAACATCAAAGTATCAAGACATTACAGCATGTAAGTATCCAGACGTGACAGCATTAAATTATCCAGACATTAGAGCATCAAAGTATCCAGACATTACAGCATCAAAGTATCCAGACATTAGAGCATCAAAGTATCCAGACATTAGAGCATCAAAGTATCCAGACATTAGAGCATCAAAGTATCCAGACGTGACAGCCGTAAAAGTATCCAGATATTAGAGCATTAAAGTATCCAGACATTACATCATTAAAGTATCCAGACGTGAGAGTATAAAATATCAAGAGGTATAACATTAAAGTATCCAGACGTGAGAGTATTAAGTATCAAGACGTTATAACATTAAAGTATCCAGACGTTACATCAAAGTATCCAGACGTGACAGCATCAAAGTACCAAGACATTATAGCATTAAAGTATCCAGACTGGACAGCAGTTAAAGTATCCAGACGTAACAGCAGTCAAAGTATCCAGACGTGACAGCATCAAAGTATCCAGACGTAACAGCAGTCAAAGTATCCAGACGTGAAAGCATCAAAGTATCCAGACGTAACAGCTGTCAAAGTATCCAGATGTGACAGCATCAAAGTATCCAGACGTAACAGCAGTCAAAGTATCCAGACGTTACAGTGTTAAAGTATCCAGACGTTACAGTGTTAAAGTATCCAGACGTTACAGTGTTAAAGTATCCAGACGTTACAGTGTTAAAGTATCCATACGTAACAGCATCAAAGTATCCAGACATTACAGCGTCAATGTATTCATACGTGACATTATTTAAAGGATCCAGGCGTGACAGCAATCTGTTCCTTTACATGACTTTCTTTGGTCTGGAAGTGCCTGGACGAGAGGGTTCACTTTTAAAGTCACCAATATTTTCAATTTTACTTTTGTGAGCAACAAAGGAGAACGAGACTGATTTTTTTAATGTGAAGAAAAATCAAACTAAGTACTACTGGACAGCTTTACCATGTACGAGAACAAGGCAGGTGGCATGTGACCAAATCCTATTTGTCACGTTAAGCGGGTGGGAGCAGATAACATACAATTGGTCTCTCTCATGCAGCTTGCATGTAGTTGCTACTGTTGTATGTCACCTCTCTCTGGTAGGGAAGACATGGAGCGATGAATGGCACCAAACAGGACGGCTGTGAAACGGTTGAAGATCTATGCTCCTGAGTGAGTTGAAAGGAAGGAGAAGAATTACTCTGTTATTTTCTACCTCTATTAGTTCTTTCCATTACGGCTCATTGGAAAAAAACAAAACATTTGGCTGGATTGATTGTTGTTGCATTGATTGTTGCTGGATTGATTGTTGCTGGATTGATTGTTGCTGGATTAATTGTTGCTGGATTGATTGTTGCTGGATTGATTGTTGTTGCATTGATTGTTGCTGGATTGATTGTTGCTGGATTGATTGTTGCTGGATTGATTGTTGCTGCATTGATTGTTGCTGGATTGATTGTTGCTGGATTGATTGTTGCTGGATTGATTATTGTTGCATTGATTGTTGCTGGATTGATTGTTGCTGGATTGATTGTTGCTGGATTGATTGTTGTTGCATTGATTGTTGCTGGATTGATTGTTGCTGGATTGATTGTTGCTGGATTGATTGTTGCTGGATTGATTGTTGCTGGATTGATTGTTGCTGGATTGATTGTTGCTGGATTGCTTGTTGTTGCATTGATTGTTGCTGGATTGATTGTTGCTGCATTGATTGTTGCTGGATTGATTGTTGCTGGATTGATTGTTGCTGCATTGATTGTTGCTGGATTGATTGTTGCTGCATTGATTGTTGCTGCATTGATTGTTGCTGGATTGATTGTTGCTGGATTGATTGTTGCTGCATTGATTGTTGCTGGATTGATTGTTGCTGGATTGATTGTTGCTGCATTGATTGTTGCTTATTCTTTAATTCATTTGTGTGTGCAGTATGCTGTGTTGAACTGTATTTTCTTGATTATCATCAGACTACAGAATATCAGGCTTTCAGAATATTGATCTCTTCATAGCCATTAGAAAGAATCTCTGTCTCTAGCCAGATTTCCCACATAATGTTGCATTCACCACAGACCATCTGAAAGAATCTGTCTCTAGCCAGATCTCTCACTTCTCCTGTTGTAATGTTCAAGATCTATTGAAACCACCTTCTTCTTGGTCTGCCCCTGATGCATCGTCCAGGAACTATGCCTTCATTATTGTTATTTCCAGCCCGTTCTTTTGCCGTGGCCATAAAATTTTAATTGCGTCTGTAGAATGGTGTTTATAAGACATTTCTTTTTCATGTTTAAATATTTTATGCGATCACTGCTGTTTTTCATTATCCAATGTGTCTTACTATTCAGACTGAGATCTTTAAATCAGCATTCCAGGTTGGTAAACTAGAAAACATCAGTCAAGAAATGAAGAGAATAAAACTGACCATCTTGGGACTATGTGAAATGAGATGGACATGAGCAGGATTATTACAACGCGACAGTGGAAATGTAATTTACTCTGGGGGAACCACACACGAAAGAGGAGTAGGCATAATATTAGAGAGAAAGAAGCAAAACAGTGAAAGGATTTTGGCCAGTATCAGATAGAATTCTGCTAGTAAAATTCAGAGGTAAACCAATGGATATCAACATAATTCAAGCTTATGCACCAACAAGTAATAGCGAAGAAGAAGACATTGACACGTTTTGCAATGAGCTTGAGATGAACATGGAACAGTGTAAATCCCAAGAAATAACTATTATATTAGGGGATTTCATTGCAAAGGTAGGAACAGCTAAAGTGCAAAATGTGACTGGGGCATGGCCTTGGAGAGACGAATGACAGAGGGGATAGATTGATAGGCTGGGCAAAGACACATGAAATGATTATAGGTAACACCTGGTTCAAACAACACCCTAGGCGACTATGGACATGGTAAAGACACATGAAATGATTATAGGTAACACCTGGTTCAAACAACACCCTAGGCGACTATGGACATGGCAAAGCCCAGACAAAAAAGTACACAATCAAATTGATTTTATACTGGTACAGAGAAGATTCAGGAATTGACTAACATCTGTCAAAACAAGGCCAGGAGCAGATTGCATTTGTGACCATGTACCAGTAGTTGGAAAGATAAGAATAAAACTGCGGAAGGCACAGAAATACCCAAGAAATATAAAATTAGAACTAGATATGCTTAGAGTAGATAAACAGATGAGTGATAAGTACAGCACGATAGTACAAAATAGATATAATGCTATTGAGAAAATACAGTACATCGAGGAACAGTGGGAAATGCTCAAACAATCGATTCATCAAACATCAAAAGAAGTAATACCAGTGACTAAAAGAATCAATAAAAAGAAATGAATGACAGAAGAAATATTACAAGTAATGAACGAAAGAAGAACACATAAGAAAGAAGAACGGACAAACAAAATATTGCACAAAGAGATCCAAAACAAATGCAGAGAAGCAAAGAAGGATGGTTAAAACAGAAATGTAAAGAAATGAAATGGAAAGATAACAAAAGAAAGACTCAAAATTTATGCACTGTCAGTTAAATGAGTTAACAGGAAGAAAAGAAGTCAAAGTTTCAGGATGTGTGAAATCAAAGGAAGGAAATATAATAATGGGATAGGAGAAGACAATGGAAAGACGGACAGCATATATCAGTCAACTCTATGATGATGAAAAACCAGAGTTAAACAATTCAAATAAAGACACAGGACCAACACTAATACAGAGTGAAGTGGAGGAAGTTATTCAACACGTGAAAAGAGGCTTAGCTCCAGGTGCCGACAATATAACAATTGAAGAGATAAATGCATTAGGAGAGCTGGGAGTACAAGTCATAATAAAACTACTCAATTATACATCGATGACATAAACGCTGAACACATACCCGAAGATCTACTTAATTCTATCTTTGTAGTCATACCGGAGAAGTCGGATCATTGCAATACTAGTCATGAGCCATATGACGAAAATATTACTAAGAATCAACATGAGACGTGTAAGAAACAAAATAAAACCAGAAATAAGTGAAGAACAATGTGGATTTGTGGAGGGAAAGGGCACCAATAATGCAATAATCTTAAGAACATTGATAGAAAGATCTAAAGAGGTAAATAAAGATCTATATAATGCTTTATAGACTACACAAAAGCATTTGACAAAGTAAAGCATGCAGAAATAATTAATATGCTGGAGAAATTAAATATTTATGGCAAGGATCTGCGAATCATAAAAAAGCATGTACTGGCAATAAACAGCAGCTATACGAATTAACAATCAAACAGGACAATTTCAATATATAAAACAAGGAGTCAGACAAGGCTGTGTTCTGTCGCCGGATTTGTTTTCACTTTCTTTTTGTACCTTTTTAGCTCCCAGTGGAGCGTAGGTCTTCAACAAACATTTTCCAAGCCATTCTGTTTTTTTGCCATTCTTTTCTCTCTCTCTCTCTCTCTCTGCGTTCAGGACTCAATCAGAGTAAGAATTCCAGACTCTCATATGAAGTCAGCTGTCAGGCTAAGTGTGTTGATCGCCCCCACAGACAGAACATCACAATTAGAGTCTGTCAGATCCGCTCTGAATGAACACCCGTTAATACGTTGCACTGTGTTCTGCGCCAGTGGCCCAGTGCATCCGATTTCAGCCAGCATTTTATTCGGGTTTGCTTTCCCTAGCCTTTGTTTGTCCCCAATCTTCCTGCAAGGCAGCAGATGATCTTTTCTGTAGGGGGATTCTGCCCTTAGATGGTAGGCCCTCCCAGGTTTACGAGCACCATCTGCCCGAGTCACTAGAGGTGACTAACACAGACACGGACACACAAAGATGTCAGATGTGACTAACACAGACATACACACACAAAGATGCGAGATGTGACTAACACAGACCATTCTTTTAAGATCATTCCATGTCTTCCCCATCATCAGCTTCTCTGCTTTTATCTGTCTTCTCCAAGAATTCCTTGGTCTTCCTATTTGTCGTTTCCCCTGGGGATTCCAAAAAAGGGCCTGTTGTGTAATACTCTCAGATGGCTTTCGTAGTGTGTGTCCTATCCAGCGCCATCGTCTTTGCTGTATCTCTTTATCCACTGGTATTTGACTGGTACATTACCATAATTATATGTTAGTGATTTATTTTGTCCTGCCATTTCCATCCTTTTATTCTGCGTAAGCATCCATTAATGAAAGTCTGTATCTTCGTGATTGTCAATTTTGTCGTTCTCCATGTTTCACAGCCATATAATAGGACCGACTTAACATTTGAGTTGACAATATTTATTTTTGTATTTAACCTAATTTCTTTGGATTTCCATATGTTTCCCAGTGCAATGAAAGCTCCTCTTGCTTTTGATATCCTTATTTTGGTATCATTTTCTGTTCCTCCCTCTTTATCTATATTACTGCCCCTGTTTTCACTTTACAGCGAACATATAATGAGATCAATAGTAGACAAAAAAGGAATTGAAGTCAACGGTAACAACATAAATAATTTGCGATATGCGGATGACACAGCCTTAATAGCAGAGACAGAGAATGAACTACAGGAAATTATAGACATAATAGTAAAATAAATCAACAAGAAAGGTCTCAGTCTGAATAGTAAGAAAACAAGTAATGGTTATATCGAAGAAACAATCACCACCATCATGCAGCATAAAAATAAACGAGACAAATCTGAAACAAGTGCAACGCTTCAAATACTTGGGCACATTAATAACATCAGATGGGAGATGTACCACAGAAATAAAAAGCAGGATAGCTCAGGCAAAAATAGCATTTCAGAAAATGAAAAATATCTTATGCAACAAATCTATGTTAATAGAAATGAGAAAGAGAGTTCATCGGCGCTATATAGATCCAATTCTGACCTATGGAAGCGAATCATGGACAGTAGACACACATTTGAAAAGACGATTATAGGCCACCGAGATGGGATTTCTCAGAAGAATGTTGAAAGTTCCCTGGACAGCTAAAAAGACAATTGAGGAAATTCTTAAAAAGGCCAAAACAAAAAGGGAGCTCTTAAAAAAATATCATGAAGAAGCAATCAAACATTTTTCGGGCACATCATGAGAAGATGAAAGTTGGAATACTTGGTTACAACTGGCAAAATAAAAGAAAAGAGAGATCGCGGACAACAAAGAGAGAAAATACTGAATAGCTTGGTGTCATGGCATGGAAAACAGTCAACAACAGAACTGATACGATGCACTGTAGATATAAGATTGTGGAAGGACATGATCGCCTACGCCGACCGGCATGGCACATGATGATGATGAATGTGTCTTAAGGATTTTATCTGTAGCATTTTGTTTGGAATGAATCGATTGTCTTTCTTGCTATATGCGAGATTGTCCATGATTCACAACCCTATGTTGCTATCGCCAAGATGCATGTCCTCAGTAATTTTAATTTCACTGCCCTGCTGATATTGTGCCACATGTTCTTCCTGACGTTTAATTTGTTGTACTGCTATTACTAGTTTTCTTTTGATCTCTTTCTGGTAGTCTCCGTTGTTTTTTACTACAGATCCCGTATGTTCATAGTTTGTTACTATTTCAAGCTCTTCACTGTTGATGATGAATGTTGGCTTATTTGCTTTGTCATTGGACATTATTTTGGTTTTCTTTATAGTTAGAGGTTTTACTCTTCACTGTTCTTTTTAATTAAAACATGTAATTATCTCTTGTAATACATTTATCACTGTTCCAGAGGAGAACTGTGTTATCAGCATATCTGAGTTCTGAAATTATGTTGCCAGTTTTTGTGAAGGGATCGAACTCATCAAATCTGTCATTTCGGAAATGTCTCATGATGTTTTCAGCGTAGATGGTGTACAGGTATGGAGAGAGGATGCATCTCTGCCTCACTCCATTTGTTCTTGATTAGCAGTCACAAAATGGCTTCATAGCAACATACAGCATAACATTAGGTCGTCTTTTTTTCACGCTCCTACAGTTCCTGTACAGAACACGTATATTTGTCACACCCATCAGTACGCACTTTATCTGTGTCCCTCGAGCGTCCGTCTACCTTTAACCGTGAACCAATTCAGAGTATTTTTACATTTTTGTATGTTTACAGCACTCGGAAAAATTGACAAATAATCAACAACAGAAAAAAATATGGACCAAAGCAGGATCGAACCCGTACTCAGTGGTATAGCTCCTTGCCACGAAAAGCCAAACGCTAGGGAACACTGCCACTCAACTAACTAGAGTTAGCTTAACACACCTACAACTGGATGATTATTCGGATGTCTCGCAGTTTGAAGTTAACAAGTTCACTATTGCTGTCGCTTATCAACATATCATCATCATCATCATCATCATCATCATCATCATTATCATCGAGTACCGTCTCCGCAACAGCCTTAAATGGGTACCGGATTTTTTCTGGGAAAGTAAAGCAGCACGGGCGTAATACTGACCACATTACCCCAAAAATCATGTGCTGAAGGTCTGTAAAATATAGGGTCACTAACACCATATTTCCCTATACGCCACTTGGCGTGACGGGGGTACTTTACTTTTACTTTTTACCGTCTCCGCAACGAAGGTTGGCTACCATGGATCGCCATTCTACTCTGTTTCTTGCTTTGATGGTGCAGGTTGTCATAGATTGACTTGTCCATCTTTTGATGTCACTCATCCATGTTAGTCTTGGTCTGCCTCTGTCTCTTTTACCTTGTATTTTACCTTGTATTTTCCCTTCCAATATTACTTTTAGTAGGCTGTTGTGTCTTTTAACATGCCCCAACAATTTCATTTGTCTTGTCTTAATTGTATTTAGTAGTTCACTTTTTATTTTCATTTGTTTTAAAACTTCATCGTTTGTTATCTTTTGTTTCCATCCAATTCTACCTATTCTTCTGTAAATCCACATTTCAAAAGCTTCAATTTTCTGTTCTGTTTTCATGTCTAATGTCCATGTTTCTGCACCATACAGGATTATTGAGAAGATGTAACATTTTGTTATTCTTAGTTTCAGCCCTGCTGTTATTTGTTTTGTTGTTAGTATATTTTTCATGGCATTAAAATTACTTTTTGCCATACCTATTCTTTTGTTTATTTTAATTTTCCATTTTCCATCATTGTTTATATAGTATGTCCAAGGTAGTTGTAGCTCTGAATTGTCTCCAGGTGTATTCCTTCAACTTTGATATTTATTTGTAGGTCTTGAGAATTTTCTTTGTTTATGATCATAGTTTTAGTCTTTGTGATATTCATATCTAGACCATATTTTTTTGCTTATTATGCACATTAAGCAATTGTTGTAGATCTTTATAGTCAACATAAGAAAACTGAATTACTAGACCATCTATGCAACAAATAGTTCCCTGTTGTTGACTGCTCAAGACGAAAATGTTTGACCGCTAGAAGTGTCTCTTATTTGGCTCCAGCATTTGATACTTCACAACAAAATGTAATTCACCACAGCTTGATAGCACTTCATATCCAAGAATTTATTCATTTATAATTTCTTGGTATTTTTATTTAATTATATGTGTTAATTATGGACAACGGAAAAGCACAACATAAGTGTTATTAAAAGAAGCCAAAGTAAATGGGAAAGCTTATTACAAAATTCAAGATACAAACTTTTTGACGATAAAATGAGTAAAAAAGATGTGGAATATAATGTGACAACTAAACAAGAATGAGAGGAGAAGATAATGGTGAGGAACAGATAGGAAAACTACTAGTTTAAGAGAATAGCTCATTTCTTTATTTGAAACTGATTTTTGTGTTTGGTTTGCTAAAGAAAAAACCACGCCTTCCACTAAAAAAGGACATAGAAATGTTATTTGTTCATCAGTTGCGATGAAACCCATATGAACTATGTAAATATGCAAGCTTTTGGATTCGTGAACAACTTTGAATTATCAGAACTATGTCGCATATAAAGTGATTGTTGAGAAGATTCTAAATAATACTGCATGACATTTGTTTGGGTTTAGAATTAAACGATTATCAATTGATAGGTTGACTGCTGTTATTTCACATACAACTGCAGTGAGATACTAAAGTAGCCAGACCGGCAGTAGTAGTAGTGGCTGTGAACCCACTCTAAAAGTGGAATAACATGCACCGAAAGACAATAGATTTGGCACCGACTTTGCACCAAACATGCACCAAAACGGTGCAAAAAAAAAAAAAAAAAAAAAAAATTTTTTTTTTCGAATTCGCGATTTTTTCGAACTTCATTATTTTTTTTTTTTTGGGGGAATTTTTTTTTTTTTGGGGTTCGTCAGTTTGTCGAAATGGTCTACTGTTACTGAGAGCTTAACTCAGGTAAATTCAAAAGATCGTGTGCTAATCGGCTTATTGTCCGGTGATCGTCTCTCGCTGTGTGTTAGATGAAAATATTTGTGAAAGAGTATTTTAAAAGAGTATATTTGTGAAAGTAAAAATTCAGAATTATTTAAAAAATATGTATTTGTGAAAGTAAACTCAGAATTATTAAAAATAAAAAAAAAAAACAGTCTCCCTTCAGGATTCGAACACGGGTCTACTACGTGACAGGCCAGGCAACATGTAAAAAAAAAATGCTGACAAGCAATAACATTGAAAGGTTAGTTTTGTCGAACGGTCTCCTGTGTTTCTGAGAGCTTAACCGCAGGTAAATTCAATAGAGACTCGGTGCTAATCCGTGTCCGGTGATCGTCGCTCCGTGTCCGGTGATCGCCTCGCTCGTGTTAGAAATTTGTGAAAGAGTATTTTAAAAGAGTATGTGAAAGTGATAAATAAAAAATACGAAATGTTTCAAAACGTTAAGAAATATAGTTAAATGTGATAAAACTGATTTTAAAAAAGGCGAAATAATAAAAACTATGAAAAAAATAAGTTAACTGTAAATACTGACGGAAAACTGTATGTTAAGTCAAGAAACTGGAATGACATGGCAGCTTTTGTTGACTGGGCTAGTGGTACTTGAGGAATGCTATTGTTAGGAAAAATCGCTTATTATTGTCAAGGAATCGTGGTCATTGATAGGAAAATACGACTAGCACGCGGGCGGGAACGAGTTGGTTGACACAGGTGTGTTATTGTAGTATCGCTAACATCATGTGCCAGGATAGCGGTTCTTGGGGAAAGATTATTGGTCGTGTGTGTTATCGCTACCAACATCATCATGTGTCGGTTAGTAAGGTGTGCTAATATTAAATAGTGACGCTCGCTCTTTCTCATTCAATGTAAAGCAAAACAAAAAATTCTATATTTCACAATTTTATTAATACATCATATATATATTACTGTCCGGATGCTGATAATTTTAACCGTCTGGGTTTCCTACACAACCGCCCTCCATTTTGACAAAACCTTGATCAAAGCTGGAATAGGTAATCGAGGACTTGGCTGAAACATCCTGGTCATCCATACTGGCTGCCGGAGCTGTCGTCTGATTAACAAGAGTGAGGTCCCCTTGGTTAACAGAAAAGGGCGTGTAGTTGATGTTAGCATAAGCGTTTTCGAGACTACCTTAACGCCATGTGCCACCCTCAACACCATCCTCTCTCTCTCTCTCTCTCTCGCATATCCAAGCTAACTCAAGTCAAATAAAAATCATCACCAAGCCACACAAATTGACACATCATCATCATGTGCCACCCTCAACACTATCATCATCATCATCCACCCTCATCACCCCTTCCTATCATCATCATGTGCCACCCTCAACACTATCATCATCATCATCCACCCTCATCACCCCTTCCTATCATCATCATGTGCCACCCTCAACACCATCCTCTCTCTCTCTCTCTCTCTCTCTCTCTCTCTATCACATATCCAAGCTAACTCAAGTCAAATAAAAATCATCACCAAGCCACACAAATTGACACATCATCATCATGTGCCACCCTCAACACCATCCTCTCTCTCTCTCTCTCGCTCTCTATCGCATATCCAAGCTAACTCAAGTCAAATAAAAATCATCACCAAGCCACACAAATTGACACATCATCATCATGTGCCACCCTCAACACTATCATCATCATCATCCACCCTCATCACCCCTTCCTATCATCATCATGTGCCACCCTCAACACCATCCTCTCTCTCTCTCTCTCTCTCTCTCTCTCTCTCTCTATCACATATCCAAGCTAACTCAAGTCAAATAAAAATCATCATCATGTGCCACCCTCAACACCATCATCCCTTTATGTCCTATCATCATCATGTGCCACCCTCAACACTAGCATCATGTGCCACCCTCAACACTAGCATCATGTGCCTCAACACTATCATCTTGTGCCTCAACATCACCCTTCAAGTCCTATCATCATCATGTGCCACCCTCAACACCATCATCAGCCCTTCAGGTCCTAGCATCAAACCACACAAAGTATCAACCAGCGAAATTCTCTCTCTCTCTCTCTCTCTCTCTCTCTCTGTCTCTCTCACATTCATGGTAAACCAAAACAAAATAAATCACTAAGATTTTACCACCATAACACACAAATTTAGGGTCATATTAAAAAAAGTCGACCTTAAAACCATACAAATCTACTCCCATACTCATAAAAGTTAGACACATCAAACAGATAATTACTTCCAAACTCCAAAAAAAAAAGTTAGACCAAATCACGCCTCGATCGTTCTCTAACATTCCCTCGATCGTTCTTTAACATTGCCTCCAGCGTTCTTTAACATTGCCTCCAGCGTTCTCTAACATTGCCTCCAGCGTTCTCTAACATTGCCTCGATCGTTCTTTAACATTGCCTCCAGCGTTCTTTAACATTGCCTCCAGCGTTCTGTAACATTGCCTCGATCGTTCTTTAACATTGCCTCCAGCGTTCTGTAACATTGCCTCGATCGTTCTTTAACATTGCCTCCAGCGTTCTCTAACATTCCCTCGATCGTTCGTTAACATTGCCTCCATCGTTCTTTAACACTGCCTCCAGCGTTCTCTAACATTCCCTTGCTCGTTCTCTAACATTTTCATTAGTTGGAGTCTTTGTGTTGCCTTCTTAGTGAGATTCTCTACGTGTTTCTTCAGGCTCAATTGTCAGTCTAGTTGTATTCCTAAAAAATCTACTTCCATACTGATACTAGTTAGACACAATGATCAGATAGTTACATCCAAATCGCAAACATTTTACCCCAGAACACAAAAATTTAGGGTCATACTAAAAAAGTCGACCTAAAAATCCCAAAGGGCAGAAACTTAGGAGGCAAGGGCAGAAACCTAGGAGACAAGGGCAGAAACCTAGGAGGTGAGGGCAGAAACCAAAGAGGCAAGGTCAGAAATCTAGGAAGTTGTGTTAGAAAACAAGGAGGGAAGGTCAGAAACCTAGGAGGCATGGTCAGAAATCTAGGAAGCTGTGTTAGAAAACAAGGAGGGAAGGTCAGAAAGGACATGCTCACCTATCGGAACTTTTGTCCCTCATATGCTATTTCAAAAGTTGTCTTCGTCAATTTAGGGAAGGTCAGAAAACTAGGAAGCAAAGGCTGAAAACAAGGAGGGAAGGTCAGAAACCTAGGAAGCAAAGGCTGAAAACAAGGAGGGGAGGTCAGAAATCTAGGAAGCTGTGTTAGAAAACAAGGAGGGAAGGTCAGAAACCTAGGAGGCATGGTCAGAAATCTAGGAAGCTGTGTTAGAAAACAAGTAGGCAAGGTGAGAAAACAAGGAGGGAAGGTCAGAAATCTAAGAGGCGAGGGCAGAAACCTAGGAGACAAGGGCAGAAACCTAGGAAGCAAAGGCTGAAAACAAGGAGGCATGGTCAGAAATCTAAGAAGCTGTGTTAGAAAACAAGGAGGGAAGGTCAGAAACCTAGGAGGCATGGTCAGAAATCTAGGAAGCTGTGTTAGAAAACAAGGAGGCGAGGGCAGAAACCAAAGAGGCAAGGTCAGACATTTTCATTATTTGGAGTCTTTGTATTACCTTCTTAGTGAGATTCTCTACGTGTTTCTTCAAAAAGCTACTCTCATTCTCATACTAGTTAGACACATCGAACCGTTCGTTATTTCTAAAGCCCAAAAAAAAAAGTTTGGCCAAATCACTAACAATTTACCCACAGAACAAAATAAATATAGACTCATATTAAAAAAGTCGACCTCAAAACCATAAAAATCTACTCCCACACTCATCTAAAAGTTACACCAAAACCGCACGAGATTTGCACCGTGCAAAAACATGCACAAGTTTGACACGCGCACCAGTTTGGCACAATGCACATTCGTAAGGGGCGTAACAATCATAAAAGTGATTTTTAAGTAAATTTTTTTTTTTTTGGTATGGGGATGTCTATTGGTGCATTGTGCCAAACTGGTGCGCGTGTCAAACTTGTGCATGTTTTTGCACGGTGCAAATCTCGTGCGGTTTTGGTGTAACTTTTAGATGAGTGTGGGAGTAGATTTTTATGGTTTTGAGGTCGACTTTTTTAATATGAGTCTATATTTATTTTGTTCTGTGGGTAAATTGTTAGTGATTTGGCCAAACTTTTTTTTTGGGCTTTAGAAATAACGAACGGTTCGATGTGTCTAACTAGTATGAGAATGAGAGTAGCTTTTTGAAGAAACACGTAGAGAATCTCACTAAGAAGGTAATACAAAGACTCCAAATAATGAAAATGTCTGACCTTGCCTCTTTGGTTTCTGCCCTCGCCTCCTTGTTTTCTAACACAGCTTCCTAGATTTCTGACCATGCCTCCTAGGTTTCTGACCTTCCCTCCTTGTTTTCTAACACAGCTTCCTAGATTTCTGACCATGCCTCCTTGTTTTCAGCCTTTGCTTCCTAGGTTTCTGCCCTTGTCTCCTAGGTTTCTGCCCTCGCCTCTTAGATTTCTGACCTTCCCTCCTTGTTTTCTCACCTTGCCTACTTGTTTTCTAACACAGCTTCCTAGATTTCTGACCATGCCTCCTAGGTTTCTGACCTTCCCTCCTTGTTTTCTAACACAGCTTCCTAGATTTCTGACCTCCCCTCCTTGTTTTCAGCCTTTGCTTCCTAGGTTTCTGACCTTCCCTCCTTGTTTTCAGCCTTTGCTTCCTAGTTTTCTGACCTTCCCTAAATTGACGAAGACAACTTTTGAAATAGCATATGAGGGACAAAAGTTCCGATAGTTGAGCATGTCCTTTCTGACCTTCCCTCCTTGTTTTCTAACACAGCTTCCTAGATTTCTGACCATGCCTCCTAGGTTTCTGACCTTCCCTCCTTGTTTTCTAACACAACTTCCTAGATTTCTGACCTTGCCTCTTTGGTTTCTGCCCTCACCTCCTAGGTTTCTGCCCTTGTCTCCTAGGTTTCTGCCCTTGCCTCCTAAGTTTCTGCCCTTTGGGATTTTTAGGTCGACTTTTTTAGTATGACCCTAAATTTTTGTGTTCTGGGGTAAAATGTTTGCGATTTGGATGTAACTATCTGATCATTGTGTCTAACTAGTATCAGTATGGAAGTAGATTTTTTAGGAATACAACTAGACTGACAATTGAGCCTGAAGAAACACGTAGAGAATCTCACTAAGAAGGCAACACAAAGACTCCAACTAATGAAAATGTTAGAGAACGAGCAAGGGAATGTTAGAGAACGCTGGAGGCAGTGTTAAAGAACGATGGAGGCAATGTTAACGAACGATCGAGGGAATGTTAGAGAACGCTGGAGGCAATGTTAAAGAACGATCGAGGCAATGTTACAGAACGCTGGAGGCAATGTTAAAGAACGATCGAGGCAATGTTACAGAACGCTGGAGGCAATGTTAAAGAACGCTGGAGGCAATGTTAAAGAACGATCGAGGCAATGTTAGAGAACGCTGGAGGCAATGTTAGAGAACGCTGGAGGCAATGTTAAAGAACGCTGGAGGCAATGTTAAAGAACGATCGAGGGAATGTTAGAGAACGATCGAGGCGTGATTTGGTCTAACTTTTTTTTTTGGAGTTTGGAAGTAATTATCTGTTTGATGTGTCTAACTTTTATGAGTATGGGAGTAGATTTGTATGGTTTTAAGGTCGACTTTTTTTAATATGACCCTAAATTTGTGTGTTATGGTGGTAAAATCTTAGTGATTTATTTTGTTTTGGTTTACCATGAATGTGAGAGAGACAGAGAGAGAGAGAGAGAGAGAGAGAGAGAGAGAGAGAGAGAGAGAATTTCGCTGGTTGATACTTTGTGTGGTTTGATGCTAGGACCTGAAGGGATGATGATGGTGTTGAGGGTGGCACATGATGATGATAGGACTTGAAGGGTGATGTTGAGGCACAAGATGATAGTGTTGAGGCACATGATGCTAGTGTTGAGGGTGGCACATGATGCTAGTGTTGAGGGTGGCACATGATGATGATAGGACATGAAGGGATGATGGTGTTGAGGGTGGCACATGATGATGATTTTTATTTGACTTGACCATGAATGTGAGAGAGACAGAGAGAGAGAGAGAGAGAGAGAGAATTTCGCTGGTTGATACTTTGTGTGGTTTGATGCTAGGACCTGAAGGGCTGATGATGGTGTTGAGGGTGGCACATGATGATGATAGGACTTGAAGGGTGATGTTGAGGCACAAGATGATAGTGTTGAGGCACATGATGCTAGTGTTGAGGGTGGCACATGATGCTAGTGTTGAGGGTGGCACATGATGATGATAGGACATGAAGGGATGATGGTGTTGAGGGTGGCGCATGATGATGATTTTTATTTGACTTGAGTTAGCTTGGATATGTGATAGAGAGAGAGAGAGAGAGAGAGAGAGAGAGAGAGGATGGTGTTGAGGGTGGCACATGATGATGATAGGAAGGGGTGATGAGGGTGGATGATGATGATGATAGTGTTGAGGGTGGCACATGATGATGATGTGTCAATTTGTGTGGCTTGGTGATGATTTTTATTTGACTTGAGTTAGCTTGGATATGCGATAGAGAGAGAGAGAGAGAGAGAGAGAGGATGGTGTTGAGGGTGGCATATGATGATGATGTGTCAATTTGTGTGGCTTGGTGATGATTTTTATTTGACTTGAGTTAGCTTGGATATGTGATAGAGAGAGAGAGAGAGAGAGAGAGAGAGAGAGAGAGGATGGTGTTGAGGGTGGCACATGATGATGATAGGAAGGGGTGATGAGGGTGGATGATGATGATGATAGTGTTGAGGGTGGCACATGATGATGATAGGAAGGGGTGATAAGGGTGGATGATGATGATGATAGTGTTGAGGGTGGCACATGATGATGATGTGTCAATTTGTGTGGCTTGGTGATGATTTTTATTTGACTTGAGTTAGCTTGGATATGCGATAGAGAGAGAGAGAGAGAGAGGATGGTGTTGAGGGTGGCACATGGCGTTAAGGTAGTCTCGAAAACGCTTATGCTAACATCAACTACACGCCCTTTTCTGTTAACCAAGGGGACCTCACTCTTGTTAATCAGACGACAGCTCCGGCAGCCAGTATGGATGACCAGGATGTTTCAGCCAAGTCCTCGATTACCTATTCCAGCTTTGATCAAGGTTTTGTCAAAATGGAGGGCGGTTGTGTAGGAAACCCAGACGGTTAAAATTATCAGCATCCGGACAGTAATATATATATGATGTATTAATAAAATTGTGAAATATAGAATTTTTTGTTTTGCTTTACATTGAATGAGAAAGAGCGAGCGTCACTATTTAATATTAGCACACCTTACTAACCGACACATGATGATGTTGGTAGCGATAACACACACGACCAATAATCTTTCCCCAAGAACCGCTATCCTGGCACATGATGTTAGCGATACTACAATAACACACCTGTGTCAACCAACTCGTTCCCGCCCGCGCGCTAGTCGTATTTTCCTATCAATGACCACGATTCCTTGACAATAATAAGCGATTTTTCCTAACAATAGCATTCCTCAAGTACCACTAGCCCAGTCAACAAAAGCTGCCATGTCATTCCAGTTTCTTGACTTAACATACAGTTTTCCGTCAGTATTTACAGTTAACTTATTTTTTTCATAGTTTTTATTATTTCGCCTTTTTTAAAAATCAGTTTTATCACATTTAACTATATTTCTTAACGTTTTGAAACATTTCGTATTTTTTATTTATCACTTTCACATACTCTTTTAAAATACTCTTTCACAAATTTCTAACACGAGCGAGGCGATCACCGGACACGGAGCGACGATCACCGGACACGGATTAGCACCGAGTCTCTATTGAATTTACCTGCGGTTAAGCTCTCAGAAACACAGGAGACCGTTCGACAAAACTAACCTTTCAATGTTATTGCTTGTCAGCATTTTTTTTTTTTACATGTTGCCTGGCCTGTCACGTAGTAGACCCGTGTTCGAATCCTGAAGGGAGACTGTTTTTATTTTTTTTATTTTTAATAATTCTGAGTTTACTTTCACAAATACAGTACATATTTTTTAAATAATTCTGAATTTTTACTTTCACAAATATACTCTTTTAAAATACTCTTTCACAAATATTTTCATCTAACACACAGCGAGAGACGATCACCGGACAATAAGCCGATTAGCACACGATCTTTTGAATTTACCTGAGTTAAGCTCTCAGTAACAGTAGACCATTTCGACAAACTGACGAACCCCAAAAAAAAAAAAATTCCCCCCAAAAAAAAAAAATAATGAAGTTCGAAAAAATCGCGAATTCGAAAAAAAAAATAATTTTTTTTTTTTTTTTGCACCGTTTTGGTGCATGTTTGGTGCAAAGTCGGTGCCAAATCTATTGTCTTTCGGTGCATGTTATTCCACTTTTAGGGTGGGTTCACAGCCAGTACTACTACTACCGGCATTAACATCGTCATGTGCCATACGGGATCATGTCCTTCCACAATCTTCTATCCACTGTGCATCGTATCAATTTTTTTGTTGACTGTTTTCCATGCCATGACACCAGGCTATCTAAAATCTTCTCTCTTTGTTGTTCGCGATCTCTCTTTTCCTGTATTTTGCCAGTTTTAACCAAAAGTATTGCAAATTACCTCTTCTCATGATGTGCCCGAAAAGATTCGGTTGTTTCTTTCTGGTGTTTTTTTAGGAGCTCCCTTTTTTATGTCGACCTCTTTGATAATTTCCTCATTGGTCGTTTTAGCTGTCCAGGGAACAGCTTGTCATGTCAACATTCCATCTCTGTGGCCTCTAATCTTTGTCTTAATTAGCCAGGATCAAGCACAATCTCTGGTAACCTCGCTGTTGGCACCAATACTACATAGAAACAATAACCTCGCTGTTGGCACCAATACTACATAGAAACAATAACCTCGCTGTTGGCACCAACACTACATAGAAACAATAACCTCGCTGTTGGCACCAATACTACATAGAAACAATAACCTCGCTGTTGGCACCAATACTACATAGAAACAATAACCTCGCTGTTGGCACCAACACTACATAGAAACAATAACCTCGCTGTTGGCACCAATACTACATAGAAACAATAACCTCGCTGTTGGCACCAATACTACATAGAAACAATAACCTCGCTGTTGGCACCAATACTACATAGAAACAATAACCTCGCTGTTGGCACCAATACTACATAGAAACAATAACCTCGCTGTTGGCACCAACACTACATAGAAACAATAACCTCGCTGTTGGCACCAATACTACATAGAACCAATAACCTCGCTGTTGGCACCAACACTACATAGAAAGAATAACCTCGCTGTTGGCACCAATACTACATAGAAACAATAACCTCGCTGTTGGCACCAACACTACATAGAAACAATAACCTCGCTGTTGGCACCAACACTACATAGAAACAATAACCTCGCTGTTGGCACCAACACTACATAGAAACAATAACCTCGCTGTTGGCACCAACACTACATAGAAACAATAACCACATTCTCTTTGCCCACTTGAATAGCAATAGGAAAGAGAAAGAAAATAACAATCAGTTGACACAAGAGCTTAGCCAGTATGTGATGTCATCAGTGATGACATGTTTCAAATAATAATCGCCTACTTATTACCTGTTATTGTTCCAGCTTCACATGTCAGCTGTTTTTATTGTCTAGCTTTTCATAAATGCATCACCGCTTGTTTCTAAAATAGATAATGCTGAGTCAAGTATTTACATCAATCACCAGTCACGTCATCACAGTTGTCATTGTACTGAACAATCACCAGTCACGTCATCACAGTTGTCATTGTACTGAACAATCAACAGTCACGTCAACACATTGTCATTGTACTGTATGCTAGTTAATGCTGATGTTTCAACTACGCATAAAGTTATATGAAAAAATATCAAAAAGTTATAACCTACATAGAAGTAACAGTATTCACTTGCCAAAGTTGCAGCAAAGTGAATATCAAACCGTTTGGGAAGGATATTAAAAGAGGGGTATACAATAGGAGAAGCACCAACTATATATAACCACTGCGCAGACTTCACACAGCAGCTGGAAGAACATCGCTGTTGCTGCAGGAGTAATCTCCGCCATCTTTGACAACCATTTCATGGGCCTCGGGCATTGAGTAAGATTTGACGAGAGACAAGTTTCCCTTTGCTTCCCTGGCAATGCCGTTATTGGTTGGCCCTTGAGAGGGACTTTTGTTCTTGCGGCACTGCTTGACGATGCGCATGATTTCCTCTGTAGGTGGTAGCACAACAACAATGATTGCCATTGTTATAGCCCAGGCCTGAAATTTAAAAAAAAAGCATACTTATTATGGGAAAAAAAGAAAGTAAAGAGCCCCGTACAGGGAATATGGTATAGGTGACCATCATTTTTACAAACCTTCGGCACATGATTTTTGGGGTAATGTGGTCGGTATTACGCCCGTGCCGCTTTACTTTCCCAGAAATAATCCAGTACCCATTAAAGTCTGGGTGAATCTGGAAGCCATCAATCAGAATCGAACCCTACCTCTTGTCCTTTGTAGTCCAGTTCACTAACCACTGAGTTATCGCGGCTCCCTTTATTAAGGAAACTTCACTTATTATTTTTCATTGTAATTAATTATTTATTTTGTTAGTTATCGTTACTTTTAAAAAAAGGAACAAGAATCAAGCCAAATAGAAGAGAACATCGTCTACCTTTTTTTTTGATTATCAATATTTTTTACTAGAAAGCGAATGGTTGGATGCAACCCTTGATAATATATTTCTTTCGAAAAATGTCAACCAATAAAGAAAACCCCAAGTTGAAAAAATAAACCATTGTGAGTTTCATTACTCTCTACCCGTGCTAGAGTTGTTACTGTCTATTTTAAAAATAAACCATTGTGAGTTTCATTACTCTCTACCCGTGCTAGAGTTGTTACTGTCTATTTTAAAAATAAAATTAGTACGGGTAAAAAAAATGGCAAACCACGAGATATTGCACATAAACACATGATTTTGACAGATTTGAATTGTAAATAAATCATAACGAACGTTTCTAATGAACTTTACCTGCATGACACAACATATACAATATTGTAGTCACAGCACGTGGTATCTACCCTAATTAACTTAACCAATCAATTATTACAATTATAGACCCGCAATCAAACCGTGTGTCAATAGACATATTTACTAAGCAATAAAGATTACGCAACATGATACAACTGAGTCACATAATATCGGCGATGTCAACTTATTTCACATATACATCACTTACTAAGAGCTTGTTTATATTGCTCATGTGTGCTTCTTTTGACAAAAATATATATAATTTAAAAAAAAAGCGAAGTGAATATTAGTCACATAACATCAGCGATGTCGGCTTATCTAACATATACAACATCACTTAGCAAGAAACCACAAGATAATAACTAACACGACGTGGCACTAGTTACAGTTCCCTCATTGACTGTACTATTTAAGAAGAATTAGCATAACAAATATACACGTTGTCAGAAGTCGGGTAGTGTTTTACGAATTCAAACATTTAGGAACACAAAGTTATGTTTGTAACAACAACCAATCATCGATGTCATATTTGTTCATGGTCACACCCCCATCTCATCAGGAAGAGATAAACTCCTGACTCTGAAAAGCAGTTTGGAGATTTGGTAAACTTAAACATAGAGTATGGGTCAACACAACACTAACATTCTGATCAGAAGGATCTAATTTATCACAGTTGTGTGCCTGGTACACTTTTATATGGATCAGAATATTGCACTACCTATGTCGGGAAAGCTAACAGATTACACAGTGTTTATATGCGTTGTCTTTGCCAACTAATAAACATCATATATCGGGAAAGCTAACAGATTACACAGTGTTTATATGCGTTGTCTTTGCCAACTAATAAACATCATATGTCGGGACAAAATAACCAACTTTAACGTCCTGCAGCGAGGCAAACTCCCATACATGGCAACACTTAGGAGTTGCAGACTATGGTGGTTGGATCATGCAAGAAGAATGCAAACAATTGCATTCCCATACAATTATCGTAAGGAGAACTTACAGTTGGAAAGAGACCCGGGGGCAGAGCAGTGGTGAGATTTAAGGATATTTGCAAGGTTTCTTTTCTCTTCATCTATCTATGTATCTGTTGACCTTTCGAGCCGTAGCCGGCCATAGGGCGTAGACCCAGATACTCCTTCTCTTATCTAAATTTTTATTCTAGTAGTTTTTAATCCTTGTAAAGATCTTTTCTCAAATATCGCCATTTGTCTCTGTTCTGAAGAGAGAGAGAGAGAGAGAGAGAGAGAGAGAGAGAGAGACTGATTACCCATAGGGTATCACGCGATTTGATTGTCGAATATGTATAGTAACAGATCCTTTCAGTTTGTCTATTGTTGCTTATGATTTCCTTATGTAGCAGATCCGGCCATGTCGCGTTTCCCTGTTTTTCATTCTATGTCTTGAACTCTTTTAATGGAAGGTGAACTTATTAGCTGTCATCAAGCTAATTGTGGCCAGCCTGACCTTAGCATTTCTTAAAACTAAGGGATTTTTCCCAGCGCAGTCGGTATAGCGACGCATCGAATTGACGCGATCATTACTCTCACATAAGTCATGTATCGATCTGCTATCGGCGCACGCGAGGCTGTGAGAATATTGAACCATGAACTAACGCTTGCATTCGGCATCACTAGTATTTCACTCAATATGGCCCTATTTATTATAATTATAGTCCCTTATGCGCTCGCAAGGATATAATTCATATTTAATAATGTATATTATAATGTATCTTTACAATAGGTATCTCTGTCATTTTGGTCATTACATTTCCGGTTCTTGTGGGCGCAGCTATATCTCGAGCGGGAAAGCAGAAACTGACGCCTATTAGGCCTGTCAAAACTGGCTGGAAACACAGAGTTCATTACTCATTAACCAAACTACTCAATTATTCCCCAACCACCCTCTTTGAGAACTTAACTACTACCCACCATACTTCATATAGAGAAACTCCTACATATATATATATACAGCGGCACTCTACCTCAACGTTTATATAGTAGGGTCATGCGGCAAGATGCCGCGGTGAAAATATAGTGGGGGTCATGCGGCAAGATGCCGCAGTGAAAATATAGTAGGGTCATACGGCAAGATGCCGCGGTGAAAATATAGTGGGGTCATGCGGCAAGATGCCGCAGTGAAAATATAGTAGGGTCATACGCCAAGATGCCGCGGTGAAAATATAGTGGGATCATACGCCAAGATGCCGCGGTGAAAATATAGTGGGGTCATGCGGCAAGATGCCGCAGTGAAAATATAGTGGGGTCATGCGGCAAGATGCCGCGGTGAAAATATAGTAGGGTCATGCGGCAAGATGCCGCAGTGAAAATATAGTGGGGTCATGCGGGTTAAGTCAACATAATAAACTACTTACGACAATTTACGAGCAGCATAAATAGACTCAAGACGCAACAAAGCATGTCAAATTATCAGACAACTATCACCACTGTTGTCCAACATGATATTAACACTAGAGGAAAACGAACACTCTACAATACAATCATCATTCTAACGTTGTACTGCCAATGCCAGACCTGGACTTCAGACTCAAGAAAATATGAAAAATGATCACCACCGAGATGAAATGTGTCAGAAAAGTGACAGGAAACAGTCTAGAAGAAAAGATCAGAAATGAAGAACTGAGAAAAAATATAGGAATAATTCCCGTCATAAAATATATAAAGGAACAACTGATAAAATGATTTAGCCACGTAAGAAGACAGAAGGA
The DNA here is from genome assembly GCA_032433765.1 of Megaustenia siamemsis. Taxonomy (NCBI): domain Eukaryota; kingdom Metazoa; phylum Mollusca; class Gastropoda; order Stylommatophora; family Ariophantidae; genus Megaustenia; species Megaustenia siamemsis. The sequence goes on from JAVIAB010000102.1 coordinate 20,888,119, forward strand.
CCAAAACACAAGACAGCGAGCCTTTAATAAACGTTTCGAGGACACCAGACACTCTTGAGGGCGACCGCGAAAAAAGATCAATTGATGGAATATTAGAAACACTGAGAAACATAACAGCAAAAAGAGCAAAAGATCGCAAATTATATCTTATCTCGACACTGAAAGCCTCTAACAGTGAAGGATGGGGGGACGAGTGGAAAGGTGCATGTTAGTTGGTGCAAACAGATTATAGCTCGTTTCAAATCATGTGCCCAACTTCAAAACGCTATTACGCTCTAACCGTTTGTTAAAAACTTTTGAAATTTTCCAAATGTTATTAGAATGCAAAAGACCTTTTAAATGTATATTTAACAAATATCTTGCAGCTGCAGTTTTCTTAAAGCGGCGATGTTTCTTTGATGTTTGTCAAAATTGTAAATTGTGAAGCCCTAAAGAATAGAAATTACCGTAGTTGCTGGTCTATGATTAATTTTCACTAGGTAAAGGCGTGGCCGTAATGGGGAAATAACTGGATAAAACAAAACACCAGGAGAATTATTGTCTGCTCAGTTCAAGGACGGACGATAATATCAAGGTATACCTGTATGTCCAATTTTCATAGTTGTGTGGTCCTGATAATAACCGTTTGTTGAACTAATTTAAGGTAATATAGGGGCCAACATTGTGGGGGGCTATATACTTTCATTCTGAACCAGACGAGTCTAAAAGATTAATAACTGTTTGGGGTTGAACATTCCACAAACCATCATTTTTCCAATATTCCTCTTCCTGTTTTAAGACGTGGTCTTCACATTTAGCCCAATAATCTTTGTCTACATTTAATAAAGCGAGATTAGCAAGAGTCTTTACATCGCATATTTTGAATGTTGTATTTTCATCTGCCACTTGTCCTTTTAATTTTGCCCAGATTAGTTCTATTGGATTTAAATGAGCATGGTAAGGTGGCAGCCTCAAACTTATATGACCGTGCTCTTGGATAATCTTATCTATTTGAAAAATCTTTGTCCTTTGTTTTTTTGCTTTACTAGAGATAGTAATTCAGGTTTTAAGTACATGTTATTAAATTGTATGTGCTCCTTTGTGAGCCATATCTTAATAGAATCTTTTTTACTGGATGACGTCGGGACTTTATCTCAAGTGCAACAATGTTGTGGTACGCTGCATTGTCCATTATTAGGCAAGATGGTCGATCTAGTGATGGGAGAACAGAATTTTCAATCCAATGTCTAAATATGTGACCATTCATCTCAGAGTGATAATCCCGATTGTCTATGGATTTTGAAAGAAAAATGAGGTCTGCATTCTGTATTAGTCCATGTTGTCGACTACCTGCATGAGCAATTATCAAGCGCTGTCCATTGCTGCTAGGTATTAATCTCTTAATCTTTCCATCTGATGAATGCCAGTCCCTTTGGTTAGTGTGGTGAGCATTGATCCATGTTTCATCCAAGTACACAATATCATAACCTTGCTTGCGCACCTCTTTTACTTCACGTAAGTACTTGCTTCTCATGACTACTATATGTGGCTTCTCACAGATGATGTTTCGTCCATTGGAATACTTTCTGAATGTAAAGCCTGCAGCTCTCACATTCCTCCATAATGTAGACTTTGATATTTCAATACTGTTGTTCTTTTTCAGCGAAACTTTTAATTTTCTTATTGTAACAGTTTCATTCATACCCAACATTTTGCGAATTTCACTTCTAATAAGTTCACTGTCGAAATTATCCAACATTTTTGCTCTTCCTTGTGATTTTGTATATTTTGAACATTGACGGTCACGTGCTTGAATCCAGCGATTAAATGACCGTTTAGATAAATCCAAAATGTGTCTTGTCCTATTCTCATGGTTTTCTAAAGAATGAAATAATCTTCCTCGTTTAGCCTCTTTGCAAAAAGTCATACATTTTTATTGCGATGTTTTGTAAACTGCCGAATTTCATTTTAAGACTCATGATAAATGTTATCGTTCCACGACATCACCTCTGAATGAACGAAATGGAACACACAATTTCTCGTGTTTTTTACAAGTGTCTAATTGTGTCAAAAAACCACGGTGAAAGCGTGCAAACACGTCAATTTTACCGTGTATGGATTTTTACTCGCTATTTTTAACTTAAAATACTGTAAACATTAAGTTTTGACTACATCAATGGGTCGTTATAAATTTATATAAATCAAATAAGCAACAATAATAACCAAATGTTTTTTTTTTAATGAAATTAATTCCCTGTTGGGTTCTAATCATTATAACTTTACATGCAAATTTTGAACAACTTACAACAAGCGGTTAAAAAGCTATCGATTTTAAAAGTTGGGCACGAGTTATGAAACAAGCTATAACACATTCGTTCCATTATGCTGTTATGTTTCTCAGTGTTTCTAATATTCTAATAAAATACAAAATGAAGCCATGCGCATTATCCTGGGATGTACGAGGGACACTCCCTGTGTAGCAATGAGGTATCTTCTTGACTTTCCAACCATGGATGACAGAATCAAGATCTGGAGAGCACGAGCATACCTGAAGATTAGTACAGATACAGAGCATCCATTGCACCACGTGCTCAACACAGAGAAAGGTGACAGGCTAAAAAGAGACAAATCATGGGTGGGCCGAGCAGAAGATGTCATCAAACAGGTCTGTGGGCTTACCAATATCAGCGTTGGTGAGGAGTGGATACCGGTGCCTACGTCATTCAAGGGGACTTTCTCGTGTATTGTCACACTCGACAGGAAAAGTAGGGAACAGAACCCGGTCGTGGTTAATGCTGAGGTCAACGGTCTCATCTGCGATAACACCGATGAGAAAGATGCAGTCATCTATACAGACGGATCTGTAAGACGACACCAAAGAAGTGCATGGGCATTTACAGCAGGCTCGGCAGGCAGAATAGTCTACGAAGACAGTGGTGCATACGTCGTGACCACGAGTAGCACAACAATGGAGGCGATGGCAGTGACCAAGGCATTCAAATGGTTAGAGTCACAAGACTACACCCTCGCATGTATACTGAGTGATTCGATGAGAATGATAAAAAAAGTGGAGGCGGGCTCTGTACGCATGCAATGGGTAGAGTCGTTGCAGAAATCCAAAATACGTAAGGTCACCTTTGTCTATGTCCCTGGACATGCGGGAGTACGGGGAAATGAGAGAGCGGACAGGTGGGCTAGCTGCGCTGTCGTTGAGGACGGGCAACCGATGGATCGGGCGGACATCATCAATGCCCTTCGAGATGTTGGAAGAGCACAGGACTTCGACAAACACAGATCAACGTCACTTCTTCGGATGATGGAAATGGGAGTTAAGATGGGCACAGCCAGAAATGAGAAACTTGGTGGCCGTGTAAGGAAGACTTATCAACCAACATAGAACTGGAGTCGTCAGTCGCTGGACACTGAGGGAATTGCTGAGGAGGGGATCTGAGCACCTATGGACATGTTCGGCGTGCAATGATGATGACCCGCAAATAACTCAATAACTCAATAACATTTTTTCCATACACATACGACAATAACGACATATTCATTCCATACTAACACATTTGTTCCATACACATACGACAATAGCGACATATTCACTCCATACTAACACATTCGTTCCACAACAAACAGTTACGACATACCAACACTTACAACCATAAGAACACATTCGGTAAATACAAACATTTACGACCATACCAACACTTAAAACAGTACCAACACATTCGCTTCATACCAACACAATTCACCACACCAACACATTCGCTTCATACCAACACATATCATCACACCAACACATTCGCTTCATGTAGCTGGGGAGGTAGAAATGTAAGGAAATAGATGGTGTTGGGTCTAGTGTCAGCAGAATGGGGAGAACCAATGTGAGAATGAAAACCGCCGTGCGCTGAGAGACAGAAGGTTGGAGGTAGTGAGTAGAGGTGGGGAAATCTCGTGGCGGTCGGTGAATGGTGAGAAACTCTAGAGTAAGTTGTCTAAAAAAGATGGTGAGATTAATTTGATTGGCTGAGCAATGATGTAGGTGATTTGTGATTGGTTGGAACACGAGGTAGTTAAACGGCTGGGTAGATGAAAATCCAGGTAACGCAAAACAGTCTTTTCGGTAGTACAGAGGGCCAACATTTAGAGAGAGCGATAGATAGGAGGTCCGCCGCGCCACTAGATCACCAGGTTCGTTTTAGTGTTAATAGAGCAAAACGCTCTTTCTTAATGAATAGGTGGAAATTCCAAACACAGAGAGCTCAGATGTAAGTGAGAGATTTCGAAGACGGTCCGCGCCACCAGGGTGTAAGGTTTTCTTTTAGCAGTAATCGGACAAAGGTTCTTAATTTTAGAGATAAAACAGACATAAACAGTAGGAAGTTAGTAGCTGTAAGCTAGAGGAAGTCTAGATAATGTCACACGTAAGGGTAGGGCGATAGTACGAAGTGGTAACGGTCTAAGGGCATTTAGAGAACTGGAGCAGGCGGTATACGGCGGTAGTAGGCCAAGACTTTCTTAGACCTATTGGACAGACTGTGGAGCGGATAGTGAAGCCGCCCAGCCAATGTATATAGCTTCTTTATAATCAGAACATTGCAAATAAAGCAAGTTAAGTATTTTGTTATCCATGACTTGTGTGATCTCAATTGTGTGTGGCTGTCTAAGAGACTGTTTCTAGTTGGCCGATTTGGGCTGATCAACATAACGCGAAGTACAACCATCGCAAAGTACGACTATCGCAAAGTACGACCATCGCAAAGTACGACCATGCTGAGGAAGAACACGTGCAATGATTATGATCAGAGGCGGAGCTAGGTGTCGAATAGCTCTGAGACTAATCAGTTTGGAAGAAGCTAAGACGAGACGGCTTCCAGTTTAGTCGGGGGAACACAGTCACGCTGTGTAACGGTGAGAGAGCGCTGGGTGAACACAGTCACACTGTGTAACGGTGAGAGAGCGCTGGGTGAACACAGTCACGCTGTGTAACGGTGAGAGAGCGCTGGGTGAACACAGTCACGCTGTGTAACGGTGAGAGAGCGCTGGGTGAACACAGTCACGCTGTGTAACGGTGAGAGAGCGCTGGGTGAACACAGTCACGCTGTGTAACGGTGAGAGAGCGCCGGGTGAACACAGTCACGCTGTGTAACGGTGAGAGAGCGCTGGGGGAACACAGTCACACTGTGTAACGGTGAGAGAGCGCTGGGTGAACACAGTCACGCTGTGTAACGGTGAGAGAGCGCCGGGTGAACACAGTCACGCTGTGTAACGGTGAGAGAGCGCCGGGTGAACACAGTCACGCTGTGTAACGGTGAGAGAGCGCTGGGTGAACACAGTCACGCTGTGTAACGGTGAGAGAGCGCTGGGTGAACACAGTCACGCTGTGTAACGGTGAGAGAGCGCTGGGTGAACACAGTCACACTGTGTAACGGTGAGAGAGCGTTGGGTGAACACAGTCACACTGTGTAACGGTGAGAGAGCGCTGGGTGAACACAGTCACACTGTGTAACGGTGAGAGAGCGCTGGGTGAACACAGTCACACTGTGTAACGGTGAGAGAGCGCTGGGTGAACACAGTCACACTGTGTAACGGTGAGAGAGCGCTGGGTGAACACAGTCACACTGTGTAACGGTGAGAGAGCGCTGGGTGAACACAGTCACACTGTGTAACGGTGAGAGAGCGCTGGGGGAACACAGTCACACTGTGTAACGGTGAGAGAGCGCTGGGTGAACACAGTCACACTGTGTAACGGTGAGAGAGCGCTGGGTGAACACAGTCACACTGTGTAACGGTGAGAGACCGCTGGGTGAACACAGTCACACTGTGTAACGGTGAGAGAGCGCTGGGTGAACACAGTCACACTGTGTAACGGTGAGAGAGCGCTGGGTGAACACAGTCACACTGTGTAACGGTGACAGAGCGCTGGATGAACGGAACGCCAATGGTCCTGTTCATTATGTTCCAGAGTTAATTCATTCAATGCAGTGAGTGCATTGAACCTCCACCAACACCTTCACCATCAACATCAATAACCACGACATTAGCTCATCAAACTATTACAATTAGACGGCACCACCATAGCATTTCAACAACACGTTACATTTATAACGATATTTATGACCACACCAACATATTCACTTCATATCGACATTTATGATCACACCAACATATTCACTTCATATCCATATTTATGACCACACCAACACATATGACCACACCAACATATTCACTTCATATCGACATTTATGACCACACCAACATATTCACTTCATATCGACATTATGATCACACCCACATATTCACTTCATATCGACATTTATGACCACACCAACATATTCACTTCATATCGACATTATAATCACACCCACCTATTCACTTCATATCGACATTTATGACCACACCAACACATATGACCACACCAACATATTCACTTCATATCGACATTATAACCACACCAACAAATTCACTTCATATCGACATTTATGACCACACCAATATATTCACTTTATATCAACATTTATACCACACCAACATCATCGTCATCATTTACCCTGCCGGTTGGCGTAGGCGATCATGTCCCTCCACAATCTTCTATCTACAGTGCATCGTATCAGTTCTGTTGTTGACTGTTTTCCATGCCATGACACCAAGCTATCCAGTATTTTCTCTCTTTGTCGTCCGCGATCTCTCTTTCCTTTTATTTTGCCAGTTGTAACCAAGTATTCCAATTTTCCTCTTCTCATGATGTGCCAAAAAAATGTTGATTGCTTCTTTCTGATGTTTTTTAAGAGCTCCCTTTTTGTGTTGGCCTCTTTGAGAACTTCCTCATTGGTCTTTTTATCTGTCTAGGGAACTTTCAACATTCTTCTGAGAAATCCCATCTCTGTGGCCTCTAACACCACACCAACATATTCACTTCATATCGACATTTATGATAACACCAACATATATGACCAGGAGCCGCGATAGCTCAGTGGTTAGTGAACTGGACTACAAAGGACAAGGGGGTAGGGTTCGATACCAACCGACGGCTTCCGGGTTCACCCAGCCTTAAATAGGTACCGGATTTTTTTTTCTGGGAAGGTAAAGCGGCACGAGCGTAATACCGACCACATTACCCTAAAAAAATCATGTACCGAAGGTCTGTAAAATTTATGATCACTAACACCATATTCCCTATACGCCACTTGGCGTGACGGTGGTACTTTACTTTTTTACAACACATATGACCATACCAACTTATTCCATTCATATCGACATTTATGACCACACCAACACCTACGACCATACAAACATATTCGTTTCACACCGACTTATTTGGTCATAAACACACATCCGTTCCACACAAACACTTCCAACCATACCAACACTTACGACCATACCAACAATTTACGACCATACCAACACTTACGACCATAACAACACATTCGTTTCATACCAATATTTAAGACCATATGAGCACATTGGTTTCATACCTTCGCATTCGTTCCATATCAACACTCACGACCATAGCAAGACTTATGACCATACCAACACATTCGTTTAATACAGACATATATGACCATTAAAACACATTCGTTCCATACCAACACATACGACCATGGCAACACATATGACCATGGCAACACATATGACCATGCCAACACGTACGACCATGCCAACACGTACGATCGTACCAACACATACGACCATACCAACACATTCGTTTCATACCTACCACAAACTACCATACAAACATACGTGCTCCATACCAATACTTACGACCATACCAATACTTACGACCATACCAATACTTACGACCATACCAATACTTACGACCATACCAATACTTACGACCATACCAACAGTTACGACTATGGAAACACGTACGTTTCATATGGACACATTTGTTTCATACGGACATTTACGATCATACCAAGACATTCGTTCCATAGCAACACATACGACTATACCAACACTTACAAACATACCAACACATTCGTCCCATAGCAACGCATACGACTATACCAACACTTACAAACATACCAACACATTCGTTCTATAGCAACACATAAGACTATACCAACAATTACAAACATACCAACACATTCGTCCCATAGCAACACATAAGACTATACCAACACTTACAAATATACCAACACATTCGTTCTATAGCAACACATAAGACTAAACCAACACTAACAAACATACCAACACATTCGTTCTATAGCAACACTTAGGACTATACCAACACTTAAAAACATACCAACACATTCGTTCTATAGCAACACATAAGACTATACCAACACTTACAAACATATCAACACATTCGTTCTATAGCAACACATAAGACTATACCAACACTAACAAACATGCCAACACATTCGTTCTATAGCAACACATAAGACTATACCAACACTTACAAACATACCAACACATTCGTTCTATAGCAACACATAAGACTATACCAACACTTACAAACATACCAACACATTCGTTCTATATTAATACTTACGATCACACCAATGCTGGCGACATTAACAAAATATTGTTTCATAAAAAAAATTACGACCATACAAACACATCTGTTCCATACCAAAATTAACGACCAAACCAACATGTTCGTTACATAACAACGCGTACGACCATACTAACCCTACAATTGCAACACATTCGTTTCATACCGACATTTACGACTATACCAACACTTAAAAACCATGCCAATAAATTAGGTCCATTCCAACAAATACGACCAAACCAACACTTACAAACATACCAGCACTTACGACCATGCCAACACATACGACCATACCAACACATTCCTTTCAAATCTACACAAAACGACCATACCAACACATTCTTTTCAAATCTACACAAACGACCATACCAACACATTCCTTTCAAACCAACACAAACGACCATACAAACACATTCCTTTCAAACCAACACAAACGACCATACAAACACATTCCTTTCAAACCAACACAAACGACCATACCAACACATTCTTTTCAAACCAACACAAACGACCATAACAACACATTCTTTTCAAACTTACACAAACGACCATAACAACACATTCTTTTCAAACCTACACAAACGACCATAACAACACATTCTTTTCAAACCTACACAAACGACCATACCAACACATTCTTTTCAAACCAACACAAACGACCATACCAATACATTCGTTTCATACCAACACATTCTTTTCAAACCTACACAACGACCATAACAACACATTTTTTTTTTCAAATCAACACATACGACCATACCAACACATTTTTTTTTCAAATCAACACATACGATCATACCAACACATTTTTGTTTCAAATCAACACATACGACCATACCAACACATTTTTTTTCAAACGACCATACCAACACATTTTTTTTTCAAATCAACACATACGACCATACCAACACATTCTTTTCAAACCTACACAAACGACCATACCAACACATTTTTTTTTCAAATCAACACATACGACCATACCAACACATTTTTTTTTCAAATCAACACATACGACCATACCAACACATTTTTGTTTCAAATCAACACATACGACCATACCAACACATTTTTTTTTCAAATCAACACATACGACCATACCAACACATTCATTTCAAACCTACACAAACGACCATACTAACACATTCTTTTCAAACCAACACATACGACCATACCAACACATTCTTTTCAAAACAACACATACGACAATACCAACATATTCCTTTCAAACCTACACAAACGATCATACCAACACATTCCTTTCAAACCTACACAAACGACCATACCAACACATTCTTTTAAAACTTACACAAACGACCATACCAACACATTCCTTTCAAACCTACACAAACGACCATACCAACACATCCGTTCCACACCAACACTTAAGACCATACAAAAATGTATGACCATTCCGACACATTCGTTCTCTACCGACACTAACGTCCATTCCGACACATTCGTTCTCTACCGACACTAACGTCCATTCCGACACATTCGTTCTCTACCGACACTAACGTCCATTCCGACACATTCGTTCTCTACCGACACTAACGTCCATTCCGACACATTCGTTCTCTACCGACACTAACGTCTATTCCGACACATTCGTTCTCTACCGACACTAACGTCCATTCCGACACATTCGTTCTCTACCGACACTAACGTCCATTCCGACACATTCGTTCTCTACCGACACTAACGTCCATTCCGACACATTCGTTCTCTACCGACACTAACGTCCATTCCGACACATTCGTTCTCTACCGACACTAACGTCCATTCCGACACATTCGTTTCAATAAAACGGTACTAAAATGTGTTCATAAACAGTTCCCTAATTGCTCTTCACTATAGAATACTATTTTTGATGGAGATTGATATGTAATGCCACCCACATGGTTAGTTTATGCTCAGCTGTGATATACATTGAATGTGAGTATTCTTGTCATACAGAATTACACCAAAAGATGACGTCATGTTGTATCTTCGTCACTTTTGAGTAGCCATTGTCGAGTTGTTCAAATTCTACAATTATTATCAAGAAATAAACTGTAACGCTACAGGATCTAGAAACGTGTTTTATGAAGATCGTGACTCGAACAAACCCATTCTGAGCACAAAGGCTGCAGGTAGTACCTGAGTAAAGTTGAGCCACATCTCAAAGCGAGTGTGATTCATAACAGGGTAGGCCGCCATGATAGATGGGATCAGAATAGCAAAGAGGAAAATGCTAGAACCTCCAGCGATATAAGCTGTCATCTTGGCTGTCTTAAACGCTGTGCTCATCTGCTCGAAGGTCGGCCGTTCGTCGTACACCATTCCCTGAGGGGGGACAAAATCAAGAACATTAAAATCGAGTCCACTAGATATATCGTTCATATGTTGTACCTTTGTCTGCAGTAATCATTTTGATAATTTAACTACCAAATACATTTCCAAATGCATGATAATCAATGTATAGTTTTTACAGGAGAAATGAACTCAAATATATAAATATATAGCAAAAAATATATATATAAACGGTATAATTAATACTTCACGTAACACGTGGACAACATAACCAGAACGACGTTTCGGCGCAATAGGCCTTCAACCAGGAACAAACATACAACACACGCACAAATATAATATTTTACATCATCATATGTATTATTTTTACAGGTGCCCAGAGAAGCCGAAAAAAAGGATTTGTCTAATTAGGTTGCGACAGGTTCACATCAGCATTTACATAAATGCAAAACCGAACAATTAGGCTCATACAACAAGTATTCAAGGTCTTGGGTATCACTGATAAATATGATGTAAGCGCAATAAAAACAACAGTGGGCAGTGGTAAACAATAAAACGGTATTTTGGAAGTTCTGAAAACTTGCACCATTAACAATATATTCAGAGCAACAGCTCACCTTCATATCTTCCCTGTACAGCAGTTCCCAAGGCTGAAGAGGGTTGTCAATGTCGTACATCTTCATCCACTCAAATTCTTCGTCAGCAATTCCTGAGTATAGATATAACAGCGTTAAACCAGAAAGATGTAAAAGAAACTTATACTGTACAAGTAAAGAACACATATCAGAAGCTGCTAGAAGAGGGTGCTAGAAGATTGAGCAGTACAGAAGAGAAAATCCTGAGGAAAAAGTCACAACAAAATGGCAATGAATAAAAAACAGCATGCAAGAATCCTGCAACACCTTGTCCAAAAAGGAAAGTAACAAAAAACAAAAATGGATAACTGACAAAATCTTATAAAAAAATGGAAGAAAGAAGACAAGTGAAAAACACTGCCAGATACAAGGATACTGACAATGAAATACGGAGAATTTGCAAAAAGGCAAAAGAAGACTGGCTCAACCAAAGATGTCTAGAAGTCGAAACAATGGAAAATAAACAAAACTTAAGAGAGATGCACACAGAAATAAAGAGAATGGCGAATAAAAACAAAAAAGCTGCATGAAACGAATGTAATGCAAACAAAGAGGGAAGAATGCTAACAGACAACAAAGATATAATAGATAGATGACAAGAATATATAACAAAATTATTTCATGACGAAAGGACAAAAAGCCAGACATAAAATGTACATACAACTATAAAATCCTGAAATCGGAAGTAGAAAAAGCTATAAAAACAATGAAAAAAATGAAAGGCAGCAGGACCTGACAATATACAGATAGAGATGATACGGACTCTAGAAGATTTTGGCATCGAAGTGATCACATACATATGCAATGACATATACCATACAGGATACATACCAAACGAACTAAAAACATCAACTTTCATTGCATTGCCTAAAAAGAATGGTGCAGTTGAATGCAGTGACTTAAGAACAATAAACCTATGAGACAGGTAACAAAAATTTTACAAAAAGTTATACATGGAAGGATTCAGAATAAAATCAATACTGAATTAGATGAGCAACAATTTGGATTCAGGAAAAACAGTGACACAAAAGAAGCTATATTTAGCATGAGAACATTGATTGAAAAGTACATAGAAGTAAACAAACCAATATATGCCTGCTTTATAGACTACACCAAAGCTTTCGAAAGAATACACCATAACCAACTTATAGACTGCCTAAAGGATATAAATCTAGACGACACAGACATACGACTAATATGTAATTTGTACTGGGAGCAAACAGCAATAATAAAATATAACAAGGAGAACACTACACCCATGGACATAAAAAGAGGAGTAAGACAAGGATGCATCCTATATTGGATGCATCCTGATGCTTGCTCAATCTATTCACTGAGCAAATCTTTAAAAACATCTCACAGATGCCAGGCCTAAACATTAATGGAAAGATAATCAATAACCTAAGATATGCTGATGATATTGTTCTACTAGCAGAAAATCCTAAAGACCTACAACAATTGCTTAATGTGATAAACATAACAAGCAAAAAAATATGGACTAGATATGAATATCAAAAAGACTAAAACTATGATCATAAACAAAGAAATTTCTCAAGACCTACAATTAAATATCACAGTTGAGAGAATACACCTGGAGACAGTCCAGAGCTACAACTACCTGGGATATACTATAACCAATGATGGAAAATGTAAAGTTGAAATAAACAAAAGAATAGGTATGGCAAAAAGTAATTTTAATGCCATGAAAAATATACTAACAACAAAACAAATATCAGCAGGGCTGAAACTAAGAATGGCAAAATGTTACATCTTTTTAAAATTCCTGTATAGTGCAGAAACATGGACATCAGACAAGAAAACAGAACAGAAAATTGAAGCCTTTGAAATGTGGACTTACAGAAGAATAGGTAGAATTGGATATAAAGAAAAGAAAACAAACTATGAAGTTTTAAAACAACTGAAAATAAAAAGAGAACTACTAAACACAAATAAGACAAGACAAATGAAATTTTTGGGGCATGTTAAAAGACACAACAGCCTACTAAAAGTAATATTGGAAGGGAAAATACAAGGTAAAAGAGACAGAGACAGACCAAGACTAACATGGACGAGTAACATCAAAAGATGGACAAGTCAATCTATGACAGCCTGCACCATCAAAGCAAGAAACAGAGTAGAATGGCGATCCATGGTAGCCAACGTTCGTTGCGGAGAAGGCACTCGATGATGATGATGATGATGATGATGATGATGATGATGATGAACTTCTCATGAGCACATTAGACGACTAACATTAAAGATGGTTAGTCATTTCGTTTCAAACATCACACACAATGGGGGACCAGGCAGAACCTCAAGAGCACCATGTAAAAATACAAATCTGCACCATTCTTATCGTGATCCTAGCAGGTTTAGATGTATAGCAACATGTGGTCGTTGAAGAAGAAAGAAGGAAACAGTATCCATGTTAGTCTAGATCTGTTTCACAGGACCTTTGATGTCGGATTAATCTTACAAAGTGGTTTATTATCTGAACCAATATTGATCGTTCTATGATCAGAGGCTGTAATCGGGCGTTATATTAAAGCTGCACACTCACAGTCGGACTCATTAGTTAATTCACAGAACGGTTCCAAAGCTGCTGAATCCTTTTCGGCATCTTGTCAGCGGAATTTTGGCGAAAACGATGAGCTGTGCACAAGATCTGCTCTTAATAACCAGATAAAAGTAATGTCCTGTGACGTATATTTTGTTATGGGAAGTCAACTATAATACAAGACCGCAGCATTTGAAGGACAGAGGGTAGTGCTCTTGTTCGTTGTCATTACTTTCCCCATCTCACTTGTGTTTTTTTAGCTGGCTAGACTGGAGAACGTAAAGTGGCTTTGAATCCACGTCCACCTTTATCGCCAAGCAAGGACGTCTGCCTATAGCAGCTCCCATTAATAGCAAGACGCCAAATAAAATGTGTCTAGGGCCTTCAGTTTGATACTTTGACTATCCACGTACATCGTGTTGAGTATCTGTAATAATTTGGCACTGACTTGTATGTTCACAAATTTAACAGTCCTACAACTTGTTTTCTTCATGTCCTCAATGATTAGAATGGTGAGAACACCTCTGTCTCACGTCAGAGAACATCTCCGTCTGACGTCAGAGAACATCTCCGTCTCACGTCAGAGAACATCTCCGTCTCACGTCAGAGAACATCTCTGTCCCACGTCTGAGAACATCTCCGTCTCACGTCAGAGAACATCTCCGTCTCACGTCAGAGAACATCTCCGTCTCACGTCTGAGAACATCTCTGTCCCACGTCAGAGAACATCTCCGTCTCACGTCAGAGAACATCTCTGTCCCACGTCAGAGAACATCTCCGTCTCACGTCAGAGAACATCTCTGTCCCACGTCAGAGAACATCTCTGTCCCACGTCAGAGAACATCTCTGTCCCACGTCAGAGAACAACTCCGTCTCACGTCTGAGAACATCTCTGTCCCACGTCAGAGAACATCTCCGTCTCACGTCTGAGAACATCTCTGTCCCACGTCAGAGAACATCTCCGTCTCACGTCAGAGAACATCTCTGTCCCACGTCAGAGAACATCTCTGTCCCACGTCAGAGAACATCTCTGTCTCACGTCAGAGAACATCTCCGTCTCACGTCTGAGAACATCTCTGTCCCACGTCAGAGAACATCTCCGTCTCACGTCAGAGAACATCTCTGTCCCACGTCAGAGAACATCTCCGTCTCACGTCAGAGAACATCTCTGTCCCACGTCAGAGAACATCTCTGTCCCACGTCAGAGAACATCTCCGTCCCACGTCAGAGAACATCTCCGTCTCACGTCTGAGAACATCTCTGTCCCACGTCAGAGAACATCTCCGTCTCACGTCTGAGAACATCTCTGTCCCACGTCAGAGAACATCTCCGTCTCACGTCAGAGAACATCTCTGTCCCACGTCAGAGAACATCTCCGTCTCACGTCAGAGAACATCTCTGTCCCACGTCAGAGAACATCTCCGTCTCACGTCAGAGAACATCTCTGTCCCACGTCAGAGAACATCTCCGTCTCACGTCAGAGAACATCTCCGTCTCACGTCAGAGAACATCTCTGTCCCACGTCAGAGAACATCTCTGTCCCACGTCAGAGAACATCTCCGTCTCACGTCAGAGAACATCTCCGTCTCACGTCAGAGAACATCTCCGTCTCACGTCAGAGAACATCTCCGTCTCACGTCAGAGAACATCTCCGTCTCACGTCAGAGAATATCTCCGTCTCACGTCAGAGAACATCTCCGTCCCACGTCAGAGAACATCTCCGTCTCACGTCAGAGAACATCCCTGTCTCACGTCAGAGAACATCTCCGTCTCACGTCAGAGAACATCTCCGTCTCATGTCAGAGAACATCTCCGTCCCACGTCAGAGAACATCTCCGTCCCATGTCAGAGAACATCTCCGTCCCACGTCAGAGAACATCTCCGTCTCACGTCAGAGAACATCTCCGTCTGACGTCAGAGAACATCTCCGTCTCACGTCAGAGAACATCTCCGTCTCACGTCAGAGAACATCTCTGTCCCACGTCTGAGAACATCTCCGTCTCACGTCAGAGAACATCTCCGTCTCACGTCAGAGAACATCTCCGTCTCACGTCTGAGAACATCTCTGTCCCACGTCAGAGAACATCTCCGTCTCACGTCTGAGAACATCTCTGTCCCACGTCAGAGAACATCTCGGTCTCACGTCAGAGAACATCTCTGTCCCACGTCAGAGAACATCTCTGTCCCACGTCAGAGAACATCTCTGTCCCACGTCAGAGAACATCTCCGTCTCACGTCTGAGAACATCTCTGTCCCACGTCAGAGAACATCTCCGTCTCACGTCTGAGAACATCTCTGTCCCACGTCAGAGAACATCTCCGTCTCACGTCAGAGAACATCTCTGTCCCACGTCAGAGAACATCTCTGTCCCACGTCAGAGAACATCTCTGTCCCACGTCAGAGAACATCTCCGTCTCACGTCTGAGAACATCTCTGTCCCACGTCAGAGAACATCTCCGTCTCACGTCAGAGAACATCTCTGTCCCACGTCAGAGAACATCTCCGTCTCACGTCAGAGAACATCTCTGTCCCACGTCAGAGAACATCTCCGTCCCACGTCAGAGAACATCTCCGTCTCACGTCTGAGAACATCTCTGTCCCACGTCAGAGAACATCTCTGTCCCACTTCAGAGAACATCTCCGTCTCACGTCAGAGAACATCTCCGTCTCACGTCAGAGAACATCTCCGTCTCACGTCAGAGAACATCTCCGTCTCACGTCAGAGAACATCTCCGTCTCACGTCAGAGAACATCTCCGTCTCACGTCAGAGAACATCTCCGTCTCACGTCAGAGAACATCTCCGTCTCACGTCAGAGAACATCTCCGTCTCACGTCAGAGAACATCTCCGTCTCACGTCAGAGAACATCTCCGTCTCACGTCAGAGAATATCTCCGTCTCACGTCAGAGAACATCTCCGTCCCACGTCAGAGAACATCTCCGTCTCACGTCAGAGAACATCCCTGTCTCACGTCAGAGAACATCTCCGTCTCACGTCAGAGAACATCTCCGTCTCATGTCAGAGAACATCTCCGTCCCACGTCAGAGAACATCTCCGTCCCATGTCAGAGAACATCTCCGTCCCACGTCAGAGAACATCTCCGTCTCACGTCAGAGAACATCTCCGTCTGACGTCAGAGAACATCTCCGTCTCACGTCTGAGAACATCTCCGTCTCACGTCAGAGAACATCTCTGTCCCACGTCTGAGAACATCTCCGTCTCACGTCAGAGAACATCTCCGTCTCACGTCAGAGAACATCTCCGTCTCACGTCTGAGAACATCTCCGTCTCACGTCAGAGAACATCTCTGTCCCACGTCTGAGAACATCTCCGTCTCACGTCAGAGAACATCTCCGTCTCACGTCAGAGAATATCTCCGTCTCACGTCTGAGAACATCTCTGTCCCACGTCAGAGAACATCTCCGTCTCACGTCAGAGAACATCTCCGTCCCACGTCAGAGAACATCTCCGTCTCACGTCAGAGAACATCTCTGTCCCACGTCAGAGAACATCTCCGTCTCACGTCAGAGAACATCTCTGTCCCACGTCAGAGAACATCTCCGTCTCACGTCAGAGAACATCTCTGTCAAACGTCAGAGAACATCTCCGTCACACGTCAGAGAACATCTCCGTCTCACGTCAGAGAACATCTCTGTCCCACGTCAGAGAACATCTCTGTCGCACTTCAGAGAACATCTCCGTCTCACGTCAGAGAACATCTCCGTCTCACGTCAGAGAACATCTCCGTCTCACGTCAGAGAACATCTCCGTCTCACGTCAGAGAACATCTCCGTCTCACGTCAGAGAACATCTCCGTCTCACGTCAGAGAATATCTCCGTCTCACGTCAGAGAACATCTCTGTCCCACGTCAGAGAACATCTCCGTCTCACGTCAGAGAACATCTCTGTCTCACGTCAGAGAACATCTCCGTCTCACGTCAGAGAACATCTCCGTCCCATGTCAGAGAACATCTCCGTCCCACGTCAGAGAACATCTCCGTCCCATGTCAGAGAACATCTCCGTCCCACGTCAGAGAACATCTCCGTCTCACGTCAGAGAACATCTCCGTCTCACGTCAGATAACATCTCTGTCTCGGTTTCACTCAGCTTTAATGTCTTATTGTAGTATTTGACTTATATCTTATGTTACAATATGCATATATTACATACATATATTTATGTTTTTAAAATATTTTATATTTATGATTAATTTTAGCACTATAACAACAACGCACTTTTAAATACGCGTTGCTTTTTTAAATTTCATACAAATTATATTTATTCTTTAGAGTATTATTTTTTCAAAGACAATATATGTCTATAATTTACCTTTTCAGTATTGTAATTAAACATACATAATTTCCTCCAGAATGCATTTTTAAAAAACCAGTTTTAACGTGATGTAAATATTTGCCAAATTATTTTTTTTCCTGAATGTGTGTGTGTGTGCCTGTACAATGCATATCCTTGGGGAAGGCATGCTCATACGTACGCTCAGAATTACAAACGAAAAATGTCTACATACCATAACTTACACTTGAGAGTGTAATAGTTTAATATACTCTTAAAATAAACATTTGACATACAAATAGACGATATGTATTGAAACTCACTTCCCAGCTGTGCCTTAGTTACCTGAGGTCAGTCTTCTGACTGTCAGCAGAGATCAATTGTTTAACAGTTTACCTTTGACGCGGTGGGTCAGCAGTGAACCCACGATGCATACACTGAGGCTGACCACGAAACCCGTGACGTTTCCAGCAAGAATGGTGTAGTCCTGGACCGTGTTGTCCAGGAAGTGATATAGCCCGCCAGGGTAGGTCGTTGCTGTGATTAAGGTAGCCATGATTCCACATACCAGGCCACTGATGCTGCCTGGATTAACAAAAACAGCTGCCAGATTAAAGTCTCAAGTTCCAGATTTAGATATTACAGTTTTACAGTCGGAAGTTAGAGTCGTACAATGTAATTTTAAGGTTTTACAGTCAGAGATTAAAGTTTTACAGTCAGGGATTAAAGTTTTACGGTCAGGGATTAAGGTTAACTTTCAGAATCAGTACAAAGTCATGAATTAAGGTTTAACAATTAGTTGATAACACGGCTGCATCCTGAGTGATTCGATGAGCATGATAAAAAAAAGTGGAAGTAGGCTCTGTAGGCAAACAATGGGGTCATTACAGAAGTCAAACCTATGTAGGGTCACCTTTGTCTACTTCGCTGGACATGTACGGGGAAATGAAAAAGCGGACAGGTTGGCTAGCTGCGCTGTCGTTGAAGACGGTCAACCAATGGATCGAACGGGCATCATAACGCCCCTCCGAGATGGAGGAAGGGCACAGGACTTCAACAACTATGAGTCCACGTCACTCCTTTGGATAAAAGAGATGGGAGTTAAGATTGGCACAGCCAGAAACGAGAAACTTAGTGAGCGTGTAAGAAGACCTATCAACCAACACAGAACTGGAGTCGTCAATCGCTGGACACAGCGGAACTTGCTGAGGAAGGGATGTGAGCACCTATGGACATGTTCGGAGTGCAATGATGATGTCCCACAAATAACTCAATCATGACTCCACCTTAAGTGATGAAGGTTCCCCTGTCAGAAATTAGAATCTGACATTCAGAAATGACAGTCAAATTGCCGGAGATACACAGAAAACCTTGTTACATCCCACAGAAAACCTTGTTACATCCCACGGAAAACCTTGTTACATCCCACAGAAAACCTTGTTACATCCCACAGAAAACCTTGTTACATCCCACAGAATACCTTGTTGCATCCCACAGAAAACCTTGTTACATCCCACAGAAAACCTTGTTACATCCCACAGCGAAAGAAAACCTTGTTACATCCCACAGAAAACCTTGTTACATCCCACAGAAAACCTTGTTACATCCCACAGCGAAAGAAAACCTTGTTACATCCCACAGAAAACCTTGTTACATCCCACAGAAAACCTTGTTACATCCCACAGCGAAAGAAAACAAGAAGAGAAAGAGCCTCGGCACGTCACGAAGTGGCCTAAGAAGTGCTAAGGCAAACAATTCATGTTCTAAAAAAATTCTCACAAACACTAGATTAAATTAGCCTAGCCTCAAGGAGAGGGTGGTGGGGGTGTAACGTAAACTTCTACAAAGAATGATGACAGCTTTACAAAGAATTAAAAAATCTACTCTCCTTTGTAAAGCTGTCACCATACCTTGTAGTAGTGTACGTTATAGGCTGCCACTTGCTTCTTGCTACCAGCTTTACCGCAGCACTAAATAAAATACATTTAGTATAAGAGAAGCAAACAACAATAATAAAATATAACAAGGAGGACTCTACACCCATGGACATAAAAAGAGGAGTAAGACAGGGTGCATCCTATCACCAAGCTTGTTCAATCTATACACTGAGGAAATCTTTAAAAACATCTCAGAGATGCCAGGCCTAAACATTAATGGAAAGATAATCAATAACCTAAGATATGCTGATGATACTGTACTACTATAGCTCGTTTCAAATCACGTGCCCAACTTCAAAACGCTATTACTCAGTAACCGTTTGTTAAAAACTGTTGAAATTTTCCAAATGTTATTAGAATGCAAAAGACCCTTTAAATGTATATTTAACAAATATCTTGCAGCTGCAGTTTTCTTAAAGCGGCGAATTTCTTTGATGTTTGTCAAAATTGTAAATTGTGAACCCCTAAATAATAGAAATTACCGTAGTTGCTGGTCTATGATTAATTTTCACTAGGTAAAGGCGTGGCCGTAATGGGGAAATAACTGAATAAGGAAAAACACCAGGACAATTATTGTCTTCTCAGTTCGAGGACGGACGATAATATCAAGGTATACCTTATGTCCAATTTTCATAGTTGTGTGGTCCTGAAAAGGACCGTTTGTTGAACTAATTTAAGGTAATATAGGGGCCAACATTGTGGGGGCTATATACTTTCATTCTGAATCAGACGAGTCTAAAAGATTAATAACTGTTTGGGGTTTAACATTCCACAAACCATCATTGTTCCAATATTCCTCTTCCTGTTATAAGACGTGGTCTTCACATTTAGCCCAATAATCTTTGTCTATATTTAATAAAGCGAGATTAGCAAGAGTCTTTACATCGCATATTTTGAATGTTGTATTTTCATCTGCCACTTGTCCTTTTAATTTTGCCCAGATTAGTTCTATTGGATTTAAATGAGCATGGTAAGGTGGCAGCCTCAAACTTATATGACCGTGCTCTTGGATAATCTTATCTATTTGAAAAATCTTTGTCCTTTGTTTTTTGCTTTACTAGAGATAGTAATTCAGGTTTTAAGTACATGTTATTAAATTGTATGTGCTCCTTTGTGAGCCATATCTTAATAGCATCTTTTGTACTGGATGACGTCGGGACTTTATCTTCAAGTGCAACAATGTTGTGGTACGCTGCATTGTCCATGCAAGATGGTCGATCTAGTGATGGGAGAACAGAATTTTCAATCCAATGTCTAAATATGTGACCATTCATCTCAGAGTGATGATCCCGATTATCTATGGATTTTGAAAGAAAAATGAGCTCTGCATTCTGTATTAGTCCATGTTGTTGACTACCTGCATGAGCAATTATCAAGCGCTGTCCTGTGCTGCTAGGTATTAATCTCTTAATCTTTCCATCTGATGACTGCCATTCCCTTTGGTTAGTGTGGTGAGCATTGATCCATGTTTCATCCAAGTACACAATATCATAACCTTGCTTGCGCACCTCTTTTACTTCACGTAAGTACTTGCTTCTCATGACTACTATATGTGGCTTCTCACAGATGATGTTTCGTCCATTGGAATACTTTCTGAATGTAAAGCCTGCAGCTCTCACATTCCTCCATAATGTAGACTTTGATATTTCAATACTGTTGTTCTTTTTCAGCGATACTTTTAATTTTCTTATTGTAACAGTTTCATTCATACCCAACATTTTGCGAATTTCACTTCTAATAAGTTCACTGTCGAAATTATCCAACATTTTTGCTCTTCCTTGTGATTTTGTATAATTTGAACATTGACGGTCACGTGCTTGAATCCAGCGATTAAATGACCGTTTAGATAAATCCAAAATGTGTCTTGTCCTATTCTCAGGGTTTTCTAAAGAATGAAATAATATTTCTCGTTTAGCCTCTTTGCAAAAATAGTCATACATTTTTATTGCGATGTTTTGTAAACTGCAGAATTTCATTTTAAGACTCATGATAAATGTTATCGTTCCACGTCTGCACCTATGAATGAACGGAAATGGAACACACAATTTCTCGTGTTTTTTACAAGTGTCTAATTGTGTCAAAAAACCACGGTGAAAGCTTGCAAACACGTCAATTTTACCGTGTATGGATTTTTACTCGCTATTTTTAACTTAAAATACTGTAAACATTAAGTTTTGACTACATCAATGGGTCGTTATAAATTTATATAAATCAAATAAGCAACAATAATAACCAAATGTTTTTTTTAATGAAATTAATTCCCTGTTGGATTCTAATCATTATAACTTTACATGCAAATTTTGAACAACTTACAACAAGCGGTTAAAAAGCTATCGATTTTTAAAGTTGGGCACGAGTTATGAAACAAGCTATAGCAGAAAATCCTAAAGACCTACAACAATTGCTTAATGTGATAAACATAACAATTAACAAATATGGACTAGAAATGAATATCAAAAAGACTAAAAAACTATGATCATAAACAAAGAAAATTCTCAAGACCTACAATTAAATATCACAATTTAGGAAATACATCTGAAGACAGTTCAGAGCTACAACTACCTGGGACATGCTATAACCAGTGATGGAAAATGTATAACTGAAATAAACAAAAGAATAGGAATGACAAAAAGTAATTTTAATGTCATGAAAAAGATACTAATATCAAAACAAATAACACCAGGACTAAAACTAAGAGTAGAAAAATGTTACATCTTCTCAATATTCCTGTATGGTGCAGAAACATGGACATTAGACAAGAAAACAGAACAGAAAATTGAAGCCGTTGAAATGTGGATTTATAGAAGAATAGGTAGGATTGGATGGAAAGAAAAGAAAACAAACGAGGAAGTTTTAAAAACTAAAAGTTAAAAGAGAACTACTAAACACAATTAGAACAAGACAAATGAATTTTTTGGGGTTTGTTAAAAGACACAACAGCCTACTAAAAGTAATATTGGAAGGGAAAATACAAGGTAAAAGAGGCAGACCAGACTAACATGGATGAGTAACATCAAAAGATGGACAAGTCAATCTATGACAGCCTGCACCATCAAAGCATGAAATAGAGTAGAATGGCGATCAATGGTAGCCAACCTTCGTTGTGGAGAAGGCACTCGATGATGATGATGATGATGATCAGAGAATAAATGCCCATTTGACGATATGGATGATTTTATTACCAGCAACAAGACCAGTTCCGGTAGCCTTGACCCAGATGATGGAGAGAACCACAGGAGGGAAGCAAGGGATGGTAACTGTGGCTCCTGAGTAGAAGATCCAGTTAAGGTTGATGCCGGTCTGGAAGACAAGAAGGCCGAGAGGTACCATGCAGACAGTCACCCACACGATGCACCAGTTCTTGAACTCAAACAGGAAATCCATGTACTCCCTACAGAAAACAGAAAGTCTGCTCTTGTGACATTTGTGTGTCAGTTCAACATTATCATAACAATAATAATATGGCCTTTGACATCTTGACAGACGGTTGGTAGCAAGCAGTCATCAGTCAGTAGTTTGGTAAAAATATTCGTGTCTTTTACTGGATTCTGCTTTGCTGAACAACTTTTCTTGTGGTTGAATCTGCTAATATTAGACAGACAGATCCGTCCGCAGAACGAACAAATTCGTGGTGCCTGGCCACGTCTCCTTTCTTCTGCGCCTTTTTTCTCCTGAATTTGATATCAGCACTGCCTCGAAAGTTGATTAGGCAAAAAAATGTGTTCTCCATGCTCTACGATCTGTAGCCAGATTTTCCCAGCTTCTGTCACTGATGAAGAATTCCCTCAAGGAAGCCCTACAAACACCTTATTATCTTAGCACTGGGCTGTCTTTTGGTCTCTTTCCGTCCTTAAGTTCTCCATATAATAATTTGTTTGGGAATACAATTGTTTGCCATTCTTCTTACATGACCCAGCCAGTCTACGACTCCTAAGTGTAGCCATTATCGATGGGAGATTGGTTCGTTGTAAGACATTAGAGTTGGTTACTTTGTCCTGCCATGATGGATGGGAGATTGGTTCGTTGTAAGACATTAGAGTTGGTTACTTTGTCCTGCCATGATGGATGGGAGATTGGTTCGTTGTAAGACATTAGAGTTGGTTACTTTGTCCTGCCATGATGGATGGGAGATTGGTTCGTTGTAAGACATTAGAGTTGGTTACTTTGTCCTGCCATGATGGATGGGAGATTGGTTCGTTGTAAGACATTAGAGTTGGTTACTCTGTCCTGCCATGATGGATGGGAGATTGGTTCGTTGTAAGACATTAGAGTTGGTTACTCTGTCCTGCCATGATGGATGGGAGATTGGTTCGTTGTAAGACATTAGAGTTGGTTACTCTGTCCTGCCATGATGGATGGGAGATTGGTTCGTTGTAAGACATTAGAGTTGGTTACTCTGTCCTGCCATGATGGATGGGAGATTGGTTCGTTGTAAGACATTAGAGTTGGTTACTCTGTCCTGCCATTTCATGTTCATAATATTTTGAAGGCAGCGCACATGAAAGCTGTTTAACCTTTTCTCCTGCCCTGTATAGGTATTCCAAGTTTCTGATCCCAAATTTTTTGTAAATTTGAATCTTAGTCCTGAGTTTTAATTTGGTGTTGGCCCATGTTCAATCATTAAGTTTACCAAATGTGGAAGATGACTTTCTGATTCGGGAATTTATTTCGTCTTCAAGGGAGACAGTGATTGCTACGTCATCATGATGGCTGATAGTATACCCCTAAACCGGTCGTACGCTTATAATAAAAGGCGAAATGACGGAGTTTTGTTCATGACTTTGCAGCCCCGGTGTGACTCCCGGAGTTCCATGTTAGTCATGAGCGACGTTGCCTAGGTTCAAGGGGTCTATTATGAGATGGAGGGTAGACTCGTGGGACTGGTTTATCGTTTCACAGATTCACATTGCAGGGGAGATCTGAGCGCTCACGGACTGTTCGATGTGCAATGAGGATAAACCAACGACTAACGGTGTTTCATATGTTCGGGTTTCTCTTTCTCTCTCTCTGCGTTCAGGACTAAATCAGAGTAAGGATTCCAGACTCTCATATGAGGTCAACTGTCAGGCTAAGTGTGTTGATCGCCCCCACAGATATAACATCACAATTAGAGTCTGTCAGATCCACTCTGACTGAACACCCGTTAATACGTTGCACTGTGTTCTGCGCCAGTGGCCCAGTGCATCCGATTTCAGCCAGCATTTTATTCGGGTTTGCTTTCCCTAGCCTTTGATTGTCCCCAATCATGTTCGGGTTTGAAGACTAAAACGATGTCCTAACATCATGAAGCGCTATACATTACACAAAATATGACGATCAGCTTTTTCCCCGAGAACGTGAACTTCCGGTCAATATGGCGGATAGGAGGCGGGAACCGTTAAAGTTTGTGTCTGAAAAGTGTTCCTTATTGCAGTTTCCTCATATTCCAAGTCCGGCTTGCTGCAGGAGCTACTGAGTTAAGTGCTCTGTGCACACATTGAGCTGTGACTTTCATCCGTTTTGATCTTGTTTCGATGTTCCAATTGGTTACGATGATTGATGATATCGTATAACGGGGAACAGTGGGCTGTGTTCACTTTCAGTGTGGGTACGCCTTATGTCTTTTGGCGTGTGCTGAGTCTGCTATGACGGGGACTGCAGCTATCTTCCTATTATGTTTGGAAGAGATGAAATATTAATTCAGATGATTCTCCTGGCATGGGCGGTTGAGCAATTATGGATTTTAATTCGTTTGCAGTGATACCGAGGCCTTCCATAACCATGACCATACTTTTGAGAGTGAGGGAGGATACAGATGCCAGATCAATAGCACTGCCTCGTCTCCGGTCGATTCACAGTTCTGGTAACACAGCCACTGTTGATAAACATCAGGTGGGTGGCGTCAAGAATGACCTCAAGTTCTTCACTTTGTTTGTTGTGAGACATATTACCTCTCTCGGCGTTGAAGTCCCCACAGAAAATCACTACCTTCTCTTTATCCAGGATCTCATCAATACACTGCCATTTCTGGAAGTCCACCACACACTGTAGGCGGAAACATTGGTTAGCAAAAAACCAGCCCTCAGTCTGGATTCTGTCTGCAGTTGCAGCACATCATTGTCTTGTCTGGTCCACTTCTGATGCATCAATGTCGTCACGTACCAGAATACATCAATGTCGTCACGTACCAGAATACATCAATGTCGTCACGTACCAGAATACATCAATGTCGTCACGTACCAGAATACATCAATGTCGTCACGTACCAGAATACATCAATGTCGTCACGTACCAGAATACATCAATGTCGTCACGTACCAGAATAGCCAGACCAAGGTGTCACATGTTGTATACGGTGGTAAAACCGGACAGACGGAGAAAGTCTTCCCTCAGACGCGCTTCATGCGGAGCGGTTATGTCTGCTGAGTACACCAAGCGTTTAAGGGTGGGCCCACGTTGTCGCACGCTTGCACAATTAAAAAACCTTAACTAACCTTAATTAATTAACCCTATCTAACCAAACCTAACTAACTAATCGTAAGTAAATATCCCAAATTGACTCTAACTAACTAACCAACCCTAATTAACCTACTAACCAATCCTAAATAACTAACCTGAGACATTGCATTAGCCGTACCTTACTCTCTCTATTTTAATCTCCTGGCTTCTCTTTGCCACCAGGTAAGTAGTGAATCCTGCAATCGTATCTGTAAGTAATCCTACAATAATATCATTAGAACAATCCTGCAATCATATCTTTAGTACAACATTGCAACCATATCTTTAGTATAATCCTCTAAATAATATCTTTAGTATAATATTGCAATCATTTCTTTAGTGTAATCATACAATCTTATTTATTTATAGTGTTATCCTGCAATCTTATCTTTAGTATAATCCTGCAATCTTATCTTTAGTATAATCCTGCAATCTTATCTTTAGTATGATCCTGCAATCTTATTTTTAGTATAATCCTGCAATCGTATCTTTAGTATAATCATGCAATCTTATCTTTAGTATAATCCTGCAATTTTATCTTTAGTATAATTCTGCAATCTTATTTGTAGTATAATTCTGCAATCTTATCTTTAGTATAATCATGCAATCTTATCTTTAGTATAATTCTGCAATCTTATTTGTAGTATAATCATGCAATCTTATCTTTAGTATAATCCTGCAATCTTATCTTTAGTATAATCCTGCAATCTTATCTTTAGTATAATCCTGCAATCTTATCTTTAGTATAATTCTGCAATCTTCTTATTTGTAGTATAATCCTGCAATCTTATCTTTAGTATAATTCTGCAATCTTCTTATTTGTAGTATAATCGTGCAGTTATATCTGTAGTTGTTTACCGTCATGTTTATGAGGTTTCTCTTACGTCGAGTTCCATCACCGACCATGAAAGTGTAGGTTGATGGCTTTGTATTAACAATGATAAATAAAACAAAACGTTTTCCTTCCAACCAGAGAAACAAAGACTAAAGAGGAACATGCATGTTGTGGTTCCAAGGCCAGATATTACTTCTGGGATCCTGTTGTTGAGAGATAATGTAGCTACATAATCACCTACCTGTACGTGTGACAACTCACCGAAATCTGCCGTGTGTCTGGCAAGCGTACGGTTGTTTGAGGTAGTACTGTGTGCTGTTCTTGGCTTTCTCCACATCGTCTGCACACTGGCTACATTTAGTTGCATCTTCACAGGAGCACAAGTCAATAATGTCGCTGTGGGCGTTAGATTTGCTTTTCTCCAGACCTTTTCTTGTTTTCCCACACAGTACACAGTGGTGGGGCTCCAAATTGTCTCTGTCAGATGGTAACAAAGGCAATAACTTCTCACGCAAACAAAACTAACTATCATAACGCGGAGGGATATCTCAGAATTATAAGAACTACAACTCCACATAAATAACCAATCATAATAACGGATGTTCGACCCATCTGAAGTAACAACAAGATGGAGAGAATATTTGAAGGTGTTCCTCGATCCCTGGAAGATCATCACAACGGAACAACTACAAACGATGAAGCAACAACGCTACAGCAGAAATATTGTTAGAAGTGAACAAGTTGCTGTTGCTGTCTTGGTGGTTTTGTCCACTTCTTGGAGAGGCGCGATCGGTTCAATCTCAGATTAAGTCTTGTAGGTTATATAAGACGAAAACTATCATTCAAAAACGAAAGTGAAGATCAGCTTTCCATATTTTAATTTATAAAGAAGTACAAAAAGTTGCCTTAATATGAAGCTCCATGAGCTACTGGGCTGCCTGCAGAAATAATCCAAGCAACAGGAAAAAACTATTATCAAAGGTTACATAGAATGCAGCATGAACTCAACAACTTGCACCCCATGATTGACAATCAGCAATAGTAAAACCTCTATGGAAAAACAAAGGTAGCAAACGAAAGTGCTCACAACATCGAGGCATCTTATTTCTTAGCCACGAAATAAAAATGATTTCAAATACAATAGAAACGATATTAAGACCAATTGTAGATTCATGTCTATACACATTTGACGGATGAAAATGTGGGTTTTAGAAGAAACAGAAGTTGCACAAGTGCAATCTTTACACTTAGACATCTAAAAAAAAGAACATGAATGGAGCCCGTTTTTCTCTTGTGTACACCAAGAGAAAACGATAGCGTTGACAGCAACGTGCTATGTCAAGGATCCTTATGCAGCATGTGAACATCTTATTATATTATGCACAAGTCTTCACAGTCATTTCACATGCGTGGGTAGCACAAGTCAAGGATCCGTATGCATTATGTGAACATCTTATTATATTATGCACAAGTCTTCACAGTAATTTCACATGCGTGGGTAGCACAAGTCAAGGAACATCCAAATCATTCAATGAAACGTTCAGAGTAAGCCTAGGAGGTGCCCTTTACTACCCTTGTTCACTAACTACATCGTCGATAAATGACCAGTCTCGTCAAGACACTTGGCCTTGCCCGTTGTGGATCTGGTACCATAGAAGACCTGTTTGATGACAACTTCTGCTCGGCCCACCCATGATTTGTCTCTTTTTAGCCTTTCTCTGTGCAGAACTCGTGGTGCAATTGATGCTCGTTGTCTGCACTTATCTTCAGGTATGCTCGTGCCGTACAGATCTTAATCCTGTCATCCATGGTCAAGAAGGTACCTCATTGCTACACAGGGAGTGTCCCTCGAACACCCCAAGATATTGCGCATAGCTTCATTCTGTATTTTGTCCAGCCTGTCAATGTGTGTCGTACTGACAGTAAGAATTGCTAGGGCATACTCGATTGGTGCGAGGACTAGTCCCTGGAACAGAAGACAGCTAGAGTAACAGTCTCTGTTAAATAACAGAAGACAGCTAGAGTAACAGTCTCTGTTAAATAACAGAAATAGCTAGATGGCACAACCAGGGAGAGCTGCTAGAGAAGCGAAAGATCAAGAAAGAGAGATCAGAGAGTGAAGTAGGGAGATCTTAGATTAGGAAATCTGAGAGGCGATAGGGAAAGTTAAATAACAGAAATATATCTATCTATCTCTTGACCTTTCGAGCCGTAGCTGGCCCATAGGGCGTAGACCAAGATACTCCCTCTCTTATCTGAATTTTTATTCTAGCAGTTTTCAATTCTTTTAAAGATATTTTATCAAATCTCGCCATTTGTCTCTGTTCTGTGCAAGCAGCTCTATCTCATTGAGGGAGCCGATTCTTGCTGCTCTTGCCTCTCTCATCAATGTTCTTCTCAGTGTCTCTCTGGGTCTTCCTCTTTTCCTCTTACCTGTTGTTTCCCACATGAGGGCTTGCTTTGCTTTTCGGTTATTATCTCTCCTCATCACATGTCCAACATATGACCATCATCTTTTCTTGATTACTGAAGATATTAGTGGTTGATTGGCGAGAAATGTATATAAATATATCTTTATTTATTATTTAATGTAAATAACAGAGGCTGTTTTTTTGTTATTTGATGTTGAGTCATTTAAATGTACCAGGAATGAATCTCACGTGATGTACTTTGGACAGAAAAAAAGACAAAATAATCCAATTACTGTTGTACATAGATTATATAATCATCATCATCATCAAGTACCGGGTCTACTGGCGTAGGTGATCATGTCTCTCCACAACCTTCGATCTCGGCAGCTATTTATCATTTCTGTTGTTGACCTTCTGCCAAGCCATTCTCTTAAGCTGTCTGTTATTTTTTCTCTTTGCTTCCCTCTATCTTTTCGTCCCTCAATTTTTCCAGTTGTTACAATATATTCAAGCTGTTCTCTTCTCATTACATGGCCAAAAAATGATGATTTCTTCCTAATATTGGAAATTAGCTTTCTTTTTGCTTTGAGCTCTCTCAGAACATCTTCATTACTCTTCTTAGCTGCCCATGGTACTCTCAACATTCTTCTGTAAAACCACATTTCTACAGTCTTCAGTGGTTTTCTTGTCTGTTGTCCTATTGTCCATGATTCGCATCCATATGCTAAGACCGGCTCTACATAACATTTAAGAACTCTTTTTCTTGTTTCCATTGTCAAAAATGGATTGCATAGTATCTTCCTCATTTTTTGGGAAAACTGCTCTTGATTATAGATTATATACATACTGTATAAATAACATTGCCTCTACAAAATTAGCAAATATACTTGAGAGAGTTTCTGAGACGTAATAATGTATAGTTGGTGAGTCATGTGCTGATTTACCTGAATGGTCTGATGTAAATCTGAAAGATGTCGTAGACGATGACAGAGGAGAGGCCCATAACCTCGCCGGAACCCGTGGACATCAGCGCCATGGCTCCCATTGTCAAAATGAGTATTCCCCAGCAGAACCCAGGACCTTCTCGGCTATCAGGGGCGTAACCAAACCTGTCGTCAATTGATCATGTCAGACGTCAGCCATACATTACAATATATTGTTTTCTTTATTGGTTCATCGCTCTTCTCTTCGGTTTATTTTATTACAGACATCAACATATTCTTTTAATGGAGGTGAACATTGAATAACTTGTTTACATCAAAATAATCAACAGAGTGTCCATGACAACTCGAGATATGGACAATGTATTGTTTAGTGATGATACATTTGTGGACAGCTTCATGTTGAACTGTCTTTAAATGTGTAGCAAATGAAGATCCTGCCGTTCGTGATAAACAGGAAGAATGACTTCTAAATAGTTTTCTAAAATCAAATAGACGTCTCATTAAGTGATGTACATTGATTGGGTCAGTTGTCTCCACTTTTGTGGATCGATCCCCGTCGATGTATACAGTGAACTGCTGTAACTATACGCCATTGTCCCGTTCAATATACGCCATTGTCCCGTTCAATATACGCCATTGTCCCGTTCAATATACGCCTCATGCAGTGACTAAACGAGTTCAACAAATAGATAGCACGCCTTCATCAAAGTCAAAACAACAAATTTAAATGGAAAAACAATTCATAAGTGAGTTCCTCCTGGCTTTGTCTCTGCTGTCAGTCGTGGATTTACCATCCGGTGCTGATGACAATATGTAGCTGTACGTATCGCATTGTGCTTGTGGTTCGTGTCGTTTATCTCTGGCTTATCTATCTCCTCTATCTATATACAATGGTTCTTGTCGTTTATTTATGGCTTATCTGTGTCCTCTATCTATATACAAAGGTTCGTGTCGTTTATCTCTGGCTTATCTGTGTCCCCTATCTATATACAATGGTTCGTGTCGTTTATCTCTGGCTTGTCTTTGTCCCCTATCTATATACAATGGTTCGTGTCGTTTATCTCTGGCTTATCTTTGTCCTCTATCTATATGCAATGGTTCGTGTGGTCTATCTTTGTCTTATCTTTGTCCTCTATCTATATACAATGGTTCGTGTCGTTTATCTATGGCTTATCTATGTCCTCTATATATATACAATGGTTCGTGATAAACTTATCTCTGACTTATCTGTGTCCCCTATCTATATACAATTTTTCGTGTCGTTTATCTCTGGCTTATCTGTGTCCTCTATCTATATACAATTGTTCGTGTCGTTTATCTCTGGCTTATCTTTGTCCTCTATCTATATACAATTGTTCGTGATGCACTTCGCTCTGTTCCACCCTGCTTTATCTACAATGGATCTTGATAAACTTATCTCTGTTTCACCCTATCGTCATCTACAATGGTTCTTGATAAACTTATCTCTGTTTCACCTTGTCTATCTACAATGGTTTTGGATAAACTTATCTCTGTTTCACCTTGTCGTCTATCTACAATGGTTCTTGATAAACTTATCTCTGTTCCACTCTGTCGTCTATCTACAATGGTTCTTGATAAACTTATCTCTGTTCCACCTTGTCGTCTATCTACAATGGTGCTTGATAAACTTATCTCTGTTCCACTCTGTCGTCTATCTACAATGGTTCTTGATAAACTTATCTCTGTTTCACCTTGTCGTCTATCTACAATGGTTCTTGATAAACTTATCTCTATTCCACCTTGTCGTCTATCTACAATGGTTCTTGATAAACTTATCTCTGTTTCACCTTGTCGTCTATCTACAATGGTTCTTGATAAACTTATCTCTGTTTCACCTTGTCGTCAATTTACAATGGTTCTTGATAAACTTATCTCTGTTTCACCTTGTCGTCTATCTACAATGGTTCTTGATAAACTTATCTCTGTTCCACCCTGTCGTCTATCTACAATGGTTCTTGATAAACTTATCTCTGTTTCACCTTGTCGTCTATCTACAATGGTTCTTGATAAACATATCTCTGTTCCACCTTGTCGTCTATCTACAATGGTTCTTGATAAACTTATCTCTGTTTCACCTTGTCGTCTATCTACAATGGTTCTTGATAAACTTATCTCTGTTTCACCTTGTCGTCTATCTACAATGGTTCTTGATGAACTTCTCTCTGGCTTGTCCCTAATGAGTTGATCCCGAGACGTTCCCTAACGCCTCTCAGATTTCCTAATCTAAGATCTGTCTACTTCTCTCTCTCTCTCTGATCTCTCTTTCTTGATCTTCAGCTTCTCTAGCAGCTCTCTTTGACTGTGTCCTCTATCTGTCTTCTCTAGCAGCTCTCTTTGACTGTGTCCTCTATCTGTCTTCTCTAGCAGCTCTCTTTGACTGTGTCCTCTATCTGTCTTCTCTAGCAGCTCTCTTTGACTGTGACCTCTATCTGTCTTCTCTAGCAGCTCTCTTTGACTGTGTCCTCTATCTGTCTTCTCTAGCAGCTCTCTTTGACTATGTCCTCTATCTGTCTTCTCTAGCAGCTCTCTTTGACTGTGACCTCTATCTGTCTTCTCTAGCAGCTCTCTTTGACTGTGTCCTCTATCTGTCTTCTCTAGCAGCTCTCTTTGACTGTGACCTCTATCTGTCTTCTCTAGCAGCTCTCTTTGACTGTGTCCTCTATCTGTCTTCTCTAGCAGCTCTCTTTGACTGTGTCCTCTATCTGTCTTCTCTAGCAGCTCTCTTTGACTGTGACCTCTATCTGTCTTCTCTAGCAGCTCTCTTTGACTGTGTCCTCTATCTGTCTTCTCTAGCAGCTCTCTTTGACTGTGACCTCTATCTGTCTTCTCTAGCAGCTCTCTTTGACTGTGTCCTCTATCTGTCTTCTCTAGCAGCTCTCTTTGACTGTGACCTCTATCTGTCTTCTCTAGCAGCTCTCTTTGACTGTGTCCTCTATCTGTCTTCTCTAGCAGCTCTCTTTGACTGTGTCCTCTATCTGTCTTCTCTAGCAGCTCTCTTTGACTGTGTCCTCTATCTGTCTTCTCTAGCAGCTCTCTTTGACTGTGTCCTCTATCTGTCTTCTCTAGCAGCTCTCTTTGACTCTGTCCTCTATCTGTCTTCTCTAGCAGCTCTCTTTGACTCTGTCCTCTATCTGTCTTCTCTAGCAGCTCTCTTTGACTGTGTCCTCTATCTGTCTTCTCTAGCAGCTCTCTTTGACTGTGTCCTCTATCTGTCTTCTCTAGCAGCTCTCTTTGACTTTGTCCTCTATCTGTCTTCTCTAGTTGTCTTGTCTTATCTCATCTTCCCCACTTTGCTGAAGGTTGCTCATTATGTACTTTGCTAGTGTTCTTGGCATGCGATTGCCCCATGACAAAGATGCTACCAGTTTCCAGTTTTCCTTTTAGACATCTGTTTAACTGTTGCACTTACTCAAAGCTCAACGTGTTAACCTGTAGGTTATAATTGACATCAGATTAATAAGCTAGGATGACATGTGATGTTAGAGAAAACCTAAAATCCCTGAGCCTTTTATTTCTAGTTTAGATAGAGAGTCTTAACGCGGGCCCCCAACACCATTTCTGGTGTCAAATTGTGTTTATAATTCATTGTTGAAGTATTATCCCGTGTAGGCGTCGTGGGAATGAATGTTTTAAAATGATTGTATACAGCTCTTCATGATGTTCTAGATGATTGTCTTCTGGAAGACAATCCCTTCTTACAATCATATTATCATCATCATCATGTACCGTGCCTGCTGGTGTAGGTGATCATTTGTCTTCACAACCTTTGATCTCAACAGTTAGTTATAATTTCTGTTGTTGACCTTCTACCAAGTCATTTTCTTAAGCTGTTTGGTATCTTTTTTCTTTGCTTCCTTCTATCTCTTCGTCCCTCAATTTTCCCAGTTGTTACAATATTTTCTAGATGTCCTCTTCTCATTACATGGCCAAAAAACAATGATGCTTGTTTCTTGCAAATTTTGGAAATTAGCTCTCTTTTTGCTTTGGCCTCTTTCAGAACTTTTTTCATTACTTTTCTTAGTTGTCCATGGTATTCTCAACATTCTTCTGTAAACCCATATTTCTATAGCCTCCAGTTATTTTCTTGTCTGCTGTCCTATTGTCCATAATTCACATCCATATATTAAAACTGGCTAACTGGCTTTTTTCATTTTAGAACTCTTTTTCTTGTTTCAGTTGTCAACAAATGGATTGCACAGTATCTTCCCCATTTTTTTGCAAAGTTGCTTTTGCCTGAGTCATTCTGGATCTCACATTATTGTATTATTATACTGTGTATATTATATTGTAATATTATATTGCAAAGATTGTATTATAATCATATATTATGGAATAAATCCACTCTCAATTTACCGCGTATTAATCCATAGAATACAGAATTGCAAATTAAATGAAGAATACTTGAAGAATATATCTCAGAATAATAAAAGAGACCGTTGAACAAATAGTATAGAACTAGAATATAATGGAGGCACGGAGGTCCCGACAGTAAGAATCCTTTAGAAACCTTCATAGTGTTGGATCCGGGAGCTGTTCTCTGCCACCATTCCTGTGAATCTCTTGGCCGTAGTTCTACTCTTGGGATTGTATATAGTGTCAGTACCTTCAAACACGTTCTCTGGACAATAGGGCTCATGATAGGCATATTCTTAAAATAACATAACTCCTCTATGTTTAGTCTGAACATTTTTCACTCAAGGAAATCAATAACCAACCTTGGAAGAAACTTATTGAATATCCTGATCTAAGATTATGTGATATCTACTTTATTAGTTGTGTAACACGGACATATAGAACCTTCTTATTCTATGTCATTTCAAGTTTGTATTTTCAGTTATATATACATATATACATATATATATATATATATAATATTTCTATATTCAATTTTACTGTACCATACTATATGCTTCCCGTGTGTTACGGGGGCCTCATTATGAGGGAAGTAAAGAATATTAACTCTGTGACCTTCCAGGCATGTCGTAAGAGGCGACTAAGGAGGTTGATTGATGGCTTGACAAGCTGTCATTGTAAAAAGTATTGTTATTGAAACAAGAGCCATAGATTTTAGAGCAGTGATCTCTGCAATATGTGCCATTTTGGAACGCAAGATTTGTGTTTTTGAGATTGTGGTTTTGCCCTATGTGTCGTCTTCGGCTCGAAAGGACAATAGATAGATAGATAGATAGATAGATAGATAGATAGATAGATAGATAGATAGATAGATAGATAGATAGATAGATAGATAGATAGATAGATAGATAGATAGATAGATAGATAGATAGATAGATAGATAGATAGATAGATAGATAGATAGATGGATGGATGGATGGATGGATGGATGGATGGATGGATGGATGGATGGATGGATGGATGGATGGATGGATGGATGGATGGATGGATCGATGGATGGATCGATAGATAGACAGATAGATAGACAGACAGACAGACAGACAGACAGATAGATAAATAGATAGATAGATAGATAGATAGATAGATAGATAGATAGATAGATAGATAGATAGATAGATAGATAGATAGATAGATAGATAGATAGATAGATAGATAGATAGATAGATAGATAGATAGATAGATAGATAGATAGATAGATAGATAGATAGATAAATAGATAGATAGATAGATAGATAGATAGATAGATAGATAGATAGATAGATAGATAGATAGATAGATAGATAGATAGATAGATAGATAGATAGATAGATAGATAGATAGATAGATAGATAGATAGATAGATAGATAGATAGATAGATAGATAGATAGATAGATAGATAGATAGATAGATAGATAGATAGATAGATAGATACTATATGCATAATATAATATTTTTTCTAGTCTAGGATTTCGCTTACATAACTTATGTAAAAGAAAACCACAGACAGACAATTTAAGGTTTTACAGCCAATCTCCACCCACCCTTGTTTGTTTCAATAACGGGCACACTTTCAAATATTAAGTGAAAAAAACGTAAAATCTGAGAGCGCACGGGTTAACCTCACGGAAGACGCCTTACCAGCTCACAGTTTAATGTGATCAGTTTGCGTTTATAGTAAAGCGGCATCATAAAACATAGATTATTTTTCTAAATTTATCAAATAGTGAACTATCTCAATTTTCTAAATTATAATGAATTTAAAGTGTAAATTAATCATTATACAAACAAATAACTTTAAAATTGTACAGACACGTTTGTACGGAATCTATTATGAGTCGATGATACCACAGCATCTAAGAAGCAGAGAAGAGAACACAGCATTAGCTGGGTGTTGATAGAAAATGTTTCATTCAGTCAGTAAGACAAGACTTTGAATCTGGAAAAGCAACCGCCAATCAAAGAAGATACAGAAAAGTGGCAAAGTGTGAAGTTCTGATAATGTTTCGGGCAACTCAGCTTGTTACTCTCCTGATACTGAAAGTTACGATAGAATCGTAATGCAGTATTACACTTTCAAAAACTACTCTGTGGAAAGAGACTAAGTACTAGAAGAAAAGTGAAGAGTTTGTGCTCTGGGAAGAAGAGGAAGAGCACTGGCAGCGAGATGGTTTGCATTTTCTCTAGCCAGTAACAGTTGTGAGCCCCCTAGATTCGTCAGCTTCTAAATGGAGTAGCCCAGCGACAGATCTCTATCGATGACACCTACACCTATTGTATCACACAAACACACTTAATGGAAAAATCAGCACTTTCTGCAGCGATCGAGAGGACGTGGACTAGATCAGCCATGTTGGAGACCTTCACCTATTGTATCACACAAACACACTTCATGGAACAATCAGCACTTTCTCAAATTAGTGGGAAAACATCGTTTGCATTTATTACAAGAAAAAGTACTGAACAAACTCTGTTGTGATGATGTAAGATCTGAAATGAACAAGAGAAATCGTGCTCTTCTCTATGCTGTGTGGATACGCTTTCGAATCGCCAATCACTGTGACATTGTAATGCGTGGCATGTAATAATGTAACATCTATTGTTTCTCACACACTATTTGTTTTAGTACAAAATTTCTATAAATAAAACTCATATTTGCAACATCCGCTTTTCATTTGGACTTACTATTTACACATATTTAAGGTCGAGGAAAATCTAAGACTGCATGCAAAAAAAGCACGTCATTATATCAAATAGTTTCTGACAAAATTGATGTTCAGTTAGGGCATACATTTGTATAAATTCATGAACACGTTTGCTTTTGATAGCGTGAAAACTACCTGTTAGATCCAAGAAAGTTTTTGCATCCGGTCTTAGAATAACCATGACGCAAAAATATTGATATTTTCTATTGCACATGCAAAACAGATTCTGCACATCGGCGAATTCCTTTGATCTTTTAGGACCATTGCCAACAAGTTGATTCAAAGTTTAGATGTTACAGTAAACATGTTAATTTCCAGTCCATTTCTTTTCAGAGGCATATCTACATAAAAGGTTTCTAGATAGAGTAATCGTGTGTATTGCTTGTTATGTGTAATCGCAAACATGACTCCAATTTGTTACAGTTAGTCTTGCCCTTTGGTCACCATTCAACCCCAGGGTGTCCTAATTGCAACTCAAATTGAGTGAAGGTAGACGCATTATAATATGGAAATATATTTGTTGCCATTGCACATACACTTAACCATTTACTTTATATACGCTTAATAGGCTATTATTCAGTCTGTCAACAAAATATGGTCTTCATCATTCTGACGATTCCAAGAGGTTGATGATGGTTAATGGCTGGACAAATTGTAATCCACCTCGTTGCCAGTACTCGTCTTCCACTCGGAGCACATGTGCAAACACATTTCCTCCAGAGCTTAATGTGTATACTTGAGAGAGACTGACGTGTCCTGTTTTGTTCTGCAATTGTCTTTTGACTTTAGCCCACAAAAGCTCGATTGGATTGAGGTACGCATGATATGTAGGTAGTCGCAGAGAAGTATAGCCGTAGTCCTCAATGATTTTGTCAATATCATACCTTTTTTTCTTATTTGTATTCATTACAAGCTGCAACAACTCGGCTTTTAAATATGTGTCGTCAAATTTGGCATTTTCCTTAGTACGCCATGTCCAAATTTGATCTTTTTTATTTGATGCAGTTGGTACTCTGTCTTCTGCTGACACAGCATTGTGATAAGATGCATTACCCATGACTAGGCATGAAGGTCTATCCAGGATTGGAAGAAGATCATTCTCCAACCAGTGCCTGAAATTGCGTCCATTCATTTTCATTTGGTAGTCCCTACCGTCGATACTTTTTAATTTGGAGTCCAGCGTCGTGGACAATGTGATTTTCACAGCTGCCAGCATGGGTTAGTATGATGCGTCAGCATTTGCTGCTTGGAATTGTTCTTTTCTGTTTACCGTCTACTGATTGCCACACCTGGACCCTAGATGCAAGAACAGTAAGAAAAATAACCTCTACTGAGATTAAATGTGTTAGACGAATGACAGGAAAGAGTCTGAGAGATAAGATCAGAAATGAAGAACTGAGAAAAAAAGCTAGGAATAGCCCACGCCATAGAATATATAAGGAAACAACACATAAAATGATTTGACCACGTGACAAGGCAGAAAGATCAAAACATAACACAACGAACCTTCAACAAACGTTGTAAGAACACCAGACCTAAGGGTCGACCACGAAAAAGATAGATCGATGGAATATTATAAGCACTAGGAAACATAATAGCAGAAGAGGCGAACAGAAGAGCAAAAGACCGCAAATTATATCTCCCCTCGACGCTGAAAGGCAGATGAGGAAGGAAAGAAGAAGAACAAGAAATCTACTGATTGCCATTCTTTAGCATAGTAGTGGTGAGCTTTATCTCAGGATTCATCCAAATATACAATATCATAGCCATGACTCCGCCGCCCATACGGATCTGCCACGTTTTTTCATGAACATCTACGTGATGTCCAACAAAATACTGGTACTCCGGTATCTTCCCACTTCAACTCCCCTGATCACAAGGGCAAAGACGACATCCGTGTCACTGGTATTGTCCTTTGTCACTCTGGCGACCGCAGCCGCTATACTTTGGAAAATCGCCTTATAGTCCAGTATGGTTCGCTGACCCCGAGAGGTATGAATGTATCACACTCATACGCATAGTTTCTTTTTGCTTGCTCCTTCCCTTTTGCATAGCCTTCTCTACTACACATATTTGGGTTCTTTGGTCTACTTACTATGTCATGCTTTTTATAGTTCTTCTCCTCTAGTCCCTTATGAGACACTTCGGTTTTCTCCTCTATAATTTTTTTTCTGTGCTTCTTACCCCTCATTTATTTTTACTGTACCCCACTCTCAGACATCTCACTCTTAGCGTCTTTTTACACCTGTCAGTCTACTATTCGATTCTTTCTCCTTTGTGTTTGCACACTGACCCCTGTGTTAACTCCTCTGGTTCTGTTTACATTTAGGCACTTTTTGGCACGATTTTCGACGTTCACGACAGCCGCACTTGGATACGATTTTATTTTGGATTTCACAGGATAGTTTTATTTATTGTTGTGTTTTTCTTTAACACATTTCGATTGTTTTTGTTTTGGTTGTTTCGTTATCAGTTTTGTGTGTGTGTTTTTATTGTTTATTCCTGATGAAGGCCTATTGAGCCGAAACGTTGTTTAGTCTGTGTCGTCCACTTGTCACGTAAAGCTTCTTACATACCATTTTTTTATTTTTTAATTTTTCCTTATATTCAGCTTTACTGCAGCTTCGCATTTTTATGCCTTAACCCTTTCCAAAGAGTACTTTCATAAATCTCAATACTGCAGTCTGCATGCACAATTAATCTCAATACTGCAGTATACATGCACAATTGATTTCATTTTACTGAGAGTAACAAATACATTTGTAGCAAACATTTTAAATATCTCACGTCTTGTGGAATAAACGTCAAAGTCGTCAATTGTCCTTTTCCTTACTTCCATGACTTGAATGCGATCTGGGTCTTGTTTAATCCAATGGGAAATGTTTGGTCTATGGAGAGAGACCAAGCGCCAACTGCGTCCATCTCTCTAGGCCATGAATATCACAATATAAATGACACATCTTTGATTCCCTGCGGAAGTGCTGCTATAGTCAAACGGTAACCTTCTGCAACGTTATACATTTGTATTTCAAACTCATTTTGACACTGATACAGATGTCAGTTTTAGAAGCCACAATAGCGTCATCATCATAACTGGATAAGCATTTGCTATTAAGGATGCGTCGCAATATAACGTTATTTGTTTACTGGTTTCAACTGAGAATCTAACTGGTGTACGGGAAAATCAAGAATTTTTATTTCTTCGGCTTATTTCAATGTGAAAGCAAAACTATTTTTAGAATAACACGACTGACCATCGTAGATCTGCTAAAATTATGTCGAATTCCTTGACATTGATTTTAATATCATCCTAAAGGGGAATGAATTTCTCAGAAGAATATTGAAAGTTCCCTGTACAGCTAAAAAATCCAACTAGGAAATTCTCAGAGGCAAACACAAAAATGGAGCTCCTAAAAAACATCAGAAAGAAACAATCAACATTTTTCTGGCACATAATGGGAAGAGGAAAGTTGGAGTACTTGGTTACAAATTGTACAATACAGAGAAAGAGAGATCACGAACGACAAAGAGAGAAAATACTGGTTAGCTTGGTTTCATGGCATGGAAAACAGCCAAGAACAGAATTGATACAATGCACTGTGGATGAACGATTGTGGAAGGACATGATTGTCTAGGCCAACTGGTATGGCATATGATGATGAAAGAAGATAGGGAGCCGCGATAGCTCAGTGGTTAGTGAAATGGACAACAAAGAGCAAGTGGTCGGGTTCGATCCTGATCGACGGCTTCCGTGTTCACCCAGCCTTAAATGGGTACCGGATTTTTTTCTGGGAAAGTAAGACGGCACGGGCGTATTGCTGACCACATTACGAAAACATCATGTGCCGAAGATCTCTAAAAATAATGCACATTAACACTATAATAGCAGCAGCAGGAGAAACAGGAATGCAATGGCTGCACATAATATTTAATGCAGCATGGCACCAACAACAAGCCCAGAAGACAACAGGCAATCATCATACCAATATGGAAAGAGAAAGGTAGCAAAAGAGACTGCAATCAATATAGAGGTATATCTCTTCTCAGCCATGTAGGAAAGCTATACACCAAAATCTTGGGAAAAAGGCTGAGACCAATAATAGAACTACAGTTAAGTGATTCTCAAATGGGGTTCCGAAAAAAAACAGAGGATGTACCGACGCACTATTCACATTAAAACAGCTTCCAGAAAAAAACTACAGAACACAATCAAAACTTATATATAGCCTTCATTGACCAGGAAAAAGCATTCGACAGAGTAAACAGAGAACAACTGTGGGAGATACTAACAACATACGGAGTAAGCCAACATATAACCAACCTTATTAAAAGCCTCTACGTCAACAGCAGCTGCAGGGTCAGAACAGCAGCAGGCTACACAGACCACTTCGAAGTCAGATCAGGTGTAAGACTGGGGTGCATACTATCCCCCCTACTGTTTATTACACACATGGACCATATATGCAAGCTAGCCAACCCATCAGAGACAGAGGAGATCAACGAGCTTCTATTTGCAGACGATCAGGCACTAATACATGAAACAATAGAAGACCTACAAGAACACTTAAACAAACTCAACATCTCAGGCACAAAATACAAGATGAAAATCAACATCAACAAAACAGAAGTCATGAATGTCGCCAAAAATAAACATAACTATAGAAGGTAGACAACTAAAACAAGTAGAGGAATTCAAATACCTAGGAAGTCTAATGACAAACGATAATTCTCAAACAGCAGAGATAGAATCAAGATGCAACAAAGCTTGTCAAATCATTGGACAGTTATCACCACTATTGTCCAACAAGGAAATAACTCTGGAGGCAAAACGAGTACTATACAATACAATCTTCATCCCAACGTTGTGCTACCAATGCCAGACCTGGACCCTAGATGCAAGAACTATAAGTAAATTAACGACTACAGAGATGAAATGTGTTAGACAAATGACAGGAAACAGTCTGAGAGATAAGATCTGAAATGAGGAACTGAGAAAAAAGCTGGGAATAGCCCCCGCCATAGAATATATAAGGAAACAACAGATAAAATGGTTTGGCCACGTGACAAGGCAGAAAGAACAAAACACAACACAACGAGCCTTCAACAAACTTTGTGAGAACACCAGACCCAAGGGTCGACCACGAAAAAGATGGGTCGACGGAATATTAGAAGCACTAGGAAACATAACAGCAGCAGAGGCGAACAGAAGAGCAAAAGACCGCAAATTATATCTCCCCTCGACGCTGAAAGGCAGATGAGGAAGGAAAGAAGAAGAACACCATATTGCCTATAAGCCTCTTGGCGTGACGGGCTCTTTACTATTTGACGTTAAAGTAGAAATATTGCAAACTAGATCAAATGTCTAACAGTAAAAAAAATATTGATATAACGTCATGGATATTCTAAGACTGCATGCACAACCAATCACTTCGATTTAACAGATAGTTTTTACGCAAATCGGTAGCAAACATGTTCATGAACTTATAGACGGCTTATACCTAGGCTTTATCTACTAATGTTAACCTCTGGTTATCGTCTCAACCGTTTGTTATCTCGTCTCGGATCTCATGTCAAATTTGCCCAGCTAAATTCTTTTCACAGAGATTAATTTATGAATGAATTATTAACTCTCATTTTTATCTCCAGCCCGATTTTCATTCTAATCCTGTTTTCCACCCACTGTTCACTAGGAATAACCCTCGCCATAGAATATGTAAAGAAACAACAGATAAAATGGTTTGGTCATGTGACAAGGCAGAGTGATCAAAACACAACATAACGAGACTTTAATAAGTGTTGCGAGAACACCAGACACAAGGGTCGACCATAAAAAACTGAAGAACTGAGAAAAACATCCAAAAATAAGAGAGATCGATGGAATATTAGAAACACTAGGAAACATAACAGCAGCAGAAGTGAACAGAAGAGCAAAAGACCGCACATTATATCTCCCCTGGACGCTGAAAGGCAAATGAGAAAGGAAAGAAGAAAAAGAAGTTCACCTTCTTCAACTATTTTCATGTTATCTGGTCTTTATATGTGATCTCCATTCAAGTGTGACTTAATGCTCCTAATTTCCACTTGTTATTCCTCTGTTCGCGCCTTTATTCAAAAACTGCACCCTTTTTTCTTGTTTATCCTACTTTCTGTCGTTTCCACTGCTCAGTAACACAAGGCTTTTAGTGTGTCCACACTTTTACTTTTTTTTTT
Organism: Megaustenia siamemsis; assembly: GCA_032433765.1. Taxonomy (NCBI): domain Eukaryota; kingdom Metazoa; phylum Mollusca; class Gastropoda; order Stylommatophora; family Ariophantidae; genus Megaustenia; species Megaustenia siamemsis. The sequence goes on from JAVIAB010000102.1 coordinate 20,932,300, forward strand.
TACTATCAAAGTTTTTCTGATTATTTTTCTCTGGCATTTTTCTTCCAGTGAATCAATTGTCTTCTTTAATGTTTGCGTGAGTGACTCAACATCGTATGTTGGAATCAACAAGATACATACACGCTAAGAGTTGTTTATTGATTTGCTGGTGTTATTCCAATTATGGTATTTAAGTTACGTATTCTTATTGCCACCTTATTTGTATTTCTTTCTTGCAGCGCCAATTGTTGGATACAACAGATCGCAGATATGTGATGTTGTTTTATTTTGGAGTTGTTATTGTGGATGATGAAGGCAAGTTGACTTCTGCTTTATCGGTGGACACTATTTTAGGACAGTGTTATTGACAAAGAGATTGTTTATTTCACTGTATTTGTGACCGCTTTACTTGGTTCTGCTAATCCTTTAGCGTAAGGCATGATTAGGATCACGTGATATATATATCACGTGATACTCAGACGGATGATGTACAAAAGAAGTGAGATGCAGAATGGCTCAGGCAAAAGCAGCTTTCCAAAAATGAGGAAGATACTATGCAATCCATTTTTGACAATAGAAACAAGAAAAAGAGTTCTTAAATGTTATATAGAGCCAGTCTTAACATATGGATGCGAATCATGGACAATAGGGCAACAGACAAGATAATCACTGGATTCTGTAGAAATGTGGTTTTACAGAAGAATGTTGAGAGTACCATGGACAGCTAAGAAGAATAATGAAAAAGTTCTGAGAGAGGTCAAAGCAAAAAGAGAACTAATTTCCAATATTAGGAAGAAACAATTATCATTTTTGTGGCCATGTAATTAGAAGAGAACAACTGGAATATATTGTAACAACTGGGAAAATTGACGGACAAAGAAATAGAGGGAAGCAAGGAGAAAAGATACCAGACAGCTTAAGAGAATGGCTTGACAGAAGGTTAGTAACAGAAATGATAAATAACTGTCGAGATCGAAAGTTGTGGAAAGACATGATCACCTACACCAGCAGGCCCGGTACTTGATGATGATGATGATGATGATGATATATATATATAATATTTTATGCCAAAATGAAGGCCAGCTACCGTTATATTCATCACTTGGTCAGTTACGTCCATGTACTGTTAATCGATCTGTTCGTTTTCTCAGTTTCCGCAGAAAAATCTATCCTTTGTTCATGTGACCCATTTCATAAATACTATGTTGTTCAAACTGTGAGTTCCTGTGTCCCGTATATATAACTGTGAATGCATACGCCACAAACTATCAAAGTGTGAATTCTTGTGCACCATTTATCAAACTACGAGTTCCCGTGTTCCATTTATCAAATTTAATTTCTCTGCCCCATCTATTAAACTGTGAGTTTCTGTACCTCATGTATGAAACTATTAGTGTCCGCATCCCTTCTACGAAACTTTGAATTCTTGTCTCTCATCTCTCAGACTGTGAGTTCCTGTGTCTCATCTCTCAGACTGTGAGTTCCTGTGTCCATCTCTCAGACTGAGTTCCTGTGTCTCATCTCTCAGACTGTTAGTTATTGTGTCCCATCTCTCAGATTGTGAGTTCCCGTGTCCCATCTCTCAGATTGTGAGTTCCCGTGTCCCATCTCTCATACTGTGAGTTCCTGTGTCCATCTCTCAGACTGAGTTCCTGTGTCTCATCTCTCAGACTGTTAGTTATTGTGTCCCATCTCTCAGATTGTGAGTTCCCGTGTCCCATCTCTCAGATTGTGAGTTCCCGTGTCCCATCTCTCAGATTGTGAGTTCCCGTGTCCCATCTCTCAGACTGAGTTCCTGTGTCCATCTCTCAGACTGTGAGTTCCTGTGTCCATCTCTCAGACTGTGAGTTCCTGTGTCTCATCTATCATACTGTGATTTCCCGTGTCCCATCTCTCAGACTGAGTTCCTGTGTCCATCTCTCAGACTGTGAGTTCCTGTGTCCATCTCTCAGACTGTGAGTTCCTGTGTCTCATCTATCATACTGTGATTTCCCGTGTCCCATCTCTCAGACTGAGTTCCTGTGTCCATCTCTCAGACTGTGAGTTCCTGTGTCCATCTCTCAGACTGTGAGTTCCTGTGTCCCATCTCTCATACTGTGATTTCCCGTGTCCCATCTCTCAGACTGAGTTCCTGTGTCCATCTCTCAGACTGTGAGTTCCTGTGTCCCATCTCCCAGACTGTGTGTTAATGTGTCCCATCTCTCAGACAGTTCCTGTGTCCATTCTTTCAGACAGTTCCTGTGCCCCATCTCGCATACAGTCCCTGTGTCCAATCTCTCAGATTGTGAGTTCCTGTGGCCCATCTCTCAGACTGTGAGTTACTGTGTCCCATCTCTCAGACAGTTCCTGTGTCCCTAATTTCAGATTGTGAGTTCCTGTGTCCATCTCTCAGACTGTGAGTTACTGTGTCCTATCTCACAGACTGTGAGTTACTGTGTCCTATCTCTCAGACTGTGAGTTACTGCGTCCTATCTCTCAGAGAGTTCATGTGCTCCATCTCTCAGACAGTTCCTGTGCCCCATCTCCCAGACAGTTCCTGTGCCCCATCTCTTAGACAGTTCCTGTGCCCCATCTCCCAGACAGTTCCTGGGTCCCATCTCTCAGACAGTTCCTGTGCTCCATCTCTCAGACAGTTCCTGTGTCCCATCTCTCAGACAGTTCCTGCGTCCCATTTCTCAGACAGTTCCTGTGTCCCATCTCTCAGACAGTTCCTGTGTCCCATCTCTCAGACAGTTCCTGCGTCCCATCTCTCAGACAGTTCCTGTGTCCCATCTCTCAGACAGTTCCTGTGTCCCATCTCTTAGACAGTTCCTGGACTCCATCTCTCAGACAGTTCCTGTGTCCCATCTCTCAGACAGTTCCTGTGTCCCATCTCTCAGACAGTTCCTGTGTCCCATCTCTCAGACAGTTCATGTGTCCCATCTCTCAGACAGTTCCTGTGTCCCATCTCTCAGACAGTTCCTGTGTCCCATCTCTCAGACAGTTCATGTGTCCCATCTCTCAGACAGTTCATGTGTCCCATCTCTCAGACAGTTCCTGTGTCCCATCTCTCAGACAGTTCATGTGTCCCATCTCTCAGACAGTTCCTGTGTCCCATCTCTCAGACAGTTCCTGTGTCCCATCTCTCAGACAGTTCCTGTGTCCCATCTCTCAGACAGTTCCTGTGTCCCATCTCTCAGACAGTTCATGTGTCCCATCTCTCAGACAGTTCATGTGTCCCATCTCTCAGACAGTTCCTGTGTCCCATCTCTCAGACAGTTCATGTGTCCCATCTCTCAGACAGTTCATGTGTCCCATCTCTCAGACAGTTCCTGTGTCCCATCTCTCAGACAGTTCCTGTGTCCCATCTCTCAGACAGTTCCTGTGTCCCATCTCTCAGACAGTTCCTGTGTCCCATCTCTCAGACAGTTCCTGTGTCCCATCTCTCAGACAGTTCATGTGTCCCATCTCTCAGACAGTTCATGTGTCCCATCTCTCAGACAGTTCCTGTGTCCCATCTCTCAGACAGTTCATGTGTCCCATCTCTCAGACAGTTCATGTGTCCCATCTCTCAGACAGTTCATGTGTCCCATCTCTCAGACAGTTCATGTGTCCCATCTCTCAGACAGTTCATGTGTCCCATCTCTCAGACAGTTCATGTGTCCCATCTCTCAGACAGTTCATGTGTCCCATCTCTCAGACAGTTCATGTGTCCCATCTCTCAGACAGTTCCTGTGTCCCATCTCTTAGACAGTTCATGTGTTCCATCTCTCAGACAGTTCCTGTGTCCCATCTCTCAGACAGTTCCTGTGTCCCATCTCTCAGACAGTTCCTGTGTCCCATCTCTCAGACAGTTCCTGTGTCCTATCTCTCAGACAGTTCCTGTGTCCCATCTCTCAGACAGTTCCTGTGTCCCATCTCTCAGACAGTTCCTGTGTCCCATCTCTCAGACAGTTCCTGTGTCCCATCTCTCAGACAGTTCCTGTGTCCCATCTCTCAGACAGTTCATGTGTCCCATATCTCAGACAGTTAATGTGTCCCATTTCTCAGACAGTACCTGTGTCCCATCTCTCAGACAGTTCATGTGTCCCATCTCTCAGACAGTTCATGTGTCCCATCTCTCAGACAGTTCCTGTGTCCCAATTCTCAGACAGTTCCTGTGTCCCATCTCTCAGACAGTTCATGTGTCCCATCTCTCAGACAGTTCATGTGTCCCATCTCTCAGACAGTTCATGTGTCCCATCTCTCAGACAGTTCCTGTGTCCCATCTCTCAGACAGTTCATGTGTCCCATCTCTCAGACAGTTCCTGTGTCCCATCTCTCAGACAGTTCCTGTGTCCCATCTCTCAGACAGTTCATGTGTCCCATCTCTCAGACAGTTCATGTGTCCCATCTCTCAGACAGTTCCTGTGTCCCATCTCTCAGACAGTTCATGTGTCCCATCTCTCAGACAGTTCATGTGTCCCATCTCTCAGACAGTTCCTGTGTCCCATCTCTCAGACAGTTCCTGTGTCCCATCTATCAGACAGTTCATGTGTCCCATCTCTTAGACAGTTCCTGTGTCCCATCTCTCAGACAGTTCATGTGTCCCATCTCTCAGACAGTTCCTGTGTCCCATCTCTCAGACAGTTCATGTGTCCCATCTCTCAGACAGTTCCTGTGTCCCATCTCTCAGACAGTTCCTGTGTCCCATCTCTCAGGCAGTTCATGTGTCCCATCTCTCAGACAGTTCATGTGTCCCATCTCTCAGACAGTTCCTGTGTCCCATCTCTCAGACAGTTCCTGTGTCCCATCTCTCAGACAGTTCATGTGTCCCATCTCTCAGACAGTTCCTGTGTCCCATCTCTTAGACAGTTCCTGGACTCCATCTCTCAGACAGTTCCTGTGTCCCATCTCTCAGACAGTTCCTGTGCCCCATCTCTCAGACAGTTCCTGCGTCCCATCTCTCAGACAGTTCCTGTGTCCCATCTCTCAGACAGTTCCTGTGTCCCATCTCTCAGACAGTTCCTGCGTCCCATCTCTCAGACAGTTCCTGTGTCCCATCTCTCAGACAGTTCCTGTGTCCCATCTCTCAGACAGTTCCTGTGTCCCATCTCTCAGACAGTTCCTGTGTCCCATCTCTCAGACAGTTCCTGCGTCCCATCTCTCAGACAGTTCCTGTGTCCCATCTCTCAGACAGTTCCTGCGTTCCATCTCTCAGACAGTTTCTGTGTCCCATCTCCCAGACAGTTCCTGTGTCCCATCTCTCAGACAGTTCCTGTGTCCCATCTCTCAGACAGTTCCTGTGTCCCTTCTCTCAGACAGTTCCTGTGCCCCATCTCCCAGACAGTTCCTGTGTCCCATCTCCCAGACAGTTCCTGTGTCCCTTCTCTCAGACAGTTCCTGTGCCCCATCTCCCAGGCAGTTCCTGTGCCCCATCTCCCAGACAGTTCCTGTGCCCCATCTCTCAGACAGTTCCTGTGTCCCATCTCTCAGACAGTTCCTGTGTCCCATCTCTCAGACAGTTCCTGTGTCCCATCTCTCAGACAGTTCCTGTGTCCCATCTCTCAGACAGTTCCTGTGTCCCATCTCTCAGACAGTTCCTGTGTCCCTTCTCTCAGACAGTTCCTGTGTCCCATCTCTCAGACAGTTCCTGTGCCCCATCTCTCAGACAGTTCCTGTGTCCCATCTCTCAGACAGTTCCTGTGTCCCATCTCTCAGACAGTTCCTGTGTCCCATCTCTCAGACAGTTCCTGTGTCCCATCTCTCAGACAGTTTCTGTGCCCCATCTCTCAGACAGTTCCTGTGTCCCATCTCTCAGACAGTTCCTGTGTAACATCTCCCAGACAGTTCCTGTGTCCCATCTCTCAGACAGTTCCTGTGTCCCATCTCTCAGACAGTTCCTGTGTCCCATCTCTCAGACAGTTCCTGTGTCCCATCTCTCAGACAGTTCTGTGTCTCATCTCTCAGACAGTTCCTGTGTCCCATCTCTCAGACAGTTCCTGTGTCCCATCTCTCAGACAGTTCCTGTGTCCCATCTCTCAGACAGTTCCTGTGTCCCATCTCTCAGACAGTTCCTGTGTCCCATCTCTCAGACAGTTCCTGTGTCTCATCTCTCAGACAGTTCCTGTGTCCCATCTCTCAGACAGTTCCTGTGTCCCATCTCTCAGACAGTTCCTGTGTCCCATCTCTCAGACAGTTCCTGTGTCCCATCTCTCAGACAGTTCCTGTGTCCCATCTCTCAGACAGTTCCTGTGTCCCATCTCTCAGACAGTTCCTGTGTCCCATCTCTCAGACAGTTCCTGTGTCCCTTCTCTCAGACAGTTCCTGTGTCCCATCTCTCAGACAGTTCCTGTGTCCCATCTCTCAGACAGTTCCTGTGTCCCATCTCTCAGACAGTTCCTGTGTCCCATCTCTCAGACAGTTCCTGTGTTCCTTCTCTCAGACAGTTCCTGTGTCCCATCTCCCAGACAGTTCCTGTGTCCCTTCTCTCAGACAGTTCCTGTGTCCCATCTCTCAGACAGTTCCTGTGTCCCATCTCTCAGACAGTTCATGTGTCCCATCTCTCAGACAGTTCCTGTGTCCTATCTCTCAGACAGTTCCTGTGTCCCTTCTCTCAGACAGTTCCTGTGCCCCATCTCCCAGACAGTTCCTGTGTCCCATCTCTCAGACAGTTCCTGTGTCCCATCTCCCAGACAGTTCATGTGTCCCATCTCCCAGACAGTTCCTGTGTCCCATCTCCCAGACAGTTCCTGTGTCCCATCTCTCAGACAGTTCCTGTGTCCCATCTCCCAGACAGTTCCTGTGTCCCATCTCCCAGACAGTTCCTGTGTCCCATCTCCCAGACAGTTCCTGTGTCCCATCTCTCAGACAGTTCCTGTGCCCCATCTCCCAGACAGTTCCTGTGTCCCATCTCCCAGACAGTTCCTGTGCCCCATCTCTCAGACAGTTCCTGTGTCCCTTCTCTCAGACAGTTCCTGTGTCCCATCTCTCAGACAGTTCCTGTGTCCCATCTCTCAGACAGTTCCTGTGTCCCATCTCTCAGACAGTTCCTGTGTCCCATCTCTCAGACAGTTCATGTGTCCCATATCTCAGACAGTTCATGTGTCCCATTTCTCAGACAGTACCTGTGTCCCATCTCTCAGACAGTTCATGTGTCCCATCTCTCAGACAGTTCATGTGTCCCATCTCTCAGACAGTTCCTGTGTCCCAATTCTCAGACAGTTCCTGTGTCCCATCTCTCAGACAGTTCATGTGTCCCATCTCTCAGACAGTTCATGTGTCCCATCTCTCAGACAGTTCATGTGTCCCATCTCTCAGACAGTTCCTGTGTCCCATCTCTCAGACAGTTCATGTGTCCCATCTCTCAGACAGTTCCTGTGTCCCATCTCTCAGACAGTTCCTGTGTCCCATCTCTCAGACAGTTCATGTGTCCCATCTCTCAGACAGTTCATGTGTCCCATCTCTCAGACAGTTCCTGTGTCCCATCTCTCAGACAGTTCCTGTGCCCCATCTCTCAGACAGTTCCTGTGTCCCATCTCTCAGACAGTTCCTGTGTCCCATCTCTCAGACAGTTCCTGTGTCCCATCTCTCAGACAGTTCCTGTGTCCCATCTCTCAGACAGTTTCTGTGCCCCATCTCTCAGACAGTTCCTGTGTCCCATCTCTCAGACAGTTCCTGTGTAACATCTCCCAGACAGTTCCTGTGTCCCGTCTCTCAGACAGTTCCTGTTTCCCATCTCTCAGACAGTTCCTGTGTCCCATCTCTCTGACAGTTCCTGTGTCCCATCTCTCAGACAGTTCCTGGGTCCCATCTCTCAGATAGTTCCTGGGTCCCATCTCTCAGGCAGTTCCTGGGTCCCATCTCTCAGATAGTTCCTGGGTCCCATCTCTCAGACAGTTCCTGGGTCCCATCTCTCAGATAGTTCCTGTGTCACATCTCTCAGACAGTTCCTGGGTCCCATCTCTCAGATAGTTCCTGAGCCCCATCTCCCAGACAGTTCCTGGGTCCCATCTCTCAGACAGTTCCTGTGCCCCATCTCTCAGACAGTTCTGTGTCTCATATTTCAGACAGTTCCTAGGCCCCATCTCTCAGACAGTTCCTGAGCCCCATCTCTCAGACAGTTCCTGGGCCACATCTCCCAGACAGTTCCTGTGTCCCATCTCTTAGACAGTTCCTGGACTCCATCTCTCAGACAGTTCCTGTGTCCCATCTCTCAGACAGTTCCTGTGTCCCATCTCTCAGACAGTTCCTGGGCCCCATCTCTCAGACAGTTCCTTGGTCCCATCTCTCAGAAAGTTCCTGGGTCGCATCTCTCAGACAGTTCCTGTGTCCTATCTCTCAGACAGTTCCTGGGCCCCATCTCTCAGACGGTTCCTGGGCCCCATCTCTCAGACAGTTCCTTGGTCCCATCTCTCAGAAAGTTCCTGGGTCGCATCTCTCAGACAGTTCCTGTGTCCCATCTCTCAGACAGTTTCTGTGTCCCATCTCTCAGACAGTTCCTGTGTCCCATCTCTCAGACAGTTCCTGGGCCCCATCTCTCAGACAGTTCCTGTGTCCCATCTCTCAGACAGTTCCTGTGTCCCATCTCTCAGACAGTTCCTGTGTCCCATCTCTCAGACAGTTCCTGGGCCCCATCTCTCAGACAGTTCCTGGGCCCCATCTCTCAGACAGTTCATGTGTCCCATCTCTCAGACAGTTCCTGTGTCCCATCTCTCAGACAGTTCCTGTGTCCCATCTCTCAGACAGTTCCTGTGTCCCATCTCTCAGACAGTTCATGTGTCCCATCTCTCAGACAGTTCCTGTGTCCCATCTCTCAGACAGTTCCTGTGTCCCATCTCTCAGAAAGTTCCTGGGTCGCATCTCTCAGACAGTTCCTGTGTCCCATCTCTCAGACAGTTCCTGGGCCCCATCTCTCAGACGGTTCCTGGGCCCCATCTCTCAGACAGTTCCTTGGTCCCATCTCTCAGAAAGTTCCTGGGTCGCATCTCTCAGACAGTTCCTGTGTCCCATCTCTCAGACAGTTCCTGTGTCCCATCTCTCAGACAGTTCCTGTGTCCCATCTCTCAGACAGTTCCTGGGCCCCATCTCTCAGACAGTTCCTGTGTCCCATCTCTCAGACAGTTCCTGTGTCCCATCTCTCAGACAGTTCCTGTGTCCCATCTCTCAGACAGTTCCTGGGCCCCATCTCTCAGACAGTTCCTGTGTCCCATCTCTCAGACAGTTCCTGGGCCCCATCTCTCAGACAGTTCCTGTGTCCCATCTCTCAGACAGTTCCTTGGTCCCATCTCTCAGACAGTTCCTGTGTCCCATCTCTCAGACAGTTCCTGTGCCCCATCTCTCAGACAGTTCCTGTGTCCCATCTCTCAGACAGTTCCTGGGCCCCATCTCTCAGACAGTTCCTGTGTCCCATCTCTCAGACAGTTCCTGTGTCCCATCTCTCAGACAGTTCCTGGGCCCCATCTCTCAGACAGTTCCTGGGCCCCATCTCTCAGACAGTTCCTGGGCCCCATCTCTCAGACAGTTCCTGTGCTCCATCTCTCAGACAGTTCCTGGGCCCCATCTCTCAGACAGTTCCTGGGCCCCATCTCTCAGACGGTTCCTGGGCCCCATCTCCAGGACAGTTCCTTGGTCCCATCTCTCAGACAGTTCTTGGGCAGCATCAATCTGTCAGTTGTTCCCATATCCACTACATCATTCTACCAATTGTCTGCGCTCCCACTCAATAAACCTGCCAGCTATCCGATGCCCGCTCAACCAGTCTGACATTTCTCGATGTTGCCGTTCATTCAAACTGTACCTTGTCCCTTGAATATCTCATTATCTACTTTATGTAAACCTGTATCTTATCCATGTCACGTGCGCCACTTCCTAAATGTTGTTAACAACCTGTAGCTTGTGCATGTCACGTGCGCCACTTCATAAATGCCGTCAACAACCTGTACCTTTTCCACGTAACGTGCGCCACTTCATAAATGCCGTCAACAACCTGTACCTTTTCCACGTAACGTGCGCCACTTCATAAATGCCGTCAACAACCTGTACCTTGTCCATGTAATGTGCGCCACTTTCTAAATGCCTTGAACTACCTGTACCTTGTGCACGTAATGTGCGCCACTTTCTAAATGCCGTCAACAACCTGTACCTTGTGCACGTAACGTGCGCCACTTCATAAATGCCGTCAACAATCTGTACCTTGTCCATGTAACGTGTTATACTTTCTAAATGCCGTCAACACCTGTACCTTGTCCATGTAACGTGCGCCACTTCATAAATGCCGTCAACAACCTGTACCTTGTCCATGTAACGTGCGCCACTTTCTAAATGCCGTCAACAACCTGTACCTTGTCCACGTAACGTGCGCCACTTCATAAATGCCGTCAACAACCTGTACCTTGTCCACGTAACGTGCGCCACTTCGTAAATGCCATCAACAACCTGTACCTTGTCCACGTAACGTGCGCCACTTCATAAATGCCGTCAACAACCTGTACCTTGTCCACGTAACGTGCGCCACTTCATAAATGCCGTCAGCGTGTGTCTTCTCCAAGTAACTCTTCACACTCATATGTTATTTTTCTTATCTCAGCAAATCACGCCATACCTACATTCGCATTTGTCACTTGCCATACCTCTGTTGCAGGTTGCTTCCCTTGTCCCGGTATTCTGTGCCAATATTTAGTTACCCTCATCATTTTATCCCGTGTTCTAGTAATCCACACCCCTTCTAAGTCCATCATTCTATCTCTTGTCGTAAAAGTGTCGCTAATTTCAAGATTATATTACTTGTCCCAGGAACACGTGATACTGCTAGTTTCATTATCCTATCACTAGTCTCAGTAACCAACATGTTCTACTTTCAGCATTTCCTTTGCATAATCAAGCGACCTGCGCCCCTGCCCCTCCACCTCTCCTCCCGTATTCAAGTAACCAGTGTTATAGTGTATCTGATCCAAGAAGGATAAAATGGCAATCAGAGGAAGAATAGAAGAAGAATATGACGAACGTGAGAGGAAGAATAGCTTGTGATTGCAGTAGAATAACAAAAAAAACTTAAGAATTAGCGAGTGTAAATTAGGCCACCGAACTCAGAACGATGAGGCGTAACAAGCTTTGATATTGGGCTGACGTAGAATGTCGGCACACCTTTAAGCGAGAGTTCGCTGCGCGGACTTTGAAATATTCGGAGATAGCCAGCCGACTGGGTAACGTAATCACGACAGCATGGGGGATTCCAGTCGTCGAGGCATCTTGTGATGTCCAGCGGTAGAAAACCCTGAGTTCTCTCTGAGTAGGGTATGAAAGGATAGGGAGACACAGAGTAGTAGATCAAAGGAGTTCGAAGAGAAAATGTAAGGGAAACCAACGACGGCCTGTATACTTGTAGCTAACAGGAGTGATTGACATATGTTGTTGAGGCTTCACGGTAATTGACAGGCGGTGAACAGACAAGCAGCAAATGGGTTGATAGTCTTAGCAAAGTTCCTAAGATAGACCACGCCTGTATCCAAGAATAGGCGTTGTTTTAACGGGAAACAAAAACACCGGGACGGGACTTGCTGGAGGGTTCCCTCGAAGGGTTTTTGAAGTAACAACAAGAATGTAAAGTTATACTAATTTAGGAAACTGCTTCAGGCAGTGGAGTTAGAAGTGAGGTAGTTAAAAATAGTTCGCTCAGAGATTTTGGGATATACACATTTTAAAGTTAGGAATTAGAATAGTTTTGAGAAGTCATCAGTCGAACTGTAGAAACATCAGGATAGGATTTAGTAATTCTTAGAGATTGATCAATTGAGTTATTGCAATAGATTATGTATCAGCACGAAAGATTTTCTTAGAGATTCTATAACGCCCTTACGGAAAAGATTGTGTGAATTGAACATAGAATTATGAGCTAACCACTAGATATTGTCAAAGAACTTTCGTACGATAACGAGGAGTTACTTGTATGAACACTGCCGATTGGCTCTACAAGGTAACAGAACAGAATATAGAATTATAGAACATTGCTGATTGAGTTAAATGAATGTTGTTATGCAATATGGAGACTGAGGATAAAGACATGGTATCTTGTTACTACAATGATAAGTTATGTATGTCCATCTACCAAATGAACTAATTGCAAGATATACAAGGAATATATTGTCAATAAATATATATAACTCTGTAACATCAACACCTCACACTTTAATCACTCTTTTCCACGTACCAGTAGACCCACCCGTACTTTTATCATTATATTCCACGTACCAGTAGACCCACCCGTACTTTTATAATTCTGTTCCACACTGAAGTAACTCGCAACCCCAAACATACTATTTCTGTCTCATATTCTATTAAATTCGGGCTTCCTTTCATTATTATGTCTCACATTTCAATAAATTTATCCATACTTTCATTATTATGTCTCACATTTCTATAAACTTATCCCTAATTTCATCATTATTTCTCATATTTCAATATACACACGTCTACTCTCATCATTATGTCTCATATTTAAGTAAACCAAGATCTCATCATTTTTGTCTCAAGTTCACGTAACGCTCACCCTAGCTATCACTATTTTGCCCATATCGGAATAACTCGCGCCATCTCAACCTTCTATTGTCTGGCCCTTGTACCATATCGGAATAATTCGCGCCATCTCAACCTTCTATTGTCTGGCCCTTATACCATATCGGAATAACTCGCGCCATCACAACCTTCTATTGTCTGGCCCTTGTACCATATCGGAATAACTTGCGCCATCACAACCTTTTATTGTCTGTCCCTTGTGCCATATCGGAATAACTCGCGCCATCTCAACCTTCTATTGTCTGGCCCTTGTACCATATCGGAATAACTCGCGCCATCACAACCTTCTATTGTCTGGCCCTTGTACCATATCGGAATAACTCGCGCCATCTCAACTTTCTATTGTCTGACCCTTGTACCATATCGGAATAACTCGCGCCATCACAACCTTCTATTGTCTGGCCCTTGTACCATATCGGAATAACTTGCGCCATCACAACCTTCTATTGTCTGACCCTTGTACCATATCGGAATAACTCGCGCCATCACAACCTTTTATTGTCTGTCCCTTGTACCATATCGGAATAACTTGCGCCATCTCAACCTTCTATTGTCTGGCCCTTGTACCATATCGGAATAACTCGCGTCATCTCAACCTTTTATTGTCTGGCCCTTGTACCATATAGGAATAACTTGCGGCATCTAAAAAAAACTATCTTTAGGACACATAGTACCATTGTTGGTGTATGTCGGGGGGCAACGATAGAACCCGGGGGATAAAGGCCGCTTGGTCAAGCAGTTTTCACGACGTGTGAGACTCAGGATTTTTATTTCACCCTCGAAAGAAAAAAATCCTTTCTGTCTACACGGCCTTCGAACACCGTACGCCGGCTTTTCAGCCAACGAAACAGTGGTTTTAGCCGCACGGCCACGCGCACCTCTACTTGCGGCATCACAAGCTTCTGTTATGTGTCGCTTGAGCCATATTGGAATAAATCGCGCCATCGCAACCTTTTTATTATCTGTTCCTTGTGCAAAATCTGGAATAAACAGCGCCATCACAACCTTCTTTTATCTGTCCCTTGTCCCATATTGGAAAAACTCGCGCCATCACAACCTTCTTTTATTTGTCCCTTGTCCCATATTGGAATAACTCGCGCCATCACAACCCTCTTTTATCTGTCCCTTGTCCCATATTGGAATAACTCGCGCCATCGCAACCTTCTTTTATCTGTCCCTTGTCCCATATTGGAATAATTCGCGCCATCCCAACCTTCTATTGTCTATCCCTTGTCCCATATCGGAATGACTCGCGACATCACAACCTTCTTTTATCTGTCGCGTGTGCCATATTAAAATAACTCGCGACATCACAACCTTCTATTGTCTGTCCCTTGTCCCATATCGGAATAACTCGCGACATCACAACCTTCTATTGTCTGTCCCTTGTCCCATATCGGAATAACTCGCGACATCACAACCATCTATTGTCTGTCGCTTGTGCCATATCAGAATAACTCGCGCCTCTGTCCCTTGTTTCAGTAACTCCTACCTTCATCGATTTGCCCGTAGTCCAGGAAGTGAGAGCCGTTGTCAGAACTGATGGCCAGGTAAGCCATACCAGTTGTTGTTGCCATTACGTTGGGTATAGAGAACCAGATAAATCCGGCCAGTATGAACCCCCAGACACCCTGAAATAAAGCACAGAATAGTTGTGTGACAACAGGGCGTCTATGTGACATGTTTTAGATGTCAGCAATGGTCACAATGAGAAGCAGGGAAGTGGGATTTATGAGTGGAAAATCTTTACACTTTAAAGAATAATTAAGTGCTGGTCTTTTGCAATAACGGAGTTATAGTTTTGTAATACAGTTAACTCATTCATTCCTGGTCTACGCCGTTGGATATCATGTTTCCCCATAATCCTCGATCATGTGCGCTGCATTAAGTCTTCCCTTGTTTTTCTCGTGCCACGATGCTCAGCATATTGCCTCTTGTCTACCACTATCTCTAGAACCTTCTGTTTTTCCTGTTGTCATCTAGTATTCCAACCCCCATCTTCTCCACATATGCCCTACAAACCTAACGGTCTTTTCCTAATTTGTTTTATAATCTTCATTTCTTCATATCTGCCTCTGTCAGTACCTCGCTTTGGATTTTTGGCTCATAACATCCATCATAATTAACTATCATGTCTGCTGGCGTAGGTGATCACATATCTCCACAACTTTCAGTCTCGACAGATGTATCTATTATTTGTTAATATCATTATTTATCATTTCTATTGTTGACCTTCTGTCAAGCCATTCTCTTAATCTCTTTGCTTCCATCTCTTCGTCCCTCAATTTTCCCAGTTGTCAAAAATATATTCCAGCTGTTCCCTTCTCATTAAATGGCCAAACAATGAAGATTGTTTATTCCTAATATTGGAAATAGCTCTCTTTTTGCTTTTGCCTCTTAAAGAACGTTTTCATCACTCTTCTAGTTGTCCATTCGTATTCTCAACATTCTTCTGTAAAACCACATTTCTACAAACTCCAGTGATTTTCTTGTCTGCTTTTCCACTGTCCATAGTTCACATCCATATGTTAAGACTGGCCCTACACATCATTTAAGAACTCTTTTTCTTGTTTCTATTGTCAAAAATGGATTGCATAGTATCTTCCCCATTTTTTGAAATGCTGATTTTGTCTGAGCCATTCTGCATCTCACCTCTGTTTTTTTTTTGCTCCCAGATATTTAAATTCATTTACCTGTTTTAATATTGCTCCACATGTCTTTATTGTGCATCAGCATCATCATCAAGTGCCATGTCTGCTGGCGTAGGTGATTGTCTCTCCATAACTTTCGATCTCGACAGTTATTTATCATTTCTGTTTTTGACCTTCTGCCAAGCCATTCTCTTAAGATGTCAGGTATCTATTTTTCATTGCTTCCCTCTATCTCTTCGTCCCTCAACTTTTCCAGTTGTCACAATATATTAAAGCCTTTCCCTTCTCATTGGGTGTCCGGTTAGCGCAATCGATAGGCGGTTGGCTTACCACGGCAACAGCCGGGGTTCGTAATCCTGGCGAGGACACCTGGGTTTTACTAATTCCCTAAAAATTAGTAGGAGCCGCGATAGCTCAGTGGTTAGTGAACTGGACTACTACGGACAAGGGGTAGGGTTCGATCCCAACCGACGGCTCCGGGTTCACCCAGCCTTAAATGGGTACCGGATTTTTTCTGGGAAAGTAAAAGCAGCACGGGCGTAATACCGACCACATTACCCCAAAAATCATGTGCTGAAGGTCTGTAAAATATAGGGTCACTAACACCATATTTCCCTATACGCCACTTGGCGTGACGGGGGGTACTTTACTTTACTTTTTTTCCCTTCTCATTGCATGGCCAAAAAATGATGATTGTTTCCTTCCGTCTGATGTGAACGCTGTACAAGGTAAGACATCTTCAGTCTGATTTTAACTCTGTACCAAGATATTTAAAACAATCTACATTCTGATCTTTCTTCCACTTGCCCTGTCTCAAATCTTGTCCTTTCAGACAGCTTTTACCTATTTTTTTCTCGCTTTCTTCAGTAACTGTATTTATTGTATTGTACTAAAATGCTTTTTAATGAAAAGAAAAAAAGACCTGTATTTTGCACTATAAGACTGGTGTAGTCAGATGAGACTGTGAGCATTTTAATGACGAACTGATATTTAATTCATTTGATATGTTTACATTTTCTGAGACGGTTTCTACTTTAAAATGAAGTTTATTGTTGGCTAAAAACTGTGTCAAGGAAGAGTACAGATAGTCACAATCGTCGTAGGAAAAATTAATTTTGGACAAAAATCAACTGCTTGGATAACTTAGTACAAGAATGAAACAACTGATGATAACTTAGTACAAGAATGAAAGAACTGATGATAACTTAGTACAAGAATGAAACAACTGATGATATCTTAGTACAAGAATGAAACAACTGATGATAACTTAGTACAAGAATGAAACAATTGATGATAACTTAGTACAAGAATGAAACAACTGATGATAACTTAGTACAAGAATGAAACAACTGATGATAACTTAGTACGAGAATGAAACAAGTGATGATAACTTTCATAGGTTGAAAGGCCTTGGAAAATTAGGACAAATAATTATGAATGTGCACGGATGAACTTTTCACATTGCCAAGGAAAATGGTAACCCACATACTTACTTAAAGCAGGGAGATGGTAGCACGCACACTTGTCTTACCCAGGGAGCTAGTAAACCACACACTTGTCTTACCCAGGGAGCTAATAAACCACACACTTGTCTTACCCAGGGAGCTAGTAAACCACACACTTGTCTTACCTAGGTAGTTAGTAAACCACAAACTTTCCTTACCTAGGTAGCTAGTAAACCACACACTTGTCTTACCCAGGGAGCTAGTAAACCACACACTTGTCTTACCCAGGGAGCTAGTAAACCACACACTTGTCTTACCCAGGGAGCTAATAAACCACACACTTGTCTTACCCAGGGAGCTAGTAAACCACACACTTGTCTTACCCAGGGAGCTAGTAAACCACACACTTGTCTTACCCAGGGAGCTAGTAACCGACATACGTGCCTTACCCAGGGAGCTAGTAACCGACCAACGTGCCTTACACTGGGAGCTAGTAACTTACATACGTGCCTTACACTGGGAGTAAGTAACCCACATATTGGCCTTACTTTTCGAGCTAGTAACCCACATACTTGCCTTACCTTTCGAGCTAGTAACCCACACACTTGCCTTACCTACGGAGCTAGTAACCCACACTTGCCGTTCCAAGAGCACTGGACACAGTCCAGATGTAACAGAAATAGAGTCGTTTGTGATTTCATTTTGAGTCCACACTTTCCACTTAGTCATTAGTCATTAGTCGAAAGATCATCCTCCTTGCACAAGGGGCATACCCATAAGTGCTCCGATTTCCTTTCGAGTAAATTCACAAGTGTGTGACGGCTGATCGTGCCGGTTCGCAGTTGGTTAACCATACACCTCTGGCGTCCTGAAAAATGTTCGCTCTTAGCTGTGCCAAGCCTTACGCGACTATGCTTTAGTCTCGCCATTGCGTTTGAATCCTTGTCGTCTCGAAAGTCTGCTACTCTTCCCGCCTCGCGGATTGCGTGTAAAATGTCCGCGTTGTCCATGGCGTTGCCATCTGAAATTTTAGCCTTTTCAGCAAGCTTGTCAGCTCGTTCGTTCCCTTGCACTCCAGAGTGGCCAGGTACATAGATGAAGACGATTTCTTTTAAAGTTGACAGCTGCAGGGACTTCAACCACTCTCTTCGCCTCCACCCAGCCTCAACCTTCTTAAGCATACTCATGGAGTCACTGAGAAAACATACTCCTGCGAAAGACTGTGTTTCGAGCCATGTCATTGCCTTAGTGACTGCTAAAACCTCCACTGTCATGCTGCTCGTTGTTTGCGAAAAAGCACCACTATCCTCATGCACCATTTGCCCTTTCACCTGCGCTGTATATGCCCATGAACATCGTTTATTTCGTACAACCGAACCATCTGTGTAGATAATAATATTGCCGGACATTACGTTTTCTTTGATTAAGGCCTGAATCTTATCCTCTACGACCTTGGGATTCATCGTTCTACATTCTTTATTCAGTGTTATGCAGACTTTGATAGTAATTGTAGAAATGTCATTTGGCCATTGCCGCCATTCTTCTCCACGCTACAAGTCATTTAGCATGCACACCTTTTGAATGGATTTCTCTGCCCTGCCCATCCACGACTGGCCTCGCTCGAGTCTATCACCTTTTGGTGCTAGCGCTACAGAATTTAAATGATGTCTTTCATCAGCAAGAATGTTCAGAAAAGCGCGTGCTCTACACAACTCGATTCTACTTTCTATGGTTGGAATGTCAAGTAGGTATCTTAACGCTCTGCATGACGTGTCTCTAGTGCAGCCAAGAATAATGCGCATAGCCTCGTTCTGAATTTTTCGAGTCTCTTTAACTGAAGTTTGCTGAGAGTTTGAATCGCCAAAGCGTATTCTAGAACAGAAACAACCAGTCCCTGGTATAATGTATGCAGGTGCCACTGTTCACTGCCTGCAGCGGCCATTACTTTCATAGCAGCAAGACCCTTTTTTGCTTTCTCTATCACGTTATCAATGTGCTTTACGAAAGCAAGGCTTCGATCTAAATGAATACCTAAATATTTCATTGTTTGAAAACGCAAACTTGTTTCCATCAACGCTTGGAGGGTATCGTCCGTGTAGAGAGACTTGGTCAAATGCTGCCGTGTTTGCTCAGGATGTTTATGAAGGGTTTCAACGCGGTTTAGAGACATGTGCTGCTGCAATAGATCTGGAGGACGCTTACAACAAAGTACCCTTTAACTTCTTATTCAACCAGCTCATAAATTTAGGCGTCAGTCCCCGCATCCTAAATTGGCTAACAGCGGCACTTTTTCAGCGCAAAGTGGTTTTTCGATCTGGTAGTTGGACTTCTGATATAATTACGATGTATCCCGGGTTACCGCAAGGCTCACCTTTATCTCCCGTACTTTCCACTTACATTGCTGTATTCTTAACCGCCACATACACACCATTTTATTCACTATTTACCCCCAAAATGCCATTTCTTTGCTGTGGAACTGAGTTGAACATCTGAGTTGAACATCTGAGTTGAACATCTGAGTTGAACATCTGAGTTGAACATCTGAGTTGAACAACTGAGTTGAACATCTGAGTTGAACAACTGAGTTGAACACTTGGCACATTTATGGTTTACAACACTTGGCACATTTATAGTTTACAACACTTGGCACATTTATGGTTTACAACACTTGGCACATTTATGGTTTACAACACTTGGCACATTTATGGTTTACAACACTTGGCACATTTATGGTTTACAACACTTGGCACATTTATGGTTTACAACACTTGGCACATTTATGGTTTACAACATTCCCGCAAACGTTTTATGCC
This sequence comes from Megaustenia siamemsis, assembly GCA_032433765.1. NCBI lineage: Eukaryota > Metazoa > Mollusca > Gastropoda > Stylommatophora > Ariophantidae > Megaustenia > Megaustenia siamemsis. The sequence goes on from JAVIAB010000102.1 coordinate 20,951,719, forward strand.
ATAACAATGCTCAACTCAGAGAGATCTGCTGCCTCCTACCTCCCCCACCCCTTTTTTTTCCTTTTACCATTATATCCTTCTTCCTGTCACTCCATCTTTATGAGCTCATTTTTCTCCAGACAATGTCGGCACACAAACCTTTTATCAAATAACGATTAAGCCACTTTTATAGCTACCAACATAACCTCCGTGATTAAATTTCAGGTAAAAATAATTGTAATAGAAACATGTCAGTTACGGTCGCTCGGCATCCCAGCTCCTGTAATTCCAGAGAAAGACTTAATGATCACCTAAAAAATTGTACCGAGGTATCAGATGATCTATATGTCAATCATTGCACCATTCAGTGGTCTCCTTCTCATTCTTGACGTACCAGGCTCTCTGTAACGTAATGAACATACCTGTACTGGCTTGGCAGCAATCCTGCTCTGCCATGAGGCCTGGTCGCAGTAAGTGACGGCCGAGGAAACAAATATCTCAATGATACCAAACATGAAGGCACCCCAGGACCGGAAAGTCAAGTAACTGCAAACATAGAAATGTATAATAGAGTAGGCATAGCTTGTGTGCAAGCAAACAATTTCGAGACCAACAGAAACAACAACACTAAACGGGTCATTTTGTTCAGACAAGATGGATGTACAAGGCGACAATATGTCGCTGACAATCATTTTTCAATCAGATTTAGTTTGATCGCTATCATACATAATTGTTCCTTGTAATCTATTTTTCTTCTTGCTTGTTCAACATTCTTCAGCATCGTGTAGAGAAAGCTGTTATTCTTTATTTGCTTTCACATCATTTTGTAGCTTTTTGTAAATACGTCTGAAACTAACTGCAATGGAATGTAGCACTATGTATGTAACAAAGTTATATATTCTCTAGTCGCAAATGGCAGAATGTGTGGAAGAATATTCACTTCTGTAGTCACTAGATCAGGGATACCTTGGAGAAAAAACCAAAGTACACAGCAAAACGGGCATTTTTAAAGGACTCGGACAAACAACATGGTTGTAAACATATCCGTATTCTTATGTCATCTGTTGGTCTCTCGCCTCGTCAGTATTTATCATCATCATCAACTATCAAGCCTGCTGGCGTAGGTGATCATGTCTCTACACAACTTTCGATCTCGACAGTTATTTATCATTTCTGTTGTTGACCTTCTGCCAAGCCATTCTCTTAAACTGTCTGGTATCTTTTCTCTTTGCTTCCCTCTATCTCTTCGTCCCTCAATTTTTCCAGTTGTTATAATATATTCCAGCTGTTCCCTTCTCATTGCATGGCTAAAAAATGATGATTGTTTCTTCCTAATATTGGAAATTAGCTCTCTTTTTGCTTTAGCCACTTTCAGAACGTTTTCATTATTCTTCTTAGCTGTCTATGGTATTCTCAACATTCTTCTGTAAAACCACATTTCTTCAGACTCCAGTGATTTTCTTGTCGGTTTTCCTATTGTCCATGATTCACATCCATATGTTAAGACTGGCTCTATATAACATTTAAGAACTCTTTTGCTTATTTATATTGTCAAAAATGGATTGCAGAGTATCTTCCTCATTTTTTGGAAAGCTGCTTTTGCTTGAGCAGTATTTATATGCAACAAATATTTATTATTATTGTTATCGTTATATGGAAGAATGTCTAGGAAATGCACACAGAAGGGAAAAAGAGCGCTCCATGGTGGAACGAAACAATCAGAGAAGCAATTAAAGAAAAGAATAAACTGTTTAAAAATTGGAAGGAGAACAAGAACCAAGAAAAATATGAAAAATATGCCTTAGTTCGAAAAAGAATTAAAATTTTGATATGAATCAAAGAAGCTAAGCAAAAGTATTGGACAGAATTCGGACAAAACATGAGCAGGGACTTCAAGACAGCCACAAGAGATTTCTACAAAGCAGTAAAAGCCTCCAGAGCGAGAAAAGAAAACCATGATCCTGCTGAGCACATAAATAACACAGACGGACAGCCAATATCAAATAACCATCAAATGCAACAGAGATAGAAAGAATATTTTGAAGACCTGTTAAACATACCAACTACCAATAAGACAACAAAAATCACGCTAGAACTCACAAATACTCAACCCAACATCATGAAAGAGGAAATCGAAGAAGTAATCAAATATGCACCAAGAAATAAAGCATCGGGGATAGATATCATACCAATAGAAATAATAGCAGCAGTAGGGGAAACAGGAGTGCAATGGCTGCACAGAATATTTAATGCAGCATGGCACCAACAACAAGCCCCAGAAGACTGGCAACAGGCAATCATCATACCAATATGGAAAAAAAGAAAGGTAGCAAAAGAGGCTGCAATCAATATGGAGGTATATCTCTTCTCAGCCATGTAGGAAAGCTATACGCCAAAATCTTGGAAAAAAGGCTGAGACCAATAATAGAACTACAGTTAAGCGATTCTCAAATGGGGTTCCGAAAAAACAGAGGATGTACCGACGCACTATTCACATTAAAACAGCTTCCAGAAAAAAACGGCAGAACACAATCAAAACTTATACATAGCCTTCATTGACCAGGAAAAAGCATTCGACAGAGTAAACAGAGAACAACTGTGGGAGATATTAACAACATACGGAGTAAGCCAACATATAACCAACCTGGACTTCCGTTGTAAAGATGGTGGGATCTAGGTCACGTTCTCTTGATCACTGCAGAAAGTGCATTCGGAATCTGATTAATTTCGGTTCTCCGTTGTACTTTTCTGCGTTAAAGTAAAAGTGATGATCTTCTTATTACATCTGCGCCGCTAAAGCGATGTTGTACGCCGGCAACAGTCCCTTTTTGATAAATCAAGTGTTCTGAATGCGACCTTCCAACGTCTAGACTTGATTTGCGCTTTACGTCACAGTGGTGCTGTTCATGGCCGTTGTTGGAATTCCTTGACGCAAGTTATTTCCATTGTACTTATCAATGTAAACTACTTCGTCAGCCGCAGTTTTATCTCTTTACGGAATTTGCACAGTGTTTTGTTCGTTTTAGGCTGCTTTTACTAGAGTAATCAGAAATCGAAAGGGAGCGAAATTGTGTGTACGACTTTTTGTGTGTGCTACGTCATCATAATGATATACCTATCATCGTATATGCCTAGACTCTAAACCGGCCGTACGCTAATCTTACGGTCGGTTGTTTGATGTGCGACGGGGATAATCTGACGACTAACTGTGTGTCTAAATGTTCGGAATTGGAGTCAACAACGATGGCCTAACATCATCAAACGATCTACATATTTTTTTTAATACGACGATCATCATTTTCAAGAGGACGTGAACTCCCGGTATATAGTGGGTAGGCGGCGGGAACAATTGAAAGCTATGCATGAAAAGTGTTCCTTGTTGCAGTTTCTTCGTATTCCAAGTCCGGCTTGTTGCAGGAGCTACTGAGGTAAGTGCTCTGTGCACACCGTGAGCTGTGTGTCTCATCCGTTTTGATCATGTTTCGATACTCCAATTGCTTTCGATGAATGATGATATCGTATGACAGGGAACAGTTGGCTGTGTTCACTTTCTCCGCGGTTTCGCCTTATGTCTTTTGGCGTGTGCTGAGACTGCTATGATGGGAACTACAGTTACCTTTCTTTGTTTGCGATATGAGATTCGGATGATTACGCTGGCACGGGCGGTTGAGCAATTATGGATTTTAATTCGTTTGCAGTGATACCGGGGCCTTCAATAACCAAAAAACCAAATCAGGAATCTAAAGAGAGCGAAATTTTGTGTACGACATTTTTGTGTGCTACGTTATCGTAATGGCTCATCGTACATCCCTAGACCGGCCATACGCTAATCTTACGGTCTGTTGTTTGATGTGCGACGAGGAAAATCTGACGACTAACTGTGTGTCTATATGTTCGGAATCGGAGTCAACAACGATGGCCTAACATCATCAAGCGCTATACATTTTTTTTTAAAATACGACGATCATCATTTTTAAGAGGACGTGAACTTCCGGTATATGGTGGATAGGCGGCGGGAACAATTGAATGCTATGCATGAAAAGTGTCCCTTGTTGCAGGAGCTACTGAGTTAAGTGCTCTGTGCACACCGTGTGCTGTGTGTCTCATCAATTTTGATCATGTTTCGATATTCCAATTGCTTACGATGAATGATGATGTCGTATGACAGGGAACAGTTAGTTGTGTTCACTTTCTGCGCGGTTTCGCCTTATGCCTTTTGGCGTGTGCTGAGACTGCTACGATGGTGACTACAGTTGTCTTTCTTTGTTTGGGAGATGAGATATTAATTCGGATGATTACGCTGGCACGGGCGGTTGAGCAATTATGGATTTTAATTCGTTTGCAGTGATACCGGGGCCTTCCATAACCAAATAACCAACCTAATTAAGTCTCTACATCAACAGCAGCTGCAGGGTCAGAACAGCAGCAGGCTACACAGACCACTTCGAAGTTAGATCAGGTGTAAGATAGGGGTGCTTACTATACCCCACCCCTACTTTTTAATGGACCATATATGCAAGCTAGCCAACCCATCAGAGACAGAGGATATCAACGAGTTTTTATTTGCAGACGATCAGGAAATACATGAAACAATAGAAGACCTACAAGAACTCTGAAATAAACTCAACAGCTCAGGCACAAAATACAACATGAAAATCAACATCAACATAACAGAAGTCATGAATGTCGCTAAAAATAAACAGAACATCAACATAACTATAGAAGGCAGGCAACTAAAACAAGTAGAGGGATTCAAATATCTAGGAAGTCTAATGACAAACGATAATCCTCAAATAGCAGAGATAGAATCAAGATGCAACAAAGCTTGTCAAATCATTGGACAGTTATCACCGCTATTGTCCAACAAGAAAATAACTGGAGGCAAAACGAGCACTATACAATACAATCTTAATCCTAACGTTGTGCTACCAATGCCAGACCTGGACCTTAGATGCAAGAACAATAAGAAAAATAACCACTACAGAGATGAAATGTGTTAGACGAATGACAGGAAACAGTCTGAGAGATAAGATCAGAAATGAAGAACTGAGAAAAAAAGCTAGGAACAGCCCCCGCCTTAGAATATATAAGGAAACAACAGATAAAATGGTTTGGCCACGTGACAAAGCAGAAAGATGAAAACACAACGAGCCTTCAACAAACGTTGCGAGAACACCAGACCCAAGGGTCGACCACGAAAAATATGGATCTATGGAATATTAGAAGCACTAGGAAACATAACAGCAGCAGAGGCGAACAGAAGAGCAAAAGACTGCAAATTATATCTCCCCTCGACGCTGAAAGGCAGATGAGGAAGGAAAGAAGAAGAAGATAAATGTCGGCGTTTCTTGATGTTTCTTTAATATCTTAGTTAACCAATTTTCTTCAATTGCCTGACAAGTTCTGACACCTGCATCTCTTGTTATTACTTACCCTGAACAAACAAGACCACTCCTGTTGTGGTTACTGGTGCATATAACAATGTTGCTCCACACTGCTCGGTTTTCTTTTTATGTGGAAACACCTCCACTGCCACCTCCCTATTATTGTGTTTGTTTCCAGGACGAGTTAGAACTCTTGTTTCAATATCTGGCCGCAGAACTAAAGTCGACTGAGCTTTTTCCGCTTGGTGCCTAAAATAGCTTTCGTCAAGCTGCCGCCACATCTGCCTACGGCAGTCATGTCGTTCATTTGTGGAGGTCCGTCTCTTCTTGCTCTGTCTTCATTGACCTCAATTAGCTGGGGTTATTGTCAGTCACATCAAGTGCCACCTACACATCGATAGTTGCTTGGTATCCCCCAAATTGTTTTCATGACTCTCTGTATTTGGAAGATTTATTTGCTCATCCTTTAATTTTACTATCTCAATTATGCCGTTGTCTTTCTTTTACTTTTGTGACATTGCATCTTTGTTGCATCTTTGTTGCATCTTTGTTGCATCTTTGTTGCATCTTTGTTGCATCTTTGAAAACTTATTGATTCTTGTTAAAGTTGTGCTTACCTACGACCAACAACTATCATGTGCCATTTAGTTACATCTGATTTAAATATATACATAGGACAAGCACAATTATTTATTTTAAAATGAAATGAAGAATCTTTAAATAACCATGGAAACATTAATGAAATAAGTACACAGAGTGGCTTAAAGTTCACATCTGTCACGATAATAAATGATTTTGATAGAAAACCATCGTCCAATGAGACTAACATACAAGATAGTTGGAAAGTGAGCTATAAAGAGCTGTTCAAACTAAACGTCAGAGAAGCCCATACCGCCACGTGCAACCACACACCCAAGGTTATATTGGACCATCAATTTTTGAAGTGAAACAATCGAAAGAGCCCAAACAATAAATCCACAAGAATAGATAATTGATCATCTGATGCCATCAAAGCTGGCCAGGCAATTGGAGAAAGTTCATGAATATGTGAAATCAGACTAGGTCAGTACGTCAACAGTGGCAGGGAGCTGTGTCTGTCACAGCTTGGGGAAAACAAAGGCAGCGCAAGAGATGAACATACGCTGACATATATCTTCCTAGTCGTGTAGGAAACATATATGCTAAAACACTAGAACAACGAATGATAAATGCTAGAAGTATTACTAGATAAATACAAGCTTTGCTTCTGAAACTGTAGAAGATATACAGAAGCCATATTTGCACAACGACAATTAAGCGATAGATCATTTACTATTTTAAAAACGGAAGTACATGTTACGTTCGCTTACGAATGCGAGCCTTCAATGCGGCCAATCAAAATCAAATACGAGGAGAGCTCGAGACTCGTGGACAGCTATTAGATAAGATGAGGGATTTATATGCTTGCTTGCTTGCGTTCGCCCGATGACTAAAGTATTCTAAAGTATTCGTAGACTGTAGAATTCCTCTTCGTCATCCCTCCTTAAAAGGACGTTAAGTGGGCGTGTCTGCGTTTGGTTGTGGTTTTCAGTATAACTGTTATATTTGCGCCTTTCGGCTCAACACATCCGATTTCAGCACGACATTTTTGAGTACCGGGTTGTCTTCCCTCTTCGGTCCCTGCTCGCTTGGCCAGACTAGACAGGTTAGTCTGTTACTGGAGGCACCGCGGAGTGGTGGAGCAGGGTCTGGATGGTTTCGGTTCACCGAAGCCATCAGCTGTGGGTCGCTGACAACGTCCAGCTCTGGTTCTGGGAGGCGCACCTTCGCCTCCAGGGATTTATATGAGGAGAAAGATAAAAGTGCCGTCCAAACTACCATAGACAAGTCAAACGTGCTTTCAGTTGCAGCTGCGGTAATAAGACAAAGGTTGCTTTCTGTCACTACTTTCAATATCTACATAGACACAATGGAGACACAAAAGAGCGAACTCAAATCGATTAAATAACTGAGTTGCTGAAGAACATGGTTATACAACAATAAAGATAAGCTTCAACATCATGTTAAAATTCAACAAATTAACACCATCTGCCACGAGCGCAACATAAAGATAAACAAGGAGAAGAAAGAAGCAACTACATCAATAAAGTCCAAAGTTATAACACCAACAATATAGAGACACTAACAATAAAGTCCAAAGTTATAACACCAACAATATAGAGACACTAACAATAAAGTCCAAAGTTATAACACCAACAATATAGAGACACTAACAATAAAGTCCAAAGTTATAACACCAGGAATGGAGAGACAATAAAAATACAAAAAAAGAGTAGCACGCACCCAGGCAACATCTTCATGAACAACGACGAAATAGGTGGATAGATTGATAGCAGAACCCAAACGACAATCAGTATAAACTACTAAATAACATCAATTATGAAAGATGGAGCAAGCAAATAGGAAATGATAACTGTACTGTTGTTACCTACATGATAGTGTCGGTGTTAGGTGAAGACAGTCCTTGGAAGATATACAACTTCGATGACAGACACTGAGGTGCTTAAGAAACGATCTAAAGGTAAGGTCAGGAGGGATCAGGTAAATAACCTGACGCTATGAGATGAGCCCGAGTCAACGGTTGTCATCACATCAGGTGCCGTGCCTGCGGGCGTAGGTGATACGGTCTCTCCACAACATTATATCTCCACAGCTATTTATAAATTCAGTAATTGACCTAGCAAAACTTAAACTGTTTTGAATTGTTTCTCCCTGCCTGATCCCTACAGTCAGACCAGATAATTGACCTGCTACTAGACAGTACAACCTACAGTCAGACCAGGTTATTGACCTGCTACTAGACAGTACAACCTACAGTCAGACCAGGTAATTGACCTGCTACTAGACAGTACAACCTACAGTCAGACCAGGTAATTGACCTGCTACTAGACAGTACAACCTACAGTCAGACCAGGTTATTGACCTGCTACTAGACAGTACAACCTACAGTCAGACCAGGTAATTGACCTGCTACTAGACAGTACAACCTACAGTCAGACCAGGTAATTGACCTGCTACTAGACAGTACAACCTACAGTCAGACCAGGTTATTGACTTGCTACTAGACAGTACAACCTACAGTCAGACCAGGTAATTGACCTGCTACTAGACAGTACAACCTACAGTCAGACCAAGTAATTGACCTGCTACTAGACAGTACAACCTACAGTCAGACCAGGTAATTGACCTGCTACTAGACAGTACAACCTACAGTCAGACCAGGTTATTGACCTGCTACTAGACAGTACAACCTACAGTCAGACCAGGTAATTGACCTGCTACTAGACAGTGCAACCTACAGTCAGACCAGGTAATTGACCTGCTACTAGACAGTACAACCTACAGTCAGACCAGATAATTGACCTGCTACTAGACAGTACAACCTACAGTCAGACCAGGTTATTGACCTGCTACTAGACAGTACAACCTACAGTCAGACCAGGTTATTGACCTGCTACTAGACAGTACAACCTACAGTCAGACCAGGTTATTGACCTGCTACTAGGCAGTACAACCTTCAACTGCACTGTTGTCCTGCTGGTTAAGGAAGGGAGCTCTCAAATAACACAACCTCGCTGCCTTATGGGCTTTTAGTGAACGGCTAGTGGAATCAACTGTAAAACAAACACGGCGGAAGGTAATAGAAATAGACCATTGTGGTATCTGTTTATAGTCGTCACAATCTGCGATCATAAATAAAACAGGTTAATGGGGATTCCAATAGAACACTCTTGTCCTGCAGGGGACATCATGTTCTACATGTGGTATCCGACTGACAAATTGATATATCAAATATTAAAGAACTAAACAACTCGGACAACTGACTCGGAATCCAAGCAACCCTGTAGCACAAGCATACAGCATGAAGTCTACAAGGCAAAAGGGCGACCTATGGGAATATAACAAATTAAAAAAAAAATAAATAACAATAAATAATGAGTAAAAGATAAATTAAACCAGAGATGTTAGAGAAACATATTCTCTCTCTCTCTCTCTCTCTCTCTCTCTCTCTCTCTGTAATATCTCACGGTATAAGCTGAGGAAAGGGAGCAGCGACAGCTCAGTGGTTCGACGGCTTCCAGGTTCACCCAGCCTTACATGGATACCTGATTTTTTTCTGGGAAAGTAAAGCGGCACGGGCGTAATACCGATCACATTACCCCAAAAATCATGTGCTGAAGGTCTGTAAAATGTATGGTCACTAACACCATATTTCCCTATACGCCGCCACTTGGCGTGACGGGGGTACTTTACTTTTTTTTTTTATAAGCTGAGTAAGAACGAATACAAGAGTGGTTACTTAATCATAACGAACTGCTGCTGTGATGGAATCTCGTGAAATAAGAATCAACTTATGGGTGTTCATTTGCCACATTTTGCAAATATCATATATTGATACATTTCTTTAATATACACTTTATGCTACGCTCTCTCTCTCTCTTCTCTCTTTCTCTCTCTCTGTCTCTCTCTCTCTCTCTCTCTCTCTCTTCTCTCTCTTTCTCTCTCTCTGTCTCTCTCTCTCTCTCTCTCTTTCCCTCTCTCTTTCTCTCTCTACTTTTCTCCATTGCAACAAAAGTTTACGATTCTGAACGTTTTTAAAGAGTACCATGCTCATTATCTCGACAAAATATGACGTCACCTATATCTCTTTTATTCTGTTTATTCCTGTATATCTCAACCCCGTGTGGCTACTGGAGCCTCCACGGTGAGGGGAGAAAAGAATAGAGCCATTGTTACCTGTTACACCTGTCGTAAAGAGGTGACTAAGGAGGTTTTGAATCGTCGCCTGTGCATTCGAATAGGAAGTGCATAGAGATACCTTGTCAAGGGAATTTACCGATGTATTTTTGAAAATGCTGTCACCAGTGGTGGAGCGGATAAGGCGAGTTCCTGACTGCAATTAAATTAGTTTCATGAATAGAATAGAATAGAACAAAATAGAATAGAACAAAATAGGATAGAACAAAATAGAATAGAACAAAATAGAACATAATATAATAGATACTGTGATTTTAGATTTGTCTTTCTATTGCTAGGGGAAACAGGCAGGTTTGGAGGTTGGGGAGTGGTGATGATGGTGTAGGAGAAACTTACTCCTTTAATGTTCTCGACGTCTTGGATTTTCAACGTGTGGATTCTCATGTCTTGAAGTGTTGATGTGTGCAAATACGTACATTTATGGATGTGTAGATATAGATATGAAAATGCGCACATTTATAGTTTTGTTTATGTGTAGATGTGTAAATGCGTACATTTATGGATGTGTAAATGTCTACGTATATAGCTTTGTTGATGTACAAATGTGTAAATTCCTACATTTATAGATGTGTGGATGTGTAGATGTAAAAATGCGTAGATTTATAGATGTGTAAACTTGATGTTGTAATAGAAGTCTACATGTGTCGATGTTCAGTCCTTGGTTAGGTAGTTGTAATGATGTGTGTTTGACTTGATTTTAATATGTTGAGATATACTATTTAAATCAAACGTATTATCAACCCTTACGTATGTATACGAGAGCTGGAAAACAACAAATACATAGAGACAAAGTTGAACGCATTTGAAAATAAATGTGTAAGGAAAATACTTGGTATAGAATGGAACGAATTTTAAACAAACGAGACAAATAGAGAAATCGTCAGTCAACCACAAATATCAACAGTAATCAAGAAAAGACGATGGACATATGTTGGACATGTGAAGAAACAAGATATAATTACCGAATAGCAAAGCAAGCCCTCGTGTGGGAGATAACAGGTAAGAGGAAAAGAGGCCGACCCAGAGAAACACTAAGAATATTGATCAGAGAGGCAGATAGATTGGTGAGTATATATATATATATATATAAGATATATAAAGGCAGCTTTCCAAAAAATGAGGAAGATACTATGCAATCCATTTTTGACAATAGAAACAAGAAAAAGAGTTCTTAAATGTTATATAGGGCCAGTCTTAACATATGGAGCGATTCATGGACAATAGGACAACATACAAGAAAATCAATGGAGTCTGTAGAAATGTGGTTTTACAGAAGAATGTTGAGAGTACCATGGACAGCTAAGAAGAGTAATGAAAAAGTTCTGAAAGAGGTCAAAGCAAAAAGAGAACTAATTTCCAATATTAGGAAGTGACAATCATAATTGTTTGGCTATGTAATGAAAAGAGAACAACTGGAATATATTGTAACAACTGGAAACATTGAGGGACGAAGAGATAGAGGGAAGTAAAGAGAAAAAATAACAGACATCTTAAGAGAATGGCTTGGCAGAAGGTCAACAACAGAAATGATAAATAGCTGCCGAGATCGAAAATTGTGGAGAGACATGATCACCTACGCCAGTAGGCACGGTACTTGATGATGCTGATATACATATGTATATATATATATATATATTTGAAACGAAGTCGAGAGGGGGATAGTGCGACTGGGTAAAGCACTATCTCCATATCCTGTGCCCAGGCAGAGTAGGCAAAGTGAAATGAGGAAGAAAGCACCAATGTTTAAACTTGGCACATGGAACGTAAGGACCATGTGCCCTGGACTTACTAAAACAAGCACACTGAAAGAAGGACAAATTAGAACAACAGCACTCATAGATAAAGAACTAAATAGGCTACATGTTGATATTGCTGCCCTACAAGAAACAAGACTCTCAGACTGTGGTTCTGTAAAGGAAGAAAACTATACCTTTTTCTGGCAAGGCCTAAGCCCCGAAAACCTACAACGCGAAGCAAGAAGATGCGCAAACGAATACTGGAACAATCTATGCTCTGAAATACAGAAAGCCTCAGACAGGGGCGACTCAAAAACCATGCATGACAATATAAAAAAGGCCCTTGGACCAAAAATAACAAAATTAGCCCCCCTAAAATCCAAGTTTGGAGAACCTATTACTGACAAGGGACAACAAATGCAAAGATGGGTTGAACACTACTCTAATCTATACAGTGACGACAGACCAGCAAACACAGCTCTAGCACAATCAATACCCAAATATCCTACAATGTTTGAACTGGATGTTGAGCCTACTATGAACGAACTTGCTGACGCTATAAATGCCCTCTCAAGAGGAAAAGCTGCAGGAAATGACAACATTCCCACAGATGTACTAAAGGACAACCTAAGCGTACTACTTCCACACCTATACAAACTGCTAATTAAATGCTGGAGAAACGGAGAAATACCTCATGATATGAGAAATGCCAAGATTATAACGCTGTACAAGAATAAAGGAGACAGGGGCGACTGCAATAATTACAGAGGCATTTCTCTCCTTAGCACAACAGGCAAAGCTTTTGCTAGAGTCGTACTTAATCGCCTGCATAGACTTGCAGAACGGGTGCTTCCCGAGTCCCAATGCGGTTTCAGACCCGGGAGATCAACCATAGATATGATCTTCACTCTTAGACAACTGCAGGAAAAATGTCGGGAACAAAATATGCCGCTCTATATTGCCTTTGTGGATCTCACAAAGGCATTCGACACAGTAAACAGAGATGGTCTCTACAAGGTGTTAGAAGGCATAGGCTGCCCTCCTAAATTACTTAGGCTGATAATTTCCTTCCATGAAGACATGACTGGCAAAGTCCATTTTGATGGGAGTCCATCAGAGAATTTCAAAGTCAACAAAGGAGTGAAACAGGGATGTGTCCTCGCCCCCACCCTTTTTGGTATATTTTTTGCTGCCCTCCTAAATTACACCTTCGAAAACAGCTCAGGAGATATTTACATTCGCACTAGACCAGATGGCTCACTGTTCAACCTAGCACGACTAAGAGCAAAAACCAAAACAAATGTTGCCCTACTTAAAGAATTTTTATTTGCTGACGATGCAGCCCTAGTCGCTCATAGTGAGGCCACCCTACAGTCGCTGATCAACAACCTGGATAAAGCATGCGACCTTTTTTCACTGTCAATTAATGTTCAGAAGACAGTAATACTAAATCAAGGTGACTTCAAACCTATATCTATTACTCTAAAAGACTGCCCACTAGAATCAGTACAGAAATTTACATATCTTGGATCCACAGTTACGCAAACCATCTCTCTTGATGAAGAAATAAACTGTCGAATTGGTAAGGCAGCTACGACCTTCGGCAAACTCACAAAAAGGGCATGGAACAACACGAAACTAACTCAAAAGACTAAACTCTTAATATATCAAACTTGTGTGCTTAGCACACTACTATATGGATCCGAAACCTGGACAACATACTCAAACCAGGAAAAAAGACTAAATGTCTTCCACATGCGATGTCTCCGCAAAATAATGCACATCAAATGGCAGGACAAAATAACCAACTTAACTGTCCTGCAACGTGCTAAGACCCTAACAATCATGTCGATGCTCAGAAGTCGAAGGCTAAGATGGCTGGGGCATGTCCAACGGATGGAAGAAAAACGCATTCCTAGGCAAATACTATATGGCGAGCTAAAACACGGAAAACGACAAATCGGCAGACCTAAACTACGATATAGAGATATCTGCAAATCATCTCTGAAAGACTTCTCCATCTGTGAAAACGACTGGCAACATCTGGCAAGTGATCGCACATCATGGAGAGCACGTATAAGGAACGGTATAACAACATTTGAGACTGTTCTAAGACAGGACTTAGAAGAGAAGAGACTCATGAAAAAGGATGGTAAACCCTGTGGACCAGCGAGCCTGACTTGTTCATTATCTGACCGCGTGTGTTTGTCAAACATTGGTAGAATTAGCCACGAGAGAAGCTGTTCGGCAAAAACAATACCTCAAAAAAATACGCAATAGCCTCCACTAGACCGTCTGACAAGACGAAAAGGGCCACACACACACACATATATATATATATATATATATATATACATATATGGATATTTGGTGAATATAAATATATAGGAACATAGGTGAGTGAATATATGTGGATGTTTGGTTGTGATAGAGTAATTGATCCAGGAAGGATGCAATGGCAATCAGTGGAAGAATATGACGAATTTGAGAGGAAGATTAACTTGTGGTTGAAGTAGAATAACAAAGGAAACTTAAGAATTAGCGAGTGTAAATAAGTCCACCGAACTCAGAACGATGCCACGTAACAAGCTATGATATTAGGCTGACGTAGAATGTCGGCACACTTTTGACCGAAAGATCGCTGGACGGACTTTGAAATATTCGGAGATAGCCAGCCGACTGGGTAACGTAATCACGACATCATGGGGGATTTCAGGCGCTAGGCATCTTGTGATGTCCAGCAGTAGAAAACGCTGTTCTCTCTGAGTAGGAGATCAAAAGATAGGGAGCCATAGAATGGAAGATCAAAGTAAATTCTGATGAAACTTAGGTTGGTCTAGGGGACCAATGGCAGCTTGTATACTTGTAGTTAATAGGAGTAATTGACAGATGTTGTCGAAGCTTCACGGTAATTAACAGGCGGTGAACAGACAAACAGCAAATGGGTTTATAGTGTTAGCAAAATTCCTAAGATAGACAACACCTCAATCCAATAATAGGCGTCGTCTTAACGGGAAACAAAAACACCGGGACGGGACTTGCTAGAGGGTTTCGTCGACGAGTTTTTGAAGTAAAAGCAAGAATGTAAAGTTATACTAATTTAGGAAACTGCTTCAGGCAGTGGAGTTAGAAGTGAGGTAGTTAAAAACAGTTCACTCAGAGATTTTGGGATATACACATTTTAAAGTTAGGAATTAGAATAGTTTTGAGAAGTCATCAGTCGAACTGTAGAAACATCAGATTAGAAATTTGTAATTCTTAGAGACTGATCAATGGAGTTATTACAATAGATTATGTATCAGCACGAGCGATTTTCTTAGAGATTCTATAACGCCCTTACGGATCACAAGAGAAAAGATTGCGTGAATTGAACATAGAATTATGAGCTAACCACTAGATATTGTCAAAAGAACTTTTGTACGATAAGGAGGAGTTACTTGTATGAACACTGCCGATCGGCTCTACAAGGTAACAGAACAGAATATAGAATTATAGAACATTGCTGATTGAGTTAAAAGAATGTTGTTATGCAATATGGAGACTGAGGATAAAGGCGTTGTATCTTGTTACTACAATGATGAGTTATGTAAAGGTAAAGGTAAAGGTAAAGGTAAAGGTAAAGGTAAAGGTAAAGGTAAAGTACGAGACTTGAACCGGCGTCTTAGCACGCGAGTTTCCACCCATATGTGCTCGCCCGCCTATCCAGGAATGTTCGGAGATTTTCTGGATAGTGTCGCCTCAAGCATCGAAACTCAGATGCGAGGTGACATTCCTCACCTTCCCAGGGTAATACCCTGGTACCCATTTCTGCCAACGGCTGGGTCGACCATGGGGGTATTTTTTTCCAACCAGTACAACTCACACTGCTCCCAGCGGGAATCGAACACTGGTTGTCCGAACGTCGGTAGTCGGGTGGTTTTCCCAACGTACTTATTACAAGATATACAAAGAATATATTATCAATAAATATATAGAACTCTGTAACAGGGTGAATATAAATATATGCTAATATAGGTGACTGAATATATGTGGATGTTGGGTGAATATAAATATATGGGTGAGTGAATATATGCAACCAATGATCTCATCTACAATTAAGGAAAGAAGATGGACATATGTTGAGCATGTGTTGAGTAGAGACAACAAGAGAATTCAAAATAGACTCTTCTATGGGAAACATCATGATACAGAAAAGAAGGAAGACATCAAATGGCACTAACAAGAACACTTATAAGAGAAGCAAAGTTGGGAGGCATAGATTCATTGGATAAGATCGAACATCTCGCCAAGAATAGAGGTGGGTGGCGAAGGACACTACAAGCCCTATAGTGAGGTCTAACGGCGGGGGAATGATCGAGATTCAAGAATATATGTGGGTGTTGGGTGAATGATAATATATGGGAACATGTGTGAGTGAATGAATGTGTTTGCGACAGTATGTAGCCATGAATTTATGTTAGTGTTTAGGTGTCTTTAAGTAAGTGCGCCACCTGTTACCAACGTTGTCGTCCGGTCCGTGGATGCAGGCGATAGAATTGAACATCTTCTCTGTGTCGCCGATGGAGGAAAACTCCGAGTCGGTGTTGTGGAAGATCTTCACCACGAACACGATGAATAGGATGAATACCAGGCAGGCGTTGAAATACGAGACGTAGAAAGTAGTTCCAAGCCCACCAATCAGGGAGTAGGAGCCAAACAGGGCTGCCATGATGAGCACTACGAACTCGTCGGAGGCGTCCTTCGTCAGCGACTGGGCATGGAAAGTTCTCATGTTAACATGCAACAACATTTCATTGGTAATCAATAATCAGTTGTCAATCAACACATTTTATTTTATCAACAAGTCACTGACAATGTTTCATCGGGTCAATACCACTTTTTAAAAAAATCAACCAATCACTGCCGTTATTTTATCAACAAGTCGCTGCTGTTATTTTATCAACAAGTCACTGCCGTTATTTTATCAACAAGTCACTGCCTTTATTTTATCAACTAATCACTGCCGTTATTTCATCAACAAGTCACTGCCTTTATTTTATCAACAAATCACTGCCTTTATTTTATCAACTAATCACTGCCGTTATTTCATCAACAAATAATTGCCGTTATTTTATCAACAAGTCACTGCCGTTATTTTATCAACAAATAATTGCCGTTATTTTATCAACAAATCATTGCCGTTATTTTATCAACAAGTCACTGCCGTTATTTTATCAACAAGTCACTGCCGTTATTTTATCAACAAATCACTGCCGTTATTTTATCAACAAATCACTGCCGTTATTTTATCAACAAGTCACTGCCGTTATTTTATCAACAAATCACTGCCGTTATTTTATCAACAAATCACTGCCGTTATTTTATCAACAAGTCACTGCCGTTATTTTATCAACAAGTCACTGCCGTTATTTTATCAACAAGTCACTGCCGTTATTTTATGAACAAATCACTGCCGATATTTTATCAACAAGTCGCTGTCTTTATTCCATTAACAAGTCACTGTCGTTATTCTATCAACAAGTCACCTCCGTTATTCTATCAACAAGTCACCTCCGTTATTCTATCAACAAATCACCTCCGTTATTCTATCAACAAGTCACCTCCGTTATTCTATCAACAAGTCGCTGCCGCTATTTTATCAACAAGTCACCTCCGTCATTCTATCAACAAGTCGCTGCCGCTATTTTATCAACAAGTCACCTCCGTTATTCTATCAACAAGTCGCTGCCGCTATTTTATCAACAAGTCACCTCCGTTATTCCATTAACAAGTCACTGTCGTTATTCTATCAACAAGTCACCTCCGTTATTCTATCAACAAGTCACCTCCGTTATTCTATCAACAAATCACCTCCGTTATTCTATCAACAAGTCACCTCCGTTATTCTATTAACAAATCACTGTCGTTATTCTATCAACAAGACACCTCCGTTATTCTATCAACAAATCACTGCCGTTATTCTATCAACAAGTCACCTCCGTTATTCTATCAACAAGTCACCTCCGTTATTCTATCAACAAATCACCTCCGTTATTCTATCAACAAGTCACCACCGTTATTCTATCAACAAGTCACCTCCGTTATTCTATCAACAAATCACCTCCGTTATTCTATCAACAAATCACCTCCGTTATTCTATCAACAAGTCACCTCCGTTATTCTATCAACAAATCACCTCCGTTATTCTATCAACAAGTCGCTGCCGCTATTTTATCAACAAGTCACCTCCGTTATTCTATCAACAAGTCGCTGCCGCTATTTTATCAACAAGTCACCTCCGTTATTCTATCAACAAGTCGCTGCCGCTATTTTATCAACAAGTCGCTGCCGCTATTTTATCAACAAGTCGCTGCCGCTATTTTATCAACAAGTCACTGCCGCTATTTTATCAACAAGTAGCTGCCGCTATTTTATCAACAAGTCGCTGCTGCTCTTACAACATTTACTAATTGTCAAAATTGTTTGAGAAATGTGTGAGCAACTACACACACACACACACACACACATAAACACATACAAACACTCTCACTGAGTTACTTTCCATTCCTACAGTGAGATCATTCTTCATATATCCTCACCCCATTTCAACACTGTCACACACATTTCATTCTCACTTCCGTCAGGTGCTATCGTAACCTCAACCTATCCACTCCTGCACATTTATTTCATTAAAAAAAAATAATAGTTTTTTGGGGTCAAAATTTCTCAGTTTGTTTGCTCATATAACTATTTGTCTGTCAGAAAGTTTGTTTGCTCAGATAACTATTTGTCTGTCAGAAAGTTTGTTTGCTCAGATAACTATTTGTCTGTCAGAAAGTTTGTTTGCTCAGATAACTATTTGTCTGTCAGAAAGTTTGTTTGCTCAGATAACTATTTGTCTTGTCAGAAAGTTTGTTTGCTCAGATAACTATTTGTCTTGTCAGAAAGTTTGTTTGCTCAGATAACTATTTGTCTTGTCAGAAAGTTTGTTTGCTCAGATAACTATTTGTCTTGTCAGAAAGTTTGTTTGCTCAGATAACTATTTGTCTTGTCAGAAAGTTTGTTTGCTCAGATAACTATTTGTCTTGTCAGAAAGTTTGTTTGCTCAGATAACTATTTGTCTTGTCAGAAAGTTTGTTTGCTCAGATAACTATTTGTCTTGTCAGAAAGTTTGTTTGCTCAGATAACTATTTGTCTTGTCAGAAAGTTTTGTTTGCTCAGATAACTATTTGTCTTATCAGAAAGTTTGTTTGCTCAGATAACTAAGTTTGTTTGTAAGAATGTCAGTTTTTTTTTTTTTTGCCTTTTTTTCTGTAGTATAATTTTTATAACAAAATTGTTGGACACTTTCAAGGATAACAGAATTCAACAGTGGAAGTTAGTGCGACATGCTCAGTTAAAAACAAAAATGGTGGATAGACATTCTGTCTGTCTATTGTCCTATCAAACTTAGGCCAGAAATTCGACACTCTCTATGTACGACGATCTATGTCTGACGATCTATGTCTGACGATCTATGTCTGACGATCTATGTCTGACGATCTATGTCCGACGATCTATGTCTGACGATCTATGTCTGACGATCTATGTCCGACGATTTATGTCTGACGATCTATGTCTGACGATCTCTGTCTGACGATCTATGTCTGACGATCTATGTCCGACGATCTATGTCTGTCTGACGATCTATGTCCGACGATCTATGTCCGACGATATATGTCTGACGATCTATGTCTGACGATCTATGTCTGACGATCTATGTCCGACGATCTATGTCTGTCTGACGATCTATGTCTGACGATCTATGTCAGACGATCTATGTCCGACGATCTATGTCTGACGATCTATGTCTGACGATCTATGTGCGACGATCTATGTACGACGATCTATGTCTGACGATCTATGTCTGACGATCTATGTCTGACGATCTATGTCCGACGATCTATGTTTGACGATCTATGTCCGACGATCTATGTTTGACGATCTATGTCTGACGATCTATGTCCGACGATCTATGTCTGACGATCTATGTCTGACGATCTATGTCTGACGATCTATGTCCGACGATCTATGTTTGACGATCTATGTCTGACGATCTATGTCCGACGATCTATGTTTGACGATCTATGTCCGACGATCTATGTTTGACGATCTATGTCTGACGATCTATGTCTGACGATCTATGTCCGACGATCTATGTTTGACGATCTATGTCTGACGATCTATGTCCGACGATCTATGTCCGACGATCTATGTTTGACGATCTATGTCCGACGATCTATGTCTGACGATCTATGTCTGACGATCTATGTCCGACGATCTATGTCTGACGATCTATGTCTGACGATCTATGTCCGACGATCTATGTTTGACGATCTATGTTTGACGATCTATGTCTGACGATCTATGTCCGACGATCTATGTCTGACGATCTATGTCTGACGATCTATGTCCGACGATCTATGTTTGACGATCTATGTCCGACGATCTATGTCTGACGATCTATGTCTGACGATCTATGTCTGACGATATGTCTGACGATCTATGTCTGACGATATGTCTGACGATCTATAAACATAAAGAAAGACAGACAGGCGGGTAAACAGATAAACATAAAGAAAGACAGACAGGCGGGTAAACAGATAAACATAAAGAAAGACAGACAGGCGGGTAAACAGATAAACATAAAGAAAGACAGACAGGCAGGTAAACAGATAAACATAAAGAAAGACAGACAGGCGGGTAAACAGATAAACATAAAGAAAGACAGACAGGCAGGTAAACAGATAAACATAAAGAAAGACAGACAGGCGGGTAAACAGATAAACATAAAGAAAGACAGACGGGCGGGTAAACAGATAAACATAAAGAAAGACAGACAGGCAGGTAAACAGATAAACATAAAGAAAGACAGACAGGTACACTAACAGAAATAACAGAGATAAAATAGTGAGTATTCGGAGGATAGCAATGATATTTGAAACCTGCGATTGATTATGCAGATTGATCATGAAGATTAGATGAAGAGATCGGCACCTCAACTACTTGTACATGTGGACAGGCGCCCCAGACTGCTGAACACATACTTCAAGACTGCACTGAATATAGTAGACTGAGGAAAATCCATTGGCCCATAGATACAACACTACAGACAAAACTATATGGGCCACTGCAAGAATTACAAAAGACAGTAACATTTATACAGGAAACGACATTGCAGATATAGACAATGCTTCAGGCGAACGAAAGATAGATAGATAGATAGATGAAGAGAAACTTATGGAGATGAAGTGGAAGAGAGCACTGGTACCTGTATTGTGGCTTTCCCAGCCAGCAGAACCCCAATGGTGATGACCAGGTTCGTGACGATGGCGAAGAAACAGAACACGGTGTGCGCTCTTTTTCCAAATCTGGCTTTGATTATCTAGAAATGAAAGGAAGAGAGCAAGGATTACATTCTGGAATAATAATTGAAATTATAATCATCATTTATCTACATGTTTGGGCACCCATCGTCACACATTTTGTCTGGTTAATTCTGATTTTTTTTTCCTTGCAGCAGTCAGCCCCATGTCCAACCTTTTCTTGTCGCATTTTACGACCTGCATCACAGTCTCAAAATGATTTCGTGACGATATTCAGGACTATTATCTAGTGCAAATATTATCTCTCAATTTCTTACCTGACGCTACTATTATCTCTCGTCTCTCTAAGTAACGTTACTATTATCTCTCCGTATTCTATATCGCCCTATTATTCTCTTCCACGTTTCTATGTTATATAACTATCAACTTCGTTTTCGCTGTTATGAAACTCTTGCAGTGTGTGTCCTGTGCAATTCTAGCAGTATGTCTATAACCGTCACTAGCTGCCACGGAACTCAGTTATGTGAAGTTTGCTTGACGTGATATGTTGTAGCGTTGGATTGTGCTTTCAGGACGGCCCAAGATGGCCGCATTCTTTTCGCCGGTTCGTCGGCAAGGAAGTGTCATTTCAATGCTGTGTGATTGTGAATGATGAAAATATACTCACAGCACATTCACGTGTCGGACAGCTGTTTGACGGCTTGGCCAGTCTATAAATGGAAATCGGCTTCTAGTCCGTGCGACCGAGTGAGTGCACGTAAGTCTAGACCATTCACAGCGGACCGTCGATCAGTGACAACATTTGATCGCAGTTTATGTTTTAGGGACCATGTCGACCATGCGACAAAATATGAAGGTCATGGCAGCTGCCAACATTGAGCAGAGGCTACTTACATTTCTGTTCCAGGGACTGAGGTTCGCATCGCTCGAGTATGCCCTTGCAATCGTTACTGTCAGTGCAACACAGATTGACAAGCTAGAGAAATTACAAAATGAAGCTTGCTTGCTTCTAGCTTGAAGAATTATCTTGGAGTGTACACGAGACACTAAGACATGTGTAAAATGAGGTATCTTCTTGATTTTCTAACTATGGATCAGGATCACGATTTGGAGCGCACGAGCTTACATGAAGATAAGTGCAGGTAAAGAGCATACATTGTGCCAAGAACTCAACACATGGAAAGGTGACTGACTAAGAAGAGGCAAATAATGTGTGGGCCGAGCAGAATATGTCACGAAACAGTTCTGTTGACTTACCAATATGAGCACTGGTGAGGAGGAGATACCGGTACCTAAGGTCATTCAGGGGCACATTTTCGTGTACACTCGACATGAAATTCAGGGAGTAAAATCCAGCTGTGTTCGATGCGAAGGTCAACGGTCTCAACTGACAAGCACTGAAGAGGAAGATACAGTCAAATATACAGACGGATCCGTGATGCGACACGAAAAGACTGCTGGGCATTAACAGATCGATCTACCTTTCACAGCACGCTCGCTGGGAAGAAAAGTCAAAGAAGACAGCGGCCACGAATAACATGACTATGGAGGTGATGGCAGTGACCATCTGGTTGGAGTCATACAACTACACACACACACACCTGTATACTAACTCATTCGATGAGCATAAGACAAGTGGAGGCGGGCACTGGGCGCAGGCAATGGGTCGAGTCACTACAGAAATAATGTCTACCTTCCTGGATATGCGGGAGAACGGGGCAATGAAAGAGCGGACAGGCTGGGAGTTGTGCTGTCATTGAAGATGGTGAGCTAATGAATCGGGCGGACATCATTAATTACTTCCCAGATGCGGGAAGGGCACAGGATTTCGAAAACCATGAGTCCACGTCACTCCTGCAGATGAAAGAGATGAGAGTTAAGATGGGTACATCTAGAAACGAGAGGATAGGTGGCCATTTAAGTGGACTTCTCAACCAACACAGAACTGAAGTCGTCAGTCGCTGGACACTGCTGGACATGGTGAGGAAAGACATGTTGGGAATACACAAATGATAACCCACAAATAACTGGATAACTCAATTACAGTGTTATCATTCGTTGCGTATCGAAGAGGCTTCCATCAACATAAGGAACTAAGAACCTGAACCAGAGAACAAGAACACGGCTAACATTTCCAAGAACTAATAATCGGAATCGAACACGTACATTCTGCTTGCAGTGAGCGAGACAGCCATTGTTTTTTTGACTGTAATTACTGCAATGGGGACCCAGGGTCAAATATCTTTAAATTTTCGAAATTGATGTCCGAGTATCATCTTCAACAATGTTAACATGATTGTGGCGTTGTCTACGTTACAGAAGACTTGAGAGAGCGTGAGAAGCACTAATTACACGAAGACTCCCTGAGTGGTGCGTGAGACAGTAGCTACACGAAGATTTGCTGAGGACATGTGAGACAGTAGGTATACGAAGATTTGCTGAGGACACGTGAGACAGTAGGTACACGAAGATTTGCTGAGGACATGTGAGACAGTAGGTACACGAAGATTTGCTGAGGACATGTGAGACAGTAGATACACGAAGATTTGCTGAGGACATGTGAGACAGTAGCTACACGAAGATTTGCTGAGGACATGTGAGACAGTAGCTACACGAAGATTTGCTGAGGACATGTGAGACAGTAGCTACACGAAGATTTGCTAAGGACATGTGGGACAGTAGCTACACGAAGATTTGCTGAGGACATGTAAGACAGTAGGTACACGAAGATTTGCTGAGGACATGTGAGACAGTAGCTACACGAAGATTTGCTAAGGACATGTGGGACAGTAGCTACACGAAGATTTGCTGAGGACATGTGAGACAGTAGCTACACGAAGATTTGCTGAATGGAGTGTTAGTAGTTACAGGAAGACTCGATGAATTGAGTGTTAGTAGTTACAGGAAGACTCGATGAATGGAGTGTTAGTAGTTACAGGAAGACTCGATGAATTGAGTGTTAGTAGTTACAGGAAGACTCGATGAATGGAGTGTTAGTAGTTACAGGAAGACTCGATGAATTGAGTGTTAGTAGTTACAGGAAGACTCGATGAATTGAGTGTTAGTAGTTACAGGAAGACTTGCTGAATGGAGTGTTAGTAGTTACAGGAAGACTCGATGAATTGAGTGTTAGTAGTTACAGGAAGACTCGATGAATGGAGTGTTAGTAGTTACAGGAAGACTTGCTGAATGGAGTGTTAGTAGTTACAGGAAGACTTGCTGAATGGAGTGTTAGTAGTTACAGGAAGACTCGATGAATGGAGTGTTAGTAGTTACAGGAAGACTTTCTGAATGGAGTGTTAGTAGTTACAGGAAGACTTGCTGAATGGAGTGTTAGTAGTTACAGGAAGACTTGCTGAATGGAGTGTTAGTAGTTACAGGAAGACTCGATGAATGGAGTGTTAGTAGTTACAGGAAGACTCGATGAATGGAGTGTTAGTAGTTACAGGAAGACTTGCTGAATGGAGTGTTAGTAGTTACAGGAAGACTCGATGAATGGAGTGTTAGTAGTTACAGGAAGACTTGCTGAATGGAGTGTTAGTAGTTACAGGAAGACTCGATGAATGGAGTGTTAGTAGTTTCAGGAAGACTTTCTGAATGGAGTGTTAGTAGTTACAGGAAGACTCGATGAATGGAGTGTTAGTAGTTACATGAAGACTCGCTGAATGGAGTGTTAGTAGTTACAGGAAGACTCGATGAATTGAGTGTTAGTAGTTACAGGAAGACTCGATGAATTGAGTGTTAGTAGTTACAGGAAGACTCGATGAATTGAGTGTTAGTAGTTACAGGAAGACTCGATGAATTGAGTGTTAGTAGTTACAGGAAGACTCGATGAATTGAGTGTTAGTAGTTACAGGAAGACTCGATGAATGGAGTGTTAGTAGTTACAGGAAGACTTGCTGAATGGAGTGTTAGTAGTTACAGGAAGACTCGATGAATGGAGTGTTAGTAGTTACAGGAAGACTTGCTGAATGGAGTGTTAGTAGTTACAGGAAGACTTGTTGAATGGAGTGTTAGTAGTTACAGGAAGACTCGATGAATTGAGTGTTAGTAGTTACAGGAAGACTCGATGAATGGAGTGTTAGTAGTTACAGGAAGACTTGATGAAGACGAATAGGACAGTATCTACACAAAAGCTTCACTGTGGACATGTGGGACACTTATATACAATAGATTCAGTGGAGCAGTGTGGGACCTTAGCTATACGAACACTCGCTGAGGGTATGTGAAACTAACTGTTAATACTGATGTAGCATGTTCCTGGGCAGCCTCGGTAGTGAATATTTAACCTAGGGTTGGAGGTGAGGAAGAGAGGTAACACCATCGAATTGTATACATGGGATTTCACTTTCGTTGGGCTGTCGTAAGTTATCATTCACTTTTCATAATACAGGAAAAGGTACAAACACCACAAAACAAAGATATATTGCAAATAACGGCAGACTGTATAGGAATCATCATCATTATGTTTCGTCTCCGCATCGAAGGTTGGCTACCATGCAACGCCATTCCGCTCTGTCTCTTGTTCTGGTGGTGCAGGTTCGTCACAGGCTGACTTGTCCATCTTTTGATGTTACTTGTCAATGTTCGTTATGGCCTGCCTCTGCCTCTTTTACCTTGTATTTTTCCTTCTAAGGTTACTTTTAGTAGGCTGCTGTGTCTTTTAACAAATGCCACAAAAATCTCATTTTCAATTGTATTTAGTAGTTCTCTTTTCATTTTTAGTTGTTTTAAGACCTCATCGTTTGTTTACTTTTCTTTCCGTCCAATTCTTCAAATTCTTCAATTTTTTATTATAATATTTTTTATTAGACACAGTTATCTCTGAGCACTGTTCATAATTTTCTCTATATATCCCTGTACAAAACCTTGCGGCATGGGCGACAACCCTCCGACCACAATTTATTTCTATATATCCCCTTATATAACACCCGTTGCGACAAGGACGACACCCCCCCCCCACTCTGCAAGCCGGCTCCATTCGCGTCACCATTTCCCCCCATCGTTTAGCTTTTGGTCACTTTCTTTATTTATCCACTCTAATACCATTCGGAACTCTAAAACCACTAACGATGTACTAAATATCACCCACAAAATCTATGTTAAATCCACAAGAAAAATCAGTCATCTTCCATCAATATCCATTAACAGACAACAAATCGGTCAACTTTGTTTCTTACATTTATCGACCAACTTTGCTTATTATATATATCTTTACCTTTATTTATTTATCTTTTATATATCTTTATCTTTTATATATATAAAATATACATTTATATATATTCCCGGATTTTTTCTGGGAAAGTAAAGTGGCACGGGCATAATACCGACCACATTACCCCAACAATCATGTGCCGAAGGTCTGTAAAATTTATGGCCACTAACACCATATTCACTACTTGGCGTGACGGGGCTCTCTTAATTTAAAAAAAAAATACTTTTATTGTATATATATTTACTTTGACTTCCGGTAAATATGGCAGATAGGCGGCAGGAACCGTTGAGGCTCTGTATGAAAAGTGTTCCTTGTTGCAGTTTCTTCATATTCCAAGTCGGCTTGCTGCTGTAGCTACTGAGTTTAGACCTTCAAGACTACTGACGTCATCACGAACACCACCTGGAGCAGGAACAGTGTTGCGTGACCTTTTAAGTGTTGTGTGTGTGTGTGTGAATATCATCGGCTGTGATCGTGAGGTCTTCTCCCAACACTATTCTCCTCAAACAATTCTGAGAGTATCCTACTAATCCTCTTTCTTACAGCCTCATTTCTTTGGTCAGTCTGCTCAATATAGCAAGTAGGGCCTTCACTTTGCTCTCATCAGATGTGTGCCATATCCGGCCTGTGCTCTGGAAGTCTGGTATGCCTCTGTGTCGTGTTGTGCCATTCATGCTCTGATGAAGGCGCCAGAATGTGGCTAGCGAGTTTTCTGAGCACACATTTTTTGCAGAAATCATCCCACTTGGCATCCGTAGCTTGCTTAGCACATAGTTTAAAAGTGCATCATTTCTTGGCGGACCTCTTCTTTCAGACGTGCCAAGAGCTCAGGTTGTGTTCAACCAATAATTCTGGCTTTCTGCCATGTCTTCGCCACTTGTCTTTTGCTCCGCCAAGCTTCCTCGATTTCTTCGTTCCACCAGGCCGGCTGCATCCCTCTCTCTTGCCTCCTGCGAGGGGCGCCCTGTTTTATATGTCTGATTATGCCAATGACGTCCTTTTCTGTACTCTAATATTCGAATGTGTTGAGCTGATTTTTCTGGCTTCTATTTCTGCCTTTCCCCTCATCGAGCACAAAGAGATTCTGTTATCGTTGTGTGTTAACCTTCCCATTACAGGAATACTATTTACAACAAATCGAGTCTACACCCTAACGGCATGTATCTGGAAGTCTTCACTGTCCCATGCAGACAAAAATCAAACTCAGCTGTAACCATGTTGTTTTGCACAAGGATGGCCTGCTCAAGGTAATCTATTGTAGAAACAATGACAAGCAGGGGAAACTAGAGAAGAGTGCTGAAGAGCTGCATGACTGCGGTTAGCCAGTCTTTAACTTGGACATTGGCTGCATGACTGCGGTTAGCCAGTCTTTAACTTGGACATTGGCTGCATGACTGCGGTTAGCCAGTCTTTAACTTGGACATTGGCTGCATGACTGCGGTTAGCCAGTCTTTAACTTGGACATTGGCTGTATGACTGCGGTTAGCCAGACTTTAACTTGGACATTGGCTGCATGACTGCGGTTAGCCAGTCTTTAACTTGGACATTGGCTGTATGACTGCGTTTAGCCAGTCTTTAACTTGGACATTGGCTGCATGACTGCGGTTAGCCAGTCTTTAACTTGGACATTGGCTGTATGACTGCGTTTAGCCAGTCTTTAACTTGGACATTGGCTGTATGACTGCGGTTAGCCAGTCTTTAACTTGGACATTGGCTGTATGACTGCGTTTAGCCAGTCTTTAACTTGGACATTGGCTGCATGACTGCGGTTAGCCAGTCTTTAACTTGGACATTGGCTGCATGACTGCGTTTAGCCAGTCTTTAACTTGGACATTGGCTGTATGACTGCGTTTAGCCAGTCTTTAACTTGGACATTGGCTGTATGACTGCGTTTAGCCAGTCTTTAACTTGGACATTGGCTGTATGACTGCGTTTAGCCAGTCTTTAACTTGGACATTGGCTGTATGACTGCAGTTAGCCAGACTTTAACTTGGACATTGGCTGTATGACTGCGGTTAGCCAGACTTTAACTTGGACATTGGCTGTATGACTGCGGTTAGCCAGTCATTAACTTGGACATTGGCTGTATGACTGCGGTTAGCCAGTCTTTAACTTGGACATTGGCTGCATGACTGCGTTTAGCCAGACTTTAACTTGGACATTGGCTGTATGACTGCGGTTAGCCAGTCATTAACTTGGACATTGGCTGTATGACTGCGGTTAGCCAGTCTTTAACTTGGACATTGGCTGTATGACTGCGTTTAGCCAGATTTTAACTTGGACATTGGCTATATGACTGCGGTTAGCCAGTCTTTAACTTGGACATTGGCTGCATGACTGCGTTTAGCCAGTCTTTAACTTGGACATTGGCTGCATGACTGCGTTTAGCCAGTCTTTAACTTGGACATTGGCTGCATGACTGCGCTTAGCCAGTCTTTAACTTGGACATTGGCTGCATGACTGCGTTTAGCCAGTCTTTAACTTGGACATTGGCTGTATGACTGCGGTTAGCCAGTCTTTAACTTGGACATTGGCTGTATGACTGCGGTTAGCCAGTCTTTAACTTGGACATTGGCTGTATGACTGCGGTTAGCCAGTCTTTAACTTGGACATTGGCTGTATGACTGCGGTTAGCCAGTCTTTAACTTGGACATTGGCTGTATGACTGCGTTTAGCCAGTCTTTAACTTGGACATTGGCTGTATGACTGCGGTTAGCCAGTCTTTAACTTGGACATTGGCTGTATGACTGCGTTTAGCCAGTCTTTAACTTGTACATTGGCTGTATGACTGCGGTTAGCCAGTCTTTAACTTGGACATTGGCTGTATGACTGCGTTTAGCCAGTCTTTAACTTGGACATTGGCTGTATGACTGCGTTTAGCCAGTCTTTAACTTGGACATTGGCTGTATGACTGCGTTTAGCCAGTCTTTAACTTGGACATTGGCTGTATGACTGCGTTTAGCCAGTCTTTAACTTGGACATTGGCTGTATGACTGCGGTTAGCCAGTCTTTAACTTGGACATTGGCTGTATGACTGCGTTTAGCCAGTCTTTAACTTGGACATTGGCTGTATGACTGCGGTTAGCCAGTCTTTAACTTGGACATTGGCTGTATGACTGCGGTTAGCCAGACTTTAACTTGGACATTGGCTGTATGACTGCGGTTAGCCAGTCTTTAACTTGGACATTGGCTGTATGACTGCGTTTAGCCAGTCTTTAACTTGGACATTGGCTGTATGACTGCGTTTAGCCAGTCTTTAACTTGGACATTGGCTGTATGACTGCGGTTAGCCAGTCTTTAACTTGGACATTGGCTGTATGACTGCGGTTAGCCAGACTTTAACTTGGACACTGGCTGTATGACTGCGGTTAGCCAGTCTTTAACTTGGACATTGGCTGTATGACTGCGGTTAGCCAGTCTTTAACTTGGACATTGGCTGTATGACTGCGGTTAGCCAGTCTTTAACTTGGACATTGGCTGCATGACTGCGGTTAGCCAGTCTTTAACTTGGACATTGGCTGTATGACTGCGGTTAACCAAACTTTAACTTGGACATTGGCTGTATGACTGCGGTTAGCCAGACTTTAACTTGGACATTGGCTGTATGACTGCGGTTAGCCAGACTTTAACTTGGACATTGGCTGTATGACTGCGGTTAGCCAGTCTTTAACTTGGACATTGGCTGTATGACTGCGGTTAGCCAGTCTTTAACTTGGACATTTTCTGTATGACTGCGGTTAGCCAGTCTTTAACTTGGACATTGGCTGCATGACTGCAGTTAGCCAGACTTTAACTTGGACATTGGCTGTATGACTGCGTTTAGCCACTCTTTAACTTGGACATTGGCTGTATGACTGCGGTTAGCCAGTCTTTAACTTGGACATTTTCTGTATGACTGCGGTTAGCCAGTCTTTAATTTGGACATTGGCTGTATGACTGCGGTTAGCCAGTCTTTAACTTGGACATTGGCTGCATGACTGCAGTTAGCCAGACTTTAACTTGGACATTTGCTGTATGACTGCGTTTAGCCAGTCTTTAACTTGGACATTGGCTGTATGACTGCGGTTAGCCAGTCTTTAACTTGGACATTGGCTGTATGACTGCGTTTAGCCAGTCTTTAACTTGGACATTGGCTGTATGACTGCGGTTAGCCAGTCTTTAACTTGGACATTGGCTGTATGACTGCGTTTAGCCAGTCTTTAACTTGGACATTGGCTGTATGACTGCGGTTAGCCAGTCTTTAACTTGGACATTGGCTGTATGACTGCGTTTAGCCAGTCTTTAACTTGGACATTGGCTGTATGACTGCGTTTAGCCAGTCTTTAACTTGGACATTGGCTGTATGACTGCGGTTAGCCAGACTTTAACTTGGACATTGTTTCTGGACTGTGCGACAGAGCACGTGGATCTAGTTCATTCTCGTTGCATCGCAGGCGTTCAGCGACGAAATCAACGACAAATATGACGACGTTAGGTTGAACGAAACAGACAAGATGTAAACGACAACATCGAAGAAGGATAACAAGCAAAACAAAAAAAAGGTAAACGTGCTGGAATGTGTCAGAAACGGTGGAAGTGCGAGAGGCTGGGCTTAAAGTATGTGCCCATACTGGAATTGTGTTTCAATAAATCAACGACGGCCCATTCTTGATAGATCGCTAACTAACCACTAATAAATATATAAGATTACAAAGTATTTCCATTTTCTGTTGTGCCTATAATGGTGTCAATTGTAGTATGAGAAGTTAGAAGCAACATTTAGTCACCACAGAAATGAAATGTTTGAGAAAGGCTACGAGATAGACCTGAAGAAACAAGAAGACTGAGAATAGAAGTATCACAGAACTTAACCACATCCAGAGATAACAAGTCAACCGATTTGTCCGCCATAAAAATGCGACATTAGAAGAGGAGAAAGAGACACTGACAGATTCAGAGTAAAATGGACGGACTTTAAGGAAGCTATTATTGGGCGTCATAAGGAGAAAGGAGAAAATAAAACTCCATCGATAAACAAGAAGTGTTAAGAGGAAGCAGAGGAGTAGTGGAGAAGAAGAATGAAGTGACAAGACAATTTGAGAGTATGTGCTGAGGCAATCAGTGTGTACTACGTTCTAAACATATCAGTGTTTGGACAGCCATTAGAACTTGCTTCCTTGACGGCATCAATTGTTCCACATACTATTTGTTTGAGACATGGAGAAGGCTGACGAACATTTCTGCAAGTCAAGACAGTTTACAAACACGCTTTCTGTTTAACACAATTCTTATTTGTTCACAAAAACGCATATTGTTTATTTAATGACATGGTAATAACGGAAAAATGATTATAAATTGATTAATTAAAGCCATAGTTTTTGTTTTATTGTTGTGGTTGTTTTGTGTGGACGGAGAAGATGGAGAGTGGCACAAGCAAACTGCGCTATGATTGCTGACTTTTTAACACGGTCTCAATATATTATCAAGTAGATAAATAAATCTTCTACTGTCAGTGTACGTTTTTTAATGTGTTTGCTTATGGGATGTTGATAACGTTGTAGATCTGTGATAGAGTAATGTGTGAGTATGTGTTTATTGAATGTTGATAAAGTTGTAGAAGTGTGTTAGAGTGATGTGTGAGTATGTGATTATTGACTGTTGATAAAGTTGTAGAAGTGTGTTAGAGTGATGTGTGAGTATGTGTTTATTGAATGTTGATAACTTTGTAGATCTGTGTTAGAGTGATGTGTGAGTATGTGTTTATTGAATGTTGATAACTTTTTAGTTCTGTGTTAGAGTGATGTGTGAGTATGTGTTTATTGAATGTTGATAACTTTGTAGATCTGTGTTAGAGTGATGTGTGAGTATGTGTTTCTTGAATGTTGATATCGTTGTAGATCTGTGATAGAGAGATGTGTGAGTATGTGTTTATTGAATGTTGATAACTTTGTAGATCTGTGATAGAGTGATGTGTGAGTATGTGTTTAATGAATGTTGATAAAGTTGTAGATCTGTGTTAGAGTGATGTGTGAGTATGTGTTTATTGAATGTTGATAAAGTTGTAAATCTGTGATAGAGTAATGTGTGAGTAGGTGTTTATTGAATGTTGATAAAGTTGTAGATCTGTGTTAGAGTAATGTGTGAGTGGGTGTTTATTGAATGTTGATAACGTTGTAGATCTGTGTTAGAGTAATGTGTGAGTATGTGTTTATTGACTGTTGATAAAGTTGTAGATCTGTGTTAGAGTGATGTGTGAGTAGGTGTTTATTGAATGTTGATAACGTTGTAGATCTGTGTTAGAGTGATGTGTGAGTGGGTGTTTATTGAATGTTGATAACGTTGTAGATCTGTGTTAGAGTAATGTGTGAGTAGGTGTTTATTGACTGTTGATAAAGTTGTAGATCTGTGTTAGAGTAATGTGTGAGTATGTGTTTATTGACTGTTGATGAAGTTGTAGATCTGTGTTAGAGTGATGTGTGAGTGGGTGTTTATTGAATGTTGATAACGTTGTAGATCTGTGTTAGAGTGATGTGTGAGTAGGTGTTTTTTGAATGTTAATAACGTTGTAGATCTGTGTTAGAGTGATGTGTGAGTAGGTGTTTATAGAATGTTGATAAAGTTGTAGATCTGTGTTAGAGTGATGTGTGAGTAGGTGCTTATTGACTGTTGATAACATTGTAGATCTGTGTTAGAGTGATGTGTGAGTAGGTGTTTATAGAATGTTGATAAAGTTGTAGATCTGTGTTAGAGTGATGTGTGAGTAGGTGTTTATAGAATGTTAATAACGTTGTAGATCTGTGTTAGAGTGATGTGTGAGTAGGTGTTTATTGAATGTTGATAAAGTTGTAGATCTGTGTTAGAGTGATGTGTGAGTATGTGTTTATTGAATGTTGATAAAGTTGTAGATCTATGTTAGAGTGATGTGTGAGTAGGTGTTTATAGAATGTTAATAACGTTGAAAATCTGGGTCAGAGTGATGTGTGAGTAGGTGTTTATTGAATGTTGATAAAGTTGTAGATCTGGGTTAGATTAATGTGTGAGTCGGTGTTTATTGAATGTTGATAAAGTTGTAGATCTGTGTTAGAGTGATATGTGAGTAGGTGTTTATTGAATGTTGATAAAGTTGTAGATCTGGGTTAGAGTAATGTGTGAGTAGGTGTTTATTAAATGTTGATAAAGTTGTAGATCTGTGTTAGAGTAATGTGTGAGTAGGTGTTTATTAAATGTTGATAAAGTTGTACATCTGGGTTAGAGTAATGTGTGAGTAGGTGTTTATTAAATGTTGATAAAGTTGTAGATCTCTGTTAGAGTAATGTGTGAGAAGGTGTTTATTGAATGTTGATAAAGTTGTAAATCTGGGTTAGAGTAATGTGTGAGTAGGTGTTTATTGAATGTTGATAAAGTTGTAGTTCTGGGTTAGAGTGATGTGTGAGTATGTGTTTATTGAATGTTAATAAGTTGTAGATCTGGGTTAGAGTGATGTGTGAGTAGGTGTTTATTGAATGTTAATAAAGTTGTAGATCTGTGTTAGAGTGATGTGTGAGTAGGTGTTTATTGAATGTTGATAACGTTGTAGATCTGTGTTAGAGTGATGTGTGAGTGGGTGTTTATTGAATGTTGATAACGTAGATCTGTGTTAGAGTAATGTGTGAGTAGGTGTTTATTGACTGTTGATAAAGTTGTAGATCTGTGTTAGAGTAATGTGTGAGTATGTGTTTATTGACTGTTGATGAAGTTGTAGATCTGTGTTAGAGTGATGTGTGAGTGGGTGTTTATTGAATGTTGATAACGTTGTAGATCTGTGTTAGAGTGATGTGTGAGTAGGTGTTTTTTGAATGTTAATAACGTTGTAGATCTGTGTTAGAGTGATGTGTGAGTAGGTGTTTATAGAATGTTAATAACGTTGTAGATCTGTGTTAGAGTGATGTGTGAGTAGGTGTTTATTGAATGTTGATAAAGTTGTAGATCTGTGTTAGAGTGATGTGTGAGTAGGTGTTTATTGAATGTTGATAAAGTTGTAGATCTATGTTAGAGTGATGTGTGAGTAGGTGTTTATAGAATGTTAATAACGTTGAAGATCTGGGTCAGAGTGATGTGTGAGTAGGTGTTTATTGAATGTTGATAAAGTTGTAGATCTGGGTTAGAGTGATATGTGAGTAGGTGTTTATTGAATGTTGATAAAGTTGTAAATCTGGGTTAGAGTAATGTGTGAGTAGGTGTTTATTGAATGTTGATAAAGTTGTAGTTCTGGGTTAGAGTGATGTGTGAGTATGTGTTTATTGAATGTTAATAAGTTGTAGATCTGGGTTAGAGTGATGTGTGAGTAGGTGTTTATTGAATGTTAATAACGTTGTAGATCTGTGTTAGAGTGATGTGTGAGTAGGTGTTTATGGAATGTTGATAAAGTTGTAGATCTGTGTTAGAGTAATGTGTGAGTAGGTGTTTATTGAATGTTAATAACGTTGTAGATCTGTGTTAGAGTGATGTGTGAGTAGGTGTTTATGGAATGTTGGTAAAGTTGTAGATCTGGGTTAGAGTAATGTGTGAGTATGTGTTTATTGAATGTTGATAAAGTTGTAGATCTGGGTTAGAGTGATGTGTGAGTATGTGTTTATTTAATGTTGATAAAGTTGTAGATCTAGGTTAGAGTGATGTGTGAGTAGGTGTTTATTGAATGTTGATAAAGTTGTAGATCTGGGTTAGAGTGATGTGTGAGTAGGTGTTTATTGAATATTGATAAAGTTGTAGATCTGTGTTAGAGTGATATGTGAGTAGGTGTTTATTGAATGTTGATAAAGTTGTAGATCTGGGTTAGAGTAATGTGTGAGTAGGTGTTTATTAAATGTTGATAAAGTTGTAGATCTGTGTTAGATTAATGTGTGAGTAGGTGTTTATTGAATGTTAATAAAGTTGTAGATCTGTGTTAGAGTGATGTGTGAGTAGGTGTTTATTGAATGTTGATAACGTTGTAGATCTGTGTTAGAGTGATGTGTGAGTGGGTGTTTATTGAATGTTGATAACGTAGATCTGTGTTAGAGTAATGTGTGAGTAGGTGTTTATTGACTGTTGATAAAGTTGTAGATCTGTGTTAGAGTAATGTGTGAGTATGTGTTTATTGACTGTTGATAAAGTTGTAGATCTGGGTTAGAGTGATGTGTGAGTGGGTGTTTATTGAATGTTGATAATGTTGTAGATCTGTGTTAGAGTGATGTGTGAGTAGGTGTTTTTTGAATGTTAATAACGTTGTAGATCTGTGTTAGAGTGATGTGTGAGTAGGTGTTTATAGAATGTTAATAACGTTGTAGATCTGTGTTAGAGTGATGTGTGAGTAGGTGCTTATTGAATGTTGATAAAGTTGTAGATCTGTGTTAGAGTGATGTGTGAGTAGGTGTTTATTGAATGTTGATAAAGTTGTAGATCTATGTTAGAGTGATGTGTGAGTAGGTGTTTATAGAATGTTAAAAACGTTGAAGATCTGGGTCAGAGTGATGTGTGAGTAGGTGTTTATTGAATGTTGATAAAGTTGTAGATCTGGGTTAGATTAATGTGTGAGTCGGTGTTTATTGAATGTTGATAAAGTTGTAGATCTGGGTTAGAGTGATATGTGAGTAGGTGTTTATTGAATGTTAATAAGTTGTAGATCTGGGTTAGAGTGATGTGTGAGTAGGTGTTTATTGAATGTTAATAACGTTGTAGATCTGTGTTAGAGTGATGTGTGAGTAGGTGTTTATTTAATGTTGATAAAGTTGTAGATCTAGGTTAGAGTGATGTTTGAGTAGGTGTTTATTGAATGTTGATAAAGTTGTAGATCTGTGTTAGAGTGATGTGTGAGTAGGTGTTTATTGAATGTTGATAAAGTTGTAGATCTGTGTTAGAGTGATGTGTGAGTAGGTGTTTATTGAATGTTGATAAAGTTGTAGATCTATGTTAGAGTGATGTGTGAGTAGGTGTTTATAGAATGTTAATAACGTTGAAGATCTGGGTCAGAGTGATGTGTGAGTAGGTGTTTATTGAATGTTGATAAAGTTGTAGATCTGGGTTAGATTAATGTGTGAGTCGGTGTTTATTGAATGTTGATAAAGTTGTAGATCTGGGTTAGAGTGATATGTGAGTAGGTGTTTATTGAATGTTGATAAAGTTGTAAATCTGGGTTAGAGTAATGTGTGAGTAGGTGTTTATTGAATGTTGATAAAGTTGTAGTTCTGGGTTAGAGTGATGTGTGAGTATGTGTTTATTGAATGTTAATAAGTTGTAGATCTGGGTTAGAGTGATGTGTGAGTAGGTGTTCATTGAATGTTAATAACGTTGTAGATCTGTGTTAGAGTGATGTGTGAGTAGGTGTTTATGGAATGTTGATAAAGTTGTAGATCTGGGTTAGAGTAATGTGTGAGTAGGTGTTTATTGAATGTTAATAACGTTGTAGATCTGTGTTAGAGTGATGTGTGAGTAGGTGTTTATGGAATGTTGGTAAAGTTGTAGATCTGGGTTAGAGTAATGTGTGAGTATGTGTTTA
This sequence comes from Megaustenia siamemsis, assembly GCA_032433765.1. NCBI lineage: Eukaryota > Metazoa > Mollusca > Gastropoda > Stylommatophora > Ariophantidae > Megaustenia > Megaustenia siamemsis. Next base: position 20,988,666 of record JAVIAB010000102.1, read on the forward strand.
TTGAATGTTGATAAAGTTGTAGATCTAGGTTAGAGTGATGTTTGAGTAGGTGTTTATTGAATGTTGATAAAGTTGTAGATCTGTGTTAGAGTGATGTGTGAGTAGGTGTTTATTGAATGTTGATAAAGTTGTAGATCTGTGTTAGAGTGATGTGTGAGTAGGTGTTTATTGAATGTTGATAAAGTTGTAGATCTATGTTAGAGTGATGTGTGAGTAGGTGTTTATAGAATGTTAATAACGTTGAAGATCTGGGTCAGAGTGATGTGTGAGTAGGTGTTTATTGAATGTTGATAAAGTTGTAGATCTGGGTTAGATTAATGTGTGAGTCGGTGTTTATTGAATGTTGATAAAGTTGTAGATCTGGGTTAGAGTGATATGTGAGTAGGTGTTTATTGAATGTTGATAAAGTTGTAAATCTGGGTTAGAGTAATGTGTGAGTAGGTGTTTATTGAATGTTGATAAAGTTGTAGTTCTGGGTTAGAGTGATGTGTGAGTATGTGTTTATTGAATGTTAATAAGTTGTAGATCTGGGTTAGAGTGATGTGTGAGTAGGTGTTCATTGAATGTTAATAACGTTGTAGATCTGTGTTAGAGTGATGTGTGAGTAGGTGTTTATGGAATGTTGATAAAGTTGTAGATCTGGGTTAGAGTAATGTGTGAGTAGGTGTTTATTGAATGTTAATAACGTTGTAGATCTGTGTTAGAGTGATGTGTGAGTAGGTGTTTATGGAATGTTGGTAAAGTTGTAGATCTGGGTTAGAGTAATGTGTGAGTATGTGTTTATTGAATGTTGATAAAGTTGTAGATCTGGGTTAGAGTGATGTGTGAGTATGTGTTTATTTAATGTTGATAAAGTTGTAGATCTAGGTTAGAGTGATGTGTGAGTAGGTGTTTATTGAATGTTGATAAAGTTGTAGATCTGGGTTAGAGTGATGTGTGAGTAGGTGTTTATTGAATATTGATAAAGTTGTAGATCTGTGTTAGAGTGATATGTGAGTAGGTGTTTATTAAATGTTGATAAAGTTGTAGATCTGTGTTAGATTAATGTGTGAGTAGGTGTTTATTGAATGTTGATAAAGTTGTAGATCTGGGTTAGATTAATGTGTGAGTCGGTGTTTATTGAATGTTGATAAAGTTGTAGATCTGGGTTAGAGTGATATGTGAGTCGGTGTTTATTGAATGTTGATAAAGTTGTAAATCTGGGTTAGAGTAATGTGTGAGTAGGTGTTTATTGAATGTTGATAAAGTTGTAGTTCTGGGTTAGAGTGATGTGTGAGTATGTGTTTATTGAATGTTAATAAGTTGTAGATCTGGGTTAGAGTGATGTGTGAGTAGGTGTTTATTGAATGTTAATAACGTTGTAGATCTGTGTTAGAGTGATGTGTGAGTAGGTGTTTATGGAATGTTGATAAAGTTGTAGATCTGGGTTAGAGTAATGTGTGAGTAGGTGTTTATTGAATGTTAATAACGTTGTAGATCTGTGTTAGAGTGATGTGTGAGTAGGTGTTTATGGAATGTTGGTAAAGTTGTAGATCTGGGTTAGAGTAATGTGTGAGTATGTGTTTATTGAATGTTGATAAAGTTGTAGATCTGGGTTAGAGTGATGTGTGAGTATGTGTTTATTTAATGTTGATAAAGTTGTAGATCTAGGTTAGAGTGATGTGTGAGTAGGTGTTTATTGAATGTTGATAAAGTTGTAGATCTGGGTTAGAGTGATGTGTGAGTAGGTGTTTATTGAATGTTGATAAAGTTGTATATCTGTGTTAGAGTGATATGTGAGTAGGTGTTTATTGAATGTTGATAAAGTTGTAGATCTGGGTTAGAGTAATGTGAGAGTAGGTGTTTATTAAATGTTGATAAAGTTGTAGATCTGTGTTAGAGTAATGTGTGAGTAGGTGTTTATTAAATGTTGATAAAGTTGTAGATCTGGGTTAGAGTAATGTGTGAGTAGGTGTTTATTAAATGTTGATAAAGTTGTAGATCTGTGTTAGAGTAATGTGTGAGAAGGTGTTTATTGAATGTTGATAAAGTTGTAAATCTGGGTTAGAGTAATGTGTGAGAAGGTGTTTATTGAATGTTGATAAAGTTGTAGTTCTGGGTTAGAGTGATGTGTGAGTATGTGTTTATTGAATGTTAATAAGTTGTAGATCTGGGTTAGAGTGATGTGTGAGTAGGTGTTTATTGAATGTTAATAACGTTGTAGATCTGTGTTAGAGTGATGTGTGAGTAGGTGTTTATTGAATGTTGATAACGTAGATCTGTGTTAGAGTAATGTGTGAGTATGTGTTTATTAACTGTTGATGAAGTTGTAGATCTGTGTTAGAGTGATGTGTGAGTGGGTGTTTATTGAATGTTGATAACGTTGTAGATCTGTGTTAGAGTGATGTGTGAGTAGGTGTTTTTTGAATGTTAATAACGTTGTAGATCTGTGTTAGAGTGATGTGTGAGTATGTGTTTATTGAATGTTAATAAGTTGTAGATCTGGGTTAGAGTGATGTGTGAGTAGGTGTTTATTGAATGTTAATAACGTTGTAGATCTGTGTTAGAGTGATGTGTGAGTAGGTGTTTTTTGAATGTTAATAACGTTGTAGATCTGTGTTAGAGTGATATGTGAGTAGGTGTTTATTGAATGTTGATAAAGTTGTAGATCTGGGTTAGAGTAATGTGTGAGTAGGTGTTTATTAAATGTTGATAAAGTTGTAGATCTGTGTTAGAGTAATGTGTGAGTAGGTGTTTATTAAATGTTGATAAAGTTGTAGATCTGGGTTAGAGTAATGTGTGAGTAGGTGTTTATTATATGTTGATAAAGTTGTAGATCTGTGTTAGAGTAATGTGTGAGAAGGTGTTTATTGAATGTTGATAAAGTTGTAAATCTGGGTTAGAGTAATGTGTGAGAAGGTGTTTATTGAATGTTGATAAAGTTGTAGTTCTGGGTTAGAGTCATGTGTGAGTATGTGTTTATTGAATGTTAATAAGTTGTAGATCTGGGTTAGAGTGATGTGTGAGTAGGTGTTTATTGAATGTTAATAACGTTGTAGATCTGTGTTAGAGTGATGTGTGAGTAGGTGTTTATTGAATGTTGATAACGTAGATCTGTGTTGGAGTAATGTGTGAGTATGTGTTTATTGACTGTTGATGAAGTTGTAGATCTGTGTTAGAGTGATGTGTGAGTGGGTGTTTATTGAATGTTGATAACGTTGTAGATCTGTGTTAGAGTGATGTGTGAGTAGGTGTTTTTTGAATGTTAATAACGTTGTAGATCTGTGTTAGAGTGATGTGTAAGTATGTGTTTATTGAATGTTAATAAGTTGTAGATCTGGGTTAGAGTGATGTGTGAGTAGGTGTTTATTGAATGTTAATAACGTTGTAGATCTGTGTTAGAGTGATGTGTGAGTAGGTGTTTTTTGAATGTTAATAACGTTGTAGATCTGTGTTAGAGTGATGTGTGAGTAGGTGTTTATAGAATGTTGATACAGTTGTAGATCTGTGTTAGAGTGATGTGTGAGTAGGTGCTTATTGACTGTTGATAACATTGTAGATCTGTGTTAGAGTGATGTGTGAGTAGGTGTTTATAGAATGTTGATAAAGTTGTAGATCTGTGTTAGAGTGATGTGTGAGTAGGTGTTTATAGAATGTTAATAACGTTGTAGATCTGTGTTAGAGTGATGTGTGAGTAGGTGTTTATTGAATGTTGATAAAGTTGTAGATCTGTGTTAGAGTGATGTGTGAGTAGGTGTTTATTGAATGTTGATAAAGTTGTAGATCTATGTTAGAGTGATGTGTGAGTAGGTGTTTATAGAATGTTAATAAGTTGTAGATCTGGGTTAGAGTGATGTGTGAGTAGGTGTTTATTGAATGTTGATAAAGTTGTAGATCTGGGTTAGATTAATGTGTTAGTCGGTGTTTATTGAATGTTGATAAAGTTGTAGATCTGGGTTAGAGTGATATGTGAGTAGGTGTTTATTGAATGTTGATAAAGTTGTAAATCTGGGTTAGAGTAATGTGTGAGTAGGTGTTTATTGAATGTTGATAAAGTTGTAGTTCTGGGTTAGAGTGATGTGTGAGTATGTGTTTATTGAATGTTAATAAGTTGTAGATCTGGGTTAGAGTGATGTGTGAGTAGGTGTTTATTGAATGTTAATAACGTTGTAGATCTGTGTTAGAGTGATGTGTGAGTAGGTGTTTATGGAATGTTGATAAAGTTGTAGATCTGGGTTAGAGTAATGAGTGAGTAGGTGTTTATTGAATGTTAATAACGTTGTAGATCTGTGTTAGAGTGATGTGTGAGTAGGTGTTTATGGAATGTTGGTAAAGTTGTAGATCTGGGTTAGAGTAATGTGTGAGTAGGTGTTTATTAAATGTTGATAAAGTTGTAGATCTGTGTTAGAGTAATGTGTGAGTAGGTGTTTATTAAATGTTGATAAAGTTGTAGATCTGGGTTAGAGTAATGTGTGAGTAGGTGTTTATTAAATGTTGATAAAGTTGTAGATCTGTGTTAGAGTAATGTGTGAGAAGGTGTTTATTGAATGTTGATAAAGTTGTAAATCTGGGTTAGAGTAATGTGTGAGTAGGTGTTTATTGAATGTTAATAACGTTGTAGATCTGTGTTAGAGTGATGTGTGAGTAGGTGTTTATGGAATGTTGGTAAAGTTGTAGATCTGGGTTAGAGTAATGAGTGAGTATGTGTTTATTGAATGTTGATAAAGTTGTAGATCTGGGTTAGAGTGATGTGTGAGTATGTGTTTATTTAATGTTGATAAAGTTGTAGATCTAGGTTAGAGTGATGTGTGAGTAGGTGTTTATTGAATGTTGATAAAGTTGTAGATCTGTGTTAGAATGATGTATGAGTAGGTGTTTATTGAATGTTGATAAAGTTGTAGATCTGTGTTAGAGTGATGTGTGAGTAGGTGTTTATTGAATGTTGATAAAGTTGTAGATCTATGTTAGAGTGATGTGTGAGTAGGTGTTTATAGAATGTTAATAACGTTGAAGATCTGGGTCAGAGTGATGTGTGAGTAGGTGTTTATTGAATGTTGATAAAGTTGTAGATCTGGGTTAGAATAATGTGTGAGTCGGTGTTTATTGAATGTTGATAAAGTTGTAGATCTGGGTTAGAGTGATATGTGAGTAGGTGTTTATTGAATGTTGATAAAAATGTAAATCTGGGTTAGAGTAATGTGTGAGTAGGTGTTTATTGAATGTTGATAAAGTTGTATCTGGGTTAGAGTGATGTGTGAGTATGTGTTTATTGAATGTTAATAAGTTGTAGATCTGGGTTAGAGTGATGTGTGAGTAGGTGTTTATTGAATGTTAATAACGTTGTAGATCTGTGTTAGAGTGATGTGTGAGTAGGTGTTTATGGAATGTTAATAACGTTGTAGATCTGTGTTAGAGTGATGTGTGAGTAGGTGTTTATGGAATGTTGGTAAAGTTGTAGATCTGGGTTAGAGTAATGTGTGAGTATGTGTTTATTGAATGTTGATAAAGTTGTAGATCTGGGTTAGAGTGATGTGTGAGTATGTGTTTATTTAATGTTGATAAAGTTGTAGATCTAGGTTAGAGTGATGTGTGAGTAGGTGTTTATTGAATGTTGATAAAGTTGTAGATCTGGGTTAGAGTGATGTGTGAGTAGGTGTTTATTGAATGTTGATAAAGTTGTAGATCTGTGTTAGAGTGATATGTGAGTAGGTGTTTATTGAATGTTGATAAAGTTGTAGATCTGGGTTAGAGTAATGTGTGAGTAGGTGTTTATTAAATGTTGATAAAGTTGTAGATCTGTGTTAGAGTAATGTGTGAGTAGGTGTTTATTAAATGTTGATAAAGTTGTAGATCTGGGTTAGAGTAATGTGTGAGTAGGTGTTTATTAAATGTTGATAAAGTTGTAGATCTGTGTTAGAGTAATGTGTGAGAAGGTGTTTATTGAATGTTGATAAAGTTGTAAATCTGGGTTAGAGTAATGTGTGAGTAGGTGTTTATTGAATGTTAATAACGTTGTAGATCTGTGTTAGAGTGATGTGTGAGTAGGTGTTTATGGAATGTTGGTAAAGTTGTAGATCTGGGTTAGAGTAATGTGTGAGTATGTGTTTATTGAATGTTGATAAAGTTGTAGATCTGGGTTAGAGTGATGTGTGAGTATGTGTTTATTTAATGTTGATAAAGTTGTAGATCTAGGTTAGAGTGATGTGTGAGTAGGTGTTTATTGAATGTTGATAAAGTTGTAGATCTGTGTTAGAGTGATGTGTGAGTAGGTGTTTATTGAATGTTGATAAAGTTGTAGATCTGTGTTAGAGTGATGTGTGAGTAGGTGTTTATTGAATGTTGATAAAGTTGTAGATCTATGTTAGAGTGATGTGTGAGTAGGTGTTTATAGAATGTTAATAACGTTGTAGATCTGGGTTAGAGTGATGTGTGAGTAGGTGTTTATTGAATGTTGATAAAGTTGTAGATCTGGGTTAGAGTAATGTGTGAGTCGGTGTTTATTGAATGTTGATAAAGTTGTAGATCTGGGTTAGAGTGATATGTGAGTAGGTGTTTATTGAATGTTGATAAAGTTGTAAATCTGGGTTAGAGTAATGTGTGAGTAGGTGTTTATTGAATGTTGATAAAGTTGTAGTTCTGGGTTAGAGTGATGTGTGAGTATGTGTTTATTGAATGTTAATAAGTTGTAGATCTGGGTTAGAGTGATGTGTGAGTAGGTGTTTATTGAATGTTAATAACGTTGTAGATCTGTGTTAGAGTGATGTGTGAGTAGGTGTTTATGGAATGTTGATAAAGTTGTAGATCTGGGTTAGAGTAATGTGTGAGTAGGTGTTTATTGAATGTTAATAACGTTGTAGATCTGTGTTAGAGTGATGTGTGAGTAGGTGTTTATGGAATGTTGATAAAGTTGTAGATCTGGGTTAGAGTAATGTGTGAGTATGTGTTTATTGAATGTTGATAAAGTTGTAGATCTGGGTTAGAGTGATGTGTGAGTAGGTGTTTATTTAATGTTGATAAAGTTGTAGATCTAGGTTAGAGTGATGTGTGAGTAGGTGTTTATTGAATGTTGATAAAGTTGTAGATCTGGGTTAGAGTGATGTGTGAGTATGTGTTTATTGAATGTTAATAACGTTGTAGATCTGTGTTAGAGTGATGTGTGAGTAGGTGTTTATGGAATGTTGGTAAAGTTGTAGATCTGGGTTAGAGTAATGTGTGAGTATGTGTTTATTGAATGTTGATAAAGTTGTAGATCTGGGTTAGAGTGATGTGTGAGTATGTGTTTATTTAATGTTGATAAAGTTGTAGATCTAGGTTAGAGTGATGTGTGAGTAGGTGTTTATTGAATGTTGATAAAGTTGTAGATCTGGGTTAGAGTGATGTGTGAGTAGGTGTTTATTGAATGTTGATAAAGTTGTAGATCTGTGTTAGAGTGATATGTGAGTAGGTGTTTATTGAATGTTGATAAAGTTGTAGATCTGGGTTAGAGTAATGTGTGAGTAGGTGTTTATTAAATGTTGATAAAGTTGTAGATCTGTGTTAGAGTAATGTGTGAGTAGGTGTTTATTAAATGTTGATAAAGTTGTAGATCTGGGTTAGAGTAATGTGTGAGTAGGTGTTTATTAAATGTTGATAAAGTTGTAGATCTGTGTTAGAGTAATGTGTGAGAAGGTGTTTATTGAATGTTGATAAAGTTGTAAATCTGGGTTAGAGTAATGTGTGAGAAGGTGTTTATTGAATGTTGATAAAGTTGTAGTTCTGGGTTAGAGTGATGTGTGAGTATGTGTTTATTGAATGTTAATAAGTTGTAGATCTGGGTTAGAGTGATGTGTGAGTAGGTGTTTATTGAATGTTAATAACGTTGTAGATCTGTGTTAGAGTGATGTGTGAGTAGGTGTTTATTGAATGTTGATAACGTAGATCTGTGTTAGAGTAATGTGTGAGTATGTGTTTATTGACTGTTGATGAAGTTGTAGATCTGTGTTAGAGTGATGTGTGAGTGGGTGTTTATTGAATGTTGATAACGTTGTAGATCTGTGTTAGAGTGATGTGTGAGTAGGTGTTTTTTGAATGTTAATAACGTTGTAGATCTGTGTTAGAGTGATGTGTGAGTATGTGTTTATTGAATGTTAATAAGTTGTAGATCTGGTTAGAGTGATGTGTGAGTAGGTGTTTATTGAATGTTAATAACGTTGTAGATCTGTGTTAGAGTGATGTTTGAGTAGGTGTTTTTTTAATGTTAATAACGTTGTAGATCTGTGTTAGAGTGATATGTGAGTAGGTGTTTATTGAATGTTGATAAAGTTGTAGATCTGGGTTAGAGTAATGTGTGAGTAGGTGTTTATTAAATGTTGATAAAGTTGTAGATCTGTGTTAGAGTAATGTGTGAGTAGGTGTTTATTAAATGTTGATAAAGTTGTAGATCTGGGTTAGAGTAATGTGTGAGTAGGTGTTTATTAAATGTTGATAAAGTTGTAGATCTGTGTTAGAGTAATGTGTGAGAAGGTGTTTATTGAATGTTGATAAAGTTGTAAATCTGGGTTAGAGTAATGTGTGAGAAGGTGTTTATTGAATGTTGATAAAGTTGTAGTTCTGGGTTAGAGTGATGTGTGAGTATGTGTTTATTGAATGTTAATAAGTTGTAGATCTGGGTTAGAGTGATGTGTGAGTAGGTGTTTATTGAATGTTAATAACGTTGTAGATCTGTGTTAGAGTGATGTGTGAGTAGGTGTTTATTGAATGTTGATAACGTAGATCTGTGTTGGAGTAATGTGTGAGTATGTGTTTATTGACTGTTGATGAAGTTGTAGATCTGTTTTAGAGTGATGTGTGAGTGGGTGTTTATTGAATGTTGATAACGTTGTAGATCTGTGTTAGAGTGATGTGTGAGTAGGTGTTTTTTGAATGTTAATAACGTTGTAGATCTGTGTTAGAGTGATGTGTGAGTATGTGTTTATTGAATGTTAATAAGTTGTAGATCTGGGTTAGAGTGATGTGTGAGTAGGTGTTTATTGAATGTTAATAACGTTGTAGATCTGTGTTAGAGTGATGTGTGAGTAGGTGTTTTTTGAATGTTAATAACGTTGTAGATCTGTGTTAGAGTGATGTGTGAGTAGGTGTTTATAGAATGTTGATACAGTTGTAGATCTGTGTTAGAGTGATGTGTGAGTAGGTGCTTATTGACTGTTGATAACATTGTAGATCTGTGTTAGAGTGATGTGTGAGTAGGTGTTTATAGAATGTTGATAAAGTTGTAGATCTGTGTTAGAGTGATGTGTGAGTAGGTGTTTATAGAATGTTAATAACGTTGTAGATCTGTGTTAGAGTGATGTGTGAGTAGGTGTTTATTGAATGTTGATAAAGTTGTAGATCTGTGTTAGAGTGATGTGTGAGTAGGTGTTTATTGAATGTTGATAAAGTTGTAGATCTATGTTAGAGTGATGTGTGAGTAGGTGTTTATAGAATGTTAATAACGTTGAAGATCTGGGTCAGAGTGATGTGTGAGTAGGTGTTTATTGAATGTTGATAAAGTTGTAGATCTGGGTTAGATTAATGTGTGAGTCGGTGTTTATTGAATGTTGATAAAGTTGTAGATCTGGGTTAGAGTGATATGTGAGTAGGTGTTTATTGAATGTTGATAAAGTTGTAAATCTGGGTTAGAGTAATGTGTGAGTAGGTGTTTATTGAATGTTGATAAAGTTGTAGCTCTGGGTTAGAGTGATGTGTGAGTATGTGTTTATTGAATGTTAATAAGTTGTAGATCTGGGTTAGAGTGATGTGTGAGTAGGTGTTTATTGAATGTTAATAACGTTGTAGATCTGTGTTAGAATTATGTGTGAGTAGGTGTTTATGGAATGTTGATAAAGTTGTAGATCTGGGTTAGAGTAATGTGTGAGTAGGTGTTTATTGAATGTTAATAACGTTGTAGATCTGTGTTAGAGTGATGTGTGAGTAGGTGTTTATGGAATGTTGGTAAAGTTGTAGATCTGGGTTAGAGTAATGTGTGAGTATGTGTTTATTGAATGTTGATAAAGTTGTAGATCTGGGTTAGAGTGATGTGTGAGTATGTGTTTATTTAATGTTGATAAAGTTGTAGATCTAGGTTAGAGTGATGTGTGAGTAGGTGTTTATTGAATGTTGATAAAGTTGTAGATCTGGGTTAGAGTGATGTGTGAGTAGGTGTTTATTGAATGTTGATAAAGTTGTAGATCTGTGTTAGAGTGATATGTGAGTAGGTGTTTATTGAATGTTGATAAAGTTGTAGATCTGTGTTAGAGTAATGTGTGAGTAGGTGTTTATTAAATGTTGATAAAGTTGTAGATCTGTGTTAGAGTAATGTGTGAGTAGGTGTTTATTAAATGTTGATAAAGTTGTAGATCTGGGTTAGAGTAATGTGTGAGTAGGTGTTTATTAAATGTTGATAAAGTTGTAGATCTGTGTTAGAGTAATGTGTGAGTAGGTGTTTATTGAATGTTGATAAAGTTGTAAATCTGGGTTAGAGTAATGTGTGAGTAGGTGTTTATTGAATGTTGATAAAGTTGTAGTTCTGGTTAGAGTGATGTGTGAGTATGTGTTTATTGAATGTTAATAAGTTGTAGATCTGGGTTAGAGTGATGTGTGAGTAGGTGTTTATTGAATGTTAATAACGTTGTAGATCTGTGTTAGAGTGATGTGTGAGTAGGTGTTTATTGAATGTTGATAACGTTGTAGATCTGTGTTAGAGTGATGTGTGAGTGGGTGTTTATTGAATGTTGATAACGTTGTAGATCTGTGTTAGAGTAATGTGTGAGTAGGTGTTTATTGAATGTTGATAAAGTTGTAGATCTGTGTTAGAGTGATGTGTGAGTATGTGTTTATTGAATGTTGATGAAGTTGTAGATCTGTGTTAGAGTGATGTGTGAGTAGGTGTTTATTGAATGTTGATAACGTTGTAGATCTGTGTTAGAGTGATGTGTGAGTAGGTGTTTATTGAATGTTAATAAAGTTGTAGATCTGTGTTAGAGTGATGTGTGAGTAGGTGTTTATAGAATGTTGATAAAGTTGTAGATCTGTGTTAGAGTGATGTGTGAGTAGGTGTTTATTGAATGTTGATAAAGTTGTAGATCTGTGTTAGAGTGATGTGTGAGTAGGTGTTTATTGAATGTTGATAAAGTTGTAGATCTGTGTTAGAGTGATGTGTGAGTAGGTGTTTATAGAATGTTAATAACGTTGTAGATCTGTGTTAGAGTGATGTGTGAGTAGGTGTTTATTGAATGTTGATAAAGTTGTAGATCTGTGTTAGAGTGATGTGTGAGTAGGTGTTTATTGAATGTTGATAAAGTTGTAGATCTGTGTTAGAGTGATGTGTGAGTAGGTGTTTATTGAATGTTAATAACTTTGTAGATCTGGGTTAGAGTGATGTGTGAGTAGGTGTTTATTGAATGTTGATAAAGTTGTAGATCTGGGTTAGAGTGATGTGTGAGTATGTGTTTATTGAATGTTAATAAGTTGTAGATCTGGGTTAGAGTGATGTGTGAGTAGGTGTTTATTGAATGTTAATAACGTTGTAGATCTGTGTTAGAGTGATGTGTGAGTAGGTGTTTATGGAATGTTGATAAAGTTGTAGATCTGGGTTAGAGTAATGTGTGAGTAGGTGTTTATTGAATGTTAATAACGTTGTAGATCTGTGTTAGAGTGATGTGTGAGTAGGTGTTTATTGAATGTTGGTAAAGTTGTAGATCTGGTTAGAGTGATGTGTGAGTAGGTGTTTATTGAATGTTGATAAAGTTGTAGATCTGGGTTAGAGTGATGTGTGAGTATGTGTTTATTGAATGTTGATAAAGTTGTAGATCTAGGTTAGAGTGATGTGTGAGTAGGTGTTTATTGAATGTTGATAAAGTTGTAGATCTGGGTTAGAGTGATGTGTGAGTAGGTGTTTATTGAATGTTGATAAAGTTGTAGATCTGTGTTAGAGTGATGTGTGAGTAGGTGTTTATTGAATGTTGATAAAGTTGTAGATCTGGGTTAGAGTGATGTGTGAGTAGGTGTTTATTAAATGTTGATAAAGTTGTAGATCTGTGTTAGAGTGATGTGTGAGTAGGTGTTTATTAATGTTGATAAAGTTGTAGATCTGGGTTAGAGTAATGTGTGAGTAGGTGTTTATTGAATGTTGATAAAGTTGTAGATCTGTGTTAGAGTAATGTGTGAGTAGGTGTTTATTGAATGTTGATAAAGTTGTAAATCTGGGTTAGAGTAATGTGTGAGTAGGTGTTTATTGAATGTTGATAAAGTTGTAGTTCTGGGTTAGAGTGATGTGTGAGTATGTGTTTATTGAATGTTAATAAGTTGTAGATCTGGGTTAGAGTGATGTGTGAGTAGGTGTTTATTGAATGTTAATAACGTTGTAGATCTGTGTTAGAGTGATGTGTGAGTAGGTGTTTATTGAATGTTGATAACGTAGATCTGTGTTAGAGTAATGTGTGAGTAGGTGTTTATTGAATGTTGATGAAGTTGTAGATCTGTGTTAGAGTGATGTGTGAGTAGGTGTTTATTGAATGTTGATAACGTTGTAGATCTGTGTTAGAGTGATGTGTGAGTAGGTGTTTTTTGAATGTTAATAACGTTGTAGATCTGTGTTAGAGTGATGTGTGAGTATGTGTTTATTGAATGTTAATAAGTTGTAGATCTGGTTAGAGTGATGTGTGAGTAGGTGTTTATTGAATGTTAATAACGTTGTAGATCTGTGTTAGAGTGATGTGTGAGTAGGTGTTTATTGAATGTTAATAACGTTGTAGATCTGTGTTAGAGTGATGTGTGAGTAGGTGTTTATTGAATGTTGATAAAGTTGTAGATCTGGGTTAGAGTAATGTGTGAGTAGGTGTTTATTAAATGTTGATAAAGTTGTAGATCTGTGTTAGAGTAATGTGTGAGTAGGTGTTTATTAAATGTTGATAAAGTTGTAGATCTGGGTTAGAGTAATGTGTGAGTAGGTGTTTATTAAATGTTGATAAAGTTGTAGATCTGTGTTAGAGTAATGTGTGAGTAGGTGTTTATTGAATGTTGATAAAGTTGTAGATCTGGGTTAGAGTAATGTGTGAGTAGGTGTTTATTGAATGTTGATAAAGTTGTAGATCTGGGTTAGAGTGATGTGTGAGTATGTGTTTATTGAATGTTAATAAGTTGTAGATCTGGGTTAGAGTGATGTGTGAGTAGGTGTTTATTGAATGTTAATAACGTTGTAGATCTGTGTTAGAGTGATGTGTGAGTAGGTGTTTATTGAATGTTGATAACGTAGATCTGTGTTAGAGTAATGTGTGAGTAGGTGTTTATTGAATGTTGATAAAGTTGTAGATCTGTGTTAGAGTGATGTGTGAGTGGGTGTTTATTGAATGTTGATAACGTTGTAGATCTGTGTTAGAGTGATGTGTGAGTAGGTGTTTTTGAATGTTGATAAAGTTGTAGATCTGTGTTAGAGTGATGTGTGAGTATGTGTTTATTGAATGTTGATAAGTTGTAGATCTGGGTTAGAGTGATGTGTGAGTAGGTGTTTATTGAATGTTGATAACGTTGTAGATCTGTGTTAGAGTGATGTGTGAGTAGGTGTTTTTTGAATGTTAATAACGTTGTAGATCTGTGTTAGAGTGATGTGTGAGTAGGTGTTTATAGAATGTTGATAAAGTTGTAGATCTGTGTTAGAGTGATGTGTGAGTAGGTGCTTATTGACTGTTGATAACGTAGATCTGTGTTAGAGTGATGTGTGAGTAGGTGTTTATTGAATGTTGATAAAGTTGTAGATCTGTGTTAGAGTGATGTGTGAGTAGGTGTTTATTGAATGTTGATAACGTTGTAGATCTGTGTTAGAGTGATGTGTGAGTAGGTGTTTATTGAATGTTGATAAAGTTGTAGATCTGTGTTAGAGTGATGTGTGAGTATGTGTTTATTGAATGTTGATAAAGTTGTAGATCTGGTTAGAGTGATGTGTGAGTAGGTGTTTATTGAATGTTAATAACGTTGTAGATCTGTGTTAGAGTGATGTGTGAGTAGGTGTTTATTGAATGTTGATAAAGTTGTAGATCTGGGTTAGAGTGATGTGTGAGTAGGTGTTTATTGAATGTTGATAAAGTTGTAGATCTGGGTTAGAGTGATGTGTGAGTAGGTGTTTATTGAATGTTGATAAAGTTGTAGATCTGTGTTAGAGTGATGTGTGAGTAGGTGTTTATTGAATGTTGATAAAGTTGTAGATCTGGGTTAGAGTAATGTGTGAGTAGGTGTTTATTGAATGTTGATAAAGTTGTAGATCTGTGTTAGAGTGATGTGTGAGTAGGTGTTTATTGAATGTTGATAAAGTTGTAGATCTGGTTAGAGTAATGTGTGAGTAGGTGTTTATTGAATGTTGATAAAGTTGTAGATCTGGGTTAGAGTGATGTGTGAGTATGTGTTTATTGAATGTTAATAAAGTTGTAGATCTGGGTTAGAGTGATGTGTGAGTAGGTGTTTATTGAATGTTGATAAAGTTGTAGATCTGGGTTAGAGTGATGTGTGAGTAGGTGTTTATTGAATGTTGATAAAGTTGTAGATCTGTGTTAGAGTAATGTGTGAGTAGGTGTTTATTGAATGTTGATAAAGTTGTAGATCTGGGTTAGAGTGATGTGTGAGTAGGTGTTTATTGAATGTTGATAAAGTTGTAGATCTGTGTTAGAGTGATGTGTGAGTAGGTGTTTTTTGAATGTTGATAAAGTTGTAGATCTGTGTTAGAGTGATGTGTGAGTAGGTGTTTATTGAATGTTGATAAAGTTGTAGATCTGGGTTAGAGTGATGTGTGAGTAGGTGTTTATTGAATGTTGATAAAGTTGTAGATCTGGGTTAGAGTGATGTGTGAGTAGGTGTTTTTTGAATGTTGATAAAGTTGTAGATCTGGGTTAGAGTGATGTGTGAGTAGGTGTTTATTGAATGTTGATAAAGTTGTAGATCTGGGTTAGAGTGATGTGTGAGTAGGTGTTTATTGAATGTTGATAACGTTGTAGATCTGTGTTAGAGTGATGTGTGAGTAGGTGTTTATTGAATGTTGATAAAGTTGTAGATCTGTGTTAGAGTGATGTGTGAGTAGGTGTTTATTGAATGTTGATAAGTTGTAGATCTGTGTTAGAGTGATGTGTGAGTAGGTGTTTATTGAATGTTGATAAAGTTGTAGATCTGTGTTAGAGTGATGTGTGAGTAGGTGTTTATTGAATGTTGATAAAGTTGTAGATCTGTGTTAGAGTGATGTGTGAGTAGGTGTTTATTGAATGTTAATAAGTTGTAGATCTGGTTAGAGTGATGTGTGAGTAGGTGTTTATTGAATGTTAATAACGTTGTAGATCTGTGTTAGAGTGATGTGTGAGTAGGTGTTTTTTTAATGTTAATAACGTTGTAGATCTGTGTTAGAGTGATATGTGAGTAGGTGTTTATTGAATGTTGATAAAGTTGTAGATCTGGGTTAGAGTAATGTGTGAGTAGGTGTTTATTAAATGTTGATAAAGTTGTAGATCTGTGTTAGAGTAATGTGTGAGTAGGTGTTTATTAAATGTTGATAAAGTTGTAGATCTGGGTTAGAGTAATGTGTGAGTAGGTGTTTATTAAATGTTGATAAAGTTGTAGATCTGTGTTAGAGTAATGTGTGAGAAGGTGTTTATTGAATGTTGATAAAGTTGTAAATCTGGGTTAGAGTAATGTGTGAGAAGGTGTTTATTGAATGTTGATAAAGTTGTAGTTCTGGGTTAGAGTGATGTGTGAGTATGTGTTTATTGAATGTTAATAAGTTGTAGATCTGGGTTAGAGTGATGTGTGAGTAGGTGTTTATTGAATGTTAATAACGTTGTAGATCTGTGTTAGAGTGATGTGTGAGTAGGTGTTTATTGAATGTTGATAACGTAGATCTGTGTTGGAGTAATGTGTGAGTATGTGTTTATTGAATGTTGATAAAGTTGTAGATCTGTTTTAGAGTGATGTGTGAGTGGTGTTTATTGAATGTTGATAACGTTGTAGATCTGTGTTAGAGTGATGTGTGAGTAGGTGTTTTTTGAATGTTAATAACGTTGTAGATCTGTGTTAGAGTGATGTGTGAGTATGTGTTTATTGAATGTTAATAAGTTGTAGATCTGGGTTAGAGTGATGTGTGAGTAGGTGTTTATTGAATGTTAATAACGTTGTAGATCTGTGTTAGAGTGATGTGTGAGTAGGTGTTTTTTGAATGTTAATAACGTTGTAGATCTGTGTTAGAGTGATGTGTGAGTAGGTGTTTATAGAATGTTGATACAGTTGTAGATCTGTGTTAGAGTGATGTGTGAGTAGGTGCTTATTGAATGTTGATAACGTAGATCTGTGTTAGAGTAATGTGTGAGTATGTGTTTATTGACTGTTGATGAAGTTGTAGATCTGTGTTAGAGTGATGTGTGAGTGGGTGTTTATTGAATGTTGATAACGTTGTAGATCTGTGTTAGAGTGATGTGTGAGTAGGTGTTTTTTGAATGTTAATAACGTTGTAGATCTGTGTTAGAGTGATGTGTGAGTATGTGTTTATTGAATGTTAATAAGTTGTAGATCTGGTTAGAGTGATGTGTGAGTAGGTGTTTATTGAATGTTAATAACGTTGTAGATCTGTGTTAGAGTGATGTTTGAGTAGGTGTTTTTTTAATGTTAATAACGTTGTAGATCTGTGTTAGAGTGATATGTGAGTAGGTGTTTATTGAATGTTGATAAAGTTGTAGATCTGGGTTAGAGTAATGTGTGAGTAGGTGTTTATTAAATGTTGATAAAGTTGTAGATCTGTGTTAGAGTAATGTGTGAGTAGGTGTTTATTAAATGTTGATAAAGTTGTAGATCTGGGTTAGAGTAATGTGTGAGTAGGTGTTTATTAAATGTTGATAAAGTTGTAGATCTGTGTTAGAGTAATGTGTGAGAAGGTGTTTATTGAATGTTGATAAAGTTGTAAATCTGGGTTAGAGTAATGTGTGAGAAGGTGTTTATTGAATGTTGATAAAGTTGTAGTTCTGGGTTAGAGTGATGTGTGAGTATGTGTTTATTGAATGTTAATAAGTTGTAGATCTGGGTTAGAGTGATGTGTGAGTAGGTGTTTATTGAATGTTAATAACGTTGTAGATCTGTGTTAGAGTGATGTGTGAGTAGGTGTTTATTGAATGTTGATAACGTAGATCTGTGTTGGAGTAATGTGTGAGTATGTGTTTATTGTCTGTTGATGAAGTTGTAGATCTGTTTTAGAGTGATGTGTGAGTGGGTGTTTATTGAATGTTGATAACGTTGTAGATCTGTGTTAGAGTGATGTGTGAGTAGGTGTTTTTTGAATGTTAATAACGTTGTAGATCTGTGTTAGAGTGATGTGTGAGTATGTGTTTATTGAATGTTAATAAGTTGTAGATCTGGGTTAGAGTGATGTGTGAGTAGGTGTTTATTGAATGTTAATAACGTTGTAGATCTGTGTTAGAGTGATGTGTGAGTAGGTGTTTTTTGAATGTTAATAACGTTGTAGATCTGTGTTAGAGTGATGTGTGAGTAGGTGTTTATAGAATGTTGATACAGTTGTAGATCTGTGTTAGAGTGATGTGTGAGTAGGTGCTTATTGACTGTTGATAACATTGTAGATCTGTGTTAGAGTGATGTGTGAGTAGGTGTTTATAGAATGTTGATAAAGTTGTAGATCTGTGTTAGAGTGATGTGTGAGTAGGTGTTTATAGAATGTTAATAACGTTGTAGATCTGTGTTAGAGTGATGTGTGAGTAGGTGTTTATTGAATGTTGATAAAGTTGTAGATCTGTGTTAGAGTGATGTGTGAGTAGGTGTTTATTGAATGTTGATAAAGTTGTAGATCTATGTTAGAGTGATGTGTGAGTAGGTGTTTATAGAATGTTAATAACGTTGAAGATCTGGGTCAGAGTGATGTGTGAGTAGGTGTTTATTGAATGTTGATAAAGTTGTAGATCTGGGTTAGAGTAATGTGTGAGTCGGTGTTTATTGAATGTTGATAAAGTTGTAGATCTGGGTTAGAGTGATATGTGAGTAGGTGTTTATTGAATGTTGATAAAGTTGTTGCTCTGGGTTAGAGTGATGTGTGAGTATGTGTTTATTGAATGTTAATAAGTTGTAGATCTGGGTTAGAGTGATGTGTGAGTAGGTGTTTATTGAATGTTAATAACGTTGTAGATCTGTGTTAGAATTATGTGTGAGTAGGTGTTTATGGAATGTTGATAAAGTTGTAGATCTGGGTTAGAGTAATGTGTGAGTAGGTGTTTATTGAATGTTAATAACGTTGTAGATCTGTGTTAGAGTGATGTGTGAGTAGGTGTTTATGGAATGTTGGTAAAGTTGTAGATCTGGGTTAGAGTAATGTGTGAGTATGTGTTTATTGAATGTTGATAAAGTTGTAGATCT
Organism: Megaustenia siamemsis; assembly: GCA_032433765.1. Lineage (NCBI taxonomy): Eukaryota > Metazoa > Mollusca > Gastropoda > Stylommatophora > Ariophantidae > Megaustenia > Megaustenia siamemsis. Next base: position 21,007,044 of record JAVIAB010000102.1, read on the forward strand.
GGGTTAGAGTGATGTGTGAGTATGTGTTTATTTAATGTTGATAAAGTTGTAGATCTAGGTTAGAGTGATGTGTGAGTAGGTGTTTATTGAATGTTGATAAAGTTGTAGATCTGGGTTAGAGTGATGTGTGAGTAGGTGTTTATTGAATGTTGATAAAGTTGTAGATCTGTGTTAGAGTGATATGTGAGTAGGTGTTTATTGAATGTTGATAAAGTTGTAGATCTGTGTTAGAGTAATGTGTGAGTAGGTGTTTATTAAATGTTGATAAAGTTGTAGATCTGTGTTAGAGTAATGTGTGAGTAGGTGTTTATTAAATGTTGATAAAGTTGTAGATCTGGGTTAGAGTAATGTGTGAGTAGGTGTTTATTAAATGTTGATAAAGTTGTAGATCTGTGTTAGAGTAATGTGTGAGTAGGTGTTTATTGAATGTTGATAAAGTTGTAAATCTGGGTTAGAGTAATGTGTGAGTAGGTGTTTATTGAATGTTGATAAAGTTGTAGTTCTGGGTTAGAGTGATGTGTGAGTATGTGTTTATTGAATGTTAATAAGTTGTAGATCTGGGTTAGAGTGATGTGTGAGTAGGTGTTTATTGAATGTTAATAACGTTGTAGATCTGTGTTAGAGTGATGTGTGAGTAGGTGTTTATTGAATGTTGATAACGTTGTAGATCTGTGTTAGAGTGATGTGTGAGTGGGTGTTTATTGAATGTTGATAACGTTGTATATCTGTGTTAGAGTAATGTGTGAGTAGGTGTTTATTGACTGTTGATAAAGTTGTAGATCTATGTTAGAGTAATGTGTGAGTATGTGTTTATTGACTGTTGATGAAGTTGTAGATCTGTGTTAGAGTGATGTGTGAGTGGGTGTTTATTGAATGTTGATAACGTTGTAGATCTGTGTTAGAGTGATGTGTGAGTAGGTGTTTTTTGAATGTTAATAACGTTGTAGATCTGTGTTAGAGTGATGTGTGAGTAGGTGTTTATAGAATGTTGATAAAGTTGTAGATCTGTGTTAGAGTGATGTGTGAGTAGGTGCTTATTGACTGTTGATAACATTGTAGATCTGTGTTAGAGTGATGTGTGAGTAGGTGTTTATAGAATGTTGATAAAGTTGTAGATCTGTGTTAGAGTGATGTGTGAGTAGGTGTTTATAGAATGTTAATAACGTTGTAGATCTGTGTTAGAGTGATGTGTGAGTAGGTGTTTATTGAATGTTGATAAAGTTGTAGATCTGTGTTAGAGTGATGTGTGAGTATGTGTTTATTTAATGTTGATAAAGTTGTAGATCTATGTTAGAGTGATGTGTGAGTAGGTGTTTATAGAATGTTAATAACGTTGAAGATCTGGGTCAGAGTGATGTGTGAGTAGGTGTTTATTGAATGTTGATAAAGTTGTAGTTCTGGGTTAGAGTGATGTGTGAGTATGTGTTTATTGAATGTTAATAAGTTGTAGATCTGGGTTAGAGTGATGTGTGAGTAGGTGTTTATTGAATGTTAATAACGTTGTAGATCTGTGTTAGAGTGATGTGTGAGTAGGTGTTTATGGAATGTTGATAAAGTTGTAGATCTGGGTTAGAGTAATGTGTGAGTAGGTGTTTATTGAATGTTAATAACGTTGTAGATCTGTATTAGAGTGATGTGTGAGTAGGTGTTTATGGAATGTTGGTAAAGTTGTAGATCTTGGTTAGAGTAATGTGTGAGTATGTGTTTATTGTATGTTGATAAAGTTGTAGATCTGGGTTAGAGTGATGTGTGAGTATGTGTTTATTTAATGTTGATAAAGTTGTAGATCTAGGTTAGAGTGATGTGTGAGTAGGTGTTTATTGAATGTTGATAAAGTTGTAGATCTGGGTTAGAGTGATGTGTGAGTAGGTGTTTATTGAATGTTGATAAAGTTGTAGATCTGTGTTAGAGTGATATGTGAGTAGGTGTTTATTGAATGTTGATAAAGTTGTAGATCTGGGTTAGAGTAATGTGTGAGTAGGTGTTTATTAAATGTTGATAAAGTTGTAGATCTGTGTTAGAGTAATGTGTGAGTAGGTGTTTATTAAATGTTGATAAAGTTGTAGATCTGGGTTAGAGTAATGTGTGAGTAGGTGTTTATTAAATGTTGATAAAGTTGTAGATCTGTGTTAGAGTAATGTGTGAGAAGGTGTTTATTGAATGTTGATAAAGTTGTAAATCTGGGTTAGAGTAATGTGTGAGAAGGTGTTTATTGAATGTTGATAAAGTTGTAGTTCTGGGTTAGAGTGATGTGTGAGTATGTGTTTATTGAATGTTAATAAGTTGTAGATCTGGGTTAGAGTGATGTGTGAGTAGGTGTTTATTGAATGTTAATAACGTTGTAGATCTGTGTTAGAGTGATGTGTGAGTAGGTGTTTATTGAATGTTGATAACGTAGATCTGTGTTAGAGTAATGTGTGAGTATGTGTTTATTGACTGTTGATGAAGTTGTAGATCTGTGTTAGAGTGATGTGTGAGTGGGTGTTTATTGAATGTTGATAACGTTGTAGATCTGTGTTAGAGTGATGTGTGAGTAGGTGTTTTTTGAATGTTAATAACGTTGTAGATCTGTGTTAGAGTGATGTGTGAGTATGTGTTTATTGAATGTTAATAAGTTGTAGATCTGGTTAGAGTGATGTGTGAGTAGGTGTTTATTGAATGTTAATAACGTTGTAGATCTGTGTTAGAGTGATGTTTGAGTAGGTGTTTTTTTAATGTTAATAACGTTGTAGATCTGTGTTAGAGTGATATGTGAGTAGGTGTTTATTGAATGTTGATAAAGTTGTAGATCTGGGTTAGAGTAATGTGTGAGTAGGTGTTTATTAAATGTTGATAAAGTTGTAGATCTGTGTTAGAGTAATGTGTGAGTAGGTGTTTATTAAATGTTGATAAAGTTGTAGATCTGGGTTAGAGTAATGTGTGAGTAGGTGTTTATTAAATGTTGATAAAGTTGTAGATCTGTGTTAGAGTAATGTGTGAGAAGGTGTTTATTGAATGTTGATAAAGTTGTAAATCTGGGTTAGAGTAATGTGTGAGAAGGTGTTTATTGAATGTTGATAAAGTTGTAGTTCTGGGTTAGAGTGATGTGTGAGTATGTGTTTATTGAATGTTAATAAGTTGTAGATCTGGGTTAGAGTGATGTGTGAGTAGGTGTTTATTGAATGTTAATAACGTTGTAGATCTGTGTTAGAGTGATGTGTGAGTAGGTGTTTATTGAATGTTGATAACGTAGATCTGTGTTGGAGTAATGTGTGAGTATGTGTTTATTGACTGTTGATGAAGTTGTAGATCTGTTTTAGAGTGATGTGTGAGTGGGTGTTTATTGAATGTTGATAACGTTGTAGATCTGTGTTAGAGTGATGTGTGAGTAGGTGTTTTTTGAATGTTAATAACGTTGTAGATCTGTGTTAGAGTGATGTGTGAGTATGTGTTTATTGAATGTTAATAAGTTGTAGATCTGGGTTAGAGTGATGTGTGAGTAGGTGTTTATTGAATGTTAATAACGTTGTAGATCTGTGTTAGAGTGATGTGTGAGTAGGTGTTTTTTGAATGTTAATAACGTTGTAGATCTGTGTTAGAGTGATGTGTGAGTAGGTGTTTATAGAATGTTGATACAGTTGTAGATCTGTGTTAGAGTGATGTGTGAGTAGGTGCTTATTGACTGTTGATAACATTGTAGATCTGTGTTAGAGTGATGTGTGAGTAGGTGTTTATAGAATGTTGATAAAGTTGTAGATCTGTGTTAGAGTGATGTGTGAGTAGGTGTTTATAGAATGTTAATAACGTTGTAGATCTGTGTTAGAGTGATGTGTGAGTAGGTGTTTATTGAATGTTGATAAAGTTGTAGATCTGTGTTAGAGTGATGTGTGAGTAGGTGTTTATTGAATGTTGATAAAGTTGTAGATCTATGTTAGAGTGATGTGTGAGTAGGTGTTTATAGAATGTTAATAACGTTGAAGATCTGGGTCAGAGTGATGTGTGAGTAGGTGTTTATTGAAAGTTGATAAAGTTGTAGATCTGGGTTAGATTAATGTGTGAGTCGGTGTTTTATTGAATGTTGATAAAGTTGTAGATCTGGGTTAGAGTGATATGTGAGTAGGTGTTTATTGAATGTTGATAAAGTTGTAAATCTGGGTTAGAGTAATGTGTGAGTAGGTGTTTATTGAATGTTGATAAAGTTGTTGCTCTGGGTTAGAGTGATGTGTGAGTATGTGTTTATTGAATGTTAATAAGTTGTAGATCTGGGTTAGAGTGATGTGTGAGTAGGTGTTTATTGAATGTTAATAACGTTGTAGATCTGTGTTAGAGTGATGTGTGAGTAGGTGTTTATGGAATGTTGATAAAGTTGTAGATCTGGGTTAGAGTAATGTGTGAGTAGGTGTTTATTGAATGTTAATAACGTTGTAGATCTGTGTTAGAGTGATGTGTGAGTAGGTGTTTATGGAATGTTGGTAAAGTTGTAGATCTGGGTTAGAGTAATGTGTGAGTATGTGTTTATTGAATGTTGATAAAGTTGTAGATCTGGGTTAGAGTGATGTGTGAGTATGTGTTTATTTAATGTTGATAAAGTTGTAGATCTAGGTTAGAGTGATGTGTGAGTAGGTGTTTATTGAATGTTGATAAAGTTGTAGATCTGGGTTAGAGTGATGTGTGAGTAGGTGTTTATTGAATGTTGATAAAGTTGTAGATCTGTGTTAGAGTGATATGTGAGTAGGTGTTTATTGAATGTTGATAAAGTTGTAGATCTGTGTTAGAGTAATGTGTGAGTAGGTGTTTATTAAATGTTGATAAAGTTGTAGATCTGGGTTAGAGTAATGTGTGAGTAGGTGTTTATTAAATGTTGATAAAGTTGTAGATCTGTGTTAGAGTAATGTGTGAGTAGGTGTTTATTGAATGTTGATAAAGTTGTAATCTGGGTTAGAGTAATGTGTGAGTAGGTGTTTATTGAATGTTAATAACGTTGTAGATCTGTGTTAGAGTGATGTGTGAGTAGGTGTTTATGGAATGTTGATAAAGTTGTAGATCTGGGTTAGAGTAATGTGTGAGTATGTGTTTATTGAATGTTGATAAAGTTGTAGATCTGGGTTAGAGTGATGTGTGAGTATGTGTTTATTAATGTTGATAAAGTTGTAGATCTAGGTTAGAGTGATGTGTGAGTAGGTGTTTATTGAATGTTGATAAAGTTGTAGATCTGTGTTAGAGTGATGTGTGAGTAGGTGTTTATTGAATGTTGATAAAGTTGTAGATCTGTGTTAGAGTGATGTGTGAGTAGGTGTTTATTGAATGTTGATAAAGTTGTAGATCTATGTTAGAGTGATGTGTGAGTAGGTGTTTATAGAATGTTAATAACGTTGAAGATCTGGGTCAGAGTGATGTGTGAGTAGGTGTTTATTGAATGTTGATAAAGTTGTAGATCTGGGTTAGATTAATGTGTGAGTCGGTGTTTATTGAATGTTGATAAAGTTGTAGATCTGGGTTAGAGTGATATGTGAGTAGGTGTTTATTGAATGTTGATAAAGTTGTAAATCTGGGTTAGAGTAATGTGTGAGTAGGTGTTTATTGAATGTTGATAAAGTTGTAGTTCTGGGTTAGAGTGATGTGTGAGTATGTGTTTATTGAATGTTAATAAGTTGTAGATCTGGGTTAGAGTGATGTGTGAGTAGGTGTTTATTGAATGTTAATAACGTTGTAGATCTGTGTTAGAGTGATGTGTGAGTAGGTGTTTATGGAATGTTGATAAAGTTGTAGATCTGGGTTAGAGTAATGTGTGAGTAGGTGTTTATTGAATGTTAATAACGTTGTAGATCTGTGTTAGAGTGATGTGTGAGTAGGTGTTTATGGAATGTTGGTAAAGTTGTAGATCTGGGTTAGAGTAATGTGTGAGTATGTGTTTATTGAATGTTGATAAAGTTGTAGATCTGGGTTAGAGTGATGTGTGAGTATGTGTTTATTTAATGTTGATAAAGTTGTAGATCTAGGTTAGAGTGATGTGTGAGTAGGTGTTTATTGAATGTTGATAAAGTTGTAGATCTGGGTTAGAGTGATGTGTGAGTAGGTGTTTATTGAATGTTGATAAAGTTGTAGATCTGTGTTAGAGTGATATGTGAGTAGGTGTTTATTAAATGTTGATAAAGTTGTAGATCTGTGTTAGAGTAATGTGTGAGTAGGTGTTTATTGAATGTTGATAAAGTTGTAGATCTGGGTTAGATTAATGTGTGAGTCGGTGTTTATTGAATGTTGATAAAGTTGTAGATCTGGGTTAGAGTGATATGTGAGTAGGTGTTTATTGAATGTTGATAAAGTTGTAAATCTGGGTTAGAGTAATGTGTGAGTAGGTGTTTATTGAATGTTGATAAAGTTGTAGTTCTGGGTTAGAGTGATGTGTGAGTATGTGTTTATTGAATGTTAATAAGTTGTAGATCTGGGTTAGAGTGATGTGTGAGTAGGTGTTTATTGAATGTTAATAACGTTGTAGATCTGTGTTAGAGTGATGTGTGAGTAGGTGTTTATGGAATGTTGATAAAGTTGTAGATCTGGGTTAGAGTAATGTGTGAGTAGGTGTTTATTGAATGTTAATAACGTTGTAGATCTGTGTTAGAGTGATGTGTGAGTAGGTGTTTATGGAATGTTGGTAAAGTTGTAGATCTGGGTTAGAGTAATGTGTGAGTATGTGTTTATTGAATGTTGATAAAGTTGTAGATCTGGGTTAGAGTGATGTGTGAGTATGTGTTTATTTAATGTTGATAAAGTTGTAGATCTAGGTTAGAGTGATGTGTGAGTAGGTGTTTATTGAATGTTGATAAAGTTGTAGATCTGGGTTAGAGTGATGTGTGAGTAGGTGTTTATTGAATGTTGATAAAGTTGTAGATCTGTGTTAGAGTGATGTGTGAGTAGGTGTTTATTGAATGTTGATAAAGTTGTAGATCTGGGTTAGAGTAATGTGTGAGTAGGTGTTTATTAAATGTTGATAAAGTTGTAGATCTGTGTTAGAGTAATGTGTGAGTAGGTGTTTATTAAATGTTGATAAAGTTGTAGATCTGGGTTAGAGTAATGTGTGAGTAGGTGTTTATTAAATGTTGATAAAGTTGTAGATCTGTGTTAGAGTAATGTGTGAGAAGGTGTTTATTGAATGTTGATAAAGTTGTAAATCTGGGTTAGAGTAATGTGTGAGAAGGTGTTTATTGAATGTTGATAAAGTTGTAGTTCTGGGTTAGAGTGATGTGTGAGTATGTGTTTATTGAATGTTAATAAGTTGTAGATCTGGGTTAGAGTGATGTGTGAGTAGGTGTTTATTGAATGTTAATAACGTTGTAGATCTGTGTTAGAGTGATGTGTGAGTAGGTGTTTATTGAATGTTGATAACGTAGATCTGTGTTAGAGTAATGTGTGAGTATGTGTTTATTGACTGTTGATGAAGTTGTAGATCTGTGTTAGAGTGATGTGTGAGTGGGTGTTTATTGAATGTTGATAACGTTGTAGATCTGTGTTAGAGTGATGTGTGAGTAGGTGTTTTTTGAATGTTAATAACGTTGTAGATCTGTGTTAGAGTGATGTGTGAGTATGTGTTTATTGAATGTTAATAAGTTGTAGATCTGGTTAGAGTGATGTGTGAGTAGGTGTTTATTGAATGTTAATAACGTTGTAGATCTGTGTTAGAGTGATGTTTGAGTAGGTGTTTTTTTAATGTTAATAACGTTGTAGATCTGTGTTAGAGTGATATGTGAGTAGGTGTTTATTGAATGTTGATAAAGGGTTAGATCTGGGTTAGAGTAATGTGTGAGTAGGTGTTTATTAAATGTTGATAAAGTTGTAGATCTGTGTTAGAGTAATGTGTGAGTAGGTGTTTATTAAATGTTGATAAAGTTGTAGATCTGGGTTAGAGTAATGTGTGAGTAGGTGTTTATTAAATGTTGATAAAGTTGTAGATCTGTGTTAGAGTAATGTGTGAGAAGGTGTTTATTGAATGTTGATAAAGTTGTAAATCTGGGTTAGAGTAATGTGTGAGAAGGTGTTTATTGAATGTTGATAAAGTTGTAGTTCTGGGTTAGAGTGATGTGTGAGTATGTGTTTATTGAATGTTAATAAGTTGTAGATCTGGGTTAGAGTGATGTGTGAGTAGGTGTTTATTGAATGTTAATAACGTTGTAGATCTGTGTTAGAGTGATGTGTGAGTAGGTGTTTATTGAATGTTGATAACGTAGATCTGTGTTGGAGTAATGTGTGAGTATGTGTTTATTGACTGTTGATGAAGTTGTAGATCTGTTTTAGAGTGATGTGTGAGTGGGTGTTTATTGAATGTTGATAACGTTGTAGATCTGTGTTAGAGTGATGTGTGAGTAGGTGTTTTTTGAATGTTAATAACGTTGTAGATCTGTGTTAGAGTGATGTGTGAGTATGTGTTTATTGAATGTTAATAAGTTGTAGATCTGGGTTAGAGTGATGTGTGAGTAGGTGTTTATTGAATGTTAATAACGTTGTAGATCTGTGTTAGAGTGATGTGTGAGTAGGTGTTTTTTGAATGTTAATAACGTTGTAGATCTGTGTTAGAGTGATGTGTGAGTAGGTGTTTATAGAATGTTGATACAGTTGTAGATCTGTGTTAGAGTGATGTGTGAGTAGGTGCTTATTGACTGTTGATAACATTGTAGATCTGTGTTAGAGTGATGTGTGAGTAGGTGTTTATAGAATGTTGATAAAGTTGTAGATCTGTGTTAGAGTGATGTGTGAGTAGGTGTTTATAGAATGTTAATAACGTTGTAGATCTGTGTTAGAGTGATGTGTGAGTAGGTGTTTATTGAATGTTGATAAAGTTGTAGATCTGTGTTAGAGTGATGTGTGAGTAGGTGTTTATTGAATGTTGATAAAGTTGTAGATCTATGTTAGAGTGATGTGTGAGTAGGTGTTTATAGAATGTTAATAACGTTGAAGATCTGGGTCAGAGTGATGTGTGAGTAGGTGTTTATTGAATGTTGATAAAGTTGTAGATCTGGGTTAGATTAATGTGTGAGCGGTGTTTATTGAATGTTGATAAAGTTGTAGATCTGGGTTAGAGTGATATGTGAGTAGGTGTTTATTGAATGTTGATAAAGTTGTAAATCTGGGTTAGAGTAATGTGTGAGTAGGTGTTTATTGAATGTTGATAAAGTTGTTGCTCTGGGTTAGAGTGATGTGTGAGTATGTGTTTATTGAATGTTAATAAGTTGTAGATCTGGGTTAGAGTGATGTGTGAGTAGGTGTTTATTGAATGTTAATAACGTTGTAGATCTGTGTTAGAATTATGTGTGAGTAGGTGTTTATGGAATGTTGATAAAGTTGTAGATCTGGGTTAGAGTAATGTGTGAGTAGGTGTTTATTGAATGTTAATAACGTTGTAGATCTGTGTTAGAGTGATGTGTGAGTAGGTGTTTATGGAATGTTGGTAAAGTTGTAGATCTGGGTTAGAGTAATGTGTGAGTATGTGTTTATTGAATGTTGATAAAGTTGTAGATCTGGGTTAGAGTGATGTGTGAGTATGTGTTTATTTAATGTTGATAAAGTTGTAGATCTAGGTTAGAGTGATGTGTGAGTAGGTGTTTATTGAATGTTGATAAAGTTGTAGATCTGGGTTAGAGTGATGTGTGAGTAGGTGTTTATTGAATGTTGATAAAGTTGTAGATCTGTGTTAGAGTGATATGTGAGTAGGTGTTTATTGAATGTTGATAAAGTTGTAGATCTGTGTTAGAGTAATGTGTGAGTAGGTGTTTATTAAATGTTGATAAAGTTGTAGATCTGTGTTAGAGTAATGTGTGAGTAGGTGTTTATTAAATGTTGATAAAGTTGTAGATCTGGGTTAGAGTAATGTGTGAGTAGGTGTTTATTAAATGTTGATAAAGTTGTAGATCTGTGTTAGAGTAATGTGTGAGTAGGTGTTTATTGAATGTTGATAAAGTTGTAAATCTGGGTTAGAGTAATGTGTGAGTAGGTGTTTATTGAATGTTGATAAAGTTGTAGTTCTGGGTTAGAGTGATGTGTGAGTATGTGTTTATTGAATGTTAATAAGTTGTAGATCTGGGTTAGAGTGATGTGTGAGTAGGTGTTTATTGAATGTTAATAACGTTGTAGATCTGTGTTAGAGTGATGTGTGAGTAGGTGTTTATTGAATGTTGATAACGTTGTAGATCTGTGTTAGAGTGATGTGTGAGTGGGTGTTTATTGAATGTTGATAACGTTGTATATCTGTGTTAGAGTAATGTGTGAGTAGGTGTTTATTGACTGTTGATAAAGTTGTAGATCTATGTTAGAGTAATGTGTGAGTATGTGTTTATTGACTGTTGATGAAGTTGTAGATCTGTGTTAGAGTGATGTGTGAGTGGGTGTTTATTGAATGTTGATAACGTTGTAGATCTGTGTTAGAGTGATGTGTGAGTAGGTGTTTTTTGAATGTTAATAACGTTGTAGATCTGTGTTAGAGTGATGTGTGAGTAGGTGTTTATAGAATGTTGATAACGTTGTAGATCTGTGTTAGAGTGATGTGTGAGTAGGTGCTTATTGACTGTTGATAACATTGTAGATCTGTGTTAGAGTGATGTGTGAGTAGGTGTTTATAGAATGTTGATAAAGTTGTAGATCTGTGTTAGAGTGATGTGTGAGTAGGTGTTTATAGAATGTTAATAACGTTGTAGATCTGTGTTAGAGTGATGTGTGAGTAGGTGTTTATTGAATGTTGATAAAGTTGTAGATCTGTGTTAGAGTGATGTGTGAGTATGTGTTTATTTAATGTTGATAAAGTTGTAGATCTATGTTAGAGTGATGTGTGAGTAGGTGTTTATAGAATGTTAATAACGTTGAAGATCTGGGTCAGAGTGATGTGTGAGTAGGTGTTTATTGAATGTTGATAAAGTTGTAGTTCTGGGTTAGAGTGATGTGTGAGTATGTGTTTATTGAATGTTAATAAGTTGTAGATCTGGGTTAGAGTGATAAGTGAGTAGGTGTTTATTGAATGTTAATAACGTTGTAGATCTGTGTTAGAGTGATGTGTGAGTAGGTGTTTATGGAATGTTGATAAAGTTGTAGATCTGGGTTAGAGTAATGTGTGAGTAGGTGTTTATTGTATGTTAATAACGTTGTAGATCTGTATTAGAGTGATGTGTGAGTAGGTGTTTATGGAATGTTGGTAAAGTTGTAGATCTTGGTTAGAGTAATGTGTAAGTATGTGTTTATTGTATGTTGATAAAGTTGTAGATCTGGGTTAGAGTGATGTGTGAGTATGTGTTTATTTAATGTTGATAAAGTTGTAGATCTAGGTTAGAGTGATGTGTGAGTAGGTGTTTATTGAATGTTGATAAAGTTGTAGATCTGGGTTAGAGTGATGTGTGAGTAGGTGTTTATTGAATGTTGATAAGTTGTAGATCTGTGTTAGAGTGATATGTGTGTAGGTGTTTGTTGAATGTGTTTAAAGTTGTAGATCTGATAAGAGTAGATGTGTGAGGTGTTAATGTTGATAAAGTTGTAGATCTGTGTTAGAGTAATGTGATGTGTTTATTAATGTGTGATAAAGTTGTATTAGAGTGTGTGTGAGGTGTATTAAATGTTGATAAAGTTGTAGATCTGGGTTAGAGTAATGTGTGAGAAGGTGTTTATTGAATGTTGATAAAGTTGTAGATCTGGGTTAGAGTAATGTGTGAGAGGTGTTTATTGTGTTTATTAAATGTTGATAAAGTTAAAGTGGGTTAGAGTAATGTGTGAGTTTAATGTTAATAAGTTGTAGATCTGGGTTAGAGTGATGTGTGAGTGTGTTTATTGAATGTTAATAAGTTGTAGATCTGGTTAGAGTGATGTGTGAGTAGGTGTTTATTGAATGTTGATAACGTTGATCTGTGTTAGAGTATGTGTGAGTATGTGTTTATTGAATGTTGATAAGTTGTAGATCTGGTTAGAGTGATGTGTGAGTAGGTGTTTATTGAATGTTAATAACGTTGTAGATCTGTGTTAGAGTGATGTGTGAGTAGGTGTTTATTGAATGTTGATAACGTAGATCTGTGTTAGAGTAATGTTGTATGTGTTTATTGACTGTTGATGAAGTTGTAGATCTGTGTTAGAGTGATGTGTGAGTGTGTTTATTGAATGTTGATACGTTGTAGATCTGTGTTAGAGTGATGTGTGAGTAGGTGTTTTTTGAATGTTAATAACGTTGTAGATCTGTGTTAGAGTGATGTGTGAGTAGGTGTTTATTGAATGTTAATAAGTTGTAGATCTGGTTAGAGTGATGTGTGAGTAGGTGTTTATTGAATGTTGATAACGTTGTAGATCTGTGTTAGAGTGATGTTTGAGTAGGTGTTTTTTAATGTTGATAACGTTGTAGATCTGTGTTAGAGTGATGTGTGAGTAGGTGTTTATTGAATGTTGATAAAGTTGTAGATCTGGGTTAGAGTAATGTGTGAGTAGGTGTTTATTAAATGTTGATAAAGTTGTAGATCTGTGTTAGAGTAATGTGTGAGAAGGTGTTTATTGAATGTTGATAAAGTTGTAAATCTGGGTTAGAGTAATGTGTGAGAAGGTGTTTATTGAATGTTGATAAAGTTGTAGTTCTGGGTTAGAGTGATGTGTGAGTAGGTGTTTATTGAATGTTAATAAGTTGTAGATCTGGGTTAGAGTGATGTGTGAGTAGGTGTTTATTGAATGTTAATAACGTTGTAGATCTGTGTTAGAGTGATGTGTGAGTAGGTGTTTATTGAATGTTGATAACGTAGATCTGTGTTGGAGTAATGTGTGAGTATGTGTTTATTGACTGTTGATGAAGTTGTAGATCTGTTTTAGAGTGATGTGTGAGTGGGTGTTTATTGAATGTTGATAACGTTGTAGATCTGTGTTAGAGTGATGTGTGAGTAGGTGTTTTTGAATGTTAATAACGTTGTAGATCTGTGTTAGAGTGATGTGTGAGTATGTGTTTATTGAATGTTAATAAGTTGTAGATCTGGGTTAGAGTGATGTGTGAGTAGGTGTTTATTGAATGTTAATAACGTTGTAGATCTGTGTTAGAGTGATGTGTGAGTAGGTGTTTTTTGAATGTTAATAACGTTGTAGATCTGTGTTAGAGTGATGTGTGAGTAGGTGTTTATAGAATGTTGATACAGTTGTAGATCTGTGTTAGAGTGATGTGTGAGTAGGTGCTTATTGACTGTTGATAACATTGTAGATCTGTGTTAGAGTGATGTGTGTGTAGGTGTTTATAGAATGTTGATAAAGTTGTAGATCTGTGTTAGAGTGATGTGTGAGTAGGTGTTTATAGAATGTTAATAACGTTGTAGATCTGTGTTAGAGTGATGTGTGAGTAGGTGTTTATTGAATGTTGATAAAGTTGTAGATCTGTGTTAGAGTGATGTGTGAGTAGGTGTTTATTGAATGTTGATAAAGTTGTAGATCTATGTTAGAGTGATGTGTGAGTAGGTGTTTATAGAATGTTAATAACGTTGAAGATCTGGGTCAGAGTGATGTGTGAGTAGGTGTTTATTGAATGTTGATAAAGTTGTAGATCTGGGTTAGATTAATGTGTGAGTCGTGTTTTATTGAATGTTGATAAAGTTGTAGATCTGGGTTAGAGTGATATGTGAGTAGGTGTTTATTGAATGTTGATAAAGTTGTAAATCTGGGTTAGAGTAATGTGTGAGTAGGTGTTTATTGAATGTTGATAAAGTTGTTGCTCTGGGTTAGAGTGATGTGTGAGTATGTGTTTATTGAATGTTAATAAGTTGTAGATCTGGGTTAGAGTGATGTGTGAGTAGGTGTTTATTGAATGTTAATAACGTTGTAGATCTGTGTTAGAGTGATGTGTGAGTAGGTGTTTATGGAATGTTGATAAAGTTGTAGATCTGGGTTAGAGTAATGTGTGAGTAGGTGTTTATTGAATGTTAATAACGTTGTAGATCTGTGTTAGAGTGATGTGTGAGTAGGTGTTTATGGAATGTTGGTAAAGTTGTAGATCTGGGTTAGAGTAATGTGTGAGTATGTGTTTATTGAATGTTGATAAAGTTGTAGATCTGGGTTAGAGTGATGTGTGAGTATGTGTTTATTTAATGTTGATAAAGTTGTAGATCTAGGTTAGAGTGATGTGTGAGTAGGTGTTTATTGAATGTTGATAAAGTTGTAGATCTGGGTTAGAGTGATGTGTGAGTAGGTGTTTATTGAATGTTGATAAAGTTGTAGATCTGTGTTAGAGTGATATGTGAGTAGGTGTTTATTGAATGTTGATAAAGTTGTAGATCTGTGTTAGAGTAATGTGTGAGTAGGTGTTTATTAAATGTTGATAAAGTTGTAGATCTGTGTTAGAGTAATGTGTGAGTAGGTGTTTATTAAATGTTGATAAAGTTGTAGATCTGGGTTAGAGTAATGTGTGAGTAGGTGTTTATTAAATGTTGATAAAGTTGTAGATCTGTGTTAGAGTAATGTGTGAGTAGGTGTTTATTGAATGTTGATAAAGTTGTAAATCTGGGTTAGAGTAATGTGTGAGTAGGTGTTTATTGAATGTTGATAAAGTTGTAGTTCTGGGTTAGAGTGATGTGTGAGTATGTGTTTATTGAATGTTAATAAGTTGTAGATCTGGGTTAGAGTGATGTGTGAGTAGGTGTTTATTGAATGTTAATAACGTTGTAGATCTGTGTTAGAGTGATGTGTGAGTAGGTGTTTATTGAATGTTGATAACGTTGTAGATCTGTGTTAGAGTGATGTGTGAGTGGGTGTTTATTGAATGTTGATAACGTTGTATATCTGTGTTAGAGTAATGTGTGAGTAGGTGTTTATTGACTGTTGATAAAGTTGTAGATCTATGTTAGAGTAATGTGTGAGTATGTGTTTATTGACTGTTGATGAAGTTGTAGATCTGTGTTAGAGTGATGTGTGAGTGGGTGTTTATTGAATGTTGATAACGTTGTAGATCTGTGTTAGAGTGATGTGTGAGTAGGTGTTTTTTGAATGTTAATAACGTTGTAGATCTGTGTTAGAGTGATGTGTGAGTAGGTGTTTATAGAATGTTGATAAAGTTGTAGATCTGTGTTAGAGTGATGTGTGAGTAGGTGCTTATTGACTGTTGATAACATTGTAGATCTGTGTTAGAGTGATGTGTGAGTAGGTGTTTATAGAATGTTGATAAAGTTGTAGATCTGTGTTAGAGTGATGTGTGAGTAGGTGTTTATAGAATGTTAATAACGTTGTAGATCTGTGTTAGAGTGATGTGTGAGTAGGTGTTTATTGAATGTTGATAAAGTTGTAGATCTGTGTTAGAGTGATGTGTGAGTATGTGTTTATTTAATGTTGATAAAGTTGTAGATCTATGTTAGAGTGATGTGTGAGTAGGTGTTTATAGAATGTTAATAACGTTGAAGATCTGGGTCAGAGTGATGTGTGAGTAGGTGTTTATTGAATGTTGATAAAGTTGTAGTTCTGGGTTAGAGTGATGTGTGAGTATGTGTTTATTGAATGTTAATAAGTTGTAGATCTGGGTTAGAGTGATGTGTGAGTAGGTGTTTATTGAATGTTAATAACGTTGTAGATCTGTGTTAGAGTGATGTGTGAGTAGGTGTTTATGGAATGTTGATAAAGTTGTAGATCTGGGTTAGAGTAATGTGTGAGTAGGTGTTTATTGAATGTTAATAACGTTGTAGATCTGTATTAGAGTGATGTGTGAGTAGGTGTTTATGGAATGTTGGTAAAGTTGTAGATCTTGGTTAGAGTAATGTGTGAGTATGTGTTTATTGTATGTTGATAAAGTTGTAGATCTGGGTTAGAGTGATGTGTGAGTATGTGTTTATTTAATGTTGATAAAGTTGTAGATCTAGGTTAGAGTGATGTGTGAGTAGGTGTTTATTGAATGTTGATAAAGTTGTAGATCTGTGTTAGAGTGATGTGTGAGTAGGTGTTTATTGAATGTTGATAAAGTTGTAGATCTGGGTTAGAGTGGTGTGTGAGTTTATGGAATGTTGATAAAGCTGTCTGTTTTTGGGTGTGTTGTAAGGGTTGGTGCTCAACTCTATGGGGTAACGAGGAAAGTGACAATGTATACGACCTCGTTGACCTGAATGCGTAGCTAGAGATTGAGATAGAGAGAGAGTGAGAGAGAGAGAGAGAGAGAGAGAGAGATGATTTGAGGAGAGACAGAATGAAGTCGTCCTTGTACCAGGCTTCAATTCTTACTAGCCAATTGGTTAAACTCCGCAAGTTATTGCCCATTGAACTCACCAGAAATCGATTTAGTGCTGCACAACCACCAATATTAAAGACACAAGTGCGATCCTACAGGCTATTAAATATAAACTGGTTGGCCCACTTGTTAGCCCTCTCATATAAGAGCCCCAGGACGAGGCCGTTGTGTTGCTTAGCCTAGAAGACGAGTTATTGACATTTACTAGACTACAAACCTGGCCAGAGGCACAGATTCCTACCGTCACTACAACTGGTGTAATTATCCAAACATAAGGACACTCAAGCCTCTTCCCTCTTTCTCCCAGGCGCCCCCTCTGTACCCTTCTCATATCTCTACCAATTTTTCATTTGACTCTTGAAAAGTTGGAGTCTATCGCAAAGACCTGACATCGGAAAGAACGGTAAGCCTTGTTGCCGATCGATGTTTTCAGCAGTAAATATAAGCAAAGACGAGAAGTTGACCGCTGATGCGTGGTCTGGATTCCTGGGACATTGTCCGCTCCAGTTATCCTGAGTTTTCAATGACATGTGGTCAGACAAAAGCAGGTTGTTTACTTCTCATCTTTCTGTCGTCATCAAATAAACAAGTCTTGTTCTCTGTAGTCTCTTGTCAGTCATCATCTCAAACACGTGATCTATCGTCAATACAGGGAGCACGAGCTATACGGACTGTCGACATCTTTAACCAGTAGCTCACTTCACCTCGCACCTGTGAGAGACTAGTTTACGTGATCACCGTCATGTTAGCGGTGCTGGGTCTGTTGTTGTAAAGGATCTAGTACTCTCTCTCTCTCTCTCTTTCTCTCTCTCTCTCTCTCTCTCTCTCTCTCTCTCTCTCTCTCTCTCTCTCTCTGCGATCAGGACTCAATCAGAGTAGGATTCCAGACTCTCACATGAAGACAGCTGTCTGTTTAAGTGAATTGACATCATAATTAAAGTCAATTAGAGTGTTAGAACCACTCTGCTTTAATACCTGTTAAAACGTTGCACTGTGTTCTGCGCCAGTGGCCCAGTGCATCCGATTTCAGCCAGCATTTTGTTCAGGTTTGCTTTCCTTAGCCTTTTATTGTCTCCAATCTTCCTGCAAGGCAGCAGATTGTCTTTTCTGTAGGGGGATTATGCCCTTAGATGGTCTGCCTCCCAGGTTTACGAGCAAGCACCATCTGCTCGAGTCACTAGAGGTGACTAACACAGACATGCACACACAAAGATATGAGATGTAACTAACACTGACACGCATACAACGATATGAGGCATGACTAACACTGACACACACCAAAATATGAGATATGACTAACACACACACTAAGATATGAGATGTGACTAGCACAGACATACTATAAAATATGAGATATGACTAACACACACACTAAGATATGAGATGTGACTAGCACAGACATACTATAAAATATGAGATATGACTAACACACACACTAACATATGAGATGTGACTAGCACAGACATACTATAAAATATGAGATATGACTAACACACACACTAAGATATGAGATGTGACTAGCACAGACATACTATAAAATATGAGATATGACTAACACAGATACACACACTAAGATATTAGATAAAACTAAACACAGTCATGCACACACAAATATATATGATATGACTAAACACAAACACACAAGGATATGAGACATGACTAACATAGACACACACACACGAAAATGAGATGTGACTAGCATGGACATACACACACATATATGAGATATGACTAACATAGACAAGCACACACAAAGGTATGAGATGTGACTAACATAGACATGCTCACAAAGATATGAGATATGACTAACACAGACATGCACAAAGATATGAGACATGATTAACACGGACACACACCAAGATATGAGATATGACTAACATGACACACACCAAGATATGAGCCATGGCCAGCACACACACACACAAGCTAAGATATGAGCCATGGCTTGCACAGAAACACACCAAGATATGAGCCATAGCTAGCACAGAAACACATTAATATATGGCAGGAAGATCAGCCGGATAAGACCTTCAGAGAATGTCAATTTCATGCACCCTGAATCTTGAGTCCGCTTCTGATAGTACAGTCTGGCCACGTGCGTTCATGATGATGTAAGATAGAGTAAGGCAAAGAGCATCCTAGCCACACGAACGTGGGCGCTAGCTCGCACTGAGCTCCACCTAGGATCGTCGATCGGTTTCAGCTCGGAAACTTCCAGCATCGGCAGGCCACTGAGCTTCTTCCACCGGGACATGTGTATGATGGACAGAACGATCGTGAAGAGCATGACAGTAACGGCGATCAGTGGTAGTAGCAACGTTACTTCCAAGTCAAAGTAGGTTATTATGTGCAAGAACATCAGCCTTGGACTTGGCAAACATTTCTCAAGACCTATCTCATTTGGCGTTACCGCAGCAGCAACAGCAGTGGATGTTATTCGCTATTATCAAGGTTATTTACTAATTTGGGAGAAAGCACGATAAGATTGTGGTCCGAGCTTATACTCCAGGCATTGTGCTAGCAAAAGCTGAACTATAACGGCCACCGTTGAGAATGAACAAAATTCTGCAAATTCAGATCTTGGCCGTTGGGCGTTGTTCAAACGCAAACAAGCGCCCATCTTGGTGCGTCCAGATCTAGTACTGCAGGTTCTCTTAGTTAAGTCTATTGATATAGAAGATCTAGTATTGCCTGTCCTCTAAGTTGAGTCTATTGATATAGAAGATCTAGTACTGCAGGTTCTCTAAGTTGAGTCTATTGATATAGAAGATCTAGTACTGCAGGTTCTCTAAGTTGAGTTTATTGATATAGAAGATATAGTACTGCAGGTTCTCTAAGTTGAGTCTATTGATATAGAAGATCTAGTATTGCCTGTCCTCTAAGTTGAGTCTATTGGTATGGAAGATCTAGTATTGCCTGTCTTCTAAGTTGAGTCTATTGGTATGGAAGATCTAGTATTGCCTGTCTTCTAAGTTGAGTCTATTGGTATGGAAGATCTAGTATTGCCTGTCCTCTAAGTTGAGTCTATTGGTATGGAAGATTTAGTATTGCCTGTCCTCTAAGTTGAGTCTATTGGTATGGAAGATCTAGTATTGCCTGTCCTCTAAGTTGAGTCTATTGGTATGGAAGATCTAGTATTGCCTGTCCTCTAAGTTGAGTCTATTGGTATGGAAGATCTAGTATTGCCTGTCCTCTAAGTTGAGTCTATTGGTATGGAAGATCTAGTATTGCCTGTCCTCTAAGTTGAGTCTATTGGTATGGAAGATCTAGTATTGCCTGTCCTCTAAGTTGAGTCTATTGGTATGGAAGATCTAGTATTGCCTGTCCTCTAAGTTGAGTCTATTGGTATGGAAGATCTAGTATTGCCTGTCCTCTAAGTTGAGTCTATTGGTATGGAAGATCTAGTATTGCCTGTCCTCTAAGTTGAGTCTATTCGTATGGAAGATCTAGTATTGCCTGTCCTCTAAGTTGAGTCTATTGGTATGGAAGATCTAGTATTGCCTGTTCTCTAAGTTGAGTCTATTGGTATGGAAGATCTAGTATTGCCTGTCCTCTAAGTTGAGTCTATTGGTATGGAAGATCTAGTATTGCCTGTCTTCTAAGTTGCGTCTATTGATATAGAAGATCTAGTATTACTGGTCCTCTAAGCTGGATTTATGATATAGAAGATCTGGTAACGTTGTGCTACCACTGCCAGACCTGGATCCTAGATGAAAGAACAATAAGAAAAACCTCTACTTGAAGCAGGGAGGTAGCAGTGATTAAAGAGTGTACTTGAGACTTCCGGGGAATATGGCGCCCTGTTCGCTGTCTTCTTCAGTGGATTCACAGATAAGTGCTGATTTCCAGTGAACTTTTATGTTTATTTATCTGTTTTTATTGATATTTGAAGGGTTCATGTGATTGTACGCGCTTTCTATTTGATGTAAATCACTTTGCTTCTTTCGATTCATTGCATTTTGTTACAATTTCTTTATTTGTTCACTGATACTCATATTTGTTGTTGATTGCGCTATTTGACGCGTCAAAAAATGGCGGTTTGTTTTTGCCGGACTGTCGTCAAGGACGCGTAATTCATTTAATTTGTAAAAGGCTCACAGTGTATCCGCGTGCTGCAGAACTATTTACTGGAGTTGGCCAGTTTATAACGTGGAAACGGGGTCTGGACCGTGCGACTGAGAAGGTGCACGTGAGTCTAGACCATCCACAGCATCGACGTTCAGCGACAAAATCATCTATGACGACGGTAAGTATTCAGATGCAGCCCAAACGACATCATCGAAGAAGGAAAACACGACAAGGTAAGCGTGGTGGCATTAAACTGTCGAAGTGTGAGAGGCTAGGCCTAAAGTAAGTGCGCGTTATATATTGGAATTGTGGGTCCATTAATCAACGACAGCCCATTCTTGATAAGCTACTGTGCGGCGTCGATATAATGGTTTTACAAGAAACTCTTCTTGGTGACAGGACAGTAAGTACTCCTGGCTTTCATTGTTTTTATAATAGACGACACCTTGGGCAGGCCATCCTTGTGCGCAACAATATGGTGGCAGCTGAGGTTGATATGTCTGTGTGGGACAATGCAGAATTGCAGGTACATGCGGTTAGGGTGCAGACCCCAGTTCATTCTGTGATTGTAAATGTGTAGGCTTGTAATGGGAAGGTGAACACACAACAATGGCAGAATCTCTTAGAGTTCGATGAAGAGAACGTCGTTTTCTGCGGAGACTTTAATGCTAGAGGCAACCAGTTGGGTAACGTCATAACCAATCAGCAGGGAGAAGACCTAGAGAACGCACTAATGTCAGTCGATTTAGTGTGCTTGAATGATGGAAGGGCAACAAGAATGGCCACTCGAACAGGGGACTCTGATAGTGTCATAGACCTGGCACTGGTGTCTTCCACCTTCGCACCGGTTTGCAGGTGGAGTGCACTGGGATTCCACGGAAGTTATCACTATCCATGTGTCCTCCTAATTGAGAAAAGTAGAAATAGAAGTAAGAAAAGGAAGCTCCACACATTCCACTACGAGAAAATAGACAAGGACGTCATTAGCAAAATCAGACATAGGAAACAGAGCGCTCCTCGTAGGAGGCAGGAGAGATGGACGCAGCCACCTTGGTGGAATGTAGATGTCGAGGAAGCTTGGCGGAGCAAGAGACAAACGGTCAAGACATGGCAGAAAGCCAGAAGGTATGGTAGAACACAACCTGAGCTCTTGAAGCGTCTGAAAGTAGAGGTCGACCAAAAAATAATGCACTTCAAACTATGTGCTAAGCAGGCTAAGGATGCCAAACGGGATGACTTCTGTAAAAAACAGTGTGCTCAGAAAAATCGCTAGCCACATTCTGGCGCCTTCATCAGAGCATGAATGGCACAACACTACACAGAGGCATACCAGACTTTCAGAGCACAGGCCGGATATGGCACAAATCTGATGAGAGCAAAGTGAAGGCCCTGCTTGCCCGCTACGTTGAACAGACGGACCAAAGAAATGAGGCTGTAAGAATGAGGATACGGGGATCGCTGTCAAAATTGTGTACGGATGTAGTGCTGGAAGAAGATCTCACAATCACAACCGATACCATTCGCACGACACTTAAAAGGTCACACAACACTGCTCCTGGTCCAGATGGTGTTCGGTACGATGACATAGGCGATTTAGCTGACGACGACTTGACAAAACTGGCCAATGAGTTTAATGCCAGCATTCGGAGTGACCAGATTAAGGAGGGGTGGCTACATAGCTACTTACTACCGCTACCAAAGCCAAACAAGGACCATTCTCAGATCAGTGCCTACAGAATCATCACTATGCAGAACACTGCGGGCAAGCTGCTGGAGAAAATAGTTGCCCGTGTCCTCACCTGTCACCTTGAACAGAAATGCGCATTCCCACCCACACTCGGAGGTTATAGATATAACAAAGAGACATGGCTCAACGCGGCAGTCTTTGTTTATGCCGTCTTCGAAGGCTTCCACAGACGAGAGGAGACATGTGCTGCTGCTATAGATCTGGAGGATGCATACAACAGGGTACCATTTGAATATCTCATGCATATGCTCCTCAAACTGGCGGTGCACCCCTTCCCCGTTAGATGGATCGCCGCGGCACTGTTTCAGATGAAGGTGATACTCAGATGTGGAAGTTGGTCTTCCGAGCCAACATCCATTTTTTTGCAGGGCTGCTACAAGGCTCACCATTGTCACCAGTTCTATTTAACGTGTACACAATAACGATCACAGAACAACAGCTGGATGGGAGGGGAAGAACTATGACTTTTGCTGATGATATTCTGGTATATCGACAGGGAAGAGACAGACGGGGAATCGCCTCCACAATGCAAGACGAACTCGATCGCATTTCTTCCTGGTGTGGGGTTTCAGGTGCCTTGGTTAATCTTAATAAAGCGTCAGTTTCATGGTTCTCCCTTAACAATCATATCGTTAATACGACCACACCGGTAGTACGAATGGGAGCTGATGAGGTGACCAGGGACAAATTGATGACATACCTCGGAGTTAAGTTTGATCGCAGCCTGTGTTATCGGGACCACGTCGACCATGTGATAACAAAATCCCGCAAAGGATTAGCCGCCTTGAAGGTCAGGGAAGCTGCCAACATCGAGCAGAGACTACTTACTCTTCTGTTCCAGGGATTAGTCCTCGCACCAATCGAGTATGCCCTGGCAATTCTTACTGTCAGTACGACTCAAATTGATAGGCTGGAAAAAATACAAAATGTAGCCATGCACATTATCTTAGGGTGTACAAGGGACACTCCCTGTGTAGCAATGAGGTATCTTCATGACTTTCCAACCATGGATGACAGAATCAAGATCTGGAGAGCACGAGCATACCTGAAGATTAGTACACATAAAGAGCATCCCATTTCACCACGTGCTCAACACATGAAAAGGTGCCAGGCTAAAAAGAGGCAAATCATGGGTGGACAGAGCAGAAGATGTTATCAAACAGGTATGTGGGCTTACCAATATCAGCTTTGGTGAGGAGTGGATACCGGTGCCTACGTCTTTCAAGGGGACCATCTCGTGTATTGTCACACTCAACAGGAAAAGTAGGGAACAGATCCTGGTCGTTGTTAATGCTGAAGTCAACGGTCTCATCTGCGATAACACCGATAAGAAAGATGCAGTCATCTATACAGACGGATCTGTAAGACGACACCAAAGAAGTGCATGGACATTTACAGCACGCTCGGCATGCAGAATAGTCTACGAAGACAGTGGTGCATACGTCATGACCACGAGTAGCATGACAATGGAGGTGATGGCAGTGACCAAGGCATTCAAATGGTTAGAGTCACAAGACTACACCCACGCATGTATACTGAGTGATTCGATGAGCATGATAAAAAAGTGGAGGCGGGCTCTGTACGCATGCAATATGTAGAGTCGTTGCAGAAATCCAATATACGTAAGGTCACCTTTGTCTTTGTCCCTGGACATGCGCGAGCACGGGAAATGAAATTACGGACAGGTTGGCTAGCTGCGCTGTCGTTGAAGATGAGCAACCAATGGATCGGGCGGACATCATTAATGCCCTCCGAGATGTGGGAAGAGCACAGGACTTCGACAAACACAGATCCACGTCACTTCTTCGGATAATGGAAATGGGAGTTAAGTTGGGCACAGCCAGAAATGAGAAACTTAGTGGCCGTGTAAGAAGACTTATTAACCAACATAGAACTGGAGTCGTCAGTCACTGGACACTGCGGGAATTGATGAGGAGGGGATCTGAGCACCTATGGACATGTTCGGAGTGAAATGATGATGACCCGCAAATAACACAATAACTCAATTATTCAATAAAGAATGTACGATAAGATGGGAGTGAGGTAGTAGAAATCAAGGAGAGATAAGAAGGGCTGACTAAAATAAAATAATTTGATTAAATAGTAAAATAGCATTCGAGGGGGAAAGGCGCAGAACCATGGGAAAATTATTCGTGGATCTCTTTAAGACTTTTAAAATACGTTATTTTAAACCAGTTATGTTATCTCGACTCGGAATTAGGCGTCCGATATGAAATATATACTTATAGTTTTTGTTTGTTTTTGTTTGATAATGTTGTTTTCAACAGCATGCACGTTAGGCAAATTGTCGATTTCGAAATATTTTCTTTCGTAGCCTCCATTTATTACTTTCCCTTTCGCGAGTAGTTGTAACTTGTTGGTAGCTACTCACCATATTGTGGGTTTTCTGTCATTCTTCACTTTCGAAGATGTTATCAACTGTATATAGCAGTAATTCCTCTCAAACCTAAGCCATCCACAACATGCCTCTACTCTATATTTTGTTGTCATCTCTTTCGCCATGTATTATCTTTTTTGTTATGAATCTGTCTTCTTCTTGTTTGAGTTGGGGCTTTAAAGTGTGTTTTCAAAGATTGCGGTCTACATCTATTTCTTCCCAGGCTGCAGGGTTCCTGTTCAGTATCTTCTTGTCGTGTTTGCACACGTCGGAGTTTTGGTCACCCCCTATTTCTTGTATCATCTGTTTGTTGTCATCAAGTGTATCTTTTGGTATGTGGCCATCTACCATACGGTGTAAGTGGCCAAGTCAGTGTAACCTTCTTTGTTTGAGCAAGTGCAAATGTTCAGGGGCCCTGTGCGAGAGAGTACCTACACGTTTGTCACTTCCAAGTGATACCAAGAATAGGGCGCTTGCATCGCATATGGTTGCATTTAGCCTTCTCTCTTGCTTTGCATAAGGTATCCATGATTTGCTGCAACATAAAAGGATATTAATGATGCAGGCGTTGTAAACTGCGGCCTTTATTTCAATTGTCAGTTTTCTATTTTGCCTAACGAGCCTAGAAATGGCGAGCGAATGTGGTAGAATCGTTACCAATGAGGGTAGCAAAACTACATTGCTATTTATTGGAAAGCAATGTCATGTATGACCAACAGAAAACTGTACAAATGTTTCAACAGCGAAAGTTAAATTACTGAAGAACCGTAGCTGCCAGAGAGAACTAAGCAATCGCTATCTACTGAAATAATCTGGAAGGATGGAGGGGAAACCCTTAAACACCCTTACTGGCGTGAAGTTTTCAGCTATGAGAGCTTTGGACAGCTGAGGTATATTACTGAAAGGGCGATACCTTTAAATAAAAATACATTACTGAAAGAGAGATAAGAGACATTACTGAAAGAGAGATAAGGTTAAAGATACTTTGCTGAAAGAGAGATAAGGTTAAAGATATATTGCTGAAAGAGAGATAAGGTTAAAGATACTTTGCTGAAAGAGAGATAAGGTTAAAGATATATTGCTGAAAGAGAGATAAGGTTAAAGATACTTTGCTGAAAGAGAGATAAGGTTAAAGATACTTTGCTGAAAGAGAGATAAGGTTAAAGATATATTGCTGAAAGAGAGACAGGATATAATACATAGAGACATATAAGATCCAACACTGAAAGAGAGATAACGTGAAGGTATATTACTAAAAGAGAGACAGTAAACATTACTGGAAGACAAATCAAATATATTACTAAAAGAGAGACAGTAAACATTACTGGAAGACAGATCAAATATATTACTAAAAGAGAGACAGTAAACATTACTGGAAGACAGATCAAATATATTACTAAAAGAAGGATACCGCCGGAGATAAATTGCCTGAAAGAGAGAGACAACGTTGAATATACACTTTTGAAAGAAATATATACAGTTGAAGATACATTACCGAGAGAAAGATGCTGATGCTGAATTTATATTTATGAAAGAGAGAATTAGCATTAAGATACAGTATTGAGTGAAAGGTAATGTTGAAGATACATTTCTGAAAGAGAAAGATAACGTTGAAGATACATTTCTGAAAGAGGGAGGTAACGTTGAAGATACATTTCTGAAAGAGGGAGGTAACGTTGAAGATACATGACAGCAAACTCTCGATTCCAAAACGGTCCTCGACATGAAAAAAATATAATTTCTTGGTCTGGAGGAGAGGGAAAAGAACCTAATTGAAGAGAATTTGATTAAAATGAATTTGATTTTGAACTAATTTGATTGAAAGCAAACTGGATATTAAAAGAACTAAATATCGATATTTCCACAGCTGAGACAGTCTCAGCAAAAATGAAAAACAGGAATAAATTGTGAGGTTCTGAAGAGGTTAATACAAACATTAGAAGAAAGAGTTGACAAAGCCGCACTATCTTGTAGACTGAAGATGTAACAGGAACAATAACAAGATTGAAGCAAATCTCTAGAGAATGGGTAAGAAATCAATGCCGGCATTCTACGGGGTACTATTTCAGAGCTCTCCTCTTGTCTTCCTCATTTGTATTTCAGCGTCGAGGGGAGATATAATTTGCGGTCTTTTACTTTTCCATTGGCCTCAGCTGCTGTTATGTTTTCTAATGTTTCTAATATTCCATCAATTCATCTTTTTCATGGTCGGCCCTTGAGTCTGGTGTTCTCGCAAGATTTATTAAAGGCTCGTTGTACTCTGTTTTGATATTTCTGTGTTATCACGTGGCAAAACCATTTCATCTGTGATGTATTCTATAGGGGGGATTATCCCAAGCTTGAGTCTCAGTTCATCATTTCTGATCGTATCTCTCAGGCTGTATTCTGTCATTTGTTACAAGCATTTCATCTCGGTAGTGGTGAATTTTCTTATTGTTCTTGAGTCCAGGTCTGGCATCTACAGCACAATGTTGGGATGAAGATTGTATTACAGAGTGCCTATTTTGACTCTAGAGATATTTCCTTGTTGGACAATAGTGGTGAATAATATCAGTAGTAGCAGTAGTAGTTGCACCAGTAGTAGCAGCGGCAATAATATTTGTAGTAGCAGCGGCAATAATATTTGTAGTAACAGTAGTAGTTGCATCAGTAGTAGTAGAAGCAATAATATCAGTAGTAGCAGTAGTAGTTGCATCAGTAGTAGTAGAAGCAATAATATCAGTAGTAGCAGTAGTAGTTGCATCAGTAGTAGTAGAGACAATAATATTTGTAGTAGCAGTAGTAGTTGCACCAGTAGTAGTAGAGACAATAATATTTGTAGTAGCAGTAGTAGTTGCACCAGTAGTAGTAGAGACAATAATATTTGTAGTAGCAGTAGTAGTTGCACCAGTAGTAGTAGAGACAATAATATTTGTAGTAGCAGTAGTAGTTGCACCAGTAGTAGTAGAGACAATAATATTTGTAGTAGCAGTAGTAGTTGCATCAGTAGTAGTAGAGACAATACTATTTGTAGTAGCAGTAGTAGTAACAGTAGTAATAGTAGTAGTAGGACTAGTGGTAAAAGTGACTGTACTAGCAGTAGTAGTAACAGCAGTAATAGTAGTACAGTAGTAGTCGGTATAGTGGTAAGAGTGACTTTACTAGCAGTAGTTTTATAGTAACAATAGTAACAGTAACATGTAGTAGAAGTAGTAGTAGTAGTAGAAATACTATTAACAAAAGTAGTAGTAACAGTATCAGTAGCAGAATAGCGGTAGTTGTAATAGTAGTAGTAGCACTAATAGTAACAGTACCATGTAATAAAGTAGTAGTAGTAGCAGCAGTAGTACTATTAGCAAAAGTTCTAATAGTAGCAGCAGTAGTACTATTAGCAAAAGCAGTTGTAGTTACAGTAGCAGTAGTAGGATAGCAGCAGTAGTAGTAGCAGCAACAGTAACAGTTGTAGCAGTAGTTGTAGTGTTAGCTGTTGTAGTAGTAGCAGTTGTGGTAGTAATAGTTGTAGTAGTAGTAGTTGTAGCAGTAGTAGTAGTAGTAGCAGTTGTAGTAGTAGTACTAGTAGTATAGTAGAAGCAGTAGTGCTGGTAGTAGTAGTAGTAGTAGTAGTAGTAGTAGTAGTAGTAAAGGTGGTATCACTAACAATAGTGTCAAAAGATGGGACTGCAGACAGACGAAATATGAGTGGACATTTAACTGTTATAAAATACATTAGTAACCTAGAGACACCGGGAGACTGAAGGACAACAGAAAGAAGACGATGGCAAGATCTGAGACAAAATCAGATGCGATAAGTGATAAGGTACCAACTAACTTGAATTAACATATCGGGGTTCGAGGGACAGAAAATTGTCAAAAATGTCATAATCGATATCGTGTTGCGAGAGACGTGTTGATAATGATTATGTTGATGGTTTCTTCTGAAGGTGGGGGGGGGGGGGGGGGGGCGATATAAAGTAAGTGCGCACCAGATATCGGCCGATATTAAAAAAGATCGCATCAGATACTGGCCGATATAAAGAAAGAGCGCACCAGATACCGGCCGATATAAAATAAGAGCGTACCAGATATTGGCCGATATAAAGAAAGAGCGCACCAGATATAGGCCGATATAAAGAAAGAGCGCACCAGATACTGGCCGATATAAAAAAAAGAGCGCACCAGATATTGGCCGATGTAAAGTTGGAGTGCACCAAATATTGACCGATATAAAGAAAGAGCGCACCAGATATTGACCGATATAAAGAAAGAGCGCACCAGATATTGGCCGATATAAAGAAAGAGCGCACCAGATATTGCCCGATACAAAGAAAGAGCGCACCAGATATTGGCCGATATAAAGAAAGAGCGCACCAGATATTTGCCGATATAAAGAAAGAGCGCACCAGATATTGGCCGATATAAAGAAAGTGCGCACCAGATACCGGCCGATATAAAGAAAGAGCGCACCAGATATTGGCCGATATAAAGAAAGAGCGCACCAAATATTGGCCGATATAAAGAAAGAGCGCACCAGATATTGGCCGATATAAAGAAAGAGCGCACCAGATATTGGCCGATATAAAGAAAGAGCGCACCAAATATTGGCCGATATAAAGAAAGAGCGCACCAGATATTGGCCGATGTAAAGAAATAGCGCACCAGATATTGGCCGATGTAATGAAAGAGCGCACCAGATATTGGCCGATGTAAAGAAAAAGCGCACCAGAAACTGGCCGATGTAAAGAAAGAGCGCACCAGATATTAGCCGATATAAAGAAAGAGCTCACCAGATATTGGCCGATGTATAGAAAGAGCGCACCAGAAACTGGCCGATGTAAAAAAAAGAGCGCACCAGATATTGGCCGATATAAAGAAAGAGCGCACAAGAAATTGACCGATATAAAGAAAGAGCGCACCAGATATTGGCCGATGTAAAGAAAGAGCGCACCAGATATTGGCCGATGTAAGGTTGGAGTGCACCAAATATTGGCCGATATAAAGAATGAGCGCACCAGATATTGGCCGATATAAAGAAAGAGCGCACCAGATATGGGCCGATGTAAAGAAATAGCGCACCAGATATTGGCCGATGTAAAGAAAGAGCGCACAAGAAATTGACCGATATAAAGAAAGAGCGCACCAGATATTGGCCGATGTAAAGAAAGAGCGCACCAGATATTGGCCGATGTATAGAAAGAGCGCACCAGAAACTGGCTGATGTAAAAAAAGAGCGCACCAGATATTGGCCGATATAAAGAAAGAGCGCACCAGATACTGGCCAATATAAAGAAAAAAGCGCACCAGATATTGGCCGATGTAAAGAAAGAGCGCACCAGATACTGGCGGTGTAAAGAAAGAGCGCACCAGAAATTGGCTGATGTTAAGAAGGAGTGCACCAGAAACTGTCCGATGCAGAGAAAGAGCGCACCAGATATTGGCCGATGTAAAGTAAAAGCGCACCAGATATTGGCCGATGTAAAGAAAGAGCGCATCAGATATTGGCCGATGTAAAGAAAGAGCGCACCAGATATTGGCCGATATAAAGAAATAGCGCACCAGTTATTTGCCGATGTAAAGAAAGTGCGCACCAGATATTGGCCGATGTTAAGAAAGAGCGCACCAGATATTGGCCAATGTAAAGGAAGAGCGCATCAGATATTGTCCGATGTAAAGAAAGAGCGCACCAGATATTGGTCGATGTTAAGAAAGAGCGCACCAGAAACTGGCGGATGCAAAGAAAGAGCGAACCAGATATTGGCCGATGTAAAATAAGAAATAGCACACCAGATATTTGCCGATGTAATGAAAATGCGCACCAGATATTTGCGGATGTAAAGAAAGAGCGGACCAGAAACTGGCCGATGTAAAAAAAAGAGCGCACCAGTTATTGGCCGATATAAAGAAAGAGCGCACAAGAAATTGACCGATATAAAGAAAGAGCGCACCAGATATTGGCCGATGTAAAGAAAGAGCGCACCACAAACTGGCCGATATAAAGAAAGAGCGCACCTGATAATGGCCGATGTAAAGAAAGAGCGCACCAGAAACTGGCCGATGTAAAAAAAGAGCGCACCAGATATTGGCCGATATAAAGAAAGAACGCACCAGATACTGGACAATATAAAGAAAGAGCGTACCAGATATTGACCGATGTAAAGAAAGAGCGCACCAGATATTGTCCGATGTAAAGAAAGAGCGCACAAGAAATTGACCGATATAAAGAAAGAGCGCACCAGATATTAGCCGATGTAAAGAAAGAGCGCACCAGAAACTAACCGATATAAAGGAAGAGTGCACCAGATACTGGGCGATATAAAGAAAGAGCGCACTAGATACTGGCCGATATAAAGAAAGAGCGAACCAGATACTGGCCGATATAAAGAAAGAGCGAACCAGATACTGGCCGATATAAAGAAAGAGCGCACCAGATATTGGCCGATATAAAGAAAGAGTGCACCAGATACTGGCCGATATAAAAAAAAGAGCGCACTAGATATTGGCCGATGTAATGTTGGAGTGCACCAGATATTTTGCGATGTAAAGAAAGAGCGCACCAGATATTGGCCGATAAAAAGAAAGAGCGCACCAGATATTGGCCGATGTAAAGAAAGAGCGCACCAGATATTGGCCGATGTAATGAAAGAGCGCACCAGATATTGGCCGATGTAAAGAAAGAGCGCACCAGATATTGGCCAATGTAAAAAAAGAGCGCACCAGATATTGGCCGATGTAATGAAAGAGCGCACCAGATATTGGCCGATGTAAAGAAATAGCGCACCAGATATTGGCGGATGTAATGAAAGAGCGCACCAGATATTGGCCGATGTAAAGAAAGAGCGCACCAGATATTGGCCGATGTAAAAAAAGAGCGCACCAGATATTGGCCGATATAAAGAAAGAGCGCACCAGATATTTGCCGATGTAAAGAAAGAGCTCACCAGAAACTGGCCGATGTAAAGAAAGAGCGCAACATAAACTGGGCGATGTAAAAAAGAGCGCATCAGATGTTGGCCGATATAAAGAAAGAGCGTACCAGATTCTGGCCAATATAAAGAAAGAGCGCACCAGATATTGGCCGATATAAAGAAAGAGCGCACCAGATATTGGCCAATGTAAAAAAAGAGCGCACTAGATATTGGCCGATGTAATGTTGGAGTGCACCAGATATTTTGCGATGTAAAGAAAGAGCGCACCAGATATTGGCCGATAAAAAGAAAGAGCGCACCAGATATTGGCCGATGTAAAGAAAGAGCGCACCAGATATTGGCCGATGTAATGAAAAAGCGCACCAGATATTGGCCGATGTAAAGAAAGAGCGCACCAGATATTGGCCAATGTAAAAAAAGAGCGCAATAGATATTGGCCGATGTAATGAAAGAGCGCACCAGATATTGACCGATGTAAAGAAAGAGCGCACCAGATATTGGCCGATGTAATGAAAGAGCGCACCAGATATTGACCGATGTAAAGAAAGAGCGCACCAGATATTGGCCGATGTAAAAAAAGAGCGGTCCAGATATTGGCCGATATAAAGAAAGAGCGCACCACATATTAGCCGATGTAAAGAAAGAGCTCACCAGAAACTGGCCGATGTAAAGAAAGAGCGCACCAGAAACTGGCCGATGTAAAAAAGAGCGCATCAGATATTGGCCGATATAAAGAAAGAGCGTACCAGATTCTGGCCAATATAAAGAAAGAGCGCACCAGATATTGGCCGATATAAAGAAAGAGCGCACCAGATATTGGCCTATGTAATGAATGAGCGTACCAGATACTGGCCAATATAAAGAAAGAGCGAACCAGATATTGGCCGATAAAAAGAAAGAGCGCACCAGATATTGGCCTATGTAAAGAATGAGCTCACCAGAAACTGGCCGATGTAAAGAAAGAGCGCACCAGATATTGGCCGATGTAAAAAAGAGCGCATCAGATATTGGCCGATATAAAGAAAGAGCGCACCAGAAATTGGCTGATGTTAAGAAAGAGGGCACCAGAAACTGTCCGATGCAAAGAAAGAGCGCACCAGATATTGGCCGATGTAAAGTAAAAGCGCACCAGATATTGGCCGATGTAAATAATGAGCGCATCAGATATTGGCCGATGTAAAGAAAGAGCGCACCAGATATTGGCCGATATAAAGAAATAGCGCACCAGTTATTTGCCGATGTAAAGAAAGTGCGCACCAGATATTTGCCGATGTTAAGAAAGAGCGCACCAGATATTGGCCGATATAAAGAAAAAGCGAACCAGATATTAGCCGATGTAAAGAAAGAGCGCACCAGAAACTGGCCGATGTAAAAAAGAGCGCACCAGATATTGGTCGATATAAAGAAAGAGCGCACCAGATATTGGCCAATGTAAGAAAAGAGCGCACTAGATATTGGCCGATGTAATGTTGGAGTGCACCAGATATTTTGCGATGTAAAGAAAGAGCGCTCCAGATATTGGCCGATAAAAAGAAAGAGCGCACCAGATATTGGCCGATCTAAAGAAAGAGCGCACCAGATATTGGCCGATGTAATTAAAAAGCGCACCAGATATTGGCCGATGTAAAGAAAGAGCGCACCAGATATTGGCCGATGTAAAGAAATAGCGCACCAGATATTGGCCGATGTAATGAAAGAGCGCACCAGATATTGGCCGATGTAAAGAAAGAGCGCACCAGATATTGGCCGATGTAAAAAAAGAGCGCTCCAGATATTAGCCGATATAAAGAAAGAGCGCACCAGATATTAGCCGATGTAAAGAAAGAGCTCACCAGAAACTGGCCGATGTAAAGAAAGAGCGTACCAGATATTGGCCGATATAAAAAAGAGCGCATCAGATATTGGCCGATATAAAGAAAGAGCGTACCACATTCTGGCCAATATAAAGAAAGAGCGCACCAGATATTGGCCGATATAAAGAAAGAGCGCAGCAGATATTGGCCTATGTAAAGAATGAGCGTACCAGATACTGGCCAATATAAAGAAAGAGCGCACCAGATATTGGCCGATATAAAGTAAGAGCGCACCAGATATTGTACTATGTAAAGAAAGAGCTCACCAGAAACTGGCCGATGTAAAGAAAGAGCGCACCAGAAACTGGCCGATGTAAAAAAGAGCGCATCAGATATTGGCCGA
Organism: Megaustenia siamemsis; assembly: GCA_032433765.1. Taxonomy (NCBI): domain Eukaryota; kingdom Metazoa; phylum Mollusca; class Gastropoda; order Stylommatophora; family Ariophantidae; genus Megaustenia; species Megaustenia siamemsis. Next base: position 21,040,526 of record JAVIAB010000102.1, read on the forward strand.
TATAAAGAAAGAGCGTACCAGATACTGGCCAATATAAAGAAAGAGCGTACCAGATATTGGCCGATGTAAAGAAAGCGCACAAGAAATTGACCGATATAAAGAAAGAGCGCACCAGATATTGGCCGATGTAAAGAAAGAGCGCACCAGATATTGGCCGATGTATAGAAAGAGCGCACCAGAAACTGGCTGATGTAAAAAAAAAGCGCACCAGATATTGGCCGATATAAAGAAAGAGCGCACCAGTTACTGGCCAATATAAAGAAAAAGAGCGCACCAGATATTGGCCGATGTAAAGAAAGAGCGCACCAGATACTGGCGGTGTAAAGAAAGAGCGCACCAGAAATTGGCTGATGTTAAGAAAGAGTGCACCAGAAAATGTCCGATGCAAAGAAAGAGCGCACCAGATATTGGCCGATGTAAAGTAAAAGCGCACCAGATATTGGCCGATGTAAAGAATGAGCGCATCAGATATTGGCCGATGTAAAGAAAGAGCGCACCAGATATTGGCCGATATAAAGAAATAGCGCACCAGTTATTTGCTGATGTAAAGAAAGTGCGCACCAGATATTGGCCGATGTTAAGAAAGAGCGCACCAGATATTAGCCGATGTAAAGGAAGAGCGCATCAGGTATTGTCCGATGTTAAGAAAGAGCGCACCAGATATTGGCCGATGTAAAGAAAGAGCGCACCAGATATTGGTCGATGTTAAGAAAGAGCGCACCAGATTTTGTTCGATGTTAAGAAAGAGCGCACCAGATGTTGGCCGATGTAAATAAAGAGCGCACCAGATATTGGTCGATGTAAAGAAAGAGCGCACTAGATATTGGCCGATGTAAAGAAAGAGCGCACCAGATATTGGCTGATGTTAAGAAAGAGCGCACCAGAAACTGGCCGATGCAAAGAAAGAGCTCACCAGACATTTGCCGATGTAAAGAAAGAGCTCACCAGAAACTGGCCGATGTAAAGAAAGAGCGCACCAGAAACTGGCCGATGTAAAAAAGAGCGCATCAGATATTGGCCGATATAAAGAAAGAGCGTACCAGATACTGGCCAATATAAAGAAAGAGCGTACCAGATATTGGCCGATGTAAAGAAAGAGCGCACCAGATATTGGCCGATGTAAAGAAAGAGCGCACAAGAAATTGACCGATATAAAGAAAGAGCGCACCAGATATTGGCCGATGTAAAGAAAGAGCGCACCAGATATTGGCCGATGTATAGAAAGAGCGCACCAGAAACTGGCTGATGTAAAAAAAGAGCGCACCAGATATTGGCCGATATAAAGAAAGAGCGCACCAGATACTGGCCAATATAAAGGAAGAGCGCACCAGATATTGGCCTATGTAAAGAAAGAGCGCACCAGATACTGGCGGTGTAAAGAAAGAGCGCACCAGAAATTGGCTGATGTTAAGAAAGAGTGCACCAGAAACTGTCCGATGCAAAGAAAGAGCGCACCAGATATTGGCCGATGTAAAGTAAAAGCGCACCAGATATTGGCCGATGTAAAGAAAGAGCGCATCAGATATTGGCCGATGTAAAGAAAGAGCGCACCAGTTATTTGCCGATGTATAGAAAGTGCGCACCAGATATTGGCCGATGTTAAGAAAGAGCGCACCAGATATTGGCCGATGTAAAGGAAGAGCGCATCAGATATTGTCCGATGTAAAGAAAGAGCGCACCAGATATTGGTCGATGTTAAGAAAGAGCGCACCAGATATTGGCCGATATAAAATAAGAGCGTACCAGATATTGGCCGATATAAAGAAAGAGCGCACCAGATATAGGCCGATATAAAGAAAGAGCGCACCAGATACTGGCCGATATAAAAAAAGAGCGCACCAGATATTGGCCGATGTAAAGTTGGAGTGCACCAAATATTGACCGATATAAAGAAAGAGCGCACCAGATATTGACCGATATAAAGAAAGAGCGCACCAGATATTGGCCGATATAAAGAAAGAGCGCACCAGATATTGCCCGATACAAAGAAAGAGCGCACCAGATATTGGCCGATATAAAGAAAGAGCGCACCAGATATTTGCCGATATAAAGAAAGAGCGCACCAGATATTGGCCGATATAAAGAAAGTGCGCACCAGATACCGGCCGATATAAAGAAAGAGCGCACCAGATATTGGCCGATATAAAGAAAGAGCGCACCAAATATTGGCCGATATAAAGAAAGAGCGCACCAGATATTGGCCGATATAAAGAAAGAGCGCACCAGATATTGGCCGATATAAAGAAAGAGCGCACCAAATATTGGCCGATATAAAGAAAGAGCGCACCAGATATTGGCCGATGTAAAGAAATAGCGCACCAGATATTGGCCGATGTAATGAAAGAGCGCACCAGATATTGGCCGATGTAAAGAAAAAGCGCACCAGAAACTGGCCGATGTAAAGAAAGAGCGCACCAGATATTAGCCGATATAAAGAAAGAGCTCACCAGATATTGGCCGATGTATAGAAAGAGCGCACCAGAAACTGGCCGATGTAAAAAAAAGAGCGCACCAGATATTGGCCGATATAAAGAAAGAGCGCACAAGAAATTGACCGATATAAAGAAAGAGCGCACCAGATATTGGCCGATGTAAAGAAAGAGCGCACCAGATATTGGCCGATGTAAGGTTGGAGTGCACCAAATATTGGCCGATATAAAGAATGAGCGCACCAGATATTGGCCGATATAAAGAAAGAGCGCACCAGATATGGGCCGATGTAAAGAAATAGCGCACCAGATATTGGCCGATGTAAAGAAAGAGCGCACAAGAAATTGACCGATATAAAGAAAGAGCGCACCAGATATTGGCCGATGTAAAGAAAGAGCGCACCAGATATTGGCCGATGTATAGAAAGAGCGCACCAGAAACTGGCTGATGTAAAAAAAGAGCGCACCAGATATTGGCCGATATAAAGAAAGAGCGCACCAGATACTGGCCAATATAAAGAAAAAAGCGCACCAGATATTGGCCGATGTAAAGAAAGAGCGCACCAGATACTGGCGGTGTAAAGAAAGAGCGCACCAGAAATTGGCTGATGTTAAGAAGGAGTGCACCAGAAACTGTCCGATGCAGAGAAAGAGCGCACCAGATATTGGCCGATGTAAAGTAAAAGCGCACCAGATATTGGCCGATGTAAAGAAAGAGCGCATCAGATATTGGCCGATGTAAAGAAAGAGCGCACCAGATATTGGCCGATATAAAGAAATAGCGCACCAGTTATTTGCCGATGTAAAGAAAGTGCGCACCAGATATTGGCCGATGTTAAGAAAGAGCGCACCAGATATTGGCCAATGTAAAGGAAGAGCGCATCAGATATTGTCCGATGTAAAGAAAGAGCGCACCAGATATTGGTCGATGTTAAGAAAGAGCGCACCAGAAACTGGCGGATGCAAAGAAAGAGCGAACCAGATATTGGCCGATGTAAAATAAGAAATAGCACACCAGATATTTGCCGATGTAATGAAAATGCGCACCAGATATTTGCGGATGTAAAGAAAGAGCGGACCAGAAACTGGCCGATGTAAAAAAAAGAGCGCACCAGTTATTGGCCGATATAAAGAAAGAGCGCACAAGAAATTGACCGATATAAAGAAAGAGCGCACCAGATATTGGCCGATGTAAAGAAAGAGCGCACCACAAACTGGCCGATATAAAGAAAGAGCGCACCTGATAATGGCCGATGTAAAGAAAGAGCGCACCAGAAACTGGCCGATGTAAAAAAAGAGCGCACCAGATATTGGCCGATATAAAGAAAGAACGCACCAGATACTGGACAATATAAAGAAAGAGCGTACCAGATATTGACCGATGTAAAGAAAGAGCGCACCAGATATTGTCCGATGTAAAGAAAGAGCGCACAAGAAATTGACCGATATAAAGAAAGAGCGCACCAGATATTAGCCGATGTAAAGAAAGAGCGCACCAGAAACTAACCGATATAAAGGAAGAGTGCACCAGATACTGGGCGATATAAAGAAAGAGCGCACTAGATACTGGCCGATATAAAGAAAGAGCGAACCAGATACTGGCCGATATAAAGAAAGAGCGAACCAGATACTGGCCGATATAAAGAAAGAGCGCACCAGATATTGGCCGATATAAAGAAAGAGTGCACCAGATACTGGCCGATATAAAAAAAGAGCGCACTAGATATTGGCCGATGTAATGTTGGAGTGCACCAGATATTTTGCGATGTAAAGAAAGAGCGCACCAGATATTGGCCGATAAAAAGAAAGAGCGCACCAGATATTGGCCGATGTAAAGAAAGAGCGCACCAGATATTGGCCGATGTAATGAAAGAGCGCACCAGATATTGGCCGATGTAAAGAAAGAGCGCACCAGATATTGGCCAATGTAAAAAAAGAGCGCACCAGATATTGGCCGATGTAATGAAAGAGCGCACCAGATATTGGCCGATGTAAAGAAATAGCGCACCAGATATTGGCGGATGTAATGAAAGAGCGCACCAGATATTGGCCGATGTAAAGAAAGAGCGCACCAGATATTGGCCGATGTAAAAAAAGAGCGCACCAGATATTGGCCGATATAAAGAAAGAGCGCACCAGATATTTGCCGATGTAAAGAAAGAGCTCACCAGAAACTGGCCGATGTAAAGAAAGAGCGCAACATAAACTGGCCGATGTAAAAAAGAGCGCATCAGATGTTGGCCGATATAAAGAAAGAGCGTACCAGATTCTGGCCAATATAAAGAAAGAGCGCACCAGATATTGGCCGATATAAAGAAAGAGCGCACCAGATATTGGCCAATGTAAAAAAAGAGCGCACTAGATATTGGCCGATGTAATGTTGGAGTGCACCAGATATTTTGCGATGTAAAGAAAGAGCGCACCAGATATTGGCCGATAAAAATAAAGAGCGCACCAGATATTGGCCGATGTAAAGAAAGAGCGCACCAGATATTGGCCGATGTAATGAAAAAGCGCACCAGATATTGGCCGATGTAAAGAAAGAGCGCACCAGATATTGGCCAATGTAAAAAAAGAGCGCAATAGATATTGGCCGATGTAATGAAAGAGCGCACCAGATATTGACCGATGTAAAGAAAGAGCGCACCAGATATTGGCCGATGTAATGAAAGAGCGCACCAGATATTGACCGATGTAAAGAAAGAGCGCACCAGATATTGGCCGATGTAAAAAAAGAGCGGTCCAGATATTGGCCGATATAAAGAAAGAGCGCACCACATATTAGCCGATGTAAAGAAAGAGCTCACCAGAAACTGGCCGATGTAAAGAAAGAGCGCACCAGAAACTGGCCGATGTAAAAAAGAGCGCATCAGATATTGGCCGATATAAAGAAAGAGCGTACCAGATTCTGGCCAATATAAAGAAAGAGCGCACCAGATATTGGCCGATATAAAGAAAGAGCGCACCAGATATTGGCCTATGTAATGAATGAGCGTACCAGATACTGGCCAATATAAAGAAAGAGCGAACCAGATATTGGCCGATAAAAAGAAAGAGCGCACCAGATATTGGCCTATGTAAAGAATGAGCTCACCAGAAACTGGCCGATGTAAAGAAAGAGCGCACCAGATATTGGCCGATGTAAAAAAGAGCGCATCAGATATTGGCCGATATAAAGAAAGAGCGCACCAGAAATTGGCTGATGTTAAGAAAGAGGGCACCAGAAACTGTCCGATGCAAAGAAAGAGCGCACCAGATATTGGCCGATGTAAAGTAAAAGCGCACCAGATATTGGCCGATGTAAATAATGAGCGCATCAGATATTGGCCGATGTAAAGAAAGAGCGCACCAGATATTGGCCGATATAAAGAAATAGCGCACCAGTTATTTGCCGATGTAAAGAAAGTGCGCACCAGATATTTGCCGATGTTAAGAAAGAGCGCACCAGATATTGGCCGATATAAAGAAAAAGCGAACCAGATATTAGCCGATGTAAAGAAAGAGCGCACCAGAAACTGGCCGATGTAAAAAAGAGCGCACCAGATATTGGTCGATATAAAGAAAGAGCGCACCAGATATTGGCCAATGTAAGAAAAGAGCGCACTAGATATTGGCCGATGTAATGTTGGAGTGCACCAGATATTTTGCGATGTAAAGAAAGAGCGCTCCAGATATTGGCCGATAAAAAGAAAGAGCGCACCAGATATTGGCCGATCTAAAGAAAGAGCGCACCAGATATTGGCCGATGTAATTAAAAAGCGCACCAGATATTGGCCGATGTAAAGAAAGAGCGCACCAGATATTGGCCGATGTAAAGAAATAGCGCACCAGATATTGGCCGATGTAATGAAAGAGCGCACCAGATATTGGCCGATGTAAAGAAAGAGCGCACCAGATATTGGCCGATGTAAAAAAAGAGCGCTCCAGATATTAGCCGATATAAAGAAAGAGCGCACCAGATATTAGCCGATGTAAAGAAAGAGCTCACCAGAAACTGGCCGATGTAAAGAAAGAGCGTACCAGATATTGGCCGATATAAAAAAGAGCGCATCAGATATTGGCCGATATAAAGAAAGAGCGTACCACATTCTGGCCAATATAAAGAAAGAGCGCACCAGATATTGGCCGATATAAAGAAAGAGCGCAGCAGATATTGGCCTATGTAAAGAATGAGCGTACCAGATACTGGCCAATATAAAGAAAGAGCGCACCAGATATTGGCCGATATAAAGAAAGAGCGCACCAGATATTGTACTATGTAAAGAAAGAGCTCACCAGAAACTGGCCGATGTAAAGAAAGAGCGCACCAGAAACTGGCCGATGTAAAAAAGAGCGCATCAGATATTGGCCGATATAAAGAAAGAGCGTACCAGATACTGGCCAATATAAAGAAAGAGCGTACCAGATATTGGCCGATGTAAAGAAAGCGCACAAGAAATTGACCGATATAAAGAAAGAGCGCACCAGATATTGGCCGATGTAAAGAAAGAGCGCACCAGATATTGGCCGATGTATAGAAAGAGCGCACCAGAAACTGGCTGATGTAAAAAAAAAGCGCACCAGATATTGGCCGATATAAAGAAAGAGCGCACCAGTTACTGGCCAATATAAAGAAAAAGAGCGCACCAGATATTGGCCGATGTAAAGAAAGAGCGCACCAGATACTGGCGGTGTAAAGAAAGAGCGCACCAGAAATTGGCTGATGTTAAGAAAGAGTGCACCAGAAAATGTCCGATGCAAAGAAAGAGCGCACCAGATATTGGCCGATGTAAAGTAAAAGCGCACCAGATATTGGCCGATGTAAAGAATGAGCGCATCAGATATTGGCCGATGTAAAGAAAGAGCGCACCAGATATTGGCCGATATAAAGAAATAGCGCACCAGTTATTTGCTGATGTAAAGAAAGTGCGCACCAGATATTGGCCGATGTTAAGAAAGAGCGCACCAGATATTAGCCGATGTAAAGGAAGAGCGCATCAGGTATTGTCCGATGTTAAGAAAGAGCGCACCAGATATTGGCCGATGTAAAGAAAGAGCGCACCAGATATTGGTCGATGTTAAGAAAGAGCGCACCAGATTTTGTTCGATGTTAAGAAAGAGCGCACCAGATGTTGGCCGATGTAAATAAAGAGCGCACCAGATATTGGTCGATGTAAAGAAAGAGCGCACTAGATATTGGCCGATGTAAAGAAAGAGCGCACCAGATATTGGCTGATGTTAAGAAAGAGCGCACCAGAAACTGGCCGATGCAAAGAAAGAGCTCACCAGACATTTGCCGATGTAAAGAAAGAGCTCACCAGAAACTGGCCGATGTAAAGAAAGAGCGCACCAGAAACTGGCCGATGTAAAAAAGAGCGCATCAGATATTGGCCGATATAAAGAAAGAGCGTACCAGATACTGGCCAATATAAAGAAAGAGCGTACCAGATATTGGCCGATGTAAAGAAAGAGCGCACCAGATATTGGCCGATGTAAAGAAAGAGCGCACAAGAAATTGACCGATATAAAGAAAGAGCGCACCAGATATTGGCCGATGTAAAGAAAGAGCGCACCAGATATTGGCCGATGTATAGAAAGAGCGCACCAGAAACTGGCTGATGTAAAAAAAGAGCGCACCAGATATTGGCCGATATAAAGAAAGAGCGCACCAGATACTGGCCAATATAAAGGAAGAGCGCACCAGATATTGGCCTATGTAAAGAAAGAGCGCACCAGATACTGGCGGTGTAAAGAAAGAGCGCACCAGAAATTGGCTGATGTTAAGAAAGAGTGCACCAGAAACTGTCCGATGCAAAGAAAGAGCGCACCAGATATTGGCCGATGTAAAGTAAAAGCGCACCAGATATTGGCCGATGTAAAGAAAGAGCGCATCAGATATTGGCCGATGTAAAGAAAGAGCGCACCAGTTATTTGCCGATGTATAGAAAGTGCGCACCAGATATTGGCCGATGTTAAGAAAGAGCGCACCAGATATTGGCCGATGTAAAGGAAGAGCGCATCAGATATTGTCCGATGTAAAGAAAGAGCGCACCAGATATTGGTCGATGTTAAGAAAGAGCGCACCAGATATTGGCCGATGTAAAGAAAGAGCGCACCAGATATTGGTCGATGTTAAGAAAGAGCGCACCAGATATTGGCCGATGTAAAGAAAGAGCGCACCAGAAACTGGCCGATGCAAAGAAAGAACGCACCAGATATTGGCCGATGTAAAGAAAGCGCGCACCAGAACCTGGCCGATGTAAAGAAAGAGCGCACCAGATACTGGTCGATGTAAAGAAAATGCGCACCATATATTGGTAGATGTAAAGGAAGTGTGCACCAGATACTGTTCGAGGTAAAGGAAATGAGCACAAAATATTGGTTGATGTAAAGTTAGCATGCACCAAATACTGGTCAATGTAAGGGAAGCTTAAACCAAATACTGGTCGATGTAAAGGAAGCCTGCACCAGATACTGAACGATATGAAGTAAGCGTGCACCGGATATTGGTCGATATAAATGAAGCGTGCACCAGATACTAGTCGATATAATGAAAGTGTGCACCAGGTACTGGTCGATGTAAAAAAAGAGGGCACCATAAACTAGTAAATGTAAAGAAAGAACGCACCAGATACTGGTCGATATAAATGAAGCGGGTACCAGATAATGGCCTATGTAAAGAAATCATGCACAAGATACTGGTAGAAATAAAGGACGCGTGCCACAGATACTTGTCGATGTAAAGAAAGAGCACACAAGATACGGGTCGATGTAAAGGAAGCCTGCACCACATACTGGTCGATATAACGAATTCGTTTACCAGATACTGTTAGATGTAAAGGAAACGTGCACCAGATACTGTTCGATATGAAGAAAGTGTGCACCAGATACTAGCTGATGTAAAGGAAGAGCGCACCGGATATTGGTCGATGTAAAGGAAGTGTGCACCAAATACTGGTCAATATAAATGAAGCATGCACCAGATAAGGGCCGATATAAAGGAAATGTGAGCCAGATACTGGTCGATGTAGAGAAAGTGTGCACTAGATACTGGTTGATATAAAGGAGGTGTGCACCAGATACTGGTCGATGTAAAGAAAGAGCGCATCAGATACCGGTGGATGTCAAGAAAGAGCGCATCAGATACCGGTCGATGTAAAGAAAGAGCGCATCAGATACCGGTCGATGTCAAGAAAGAGCGCATCAGATACCGGTCGATGTAAAGAAAGAGCGCATCAGATACCGGTCGATGTAAAGGAAGTGTGCATCAGATACTGGTCGATGTAAAGGAAGTGTGCATCAGATACTGGTCGATGTAAAGGAAGTGTGCATCAGATACTGGTCGATATAAAGGAAGTGTGCATCAGATACCGGTCGATGTAAAGGAAGTGTGCATCAGATACCGGTCGATGTAAAGGAAGTGTGCATCAGATACTGCTCGATGTAAAGAAATAGCGCACCAGATACTGGTCGATGTAAAGAAATAGCGCACCAGATACTGGTCGATGTAAAGAAATAGCGCACCAGATACTGGTCGATGTAAAGAAATAGCGCACCAGATACTGGTCGATGTAATGTAAGTATGCTCCAGATACTGGTCGATGTAAAGAAATAGCGCACCAGATACAGGTCGATGTAATGGAAGTATGCTCCAGATACTGGTCGATGTAAAGAAATAGCGCACCAGATACTGGTCGATGTAATGTAAGTATGCTCCAGATACTGGTCGATGTTAAGGAAGTGTGTACCATATACTGGTCGATGTAATGTAAGTATGCTCCAGATACTGGTCGATGTTAAGGAAGTGTGTACCATATACTGGTCGATGTAATGTAAGTATGCTCCAGATACTGGTCGATACAAATGAAGCCTGCACCAGATACTGGTCGATGTAATGGAAGTATGCTCCACATACTGGTCGATGTAATGTAAGTATGCTCCAGATACTGGTCGATGTTAAGGAAGTGTGTACCATATACTGGTCGATGTAATGTAAGTATGCTCCAGATACTGGTCGATACAAATGAAGCCTGCACCAGATACTGGTACATTTATAGATTCTTGAGGTCAGTGACATTGAGAAGGAGAATAAGAAATGATGATTGCATGAAGGAAAGTGAAGCGTAGAATTAAGCGATGAAGCACTGACCAAACAAAATATACTATAGAGGAAGGAGCATAGTTGCATCGTGCAATACGTGACATCGACAACAGCAAGAAAACGACAAAATGAAAGCCGATTTGAAGTCTCACTAGTCGACAAAGCTTGTAGCAATACTCTATCCTATTATGAAACAGGCTAACAAAGTGATCAATGTCTGGTTTTGTGGCGAGGAGCTGTCTTGATATTTAAAGAATCCATATCTTTTCTTTTATGTACTTTTGTTTTCTTTGGATTTTGTTTTTTTTCTCTGATTGCTGATTAATTTCTCGTCCTGTTATGAAACCACTCTCGAAATTTCTCTCCATAATGTTAACTGCACAGGCACCATCTGGAAGTTTAGCTCTGACATTACAGATGAAATAATAATTGCTGAACGAAGGAGGAAATGTGCATCAAGTTCACGGAACAAAGGGCTGACAATGATTGCATGGCTATAGCAGACATGGACACAGTAAAACTGACATGATCGACGGAGGTCGTAGTAGTTTTAGTGGTTAGCGAGACCAGAAGTGTTTGTAAGAATTAATTGTTCCATGCAGGAAATGGGTTTGCAGTAATGACAATAATTGTTCATTGTTAATTGTTTGTAGTAATGACAATAATTGTTGATTGTTAATTATTTGTAGTAATGACAATAGTTGTTGATTGTTAATTATTTGTAGTAATGACAATAGTTGTTGATTGTTAATTATTTGTAGTAATGACAATAGTTGTTGATTGTTAATTATTTGTAGTAATGACAATAATTGTTGATTGTTAATTATTTGTAGTAATGACAATAGTTGTTGATTGTTAATTATTTGTAGTAATGACAATAATTGTTCATTGTTTTTAGTAGTGATACTAATTGTTGTCATTGTCACGACAATAATAGTTTGTTGTAATATTGAACTTTTAAAAAATGTACTGCGGTTATTAATAAAGACAGGTCAAGCAGAATAAAGCCATGGAACTTCACCAGACTGATTTGATCTACAACCTACGAGTTGTTTCATCTGCAACTTAAGTCCTTCATGTTTTGGAGTGTAGACAATTTATTGACATGTGACTGGTAAACTATTGATGCTTACTGCGAAGTGTGGTTGGGGCCTCAGGAATGAACTCATGTGTTTATGAGCACAGTCATTCAATGAACATGATCCTCACAGTAATGACACGTTGAGAATAGCTGGAATTAATAAAGAGATCTAAGATTTGCAGCATCACCTTCATGTCTGTCTCATGACATCATATTGACAGAAGAGAAACAATTTACCTTCACAGCAGAAAGATGGCGTACCTTGACATTACAAGGATGACATGATTTACCTTGACATTACAAGGATGGCATGATTTACCTTGACATTACAAGGATGACATGATTTACCTTGACATTACAAGGATGACATGACTTACCTTGACATTACAAGGATGACATGATTTACCTTGACATTACAAGGATGACATGATTTACCTTGACATTACAAGGATGACATGATTTACCTTGACATTACAAGGATGACATGACTTACCTTGACATTACAAGGATGACATGACTTACCTTGACATTACAAGGATGACATGATTTACCTTGACATTACAAGGATGACATGACTTACCTTGACATTACAAGGATGGCATGACTTACCTTGACATTACAAGGATGACATGACTTACCTTGACATTACAAGGATGACATGACTTACCTTGACATTACAATGATGGCATGACTTACCTTGACATTACAAGGATGACATGATTTACCTTGACATTACAAGGATGACATGACTTACCTTGACATTACAAGGATGGCATGACTTACCTTGACATTACAAGGATGACATGACTTACCTTGACATTACAATGATGGCATGACTTACCTTGACATTACAAGGATGACATGATTTACCTTGACATTACAAAGATGACATATGACATTACAAGGATGACATGATTTACCTCGACATTACAAGGATGACATGACTTACCTTGACATTACAAGGATGACATGATTTACCTTGACATTACAAGGATGACATGACTTACCTTGACATTACAAGGATGACATGATTTACCTTGACATTACAAGGATAACATGACTTACCTTGACATTACATGGATGACATGACTTACTTGACATTACATGGATGACATGACTTACCTTGACATTACATGGATGACATGACTTACCTTGACATTACATGGATGACATGACTTACCTTGACATTACAAGGATGACATGACTTACCTCGACATTACATGGATGACATGACTTACCTTGACAGTATAAGAATGAAAGTTTATATTGAGTCATATGATTAATTTTTACATCATACGTGTAACACGATTAAGTTTGAATCACATGCCTAAGTCGCTTTACTTCAGCATCATATGACTGACAAGATTTACTTTAGCATCCCAGGACTTACACGATTTACTTTGACATCACACAGCTGGCATGATTTACATTGACATCACAAGATTGACACGATTTACTTTAATATTACAGGACAAACACGATTTGCATTAAAGAACAATACAGACACCATTTACTCTGACAGCACAAGACAGACACGATTTACCTTAATAGAACAAGACAAACGATTTACGCAGACATCACAAGACAGACAAGAATTACTTTGACATCACGAAGCAGACATGATGTACCTTGACAGCACAAGACAGACACGATTTACCTTAATAGAACAAGACAAACGATTTACGCAGACATCACAAGACAGACAAGAATTACTTTGACATCACGAAGCAGACATGATTTACCTTGACAGAACAAGACAGACACGATTTACCTGCAAGTAAGTCTTAGCTCCTGGGGCCTTCGTTTTAAACTGGACCGACAAAATGGGGAAGACGAAGATGTTGAACATGATTCCCACGGCATACCAGAACGGTCCGGCCACGCCATTCTGAAAGTGTGCACATTTGAATATTGGACAGAGACTGACAACTATACAACCAGTGTTGACATTGATGACTAATATATGACAAATATATCTATGGCGATGATAAAGGCCGTGGTGATTATATAGATGACAACTCTACCACCAGTGAGGACGATGACTGGGGTGAATATGTGAATGACAAATATACGAATAACAATCACATTTATCTGCATAATATACCATAATATAAATAATCTTAAGTATGCTGATGATACAGTCTTAATTGCTGAGAGTGAAAATGTGTTACAAGAAATGTTAGACATTATAGAGCAGAAAAGCAAAAAAAAAGGGGACTCAGCCTTAATAGTAAAAAGACAGAAGTAATGGTAGCAACAAAGTAAAGGACATCAACTCAATGCACAATGAAGACAAGTGGAACAATAATAAAACAGGTAAATGAATTTAAATATTTGGGAACTTTGTTAACCTCAGATGGTAGATGTACAACAGAGATGAGATACAGTATGGCTCCGGCAAAAGCAGCTTTCCAAAAAATTAGGAAGATACTGTGCAATCCATTTTTGACAATAGAAACAAGAAAAAGAGTTCTTAAATGTTATGTAGAGCCAGTCTTAACATATGGACGTGAATCATGGACAATAAGACAGCAGACAAGACAATCATTGGAGGCTGCAGAAATGTGGTTTTACAGAAGAATGTTGAGGATACCATGGACAGTTAAGAAGTGTAATGAAAACGTTCTGAAAGAGGACAAAGCAAAAAGAATGTTAATTTCCAATATTAGGAAGAAACAATTATCATTTTTTGGCCATGTAATGAGACAGCTTAGGAGAATGGCTTGGCAGAAGATCAACAACAGAAATGATAAATAACTGTCAGGATCAAAAGTTGTGGTGAGACATGATCACCTACGCCAGCAGGCCCGATACTTGATGATGATGTTGATTTTATCTTGTGGTTTATGTAGCATCTTGGTAGAGGTGATAATATCTGATGTGATGGCATCTGGAGAAATTTCATTTGGTTCTGTTACTTTATTATCGTTTACTAGCTTGAAGGCTTTCTTTATTTCTTCCTTACTTGGCTTTTCATAGATAACTTGCAATGCTTCCACTGTTGGTAGTTTATCTGGACGATAACTTGGGATTCGTTTAGTCAAAAGTGCTTCAATGTGTTCTATCATTACATAGAATTTATGGTTATGACCATCTCATCTATTAAACTATATATTGTTAGTGGAAGTACTATATGTGGTTTACGGCTACAGCCGGTGGTATGACATGTGCTATAAGGGATATAACACAATTATTATTGCTAACATAACACCACATAGAACTTCTTGCATCTACAACTTCTCCTTAGTAATCTGTACACACCTACCCCGGACCTAATAAAAACTCTCTAATAAACCAAACACTGTTACTGCAAGCTAAAATCTCTTCCATTGGAACACACTTTTCTGAATGATCCTTTCTCTAAGAAACTTCTTTGAATAGCTATCTCGGAAAGCTTTACACAGCTTCCTTAAATAGTCAATCCAGCCTAGTTCTTCAATGTTGGCTATCCTCCATAGTTTCCCTAATCCTCATATCTAATGGCTGAACGTGTGCAAAAAAATATAATAAGACATGTCAATACCAAAAACTTTAATCTAATTCGGCGTATACATAATTAGTGGTCGTACAAGCGTCTGGACTGTTGTCCTTAATCCATAATAAGGTGTGTTGTGACAGCAGTATTCAGGCGTAACCTATTAGGCATGTTAAAGCTGAATACTAAAATAAAAGCTCCAAGTAATCGCCAGATTAGTTTACATATGCTCCTAGATGTTGTTTCATTGATGAGTTCAACATTAATTGAGAATGTGAGAACTTTGACTACAAAACCAGGAGCTCGAGAAGTACTTCACTTACGATACTATCAGAGAATCCGGCTAATCGAATGGGCAAGTCTGTGGTTATGATGCATAAGAGATGAACGGCAAATGTAATAACATGGGTTTGATAACTACTTCCAGGGATTCCACCCAACAGTAACCACGGCACTTGTGGGCATGAAATGATACTTCAGGGCCTGTTTATCTAACCTGAGCCAGTCCCAACCAGTGTAGCCGAGATTTAAAACTACTCAGCCACTGGGGCTATAGCGAGAGCATTAACTACTCAGCCACTGAGGCTATAGCGAGACCATTAACTACTCTGCCACTGAGGCTATAGCGAGACCATTAACTACTCAGCCACTGAGGCTATAGCGAGAGCATTAACTACTCAGCCACTGAGGCTATAGCGAGAGCATTAACTACTCAGCCACTGAGGCTATAGCGAGACCATTAACTACTCAGCCACTGAGGCTATAGCAAGAGCATTAACTACTCAGCCACTGAAACTAGAGCGAGAGCAATAACTACTCAGCCACTGAGGCTTTAGCGAGAGCATTAACTACTCAGCTACCTAGGCTTTAGCGAGTGCATTAACAACTCAGCCACTGTGACTATAGTGAGCGCATTAGCCACTCAGCCACTGAGGCTTGCAATTAGAAATAAGAAGATGCGAAAAATTGCCGGGTTCACACCAGTGCTAGACATTGTTTCAACAGATCAAATCGTTTTGATATGTAATACGATCGTCACTAGACAGAATTCATAAGAATTATTTAAAATAGTTAAATCTTTAGATTAATTAAGCACTAGATATAAAAAGAAGCAATTTAAATATTTGGGAACTTTGTTAACCTCAGACGGATGATGTACAACGGATGTAAGATGCAGAATGGGCTCCGGCAAAAGCAGTTTTCCAAAAAATGAGGAAGATACTATGTAATCCATTTTTGACAATCATCATCATCATGTGCCATACCGGTTGACGTAGGCGATCATGTCCTTCCACAATCTTCTATCCACAGTGCATCATATGAGTTCTGCTGTTGACTGTTTTCCCATGCCATGACACCAAGCTATCCAGTATTTTCTCTCTTTGTCGTCCGCGATCTGCTCTTTCCTTTTATTTTGCCAGTTGTAACCAAGTATTCCAACTTTTTTCTTCTCATGATTTGCCCGAAAAATGTTGATTGTTTCTTTCTGATGTTTTTTAGGAGCTGCCTTTTTGTCTTGACCTCTTTGAGAACTTCCTCATTGGTCTTTTTAGCTGTCCGAGGAATTTTCAACATTCTTCTGAGAAATCCCATCTCTGTGGCCTCTAATCGTCTTTTCATTTGTTTGTCTACTGTCCATAATTCGCTTCCATAGGTCAGAATTGGTTATATATAGCACCGATGAACTCTCTTTCTCACTTCTATTGACATAGATTTGTTGCATAAGACATTTTTCATTTTCTGAAATGCTATTTTGGCCTGAGCTATTATGCTTTTTATTTCCGTGGTACATCTTCCATCCGATATTATTTTGCCCAAGTATTTGACGCGTTGCACTTGTTTCAAATTTGTCCTGTTTATTTGTATGCATTTAATCTTAAAATCTGAGGTGGAAAAAGCTATAAAAACAATGAAAAAGGGAAAAACAGCAGGACCTGACAGCATACAGATAGAGGTGATACAGACACTAGAAGATTTAGGCATTGAAGTGATTACAGACATATGCAACGACATATACCACACAGGATACATACCAAATGAACTAAAAACATCAACTTTCATTGCATTGCCTAAAAAGAATGGTGCAGTTGAATGCAGTGATTTTAGAACAATAAGTCTAATGAGCCATGTTACAAAAGTCTTGCTAAAAGTTATACAAGGAAGGATTCAGAATAAAGTCAATACTGAATTAGGTGAGCAGCAATTTGGATTTAGGAAAAATAGCGGGACAAAAGAAGCCATATTCTGCATGAGAATATTAATTAAAAATACATAGAAGTAAACAAACCAATATATGCCTGCTTCATAGACTACACCAAAGCTTTTGATAGAGTACACCACAAACAACTTATAGAATGCCTAAAAGAGATACATCTAGATGACATGGACATACGACTAATACGTAATCAATACTGGGAGCAAACAGCAAATAATAAAATATAGCAAAGAGAACTCTACACCCATTGATATAAAAAGAGGAGTAAGACAGAGGTGCATTCTATCACCAAGCTTGTTCTATCTATACACTGAGCAAATTTTTAAAAGCATCATAGAGATGCCAGGCCTACAAATGAATGGAAAGATAATCAATAACCTAAGATATGCTGACGATACTGTACTACAAGCAGAAAATCTTAAAGATAAACAACAATTACTTAATGTGATAAACATAACAAGCAAAAAATATGGACTAGATATGAATATCAAAAAGTCCAAAACTATGATCATAAACAAAGAGGATACTCAAAACCCACAAGTGGATATCAAAATAGAAGGAATAGACCTGGAGACATTCAGAACTACAACTACCTTGGACATACTATTACCAGTGATGGAAAATGTACAACTGAAATAAACAAAAGAATAGGAATGGCAAAAAGTAATTTTAATGTCATGAAGAACATATAACATCAAAACAAATAACACCAGGGCTAAAACTAAGAATAGCAAAATGGTACATCTTCTCAATATTCCTATATGGTGAACAAACATGGACATTAGACAAGAAAACAGAGCAGAGAATTAAAGCCTTTGAAATGGGATATAAAGAAGAATAGGTAGAATTGGTTGGAAGGAAAAGAAAACAAAAGATGAAGTCTTAAAGCAACTAAAAATGAAAAGAGAACTACTAAGCACAATTCAAACAAGACAAATGCGATGTTTGGGCCATGTTAAAAGACACAACAGCCTACTAAAAGTAATCTTGGAGGGGAAAATACAAGGTAAAAGAGGCAGAGGCAGACCAAGACCAACATGGACGAGTAACATCAAAAGATGGACAAATCTGCCTATGTCAGCCTGCACCATCAAAGCAAGACAGAGCAGAATGGCGCTCCATGGTAGCCAACCTTCGTTGCGGAGAAGGCACGCGATGATGATAATTTTTATGCTGCATGCTGGTGATGATTGTTTCTTCGATATAACCATTACTTCTGTTTTGTTACTATTCAGACTGAGACCTTTTAGTCAAAAGAAACAAGAAAAAGAGTTCTTAAATGTTATGTAGAGCCAGTCTTAACATATGGATGTGAATCATGGATAATAGGAAAACAGATAAGAAAATCACTGGAGTCTGTAGAAATATGGTTTTATTGAAGAATGTTAAGAATACTATTGGCAGCTAAAAAGAGTAATGAAGAGGTTCTGAAAAAGGCCAAAGCAAAAAGAGAGAAATTTTCAATATTAGGAAGAAACAATAATAATTTTTTGGTCACGTAATGAGGAGAGAACAGCTAGAATATATTGTAACAACTGGGAAAATTGAGGGACCAAAAGATAGAGGGAAGCAAAGAGAAAAGTTACCAGACAGCTTAAGAGAATGGCTTGGCAGAAGGTCTACAACAGAAATGATAAATAACTGTCAAGATCGAAAGTTGTAGAGAGACATGATCACCTACGCCAGCAGGCCCGGTACTTGATGATGATGATGATTATGATGATTATGATGATGATGATAATAATAATAATTATAATCATTTGGAGACGATCTTATAACTCGATCATGTATGATCTTTTAATGCTGACAGTCAACAAAGTCAGAGAAAGGAGACAAGTAGAAAGTGGAAAACATTAAATATACAGTTTCATACGCGCGAAAAAAAATAACAGAGAGCTGCATGTACATAAAATAAACACAGAGTACCGTTCCCACGTATTACTGAGAAGGTCCTATAACTGGGATGACTTTTAGATGAGAGATCTGTTCGAATTTATATTGACACATTTGAGGATCTCATCATGCCTGGGAAAAAAATCCAAACGAGTCGAAGTATTCAAACTGTTCCAAACCGTTTTAGTAAAGTGCAAGTCTGTGCGAGCCGGATAGATAGCTGGGATCGGTATTGACCCCGAAGACTGCGGTTTTATTTGGGGCGATAAATGTCGGTAACTCATTACGCGCAATGACCATAACTAGATGTGTATGCCTCACACAAATATCAGACATAAGTAATATATGAATATCTCGCGTGTTCATTCTCGATGCATTTACGCTGTAAGAATCTGTCTTGTTTTCGTTATTTCGCGGACATGAGTCCAGTTTTGCGTACACAGTTACCTGCAATGTTGTGATTTTTCTCACTCAGGATTTTCCTCAGTCTACTACATTCAGTGCAGTCTTGAAGTATATATATTCAACAGTCTGGGGCGCCTGTCCATATGTACAAGTAGTTGAGGTGCCGATCTTGAGTTTTGTATACATGTGACTATGGAGTCGATTGTGTCCTGTTCTGAGGCGTATAATGATAACTTGTTCATATCTATTCATATTATGAAAGGCATTCTGATTTGAGGCTTGTGGTCCTCTGATTGATTTGATTATCTGTTTCTTATGATGGTATGTAACCGGTGTATCTAGTTGTGTGCCTGTTGAACCTTCCTGTGCCAACTGCTCTGATTTCTCATTTCCCGGTATTCCACAGCGAGATGGGATCCACTGCAGGACAACCCTGTGGTGCTTGCAGAGTTCAGTCTGCAGATGTGGTAATTTTCTGGATTGTAGTGCCTGGAGTACTGATCTTACATCTGTCAAAAACACTACAGGCTATGGGCAAAGTTTACTGTTCAGCAGTTTTCCTATTTCCAACTTTATTGCTTGGATTTCTGCATCATAATTGTGGCTATATTTCCCTGTTGCTATTTTATTCATATCACTAGTGTTATTTGGGTACTCGATATATGCACCTGCTCCCCCATTCTTTAATGCATTCTGTGCTGATCCATCTGTGTACACACGAATCCATAGGTCTTGTGGGTATTCTTCATCCAGGAAACTAAGAGTTATTGTTTTTCGCTGTAGACTGTTTTGTTCCTCTTTGTCAACTATTCCTTTCACTTCTGTCCGTATTTATATTGACAATCCTGATTCCTCTGTAAGGGAGTCTGTTCTGTTATGGGCAGTTGGGGGTTAACAACTCTTGGCATGTCTGGTGTTTGTCTACTAATACGCTAGGCTTGGTGGATAAAACTGCTTCTCTTAAGTCGTCTCAATGCAAGATTTTGGAATCGATCCTTCATTGGATGTCTCGGCATGCATGCAAATTTTCCAGCCTGTATCAGCTCCTTTGTGTCCCTACGTTCTCTCAGTGCTGGTATCCTCCACAATTTCTCCAATTCCAATATTGGTGTTGATTTCATTACACCATTTGTGATGACCCAAAGTGCCTGGTTTTGTACTTTATCCAGCTCCTGCTGTGTAGTGTTTGATGCTGTGCACCATGCAGATGATCCATATTCTAAATGTGGGCGCATACTCTGTTGGTAAACTTTACTGAGTATTTTCCCACTCGCACCCCATGTGGTTCCACACATCTTTCTTAGAATAGCCTATTTCCTCCTTGCTTTTTGGGTTGCCTTATTTATCTACTGTTTCCAAGATAGTTTGTTATCAAATGTAACTCCGAGATAAGTAGCTTGTATGTCTTCTTTCACAGGCTCATTGTTTATGTAGATGGCTCCTGCTTTTTGTTTTGGGGAGAGAGTGAAAAGTGTAGTACTGCATTTGTCTGTTTTGATGCTGATACACCATCTATTTGTCCATGAATTCAGTGCATTCATAGCTCTTTGTAACAATTTGGAGGCCACTGTTGCATACTCCTCTGTGCACCACATTACCAAGTCATCTGCATACATTGCCACTTTGATGCCATTGGGTAGTTCAGTAACTAGGTCATTGATGTAGACTAGAAAAAGTGTTGAAGATAGTACTCCTCCCTTGGAACGTCCTGGCGCAGTAAGATCTTCTTACCCTTAAGACCATCCAGTTGCACTCTGGCTCTCCTGTTATGCAGGTATGCTTTGCCCATTTGTCCATCCTGCCATTTACTCCATAATTTCTCAGTTTCTTCAAAAGCCCTTCCTTCCATACCTTATCAAATGCTTTCTTTAGGTCTATCCATGCTGCTAGTACCAGTTTCTTTTCTTGAAAGGCATCCTCAATTTCCTGGGAAAGATAGGTTGCCTGATCTTCGGTAGAGTAACACTGTCTAAAGCCTGCTTGTTGTGGGGCAAGGAGATTTTCACTTTCCAGGTACCACTGCAGTCTGAGATTGATTATACGTTCCATTGTTTTACACAAACAGCTTGTAAGGCTGATTGGTCTATAGCTGGATGTCATTGAACCATCTTTTCCTGGCTTTAGTAATGGTATCATAATTGCTTCTCTCCATGCCTGTGGCACTCTATCTGTGGTCAGCAAATGTTGTAGATCTGCAGTAGTTTATCTTTAGCTGCAGTTCCCAAGTTCTTAATCATTCCACTGGACACTCCATCACTGCCTGGTGACTTTTTCATTTTCAATTTGGAAATTGCCAGCTCTAGCTCTCTTTGTGTAATGGGTATTTCCGTGACTTCATGTGTGGTCTCTTCTTGTCTTGCATTTTGTTGTTTTAAACGGGTCTTTTGTCGTTTCTCTAGGCTAATTTACATATTATTGTCATTTGCAAAGGAGTCTGCAAAGTGATTTGCTGCACGCTTACCCGTTAGGATGCTTCCATCCTTCTTCAGTGTATTTTGGTGTTCCTTTCTGTACCCTCATCATTCAGCTGTTTTACAAACTTCCACACTTTTCTTGTGTCTCGTTCAAGATTCAAGGACTCTGTTTTCTCTTTCCAGCTTCTCGTCTGGCTTGTAGTTTAGTCCATTGAAATTTTGCTTTAGCATGCTGATAGTTGTTGTGGTGTTCCTGGCGGGGGTTATTTTCTGCTTGCTTTCGAGATGTTTCCATGTCATTGTGCAGTTGCTCTAGTTCACTACTCCAGTATGGTTTGTAGTGTGTTTCTGTGCCCCTCTAGTTTTTGTTTCACTGGCAGCTTGTATTATTAGTCTACTGAATACATCAACTATTTTGTTGATGTCTCTGTCTGTATTTAGATCTTTAGTCAGTACACTGGTGTAATGTTGATACATTTTTCAGTCTTCCTTTTTGTAATCCCATCTGGAAAGAGTGCTGCTCTTCCTGACGGCCTCATTTGGCACCACTAAAAAGACTGGTCGGTGGTCGCTGCCTCCAAGTTGTTTCCCGACAATACGTGTGATATTCCAATCCAGGTCTGGTGAATGGAAAGCAAGGTCTGGTGTAGATGTGGTATGCCATGATCTGAGATAGAATATTGGTGGATCTGTTGCCTGGTTTAATAGTATAAGCTCATTGCCATCCTGCCAATTTTCAAGTTCTTTACCTCTCTTGTCCATATGTGCATAGCCCCAGTTCTGTGAATGGCTGTTAAAGTCTCCACATACAATTAGGCTAGAGAATTAGTTTTTAAAAAAAATGTCCAGACTCAAGCGCCGACTGTGTATGGAGACCCCTTAGTAGTTATATGAGACAATGCTGTACTGACTGCTCATTAGCCACAAAGAGAGATAGACACCGCGTTAGTTTCTCTTATACATTACATATTAGCCGATCTAATCAATATACCCCCCCCCCCCCCAGTTATCTTACAATCGTGCATTATTAACTACTAGATACCATACTTCAAACACGAGCTTTAGAGGCAGACTCCTATATTTATATACTCTTAGCTCAAGCCTGGAGCCATTTCTCCTACTCTATATTCTTTGCTGCAACTTTGAGCAGTTCCTCTATATTCCACTGTTAGCGCAGCCTGGAGCACTCCTATGCTCCTAATATATAAGCATTGTAACGTGGGGAAGAATTGAGTTTGCAACTTTTCCTTACTACTTATATAAAATAAAATTAGAGAGCTGCATGTACATAAAATAAAAGTAGAGAGCTGCATGTACATAAAATAAAAGTAGAGAGCTGCATGTACATAAAATAAAAGTAGAGAGCTGCATGTACATAAAATAAAAGTAGAGAGCTGCATGTAAATAAAATAAAAGTAGAGAGCTGCATGTACATAAAATAAAAGTAGAGAGCTGCATGTACATAAAATAAAAGTAGAGAGCTGCATGTACATAAAATAAAAGTAGAGAGCTGCATGTACATAAAATAAAAGTAGAGAGCTGCATGTACATAAAATAAAAGTAGAGAGCTGCATGTAAATAAAATAAAAGTAGAGAGCTGCATGTACATAAAATAAAAGTAGAGAGCAGCATGTACATAAAATAAACAGAGACAGCACATGTACGTGAAAGAAAATATACACATGCAGACACACACAAGTACACATAATAGAAATAAGTAGTAAAGTACCCCCGTCACACCAAGTGGCTTATAGGGAATATGGTGTTAGTGACCATACATTGTACAGACCTTCGGCACATTGTTTTTGGGTAATGTGGTCGGTATTACGTACGTACCGCTTGAGAAAAGTAACAAGCAACACAAGAAGAGATAGAATACCAAATTAAACCATAAGAAAAATGGGATGAACAAAACACTGTCAAGAATATATAGAACAACAACAACTTAAATCGTTTGGCCACCTGGTCAGAATGAATCCGCACCAATCGCCATCAATGGTGTTCTTCTCGTGAATACATGGAAAAAGACCAAGAGGAAGACTCAGAAAAAAGATGGATAGATGCAGTGACGGAGACATGTAACAACAAAGGAAAATCACTAATTCAGAGAGTTCGAGCAGCTCAAGAACGACAAATGATATAAACCACGACACCTTTTAGGTATCAATGAAAAGAGAAAAGAAGAAGATGGATAGATGCAGTGACGGAGACATGTAACAACAAAGGAAAATCACTAATTCAGACAGTTCAAGCAGCTCAAGAACAACAAATGATATAAACCACGACACCTTTTAGGTATCAGTGAAAAGAGAAAAGAAGAAGCATAACCGGAAGCCGTCGGTTGGGATCGAACCCTACCTCTTGTGTTTTGTAGTCCAGTTCACTAACCACTGAGCTATCGCGGCTCCCTACAAGCCCACATACGTTTACTATTTCTACATATGCGATGTAGAAAGACGTACATGTACGTAAAACTCAACACATACAGCCGGATATACGTCAAAATAAACACAGTTTCATTTAAGTAAACACAGACAGATGCGTGTAGGTTGACATAGATACAAAGAGCTGTGTGTACGTGGATACACGCATTCAGTGAGCTCGGGAATCAGAGATTGACATGAGGTGACGCTGTTTTGCAGGCATCAAATAACACAAGCACGTGACGCTCACACGAAACGTTACGAGATAAAATAGCAACACATACGTCAAGCCATAACACGGTTTGTGAAACAAAGATCACATGGAATATGTATCATAAACAACCATCACAATTATGATTACGGCAAATGAAAAATTATTGAAGCAGATGATTAATTTTGTGGCCTTTTAACTTCTGAGCATAATGTCTTTAACTGTAGCTTTCTTATCGCTACAATGTCTATCAATTAAACATCTTATTTTCTTTTCTTTGAGCTTCAGTTATGACACAATTTCAACATAAGGCAGATTGTTTATGTTTATTCAGTAGCTGGAATAACTTCTCAGGATTCCGACACCACGAGATCCAATGATAGTTCACGCCATGTTTTCTTCATCGCTTTATTTCAGGCCTGACGTCTGGGTGGCAAGTCATATCGCATCAGCTTTATTTGTTGCCAGTACGTGTTTTATTGACTTCATTCTTCTATCTCAAAGATCTGAGCTGTGTATTATTGTGATAGCTTCTCTGGCCTTTCTTTTGCTTCAATTATAGAGGTCTGTGTGTGTGTGTGTGACAGCTAACCGAAACATGCACACACTAACACTTCCAAATAGTCAACTTGTTGAGATGAAACAACAAAATCCAGGAAAAGCCTTATAAGATGAGCGATCCCTTCCACTATTCTGTACCAGGTAAACAACAAATGGTTGCTACTAACTGTCATAACATGGGCCTAGGTTTTCTTCTTAAAACAATCCAGCATACATTGACTGACGGCACGATGACTAACATCATTCAGTTGGGTCACTGTTTAGAATTCTCACGATTTTGGGGTTCCAAAACTTCTGAAAATAGGGTCTTGTTCAGCAATGGCTCGCTGTTTGATGGTACCCTAAACAAATGAAGTTTTAATAGCTTTTTCTTGTCTGACCAGAAATAATTTTCACAACCAAGTACTTGTGTCAAACTTATAGCCAGGTCAGACGTAAAGGTCACATGCTGCGGGAAGAAGCAGAGTACTGGCTGCCAGATATATTGCAGGTTGTCCAGAAAACAATTATTGACCGCTTAGAGCTGTCAGGTTCTGAACCAGGTACGCCATTGGCACATTTTTGTTGGTGACAGTCCTACTCATTGCTCCACTATAAATATCAGTTTATTATTCCCCAGCATTTTCCCTTTACATCTATCTCTTGTGTTGACGAGGTAAAATCATGTGCGAAAAAGAGAAATTACACTCTTATTAATGTAAAAATGATACGCCTCAGATTCGCCATTAAAAAAGACATTATTTACTGTTAACATCTAATGTTTATGGCACCCTTTTTGTAATTTTATTGAAATTATATAACGAAAAATGATTTGTACAAAAACCAGACTGTCTTTGGACTTAAATGTTACTTACATGAGTACACTCTTGAGACTCCAACCAATCAAAATCCATTGTCACTGCCATTTTTTCCATTAGCAAACTACTGGACGTAAATTGTGCAAGGAACGCTGCACACGTAACTATAGCTTGTTTCATAACTCGTGCCCAACTTTTAAAATCGATAGCTTTTTAACCGCTTGTTGTAAGTTGTTCAAAATTTGCATGTAAAGTTATAATGATTAGAACCCAACAGGGAATTAATTTCATTAAAAAAAAACATTTGGTTATCATTGTTGCTTATTTGATTTATATAAATTTATAACGACCCATTGATGTAGTCAAAACTTAATGTTTACAGTATTTTAAGTTAAAAATAGCGAGTAAAAATCCATACACGGTAAAATTGACGTCTTTGTACGTTTTTACCGTGGTTTTTTGAACACAATTAGACACTTGTAAAAAACACAAGAAATTGTGTGTTCCATTTCCGTTCATTCATAGGTGGAGGCGTGGAACGATAACATTTATCATGAGTCTTAAAATGAAATTCTGCAGTTTACAAAACAATCGCAATAAAAATGTATGACTATTTTTGCAAAGGGGCTAAACGAGGAAGATTATTTCATTCTTTAGAAAACCCTGAGAATAGGACAAGACACATTTTGGATTTATCTAAACGGTCATTTAATCGCTGGATTCAAGCACGTGACCGTCAATGTTCAAAATATACAAAATCACAAGGAAGAGCAAAAATGTTGGATAATTTCGACAGTGAACTTATTAGAAGGGAAATTCGCAAAATGTTGGGTATGAATGAAACTGTTACAATAAGAAAATTAAAAATTTCGCTGAAAAAGAACAACAGTATTGAAATATCAAAGTCTACATTATCGAGGAATGTGAGAGCTGCAGGCTTTACATTCAGAAAGTATTCCAATGGACGAAACATCATCTGTGAGAAGCCACATATAGTAGTCATGAGAAGCAAGTACTTACGTGAAGTAAAAGAGGTGCGCAAGCAAGGTTATGATATTGTGTACTTGGATGAAACATGGATCAATGCTCACCACACTAACCAAAGGGAATGGCAGTCATCAGATGGAAAGATTAAGAGATTAATACCTAGCAGCAAAGGACAGCGCTTGATAATTGCTCATGCAGGTAGTCGACAACATGGACTAATACAGAACGCAGAGCTCATTTTTCTTTCAAAATCCATAGACAATCGAGATTATCACTCTGAGATGAATGGTCACATATTTAGACATTGGATTGAAAATTCTGTTCTCCCATCACTAGATCGACCATCTTGCCTAATAATGGACAATGCAGCGTACCACAACATTGTTGCACTTGAAGATAAAGTCTCGACGTCATCCAGTACAAAAGATGCTATTAAAATATGGCTCACAAAGGAGCACATACAATTTAATAACATGTACTTAAAACCTGAATTACTATCTCTAGTAAAGCAAAAACAAAGGACACAGATTTTTCAAATAGATAAGATTATCCAAGAGCAGGGTCATATAAGTTTGAGGCTGCCACCTTACCATGCTCATTTAAATCCAATAGAACTAATCTGGGCAAAATTAAAAGGACAAGTGGCAGATGAAAATACAACATTCAAAATATGCGATGTAAAGACTCTTGCTAATCTCGCTTTATTAAATATAGACAAAGATTATTGGGCTAAATGTGAAGACCACGTCTTATAACAGGAAGAGGAATATTGGAACAATGATGGTTTGTGGAATGTTAAACCCCAAACAGTTATTAATCTTTTAGACTCGTCTGATTCAGAATGAAAGTATATAGCCGCCACAGTGTTGGCCCCTATATTACCTTAAATTAGTTCAACAAACGGTCCTTATCAGGACCACACAACTATGAAAATTGGACATACAGGTATACCTTGATATTATCGTCCGTCCTCGAACTGAGAAGACAATAATTCTCCTGGTGTTTTGTCTTATTAGGTTATTTCCCCACTACGGCCACGCCTTTACCTAGTGAAAATTAATCATAGACCAGCAACTACGGTAATTTCTATTATTTAGGGGTTCACAATTTACAATTTTGACAAACATCAAAGAAATTCGCCGCTTTAAGAAAACTGCAGCTGCAAGATATGTGTTAAATATACATTTAAAGGGTCTTTTGCATTCTAATAACATTTGGAAAATTTCAACAGTTTTTAACAAATGGTTACTGGGTAATAGCGTTTTGAAGTTGGGCACGTGATTTGAAACGAGCTATAGTTCTGCCATTGTATAGGCCAGTGAATGCCCAAGCTTTGCATGGGCCAATGAATTCTCAGGCACTCCGTTGATGGCGTACTACAGAACCATCTGTGTTGACTAGGACGTCCATATCACTGCAATTTTCACCAATGAGGCCATTCACTTCAGCGTTAACTACAATCGGACTCTGTTCTCTGCATCATCTGTCTAATGTGGCAGAAGGTGGTAATCAAACGATATATGGGACCAGATCTTCAGACTAAGAAACATAAAATTATGACCTCAGAATCCACCTTTACAGGTCACAGAGACTGCGGTCTGCTGCTGTGGAGCACTCAAGCTGGTCTTCCAGGAGGGACACTAAAACCACAGCGCCCTCAGCAGCCAGAGAACGACAGTTTGACCTAGCAACTGTGGAAGACCAGAGAAGTGCACCCCACAGTTCGTGCTCCTTGCCGATCTAAATGCAGGCCAAAGTTAAAGAAGAAATAAAAGACGTTGAAAGGGGAACTATATACAGCGCACTTACCATGTATCTTAGGAACAAACTATTTCACGATACTAAAACAAGAAACTTGAGGTAGATTTACACAGACACACTTGCATGGAATATCGACGTTAAAATATGTCTCACCAAGAGCAAGGCAAACTAATCTACATTAGTCAATCTAACAATGAAGGAAACATTAGGTAAAAGCTTCAGAAAACATCAGATTAAAAAAGTCAACATTTATACTCATAGCTGCTATGCCATAAGTAAAAACACTAACTGTATCAACTTTGTCTCCATATGCATTGCTTGACGCGTCCTTACACCGACAGAATGTATGCAGGTGAATGGAAGACCTAATGTCCAGCGACCAGTCCATCAATAACTTCATGACAGAATGTAAGCAGGTGAATGGAAGACCTAATGTCCAGCGACCAGTCCATCAATAACTTCATGACAGAATGTAAGCAGGTGAATGGAAGACCTAATGTCCAGCGACCAGTCCATCATTAAGTCCATGAGTTTACTTCAGACTTCAACAATTACATGGGCGTTGATGCGTTGAGTCGATAATTTACGGAGAGCCGCAATGTCTGCGCTTCCGGTCCGACACATTCTTCTTCGGCATGTGTGGATTTTTCTTCGCTTGAAAACGTTGCCTGAGCCGTTGCCATGTTTGCTCTACTTTGTTCAAGTTTACTTTTAATTGTAAAGGGTCGTTCTACCCATAACAAAGTAGACGACAGCAGTGAGGCATTAGGAGCAGGTCGTAAGGAACTTATGGTCTTTAAAGGAGGGTAGGAGAAATAAACTAAAGTTTGTGACATTAAAGACAGACTTCATAGGTCAAGAGCCCAACACATGAGAACAACTTCATAATTTGAGAAGTACAGCGAGCAAGGGAGAAATGTAAACATGCTTTACTCTTCAGATACTACTTACTATTTCGACATTATAGAGGCTAAGTAGAAGTGAAAATGGTGAATTGTTTATTGAATTCTGCCCCAAAATGTACATAATGTTTGATCTAATGACTAGCAATTGGCTGACCTGCCAGTTGCTCACCGGCTCGCCACATACAACTTTTGTTTATGAGGTGAAATTATTTAACGGAATGTGTCCCTTAACTGAAAACCTAGATTCCAGATCTAGAGATCATATTAGATCTTGCCTCATAATTATACTAAACATGTTAGGTAGAGACAATCGTCCGTAAAGACTTAGAACTTGATAACTGTGTTATAGTTATTGAGGACTTTTAATTGCTGATTGCAGATGATTGTGTCCCCTGAAACTGAGGCCGACAATACTAAACTTCATGCTACAGAGATGTGTAACTTAAGGCCAGTTAGAGTGCCAGATAGTTTTGGCGAGAAGCCACTAGATGAGATAAGCAAGTTAGTTTATAGAACTCCAGT
Source organism: Megaustenia siamemsis (assembly GCA_032433765.1). Classification (NCBI taxonomy): domain Eukaryota; kingdom Metazoa; phylum Mollusca; class Gastropoda; order Stylommatophora; family Ariophantidae; genus Megaustenia; species Megaustenia siamemsis. The sequence goes on from JAVIAB010000102.1 coordinate 21,070,685, forward strand.
CAATAGTCATTGACTGTGGAAGTAATAAAGCCAGTTAGAATGCCAGATAGTTTTGGCGAGAAGCCACTAGATGAGATAAGCAAGTTAGTTTATAGAACTCCAGTCAATAGTCATTGACTGTGGAAGTAATAAGGCCAGTTAGAATGCCAGATAGTTTTGGCGAGAAGCCACTAGATGAGATAAGCAAGTTAGTTTATAGAACTCCAGTCAATAGTCATTGACTGTGGAAGTAATAAGGCCAGTTAGAATGCCAGATAGTTTTGGCGAGAAGCCACTAGATGAGATAAGCAAGTTAGTTTATAGAACTCCAGTCAATAGTCATTGACTGTGGAAGTAATAAGGCCAGTTAGAATGCCAGATAGTTTTGGCGAGAAGCCACTAGATGAGATGAGCAAGTTAGTTTATAGAACTCCAGTCAATAGTCATTGACTGTGGAAGTAATAAGGCCAGTTAGAATGCCAGATAGTTTTGGCGAGAAGCCACTAGATGAGATAAGCAAGTTAGTTTATAGAACTCCAGTCAATAGTCATTGACTGTGGAAGTAATAAGGCCAGTTAGAATGCCAGATAGTTTTGGCGAGAAGCCACTAGATGAGATAAGCAAGTTAGTTTATAGAACTCCAGTCAATAGTCATTGACTGTGGAAGTAATAAGGCCAGTTAGAGTGTCAGATAGTTTTGGCGAGAAGCCACTAGATGAGATAAGCAAGTTAGTTTATAGAACTCCAGTCAATAGTCATCGACTGTGGAAGTAATAATGCCAGTTAGAATGCCAGATAGTATTGGCGAGAAGCCACTAGATGAGATAAGCAAGTTAGTTTATAGAACTCCAGTCAATAGTCATTGACTGTGGAAGTAATAAGGCCAGTTAGAATGCCATATAGTTTTGGCGAGAAGCCACTAGATGAGATAAGCAAGTTAGTTTATAGAACTCCAGTCAATAGTCATTGACTGTGGAAGTAATAAGGCCAGTTAGAGTGCCAGATAGTTTTGGCGAGAAGCCACTAGATGAGATAAGCAAGTTAGTTTATAGAACTCCAGTCAATAGTCATTGACTGTGGAAGTAATAAGGCCAGTTAGAATGCCAGATAGTTTTGGCGAGAAGCCACTAGATGAGATAAGCAAGTTAGTTTATAGAACTCCAGTCAATAGTCATTGACTGTGGAAGTAATAAGGCCAGTTAGAATGCCAGATAGTTTTGGCGAGAAGCCACTAGATGAGATAAGCAAGTTAGTTTATAGAACTCCAGTCAATCAGTCATTGACTGTGGAAGTAATAAGGCCAGTTAGAATGCCAGATAGTTTTGGCGAGAAGCCACTAGATGAGATAAGCAAGTTAGTTTATAGAACTCCAGTCAATAGTCATTGACTGTGGAAGTAATAAGGCCAGTTAGAGTGCCAGATAGTTTTGGCGAGAAGCCACTAGATGAGATAAGCAAGTTAGTTTATAGAACTCCAGTCAATAGTCATTGACTGTGGAAGTAATAAGGCCAGTTAGAATGCCAGATAGTTTTGGCGAGAAGCCACTAGATGAGATAAGCAAGTTAGTTTATAGAACTCCAGTCAATAGTCATTAACTGTGGAAGTAATAAGGCCAGTTAGAATGCCAGATAATTTTGGCGAGAAGCCACTAGATGAGATAAGCAAGTTAGTTTATAGAACTCCAGTCAATAGTCATTGACTGTGGAAGTAATAAGGCCAGTTAGAATGCCAGATAGTTTTGTCGAGAAGCCACTAGATGAGATAAGCAAGTTAGTTTATAGAACTCCAGTCAATAGTCATTGACTGTGGAAGTAATAAGGCGAGAACCACAAGCCATGAAGTGATTACAATAAAAATCGGTGATTACCTCATTAAGCATCACAGATTCAAAAGCAGTAGATAAATACGGAGACGTGCACTATAGAATGTGTTGTGTTTGCAAGAGCTGGCACAAGTAGAATTATATATGAAATTAAGCATGTTGATATGTTGTGATCACACCGAGACGACAATAACAAATTGATATAAATCACTCATAGTTATTGATAAGTTTGTCAATCAACGTTGTGCTGTCAAGAACATTTGTGAAATCCATTTCTTCTCATCATCATCATCATCATCATCATCTACTAACTTGGAACCCCATTGTCTAGCTTAAACAATAACAAGAATGTACTTCGTCCTAATTTAAGAGTAGTCGACATCGGACAACAAGGGTAGTTTGAAGGGACGAAGAAGCTACGGATTCAAAGAGATAATTTCATTCTCACTAACACATGAATTGTTTATTGATATCTGCCTGTTTAAGCTATCAATTACACATGAATTGTTTATTGATATCTGCCTGTTTAAGCTATCAATTACACATGAATTGTTTATTGATATCTGCCTGTTTAAGCTATCAATTACACATGAATTGTTTATTGATATCTGCCTGTTTAAGCTATCAATTACACATGAATTGTTTATTGATATCATTCGAGAAATAACTCAAAACAATAAACTAAATAATTAAAAGAAAGCAATCAATGAAAGGACAACAAAGTGGCGGTATGAAAAGTTAATGAGGCGGTGGTTGGACGTCGGTTGTTGTTTTGTGAAGGAACTGAAGTGACTGCTGTGTGGTCTCACAGGAAATTTGTTCTCTTCAGGACTCTCGAGTCGGTGGGACGCGACGGCAATCAGTTTGCTCGATTCTCTGTAATCAAACGCTTCCAAACTTGTTATTTGTCCAGTTTCAAGTCACATTAGAAACCTGGTTGCCACTGAGACATCAACCTGTTGTCAAACGTTAGAAGACCACCGACTGTGAGCTTTGGCCTTCACCTCAATGTGACTGTCACACTTTCACCAGCATAGCAATGCGTCAACGCTGTGTGGAAGGAGGCAATATCAACTCTCAGTAATAGACGTCTGTTAGGAGATGGACATTGAAAACGCTCTCCATGCTACCTGATAGATAGGTTCATCAGGCCAACTAAATCGACATATTTGTAACACAAACCTTAGAAGCATGGTAGTTTTCAATTTTGACTTGAGATTCAAAAATGTATAATCAAACAACGAGAGATGGCCGCAACCTAGCAGAGGCGTCCCATTTTTATTCCATGCGTGGGGAGGGGGGTACATTAACAAGACATTGTTGAGCAACACTAGCACCGCCGCAAAGATTGAGAGTTTCACCAGGTATATCTTGTTACACCAGGTATATCTTGTTACACCAGGTATATCTTGTTACACCAGGTATAGCTTGTTACACGACACCAGGTATATCTTGTTAAACAAAGTATAGCTTGTTACACCAGGTATATCTTGTTACACCAGGTATAGCTTGTTACACCAGGTATATCTTGTTACACCAGGTATATCTTGTTACACAAGGTATATCTAGTTACACCAGGTATATCTTGTTACACCAGGTATATCTTGTTACACCAGGTATATCTTGTTACACCTAGTATATCTTATTACACCAGGTATATCTTGTTGCACCAGGTATATCTTGTTACACCAGGTATATCTTGTTACACCAGGTATATCTAACAAGAACTAACTCTATTTCAATGTGCACCGTCAATTGTAAAAAAAAAATATTATTATTTGTAGGTTTACATAACTCTAAAGCAATTTTCTCAATTCTTCATTTGAAGGCGCACAATGGGCGCAAGCGTCGGCGTTCATGTACGCTCATATCTCTCTCACGCTGCTGCATCTTATCAGTTACACTTCTTTCTGTTTAGTTGGACCGACAGGTCGACAAGTTGACAATAGACCAGCCAACAAGTGTTCAAATCCCACAATGTGCACAGATAGATGAGTTCTAGAAAATGAAAGCATGCACTCCTCTCATGGCACTCGTAGCTATTGGTCGCCTGGTTCTACCTTGTATGTCCTCGATGAAATACAGCAGCTTAACAATAGCAACAAAGTGACCTACCCATAACTTTTCAGTTTTACCTAGAGGCTTTTGTGCTAATAAATTCATCGTCAGTGGAAGTTGTGTGTCTGTACTGATTCACAGGTAGCTACATGTTTTGTAGTACTATTCTGTTTACCACGGTCTTAGGAAAAGGGCCGCATGAACTATGAAAGGGCCACATGAATTATGAAAGGGCCGCATAAACTATGAAAGGGCCGCATGAACTATGAAAGGGCCGCATGAACTATGAAAGGGCCGCATGAACTATGAAAGGGCCGCATGAACTATGAAAGGGCCGCATGAACTATGAAAGGGCCGCATGAACTATGAAAGGCCTGTTCTGTTCTCTCTCTCTCTCTCTATCTCTCTCTCTCTCTCTCTCTCTGCGTTCAGGATTCAATCAGAGTAAGGATTCCAGACTCCCACATGAAGTCAGCTGTCAGGCTAAGTGTGTTGATCGCCCCCACAGACAGAACATCACAATTAGAGTCTGTCAGATCCACTCTGACTGAACACCCGTTAATACGTTGCACTGTGTTCTGCACCAGTGGCCCAGTGCATCCGATTTCAGCCAGCATTTTATTCGGGTTTGCTTTCCCTAGCCTTTGATTGTCCCCAATCTTCCTGCAAGGCAGCAGATTGTCTTTTCTGTAGGGGGATTCTGCCCTTAGATGGTCGGCCCTCCCAGGTTTACGAGCACCATCTGCCCGAGTCACTAGAGGTGACTAACACAGACATACACACACAAAGATGTGAGATGTGACTAACACAGACACGGACACACAAAGATGTGAGATGTGACTAACACAGACATACACACACAAAGATGTGAGATGTGACTAACACAGACATGCACACACAAAGATATGAGATGTGACTAATACAGACATGCACACAGCGATACGAGGCATGACTAACAATGACACACATCAAGATATATGACACATGACTAACATGCACATAAAGATATGAGATATAACTGACATTGACATGCACACTCAAAGATATGACACATGCCTAACATAGATATGCACACAAAGATAAGAGATATGACTAACATAGATATGCACACAAAAAGATATGAGATGGGACTAACATAGCCATGCACACACAAGGATATGAGATGTGACAAACACAGACATGCACACACAAAGATATGACTAACATAAACATGCACACAAAGATATGAGATATCACTAACCTAGACATGAACACACAAAGATTTGACATATGACTAACACTGGTACACACTAAGATATGAGATATGACTGAACACAGATACACATAAAGATATGAGACATGATTAACACGGACACACCGAGATATGAGATATGACTAACATGACACACACCAAGATATGAGCCATGGCCAGCACACACAAGCTAAGATATGAGCCATGGCTAGGACAGAAACACAGTAAGATATGAGCCATGGCTTCACTAAAAAACACACAAAAAAATGACCCATGTCTAGCACAGAAACACATTAAAGTGCCCATATGCTTGGGCTTGTTGTAGTCGGCAGACTCTTCTGAACGTGGGAATCACAGGTTTCGTTAAACAGTTGTCCGGAGATTTGAGAGTACAGTCTGACCCATAGAACGTTCTCTTGCATGTACAGATTCCCGATCGACTGTTCACAGGTGTCGTTGAAACAGTTGTCCGGACATTTGAGAGTACATATGATGTCACAGCCATCAGAACACAACTGTTCGCACTGTAGCCCAAAATTACCATCGGGACAAGTGTCATTACAGGTATAGCCAAGATGTTTACATTGTAGGCATTTTCCAGATTTTTCCTCAAATAAAGGACAGACACTGAGACAAGACCCGGAACAGTCGTGTCCATAGATCCCATGTGAGCAGTTGCCGTGACAAGTAGCGATGATGACATTAGAGCCGTTACTACACCCACTACACACTACACAAAACGACCAAGAATGCTCGTCCAGACAATAGGTGTCTGTAAATGTTTGCACCTCACATACCGTCAGTGCACTGTCGGCCTGCGAAATGGTCGGTGAGAACTCAATCTTAATGTGTGCCATTGACGTTTGTGTTTTGACTACAATAGTGTTCACAGATAAATTAGGGTATGATATATCATTATACTGGAACACTACTCCGCCACTGTCAGAGAAAGCCCTTAGAGTGGCATTCTTTACCCGAATCATAGTGCTAGCTCGATGATAGATTCGAATGATGTGAGTCTTCTGGGGCGTTGCAAAGTTCAGATACCAGTAAACAGAATTGGTTCCACTTCTCCATTGTGTGTGTGTGCAGTCATTGTCATAGAGATTGGTCTTTGTTTTGCTATTAACTGCGGCCTCTGGTCCACATCCGTCTCCTGTATAACAATCATCAAATTTGTCGGTCTGGTTTGTGATCTGTTTGAGAGCCACTTTCCGACCCCCGCCAATGTAGATGGAGCAGATATTTGCAACTATCGCCCTTTCAATCCGTAACTTGTTGATCAGACCAGCCCCAGAGCAGAAGGCATCAATCTCGTGCGGACTAACTACAAACCTTGATACATTGTTACATGAAGCAGAACCATTCAGTTTTACCGTGAAACTGTCCGGATATTTTAAGTCATTCGCATAAATCCTAAACCAGGAGCACGGCAAAGATTGATTGAGAGTTGCCTCAACTGATGTAGAATCTGTGTCCGGATTACATAACGTGTCGTTGTTATCAAACAGGAAAGTATGTTCATATTTTTGGGCATATTTGCAAAAAAGATCCAAGTACTGACACTGGGGTCCGAAAATTGTGTGCTGACAACTGTCATTGTTTGAGCATGTCCCTGTAGTTTTGTCACAAATTAAGCCATTATAGCAGTGACATTGTAACGTACAATTTGCCCCAAACCAACCGTCGGCACAAGTAAGGTCATTAGCTTCCATTGTTGCTAACGAAGCCAGCGAATAAAGACTTGATCTACAGCGATGGTTAACGAACTGTGTACACACATTTATTATCAAACCCGTGATTACATTTTTAAAAAAATCCGCCATCTCACTGTGGTAACAGATAGCGTGAAATTCTCTAATAGAATGAGATAAACCGTTGGAGACAAGGAAAGGATGCCCTCGTATACAACATCATGCCCTCGTATACAACATCATGCCCTCGTATACAACATCATGCCCTCGTATACAACATCATGCCCTCGTATACAACATCATGCCCTCGTATACAACATCATGCCCTCCTATACAACATCATGTCTTCCTATACAACATCATGTCTTCCTATACAACATCATGCCCACGTATACAACATCATGCCCTCGTATACAACATCATGCCCTCGTATACAGCATCATGCCCTCGTATACAACATCATGCCCTCGCATACAACATCATGCCCTCGTATACAACATCATGCCCTCGTATACAACATCATGCCCTCGTATACAACATCATGTCTTCCTATACAACATCATGCCCTCGTATACAACATTATGCCCTCCTGTACAACATCATGTCTTTCTATACAACATCATGCCCTCGTAAACAACATCATGTCTTCCTATACAACATCATGCCCTCGTATATAACATTATGTCCTCCTATACAACATCATGTCTTCCTATACAACATCATGTCTTCCTATGCAACATCATGCCCTCGTATACAACATCATGCCCTCGTATACAACATCATGTCTTCCTATACAACATCATGTCTTCCTATACAACATCATGCCCTCCTTTACAACATCATGTCTTCCTATACAACATCATGCTCTCGTATACAACATCATGTCTTCCTATGCAACATCATGCCCTCGTATACAACATCATGCCTTCCTATACAACATCATGTCTTCCTATACAACATCATGCCTTCCTATACAACATCATGCCCTGTAGACAACATCATGGGCAAAGATCGCAGCATTTACCGAAGTCTTTCTGGAGGGTACCTTCGAGGGGTAGGTGAATGGAGATACAGCCTCTCCAAGTTTAGTAGGTTATTTACTGGCAATGATCTTATTTAATAACTTACCCGTGGTATCTAACATGGCGATTATGCAAGAGTCCTTGACCACGTGACAGGATATTCCAAGAAGTTCTCATTTTATAACTACTTGAAATCAAGGAGTGCGTAGACATCCTGTCCTTTTATATAATCGTCATCCTCCATTCTCCTGCCATGCACTTGTCAGAAATAGCCGCTCTGACAAGATCACGTCCCACCTTTTTGACTGCTCTGTTTCAGATTGTCAAACAGTATCGCCCTTCCACCGTTTTCCTCGTTCTCTGTCAGGTAAGACTTGGCCTAGCTATTTCCAAAATCTTCTTTCCATTTCTTGATTGATGTTGTTAATGTTTGATCTTCTGACGACTTCCTTATTCGTAATGTGTTGATCCAAAAGAATTTTTGAATCTTCTCAAGACAGCGACCTTCAAATCCTCTTAGTGACTTTCTACCTTATAGTTCATTCTCCACGTTTCTGCTGCATATGCACATTCATATTCCAAGCCAGGCTTGCTGCCGGGGCTACTCACTTTAGTGCTCTGTGCACACCGTGAGCTGTGTTTTTCATCCAGATCACGTTTCGGTATTCCTATACCGATTGCTCACGTTACGTTCACCCACTGTTATCTCTGGCTTACAGATCTCTAGATGATTTCACTAAATAGATCACGTGACAACGCATAACCTTGTCGTACTCCTTATTTTACAGGCCGGAGGTTTCCAAATTTGATTATTAATCTTATTGTTGGTGTTTATCGTCAGCTTGGTTATTAATCTTATTGTTGGTGTTTATCGTCAGCTTGGTTATTAATCTTATTGTTGCTGTTTATTGTCAGCTAGGTTATTAATCTTATTGTTGGTGTTTATCGTCAGCTTGGTTATTAATCTTATTGTTGGTGTTTATCGTCAGCTTGGTTATTAATCTTATTGTTGGTGTTTACTGTCAGCTTGGTTATTAATCTTATCGTTGCTGTTTATTGTCAGCTTGGTTATTAATCTTATTGTTGGTGTTTATCGTCAGCTTGGTTATTAATCTTATTGTTGGTGTTTATCGTCAGCTTGGTTATTAATCTTATTGTTGGTGTTTATCGTCAGCTTGGTTATTAATCTTATTGTTGCTGTTTATCGTCAGCTTGGTTATTAATCTTATTGTTGCTGTTTATCGTCAGCTTGGTTATTAATCTTATTGTTGCTGTTTATCGTCAGCTTGGTTATTAATCTTATTGTTGGTGTTTATCGTCAGCTTGGTTATTAATCTTATTGTTGGTGTTTATCGTCAGCTTGGTTATTAATCTTATTGTTGGTGTTTATCGTCAGCTTGGTTATTAATCTTATTGTTGCTGTTTATTGTCAGCATGGTTATTAATCTTATTGTTGCTGTTTATTGTCAGCTTGGTTATTAATCTTATTGTTGCTGTTTATTGTCAGCTTGGTTATTAATCTTATTGTTGCTGTTTATTGTCAGCTTGGTTGTTAATCTTATTGTTGCTGTTTATTGTCAGCTTGGTTATTAATCTTATTGTTGCTGTTTATCGTCAGCTTGGTTATTAATCTTATTGTTGCTGTTTATGGTCAGCTTGGTTGTTAATCTTATTGTTGCTGTTTATTGTCAGCTTGGTTATTAATCTTATTGTTGCTGTTTATTGTCAGCATGGTTATTAATCTTATAGTTGCAGTTTATTGTCAGCTTGGTTATTAATTTTATTGTTGCTGTTTATTGTCAGCTTGGTTATTAATCTTATTTTTGCTGTTTATCGTCAGCTTGGTTATTAATCTTATTGTTGCTGTTTATTATCAGCTTGGTTATTAATCTTATTGTTGCTGTTATTGTCAGCTTGGTTATTAATCTTATTGTTGTTGTTTATCGTCATCTTGGTTATTAATCTTATTGTTGCCGCTTATCGTCAGCTTGGTTATTAATCTTATTGTTGCTGTTTATCGTCAGCTTGGTTATTAATCTTATTTTTGTTGTTTAATGTCAGCTTGGTTATTAATCTTATTGTTGCTGTTTATCGTCAGCTTGGTTATTAATCTTATTGTTGCTGTTTATTGTCAGCTTGGTTATTAATCTTATTTTTGCTGTTTAATGTCAGCTTGGTTATTAATCTTATTGTTGCTGTTTATTGTCAGCTTGGTTATTAATCTTATTGTTGCTGTTTATAGTCAGCATGGTTATTAATCTTATTGTTGCAGCTTATTGTTAGCTTTGTTATTAATCTTATTGTTGCTGTTTATCGTCAGCTTTGTTATTAATCTGATTGTTGCTGTTTATCGTCAGCTTGGTTATTAATCTTATTGTTGCTGTTTATTATCAGCGTGGTTATTAATCTTATTGTTGCAGTTATTGTCAGCTTGGTTATTAATCTTATTTTTGCTGTTTATCGTCAGCTTGGTTATTAATCTTATTGTTGCTGTTATTGTCAGCTTGGTTATTAATCTTATTTTTGCTGTTTATCGTCAGCTTGGTTGTTAATCTTATTGTTGCTGTTTATCGTCAGCTTGGTTATGCTTGCTTTCGCCCGATGACTTAAGGAGTGTACCTCGACATCATCCGCCCGATGACTTAAGGAGTGTACCTCGTCATCATCCGCCCGATGACTTAAGGAGTGTACCTCGTCATCCACCGCCCGATGAATTAAGGAGTGTACCTCGTCATCATCCGCCCGATGAATTAAGGAGTGTACCTCGTCATCATCCGCTCGATGACTTAAGGAGTGTACCTCGTCATCCACCGCCCGATGACTTAAGGAGTGTACCTCGTCATCCACCGCCCGATGACTTAAGGAGTGTACCTCGACATCATCCACCCGATGACTTAAGGAGTGTACCTCGTCATCCACCGCCCGATGACTTAAGGAGTGTACCTCGTCATCACCCGCTCGATGACTTAATGAGTGTACCTCGACATCATCCGCCCGATGACTTAAGGAGTGTGCCTCGTCATCCACCGCCCGATGACTTAATGAGTGTACCTCGTCATCAACCGCCCGATGACTTAAGGAGTGTACCTCGTCATCATTCGCCCAGCTTGTTTATTAAGCTTACTGTTGCTGTTTATTTCCAACTTGTTTAGTAATATTATTTTTTGTGTCTGTTGCCAATTTGATTGTTTTTCTTATTTCTGTTATTTATTGTGAGTTTGGTTCTTAATCTTATTGCTGCTGTTTATCGTCAGCTTGGTTATTAATCTTATTGTTGGTGTTTATCGTCAGCTTGGTTATTAATCTTATTGTTGGTGTCTATTGCCAACTTGGTTACTAATCTTATTGATGTTGTTCTGTTGCCAATAAATATTTCCTTTTAAATATTATTTTCAAATCGTTGCTGTTTATATGTATATAGTCCCTAGCATGTTTGCAATTTCCTGGTGTTTCAATTTATCAAATGTCTTGGCTCAAGTACAAACCAGTCTCTACTCCCAGAACCCTTTCTATGAATGTCCTGATAATGTATATCGCACTATGTATACCTCTGTCCTCTACGAACCGACATTGCTCATCCTCATTCTGGTTCTATCTTATATCTCACTTCTTTTCTAATAACTGGCAGTAATATTTGATCACGTGACTCTGTAGGCTGATATTGCGCTGGTCTTCACATTGTAAGGCTCGTGTTTTTGTTTAAGCAAAGCTTTGAGAATGGATCTATAAGCCTTCTACACAGCTGTTTGTTTTCATCTGAAAGTGGTATTTTAGTTCTAATCTTAGAAACGTTGCAGTATTTTATGAGAAAAGACAGCCTGAATCGATTCCCCTCATTCTTACCATTGATACTTTATGGAAGTGCTTTCAGATTGTGGCTCCAGACACACAAACAAATGTCTGAGCTGAAGACAACTTCTATGTGTGCATGAGTAGTTTGTGCTCATAATAAGAAAATCACACATTAACACATTTGAGAGTTTCGGTGGATGCAATATTCACATTTTTAATCACAAAAGTTTTTTTTTTTATTTTAAGATACAACTTCGTGTTTCTAATCAACGTGAACATAAAATAAAACAAGCTTATGTGTTGTGTATTCCTGGACAGACACAAATGAGCAAACATAAAATAAAACAAGCTTATGTGTTGTGTATTCCTGGACAGACACAAATGATCAAACATAAAATAGAACAAGCTTATGTGTTGTGTATTCCTGGACAGACACAAATGATCAAACATAAAATAGAACAAGCTTATGTATCTTCCTGGACAGACACAAATGAGCAAACATAAAATAGAACAAGCTTATGTATCTTCCTGGACAGACACAAATGAGCAAACATAAATAGAACAAGCTTATGTATCTTCCTGGACAGACACAAATGAGCAAACATAAAATAGAACAAGCTTATGTATCTTCCTGGACAGACACAAATGAGCAAACAAATAGAACAAGCTTATGTATCTTCCTGGACAGACACAAATGAGCAAACATAAAATAGAACAAGCTTATGTATCTTCCTGGACAGACACAAATGAGCAAACATAAAATAGAACAAGCTTATGTATCTTCCTGGACAGACACAAATGAGCAAACATAAAATAGAACAAGCTTATGTATCTTCCTGGACAGACACAAATGAGCAAACAAATAGAACAAGCTTATGTATCTTCCTGGACAGACACAAATGAGCAAACATAAAATAGAACAAGCTTATGTATCTTCCTGGACAGACACAAATGAGCAAACATAAAATAGAACAAGCTTATGTATCTTCCTGGACAGACACAAATGAGTAAAACATAAAATAGAACAAGCTAATGTATCTTCCTGGACAGACGCAAATGAGCAAACATAAAATAGAGCATCCTTATGTATCTTCTTGGACAGACGCAAATGAGCAAACATAAAATAGAACAAGCTTATGTATCTTCCTGGACAGACACAAATGAGCAAACATAAAATAGAACAAGCTTATGTATCTTCCTGGACAGACACAAATGAGCAAACATAAAATAGAACAATCTTATGTATCTTCCTGGACAGACACAAATGAGCAAACATAAAATAGAACAAGCTTATGTATCTTCCTGGACAGACACAAATAAGCAAATCAACTAAAGTATCAGCGACAAACAACTGTGTCTAATATATGTCCCTTCTTATAAATGTAATTTAGCAATTTTGTTGTTATTTCTATTAAAATTATATTAATACTTCTATCTCTTCTAGTTATAAATTAGATTCTGTAACATACACTGATCTTCTGTCATCATGATAGGTGATCATTGACATGATTCTTGTGTATTTGTCTCTGGTCTATGTCCATGTTTCTGCTACGCCATTTTGTCCTAATCATATTTTTCCCTCTTAACTACTGCATAATCTTCATCCCAACGTTGTGCTACCAATGCCAGACCTGGCCCCTGGATGCAAGAACAATAAGCAAAATAACCTCTACTGAGATTAAATGTGTCAGACGAATGACAAGAAACAGGATTAAGAGAAAAAAATCAGAAATGAAGAACTAAGAAAAAAGCTAGGAATATCCCCCGCCATAGAATACATAAAGAAACAACAGATTAAATGGTTTGGCCACGTGACAAGGCAGAGTGATCAAAACACAACACAACGAGCCCTCAATAAACGTTGCGAGAATACAAGACGCAAGGGTTGACCACGAAAAAAAATGGATCAGTGGAACATTAGAGGAACTAGGAAACATAACAGCAGCAGAGATGAAAAGAAGAGCGAAGGGCCGCAAAATATATCTTCCCTCGACGCTGAAAGGCAAACGAGGAAAGAAGGAAGAAAAAGAAGAACTACTGCATATAAATTACAACATTATATCCAGCTTATAACTTGTCAAAACAAGTTTGGACAAAAAATAAAGAAAAGTCTAGAACAAGCAAAATATATACTAAGCTTTCAGTCAAATGGAAGGTTTACCGTTGAGTTGTCCTGTCCGATGTATCAAAGGTCTGTTAAAACTGAAATATTTAGAGAAACCACTTGAAAATGCACTACCTCAAAGATTGCTAAAGATAAGATGGCGGGATAAAGTGTCTTGCACGTATGTGCTGGCACGGCTCGACAGAAAGAACAATCACATCATGCTATATACGCAATTAGTGGTATGCTCTATGTTTGTGATCCACAATGTCTGTCTCAGAAGTTATTTTAAGTAGAATTGTGAAGGGATAAACTATCATCTGTTCGTTAGAAAATAAAAGTACAAAGATGCACTATAGATGTTAAAAGAATACTTCGTTTCAGTTCTAATGTAAAACTAATGAAAGTACCGTTAATTATGAGAGAGAGAGAGAGAGAGAGAGAGAGAGAGAGAGAGAGAGTAAGAAATAAGAAGAGGAGAAAGCAAGGACACTAATCCAGAAAGAATCCTGGCAGTGTTAAATCACCCTCAAGCACAACACCATCATCATCGTTGATTGGTTAATGAGCATATCAATGCCCGGCTGGCTGTGTACTCAACTCTTACACACAATGATGATATCGTATGACAGTTCAGCTGCGTTCACTTTCAGTGCCACTTGGTCTTATGTCTTTTGGCGTTTGCTGTAGCAGCTATAGGATTGTAGCTACTGTAGCTGCTTTTCTTTGTTTGGATCCTTCAATGCAATAAGTTTTAATTCCAATGACTTCACTGGCACGGACGGTTGAGCAGTTATGGATTTTAATTCCTTTGTAGTGATACCGGGGCCTTTGACAAACCATAACCATAATGATAATCTTACACATATTAATAATGGGATAATCTTATAAAGTAGTCAACTCTCACACATATAAATAACGGGATAATCTTATAAAGTAGTCAACTCTCACACATATAAATAACGGCATAGTCTTCGTCGACATGAATGCACAACCTTTGAGCAGCGATGTTTGTAGTGTTTACCGTGTGATTGTTGAAGAGGGAATCCGTTGTTGTAGCTTCTAGCGTTGTTGAATTGACAGGACATAGACCAGCGGGTGAATCAATGTTTTCTTTGAGTGCTGAAACAGCTTGACTACTCCCATGTTTATACAAGACTGCAACCTGTGTCTAGAGACAGCTGCAACCCATTCGGAGAGAGCAGGAGCTAGGGTCATGGGCATGAAACTCTCTAGTACATGTCCTTGATAGCACCGCTCTAAGACAAACCTTTCGAGTTTCCTCAGAGAAGTAACTAACGATTCCTAAAACTAATGAAGTCAGTTATAAAACATCTGCACAACTGTGGGAAACGCCTATGTTGTATAGCACCCCACCTAGCCACTGTGAATGACGAAGCACCCACTCGGCTGCACTAATGCGAGACGCCTATGTTGTATAGCACCCCACCTAGCCACTGTGAATGACGACGCAACCACTCGGCTGCACTAATGCGAGACGCCTATGTTGTATAGCACCCCACCTAGCCACTGTGAATGACGAAGCACCCACTCGGCTGCACTAATGCGAGACGCCTATGTTGTATAGCACCCCACCTAGCCACCTTTTCTTTAATATTACATGAACGAACTCTATCCACTGATCTGTCCACTTTGTAAGAATGAAACAAAACCAAACAACATCAAAGGCATTCTGCTTGAAACATCAGAGCAGAGAGCACGAGGGAGACCAATTAGAAGATGGGTTGATCTGGGAGACTTGCAAGAACAAGAACTTTTATCCTACGCCAAAGAACGACACTACATCTTATAAGGAAGTGACTAAAAGAACACGTAATGTACAATACATACAGACATTTGATTAAGTAATACATTTCTCCTTTATCCGGCAACGCTTGGAGGTCACAGCAGATGAATAACAGAGGAAATATTCTCTTCTCTCCCCCATCATGCTGTAATAACATTTTAACTAACTCATTTGAATCTCTTCTCTCCCCCATCATGCTGTAATAACATTTTAACTAACTCATTTGAATCTCTTCTCTCCCCCATCATGCTGTAATAACATTTTAACTAACTCATTTGAATCTCTTCTCTCCCCCATCATGCTGTAATAACATTTTAACTAACTCATTTGAATCTCTTCTCTCCCCCATCATGCTGTAATAACATTTTAACTAACTCATTTTAATCTCTTCTCTCCCTCAACGTGCTGTAATAACTAACTCATTTGAATCTCTTCTCTCCCTCAACGTGCTGTAATAACTAACTCATTTGAATCTCTTCTCTCCCTCATCGTACTGTAATAACTAACTCATTTGAATCTCTTCTCTCCCCCATCATGCTATAATAACTAACTCATTTTAATCTCTTCTTTCCCTCAACATGCTGTAATAATTAACTAATTTCAATCTCTTCTCTCCCCCATCATGCTATAATAACTCATTTTAATCTCTTCTTTCCCTCAACATGCTGTAATAACTAACTCATTTTAATCTCTTCTCTCCCCCATCATGCTATAATAACTAACTCATTTTAATCTCTTCTCTCCCCCATCATGCTATAATAACTAACTCATTTTAATCTCTTCTCTCCCCCATCATGCTATAATAACTAACTCATTTTAATCTCTTCTCTCCTCCATCGTGCTATAATAACTAACTCATTTTAATCTCTTCTCTCCCCCATCGTGCTATAATAACTAACTCATTTTAATCTCTTCTCTCCCCCATCGTGCTATAATAACTAACTCATTTTAATATCTTCTCTCCTCCATCGTGCTATAATAACTAACTCATTTTAATATCTTCTCTCCTCCATCGTGCTATAATAACTAACTCATTTTAATCTCTTCTCTCCCCCATCGTGCTATAATAACTAACTCATTTTAATCTCTTCTCTCCCCCATCGTGCTATAATAACTAACTCATTTTAATCTCTTCTCTCCCCCATCGTGCTATAATAACTAACTCATTCTAATCTCTTCTCTCCCCCTCATGCTGTGATAACACATTAGTCCTATTGATTTCTCTCCTTTATCATATTACAATGAATGACCAGACTAGACGTGTTCTTCTCTCTACTGTGGCTGTACTAGCACTTCTGAGGTTGATTAATGTCAGGTTTTAATAAATGTCAGACAATGATGTGCTCAAAGGCAAGAACGAATGAACCAAATGTCTAGAATATTGAAAATTAATCAGATTCTTGAGCTGAGCAGATAATGCCCGCTGTTGCGACTAGTCTGTCAAACGGGCTGATCGGGGTTGAGGATATCAAAGGCGTCCAGACGGAATCAGGGGAGGGGGCTGTCTTGTGCTAGCCAATCAACGGACATGGCACAGATGTCCATTCCTTTATTAGTGTATGTGTGATAGAAGCGAGACCTGACAATTGTCTTCACGTGACCACACCATTCATCCTACAATTAGCCACGTTCGTGTCTGAAGCCAACTAGGAAAGGATCAGACGAAGAGGCTCCAGAAAGACGAGCTGACATCACAAATATAATTATTCTTTCAATCAGTTCCATGACTCTTGTGCCGAGCGCTAGAGTTATCGGTGCTGTCAGTTGTAAGTCAAGGTCACATGTAATAACCCGTTAAGGATTAATGTAGAGACTATGTTTAAAATGTCCGCTCAAGGAGTAGAGTTTGTGCATTCTTCAATACAAATAACATTGAAGAAAGAACGTTTAGGTTGGTAAGTAAACAAAGCATGCAACATTATCTCCACTTTGTTGTTTCCAGTGGTGAAACGTCAGTCACAAAGTATGTGGGTTGCTAGCGCCCTGGTAAGGCACTTTTTCAGTACCCGCGGGCTATATTTTTATTATTTTTTACCATATTCTTTTTTTTTTTTTCAAAAATGTTGAGCCCCAAAGAATTTGCTCCAATTTAAATAGACTATCTCGCGGTAAGGGAAACAATAACATTAATGTCATGTGCACAATAAATAGATTAAGAAAACAAGCAATTTGTTTGTACAAAGAAACTTACCTGATGAATAAGGGACATAAACAAAAACTTACGTCGTTAAACCATATGTACATATTTTCACCCCCTTAGACTAAAAAAAAAAAAAAAAACCTATCCTCTACGTCATAGAAGAAATAATATCTTAAAATTTCAGCTTTCATTGACATACTTTTTTTAGCCCGGTGATGATAAGTTATGCAACATAAAAATTAACGGGACAAATTATGAAACAAGTGCAGAGCGTCAAATACTTAGACACAATAATAACATAAGACGGAAGGTGCACCGCAGAAATGAGAAGCAGAATAACAGCCAAGATAGAATTTCAGAAATGAAAAACATCTTCTGCAACAAGTCAATTTCAAAAGAAGTGATAAAGAGAGTTCATCGGTGCTATACAGAGCCAATTCTGACCTATGGGAGTGAATCTCGGACAGTAGACAAACAAATGAAAAGACGATTAGAGGCCACAGAGATGGGATTTCTCAGAATTTTTGGGAGTTTCCTGTACAGTTAAAAAGACCAATGAGGACATTCTCAAAGAGGCCAACACATGGAGGGGACTCTTATTATACATTAAAAAGAAACAGTGGAAATTTGTCGGGAACGTCATGTGAAAAGAGGAAAGTTAGAACACTTGGTTAGAAATGGCAAAACATAGGGAAAGAGAGATCGTGACGACAAAGAGAAAAGATACTAGATAGCTTGGTGTCATGGCATGGAAAACAGTCAACAGCATTGAAACGATGTACTGTGCATGGAGGATTGTGGAAGGACATGATCGCCTATGCCAACCGGTGACGTAAATGATGATGTTATGGCATAGTTGTCATGAGAAATTGGTCCAGAGGCGTATTTTGGCAAAATATTTACTATTAATGAATCTTCCTGTATGTGTGATAATTTGTAGGCTGTTGTGAAGTGACTACTTGACTTTTAATAAAACCATGAAGAGTTTAAAGTGTAAATTCATCACTATGCAAAAAGGTAACTGTGTTATTTTACATGCACTTTTGTAAGGAATCTAAAAGGGGTCGGTTATATTACGATACGGGGGACTGGTTGGTCTCATGGCAAGACGCCGGCCTTGAGACAGAGAGGTTGTGAGTTCATATCCTGGTTGACCCAGTTGGGATTTTTATTTATATATAATTTTTTCTCTCCGGTAACCACCCCTGGTCTCAGCAGAGAGACCGGACTTGAAACGTCAATTACTCTTCGACGAATAAAATATGATTACGTCCGAAGACGGAGTTATCTGCCTGTATGGCGAGGGACACCTGTGCATACGGCTGCCAGGGAAAAATGGATTAACACGCAAAATTCAGTTCCTAGTCTCTAGGGACTTCGTCAGAGGTGAAAGCTGGCGAACGCAAAAAAAAAAAAAAAAAATTGTAATTACAATATAAAAAAACCAGGAAACAGAACACGGGCAGCTCTAAATATAGATAGAAAGTTTATCAATCAATGGGTAGGACAGAACTCTGACTCTGCAGAGGCGAAGGTCAAGCAAGGAAGAAAAATGCAAGTTGATGATTTTGACAAAGATGATATTAGATGTGAAATTTTGAAAATGTTTGAATCGAATCAACTTGTTACACTGCGCAGATTAAAGTTCGACTGCAATTAGAATGTGATATTGAAATCTCAAAAACGACTCTTTGGAAGATCGTAAGGGGCGTTGGTTTCACTTTTCGAAAATCTGCTAGTGGTAGAAATATTGTTCGTAAAAAACCACACCTGATACCTGCCCGAAGTAAATACTAGAGACAGATCCGTGAGCGACAAATGGAAGGCTACGATATAGTATATTTGGATGAAACGTGGGTCAATACTCATCATACATATGAGAAAGAATGACAATCAGTTGACAGAGAAAATAAAAGAAGCATTCCCAGCAGCAAAGGACAACGCATTATATTGGTACATGCTGGCAGTAGAGAGAATGGTCTTGTTAATGACACACAACTTATTTTTCAATCAAAGTCTACAGACAGTAGGGACTACCACACTGAAATGAATGGACGAATTTTCAGAGACTGGATAGAGAACACTCTACTCCCCATTCTGGATAGACCTTCATGTCTTGTAATGGGCAAGATCAAATCATCACATGGCTTAGAAAAGAAAATGTTTCCTTTCAAAACACCCAGTTAAAACCAGAGTTGTTGCAGCTTGTTAGACAAACTAAGAAGACAAAGTTATATCAAATTGATAAGTAATTGGAAAGTATGGCCACATATATCTTCGCATCCCACCTTATCATTCGCACCTAAACCCAATAGAACTTATGTGGGCTAAAGTAAAAGGCCAAGTTGCTGCGCAGAACACGACGTTTACAATTTGTGATGTTAAAGAATTGACGCGTGATGCCCTCTCAACGATAGACATTGAATACCGGAGAAAATGTGACGACCATGTGCTCAGAGAAGAGGAACAATACTGGAGAAAATGTGACGACCATGTGCTCAGAGAAGAGGAACAATACTGGAGAAAATGTGACGACCATGTGCTCAGAGAAGAGGAACAATACTGGAGAAAATGTGACGACCATGTGCTCAGAGAAGAAGAACAATACTGGAGAAAATGTGACGATCATGTGCTCAGAGAAGAGGAACAATACTGGAGAAAATGTGACGACCATGTGCTCAGAGAAGAGGAACAATACTGGAGAAAATGTGACGATCATGTGCTCAGAGAAGAGGAACAATACTGGAGAAAATGTGACGACCATGTGCTCAGAGAAGAGGAACAATACTGGAGAAAATGTGACGACCATGTGCTCAGAGAAGAGGAACAATACTGGAGAAAATGTGACGATCATGTGCTCAGAGAAGAAGAACAATACTGGAGAAAATGTGACGATCATGTGCTCAGAGAAGAGGAACAATACTGGAGAAAATGTGACGACCATGTGCTCAGAGAAGAGGAACAATACTGGAGAAAATGTGACGATCATGTGCTCAGAGAAGAGGAACAATACTGGAGAAAATGTGACGACCATGTGCTCAGAGAAGAGGAACAATACTGGAGAAAATGTGACGATCATGTGCTCAGAGAAGAAGAACAATACTGGAGAAAATGTGACGATCATGTGCTCAGAGAAGAGGAACAATACTGGAGAAAATGTGACGACCATGTGCTCAGAGAAGAGGAACAATACTGGAGAAAATGTGACGATCATGTGCTCAGAGAAGAGGAACAATACTGGAGAAAATGTGACGACCATGTGCTCAGAGAAGAGGAACAATACTGGAGAAAATGTGACGATCATGTGCTCAGAGAAGAAGAACAATACTGGAGAAAATGTGACGATCATGTGCTCAGAGAAGAGGAACAATACCGGAGAAAATGTGACGACCATGTGCTCAGAGAAGAAGAACAATACTGGAGAAAATGTGACGATCATGTGCTCAGAGAAGAGGAACAATACTGGCAACGAGATGGATTGCAGTTTGTCCAACCGATAACAGTTGTTAACCTCTTAGAGACTTCTGATTCGGAATGACTTATGTATGACATGTGCACAATTTTGTTGATGACACTCTATTTGCAGACTATATGTGTTTGATGTTCTGGTTGTTCCATATATTTTGTTGATGACAAGCCTGCTATTTGGCAAATTTGTGTGTTTGATACTTTGGTCAAAGTTGACCTATCTCTATGACGAAGATATAAAATCAGATGAAAAATGTTACCCTATTCAATGTTATACGGATATGCCTTTGGCTTGCATTGTTAGAAAATTAACATAATTTACAGTAAAATCTAACGTTTAGAGCACGCTGTTTGATATTTTCCTAAAATTATATAACAAAAAACGATTTGTGCAAAATTCAGACCACCTTTGTACTTAAATGTTATAAAATCTGAAGATCGGTGAAAAAAAATAAGATTTCATGAATAAGAATTACAGAAATTCATCAAACAGTTTCCGAGATTACTGATCAACTCTGTGGGCACGAATTTTTTACGAACTATAATATAAAAAACTCAACTGTAACATTAACAACTTAACTTTCACATATAACTGTCAAATACTCAACTGTAACATTAACAACTTAACTTTCACATATAACTATCAAATACTCAACTGTAACATTAACAACTTAACTTTCACATATAACTGTCAAATACTCAACTGTAACATTAACAACTTAACTTTCACATATAACTGTCAAATACTCAACTGTACACATTAACAACTTAACTTTCACATATAACTGTCAAATACTCAACTGTACACATTAACAACTTAACTTTCACATATAACTATCAAATACTCAACTGTCAAACACAGACATATCTACTTTCTTCCGAACTATCTCTCTTACTATCATTCTCTCTGTCAGTTGTTCTTTGAGACCGCTTGTCTCCTTGTGGGCATGTTTACCAAAATGTCTCTGTCCTTTTTGCCTTTCATTTCCATCGGTCCGCTCGCTACTCAGCTCGCTCGTCAGTATTTGCTGTTGTCTGTGTTATATACCTCTACCTTTAGCCTCCATACGCCTGTTACATGAGGGTATTGTTGCAGGTAGCAGCGTGACAACATCATTTAGTTACAGACTACTACCACTTAACTATCTCAACGTCGATCTGAAATTAATTCATGTGTAGAGACTATGACAGTCTACTTTAAGTAAACCACCCAATGAAGCGTGTGTAGACAACATATAGCCGTTGTGTAGTCACATTTCTGACATAAAATGCTTGAAACGAACAGAACGTGTGTCGTCCGCTAGGTGTGGGTACAGACAGCACTAGACAAGCAGAGCTACCTGAGACAGGATATGCCAAGATTATCACGTGGGACCAAGCGGCTTAACTCCAGCCACTTCACGTCCTTGTTATGTCAGAACCCACATCGACCGACGTCATCGCTTGGGGAGCTGGCCACAACTGATTCTAGTTTGATTTGGGAGCAGTCGTGAGGTTTGAAGCGGGTAATGATGGTAGTCTCCCACTTTACAATGACTTCCTTTTCTTAATTTCACATCCCACCCCACTTTTTATTTCTTTCTTTTTCACTGTTATAGTTTTCACATTAAAAAAATTCTGATTTCTATATCATCTCCACGTGTCCTATTTTTCACATTATTCCTAGCTTGTCTTCCATCTAAATTTTGTCTGCCGATTCCGCCTTCATTTTCTCTTATTCCTAGGCTAGACTATTTTGTCTTACCTTTTTTAAAATTCATTTTTTTCTGCTTCTTATCTCTAACTTTTCCTGCCGTCTTTCTTTCCATCATTTGCCTTCATCATCACTTTGCTGCTTCTTCCTCATTTTCCTACTTGATTCTTGTTCTCAAGTGATGTATTGACTTCTTTACTCTTCCTACTTTGTGATCATCATATTCTATCGTCTTCTGTTTTCTTTTTTTTTCTTCTTCTTTTTTCCTGCTTCTGTAACATTCTACTTCTACTTCTATATCCTATTTCTTCTTCTTCGTTTGTCTCCTGTTTATTTCTTATTCATCTATCTTCATCAACCATGTATACAAGATACCTCATTCTTATTCATCTATCTTCATCAACCATCTATACAAGATACCTCATTCTTATTCATCTATCTTCATCAACCATCTATACAAGATACCTCATTCTTATTCATCTATCTTCATCAACCATGTATACAAGATACCTCATTCTTATTCATCTATCTTCATCAACAATCTATACAAGATACCTCATTCTTATTCATCTATCTTCATCAACCATCTATACAAGATACTTCATTCTTATTCATCTATCTTCATCAACCATCTATACAAGATACCTCATTCTTATTCATCTATCTTCATCAACCATCTATACAAGATACCTCATTCTTATTCATCTATCTTCATCAACCATCTATACAAGATACCTCATTCTTATTCATCTATCTTCATCAACCATCTATACAAGATACCTCATTCTTATTCATCTATCTTCATCAACCATGTATACAAGATACCTCATTCTTATTCATCTATCTTCATCAACCATGTATACAAGATACCTCATTCTTATTCATCTATCTTCATCAACCATGTATACAAGATACCTCATTCTTATTCATCTATCTTCATCAACCATCTATACAAGATACCTCATTCTTATTCATCTATCTTCATCAACCATGTATACAAGATACCTCATTCTTATTCATCTATCTTCATCAACCATCTATACAAGATACCTCATTCTTATTCATCTATCTTCATCAACCATGTATACAAGATACCTCATTCTTATTCATCTATCTTCATCAACCATCTATACAAGATACCTCATTCTTATTCATCTATCTTCATCAACCATGTATACAAGATACCTCATTCTTATTCATCTATCTTCATCAACCATCTATACAAGATACCTCATTCTTATTCATCTATCTTCATCAACCATCTATACAAGATACCTCATTCTTATTCATCTATCTTCATCAACCATCTATACAAGATACCTCATTCTTATTCATCTATCTTCATCAACCATGTATACAAGATACCTCATTCTTATTCATCTATCTTCATCAACCATGTATACAAGATACCTCATTCTTATTCATCTATCTTCATCAACCATGTATACAAGATACCTCATTCTTATTCATCTATCTTCATCAACCATGTATACAAGATACCTCATTCTTATTCATCTATCTTCATCAACCATGTATACAAGATACCTCATTCTTATTCATCTATCTTCATCAACCATGTATACAAGATACCTCATTCTTATTCATCTATCTTCATCAACCATGTATACAAGAAACCTCATTCTTATTCATCTATCTTCATCAACCATCTATACAAGATACCTCATTCTTATTCATCTATCTTCATCAACCATCTATACAAGATACCTCATTCTTATTCATCTATCTTCATCAACCATGTATACAAGATACCTCATTCTTATTCATCTATCTTCATCAACCATGTATACAAGATACCTCATTCTTATTCATCTATCTTCATCAACCATCTATACAAGATACCTCATTCTTATTCATCTATCTTCATCAACCATCTATACAAGATACCTCATTCTTATTCATCTATCTTCATCAACCATGTATACAAGATACCTCATTCTTATTCATCTATCTTCATCAACCATCTATACAAGATACCTCATTCTTATTCATCTATCTTCATCAACCATGTATACAAGATACCTCATTCTTATTCATCTATCTTCATCAACCATGTATACAAGATACCTCATTCTTATTCATCTATCTTCATCAACCATGTATACAAGATACCTCATTCTTATTCATCTGTCTTCATCAACCATCTATGCAAGATACCTCATTCTTATTCATCTATCTTCATCAACCATGTATGCAAGATACCTCATTCTTATTCATCTACCTTCATCAACCATCTATACAAGATACCTCATTCTTATTCATCTACCTTCATCAACCATCTATACAAGATACCTCATTCTTATTCATCTATCTTCATCAACCATGTATACAAGATACCTCATTCTTATTCATCTATCTTCATCAACCATGTATACAAGATACCTCATTCTTATTCATCTATCTTCATCAACCATGTATACAAGATACCTCATTCTTATTCATCTGTCTTCATCAACCATGTATACAAGATACCTCATTCTTATTCATCTATCTTCATCAACCATGTAAACGAGATACCTCATTCTTATTCATCTATCTTCATCAACCATGTATACAAGATACCTCATTCTTATTCATCTATCTTCATCAACCATCTATACAAGATACCTCATTCTTATTCATCTATCTTCATCAACCATGTATACAAGATACCTCATTCTTATTCATCTATCTTCATCAACCATGTATACAAGATACCTCATTCTTATTCATCTATCTTCATCAACCATCTATACAAGATACCTCATTCTTATTCATCTATCTTCATCAACCATCTATACAAGATACCTCATTCTTATTCACCTATCTTCATCAACCATCTATACAAGATACCTCATTCTTATTTATCTATCTTCATCAACCATCTTTACAAGATACCTCATTCTTATTTATCTATTTTCATCAACCATCTATACAAGATACCTCATTCTTATTCATCTATCTTCATCAACCATCTATACAAGATACCTCATTCTTATTCATCTATCTTCATCAACCATCTATACAAGATACCTCATTCTTATTCATCTATCTTCATCAACCATGTATACAAGATACCTCATTCTTATTCATCTATCTTCATCAACCATCTATACAAGATACCTCATTCTTATTCATCTATCTTCATCAACCATGTATACAAGATACCTCATTCTTATTCATCTATCTTCATCAACCATCTATACAAGATACCTCACCTCATTCTTATTCATCTATCTTCATCAACCATGTATACAAGATACCTCATTCTTATTCATCTATCTTCATCAACCATGTATACAAGATACCTCATTCTTATTCATCTATCTTCATCAACCATGTATACAAGATACCTCATTCTTATTCATCTATCTTCATCAACCATCTATACAAGATACCTCATTCTTATTCATCTATCTTCATCAACCATCTATACAAGATACCTCATTCTTATTCATCTATCTTCATCAACCATCTATACAAGATACCTCATTCTTATTCATCTATCTTCATCAACCATGTATACAAGATACCTCATTCTTATTCATCTATCTTCATCAACCATCTATACAAGATACCTCATTCTTATTCATCTATCTTCATCAACCATCTATGAATAATACCTCATTCTTATTCATCTATCTTCATCAACCATGTATACAAGATACCTCATTCTTATTCATCTATCTTCATCAACCATGTATACAAGATACCTCATTCTTATTCATCTATCTTCATCAACCATCTATACAAGATACCTCATTCTTATTCATCTATCTTCATCAACCATGTATACAAGATACCTCATTCTTATTCATCTATCTTCATCAACCATCTATACAAGATACCTCATTCTTATTCATCTATCTTCATCAACCATGTATACAAGATACCTCATTCTTATTCATCTACCTTCATCAACCATCTATACAAGATACCTCATTCTTATTCATCTACCTTCATCAACCATCTATACAAGATACCTCATTCTTATTCATCTATCTTCATCAACCATGTATACAAGATACCTCATTCTTATTCATCTATCTTCATCAACCATGTATACAAGATACCTCATTCTTATTCATCTATCTTCATCAACCATGTATACAAGATACCTCATTCTTATTCATCTATCTTCATCAACCATGTATACAAGATACCTCATTCTTATTCATCTATCTTCATCAACCATGTATACAAGATACCTCATTCTTATTCATCTATCTTCATCAACCATGTATACAAGATACCTCATTCTTATTCATCTATCTTCATCAACCATCTATACAAGATACCTCATTCTTATTCATCTATCTTCATCAACCATGTATACAAGATACCTCATTCTTATTCATCTATCTTCATCAACCATCTATACAAGATACCTCATTCTTATTCATCTATCTTCATCAACCATGTATACAAGATACCTCATTCTTATTCATCTATCTTCATCAACCATGTATACAAGATACCTCATTCTTATTCATCTGTCTTCATCAACCATCTATGCAAGATACCTCATTCTTATTCATCTATCTTCATCAACCATGTATGCAAGATACCTCATTCTTATTCATCTACCTTCATCAACCATCTATACAAGATACCTCATTCTTATTCATCTACCTTCATCAACCATCTATACAAGATACCTCATTCTTATTCATCTATCTTCATCAACCATGTATACAAGATACCTCATTCTTATTCATCTATCTTCATCAACCATGTATACAAGATACCTCATTCTTATTCATCTATCTTCATCAACCATGTATACAAGATACCTCATTCTTATTCATCTATCTTCATCAACCATGTATACAAGATACCTCATTCTTATTCATCTATCTTCATCAACCATGTATACAAGATACCTCATTCTTATTCATCTATCTTCATCAACCATGTATACAAGATACCTCATTCTTATTCATCTATCTTCATCAACCATCTATACAAGATACCTCATTCTTATTCATCTATCTTCATCAACCATGTATACAAGATACCTCATTCTTATTCATCTATCTTCATCAACCATCTATACAAGATACCTCATTCTTATTCATCTATCTTCATCAACCATGTATACAAGATACCTCATTCTTATTCATCTATCTTCATCAACCATCTATACAAGATACCTCATTCTTATTTATCTATCTTCATCAACCATCTATACAAGATACCTCATTCTTATTTATCTATCTTCATCAACCATCTATACAAGATACCTCATTCTTATTCATCTATCTTCATCAACCATCTATACAAGATACCTCATTCTTATTCATCTATCTTCATCAACCATCTATACAAGATACCTCATTCTTATTCATCTATCTTCATCAACCATGTATACAAGATACCTCATTCTTATTCATCTATCTTCATCAACCATCTATACAAGATACCTCATTCTTATTCATCTATCTTCATCAACCATCTATACAAGATACCTCATTCTTATTCATCTATCTTCATCAACCATGTATACAAGATACCTCATTCTTATTCATCTATCTTCATCAACCATGTATACAAGATACCTCATTCTTATTCATCTATCTTCATCAACCATGTATACAAGATACCTCATTCTTATTCATCTATCTTCATCAACCATGTATACAAGATACCTCATTCTTATTCATCTATCTTCATCAACCATGTATACAAGATACCTCATTCTTATTCATCTATCTTCATCAACCATGTATACAAGAAACCTCATTCTTATTCATCTATCTTCATCAACCATCTATACAAGATACCTCATTCTTATTCATCTATCTTCATCAACCATGTATACAAGATACCTCATTCTTATTCATCTATCTTCATCAACCATCTATACAAGATACCTCATTCTTATTCATCTATCTTCATCAACCATGTATACAAGATACCTCATTCTTATTCATCTATCTTCATCAACCATGTATACAAGATACCTCATTCTTATTCATCTATCTTCATCAACCATGTATACAAGATACCTCATTCTTATTCATCTGTCTTCATCAACCATCTATGCAAGATACCTCATTCTTATTCATCTATCTTCATCAACCATGTATACAAGATACCTCATTCTTATTCATCTACCTTCATCAACCATCTATACAAGATACCTCATTCTTATTCATCTACCTTCATCAACCATCTATACAAGATACCTCATTCTTATTCATCTATCTTCATCAACCATGTATACAAGATACCTCATTCTTATTCATCTATCTTCATCAACCATGTATACAAGATACCTCATTCTTATTCATCTATCTTCATCAACCATGTATACAAGATACCTCATTCTTATTCATCTATCTTCATCAACCATGTATACAAGATACCTCATTCTTATTCATCTATCTTCATCAACCATCTATACAAGATACCTCATTCTTATTCATCTATCTTCATCAACCATGTATACAAGATACCTCATTCTTATTCATCTATCTTCATCAACCATCTATACAAGATACCTCATTCTTATTCATCTATCTTCATCAACCATGTATACAAGATACCTCATTCTTATTCATCTATCTTCATCAACCATCTATACAAGATACCTCATTCTTATTCATCTATCTTCATCAACCATCTATACAAGATACCTCATTCTTATTCATCTATCTTCATCAACCATGTATACAAGATACCTCATTCTTATTCATCTATCTTCATCAACCATCTATACAAGATACCTCATTCTTATTCATCTGTCTTCATCAACCATCTATACAAGATACCTCATTCTTATTCATCTATCTTCATCAACCATGTATACAAGATACCTCATTCTTATTCATCTATCTTCATCAACCATGTATACAAGATACCTCATTCTTATTCATCTACCTTCATCAACCATCTATACAAGATACCTCATTCTTATTCATCTACCTTCATCAACCATCTATACAAGATACCTCATTCTTATTCATCTATCTTCATCAACCATGTATACAAGATACCTCATTCTTATTCATCTATCTTCATCAACCATGTATACAAGATACCTCATTCTTATTCATCTATCTTCATCAACCATGTATACAAGATACCTCATTCTTATTCATCTATCTTCATCAACCATGTATACAAGATACCTCATTCTTATTCATCTATCTTCATCAACCATGTATACAAGATACCTCATTCTTATTCATCTATCTTCATCAACCATGTATACAAGATACCTCATTCTTATTCATCTATCTTCATCAACCATGTATACAAGATACCTCATTCTTATTCATCTATCTTCATCAACCATCTATACAAGATACCTCATTCTTATTCATCTATCTTCATCAACCATGTATTCAAGATACCTCATTCTTATTCATCTATCTTCATCAACCATCTATACAAGATACCTCATTCTTATTCATCTATCTTCATCAACCATCTATACAAGATACCTCATTCTTATTCATCTATCTTCATCAACCATGTATACAAGATACCTCATTCTTATTCATCTGTCTTCATCAACCATCTATGCAAGATACCTCATTCTTATTCATCTATCTTCATCAACCATGTATGCAAGATACCTCATTCTTATTCATCTACCTTCATCAACCATCTATACAAGATACCTCATTCTTATTCATCTACCTTCATCAACCATCTATACAAGATACCTCATTCTTATTCATCTATCTTCATCAACCATGTATACAAGATACCTCATTCTTATTCATCTATCTTCATCAACCATGTATACAAGATACCTCATTCTTATTCATCTATCTTCATCAACCATCTATACAAGATACCTCATTCTTATTCATCTATCTTCATCAACCATGTATACAAGATACCTCATTCTTATTCATCTATCTTCATCAACCATGTATACAAGATACCTCATTCTTATTCATCTATCTTCATCAACCATGTATACAAGATACCTCATTCTTATTCATCTATCTTCATCAACCATCTATACAAGATACCTCATTCTTATTCATCTATCTTCATCAACCATGTATACAAGATACCTCATTCTTATTCATCTATCTTCATCAACCATGTATACAAGATACCTCATTCTTATTCATCTATCTCCATCAACCATCTATACAAGATACCTCATTCTTATTCATCTATCTTCATCAACCATGTATACAAGATACCTCATTCTTATTCATCTATCTTCATCAACCATCTATACAAGATACCTCATTCTTATTTATCTATCTTCATCAACCATCTATACAAGATACCTCATTCTTATTTATCTATCTTCATCAACCATCTATACAAGATACCTCATTCTTATTCATCTATCTTCATCAACCATCTATACAAGATACCTCATTCTTATTCATCTATCTTCATCAACCATCTATACAAGATACCTCATTCTTATTCATCTATCTTCATCAACCATGTATACAAGATACCTCATTCTTATTCATCTATCTTCATCAACCATCTATACAAGATACCTCATTCTTATTCATCTATCTTCATCAACCATGTATACAAGATACCTCATTCTTATTCATCTATCTTCATCAACCATCTATACAAGATACCTCATTCTTATTCATCTATCTTCATCAACCATGTATACAAGATACCTCATTCTTATTCATCTATCTTCATCAACCATCTATACAAGATACCTCATTCTTATTCATCTATCTTCATCAACCATCTATACAAGATACCTCATTCTTATTCATCTATCTTCATCAACCATCTATACAAGATACCTCATTCTTATTCATCTATCTTCATCAACCATGTATACAAGATACCTCATTCTTATTCATCTATCTTCATCAACCATGTATACAAGATACCTCATTCTTATTCATCTATCTTCATCAACCATGTATACAAGATACCTCATTCTTATTCATCTACCTTCATCAACCATCTATACAAGATACCTCATTCTTATTCATCTACCTTCATCAACCATCTATACAAGATACCTCATTCTTATTCATCTATCTTCCTCAACCATGTATACAAGATACCTCATTCTTATTCATCTATCTTCATCAACCATGTATACAAGATACCTCATTCTTATTCATCTATCTTCATCAACCATGTATACAAGATACCTCATTCTTATTCATCTATCTTCATCAACCATGTATACAAGATACCTCATTCTTATTCATCTATCTTCATCAACCATGTATACAAGATACCTCATTCTTATTCATCTATCTTCATCAACCATGTATACAAGATACCTCATTCTTATTCATCTATCTTCATCAACCATCTATACAAGATACCTCATTCTTATTCATCTATCTTCATCAACCATGTATACAAGATACCTCATTCTTATTCATCTATCTTCATCAACCATCTATACAAGATACCTCATTCTTATACATCTATCTTCATCAACCATGTATACAAGATACCTCATTCTTATTCATCTATCTTCATCAACCATGTATACAAGATACCTCATTCTTATTCATCTGTCTTCATCAACCATCTATGCAAGATACCTCATTCTTATTCATCTGTCTTCATCAACCATGTATGCAAGATACCTCATTCTTATTCATCTACCTTCATCAACCATCTATACAAGATACCTCATTCTTATTCATCTACCTTCATCAACCATCTATACAAGATACCTCATTCTTATTCATCTACCTTCATCAACCATGTATACAAGATACCTCATTCTTATTCATCTACCTTCATCAACCATGTATACAAGATACCTCATTCTTATTCATCTATCTTCATCAACCATCTATACAAGATACCTCATTCTTATTCATCTATCTTCATCAACCATGTATACAAGATACCTCATTCTTATTCATCTATCTTCATCAACCATGTATACAAGATACCTCATTCTTATTCATCTATCTTCATCAACCATGTATACAAGATACCTCATTCTTATTCTTCTATCTTCATCAACCATGTATACAAGATACCTCATTCTTATTCATCTATCTTCATCAACCATCTATACAAGATACCTCATTCTTATTCATCTATCTTCATCAACCATGTATACAAGATACCTCATTCTTATTCATCTATCTTCATCAACCATCTATACAAGATACCTCATTCTTATTCATCTATCTTCATCAACCATGTATACAAGATACCTCATTCTTATTCATCTATCTTCATCAACCATGTATACAAGATACCTCATTCTTATTCATCTATCTTCATCAACCATCTATACAAGATACCTCATTCTTATTCATCTATCTTCATCAACCATCTATACAAGATACCTCATTCTTATTCATCTATCTTCATCAACCATCTATACAAGATACCTCATTCTTATTTATCTATCTTCATCAACCATCTATACAAGATACCTCATTCTTATTCATCTATCTTCATCAACCATGTATACAAGATACCTCATTCTTATTCATCTATCTTCATCAACCATCTATACAAGATACCTCATTCTTATTCA
This sequence comes from Megaustenia siamemsis, assembly GCA_032433765.1. NCBI lineage: Eukaryota > Metazoa > Mollusca > Gastropoda > Stylommatophora > Ariophantidae > Megaustenia > Megaustenia siamemsis. Next base: position 21,103,969 of record JAVIAB010000102.1, read on the forward strand.
TCTATCTTCATCAACCATGTATACAAGATACCTCATTCTTATTCATCTATCTTCATCAACCATCTATACAAGATACCTCATTCTTATTCATCTATCTTCATCAACCATCTATACAAGATACCTCATTCTTATTCATCTATCTTCATCAACCATCTATACAAGATACCTCATTCTTATTCATCTATCTTCATCAACCATGTATACAAGATACCTCATTCTTATTCATCTATCTTCATCAACCATGTATACAAGATACCTCATTCTTATTCATCTATCTTCATCAACCATGTATACAAGATACCTCATTCTTATTCATCTATCTTCATCAACCATGTATACAAGATAATTCATTCTTATTCATCTATCTTCATCAACCATGTATACAAGATACCTCATTCTTATTCATCTATCTTCATCAACCATGTATACAAGATAATTCATTCTTATTCATCTATCTTCATCAACCATCTATACAAGATACCTCATTCTTATTCATCTATCTTCATCAACCATGTATACAAGATACCTCATTCTTATTCATCTATCTTCATCAACCATCTATACAAGATACCTCATTCTTATTCATCTATCTTCATCAACCATGTATACAAGATACCTCATTCTTATTCATCTATCTTCATCAACCATGTATACAAGATACCTCATTCTTATTCATCTATCTTCATCAACCATGTATACAAGATACCTCATTCTTATTCATCTGTCTTCATCAACCATCTATGCAAGATACCTCATTCTTATTCATCTATCTTCATCAACCATGTATACAAGATACCTCATTCTTATTCATCTACCTTCATCAACCATCTATACAAGATACCTCATTCTTATTCATCTACCTTCATCAACCATCTATACAATATACCTCATTCTTATTCATCTATCTTCATCAACCATGTATACAAGATACCTCATTCTTATTCATCTATCTTCATCAACCATGTATACAAGATACCTCATTCTTATTCATCTATCTTCATCAACCATCTATACAAGATACCTCATTCTTATTCATCTACCTTCATCAACCATGTATACAAGATACCTCTTTCTTATTCATCTACCTTCATCAACCATGTATACAAGATACCTCATTCTTATTCATCTATCTTCATCAACCGTGTATACAAGATACCTCATTCTTATTCATCTATCTTCATCAACCATCTATACAAGATACCTTATTCTTATTCATCTATCTTCATCAACCATCTATACAAGATACCTCATTCTTATTTATCTATCTTCATCAACCATCTATACAAGATACCTCATTCTTATTTATCTATCTTCATCAACCATGTATACAAGATACCTCATTCTTATTCATCTATCTTCATCAACCATGTATACAAGATACCTCATTCTTATTCATCTATCTTCATCAACCATCTATACAAGATACCTCATTCTTATTCATCTATCTTCATCAACCATCTATACAAGATACCTCATTCTTATTCATCTATCTTCATCAACCATCTATACAAGATACCTCATTCTTATTCATCTATCTTCATCAACCATGTATACAAGATACCTCATTCTTATTCATCTATCTTCATCAACCATCTATACAAGATACCTCATTCTTATTCATCTATCTTCATCAACCATCTATACAAGATACCTCATTCTTATTCATCTATCTTCATCAACCATCTATACAAGATACCTCATTCTTATTTATCTATCTTCATCAACCATCTATACAAGATACCTCATTCTTATTCATCTATCTTCATCAACCATCTATACAAGATACCTCATTCTTATTCATCTATCTTCATCAACCATCTATACAAGATACCTCATTCTTATTCATCTATCTTCATCAACCATGTATACAAGATACCTCATTCTTATTCATCTATCTTCATCAACCATCTATACAAGATACCTCATTCTTATTCATCTATCTTCATCAACCATCTATACAAGATACCTCATTCTTATTCATCTATCTTCATCAACCATCTATACAAGATACCTCATTCTTATTCATCTATCTTCATCAACCATGTATACAAGATACCTCATTCTTATTCATCTATCTTCATCAACCATGTATACAAGATACCTCATTCTTATTCATCTATCTTCATCAACCATGTATACAAGATACCTCATTCTTATTCATCTATCTTCATCAACCATGTATACAAGATACCTCATTCTTATTCATCTATCTTCATCAACCATGTATACAAGATACCTCATTCTTATTCATCTATCTTCATCAACCATGTATACAAGAAACCTCATTCTTATTCATCTATCTTCATCAACCATCTATACAAGATACCTCATTCTTATTCATCTATCTTCATCAACCATGTATACAAGATACCTCATTCTTATTCATCTATCTTCATCAACCATCTATACAAGATACCTCATTCTTATTCATCTATCTTCATCAACCATGTATACAAGATACCTCATTCTTATTCATCTATCTTCATCAACCATGTATACAAGATACCTCATTCTTATTCATCTATCTTCATCAACCATGTATACAAGATACCTCATTCTTATTCATCTGTCTTCATCAACCATCTATACAAGATACCTCATTCTTATTCATCTATCTTCATCAACCATGTATACAAGATACCTCATTCTTATTCATCTACCTTCATCAACCATCTATACAAGATACCTCATTCTTATTCATCTACCTTCATCAACCATCTATACAAGATACCTCATTCTTATTCATCTATCTTCATCAACCATGTATACAAGATACCTCATTCTTATTCATCTATCTTCATCAACCATGTATACAAGATACCTCATTCTTATTCATCTATCTTCATCAACCATGTATACAAGATACCTCATTCTTATTCATCTATCTTCATCAACCATGTATACAAGATACCTCATTCTTATTCATCTATCTTCATCAACCATGTATACAAGATACCTCATTCTTATTCATCTATCTTCATCAACCATGTATACAAGATACCTCATTCTTATTCATCTATCTTCATCAACCATCTATACAAGATACCTCATTCTTATTCATCTATCTTCATCAACCATGTATACAAGATACCTCATTCTTATTCATCTATCTTCATCAACCATCTATACAAGATACCTCATTCTTATTCATCTATCTTCATCAACCATCTATACAAGATACCTCATTCTTATTCATCTATCTTCATCAACCATCTATACAAGATACCGCATTCTTATTCATCTATGTTCATCAACCATCTATACAAGATACCTCATTCTTATTCATCTATCTTCATCAACCATCTATACAAGATACCTCATTCTTATTCATCTATCTTCATCAACCATGTATACAAGATACCTCATTCTTATTCATCTATCTTCATCAACCATCTATACAAGATACCTCATTCTTATTCATCTATCTTCATCAACCATCTATACAAGATACCTCATTCTTATTCATCTACCTTCATCAACCATGTATACAAGATACCTCATTCTTATTCATCTATCTTCATCAACCGTGTATACAAGATACCTCATTCTTATTCATCTATCTTCATCAACCGTGTATACAAGATACCTCATTCTTATTCATCTATCTTCATCAACCATGTATACAAGATACCTCATTCTTATTCAACTATCTTCATCAACCATGTATACAAGATACCTCATTCTTATTCATCTATCTTCATCAACCATGTATACAAGATACCTCATTCTTATTCATCTATCTTCATCAACCATGTATGCAAGATACCTGTTTCTTATTCATCTACCTTCATCAACCATGTATACAAGATACCTCATTCTTATTCATCTATCTTCATCAACCATGTATGCAAGATACCTGTTTCTTATTCATCTACCTTCATCAACCATCTATACAAGATACCTCATTCTTATTCATCTATCTTCATCAACCATGTATAATAGATACCTCATTCTTATTCATCTATCTTCATCAACCATGTATACAAGATACCTCATTCTTATTCATCTATCTTCATCAACCATGTATACAAGATACCTCATTCTTATTCATCTATCTTCATCAACCATGTAAACAAGATACCTCATTCTTATTCATCTATCTTCATCAACCATCTATACAAGATACCTCATTCTTATTCATCTATCTTCATCAACCATGTATACAAGATACCTCATTCTTATTCATCTATCTTCATCAATCATCTATACAAGATACCTCATTCTTATTCATCTATCTTCATCAACCATCTATACAAGATACCTCATTCTTATTCATCTATCTTCATCAACCATCTATACAAGATACCTCATTCTTATTCATCTATCTTCATCAACCATCTATACAAGATACCTCATTCTTATTCATCTATCTTCATCAACCATCTATACAAGATACCTCATTCTTATTTATCTATCTTCATCAACCATCTATACAAGATACCTCATTCTTATTTATCTATCTTCATCAACCATCTATACAAGATACCTCATTCTTATTTATCTATCTTCATCAACCATCTATACAAGATACCTCTTCTTATTCATCTATCTTCATCAACCATCTATACAAGATACCTCATTCTTATTCATCTATCTTCATCAACCATCTATACAAGATACCTCATTCTTATTCATCTATCTTCATCAACCATCTATACAAGATACCTCATTCTTATTCATCTATCTTCATCAACCATCTATACAAGATACCTCATTCTTATTCATTTATCTTCATCAACCATCTATACAAGAAACCTCATTCTTATTCATCTATCTTCATCAACCATCTATACAAGATACCTCATTCTTATTTATCTATCTTCATCAACCATCTATACAAGATACCTCATTCTTATTCATCTATCTTCATCAACCATCTATACAAGATACCTCATTCTTATTCATCTATCTTCATCAACCATCTATACAAGATACCTCATTCTTATTCATCTATCTTCATCAACCATCTATACAAGATACCTCATTCTTATTCATCTATCTTCATCAACCATGTATACAAGATACCTCATTCTTATTCATCTATCTTCATAAACCATCTATACAAGATACCTCATTCTTATTCATCTACCTTCATCAACCATGTATACAAGATACCTCTTTCTTATTCATCTACCTTCATCAACCATGTATACAAGATACCTCATTCTTATTCATCTATCTTCATCAACCGTGTATACAAGATACCTCATTCTTATTCATCTATCTTCATCAACCATCTATACAAGATACCTCATTCTTATTCATCTATCTTCATCAACCATCTATACAAGATACCTCATTCTTATTCATCTATCTTCATCAACCATCTATACAAGATACCTCATTCTTATTCATCTATCTTCATCAACCATCTATACAAGATACCTCATTCTTATTCATCAATCTTCATCAACCATCTATACAAGATACCTCATTCTTATTCATCTATGTTCATCAACCATCTATACAAGATACCTCATTCTTATTCATCTATCTTCATCAACCATCTATACAAGATACCTCATTCTCATTCATCTATCTTCATCAACCATCTATACAAGATAGCTAATTCTTATTCATCTATCTTCATAAACCATCTATACAAGATACCTCATTCTTATTCATCTATCTTCATCAACCATCTATACAAGATACCTCATTCTTATTCATCTACCTTCATCAACCATGTATACAAGATACCTCATTCTTATTCATCTATCTTCATCAACCATGTATACAAGATACCTCATTCTTATTCATCTATCTTCATCAACCGTGTATACAAGATACCTCATTCTTATTCATCTATCTTCATCAACCATGTATACAAGATACCTCATTCTTATTCATCTATCTTCATCAACCATCTATACAAGATACCTCATTCTTATTCATCTATCTTCATCAACCATCTATGCAAGATACCTCATTCTTATTCATCTATCTTCATCAACCATCTATGCAAGATACCTCATTCTTATTCATCTATCTTCATCAACCATGTATGCAAGATACCTCATTCTTATTCATCTACCTTCATCAATCATCTATACAAGATACCTCATTCTTATTCATCTATCTTCATCAACCATGTATACAAGATACCTCATTCTTATTCATCTATCTTCATCAACCATGTATACAAGTTACCTCATTCTTATTGATCTATCTTCATCAACCATGTATACAAGGTACCTCATTCTTATTCATCTATCTTCATCAACCATGTATACAAGATACATCATTCTTATTCATCTATCTTCATCAACCATCTATACAAGATACCTCATTCTTATTCATCTATCTTCATCAACCATCTATACAAGATACCTCATTCTTATTCATCTATCTTCATCAACCATCTATACAAGATACCTCATTCTTATTCATCTATCTTCATCAACCATCTATACAAGATACCTCATTCTTATTCATCTATCTTCATCAACCATCTATACAAGATACCTCATTCTTATTCATCTATCTTCATCAACCATCTATACAAGATACCTCATTCTTATTCATCTATCTTCATCAACCATGTATACAAGATACCTCATTCTTATTCATCTATCTTCATCAACCATGTATACAAGATACCTCATTCTTATTCATCTATCTTCATCAACCATCTATACAAGATACCTCATTCTTATTCATCTACCTTCATCAACCATGTATACAAGATACCTCTTTCTTATTCATCTACCTTCATCAACCATGTATACAAGATACCTCATTCTTATTCATCTATCTTCATCAACCGTGTATACAAGATACCTCATTCTTATGCATCTATCTTCATCAACCATCTATACAAGATACCTTATTCTTATTCATCTATCTTCATCAACCATCTATACAAGATACCTCATTCTTATTTATCTATCTTCATCAACCATCTAAACAAGATACCTCATTCTTATTTATCTATCTTCATCAACCATCTATACAAGATACCTCATTCTTATTTATCTATCTTCATCAACCATCTATACAAGATACCTCATTCTTATTCATCTATCTTCATCAACCATCTATACAAGATACCTCATTCTTATTCATCTATCTTCATCAACCATCTATACAAGATACCTCATTCTTATTCATCTATCTTCATCAACCATCTATACAAGATACCTCATTCTTATTCGTCTATCTTCATCAACCATCTATACAAGATACCTCATTCTTATTCATCTATCTTCATCAACCATCTATACAAGATACCTCATTCTTATTCATCTATGTTCATCAACCATCTATACAAGATACCTCATTCTTATTCATCTATCTTCATCAACCATCTATACAAGATACCTCATTCTCATTCATCTATCTTTATCAACCATCTATACAAGATACCTCATTCTTATTCATCTATCTTCATCAACCATCTATACAAGATACCTCATTCTTATTCATCTATCTTCATCAACCATCTATACAAGATACCTCATTCTTATTCATCTACCTTCATCAACCATGTATACAAGATACCTCATTCTTATTCATCTATCTTCATCAACCGTGTATACAAGATACCTCATTCTTATTCATCTATCTTCATCAACCGTGTATACAAGATACCTCATTCTTATTCATCTATCTTCATCAACCATGTATACAAGATACCTCATTCTTATTCATCTATCTTCATCAACCATGTATACAAGATACCTCATTCTTATTCATCTATCTTCATCAACCATGTATACAAGATACCTCATTCTTATTCATCTATCTTCATCAACCATGTATGCAAGATACCTCATTCTTATTCATCTACCTTCATCAACCATCTATACAAGATACCTCATTCTTATTCATCTATCTTCATCAACCATGTATAATAGATACCTCATTCTTATTCATCTATCTTCATCAACCATGTATACAAGATACCTCATTCTTATTCATCTATCTTCATCAACCGTGTATACAAGATACCTCATTCTTATTCATCTATCTTCATCAACCGTGTATACAAGATACCTCATTCTTATTCATCTATCTTCATCAACCATGTATACAAGATACCTCATTCTTATTCATCTATCTTCATCAACCATGTATACAAGATACCTCATTCTTATTCATCTATCTTCATCAACCATGTATACAAGATACCTCATTCTTATTCATCTATCTTCATCAACCATCTATACAAGATACCTCATTCTTATTCATCTATCTTCATCAACCATCTATACAAGATACCTCATTCTTATTCATCTATCTTCATCAACCATCTATACAAGATACCTCATTCTTATTCATCTATCTTCATCAACCATCTATACAAGATACCTCATTCTTATTCATCTATCTTCATCAACCATCTATACAAGAAACCTCATTCTTATTCATCTATCTTCATCAACCATCTATACAAGATACCTCATTCTTATTTATCTATCTTCATCAACCATCTATACAAGATACCTCATTCTTATTCATCTATCTTCATCAACCATCTATACAAGATACCTTATTCTTATTCATCTATCTTCATCAACCATCTATACAAGATACCTCATTCTTATTTATCTATCTTCATCAACCATCTATACAAGATACCTCATTCTTATTTATCTATCTTCATCAACCATCTATACAAGATACCTCATTCTTATTTATCTATCTTCATCAACCATCTATACAAGATACCTCATTCTTATTTATCTATCTTCATCAACCATCTATACAAGATACCTCATTCTTATTCATCTATCTTCATCAACCATCTATACAAGATACCTCATTCTTATTTATCTATCTTCATCAACCATCTATACAAGATACCTCATTCTTATTTATCTATCTTCATCAACCATCTATATAAGATACCTCATTCTTATTCATCTATCTTCATCAACCATCTATACAAGATACCTCATTCTTATTTATCTATCTTCATCAACCATCTATACAAGATACCTCATTCGTATTCATCTATCTTCATCAACCATCTATACAAGATACCTCATTCTTATTTATCTATCTTCATCAACCATCTATACAAGATACCTCATTCTTATTCATCTATCTTCATCAACCATGTATACAAGATACCTCATTCTTATTCATCTATCTTCATCAACCATGTATACAAGATACCTCATTCTTATTCATCTATCTTCATCAACCATCTATACAAGATACCTCATTCTTATTCATCTATCTTCATCAACCATGTATACAAGATACCTCATTCTTATTTATCTATCTTCATCAACCATGTATACAAGATACCTCATTCTTATTCATCTATCTTCATCAACCATCTATACAAGATACCTCATTCTTATTCATCTATCTTCATCAACCATCTATACAAGATACCTCATTCTTATTTATCTATCTTCATCAACCATCTATACAAGATACCTCATTCTTATTTATCTATCTTCATCAACCATCTATACAAGATACCTCATTCTTCAACATCAAATTTATTATCATATCCCTATTCCATACTCATCTTCACATACACACGTCATTTCACAACATACATCGTGCAACCACAGGAAATCCATTGACTTTCGCTGTTTGGGACGCATATACCATATATATGTCGGTGTGAAAGACAGACGCATTCACTTATGCTTAAGTTCATGAATGCCTAGTGAAACAAATCTTGTCGCGGTATTCTGACAAACAAATACAACTTTAGATGCCCATTCCGTGTACGTAGTTAGCGTCAATATGTCAACAAACACCAGCACTAGCTTGATGCTCATGCACATTTCTATCCAGTTATAAAGTTATGTTCGTAACAAGCCTAGCCCGTGATTCCCACAGTATCACCTTGTCAGTGACGAATTCATCACCTTCTTCTTTTCCATGTCGATGAACTAACAATACTGTAGGAGTAAATAGACAAGAAATTGAGTTGTGAGTCGTCGTAGTGTTTGTTGTCTTATGAGTAACCACCATGAATATATCGCGCACCGTAACAAAACAGTAGAGAGCCTTCACGCCTGGACGAACTAACATACATACAGTAGAGAACCTACTCGCCTGGACAAACTAACATACATACAGTAGAGAACCTACTAGCCTGGACAAACTAACATACAGACAATAGAGAGCCTATACGCCTGGACAAACTTACGTGCAGACAGTAGAGAGCCTACACACCTGGACGAACTAACATACATACAGTAGAGAACCTACTCGCCTGGACAAACTTACGTGCAGACAGTAGAGAGCCTTCACGCCTGGACGAACTAACATACATACAGTAGAGAACCTACTCGCCTGGACAAACTAACATACATACAGTAGAGAACCTACTAGCCTGGACAAACTAACATACAGACAATAGAGAGCCTATACGCCTGGACAAACTTACGTGCAGACAGTAGAGAGCCTTCACGCCTGGACGAACTAACATACATACAGTAGAGAACCTACTCGCCTGGACAAACTAACATACATACAGTAGAGAACCTACTAGCCTGGACAAACTAACATACAGACAATAGAGAGCCTATACGCCTGGACAAACTTACGTGCAGACAGTAGAGAGCCTACACACCTGGCCAAACTAACATACAGACAATAGTGAGCCTACACACCTGGCCAAACTAACATACAGCCAGTAGAGAGTCTAGACGTCTCGATGAACTAACAACACAACCAGTAGAGAGTCTACACGTCTCGATGAACTAACAACACAACCAGTAGAAAGTCTACACGCCTCGATGAACTAACAAAACAACCAGTAGACAGTCTACACGCCTGGACAAACTAACACACAGACAGTAGTGAGCCTACACGCCTGGACAAACTAACATACAGACAGTAGACAGTCTACACGCCTGGACAAACTAACATACAGACAGTAGTGAGCCTATACGCCTGGACAAACTAACATACAGACAGTAGAGAGCCTACACGCCTGGACAAACTAACATACAGACAGTAGAGAGCCTACACGCCTGGACAAACTAACATACATACAGTAGAGAACCTACACGCCTGGACAAACTAACATACATACAGTAGAGAACCTACTCGCCTGGACAAACTAACATACATACAGTAGAGAACCTACTCGCCTGTACAAACTAACATACAGACAGTAGAGAACCTCCTCGCCTGGACAAACTAACATACATACAGTAGAGAACCTACTCGCCTGGACAAACTAACATACATACAGTAGAGAACATACTCGCCTGGACAAATTAACATACATACAGTAGAGAACCTACTCGCCTGAACAAATTAACATACAGACAGTAGAGAGCCTACACGCCTCGACAAACTAACATACATACAGTAGAGAGCCTACACGCCTGGACGAACTAACATACATACAGTAGAGAACCTACTCGCCTGGACAAACTAACATACATACAGTAGAGAACCTACTCGCCTGGACAAACTAACATACAGACAATGGAGAGCCTATACGCCTGGACAAACTTACGTGCAGACAGTAGAGAGCCTACACACCTGGCCAAACTAACATACAGAAAATAGTGAGCCTACACACCTGGCCAAACTAACATACAGCCAGTAGAGAGTCTAGACGTCTCGATGAACTAACAACACAACCAGTAGAGAGTCTAGACGTCTCGATGAACTAACAACACAACCAGTAGAGAGTCTACACGTCTCGATGAACTAACAACACAACCAGTAGAGAGTCTACACGCCTCGATGAACTAACAACACAACCAGTAGACAGTCTACACGCCTGGACAAACTAACATACAGACAGTAGACAGTCTACACGCCTGGACAAACTAACATACAGACAGTAGACAGTCTACACGCCTGGACAAACTAACATACAGACAGTAGAGAGCCTACACGCCTGGACAAACTAACATACAGACAGTAGAGAGCCTACACGCCTGGACAAACTAACATACATACAGTAGAGAGCCTACACGCCTGGACAAACTAACATACATACAGTAGAGAACCTACACGCCTGGACAAACTAACATACATACAGTAGAGAACCTACTCGCCTGGACAAACTAACATACATACAGTAGAGAACCTACTCGTCTGTACAAACTAACATACATACAGTAGAGAACCTACTCGCCTGGACAAACTAACATACATACAGTAGAGAACCTACTCGCCTGGACAAACTAACATACATACAGTAGAGAACCTACTCGCCTGGACAAATTAACATACATACAGTAGAGAACCTACTCGCCTGAACAAATTAACATACAGACAGTAGAGAGCCTACACGCCTCGACAAACTAACATACAGACAGTAGAGAGCCTACACGCCTGGACAAACTAACATACAGACAGTAGAGAGCCTACACGCCTGGACAAACTTACATACAGACAGTAGAGAGCATACACGCCTGGGCAAACTAACATACAGACAGTAGAGAGCCTTCACGTCTGGACAAACTAACATACATAGAGTAGAGAACCTACTCGCCTGGACAAACTAACATACATACAGTAGAGACCCTACTCGCCTGGACAAACTAACATACAGACAGTAGAGAGCGTATACGCCTGGACAAACTAACATACAGACAATAGAGAGCCTATACGCCTGGACAAACTAACGTGCAGACAGTAGAGAGCCTACACACCTGGCCAAACTAACATACAGACAATAGTGAGCCTACACACCTGGCCAAACTAACATACAGCCAGTAGAGAGTCTAGACGTCTCGATGAACTGACAACACAACCAGTAGACAGTCTACACGTCTCGATGAACTAACAATACAACCAGTAGAGAGTCTACACGTCTCGATGAACTAACAATACAACCAGTAGAGAGTCTACACGTCTCGATGAACTAACAATACAACCAGGAGAGAGTCTACACGTCTCGATGAACTAACAACACAACCAGTAGAGAGTCTACACGTCTCGATGAACTAACAACACAACCAGCAGAGAGTCTACACGTCTGGATGAACTAACAATACAACCAGTAGAGAGTCTACACGTCTCGATGAACTAACAACACAACCAGTAAACAGTCTACACGCCTGGACAAACTAACACACAGACAGTAGTGAGCATACATGCCTGGACAAACTAACATACAGACAGTAGAGAGCCTTCACGTCTGGACAAACTAAAAACATACAGTAGAGAACCTACTCGCCTGGACAAACTAACATACAAACAGTAGTGAACCTACTCGCCTGGACAAACTAACATACAGACAGTAGAGAGCGTATACCCTGGACAAACTAACATACAGACAATAGAGAGCCTATACGCCTGGACAAACTAACGTGCAGACAGTAGAGAGCCTATACATCTGGCCAAACTAACATACAGACAATAGTGAGCCTACACACCTGGCCAAACTAACATACAGCCAGTAGAGAGTCTAGACGTCTCGATGAACTAACAACACAACCAGTAGAGAGTCTACACGCCTCGATGAACTAACAACACAACCAGTAGAGAGTCTACACTCCTCGATGAACTAACAACACAACCAGTAGAGAGTCTACACTCCTCGATGAACTAACAACACAACCAGTAGAGAGTCTACACTCCTCGAGGAACTAACAACACAAACAGTAGAGAGTCTACACTCCTCGATGAACTAACAACACAACCAGTAGAGAGTCTACACTCCTCGATGAACTAACAATACAACCAGTAGAGAGTCTATACGCCTCGATGAACTAACAACACAACCAGTAGAGAGTCTACACGCCTCGATGAACTAACAATACAACCAGTAGAGAGTCTAGACGTCTCGATGAACTAACAACACAACCAGTAGAGAGTCTACAAGCCTCGATGAACTAACAATACAACCAGTAGAGAGTCTACACGCCTCGATGAACTAACAACACAACCAGTAGAGAGTCTACACGCCTCGATGAACTAACAATACAACCAGTAGAGAGTCTATACGTCTCGATGAACTAACAATACAACCAGTAGAGAGTCTACACGCCTCGATGAACTAACAACACAACCAGTAGAGAGTCTACACGCCTCGATGAACTAACAACACAACCCGTAGAGAGTCTACACGCCTGGACAAACTAACATACAGACAGTAGAGAGCCTACACGCCTGGACAAACTAACATACAGACAGTAGAGAGCATACATGCCTGGACAAACTAACATACAGACAGTAGAGAGCCTTCACGTCTGGACAAACTAAAAACATACAGTAGAGAACCTACTCGCCTGGACAAACTAACAATACAACCAGTAGAGAGTCTACACGCCTCGATGAACTAACAACACAACCAGTAGAGAGTCTACACGCCTCGATGAACTAACAACACAACCCGTAGAGAGTCTACTCGCCTGGACAAACTAACATACAGACAGTAGAGAGCGTATACCCCTGGACAAACTAACATACAGACAATAGAGAGCCTATACGCCTGGACAAACTAACGTGCAGACAGTAGAGAGCCTATACATCTGGCCAAACTAACATACAGACAATAGTGAGCCTACACACCTGGCCAAACTAACATACAGCCAGTAGAGAGTCTAGACGTCTCGATGAACTAACAACACAACCAGTAGAGAGTCTACAAGCCTCGATGAACTAACAATACAACCAGTAGAGAGTCTACACGCCTCGATGAACTAACAACACAACCAGTAGAGAGTCTACACGCCTCGATGAACTAACAATACAACCAGTAGAGAGTCTACACGTCTCGATGAACTAACACTACAACCAGTAGAGAGTCTACACGCCTCGATGAACTAACAACACAACCAGTAGAGAGTCTACACGCCTCGATGAACTAACAATACAACCAGTAGAGAGTCTACACGCCTCGATGAACTAACAATACAACCAGTAGAGAGTCTACACGCCTCGATGAACTAACAATACAACCAGTAGAGAGTCTACACGTCTCGATGAACTAACAATACAACCAGTAGAGAGCGTACACGCCTCGATAAACTAACAATACCACCAGTAGAGAGTCTACACGTCTCGATGAACTAACAATACAACCAGTAGAGAGTCTACACTCCTCGATGGACTAACAACACAACCAGTAGAGAGTCTACATGCCTCGATGAACTAACAATACAACCAGTAGAGAGTCTACACGCCTCGATGAATTAACAAATACAACCAGTAGAGAGTCTACACGCCTCGATGAATTAACAAATACAACCAGTAGAGAGTCTACACGTCTCGATGAATTAACAAATACAACCAGTAGAGAGTCTACACGCCTCGATGAACTAACAATACAAATAGTAGAGAGTCTACACGCCTCGATGAACTAACAACACAACCAGTAGACAGTCTACACGCCTGGACAAACTAACACACAGACAGTAAATAGTCTACACGCCTGGATAAACTAACATTCAGACAGTAGTGAGCCTACACGCCTGGACAAACTAACATACAGACAATAGATAGTCTACACAACTGGATAAACTAACATTCAGACAGTAGTGAGCCTACACGCCTGGACAAACTAACATACAGACAGTAGTGAGCCTACACGCCTGGACAAACTAACATACAGACAGTAGAGAGCTTACACGCCTGGACAAACTAACATACAGACAGTAGAGAGCCTACACGCCTCGACAAACTAACATACAGACAGTAGAGAGCCTACACGCCTCGACAAACTAATATACAGACAGTAGAGAGCATTCACGCCTGGACAAACTAACATACATACAGTAGAGAACCTACTCGCCTGGACAAACTAACATACATACAGTAGAGAGCCTACACGCCTCGACAAACTAACATACAGACAATGTAGAGAGCCTACACGCCTGGACAAACTAACATACAGACAGTAGAGAGCCTACACGCCTGGACAAACTAACATACAGACAGTAGAGAGCCTACACGCCTGGACAAACTAACATACAGACAGTAGAGAGCCTACACGCCTGGACAAACTAACATACATACAGTAGAGAACCTACTCGCCTGGACAAACTAACATACATACAGTAGAGAACCTACTCGCCTGGACAAACTAACATACAGACAATAGAGAGCGTATACGCCTGGACAAACTAACATACAGACATAGAGAGCCTATACGCCTGGACAAACTAACGTGCAGACAGTAGAGAGCCTATACATCTGGCCAAACTAACATACAGACAACAGTGAGCCTACACACCTGGCCAAACTAACATACAGCCAGTAGAGAGTCTAGACGTCTCGATGAACTAACAACACAACCAGTAGAGAGTCTACACGCCTCGATGAACTAACAATACAACCAGTAGAGAGTCTACACGCCTCGATGAACTAACAACACAACCAGTAGAGAGTCTACACGCCTCGATGAACTAACAATACAACCAGTAGAGAGTCTACACGCCTCGATGAACTAACAATCCAACCAGTAGAGAGTCTACACGCCTCGAGGAACTAACAATACAACCAGTAGAGAGTCTACACGTCTCGATGAACTAACAAAACAACCAGTAGAGAGCCTACACGCCTCGATGAACTAACAATACAAATAGTAGAGAGTCTACACGCCTCGATGAACTAACAACACAACCAGTAGAGAGTCTACACGCCTCGATGAACTAACAACACAACCAGTAGAGAGTCTACACGCCTCGATGAACTAACAACACAACCAGTAGAGAGTCTACACGCCTCGATGAACTAACAACACAACCAGTAGAGTGTCTACACGCCTGGATAAACTAACATACAGACAGTAGACAGTCTACACGCCTGGATAAACTAACATACAGACAGTAGTGAGCCTACACGCCTGGACAAACTAACATACAGACAGTAGTGAGCCTACACGCCTGGACAAAGTAACATACAGACAGTAGTGAGCCTACACGCCTGGACAAACTAACATACAGACAGTAGTGAGCCTACACGCCTGGACAAAGTAACATACAGACAGTAGTGAGCCTACACGCCTGGACAAACTAACATACAGACAGTAGTGGGCCTACACGCCTGGACAAAGTAACATACAGACAGTAGTGAGCCTACACGACTGGATAAACTAACATACAGACAGTAGTGAGCCTACACGCCTGGACAAACTAACATACAGACAATAGAGAGCCTACACGCCTGGACAAACTAACATACATACAGTAGAGAGCTTACACGCCTGGACAAACTAACATACATACAGTAGAGAACCTACTCGCCTGGACAAACTAACATACAGACAATAGAGAGCCTATACGCCTGGACAAACTTACGTGCAGACAGTAGAGAGCCTACACACCTGGACGAACTAACATACATACAGTAGAGAACCTACTCGCCTGGACAAACTTACGTGCAGACAGTAGAGAGCCTTCACGCCTGGACGAACTAACATACATACAGTAGAGAACCTACTCGCCTGGACAAACTAACATACATACAGTAGAGAACCTACTAGCCTGGACAAACTAACATACAGACAATAGAGAGCCTATACGCCTGGACAAACTTACGTGCAGACAGTAGAGAGCCTACACACCTGGACGAACTAACATACATACAGTAGAGAACCTACTCGCCTGGACAAACTTACGTGCAGACAGTAGAGAGCCTTCACGCCTGGACGAACTAACATACATACAGTAGAGAACCTACTCGCCTGGACAAACTAACATACATACAGTAGAGAACCTACTAGCCTGGACAAACTAACATACAGACAATAGAGAGCCTATACGCCTGGACAAACTTACGTGCAGACAGTAGAGAGCCTACACACCTGGCCAAACTAACATACAGACAATAGTGAGCCTACACACCTGGCCAAACTAACATACAGCCAGTAGAGAGTCTAGACGTCTCGATGAACTAACAACACAACCAGTAGAGAGTCTACACGTCTCGATGAACTAACAACACAACCAGTAGAGAGTCTACACGCCTCGATGAACTAACAACACAACCAGTAGAGAGTCTACACGCCTCGATGAACTAACAACACAACCAGTAGAGAGTCTACACGCCTCGATGAACTAACAACACAACCAGTAGAGAGTCTACACGCCTCGATGAACTAACAACACAACCAGTAGACAGTCTACACGCCTGGACAAACTAACACACAGACAGTAGTGAGCCTACACGCCTGGACAAACTAACATACAGACAGTAGACAGTCTACACGCCTGGACAAACTAACATACAGACAGTAGTGAGCCTATACGCCTGGACAAACTAACATACAGACAGTAGAGAGCCTACACGCCTGGACAAACTAACATACAGACAGTAGAGAGCCTACACGCCTGGACAAACTAACATACATACAGTAGAGAACCTACACGCCTGGACAAACTAACATACATACAGTAGAGAACCTACTCGCCTGGACAAACTAACATACATACAGTAGAGAACCTACTCGCCTGTACAAACTAACATACAGACAGTAGAGAACCTCCTCGCCTGGACAAACTAACATACATACAGTAGAGAACCTACTCGCCTGG
Organism: Megaustenia siamemsis; assembly: GCA_032433765.1. Classification (NCBI taxonomy): domain Eukaryota; kingdom Metazoa; phylum Mollusca; class Gastropoda; order Stylommatophora; family Ariophantidae; genus Megaustenia; species Megaustenia siamemsis. Next base: position 21,122,388 of record JAVIAB010000102.1, read on the forward strand.
ACAAACTAACATACATACAGTAGAGAACATACTCGCCTGGACAAATTAACATACATACAGTAGAGAACCTACTCGCCTGAACAAATTAACATACAGACAGTAGAGAGCCTACACGCCTCGACAAACTAACATACATACAGTAGAGAGCCTACACGCCTGGACGAACTAACAAACATACAGTAGAGAACCTACTCGCCTGGACAAACTAACATACATACAGTAGAGAACCTACTCGCCTGGACAAACTAACATACAGACAATGGAGAGCCTATACGCCTGGACAAACTTACGTGCAGACAGTAGAGAGCCTACACACCTGGCCAAACTAACATACAGAAAATAGTGAGCCTACACACCTGGCCAAACTAACATACAGCCAGTAGAGAGTCTAGACGTCTCGATGAACTAACAACACAACCAGTAGAGAGTCTACACGTCTCGATGAACTAACAACACAACCAGTAGAGAGTCTACACGCCTCGATGAACTAACAACACAACCAGTAGACAATCTACACGCCTGGACAAACTAACACACAGACAGTAGTGAGCCTACACGCCTGGACAAACTAACATACAGACAGTAGACAGTCTACACGCCTGGACAAACTAACATACAGACAGTAGAGAGCCTACAGGCCTGGACAAACTAACATACAGACAGTAGAGAGCCTACACGCCTGGACAAACTAACATACATACAGTAGAGAACCTACACGCCTGGACAAACTAACATACATACAGTAGAGAACCTACTCGCCTGGACAAACTAACATACATACAGTAGAGAACCTACTCGCCTGTACAAACTAACATACATACAGTAGAGAACCTACTCGCCTGGACAAACTAACATACATACAGTAGAGAACCTACTCGCCTGGACAAACTAACATACATACAGTAGAGAACCTACTCGCCTGGACAAATTAACATACATACAGTAGAGAACCTACTCGCCTGAACAAATTAACATACAGACAGTAGAGAGCCTACACGCCTCGACAAACTAACATACAGACAGTAGAGAGCCTACACGCCTGGACAAACTAACATACAGACAGTAGAGAGCCTACACGCCTGGACAAACTTACATACAGACAGTAGAGAGCATACACGCCTGGGCAAACTAACATACAGACAGTAGAGAGCCTTCACGTCTGGACAAACTAACATACATACAGTAGAGAACCTACTCGCCTGGACAAACTAACATACATACAGTACAGACCATACTCGCCTGGACAAACTAACATACAGACAGTAGAGAGCGTATACGCCTGGACAAACTAACATACAGACAATAGAGAGCCTATACGCCTGGACAAACTAACGTGCAGACAGTAGAGAGCCTACACACCTGGCCAAACTAACATACAGACAATAGTGAGCCTACACACCTGGCCAAACTAACATACAGCCAGTAGAGAGTCTAGACGTCTCGATGAACTGACAACACAACCAGTAGAGAGTCTACACGTCTCGATGAACTAACAATACAACCAGTAGAGAGTCTACACGTCTCGATGAACTAACAATACAACCAGTAGAGAGTCTACACGTCTCGATGAACTAACAATACAACCAGGAGAGAGTCTACACGTCTCGATGAACTAACAACACAACCAGTAGAGAGTCTACACGTCTCGATGAACTAACAACACAACCAGTAGAGAGTCTACACGTCATGATGAACTAACAATACAACCAGTAGAGAGTCTACACGTCTCGATGAACTAACAACACAACCAGTAAACAGTCTACACGCCTGGACAAACTAACACACAGACAGTAGTGAGCCTACACGCCTGGACAAACTAACATACATACAGTAGAGAACCAACTCGCTTGGACAAACTAACATACATACAGTAGAGAACCTACTCGCCTGGACAAACTAACATACATACAGTAGAGAGCCTACACGCCTGGACAAACTAACATACAGACAGTAGAGAGCCTACACGCCTGGATAAACTAACATACAGACAGTAGAGAGCATACATGCCTGGACAAACTAACATACAGACAGTAGAGAGCCTTCACGTCTGGACAAACTAAAAACATACAGTAGAGAACCTACTCGCCTGGACAAACTAACATACAAACAGTAGAGAACCTACTCGCCTGGACAAACTAACATACAGACAGTAGAGAGCGTATACCCCTGGACAAACTAACATACAGACAATAGAGAGCCTATACGCCTGGACAAACTAACGTGCAGACAGTAGAGAGCCTATACATCTGGCCAAACTAACATACAGACAATAGTGAGCCTACACACCTGGCCAAACTAACATACAGCCAGTAGAGAGTCTAGACGTCTCGATGAACTAACAACACAACCAGTAGAGAGTCTACAAGCCTCGATGAACTAACAATACAACCAGTAGAGAGTCTACACGCCTCGATGAACTAACAACACAACCAGTAGAGAGTCTACACGCCTCGATGAACTAACAATACAAATAGTAGAGAGTCTACACGTCTCGATGAACTAACACTACAACCAGTAGAGAGTCTACACGCCTCGATGAACTAACAACACAACCAGTAGAGAGTCTACACGCCTCGATGAACTAACAACACAACCAGTAGAGAGTCTACACGCCTCGATGAACTAACAATACAACCAGTAGAGAGTCTACACGCCTCGATGAACTAACAATACAACCAGTAGAGAGTCTACACGCCTCGATGAACTAACAATACAACCAGTAGAGAGTCTACACGTCTCGATGAACTAACAATACAACCAGTAGAGAGCGTACACGCCTCGATAAACTAACAATACCACCAGTAGAGAGTCTACACGTCTCGATGAACTAACAATACAACCAGTAGAGAGTCTACACTCCTCGATGGACTAACAACACAACCAGTAGAGAGTCTACATGCCTCGATGAACTAACAATACAACCAGTAGAGAGTCTACACGTCTCGATGAATTAACAAATACAACCAGTAGAGAGTCTACACGCCTCGATGAACTAACAATACAAATAGTAGAGAGTCTACACGCCTCGATAAACTAACAACACAACCAGTAGACAGTCTACACGCCTGGACAAACTAACACACAGACAGTAGATAGTCTACACGCCTGGATAAACTAACATACAGACAGTAGTGAGCCTACACGCCTGGACAAACTAACATACAGACAGTAGTCAGTCTACACAACTGGATAAACTAACATTCAGACAGTAGTGTGCCTACACGCCTGGACAAACTAACATACAGACAGTAGATAGTCTACACAACTGGATAAACTAACATTCAGACAGTAGTGAGCCTACACGCCTGGACAAACTAACATACAGACAGTAGTGAGCCTACACGCCTGGACAAACTAACATACAGACAGTAGAGAGCTTACACGCCTGGACAAACTAACATACAGACAGTAGAGAGCCTACACGCCTCGACAAACTAACATACAGACAGTAGAGAGCCTACACGCCTCGACAAACTAATATACAGACAGTAGAGAGCATTCACGCCTGGACAAACTAACATACATACAGTAGAGAACCTACTCGCCTGGACAAACTAACATACATACAGTAGAGAGCCTACACGCCTCGACAACTAACATACAGACAATGTAGAGAGCCTACACGCCTGGACAAACTAACATACAGACAGTAGAGAGCCTACACGCCTGGACAAACTAACATACAGACAGTAGAGAGCCTACACGCCTGGACAAACTAACATACAGACAGTAGAGAGCCTACACGCCTGGACAAACTAACATACATACAGTAGAGAACCTACTCGCCTGGACAAACTAACATACATACAGTAGAGAACCTACTCGCCTGGACAAACTAACATACAGACAATAGAGAGCGTATACGCCTGGACAAACTAACATACAGACATAGAGAGCCTATACGCCTGGACAAACTAACGTGCAGACAGTAGAGAGCCTATACATCTGGCCAAACTAACATACAGACAATAGTGAGCCTACACACCTGGCCAAACTAACATACAGCCAGTAGAGAGTCTAGACGTCTCGATGAACTAACAACACAACCAGTAGAGAGTCTACACGCCTCGATGAACTAACAACACAACCAGTAGAGAGTCTACACGCCTCGATGAACTAACAACACAACCAGTAGAGAGTCTACACGCCTCGATGAACTAACAATACAACCAGTAGAGAGTCTACACGCCTCGATGAACTAACAATCCAACCAGTAGAGAGTCTACACTCCTCGATGAACTAACAACACAACCAGTAGAGAGTCTACACTCCTCGATGAACTAACAATACAACCAGTAGAGAGTCTATACGCCTCGATGAACTAACAACACAACCAGTAGAGAGTCTACACGCCTCGATGAACTAACAATACAACCAGTAGAGAGTCTAGACGTCTCGATGAACTAACAACACAACCAGTAGAGAGTCTACAAGCCTCGATGAACTAACAATACAACCAGTAGAGAGTCTACACGCCTCGATGAACTAACAACACAACCAGTAGAGAGTCTACACGCCTCGATGAACTAACAATACAACCAGTAGAGAGTCTATACGTCTCGATGAACTAACAATACAACCAGTAGAGAGTCTACACGCCTCGATGAACTAACAACACAACCAGTAGAGAGTCTACACGCCTCGATGAACTAACAACACAACCCGTAGAGAGTCTACACGCCTGGACAAACTAACATACAGACAGTAGAGAGCCTACACGCCTGGACAAACTAACATACAGACAGTAGAGAGCATACATGCCTGGACAAACTAACATACAGACAGTAGAGAGCCTTCACGTCTGGACAAACTAAAAACATACAGTAGAGAACCTACTCGCCTGGACAAACTAACATACAAACAGTAGAGAACCTACTCGCCTGGACAAACTAACATACAGACAGTAGAGAGCGTATACCCCTGGACAAACTAACATACAGACAATAGAGAGCCTATACGCCTGGACAAACTAACGTGCAGACAGTAGAGAGCCTATACATCTGGCCAAACTAACATACAGACAATAGTGAGCCTACACACCTGGCCAAACTAACATACAGCCAGTAGAGAGTCTAGACGTCTCGATGAACTAACAACACAACCAGTAGAGAGTCTACAAGCCTCGATGAACTAACAATACAACCAGTAGAGAGTCTACACGCCTCGATGAACTAACAACACAACCAGTAGAGAGTCTACACGCCTCGATGAACTAACAATACAACCAGTAGAGAGTCTACACGTCTCGATGAACTAACACTACAACCAGTAGAGAGTCTACACGCCTCGATGAACTAACAACACAACCAGTAGAGAGTCTACACGCCTCGATGAACTAACAATACAACCAGTAGAGAGTCTACACGCCTCGATGAACTAACAATACAACCAGTAGAGAGTCTACACGCCTCGATGAACTAACAATACAACCAGTAGAGAGTCTACACGTCTCGATGAACTAACAATACAACCAGTAGAGAGCGTACACGCCTCGATAAACTAACAATACCACCAGTAGAGAGTCTACACGTCTCGATGAACTAACAATACAACCAGTAGAGAGTCTACACTCCTCGATGGACTAACAACACAACCAGTAGAGAGTCTACATGCCTCGATGAACTAACAATACAACCAGTAGAGAGTCTACACGCCTCGATGAATTAACAATACAACCAGTAGAGAGTCTACACGCCTCGATGAATTAACAAATACAACCAGTAGAGAGTCTACACGTCTCGATGAATTAACAAATACAACCAGTAGAGAGTCTACACGCCTCGATGAACTAACAATACAAATAGTAGAGAGTCTACACGCCTCGATGAACTAACAACACAACCAGTAGACAGTCTACACGCCTGGACAAACTAACACACAGACAGTAAATAGTCTACACGCCTGGATAAACTAACATTCAGACAGTAGTGAGCCTACACGCCTGGACAAACTAACATACAGACAATAGATAGTCTACACAACTGGATAAACTAACATTCAGACAGTAGTGAGCCTACACGCCTGGACAAACTAACATACAGACAGTAGTGAGCCTACACGCCTGGACAAACTAACATACAGACAGTAGAGAGCTTACACGCCTGGACAAACTAACATACAGACAGTAGAGAGCCTACACGCCTCGACAAACTAACATACAGACAGTAGAGAGCCTACACGCCTCGACAAACTAATATACAGACAGTAGAGAGCATTCACGCCTGGACAAACTAACATACATACAGTAGAGAACCTACTCGCCTGGACAAACTAACATACATACAGTAGAGAGCCTACACGCCTCGACAAACTAACATACAGACAATGTAGAGAGCCTACACGCCTGGACAAACTAACATACAGACAGTAGAGAGCCTACACGCCTGGACAAACTAACATACAGACAGTAGAGAGCCTACACGCCTGGACAAACTAACATACAGACAGTAGAGAGCCTACACGCCTGGACAAACTAACATACATACAGTAGAGAACCTACTCGCCTGGACAAACTAACATACATACAGTAGAGAACCTACTCGCCTGGACAAACTAACATACAGACAATAGAGAGCGTATACGCCTGGACAAACTAACATACAGACATAGAGAGCCTATACGCCTGGACAAACTAACGTGCAGACAGTAGAGAGCCTATACATCTGGCCAAACTAACATACAGACAACAGTGAGCCTACACACCTGGCCAAACTAACATACAGCCAGTAGAGAGTCTAGACGTCTCGATGAACTAACAACACAACCAGTAGAGAGTCTACACGCCTCGATGAACTAACAATACAACCAGTAGAGAGTCTACACGCCTCGATGAACTAACAACACAACCAGTAGAGAGTCTACACGCCTCGATGAACTAACAATACAACCAGTAGAGAGTCTACACGCCTCGATGAACTAACAATCCAACCAGTAGAGAGTCTACACGCCTCGAGGAACTAACAATACAACCAGTAGAGAGTCTACACGTCTCGATGAACTAACAAAACAACCAGTAGAGAGCCTACACGCCTCGATGAACTAACAATACAAATAGTAGAGAGTCTACACGCCTCGATGAACTAACAACACAACCAGTAGAGAGTCTACACGCCTCGATGAACTAACAACACAACCAGTAGAGAGTCTACACGCCTCGATGAACTAACAACACAACCAGTAGAGAGTCTACACGCCTCGATGAACTAACAACACAACCAGTAGAGTGTCTACACGCCTGGATAAACTAACATACAGACAGTAGACAGTCTACACGCCTGGATAAACTAACATACAGACAGTAGTGAGCCTACACGCCTGGACAAACTAACATACAGACAGTAGTGAGCCTACACGCCTGGACAAAGTAACATACAGACAGTAGTGAGCCTACACGCCTGGACAAACTAACATACAGACAGTAGTGAGCCTACACGCCTGGACAAAGTAACATACAGACAGTAGTGAGCCTACACGCCTGGACAAACTAACATACAGACAGTAGTGGGCCTACACGCCTGGACAAAGTAACATACAGACAGTAGTGAGCCTACACGACTGGATAAACTAACATACAGACAGTAGTGAGCCTACACGCCTGGACAAACTAACATACAGACAATAGAGAGCCTACACGCCTGGACAAACTAACATACATACAGTAGAGAGCTTACACGCCTGGACAAACTAACATACATACAGTAGAGAACCTACTCGCCTGGACAAACTAACATACAGACAATAGAGAGCCTATACGCCTGGACAAACTTACGTGCAGACAGTAGAGAGCCTACACACCTGGACGAACTAACATACATACAGTAGAGAACCTACTCGCCTGGACAAACTTACGTGCAGACAGTAGAGAGCCTTCACGCCTGGACGAACTAACATACATACAGTAGAGAACCTACTCGCCTGGACAAACTAACATACATACAGTAGAGAACCTACTAGCCTGGACAAACTAACATACAGACAATAGAGAGCCTATACGCCTGGACAAACTTACGTGCAGACAGTAGAGAGCCTACACACCTGGACGAACTAACATACATACAGTAGAGAACCTACTCGCCTGGACAAACTTACGTGCAGACAGTAGAGAGCCTTCACGCCTGGACGAACTAACATACATACAGTAGAGAACCTACTCGCCTGGACAAACTAACATACATACAGTAGAGAACCTACTAGCCTGGACAAACTAACATACAGACAATAGAGAGCCTATACGCCTGGACAAACTTACGTGCAGACAGTAGAGAGCCTACACACCTGGCCAAACTAACATACAGACAATAGTGAGCCTACACACCTGGCCAAACTAACATACAGCCAGTAGAGAGTCTAGACGTCTCGATGAACTAACAACACAACCAGTAGAGAGTCTACACGTCTCGATGAACTAACAACACAACCAGTAGAGAGTCTACACGCCTCGATGAACTAACAACACAACCAGTAGAGAGTCTACACGCCTCGATGAACTAACAACACAACCAGTAGAGAGTCTACACGCCTCGATGAACTAACAACACAACCAGTAGAGAGTCTACACGCCTCGATGAACTAACAACACAACCAGTAGACAGTCTACACGCCTGGACAAACTAACACACAGACAGTAGTGAGCCTACACGCCTGGACAAACTAACATACAGACAGTAGACAGTCTACACGCCTGGACAAACTAACATACAGACAGTAGTGAGCCTATACGCCTGGACAAACTAACATACAGACAGTAGAGAGCCTACACGCCTGGACAAACTAACATACAGACAGTAGAGAGCCTACACGCCTGGACAAACTAACATACATACAGTAGAGAACCTACACGCCTGGACAAACTAACATACATACAGTAGAGAACCTACTCGCCTGGACAAACTAACATACATACAGTAGAGAACCTACTCGCCTGTACAAACTAACATACAGACAGTAGAGAACCTCCTCGCCTGGACAAACTAACATACATACAGTAGAGAACCTACTCGCCTGGACAAACTAACATACATACAGTAGAGAACATACTCGCCTGGACAAATTAACATACATACAGTAGAGAACCTACTCGCCTGAACAAATTAACATACAGACAGTAGAGAGCCTACACGCCTCGACAAACTAACATACATACAGTAGAGAGCCTACACGCCTGGACGAACTAACAAACATACAGTAGAGAACCTACTCGCCTGGACAAACTAACATACATACAGTAGAGAACCTACTCGCCTGGACAAACTAACATACAGACAATGGAGAGCCTATACGCCTGGACAAACTTACGTGCAGACAGTAGAGAGCCTACACACCTGGCCAAACTAACATACAGAAAATAGTGAGCCTACACACCTGGCCAAACTAACATACAGCCAGTAGAGAGTCTAGACGTCTCGATGAACTAACAACACAACCAGTAGAGAGTCTACACGTCTCGATGAACTAACAACACAACCAGTAGAGAGTCTACACGCCTCGATGAACTAACAACACAACCAGTAGACAGTCTACACGCCTGGACAAACTAACACACAGACAGTAGTGAGCCTACACGCCTGGACAAACTAACATACAGACAGTAGACAGTCTACACGCCTGGACAAACTAACATACAGACAGTAGAGAGCCTACAGGCCTGGACAAACTAACATACAGACAGTAGAGAGCCTACACGCCTGGACAAACTAACATACATACAGTAGAGAACCTACACGCCTGGACAAACTAACATACATACAGTAGAGAACCTACTCGCCTGGACAAACTAACATACATACAGTAGAGAACCTACTCGCCTGTACAAACTAACATACATACAGTAGAGAACCTACTCGCCTGGACAAACTAACATACATACAGTAGAGAACCTACTCGCCTGGACAAACTAACATACATACAGTAGAGAACCTACTCGCCTGGACAAATTAACATACATACAGTAGAGAACCTACTCGCCTGAACAAATTAACATACAGACAGTAGAGAGCCTACACGCCTCGACAAACTAACATACAGACAGTAGAGAGCCTACACGCCTGGACAAACTAACATACAGACAGTAGAGAGCCTACACGCCTGGACAAACTTACATACAGACAGTAGAGAGCATACACGCCTGGGCAAACTAACATACAGACAGTAGAGAGCCTTCACGTCTGGACAAACTAACATACATACAGTAGAGAACCTACTCGCCTGGACAAACTAACATACATACAGTACAGACCATACTCGCCTGGACAAACTAACATACAGACAGTAGAGAGCGTATACGCCTGGACAAACTAACATACAGACAATAGAGAGCCTATACGCCTGGACAAACTAACGTGCAGACAGTAGAGAGCCTACACACCTGGCCAAACTAACATACAGACAATAGTGAGCCTACACACCTGGCCAAACTAACATACAGCCAGTAGAGAGTCTAGACGTCTCGATGAACTGACAACACAACCAGTAGAGAGTCTACACGTCTCGATGAACTAACAATACAACCAGTAGAGAGTCTACACGTCTCGATGAACTAACAATACAACCAGTAGAGAGTCTACACGTCTCGATGAACTAACAATACAACCAGGAGAGAGTCTACACGTCTCGATGAACTAACAACACAACCAGTAGAGAGTCTACACGTCTCGATGAACTAACAACACAACCAGTAGAGAGTCTACACGTCATGATGAACTAACAATACAACCAGTAGAGAGTCTACACGTCTCGATGAACTAACAACACAACCAGTAAACAGTCTACACGCCTGGACAAACTAACACACAGACAGTAGTGAGCCTACACGCCTGGACAAACTAACATACATACAGTAGAGAACCAACTCGCTTGGACAAACTAACATACATACAGTAGAGAACCTACTCGCCTGGACAAACTAACATACATACAGTAGAGAGCCTACACGCCTGGACAAACTAACATACAGACAGTAGAGAGCCTACACGCCTGGATAAACTAACATACAGACAGTAGAGAGCATACATGCCTGGACAAACTAACATACAGACAGTAGAGAGCCTTCACGTCTGGACAAACTAAAAACATACAGTAGAGAACCTACTCGCCTGGACAAACTAACATACAAACAGTAGAGAACCTACTCGCCTGGACAAACTAACATACAGACAGTAGAGAGCGTATACCCCTGGACAAACTAACATACAGACAATAGAGAGCCTATACGCCTGGACAAACTAACGTGCAGACAGTAGAGAGCCTATACATCTGGCCAAACTAACATACAGACAATAGTGAGCCTACACACCTGGCCAAACTAACATACAGCCAGTAGAGAGTCTAGACGTCTCGATGAACTAACAACACAACCAGTAGAGAGTCTACAAGCCTCGATGAACTAACAATACAACCAGTAGAGAGTCTACACGCCTCGATGAACTAACAACACAACCAGTAGAGAGTCTACACGCCTCGATGAACTAACAATACAAATAGTAGAGAGTCTACACGTCTCGATGAACTAACACTACAACCAGTAGAGAGTCTACACGCCTCGATGAACTAACAACACAACCAGTAGAGAGTCTACACGCCTCGATGAACTAACAACACAACCAGTAGAGAGTCTACACGCCTCGATGAACTAACAATACAACCAGTAGAGAGTCTACACGCCTCGATGAACTAACAATACAACCAGTAGAGAGTCTACACGCCTCGATGAACTAACAATACAACCAGTAGAGAGTCTACACGTCTCGATGAACTAACAATACAACCAGTAGAGAGCGTACACGCCTCGATAAACTAACAATACCACCAGTAGAGAGTCTACACGTCTCGATGAACTAACAATACAACCAGTAGAGAGTCTACACTCCTCGATGGACTAACAACACAACCAGTAGAGAGTCTACATGCCTCGATGAACTAACAATACAACCAGTAGAGAGTCTACACGTCTCGATGAATTAACAAATACAACCAGTAGAGAGTCTACACGCCTCGATGAACTAACAATACAAATAGTAGAGAGTCTACACGCCTCGATAAACTAACAACACAACCAGTAGACAGTCTACACGCCTGGACAAACTAACACACAGACAGTAGATAGTCTACACGCCTGGATAAACTAACATACAGACAGTAGTGAGCCTACACGCCTGGACAAACTAACATACAGACAGTAGTCAGTCTACACAACTGGATAAACTAACATTCAGACAGTAGTGTGCCTACACGCCTGGACAAACTAACATACAGACAGTAGATAGTCTACACAACTGGATAAACTAACATTCAGACAGTAGTGAGCCTACACGCCTGGACAAACTAACATACAGACAGTAGTGAGCCTACACGCCTGGACAAACTAACATACAGACAGTAGAGAGCTTACACGCCTGGACAAACTAACATACAGACAGTAGAGAGCCTACACGCCTCGACAAACTAACATACAGACAGTAGAGAGCCTACACGCCTCGACAAACTAATATACAGACAGTAGAGAGCATTCACGCCTGGACAAACTAACATACATACAGTAGAGAACCTACTCGCCTGGACAAACTAACATACATACAGTAGAGAGCCTACACGCCTCGACAAACTAACATACAGACAATGTAGAGAGCCTACACGCCTGGACAAACTAACATACAGACAGTAGAGAGCCTACACGCCTGGACAAACTAACATACAGACAGTAGAGAGCCTACACGCCTGGACAAACTAACATACAGACAGTAGAGAGCCTACACGCCTGGACAAACTAACATACATACAGTAGAGAACCTACTCGCCTGGACAAACTAACATACATACAGTAGAGAACCTACTCGCCTGGACAAACTAACATACAGACAATAGAGAGCGTATACGCCTGGACAAACTAACATACAGACATAGAGAGCCTATACGCCTGGACAAACTAACGTGCAGACAGTAGAGAGCCTATACATCTGGCCAAACTAACATACAGACAATAGTGAGCCTACACACCTGGCCAAACTAACATACAGCCAGTAGAGAGTCTAGACGTCTCGATGAACTAACAACACAACCAGTAGAGAGTCTACACGCCTCGATGAACTAACAACACAACCAGTAGAGAGTCTACACGCCTCGATGAACTAACAACACAACCAGTAGAGAGTCTACACGCCTCGATGAACTAACAATACAACCAGTAGAGAGTCTACACGCCTCGATGAACTAACAATCCAACCAGTAGAGAGTCTACACGCCTCGAGGAACTAACAATACAACCAGTAGAGAGTCTACACGTCTCGATGAACTAACAATACAACCAGTAGAGAGCCTACACGCCTCGATGAACTAACAATACAAATAGTAGAGAGTCTACACGCCTCGATGAACTAACAACACAACCAGTAGGAGTCTACACGCCTCGATGAACTAACAACACAACCAGTAGAGAGTCTACACGCCTCGATGAACTAACAACACAACCAGTAGAGAGTCTACACGCCTCGATGAACTAACAACACAACCAGTAGAAAGTCTACACGCCTCGATGAACTAACAACACAACCAGTAGGAGTCTACACGCCTCGATGAACTAACAACACAACCAGTAGAGAGTCTACACGCCTCGATGAACTAACAACACAACCAGTAGAGAGTCTACACGCCTGGATAAACTAACATACAGACAGTAGAAAGTCTACACGCTTGGATAAACTAACATACAGACAGTAGTGAGCCTACACGCATGGACAAACTAACATACAGACAGTAGTGAGCCTACACGCCTGGACAAAGTAACATACAGACAGTAGTGAGCCTACACGCCTGGACAAACTAACATACAGACAGTAGTGAGCCTACACGCCTGGACAAAGTAACATACAGACAGTAGTGAGCCTACACGCCTGGACAAACTAACATACAGACAGTAGTGAGCCTACACGCCTGGACAAAGTAACATACAGACAGTAGTGAGCCTACACGACTGGATAAACTAACATACAGACAGTAGTGAGCCTACACGCCTGGACAAACTAACATACAGACAATAGAGAGCCTACACGCCTGGACAAACTAACATACAGACAGTAGAGAGCTTACACGCCTGGACAAACTAACATACAGACAGTAGAGAGCCTACACGCCTCGACAAACTAACAAACAGACAGCAGAGAGCCTACACCCCTCGACAAACTAACATACAGACAGTAGAGAGCCTTCACGCCTGGACAAACTAACATACATACACTAGAGAACCTACTCCCCTGGACAAACTAACATACATACAGTAGAGAGCCTACACGCCTCGACAAACTAACAGACAGACAATGTAGAGAGCCTACACGCCTGGACAAACTAACATACAAACAGTAGAGAGCCTACACGCCTGGACAAACTAACATACAGACAGTAGAGAGCCTACACGCCTGGACATACTAACATACAGACAGTAGAGAGCCTACACGCCTGGACAAACTAACATACAGACAGTAGAGAGCCTTCACGTCTGGACAAACTAACATACATACAGTAGAGAACCTACTCGCCTGGACAAACTAACATACATACAGTAGAGAACCTACTCGCCTGGACAAACTAACATACAGACAGTAGAGAGCGTATACGCCTGGACAAACTAACATACAGACAATAGAGAGCCTATACGCCTGGACAAACTAACGTGCATACTTTAGAGAGCCTACACACCTGGCCAAACTAACATACAGACAATAGTGAGCCTACACACCCGGCCAAACTAACATACAGCCAGTAGAGAGTCTAGACGTCTCGATGAACTAACAACACAATCAGTAGAGAGTCTACACGCCTCGATGAACTAACAACACAACCAGTAGAGAGTCTACACGCCTCGATGAACTAATAATACAACCAGTAGAGAGTCTACACGCCTCGATGAACTAACAACACAACCAGTAGAGAGTCTACACGCCTCGATGAACTAACAACACAACCAGTAGAGAGTCTACACGCCTCGATGAACTAACAACACAACCAGTAGAGAGTCTACACGTCTCGATGAACTAACAATACAACCAGTAGACAGTCTACACGTCTCGATGAACTAACAACACAACCAGTAGAGAGTCTACACGTCTCTATGAACTAACAATACAACCAGTAGACAGTCTACACGCCTGGCCAAACTAACATACAGACAATAGTGAGCCTACACACCTGGCCAAACTAACATACAGCCAGTAGAGAGTCTAGACGTCTCGATGTACTAACAACACAACCATTAGAGAGTCTACACGCCTCGATGAACTAACAACACAACCAGTAGAGAGTCTACACGTCTCGATGAACTAACAATACAACCAGTAGACAGTCTACACGTCCTGATGAACTAACAATACAACCAGTAGAGAGTCTACACGTTTCTATGAACTAACAATACAACCAGTAGACAGTCTACACGCCTGGACAAACTAACACACAGACAGTAGTGAGCCTACACGCCTGGACAAAGTAACATACAGACAGTAGACAGTCTACACGCCTGGACAAACTAACATACAGACAGTAGTGAGCCTAAACGCCTGGACAAACTAACATACAGACAGTAGTGAGCCTACACGCCTGGACAAACTAACATACAGACAGTAGTGAGCCTACACGCCTGGACAAACTAACATACAGACAGTAGTGAGCCTACACGCCTGGACAAACTAACATACAGAAAGTAGACAGGCTACACTCCTCCACGAACTAACAATACAACCAGTAGACAGTCTACACTCCTCCACGAACTAACAATACAACCAGTAGACAGTCTACACTCCTCCACGAACTAACAATACAACCAGTAGACAGTCTACACTCCTCCACGAACTAACAATACAACCAGTAGACAGTCTACACTCCTCCACGAACTAACAATCCAACCATTAGACAGTCTACACTCCTCCACGAACTAACAATACAACCAGTAGACAGTCTACACTCCTCCACGAACTAACAATACAACCAGTAGATAGTCTACACTCCTCCACGAACTAACAATACAACCAGTAGACAGTCTACACTCTTCCCCGAACTAGCAATACAACCAGTAGACAGTCTACACTCCTCCACGAACTAACAACACAAACAATAGATCAGTAAGCTGCATCTGTTTATCTGCGGGGAATAATCTACCGTTGTTCAATTCTAATACACGAGACAAAACGTTACTTGGTGATGGCCAAGGGATGTCACAGTGAGACAAAACGTTACCTGGTGATGGCCAAGGGATGTCACAGTGAGACAAAACGTTACCTGGTGATGGCCAAGGGATGTCACAGTGAGACAAAACGTTACCTGGTGATGGCCAAGGGATGTCACAGTGAGACAAAACGTTACCTGGAGATGGCCAAGGAATGTCACAGTGAGACAAAACGTTACCTGGTGATGGCCAAGGGATGTCACAGTGAGACAAAACGTTACCTGGTGATGGCCAAGGGATGTCACAGTGAGACAAAACGTTACCTGGTGATGGCCAAGGGATGTCACAGTGAGACAAAACGTTACCTGGTGATGGCCAAGGGATGTCACAGTGAGACAAAACGTTACCTGGTGATGGCCAAGGGATGTCACAGTGAGACAAAACGTTACCTGTTGATGGCCAAGGGATGTCACAGTGAGACAACACGTTACCTGGTGATGGCCAAGGGATGTCACAGTGAGACAAAACGTTTACATCGTCAGGTAAAGAAATACACATTCGAAGATGATGTAAAGCTGTTGATAAGAATGAAAATAAACCCAAAAAAGGAACAAAATAATGTTATAGCTTAAGCTATGCGTAGGTGAGGGACAACAAAGAATTAAAAAGACTTTGCGGCTCATTAGAGGTCATCAACTGGAAAAATGGACACAGTATCTATATGAAGATCAGTATTAACAGTGAAATAAAGACAAGGAATAAGAATGGTGAAAAGTAATTTGAATGTCATGGAAAAAAATACTAACATTAAAACAAATAACACCAGAGCTAAAACTAAGATTAGTAAAATGTCATATTTTCTCAACATTCCTGTATGATGCAGAAACTTTAGTCAAGAAAACAGAACAGAAAATTAAAGCCTTTGAAATGTTAATTTATATAAGAATATGAAAGAAAGGATGGAAAGAAAATAAAATAAATGAAGTCTTAAATCAATTAAAAATGAAAAGAGAGCTATTAAACACAATTCAAACAAGACGAATTCGAATACGAATTTTTGGCCACGTTAAAAGACACAGCAGCCTACAAAAAGTAATCTTGGAAGGGAAATACAAGGTGAAAGATGCAGAGGCACATCAAAACTAACACAGACGAATAAATCAAAAGTTGGACAAGTCAGCTTATGACAACCTGCACCATCAAAGCAAGAGACAGAGCAGAATGCCGCTCCATGGTAGCCAACCGTCGATGCGGAGACGGCACTCAATGATGAAGATGATGCTTTTTCTCAGCCATTCAGGACCATTTGTTTGCCGAGTACACATTTTGTTATCAAACATTTTTATTCCTGACCTTTTTCTAGTAAATGCATGTGTTTGTTCTTAATGGATGTTTGCCAAGCAAAGTTTTACTCCAGATAGGAAAACAACATTTCGTTGTACGTTTCCATTTCTTTCTTTCATTCTCTCTTCTATTTTAACTGTAAAAGACATTAACATTTCTTTCAAGCCATCGTTAACTCCACATGAGGCCTTCGCTGCCTCTGAATTACAGTTCGTTGTAGAGTAAATGTACACATACGGCACTGTTGTAAAGTAAATTTACACATACGGCACTGTTGTAAAGTAAATTTACACATACGGCACTGTTGTAAAGTAAATGCACACATACGGCACTGTTGTAAAGTAAATGCACACATACGGCACTGTTGTAAAGTAAATGCACACATACGGCACTGTTGTAAAGTAAATGTACACATACGGCACCGTTGTAAAGTAAATGCACACATACGGCACTGTTGTAAAGTAAATGCACACATACGGCACTGTTGTAAAGTAAATGTACACATACGGCACTGTTGTAAAGTAAATGCACACATACGGCACTGTTGTAAAGTAAATGTACACATACGGCACTGTTGTAAAGTAAATGCACACATACGGCACTGTTGTAAAGTAAATGTACACATACGGCACTGTTGTAAAGTAAATGCACACATACGGCACCGTTGTAAAGTAAATGCACACATACGGCACTGTTGTAAAGTAAACTTACACATTCGGCACTGTTGTAAAGTAAATGTACACATTCGGCACTGTTGTAAATTAAATGCACACATACGGCACTGTTGTAAAGTAAATGCACACATACGGCACTGTTGTAAAGTAAATATAAACATTCGGCGCTGTTGTAAAATATATGCACACATTCGGCACTGTTGTAAAATATATGCACACATTCGGCACTGTTGTAAAGTAAATGTACACATTCGGCACTGTTGTAAAGTAAATGTACACATTCGGCACTGTTGTAAAGTAAATGCACACATTCGGCACTGTTGTAAAGTAAATGCACACATTCGGCGCTGTTGTAAAGTAAATGCACACATTCGGCGCTATTGTAAAGTAAATGCACACATTCGGCGCTATTGTAAAGTAAATGTACACATTCGGCGCTATTGCAAAGTAAATGTACACATTCGGCGCTATTGTAAAGTAAATATACACATTCGGCGCTATTGTAAAGTAAATGCACACATTCGGCGCTATTGTAAAATAAATGCACACATTCGGCGCTATTGTAAAGTAAATGCACACATTCAGCGCTATTGTAAAGTAAATGCACACATTCGTCGCTATTGTAAAATAAATGTACACATTCGGCGCTATTGTAAAGTAAATGTACACATTCGGCGCTATTGTAAAATAAATGTACACATTCGGCGCTATTGTAGAGTAAATGCACACATTCGGCGCTATTGTAAAATAAATGTACACATTCGGCGCTATTTAAAGTAAATGCACACATTCGGCGCTATTGTAAAGTAAATGTACACATTCGTCGCTATTGTAAAATAAATGCACACATTCGGCGCTATTGTAAAGTAAATGTACACATTCGGCGCTATTGTAAAGTAAATGCACACATTCGTCGCTATTGTAGAGTAAATGTACACATTCGGCGCTATTGTAAAATAAATGTACACATTCGGCGCTATTGTAAAGTAAATGCACACATTCGGCGCTATTGTAAAGTAAATGTACACATTCGTCGCTATTGTAAAATAAATGCACACATTCGGCGCTATTGTAAAGTAAATGTACACATTCGGCGCTATTGTAAAGTAAATGCACACATTCGTCGCTATTGTAGAGTAAATGCACACATTCAGCGCAGTTAAATTAAAAACACAGAAAAAAAAATAATTCTAAATGTCCTTCGTAAAATAAATGAAGGACAAAAACAAACTTGAGCTGCTATGAAAAAAACTAACTGAAACAACATTGTACAAAGAAGTTATGTGAATGAAACACCATAACGCGCATCTCTTCTAGTAAATATCACAACTGGATTCTTATACAGATCTTGGCTTGTGTGTGTGTGTGTGTGCTGGCCATGGCTCATATCTTGGTGTGTGTCATGTTAGTCATATCTCATATTTTGGAGTGTCCGTGTTAATAATGTCTCATATCTTTAAGTATGTATGTGTTTAGTCATATTTCATATCTTAGTGTGTATCTGTGTTAGTCATGTGTCATATCTTTGTGTGTGCATGTTTGGGCTAGTGATATCTCATATCTCTGTGTGTATGTTTATGTTAGTCATATCTCATATCTTTGTGTGTGCATGTCTGTGTATGTCACATCACATATCCTTGTGTTTGCATGGCTATGCTAGTCACATCTCACATCATTGTGTGTGCCTATCTATGTTGGTCATATCTCATATCTGTGTGTGCATGTCCATGTTAGACATGTGTAATTTCTTTGTGGGTGCATGTCTATGTCAGTCATATCTCATATCTTTATGTGCATGTTTATGTTAGTCATGTGCCATATATCTTGATGTATGTCAGTGTTAGTCATGTCTCGTATCGCTATGTGCATGTCTGTGTTTGTCACATCTCATATCTTTATGTGTGCATGTCTGTGTTAGTCACCTCTAGTGATTCGGGCAGATGGTGCTCGTAAACCTGGGAGGGCCAACCATCTAAGGGCAGAATCCCCCTACAGAAAAGATCACCTGCTGCCTTGCAGGAAGATTGGGGACAATCAAAGGCTAGGGAAAGCAAACCTGAATAAAATGCTGGCTGAAATCGGATGCACTGGGCTACTGGCGCAGAACACAGTGCAACGTTTTTAACGGGTGTTCAATCAGAGTGGATCTGGCAGACTCTAATTGTGATGTTCTGTTTGTAACACACCTAACCTGACAGCTGAGTTCATGTGAGGAGCTGGAATCCTACTCTGATTGGGTCCTGATCGCAGAGAGAGAGAGAGATACAGACCAACTTCACCAACCTCACTGCATGTCACTACTTGATTCTACTACAAGCTTCCATACTTAACCTCACTACACGTCACTACTTGATTCTACTACAAGCTTCCATACTTAACCTCACTACACGTCACTACTTGATTCTACTACAAGCTTTCACAATTAACCTCACTACTTGATTCTACTACAAGGTTCCACAATTAACCTCACTACACGTCACTACTTGATTCTATTACAAGCTTCCATACTTAGCCGCACTGCATGTCACTACTTGATTCTACTACAAGCTTTCACAATTAACCTCACTACTTGATTCTACTACAAGCTTCCATACTTAACCTCACTACACGTCACTACTTGATTCTATTACAAGCTTCCATACTTAACCGCACTGCATGTCACTACTTGATTCTACTACACGCTTTCACAATTAACCTCACTACACGTCAGTAGTAGGTGTGGCTGTTTATGACCTCCAAAAGTGCATGTGCATGCACCGAAAGACAATAGATTTGGCACCGATACTGCACGAAAATTGCACACACAAAAAAATGTAAAAATTTTTTTTTTTGAATTCGCCATTTTTTCGAAATTGATTTTTTTTTTTTGGGGGGGGGGGAATTTTTTTTTTTTGTTGGTTCGTCAGTTTGTCGAAACGGTCTACTGTGTCTGAGAGATTAACGCAGGTAAATTCAAAAGATCGTGTCTCGGTGGTAATCGGTTTATCGCTCCGTGCGGGTCCGGTGATCGCCTCTCGCGGTGTGATATTTGTGAAAGAGTATTTTAAAAGAGTATATTTGTGAAAGTAAAAATTCAGAATTATTTTTAAAATATGTAATTGTGAAAAAAAACTCAGAATTATTAAAAATAAAAAAAAATAAAAAAAAATAGTCTACCATCTGGATTCGAACACGGGACTGCGTGACAGGCCAGGCACTTACCACACGGTCCACTTCGTCACTTTGTCGAACGGTCCACTGCGTCTGACAGGTAAATTGAAAAGATCGGGCCGTCAAACAGTCCGACTCAGGATATTTCAGTTAACCAACTCAGGTAAAACCCCGATTGAAAAGAAAACGGACTTATGTTAAAAATAATAAAATATAAGGATGCAAAATCAATATTTTTAAAAACTTAAAATGAAGGGAAATTTAAAATTATAGGCGATCTCGTAACTGATTGGGTCGCGGATCTCGCACTACATTTTTTAGTGATCATGTGCCACCCTCATCACCATCATCAACCCTTCATGTCCTATCATCACCAACATACCACACAAAGTTTCAAACCGATTATTATTCAGCGGCGGTCGGCATGTGAGGTGGAGGGGGGGGGGTATTAGGCGACATGAGGCGACATGTAAAAAAATGCTGACAAGCAATGACGTTGAAGGGGTATTGTTAGGAAAAGGTAAATACGACTAGCTCGCGGGCGGGAACGGGTTGGTCGGCATAGGTGTGTTAATGTAGTATCGCTAACATCATGTGCCAGGATAGCGGTTCTCGGGGAAAGATTATTGGTCGTGTGTGTTATTGCTACCAACATCATCATGTGTCGTGTAGTAAGGTGTGCTAATATTAAATAGTGACGCTCGCTCATTCTCATTCAATGTAAAGCAAAACAAAATTCTATATTTCACAACTTTATTAATACATCATATATATATATATATATATATATATATATATATATATATATATATATATATATATATATATTACTGCCCAGTTGCTGATAATTTTAACCGTATGGGTTTCCTACACAACCACCCTCCATTTTGACAAAACCTTGATCAAAGCTGGAATAGGTAATCGGTGACTCTGCTGAAACATCCTGGGCATCCATATTGGCTGCCGGATCTGTCGTCTGATTAACAAGAGTGAGGTCCCCTTGGTTAACAAAAAGGGGCGTGTAGTTGATCTGGTTAACAAAAAGTAGCATAAGCGTTTTCGAGACTGCCTTAACGCCATCTTTAGACAATGGAACTACCCCCTCTGCCTTCATGTCCTATCATCATAATGTGCCACCCTCAACAACATCATCAACCCTTCATGTCCTATCATCATCATGTGCCACCCTCAACAACATCATCAACCCTTCATGACCTATCATCATCATCATGTGCCACCCTCAACACCATCATCAACCCTTCATGTCCTATCATCATCATGTGCCACCCTCAACACCATCACCATCCCTTCATGTCCTATCATCTGGTTAACAAAAAGTAGCATAAGCGTTTCGAGACTGCCTTAACGCCATCTTTAGACAATGGAACTACCCCCTCTGCCTTCATGTCCTATCATCATCATGTGCCACCCTCAACAACATCCTCAACCATTCATGCCTATCATCATCATCATGTGCCACCCTCAACACCATCACCATCCCTTCATGTCCTATCATCAGCATCATCAGCATCATCATCAACCTATCATCAAGCCACACAAAGTATCAATCAGCGAAATTCTCACTCTCTCTCTCTCTCTGTCTCTCTCACATTCATGGTAAACCAAAACAAAATAGGCTCATACTCAAAAAGTCGACCTCAAAACTCTACAAATCTACTCCCATACTCATACTAGTTAGACACAACGAACCGATCGTTATTTCTAAAGCCAAAAAAGTTGGGCCAATTCGCAAATATTTTACTCCCAGAACACAAAAATGTAGGCTCAGATTAAAAAGTCGAACTTAAAACCATAAAAATCTACTCCCATACTCATACTAGTTAGACACAACGAATCGATCGTTATTTCTAAAGCCAAAAAAAAAGTTTGGCCAAATCGCAAATATTTTACCCACAGAACAAAATAAATATAGACTCATATTCAAAAAGTCGATCTTAAAACTCTACAAATCTACTCCCATACTCATACTAGTTAGACACATCGAACAGAAAGTTATATCCACTGTCAAAAAAAGTTAGACCAAATCGCAAATATTTTACTCCCAGAACACAAAAATATAGGTTCATATTCAAAAAGTCGACCTAAAAATCCCAAAAGCTACTCACATAGTCGTAATAGTTAGACACAGCGAGTAGAAAGTTATATTCTAGGTCCAAAAAGTTTGGCCAAATCACTAACAATTTACCCACAGAACAAAATAAATATAGACTCATATTCAAAAAGTCGACCTCAAAACTCTACAAATCTACTCCTATACTCATACTAGTTAGACACATCGATCAGATAGTTATATCCAATGTCCAAAATGTTGAACTAAATCACTAAGATTTTACCACCATAACACATCCACGACCTCTCGAACTACGCACTTAACAAACTACAAACTTAATAAACCACAAACTCACGAACAACGAACTTAACAAACCACGAACTCATGAAACCACGAACTTTAAAAACCACGTATTCACGAACCACGAACTCACGAACCACGAACTTTAAAAACCACGTATTCACGAACCACGAACTCACGAACCACGAGCTTTAAAAACCACGAACTCGCGAACCACGAACTCACGAACCACATACTTAACAAACCACGAACTCGCAGACAGCGAACCACGACCATACGAACCATGGACTTAACGAACCATCAGCTCACGAACCACGAACCACGACTCCACGAACCATGGACTTAACGAACCATCAACTCACGAACAACGAACCACGACCCCACGAACCACGATCCCACGAACCATGGACTTAATGAACCATCAACTCACGAACCACGAACTTTAAAAACCACGAACTCACGAAACACAAACTTAACTAACAACGAACTCACGAACCAAGAACTCACGAACCACATACTTAACAAACCACGAACTCGCAAACAACGAACCACGACCATACGAACCATGGACTTAACGAACCATCAGCTCACGAACCACGACTTCACGAACCATGGACTTAACGAACCATCAACTCACG
This sequence comes from Megaustenia siamemsis, assembly GCA_032433765.1. Lineage (NCBI taxonomy): Eukaryota > Metazoa > Mollusca > Gastropoda > Stylommatophora > Ariophantidae > Megaustenia > Megaustenia siamemsis. Next base: position 21,146,709 of record JAVIAB010000102.1, read on the forward strand.
AACAACGAACCACGACCCCACGAACCATGGACTTAACAAAGGCAGCATCGAGGAGAGATATAATTTGCGGTCTCTTGCTCTTCTGTTCGCCTCTGCTGCTGGTATGTTTCCTAGCGCTTCTAATTGTACATCGACCTATCCTTTTTCGTGGTCGACAGTTGGGTCTGGTGTTCTCACAACATTTTGCTGAAGGCTCGTTGTGTTTTTGATCTGTCTGCCCTGTCACCTAGCCAAACTATTTTATCTGTTGTTTCCTTATATATTCTATGATGGGGGCTATTCCTAGCTTTTTCTCAGTTCTTCATTTCTGAGCTTATCTCTCAGACTGTTTCCTTTCATTCGTCTAACACATTTCATCTCTGAGACCACAAAAATTTAGGCACATACTCAAAAAGTCGACCTCAAAACCATAAAAATCTACTCCCACACTCATCTAAAAGTTGAGTCATCTAAACCGCACAAGATTTTGCACCGGGCAAAAACATGCACAAGTTTGACACGCGCACCAGTTTGGCACAATGCACCAATAGACATCCCCATACCAAAAATTTACTTTGATAATCACTTTTATGATTGTTACGCCCCTTACAAATGCTGATTGTTACGCCCCTTACGAAGGTACAAAATCGGTGCCAAATCTATTGTCTTTAGGTGCATGCACATGCACTTTTGGAGGTCAAAAACAGCCACACCTACTACTCACGTCACTACTTGATTCTACTACAAGCTTCCACAATTAACCTCACTACACGTCACTACTTGATTCTACTACAAGCTTTCACAATTAACCTCACTACACGTCACTACTTGATTCTACTACAAGCTTCCATACTTAACCGCACTGCATGTCACTACTTGATTCTATTGCAAGCTTCCATACTTAACCGCACTGCATGTCACTACTTGATTCTACTACAAGCTTTCACAATTAACCTCACTACACGTCACTACTTGATTCTACTACAAGCTTCCACAATTAACCTTACTACACGTCACTACTTGATTCTACTACAAGCTTTCACAATTAACCTCACTACACGTCACTACTTGATTCTACTACAAGCTTCCATACTTAACCGCACTGCATGTCACTACTTGATTCTACTACAAGCTTCCATACTTAACCGCACTGCATGTCACTACTTGATTCTACTACAAGCTTTCACAATTAACCTCACTACACGTCACTACTTGATTCTACTACAAGCTTCCACAATTAACCTCAATACACGTCACTACTTGATTCTACTACAAGCTTCCATACTTAACCGCACTGCATGTCACTACTTGATTCTACTACACGCTTCCATACTTAACCGCACTGCATGTCACTACTTGATTCTACTACAAGCTTTCACAATTAACGTCACTACACGTCACTACTTGATTCTACTACAAGCTTCCACAATTAACCTCACTACACGTCACTACTTGATTCTACTACAAGCTTCCATACTTAACCTCACTGCATGTCACTATTGATTCTACTACAAGCTTCCACAATTAACCTCACTACACGTCACTACTTGATTCTACTACAAGCTTCCATACTTAACCTCACTGCATGTCACTATTGATTCTACTACAAGCTTCCGTACTTAACCTCACTGCATGTCACTACTTGATTCTGCTACAAGCTTTCACAATTAACCTCACTACACGTCACTACTTGATTCTACTACAAGCATCCATACTTAACCGCACTGCATGTCACTACTTGATTCTACTACAAGCTTTCACAATTAACCTCACTACACGTCACTACTTGATTCTACTACAAGCTTTCACAATTAACCTCACTACACGTCACTACTTGATTCTACTACAAGCTTCCATACTTAACAACACTGCATGTCACTACTTGATTCTACTACAAGCTTTCACAATTAACCTCACTACACGTCACTACTTGATTCTACTACAAGCTTCCACAATTATCCTCAATACACGTCACTACTTGATTCTACTACAATCTTCCATACTTAAAAGCACTGCATGTCACTACTTGATTCTACTACAAGCTTCCATACTTAACCGCATTGCATGTCAGTACTTGATTCTACTACAAGCTTCCGTACTTAACCGCACTGCATGTCACTACTTGATTCTACTACAAGCTTCCAAAATTAACCTCACTACACGTCACTACTTGATTCTACTACAAGCTTCCGTACTTAACCTCAATGCATGTAACTACTCTATTCTACTACAAGCCTCCATACTTAACCTCACTGCATGTCACGACTCTATTCTACTACAAGCCTCCATACTTAACCTAACTGCATGTAACTACTCTATTCTACTACAAGCCTCCATACTTAACCTCACTGCATGTAACTACTCTATTCTATTACAAGTCTCCATAGTTAACTTCACTGCATGTAACTACTCTATTCTATTACAAGTCTCCATAGTTAACTTCACTGCATGTCACTAATCTATTCTATTACAAGCCTCCATAGTTATCTTCACTGCATGTCACTACTCTATTCTACTACAAGCCTCAATTAATCTCACTGCATGTCACTACTCTATTCTACTACAAGCCTCACTTAATCTCACTGCATGTCACTACTCTATTCTACTACAAGCTTCCATACTTAACCTAACTGCATGTATCTACTCTATTCTACTACAAGCCTCCATACTTAACCTCACTGCATGTCACTACTCTATTCTACTACAAGCCTCCCTACTTAACCTCACTGCATGTCATGATGGAACAGGTCAAGGTCTAGTGGCGAGTCTCTACGTCTTACGTTACGTGATCACAACGGAAGTAGTAGCTGCTACTTTAATAACCGGTCTGGATACAGTTCTTGGTGCGACTCCAAATTATTTCGGAAGCAGGTATAGAAGATGAGCTGTCAGGCAATGACAATTGAAAGTGATGAGGAAATGTGCGACATTAATAAGCTGGGCAAGTGAATGAGTATCGTTAGGCATCAATCACAGCCATGTTGATGATGAAGAACATGTGCATCAAGGAATACAGCGCTAATTACTGTGCCTAGTAGAGAGAGCACTAATGATCCTGACTGATCAGTAAATCAAACGGCAGAGAAATCAATTGTATTCATCATCATTAAGTGACTACAACCTAATGAATACATTGGAATATATGAATATATGGAATATATATCACTTTCCAACTTTCAATCTATACAATTATCATTTAAGTGATTAACTTCCTGTCAAATTATTTCTTCAACTGACATCTTTGTCTCTGTCGTCATATTCCTTACATTTATTTTGATTCCTTCTGCTGTCACGATATGTTTAATTTCGCAGTTTCATAAGTAAAGCAGCAGAAATAATCAATATGCTGGAGAAATTAAACATTGATGGCAAGGATCTGAGAATCATAAAAATCATGTACTAGCAACAAACAGCAGCCATAAGAATTAGCAACCAAACAGGACAATTCCAATATATAAAATAAGAAGTCAGACAAGGATGTGTTCTGTCATCGGATTTGTTTTATTTTACAGCGAAAATATGAGATCATTAGTAGACAAAAAAGGAATTGAAGTCAACGGTCACAACATAAACAATTATGTTGTTCTATGGACATGTTCGGAGTGCAATGATGATGACCCGCAAATAACTCAAAAACATAAACAATTATGTTGTTCTATGGACATGTTCGGAGTGCAATGATGATGACCCGCAAATAACTCAATAACATAAACAATTATGTTGTTTTATGGACATGTTCGGAGTGCAATGATGATGACCCGCAAATAACTCAAAAACATAAACAATTATGTTGTTCTATGGACATGTTCGGAGTGCAATGATGATGACCCGCAAATAACTCAATAACATAAACAATCTGCCATATGCGGATGACACAGTTTTAAAATCAGAGACACAGAATGAATGATAGGAAGTGATAGACGTATTAGGAAAAGAAAGCAACAAGAAAGGTCTCAGTCTGAATAGTAAGAAAACAAAAGTAATTGTTATATCAAAGAAACAATCATCACCAGCATGCAGCATACAAATAAACAGGACACATTTGAACAAGTGCAACGCATCAAATACTTGGGCAGAATAACATCAGTTGGAAGATGCACCACAGAAATAAAAAGAGGAATAGCTATAATGGAAAGGGAAAATAGCATTTCAGAAAATGAAAAACATTTTATGCACGAAATCTATGTCAATGAAAGTGAGAGAGAGAGAGAGAGAGAGTTCTTCGGTGATATATACAGCCATCTTTGACCTATGGCAGAAAATCATGGACAGGAGACAAACAAATGAAAAGATTATTAGAGCCACAGAGATGGGATTTCTCAGAAGAATATTGAAAGTTCCCTGGACAGCTAAAAAGACCAACGAGGAAATTACCAAAGAGGCCAACACAAAAAGGAAGCTCCTAAAAAATATCGGAAAGAAGCAACAAACATTTTTCGGGCATATCATGAGTAGAAAGAAGTTGCAATACTTGGTTAAACCTGGCAAAATACATGGTAAGGGAGATCGCGGGCCACAAAGAGATTGAGTTATTGAGTTATTGAGTTATTTGCGGGTCATCATCATTGCACTCCGAACATGTCCATAGGTGCTCAGATCCCCTCCTCAGCAATTCCCTCAGTGTCCAGCGACTGACGACTCCAGTTCTATGTTGGTTGATAAGTCTTCTTACACGGCCACCAAGTTTCTCATTTCTGGCCGTGCCCATCTTAACTCCCATTTCCATCATCCGAAGAAGTGACGTGGGTTTGTGTTTGTCGAAGTCCTGTGCTCTTCCAACATCTCGAAGGGCATTGATGATGTCCGCCCGATCCATCGGTTGCCCGTCCTCAACGACAGCGCAGCTAGCCAACCTGTCCGCTCTCTCATTTCCCCGTACTCCCGCATGTCCAGGGACATAGACAAAGGTGACCTTACGTATTTTGGATTTCTGCAACGACTCTACCCATTGCATTCGTACAGAGACCGCCTCCACTTTTTTTTATCATGCTCATCGAATCACTCAGTATACATGCGTGGGTGTAGTCTTGTGACTCTAACCATTTGAATGCCTTGGTCACTGCCATCAACTCCATTGTCATGCTACTCGTGGTCATGGCGTATGCACCACTGTCTTCCTTGGCTATTCTGCCTGCTGAGCGTGCTGTAAATGCCCATGCACTTCTTTCGTGTCGTCTTACAGATCCGTCTGTATAGATGACTGCATCTTTCTCATCGGTATTATCGCAGATGAGACCGTTGACCTCAGCATTAACCACGACCGGGTTCTGTTCCCTACTTTTCCTGTCGAGTGTGACAATACATGAGAAAGTTCCCTTGAATGACGTAGGCACCGGTATCCACTCCTCACCAACGATGATATTGGTAAGCCCACAGACCTGTTTGATGACATCTTCTGCCCGGCCCACCCATGATTTGCCTCTTTTTAGCCTGGTACCTTTCTCTGTGTTGAGTGAGCAAGTACAGTTCTTCGGTGATATATACAGTATATAAACTCTGTATATACACACTATATACAGAGCATCCATTGCACCACGTGCACAAAGAGATAAGATACTATATAGATAGCTTGCTATCATGGCATGGAAAACAGTCAACAACAGAATTGATACGATGCACGGCGATTAGAAGATTGTGGAAGAACATGATAATCGATGTCAACCGGTAAAAGACATGATGATAATAACGATGACGGTATGTTTCAACGCTTGCCACCTATATGTAATACCAGAGAATAATTATTTTCATTTTTAATGACAAACTTTTATTTTACTCTGCGCCATTTAAGAATGTCATCATTGATCTATTTTAGAAAGATATGTAACTCTCTTTCTTTATTGGCATGGTTAATTATTGGTAGTTTAAGGTGGTTTGCCGTACCTTCTTGTAAGTAGTTGTACTAGTAAGGGATATCAGCAATTGTCACTACAATTGAGATCTTCTGCATGCCATCTCAGAGTGGGGATCATTAATGACACCAATTTTTAGCGCTCCCACAACACGATCCACTAACTGTTCCCATTAAACCATCCAATAACTGCTCTCACAATATCATTCACCACTTGCTCACATAAGATCATCCACTACCTGCACACACAACACCATCCACTACCTGCTCACACAACATCATCCAATACCTGCTCACACAACATCATCCACTACCTACTCCCACAACACCATCCACTACCTGCTTCTACAACATCATCCACTACCTGCTCCAACAACACCATCCACTACCTGCTTTCACAACACCATCCACTACCTGCTCACACAACACCATCCACTACCTGCTCACACAACACCATCCACTACCTGTTCACACAGCATCTTCCACTACCTGCTTTCACAACACCATCCACTACCAGCTTTCACAACACCATCAATTACCTGTTCACAAGGCATCTTCCACTAACTGCTTTTACAACACCATCCACTACCTGCTTTCACAACACAATCCACTACCTCCTTTCACAACATCGTCCACTACCTACATTCACAACACCATTCACTAACAAGTCACACAGCATCTTCCACTACCTGCTTTCACAACACCATCCACTACCTGCTTTCACAACACCATCCACTACCTGCTTTCACAACACCATCCACTATCTGCTCCCACAACACCATCCACTACCTGCTTTCACAACACCATCCACTACCTGCTAACACAGCATCTTCCACTACCTGCTTTCACAACACCATCCACTACCAGCTTTCACAACACCATCAATTACCTGTTCACACAGCATCTTCCACTAACTGCTTTCACAACACCATCCACTACCTGCTTTCACAACACCATCCACTACCTGCTCCCACAGCACCATCCACTACCTGTTTTCACAACACCATCCACTACCTGATTTCACAACACCATCCACTACATGCTTTCACAACACCATCCACTACGTGCTCACACAGCATCTTCCACTAGTTCCTTTCACAACACCATGCACTATCTGCTTTCACAACACCATCCACTACCAGCTTTCACAATACCATCCACCACCTGCTTTCACAACACCATCCACTACCTGCTTTCACAACACAATCCACTACCTGCTTTCACAACACCATCCACTACCTGCTCACACAACACCATCCACTACCTGTTCACACAACATCATCCACTACCTGCTCCCACAACACCATCCACTACCTGCTCCCACAACATCATCCACTACCTGCTCCCACAACAGCATTCACTACCTGCTTTCAATCTATCATCATCTGCCTGCTCACACAACATCTCCACTACCTGCTCCCACAACACCATCAACTACCTGCTTTCACAACACCATCCACTACCTGCTCACACAGCATCTTCTACTAACTGCTTTCACAACACCCTCCACTACCTGCTCTCACAACACAATCCACTACCTGCTCTCACAAAACCATCCACTACCTACTCCCACAACACCATCCACTACTTGCTCTCACAGCACCATCCACTACCTGCTCTCACATAACACTTCCACTACCTGCTCCCACAACACCAGCCATTACCTGCTCTCACAACACCATCCACTACCTGTTTTCACAACACCATCCACTACCCTGCTCTCACAACACCATCCACTACCTGCTCCCACAACACCATCCACTACCTGCTCCCACAACAACATCCACCACCTGCTCCAACAACACCATCCATACCTGCTCCCACAATACCATCCACCACTACCTGCTCCCACAACACCATCCACCACCTGCTCCAACAACACTGTCCACCACCTGCTCCCACAACACCAACCACCACCTGCTCCCACAACACCAACCATCACTACCTGTTCCCACAACACCATCCACCACTACCTGCTCCCACAACACCAACCATCACTACCCGCTCCAGCAACACCATCCACCACCTGCTCCCATAACATCATCCACCACCTGCTCCCACAATACCATCCACCACCTGCTCCCACAATACCATCCACCACCTGCTCCCACAATACCATCCACCACCTGCTCCCACAACTCCATCCACCACCTGCTCCCACAACAACATCCGCCACCTGCTCCCACAACATCATCCACGACCTGCTCCAACAACACCATCCACCACCTGCTCCAACAACACCATCCACTACCTGCTTCCAAAACACCAACCACTACCTGCTTCCACAACACCATCCACCACCTGCACCCACAACACCAACCATTACCTGCTTCAACAACACCAAACACTACCTGCTCCCACAATACCATCCACCACTACCTGCTCCCACAATACCATCCACCACCTGCTCCCACAACACCATCCACCACCTGCTTCCACAACACCAACCACCACTACCTGCTTCCACAACACCAACCACCACTACCTGCTTCCATAACACCATCCACCACCTTCTCCAACAACACCATCCACCACCTGCTTCCACAACACCAACCACCACTACCTGCCTCCACAACACCAACCACTACCTGCTCCCATAATAACATCCACAACCTGCTCCCACAACACCATCCACCACGTGCTTCCACAACACTAACCACCACTATCTGCTTCAACAACACCATCCACCACATGCTCCAACAACACCATCCACCACCTGCTTCCACAACACCAACCACAACTACCTGCTTCCACAACACCAACCACCACTACCTGCTTCTACAACACCATCGACCACTACCTGCCCCCACAACTCCAAACAAAACTACCTTCTTCCACAACACCAACCACCACTACCTGCTTCCACAACACCAACCACCACCTGCTCCAACAACACCAACCACCACTACCTGATTCCACAATAATAACCACCACTACCTGCTTCCACAACACCAACCACCACCTGCTCCAACAACACCATCCACCACCTGCTTCCATAACACCAACCACCACTACCTGATTCCACAACACCATTCAAAGCTACCTGCTTCCACAACACCAACAACCACTACCTCCTTCCACAACACCATCCACCACCACCTGCTCAAACAACACCATCCACCACTACCTGCTTCCACAACACCAACCACCACTACCTGCTTCCACAACACCAATCATCACTACCTGCTCCCACAACACCAACCACCACCTGCTCCCACAACACCATCCACCACCTGCTCCAACAACACCATCCACCACCTGATCCAACAACATCATCCACTACCTGCTTCCACAACACCAACCACTACCTGCTTCCACAACACCAACCACTACCTGCTCCAACAACACCATCCCCCACCTGCTCCAAAAACACCATCCACCACCTGCTCCAACAACACCATCCACTACCTGCTTCCAGAACACCAACCACTACCAGCTTCCACAACACCATCCACCACCTGCTCCCACAACACCATCCACTACCTGCACCGACAACACCATCCACTATCTGATCCCACAACACCATCCACCACCTGCTTCCACAACACCAACCACTACCTACTCCAACAACACCTTCCACTACCTGCTTCCACACAAAAAACCACTACCTGCTTCCACAAAACCATCCACACTCTGCTTCCACAAAACCATCCACTACCTACTTCCACAACACCAACCACTACCTACTACAACAACACCTTCCACTACCTGCTTCAAATACACCATCCACTACCTGCTACAACAACACCATCCACAAACTGCTTCCACAACACCAACCACGACTACCTGCTTCCACAAAACCAACCACTAACCTGTTTCCACAACACCAACCAAAACCTGCTTCCACAACACCAACCACTATCTGCTCCCACAACACCAACCACTACCTGCTCCCACAACAACATCCACCACCTGCTCCAACAACACCATCCATACCTGCTCCCACAATACCATCCACCACTACCTGCTCCCACAACACCATCCACCACCTGCTCCAACAACACTATCCACCACCTGCTCCCACAACACCAACCACCACCTGCTCCCACAACACCAACCATCACTACCTGTTCCCACAACACCATCCACCACTACCTGCTCCCACAACACCAACCATCACTACCTGCTCCAGCAACACCATCCACCACCTGCTCCCATAACATCATCCACCACCTGCTCCCACAATACCATCCACCACCTGCTCCCACAATACCATCCACCACCTGCTCCCACAATACCATCCACCACCTGCTCCCACAACTCCATCCACTACCTGCTTCCAAAACACCAACCACTACCTGCTTCCACAACACCATCCACCACCTGCACCCACAACACCAACCATTACCTGCTTCAACAACACCAAGCACTACCTGCTCCCACAATACCATCCACCACTACCTGCTCCCACAATACCATCCACCACCTGCTCCCACAACACCATCCACCACCTGCTTCTACAACACCAACCACCACTACCTGCTTCCACAACACCAACCACCACTACCTGCTTCCATAACACCATCCACCACCTTCTCCAACAACACCATCCACCACCTGCTTCCACAACACCAACCACCACTACCTGCCTCCACAACACCAACCACTACCTGCTCCCATAATAACATCCACAACCTGCTCCCACAACACAATCCACCACGTGCTTCCACAACACTAACCACCACTATCTGCTTCAACAACACCATCCACCACATGCTCCAACAACACCATCCACCACCTGCTTCCACAACACCAACCACAACTACCTGCTTCCACAACACCAACCACCACTACCTGCTTCTACAACACCATCGACCACTACCTGCCCCACAACTCCAAACAAAACTACCTTCTTCCACAACACCAACCACCACTACCTGCTTCCACAACACCAACCACCACCTGCTCCAACAACACCAACCACCACTACCTGATTCCACAATACTAACCACCACTACCTGCTTCCACAACACCAACCACCACCTGCTCCAACAACACCATCCACCACCTGCTTCCATAACACCAACCACCACTACCTGATTCCACAACACCATTCAAAGCTACCTGCTTCCACAACACCAACAACCACTACCTCCTTCCACAACACCATCCACCACCACCTGCTCAAACAACACCATCCACCACTACCTGCTTCCACAACACCAACCACCACTACCTGCTTCCACAACACCAATCATCACTACCTGCTCCCACAACACCAACCACCACCTGCTCCCACAACACCATCCACCACCTGCTCCAACAACACCATCCACCACCTGATCCAACAACATCATCCACTACCTGCTTCCACAACACCAACCACTACCTGCTTCCACAACACCAACCACTACCTGCTCCAACAACACCATCCCCCACCTGCTCCAAAAACACCATCCACCACCTGCTCCAACAACACCATCCACTACCTGCTTCCAGAACACCAACCACTACCAGCTTCCACAACACCATCCACCACCTGCTCCCACAACGCCATCCACTACCTGCACCGACAACACCATCCACTATCTGATCCCACAACACCATCCACCACCTGCTTCCACAACACCAACCACTACCTACTCCAACAACACCTTCCACTACCTGCTTCCACACAAAAAACCACTACCTGCTTCCACAAAACCATCCACACTCTGCTTCCACAAAACCATCCACTACCTACTTCCACAACACCAACCACTACCTACTCCAACAACACCTTCCACTACCTGCTTCAAATACACCATCCACTACCTGCTACAACAACACCATCCACTAACTTCTTCCACAACACCAACCACGACTACCTGCTTCCACAAAACCAACCACTAACCTGTTTCCACAACACCAACCAAAACCTGCTTCCACAACACCAAACACTATCTGCTCCCACAACACCAACCACTACCTGCTCCCACAACACCAACCACTACCTTCTTCCACAACACCAACCATCACTACCTGCTTCCACAACACCATCCACTACCTCCTTCCACAACACCAACCACTACCTGCTCCCACAACACCAACCACTACCTGCACCCTCAACACCATCCACCACCTACTCCCACAACACCATCCACCACCTGCGCCCACAACACCATCCACCACCTGCTCCCACAACACCATCCACCACCTGCTCCCACACTACCATCCACCACCTGCTCCCACACCATCCACCACCTGCTCCAACAACACCATCCACCACCTGCTCCCACAACACCATCCACCACCTGCTCCCACAACACCAACCACTACCTGCTTCCACAACACCAACCACTACCTGATCCCACAACACCATCTACCACCTGCTCCCACAATACCATCAACCACCTTCTTCCACAACACCAACTATCACTACCTGTTCCAACAACAACATCTACCACCTGCTCGCACAACACCATCCACCACCTGCTCCCACAACACCATCCACCACCAGCTCGCACAACACCATCCACCACCTGCTCCCACAACACCATCCACCACCAGCTCCCACAACACCATCTACCACCTGCTCCGACAACACCATTCACCACCTGCTCCCACAACAACATCCACCACCTGCTCCTCCACAACACCAACCACTACCTGCTTCCACAACACCAACCACCACCTGCTCCAACAACACCATCCACCACTACCTGCTTCCACAACACTAACCACCACTACCTGCTTCCACAACACCATCACTACCTGCTTCCACAACACCAACCAATACCTGCTCCAACAAAACCATCCACTACCTGCTTCCACAACACCATCCACTAACTGCTTCCACAACACCAACCATCATTACCTGCTCCAACAACACCATCCACCACCTGCTCCCACAACACCATCCACCACCTACTCCAACAAAACCATCCACCACCTGCTCCCACAATACCATCCACCACCTGCTCCCACAATGCCATCCACCACCTGCTCCCACAACACCATCCACCACCTGCTCCCACAACACCATCCACCACCAGCTCCCACAACACCATCTACCACCTGCTCCGACAACACCATTCACCACCTGCTCCCACAACAACATCCACCACCTGCTCCTCCACAACACCAACCACTACCTGCTTCAAAAACACCAACCACCACCTGCTCCAACAACACCATCCACCACTACCTGCTTCCACAACACTAACCACCACTACCTGCTTCCACAACACCATCACTACCTGCTTCCACAACACCAACCAATACCTGCTCCAACAAAACCATCCACTACCTGCTTCCACAACACCATCCACTAACTGCTTCCACAACACCAACCATCATTACCTGCTCCAACAACACCATCCACCACCTGCTCCCACAACACCATCCACCACCTACTCCAACAAAACCATCCACCACCTGCTCCCACAATACCATCCACCACCTGCTCCCACAATGCCATCCACCACCTGCTCCCACAACACCATCCACCACCTGCTCCCACAACACCATCCACTACCTGCTCCCACAACAACATCCACGACCTGCTCCCACAAAACCAACCACTACCTGCTTCCACAATACCAACCACTACCTGCTCCCACAATATCATCCACCACTACCTGCTCGCACAATACCATCCACCACCTGCTCCCACAACACCATCCACTACTTGCTTCCACAACACATCCCACTACCTGCTTCCACAACACCAACCACCTCCTGCTCCAACAACACCATTCACCACCTGCTCCCATAAACACCATCCACCACCTGCTCCACAACACCATCAACTACCTGCTCCCACAATACCATCCACCACTACCTGCTCGCACAACACCAACCACTACCTGCTTCCACAACACCAACCACTACCTGATCCCACAACACCATCCACCACCTGCTCCCACAATACCATCCACCACCTGCTCCCACAACACCAACCACTACCTGCTCCCACAACACCAACCACTACCTTCTTCCACAACACCAACCATCACTACCTGCTTCCACAACACCATCCACTACCTCCTTCCACAACACCAACCACTACCTGCTCCCACAACACCAACCACTACCTGCACCCTCAACACCATCCACCACCTACTCCCACAACACCATCCACCACCTGCGCCCACAACACCATCCACCACCTGCTCCCACAACACCATCCACCACCTGCTCCCACACTACCATCCACCACCTGCTCCCACACCATCCACCACCTGCTCCAACAACACCATCCACCACCTACTCCCACAACACCATCCACCACCTGCTCCCACAACACCAACCACTACCTGCTTCCACAACACCAACCACTACCTGATCCCACAACACCATCTACCACCTGCTCCCACAATACCATCAACCACCTTCTTCCACAACACCAACTATCACTACCTGTTCCCACAACACCATCCACCACCTGCTCCAACAACACCATCCACCACCAGCTCGCACAACACCATCCACCACCTGCTCCTAAAAACACCATCCACCACCAGCTCCCACAACACCATCCACCACCTGCTCCGACAACACCATTCACCACCTGCTCCCACAACAACATCCACCACCTGCTCCTCCACAACACCAACCACTACCTGCTTCCACAACACCAACCACCACCTGCTCCAACAACACCATCCACCACCTGCTGCAACAACACCATCCACCACTACCTGCTTCCACAACACTAACCACCACTACCTGCTTCCACAACACCATCACTACCTGCTTCCACAACACCAACCAATACCTGCTCCAACAAAACCATCCACTACCTGCTTCCACAACACCACCCATTAACTGCTTCCACAACACCAACCATCATTACCTGCTCCAACAACACCATTCACCACCTGCTCCCACAACACCATCCACCACCTACTCCAACAAAACCATCCACCACCTGCTCCCACAATACCATCCACCACCTGCTCCCACAATGCCATCCACCACCTGCTCCCACAACACCATCAACCACCTGCTCCCACAACACCATCCACTACCTGCTCCCACAACAACATCCACGACCTGCTCCCACAAAACCAACCACTACCTGCTTCCACAATACCAACCACTACCTGCTCCCACAATACCATCCACCACTACCTGCTCGCACAATACCATCCACCACCTGCTCCCACAACACCATCCACTACTTGCTTCCACAACACATCCCACTACCTGCTTCCACAACACCAACCACCTCCTGCTCCAACAACACCATTCACCACCTGCTCCCATAAACACCATCCACCACCTGCTCCACAACACCATCAACTACCTGCTCCCACAATACCATCCATCACTACCTGCTCGCACAACACCAACCACTACCTGCTTCCACAACACCAACCACTACCTGATCCCACAACACCATCCACCACCTGCTCCCACAATACCATCCACCACCTGCTCCCACAACACCAACCATCACTACCTGTTCCAACAACACCATCTACCACCTGCTCGCACAACACCATCCACCACCTGCTCCCACAACACCATCCACCACCTGCTCCCACAATAACATTCACCACCTGCTCCCACAATAACATCCACAACTGCTCCCACAAAACCATCCACCACCTGCTCCCACAACACCATCCACCACCTGCTCCAACAACAACATCCACCACCTGCTCAAACAACAACATCCACTACCTGCTTCCACAACACCAACCACTACCTGCTTCCACAACACCAACCACCACCTGCTCCAACAACACCATCCACAACCTGCTGCAACAACACCATCCACCACTACCTGCTCCAACAAAACCATCCACTACCTGCTTCCACAGCACCACCCACTAACTGCTTCCACAACACCAACCATCATTACCTGCTCCAACAACACCATCCACCACCTGCTCCCACAACACCATCCACCACCTGCTCCAACAAAACCATCCACCACCTGCTCCCACAATACCATCCACCACCTACTCCCACAATACCATCCACCACCTGCTCCCACAACACCATCCACCACCTGCTCCCACAACACCATCCACGACCTGCTCCCACAACAACATCCACCACCTGCACCCTCAAAACCAACCACTACCTGCTTCCACAATACCAACCACTACCTGCTCCCACAATACCATCCACCACTACCTGCTCGCACAATACCATCCACCACCTGCTCCCACAACACCATCCACTACTTGCTTCCACAACACATCCCACTACCTGCTTCCACAACACCAACCACCTCCTGCTCCAACAACACCATTCACCACCTGCTCCCATAAACACCATCCACCACCTGCTCCACAACACCATCAACTACCTGCTCCCACAATACCATCCACCACTACCTGCTCGCACAACACCAACCATTACCTGCTTCCACAACACCAACCACTACCTAATCCCACAACACCATCCACCACCTGCTCCCACAATATCATCCACCACCTGCTCCCACAACACCAACCATCACTACCTGTTCCAACACCACCATCTAGCACCTGCTCGCACAACACCATCCACCACCTGCTCCCACAACACCATCCACCACCTGCTCCCACAATAACATTCACCACCTGCTCCCACAATACCATCCACCAACTGCTCCCACAACACCATCCACCACCTGCTCCCACAACACCATCCACCACTGCTCCAACAACAACATCCACCACCTGCTCAAACAACAACATCCACTACCTGCTTCCAAAACACCAACAACTACCTGCTTTCACAACACCAACCACCACCTGCTCCAACAACACCATCCACAACCTGCTGCAACAACACCATCCACCACTACCTGCTTCCACAACACTAAACACCACTACCTGCTTCCACAACACCATCCACTACCTGCTTCCACAACATCACCACTTCCTGCTCCAACAAACCATCCACTACCTGTTTACACAACACCACCCACTAACTGCTTCCACAACACCAACCATCACTACCTGCTCCAACAACACCATTCACCACCTGCTCCCACAACACCATCCACCACCTGCTCCCACAAAACCATCCACCACCTGCTCCACAATACCATCCACCACCTGCTCCCACAATACCATCCACCACCTGCTCCCACAACACCATCCACCACCTGCTCCCACAACACCATCCACTACCTGCTCCCACAAAGCCAACCATTACCTGCTTCCACAATACCAACCATACCTGCTTCCACAACACCAACCACCTCCTGCTCCAACACCATTCACCACCTGCTCCCATAAACACCATCCACCACCTGCTTCCACAACACCAACCACCACTACCTGCTTCCACAACACCATCCACCACCACCTGCTTCTACAACACCATCCACCACTACCTGCTTCCAAAACACCAACAACCACTAACTGCTTCCACAACACCATCCACCACCACCTGCTCAAACAACACCATCCACCACTTCCTCCTTCCTCAACATCAACCACCACTACCTGCTTCCACAACACCAATCATCACTACTTGCTCTCACAACACCAACCACCACCTGTTCCCACAACTCCATCCACCACCTGCTCCAACAACAACATCCACCTCCTGATCCAACAACAGCATCCACTACCTGCTTCCACAACACCAACCACTACCTGCTTCCTCAACACCATCCACTACCTGCTCCAACAACACCATCCCCCACCTGCTCCAACAACACCATTCACCACCTGCTCCAACAACACCATCCACTACCTGCTTCCAGAACACCAACCACTACCAGCTTCCACAACACCATCCACCACCTGCTCCCACAAAACCATCCACTACCTGCACCGACAACACCTTCCACTATGTGATCCCACAACACCATCCACTACCTGCTTCCACAACACCAACAACTACCTGCTTCCACAACACCAACCACCACCTGCTCCAACAACACCATCCACCACCTGCTGCAACAACACCATCCACCACTACCTGCTTCGACAACACTAACCACCACTACCTGCTTCCACAACACCATCCACTACCTGCTTCCACAACACCAACCACTACCTGCTTCCACAACACCAACCACCACCTGCTCCCACAATAACATTCACCACCTGCTCCCACAATACCATCCACCAACTGCTCCCACAACACCATCCACCACCTGCTCCCACAACACCATCCACCACCTGCTCCAACAACAATATCCACCACCTGCTCCAACAACAACATCCACTACCTGCTTCCACAACACCAACCACTACCTGCTTCCACAACACCAACCACCACCTGCTCCAACAACACCATCCACCACCTGCTGCAAGAACACCATCCACCACTACCTGCTTCGACAACACTACCACCACTACCTGCTTCCACAACACCATCCACTACCTGCTTCCACAACACCAACCACTACCTGCTTCCACAACACCAACCACCACCTGCTCCAACAACACCATCCACCACCTGCTGCAACAACACCATCCACCACTACCTGCTTCGACAACACTAACCACCACTACCTGCTTCCAGAACACCATCCACTACCTGCTTCCACAAAACCAACAACTACCTGCTCCAATAAAACCATCCACTACCTGCTTCCACAACACCATCCACTAACTGCTTCCACAACACCAACCATCACTACCTGCTCCAACAACACCATCCACCACCTGCTCCCACAACACAATCCACCACCTGCTCCCACAAAACCATCCACCACCTGCTCCCACAATACCATCCACCACCTGCTCCCACAATACCATCCACCACCTGCTCCCACAACACCATCCACCACCTGCTCCCACAACACCATCCACTACCTGCTCCCACAACACCATCCACCACCTGCTCCCACAAAACCAACCATTACCTGCTTCCACAATACCACCACTACCTGCTCCCACAATACCATCCACCACTACATGCTCGCACAATACCATATACCACCTGCTCCCACAACACCATCTAACCACTTGCTCCAACAACACCATCCACCACCTGCTCCAACAACACCATCCTCCACCTGCTCCCACAACACCAACCACCACCTGCTCCAACAACACCTGCTCCAACAACACCATCCACCACTACCTGCTTCCACAACACCAACCACTACCTGCTCCCACAAAACAACCACTACCTGCTCCCTCAACACCATCCACCACCTACTCCCACAACACCATCCACCACCTGCTCCCACAACACCATGCACCACCTGCTCACACAACACCATCCACCACCTGCTCCCGCAATACCATCCACCACCTGCTACCACAACACCATCCACCACCTGCTCCAACAACACCATCCACCACCTGCTCCCACAACACCATCCACCACCTGCTCCCACAACACCAACCACTACCTGCTTCCACAACACCAACCACTACCTGATCACACAACACCATCCACCACCTGCTCCCACAATACCATCCACCACCTGCTCCCACAACACCAATCATCACTACCTGTTCCAACAACACCATCTACCACCTGCTCGCACAACACCATCCATCACCTGCTCCCACAACACCATCCACCACCTGCTCCCACAATAACATTCACCACCTGCTCCCACAATACCATCCACCAACTGCTCCCACAACACCATCCACCAATTGCTCCCACAACACCATCCACCACCTGCTCCAACAACAATATCCACCACCTGCTCCAACAACAACATCCACTACCTGCTTCCACAACACCAACCACTACCTGCTTCCACAACACCAACCACGACCTGCTCCAACAACACCATCCACCACCTGCTGCAACAACACCATCCACCACTACCTGCTTCGACAACACTAACCACCACTACCTGCTTCCACAACACCATCCACTACCTGCTTCCACAAAACCAACCACTACCTGCTCCAACAAAACCATCCACTACCTGCTTCCACAACACCACCCACTAACTGCTTCCACAACACCAACCATCACTACCTGCTCCAACAACACCATACACCACCTGCTCCCACAACACCATCCACCACCTGCTCCCACAAAACCATCCACCACCTGCTCCCACAATACCATCCACCACCTGCTCCCACTATACCATCCACCACCTGCTCCCACAACACCATCCACCACCTGCTCCCACAACACCATCCACTACCTGCTCCCACAACACCATCCACCACCTTCTCCCACAAAACCAACCACTACCTGCTTCCACAATACCAACCACTACCTGCTCCACAATACCATCCACCACTACCTGCTCGCACAATACCATCCACCACTTGCTCCCAAAAACCCTCTAACCACTTGCTCCAACAACACCATCCACCACCTGCTCCAACAACACCATCCACTACTTGCTTCCACAACACCAACCACTACCTGCTTCCACAACACCAACCACCTCCTGCTTCAACAACACCAATCACCACCTGCTCCCATAAACACCATCCACCACCTGCTCCAACAACACCATCAACTACCTGCTCCCACAACACCATCCACCACCTGCTCCAACAACACCATCAACTACCTGCTCCCACAACACCATAAACCACCTGCTCCAATAACACCATCCAGCTCCTGCTCCCACAACACCATCCACCACTACCTGCTCCCACAACACCATCCACCACCTGCTCCCACAACACCAACCATCACTACCTGCTCCAGCAACACCATCCACCACCTGCTCCCACAACACCATTCACCACCTGCCCCCATAATACATCCATCACCTGCTCCCACAATACCATGCACCACCTGCTCCGACAACACCATCCACCACATCCTCCCACAACACCATTCTCCACCTGCTCCCACAACACCATCTACCACCTGCTCCAACAACACCATCCACCACCTGCTCCAACAACACCATCCACTACCTGCTTCCACAAAACCAACCACTACCTGCTTCCACAACACCAACCACCACCTGCTCCAACAAAACCAACCACTACCTGCTTCCACAAAACCAACCACCACCTGCTCCAACAACACCAACCACTACCTGCTTCCACAACACCAACCACTACCTGCTTCCACAACACCAACCAGCACCTGCTCCAACAACACCATCCTCCACCTGCTCCCACAACACCAACCACCCCTGCTCCAACAACACCTGCTCCAACAACACCATCCACCACTACCTGCTTCCACAACACCAACCACGAATACCTGCTGCAACAACACCATCCATCACCTGCTCCAACAACACCATCCACCACCTGCTCCAACAACACCATCCACTACCTGCTTCCACAACATGAACCACTAACTGCTCCAAAAACAGCATCCATTACCTGCTTCCGCAACACCATCCACTACCTACTCCAAAACACCATCCACTACCTGCTTCCACAACATGAACCACTAACTGCTCCAAAACAGCATCCATTACCTGCTTCCACAAAACCAACCACTACCTGTTTCCACAACACCAACCACCACTACCTGCTTCCACAACATGAACCACTAACTGCTCCAAAACAGCATCCATTACCTGCTTCCACAACACCAACCACCACTACATGCTCCAACAACACCATCCACTACCTGCTTCCACAACATGAACCACTAACTGCTCCAAAAACAGCATCCATTACCTGCTTCAACAACACCAACCACTACCTGCTCCAACAACACCAACCACTACCTGCTTCCACAACACCAACCACTACCTGCTTCCACAACACCAACCAGCACCTGCTCCAACAACACCATCCTCCACCTGCTCCCACAACACCAACCACCAACTGCTCCAACAACACCTGCTCCAACACACCATCCACCACTACCTGCTTCCACAACACCAACCACCACTACCTGCTGCAACAACACCATCCACCACCTGCTCCAACAACACCATTCACCACCTGCTCCAACAACACCATCCACTACTTGCTTCCACAACATGAACCACTAACTGCTCCAAAAACAGCATCCATTACCTGATTCCACAACACCATCCACTACCTATTCCAACAACACCATCCACTACCTGCTTCCACAACATGAACCACTAACTGCTCCAAAAACAGCAACCATTACCTGCTTCCACAACACCAACCACTACCTACTCCAACAACACCTTCCACTACCTGCTTCCACAACAACATCCGCTACCTGCTTCCACAAAACCAACCACTACCTGCTCCAACAACACCATCCACTACCTGCTCCAACAACACCATCCACTACCTGCTTCCATAACACCAACCACCAATACCTGCTCCAACAACACCATCCACTACCTGCTTCCACAAAACCAACCACTACCTGCTCCAATAACACCATCCACTACCTGCTTCCACAACACCAACCACCACTACCTGCTTCCACAACACCATCCACTAACCTGTTTCCACAACACCAACTACCAATACCTGCTTCCACAACACCAACAACCACTACCTGCTTCCACAAAACCAACCACTACCTGCTCCAACAACACCATCCACTACCTGCTTCCACAACACCAACCACTACCTTTCTTTGGATGGTCCAGACTCACGTTCACTTGCTCAGTCGCACGGCCCAGAACCCGTTCCACGTTATAAACTGGCCAACTCCAGTAACTTGTTCAGCAGCACGCGGAACACTGAGAGCTTTCTACAAATTAAATGACTTACGCGTCCTTGACGACAGACCGGCGTAAACAAACCGCCATTTTGACGCGTTCAATAGTGCAGCAAGGTAAATGATGAGATAAGGAAATTATAACAAAATGCAATGAATCAAAAGAAGCAAAGTGAATTACATCAAATAGAAAGCGCGTACAATCACATGATCTCTTAAAAAATAAACATATATACATGATAAAAAAAGTGGAGGCGGGCTATGTACGCATGCAATGGGTAGAGTCGTTGCAGAAATCCAAAATACGTAAGGTCACCTTTGTCTATGTCCCTGGACACGCGGGAGTACGGGGAAATGAGAGAGCGGACAGGTTGGCTAGCTGCGCTGTCGTTGAGGACGGGCAACCGATGGATCGGGCGGACATCATCAATGCCCTTCGAGATGTTGGAAGAGCACAGGACTTCGACAAACACAGATCAACGTCACTTCTTCGGATGATGGAAATGGGAGTTAAGATGGGCACAGCCAGAAATGAGAAACTTGGTGGCCGTGTAAGAAGACTTATCAACCAACATAGAACTGGAGTCGTCAGTCGCTGGACACTGAGGGAATTGCTGAGGAGGGGATCTGAGCACTTATGGACCTGTTCGGAGTGCAATGATGATGACCCGCAAATAACTCAATAACTCAATAACCACTACCTGCTCCAACAACACCATCCACTACCTGCTTCCACAACACCATCCACTAACCTGTTTCCACAACACCAACAACCACTACCTGCTTCCACAAAACCAACCACCACTACCTGCTCCCACAAAACCAACCACTACCTGCTCCAACAACACCATCCACTAACCTGTTTCCACAACACCATCCATCACTACCTGCTTCCACAACACCATCCATCACTACATGCTTCCACAACACCAACCACTAACTGCTTCCACAACACCAACCACTACCTGCTTCCACAACACCAACCACTACCTGCTCCCACAACACCAACCACTACCTGCTTCCACAACACCAACCATCACTACCTGCTTCCACAACACCATCCACTACCTGCTTCCACAACACCAATCACTACCTGCTCCCAAAACACCAACCACTACCTGCTCCCTCAACACCATCCACCACCTACTCCCACAACACCATCCACCACCTGCTCCCACAACACCATCCACCATCTGCTCCCACAACACCAATCACTACATGCTTCCACAACACCATCCACCACAACCTGCTTCCACAACACCAACCACCACTACGTGCTTCCACAACACCAACCACCACTACCTGCTCCCACAACACCAACCACTACCTGCTCCCACAACACCATCCACCACTACCTGCTCCCACAGCACCATCCACCACTACCTGCTTCCACAACACCACCAATACCTGCTCCCACAACACCATCCACCACTACCTGCTCCCACAACACCATCCACCACTACCTGCTTTCACAACACCAACCACCACTACCTGCTCCCACAACACCATCCATCACTATCTGCTTTCACAACACCAACCACCACTACCTGCTCCCACAAAACCACCCAACACTACCTGCTCCCACAACACCATCCACCACTATATGCTCCCACAACACCATCGACCACTACCTGCTCCCACAACACCATCCACCACCACCTGCTCCCACTACACCATCCACCACTACAAGCTCCCACTCCCACAACACCATCCACCACTACCTGCTCCCACAACACCATCCACCACCACCTGCTCCCACTTCACCATCCACCACTACCTGCTCCCACAACACCATCCACCACTACCTGCTCCCACAACACCATCCACCACTACCTGCTCCCACAACACCATCCTCCACTACCTGCTCCCACAACACCATCCACCACTACCTGCTCCCACAACACCATCCACCACCACCTGCTCCCACAACACCATCCATCACTACCTGCTCCCAAAACACCATCCACCACCACCTGTTTCCACAACACCATCAACCACCACCTGCTCCCACAACACCATCCATCACTACCTACTCCCACAACACCATCCACCACTACCTGCTCCCACAACACCATCCATCACCACCTGCTCCCACAACACCATCCACCACCACCTGCTTCCACAACACCATCCACGACCTGCTCCAACATCATCCACTACCTGCTCCAAACAACACCATCCACCACTACCTGCTTTCACAACCCAACCACCACTACCTGCTTCCACAACACCATCCACCACTACCTGCTCACACAACACCAACCACTACATGCTCCCACTACACCAACCAATACCTGATCCCACAACACCAACCTATACCTGCTCCCACAACACCATCCACCACTACCTGCTCCCACAACACCATCCTCCACTACCTGATCCCACAACACCATCCACCACCTGCTCCCACAATAACATTCACCACCTGCTCCCACAATACCATCCACCAACTGCTCCCACAACACCATCCACCACCTGCTCCCACAACACCATCCACACCTGCTCCAACAACAATATCCACCACCTGCTCCAACAACAACATCCACTACCTGCTTCCACAACACCAACCACTACCTGCTTCCACAACACCAACCACCACCTGCTCCAACAACACCATCCACCACCTGCTGCAACAACACCATCCACCACTACCTGCTTCGACAACACTAACCACCACTACCTGCTTCCACAACACCATCCACTACCTGCTTCCACAACACCAACCAATACCTGCTTCCACAACACCAACCACCACCTGCTCCAACAACACCATCAACCACCTGCTGCAAAACAACCATCCACCACTACCTGCTTCGACAACACTAACCACCACTACCTGCTTCCACAACACCATCCACTACCTGCTTCCACAAAACCAACCACTACCTGCTCCAACAAAACCATCCACTACCTGCTTCCACAACACCACCCACTAACTGCTTCCACAACACCAACCATCACTACCTGCTCCAACAACACCATCCACCACCTGCTCCCACAACACCATCCACCACCTGCTTCCACAATACCAACCACTACCTGCTCCCACAATACCATCCACCACTACCTGCTCGCACAATACCATCCACCACCTGCTCTCACAACACCATCTAACCACTTGCTCCAACAACACCATCCACCACCTGCTCCAACAACACCATCCACTACTTGCTACCACAACACCAACCACTACCTGCTTCCACAGCACCCACCACCTCCTGCTTCAACAACACCAATCACCACCTGCTCCCATAAACACCATCCACCACCTGCTCCAACAACACCATCAACTACCTGCTCCCACAACACCATCCACCACCTGCTCCAACAACACCATCAACTACCTGCTCCCACAAAACCATCCACCACCTGCTCCAATAACACCATCCACCTCCTGCTCCCACAACACCAACCATCACTACCTGCTCCAGCAACACCATCCACCACCTGCTCCCACAACACCATTCACCACCTGCTCCCACAATACCATCCACCACCTGCTCCCACAATACCATCCACCACCTGCTCCCACAACACCATCCACCACATCCTCCCACAACACCATTCTCCACCTGCTCCCACAACACCATCTACCACCTGTTCCAACAACACCATCCACCACCTGCTCCAACAACACCATCCACTACCTGCTTCCACAAAACCAACCACTACCTGCTTCCACAACACGAATCACCACCTGCTCCAACAAAACCAACCACTACTTGCTTCCACAACACCAACCACCACCTGCTCCAACAACACCAACCACTACCTGCTTCCACAACACCAACCACTACCTGCTTCCACAACACCAACCAGCACCTGCTCCAACAACACCATCCTCCACCTGCTCCCACAACACCAACCACCACCTGCTCCAACAACACCTGCTCCAACAACACCATCCACCACTACCTGCTTCCACAACACCAACCACGAATACCTGCTGCAACAACACCATCCACCACCTGCTCCAACAACACCATACAGCACATGCTCCAACAACACCATCCACTACCTGCTTCCACAACATGAACCACTAACTGCTCCAAAAACAGCATCCATTACCTGCTTCCACAACACCAACCACTATCTACTCCAACAACACCTTCCACTACCTGCTTCCACAACAACATCCACTACCTGCTTCCACAACACCAACCACCACCTTCTCCAACAAAACAACCACTACCTGCTTCCACAACACCAACCACCACCTGCTCCAACAACACCAACCACTACCTGCTTCCACAACACCAACCACTACCTGCTTCCACAACACCAACCAGCACCTGCTCCAACAACACCATCCTCGACCTGCTCCCACAACACCAACCACCACCTGCTCCAACAACACCTGCTCCAACAACACCATCCACCACTACCTGCTTCCACAACACCAACCACCACTACCTGCTGCAACAACACCATCCACAATCTGCTCCAACAACACCATCCACCACCTGCTCCAACAACACCATCCACCACCTGCTTCCACAACATGAACCACTAACTGCTCCAAAAACAGCATCCATTACCTGATTCCACAACACCATCCACTACCTACTCCAACAACACCATCCACTACCTGCTTCCACAACATGAACCACTAACTGCTCCAAAAACAGCATCCATTACCTGCTTCCACAACACCAACCACTACCTACTCCAACAACACCTTCCACTACCTGCCTCCACAACAACATCCACTACCTGCTTCCACAACACCAACCACTACCTGCTTCCACAAAACAAACCACTACCTGCTCCAACAACACCATCCACTACCTGCTTCCACAACACCAACCACCACTACCTGCTTCCACAACACCATCCACTAACCTGTTTCCACAACACCAACCACCACTACCTGCTTCCACAACACCAACAACCACTACCTGCTTCCACAAAACCAACCACTACCTGCTCCAACAACACCATCCACTACCTGTTTCCACAACACCAACCACCACTACCTGCTTCCACAAAACCAACCACTACCTGCTCCAACAACACCATCCACTACCTGCTTCCACAACACCAACCACTACCTGCTCCAACAACACCATCCACTACCTGCTTCCACAAAACCATCCACTAACCTGTTTCCACAACACCAACAACCACTACCTGCTTCCACAAAACCAACCACTACCTGCTCCAACAACACCATCCACTACCTGCTTCCACAAAACCAACCACTACCTGCTCCAACAACACCATCCACTAACCTGTTTCCACAACAGCATCCATCATTACCTGCTTCCACAACACCATCCATCACTACCTGCTTCCACAACACCAACCACTAACTGCTTCCACAACACCAACCACTACCTGCTTCCACAACACCAACCACTACCTGCTCCCACAACACCAACCACTACCTGCTTCCACAACACCAACAATCACTACCTACTTCCACAACACCATCCACTACCTGCTTCCACAACACCAATCACTACCTGCTCCCAAAACACCAACCACTACCTGCTCCCTCAACACCATCCACAACCTACTCCCACAACACCATCCACCACCTGCTCCCACAACACCATCCACCATCTGCTCCCACAACACCAATCACTACATGCTTCCACAACACCATCCACTACTACCTGCTTCCACAACACCAACCACCACTACCTGCTTCCACAACACCAACAACCACTACCTGCTCCCACAACACCAACCACTACCTGCTCCCACAACACCATCCACCACCTGCTCCAACAACAACATCAACCGCCTGCTCCCACAACATCATCCACCACCTGCTCCAACAACACCATCCACCACCTGCTCCCACAACACCATCAACCACCTGCTCCAACAACACCAACCACTACCTGCTTCCACAACACCATCCACTTCCTGTTCCCACAACACCATCAACCACTACGTACTCCCATAACACCAACCACTACATGCTCCCACAACACCATCCACCACTACCTGCTCCCACAACACCATCCACCACTACCTGATCCCACAACACCATCCACTACTACCTGCTTCCCTAACACCAACCACTGCCTGCTCCCACAACACCATCCACCACTACCTGCTCCCACAACACCATCTACCACTACCTGCTCCCACAACACCATCCACCACTACCTGCTCCCAAAACACGATCCAACACTACCTGCTCTCACAACACCATCCACCACTACCTGCTCCCACAACACCATCCACCACTACCTGCTTCCACAACACCAACCAATACCTGCTCCCACAACACCATCCACCACTACCTGCTCCAAACAACACCATCCACCACTACCTGCTTTCACAACACCAACCACCACTACCTGCTCCCACAACACCATTCATCACTATCTGCTTTCAAAACACCAACCACCACTACCTGCTCCCACAACACCACCCAACACTACCTGTTCCCACAACACCATCCACCACTACATGCTCCCACAACACCATCTACCACTACCTGCTCCCACAACACCATCCACCACCACCTGCTTCCACTACACCATCCACCACTACATGCTCCCACTCCCACAACACCATTCACCACTACCTGCTCCCACAACACCATCCACCACCACCTGCTCCCACTTCACCATCCACCACTACCTGCTCCCACAACACCATCCACCACTACCTGCTCCCACAACACCATCCACCACTACCTGCTCCCGCAACACCATCCTCCACTACCTGCTCCCACAACACCATCCACCACTACCTGCTCCCACAACACCATCCACCACCACCTGCTCCCACAACACCATCCACCACCACCTGCTCCCACAACACCACCCATCACTACCTGCTCCCACAACACCATCCACCACCACCTGTTCCCACAACACCATCAACCACCACCTGCTCCCACAACACCTTCCATCACTACCTACTCCCACTACACCATCCACCACTACCTGCTCCCACAACACCATCCATCACCACCTGCTCCCACAACACCAACCACCACCACCTGCTCCAACAACACCATCCTCCACCTGCTCCCACAACACCATCTACTACCTGCTCCAACATCATCCACTACCTGCTCCCACAACACCATCCACCACTACCTGCTTTCACAACACCATCTACCACTACCTGCTTCCACAACACCATCTTCCACTACCTGCTTCCCCAACACCATCTACCACTACCTGCTTCCCCAACACCATCTACCACTACCTGCTTCCACAACACCATCTACCACTACCTGCTTCCACAACACCATCCACCACTACCTGCTCACACAACACCAACCACTACATGCTCCCACTACACCAACCAATACCTGATCCCACAACACCAACCTATACCTGCTCCCACAACACCATCCACCACTACCTGCTCCCACAACACCATCCTCCACTACCTGATCCCACAACACCATCCACCACCTGCTCCACAATAACATTCACCACCTGCTCCCACAATACCATCCACCAACTGCTCCCACAACACCATCCACCACCTGCTCCCACAACACCATCCACACCTGCTCCAACAACAATATCCACCACCTGCTCCAACAACAACATCCACTACCTGCTTCCACAACACCAACCACTACCTGCTTCCACAACACCAACCACCACCTGCTCCAACAACACCATCCACCACCTGCTGCAACAACACCATCCACCACTACCTGCTTCGACAACACTAACCACCACTACCTGCTTCCACAACACCATCCACTACCTGCTTCCACAACACCAACCAATACCTGCTTCCACAACACCAACCACCACCTGCTCCAACAACACCATCAACCACCTGCTGCAACAACACCATCCACCACTACCTGCTTCGACAACACTAACCACCACTACCTGCTTCCACAACACCATCCACTACCTGCTTCCACAAAACCAACCACTACCTGCTCCAACAAAACCATCCACTACCTGCTTCCACAACACCACCCACTAACTGCTTCCACAACACCAACCATCACTACCTGCTCCAACAACACCATCCACCACCTGCTCCCACAACACCATCCACCACCTGCTCCCACAAAACCATCCACTAACTGCTTCCACAATACCAACCACTACCTGCTCCCACAATACCATCCACCACTACCTGCTCGCACAATACCATCCACCACCTGCTCTCACAACACCATCTAACCACTTGCTCCAACAACACCATCCACCACCTGCTCCAACAACACCATCCACTACTTGCTACCACAACACCAACCACTACCTGCTTCCACAGCACCCACCACCTCCTGCTTCAACAACACCAATCACCACCTGCTCCCATAAACACCATCCACCACCTGCTCCAACAACACCATCAACTACCTGCTCCCACAACACCATCCACCACCTGCTCCAACAACACCATCAACTACCTGCTCCCACAAAACCATCCACCACCTGCTCCAATAACACCATCCACCTCCTGCTCCCACAACACCAACCATCACTACCTGCTCCAGCAACACCATCCACCACCTGCTCCCACAACACCATTCACCACCTGCTCCCACAATACCATCCACCACCTGCTCCCACAATACCATCCACCACCTGCTCCCACAACACCATCCACCACATCCTCCCACAACACCATTCTCCACCTGCTCCCACAACACCATCTACCATCTGTTCCAACAACACCATCCACCACCTGCTCCAACAACACCATCCACTACCTGCTTCCACAAAACCAACCACTACCTGCTTCCACAACACCAATCACCACCTGCTCCAACAAAACCAACCACTACTTGCTTCCACAACACCAACCACCACCTGCTCCAACAACACCAACCACTACCTGCTTCCACAACACCAACCACTACCTGCTTCCACAACACCAACCAGCACCTGCTCCAACAACACCATCCTCCACCTGCTCCCACAACACCAACCACCACCTGCTCCAACAACACCTGCTCCAACAACACCATCCACCACTACCTGCTTCCACAACACCAACCACGAATACCTGCTGCAACAACACCATCCACCACCTGCTCCAACAACACCATACAGCACATGCTCCAACAACACCATCCACTACCTGCTTCCACAACATGAACCACTAACTGCTCCAAAAACAGCATCCATTACCTGCTTCCACAACACCAACCACTATCTACTCCAACAACACCTTCCACTACCTGCTTCCACAACAACATCCACTACCTGCTTCCACAACACCAACCACCACCTTCTCCAACAAAACAACCACTACCTGCTTCCACAACACCAACCACCACCTGCTCCAACAACACCAACCACTACCTGCTTCCACAACACCAACCACTACCTGCTTCCACAACACCAACCAGCACCTGCTCCAACAACACCATCCTCGACCTGCTCCCACAACACCAACCACCACCTGCTCCAACAACACCTGCTCCAACAACACCATCCACCACTACCTGCTTCCACAACACCAACCACCACTACCTGCTGCAACAAACACCATCCACAACCTGCTCCAACAACACCATCCACCACCTGCTCCAACAACACCATCCACCACCTGCTTCCACAACATGAACCACTAACTGCTCCAAAAACAGCATCCATTACCTGATTCCACAACACCATCCACTACCTACTCCAACAACACCATCCACTACCTGCTTCCACAACATGAACCACTAACTGCTCCAAAACAGCATCCATTACCTGCTTCCACAACACCAACCACTACCTACTCCAACAACACCTTCCACTACCTGCCTCCACAACAACATCCACTACCTGCTTCCACTACACCAACCACTACCTGCTTCCACAAAACAAACCACTACCTGCTCCAACAACACCATCCACTACCTGCTTCCACAACACCAACCACCACTACCTGCTTCCACAACACCATCCACTAACCTGTTTCCACAACACCAACCACCACTACCTGCTTCCACAACAACAACAACCACTACCTGCTTCCACAAAACCAACCACTACCTGCTCCAACAACACCATCCACTACCTGTTTCCACAACACCAACCACCACTACCTGCTTCCACAAAACCAACCACTACCTGCTCCAACAACACCATCCACTACCTGCTTCCACAACACCAACCACTACCTGCTCCAACAACACCATCCACTACCTGCTTCCACAAAACCATCCACTAACCTGTTTCCACAACACCAACAACCACTACCTGCTTCCACAAAACCAACCACTACCTGCTCCAACAACACCATCCACTACCTGCTTCCACAAAACCAACCACTACCTGCTCCAACAACACCATCCACTAACCTGTTTCCACAACAGCATCCATCATTACCTGCTTCCACAACACCATCCATCACTACCTGCTTCCACAACACCAACCACTAACTGCTTCCACAACACCAACCACTACCTGCTTCCACAACACCAACCACTACCTGCTCCCACAACACCAACCACTACCTGCTTCCACAACACCAACAATCACTACCTACTTCCACAACACCATCCACTACCTGCTTCCACAACACCAATCACTACCTGCTCCCAAAACACCAACCACTACCTGCTCCCTCAACACCATCCACCACCTACTCCCACAACACCATCCACCACCTGCTCCCACAACACCATCCACCATCTGCTCCCACAACACCAATCACTACATGCTTCCACAACACCATCCACTACTACCTGCTTCCACAACACCAACCACCACTACCTGCTTCCACAACACCAACAACCACTACCTGCTCCCACAACACCAACCACTACCTGCTCCCACAACACCATCCACCACCTGCTCCAACAACAACATCAACCGCCTGCTCCCACAACATCATCCACCACCTGCTCCAACAACACCATCCACCACCTGCTCCCACAACACCATCAACCACCTGCTCCAACAACACCAACCACTACCTGCTTCCACAACACCATCCACTTCCTGTTCCCACAACACCATCAACCACTACGTACTCCCATAACACCAACCACTACATGCTCCCACAACACCATCCACCACTACCTGCTCCCACAACACCATCCACCACTACCTGATCCCACAACACCATCCACTACTACCTGCTTCCCTAACACCAACCACTGCCTGCTCCCACAACACCATCCACCACTACCTGCTCCCACAACACCATCTACCACTACCTGCTCCCACAACACCATCCACCACTACCTGCTCCCAAAACACGATCCAACACTACCTGCTCTCACAACACCATCCACCACTACCTGCTCCCACAACACCATCCACCACTACCTGCTTCCACAACACCAACCAATACCTGCTCCCACAACACCATCCACCACTACCTGCTCCAAACAACACCATCCACCACTACCTGCTTTCACAACACCAACCACCACTACCTGCTCCCACAACACCATTCATCACTATCTGCTTTCAAAACACCAACCACCACTACCTGCTCCCACAACACCACCCAACACTACCTGTTCCCACAACACCATCCACCACTACATGCTCCCACAACACCATCTACCACTACCTGCTCCCACAACACCATCCACCACCACCTGCTTCCACTACACCATCCACCACTACATGCTCCCACTCCCACAACACCATTCACCACTACCTGCTCCCACAACACCATCCACCACCACCTGCTCCCACTTCACCATCCACCACTACCTGCTCCCACAACACCATCCACCACTACCTGCTCCCACAACACCATCCACCACTACCTGCTCCCGCAACACCATCCTCCACTACCTGCTCCCACAACACCATCCACCACTACCTGCTCCCACAACACCATCCACCACCACCTGCTCCCACAACACCATCCACCACCACCTGCTCCCACAACACCACCCATCACTACCTGCTCCCACAACACCATCCACCACCACCTGTTCCCACAACACCATCAACCACCACCTGCTCCCACAACACCTTCCATCACTACCTACTCCCACTACACCATCCACCACTACCTGCTCCCACAACACCATCCATCACCACCTGCTCCCACAACACCAACCACCACCACCTGCTTCCACAACACCATCCATCACTACCTGCTTCCACAACACCATCTACTACCTGCTCCAACATCATCCACTACCTGCTCCCACAACACCATCCACCACTACCTGCTTTCACAACACCATCTACCACTACCTGCTTCCACAACACCATCTTCCACTACCTGCTTCCCCAACACCATCTACCACTACCTGCTTCCCCAACACCATCTACCACTACCTGCTTCCACAACACCATCTACCACTACCTGCTTCCACAACACCAACCACCACTACCTGCTCCCACAACACCATCCACCACAACATGCTCCCACAACACCATCCACCACTATCTGCTTCCACAACACCATCCACCATTACCTGCACCCACAACACCAACCACCTCTACCTGCTTCCACAACACCATCCACCACTACCTGCTTCCACAACACCACCTACCACTACCTGCTCCCACAACACCATCCACCACTACCTGCTCCCACAACACCATCCACCACTACCTGCTTCGACAACACCATCCACCACTACCTGCTTCCACAACACCATCTACCACTACCTGCTTCCACAACACCATCCACCACTACCTGCTCCCACAACACCATCCACCACTACCTGCTTCCACAACACCAACCACCACTACCAGCTTACACAACACCAAGCACCACTACCTTCTTCCACAACACCATCTACCACTACCTGCTTCCACAACACCATCCACCACTACCTGCTTCCACAACACCATCCACCACTACCTGCTTCCACAACACCATTCATCACTACCTGCTCCCACAACACCATCCACCACTACCTGCTCCCACAACACCATCCACCACTACCTGCTCCCACAACACCATCCACCACTACCTGCTTCCACAACACCAACCACCACTACCTGCTCCCACAACACCATCCACCTCTACCTGCTCCCACAACACGAACCACCACTACTTGCTCCAACATCATCCACTACCTGCTCCCAGAACACCATCCACCACTACCTGCTCCCACAACACCATCCACCACTACCTGCTCCCACAACACCATCCACCACTACCTGCTTCCACAACCCCAACCAGTACCTGCTCCCACAACACCATCCACCACTACCTGCTCCCACAACACCATCCACCACTACCTGCTCCCACAACACCAACCACCACCACCTGCTCCAACATCATCCACTACCTGCTCCCACAAAACCATCCACCACTACCTGTTTCCACAACACCAACCACTATCTGCTCCAGCATCATCCACTACCTGCTCCCACAACACCATCCACCACTACCTGCTCCACAACACCATCCATTAGCTGTTTCCAAGGCTTCATGTAGCCTTGATGTTTAGCTAAACCTTACCTAAGTGTGTCCCGTTGACTGACAGAGGTAGGGAGACAAACGGAGGTAGGGAGACTAACAGAGGTAGGGAGACTAACGTAGGTAGGGAGACTAACTGAGGTAGGGAGACGTCTTACTCCTCCATTGGTAGGAAAACTCCTACCCCGCTAATCGATATTTTTGGGTCACATCATGAGAAGCTGGAATACTTGGTTACAACTGACAAAATACAGGGAAATAGAGACCTCAGATGATTAAGAGAGAAGATAATGGACAGATTGGTGTCGGGGCACGGAAAACAGTTTTTAAAAATGTGATGCACTGTGGGTAGAAAATTGTGGAAGGACATGATCACCTACGTCAACCGGTATGGCACATGTAGATGAAGATGTTATTCTCAAAACAACATTTATGTGCTCTACAATTATTTTCTTTTTTGTTTTGCTGTTCGTTTGGCGAAAACTGACTTCTCAAGTTCATGACTAGCTCTACATAACACTGAAGAGGTCTCTTTTCCTATCTGATTCAAAGATCATCAACATCATCAGGTGCTATACCGGTTGGCGGAAGCGATCTCTCTCACTCACTCTCTCTCTCTCTCTCTACATTATTCATTCCGTCATGCATGTCATAATTGCATTCGGTGATCTTTTTTTATGCCATTTGGATAAGTTGTTCAATATTTTTTCTCTTGTTTTTTTTTTATTTCTCTGCTCTTCTTTCCATTCATTTTGCCTGATCTTATAGTAATTTCAATGCCTTCTTTTCACAATGTCATGCTAAATAAATGTAGATTGTTTCTTCCTTATCACTTTGATCGTGTATCTGGTTTCTCCAAGTAGTTTTAAACATTCTTCATGTGTAATTGTTGCTATCCATGGAATTCATAGTATTCTTCTGATCAAGCACATCTCAGCTGCTTCTAATGTTCTTTGTGTTCTCTTACTAATCGTCCATGCTTGTCTTCCATGGAACAGGTTCGATGTAGCACTTTGGGACGCGTTTTCGAATATTAATTGACAATGAATTGTTACATAGGATCTTTTTGCATTCAAAGGTAGGTCGCATTATAAGTTTTAATGTATCTATAATTATTATAATTGTTCATAGTTGTACCAACAAGTGGATATTATAGTTAAATGAATAGACCTGGAGACAGTTCAGAACTACAACTACCTTGGACATACTATAACCAGTGATGGAAAATGTACAACTGAAATAAACAAAATTGTAGGAATTGCAAAAATTAATTTTAATGTCATGAAAAATGGCATACTAACATTAACACATATAACACCAGGTCTAAAACTAATAAAAGTATGAAATGTGGATTTATAGACGAATAGGAAGAATTAGATGGAAAGAGAAGAAAAGAAATGTTTGAGTCTTACAACAATTAAAAATGAAAAGAGAACTACTAAACACAATTCAAACAAGACAAATGAGATTTTGGGGGCATATTAAACGACACAACAGCCTACTAAAAGTAATCTTGGAAGAGAAAATACAAGGTAAAAGAGGCAGAGGTAAACAAAAACTAACATGGACGAGTAACATCAAAAGATGGACAAGTCAATGTAAACTTGCACTATCAAAGCAAGAGACAGAGCAGAATAGCGCTCCATGGTAGGCAACCTTTGATGCAGTGATGACACTCGATGATGATGAATAATGATGATAACTGTGCTAGATGATGATAATTATTATTTTACTTTAAAAAGAAATGACTTCCCATAAAGGAGAATCAACCAGTTGTGAGTTTAATAATTCAAGAACTCATTCTCGTTATCTCTGGCCACAGCGCAGTGTGCAGGGGAAACATTGTATTTATATTTTTATTTCTCATATTAGTTCGAAATTATTATTTTATTTATTGTTGTTTAGTTTTGGTTTTAAATATATTTGTCTATGTGTTGCATGGTTGTTCCTACTGAAGGCATATTGATCCGAAACGTTGTTTTCATTGTGTCGTCCATTATTATGTAAAGTTTTAAACATACCGTGTATTTTCTATGTTTTTCTATATATTTTTTTTAAATTTCACCTATTTCACAAAGTAGTGGGTGCTCTTTGCGCTTGTGTGATTGACATGTCAGTCTGACATGAGATTACTTACCTTGGTAGTTAGTGTGGCGCTGTGCAGGATGTCCCCGGGCCAGAAGAGTTGCGAGGCCACGGTAACGGCGGTCAGCGACATGCTGACGTTCCCGCCGGCGTCGAAGGTGGTGTCCAGGTTGTGCTCGTCATGAAACACGTGCTTGCGGACAGCGTTGTGCACCATGGCCAGGATGATGGAGAAGCCACCAAAACCAATCAGCATGAGCAGGGCCGTCTCGTCTCTGGACAGAACAGGTTTGACCCTGTGGGGACACACATGAGGCACGTTATAAACTTTTCAGTAATGTTGTTTTAAATAGTCAATTGTACTCTTATATTTGATTTGGTGACTTTAAACATGCAACGTGACTACATCTTATTTGATGTTGTTGGATGCAGATGTGTGCATACATGTCAAGCTGGTCTACAGGCCCCAGAACAATTCTGTATAATATCTGTATTCGCGCTGTTTCGTCCTGTAACTGTTTGTCTGTAACGCAAGTATTCAGCCCTACCCTATCCTGGAGATACTTGTCAAAATACAGAAAATACAAAAAATACACATATACAATTTATTTCCGAATTGTAAGCTTGACTAGACCACATTTATAATTCTAAATTTTTCTTAGTACTGCTCTGTAGTCTTTTCCTTAATAAATTCTCAACTAACTTCTCAACTAACTTCTCAACAAATTTTCTCAATTAACTTTTCAACTAACTTCTCAACTAACTTAAAACTGAAAACTTCTAACTGTCTAACTGACTGTTCTAATTTGCGTGCCTAACTTCTGAAAACCTATTGTGTCGAAGCTTAAATACCCAAACATAA
Source organism: Megaustenia siamemsis (assembly GCA_032433765.1). Classification (NCBI taxonomy): domain Eukaryota; kingdom Metazoa; phylum Mollusca; class Gastropoda; order Stylommatophora; family Ariophantidae; genus Megaustenia; species Megaustenia siamemsis. The sequence continues at coordinate 21,185,201 of JAVIAB010000102.1, forward strand.
ATCTGCGTGTGGAATATCTGCATCAAAAGGAATTATCGCAAAGTGACAACTTGCAACCTCTCTGACCAATCAGAGTCCACAATCCTGAACCATATTTGACCTATGTTTCAGAATTGTCAAAACTACCTGTTTATGACTCCAAAGTGAGATCTGGTCAGCTTGACTTCTCCTGAATTTCAAATAATGATGTTTATTTCATGACTTCATGACTTCTCCTGAGTTTCAAATAATAATGTTTATTTCATGACTTCTCGTGAGTTTCAAATAAAGATGTTTATTTATGACTTCTCCTGAGTTTCAAATAATGATGTTTATTTCATGACTTCTCCTGAGTTTCAAATAATGATGTTATTTCATGACTTCATGACTTCTCCTGAGTTTCAAATAATGATGTTTATTTCTTGACTTCATGACTTCTACTGAGTTTCAAATAATGATGTTTATTTCATGACTTCATGACTTCTCCTGAGTTTCAAATAATGATGTTTATTTCATGACTTCATGACTTCTCCTGAGTTTCAAATAATAATGTTTATTTCATGACTTCTCGTGAGTTTCAAATAAAGATGTTTATTTATGACTTCTCCTGAGTTTCAAATAATGATGTTTATTTCATGACTTCTCCTGAGTTTCAAATAATGATGTTTATTTCATGACTTCATGACTTCTCCTGAGTTTCAAATAATGATGTTTATTTCATGACTTCATGACTTCTCCTGAGTTTCAAATAATGATGTTTATTTCATGACTTCTCCTGAGTTTCAAATAATGATGTTATTTCATGACTTCATGACCTAACCTGGAAGTTGTTTGTCGATCTATTTACCTGGCGGGTCAAGCCAAGTGTTGACTCACACTTTCACAACAACTATCACATTTCCATTGTCCATAAACGTGTGTCTGACTACCACCCTTCCTTCTTCCCAACCTACTCTTCACCACCCTTCCTTCGTCCCAACCTACTCGTCACCACCCTTATCTCATCCCAACCTACTCGTCACCACCCTTATCTCATCCCAACCTACTCGTCACCACCCTTATCTCATCCCAACCTACTCGTCACCACCCTTATCTCATCCAAACCTACTCGTCACCACCCTTATCTCATCCCAACCTACTCGTCACCACCCTTATCTCATCCCAACCTACTCGTCACCACCCTTATCTCATCCCAACCTACTCGTCACTACCCTTCCTTCATCCCAACCTACTCGTCACTACCCTTCATTCATCCCAACCTACTCCTCACTACCCTTCCTTCATCCCAACCTACTCGTCACTATCCTTCCTTCATCCCAACCTAATCGTCACTATCCTTCCTTCATCCCAACCTGCTTGTAACTACCCTTCCTTCATCCCAACCTACTCGTCACTACCCCTCCTTCATCCCAACCTACTCGTCACTACCTTTCCTTTATCCCAACCTACTCGTCACTACCTTTCCTTCATCCCAACCTACTCGTCACTACCCTTCCTTCATCCCAACCTACTCGTCACTACACTTCCTTCATCCCAACCTACTGGTTACTACACTTCCTTCATCCCAACCTACTCGTCACTACCCTTCCTTCATCCCAACCTACTCGTCACTACACTTCCTTCATCCCAACCTACTGGTCACTACACTTCCTTCATCCCAACCTACTCGTCACTACCCTTCCTTCATCCCAACCTACTCGTCACTACACTTCCTTCATCCCAACCTACTCGTCACTACCCTTCCTTCATCCCAACCTACTCGTCACTACACTTCCTTCATCCCAACCTGCTCGTCACTACACTTCCTTCATCCCAACCTACTCGTCACTACCCTTCCTTCATCCCAACCTACTGGTCACTACACTTCCTTCATCCCAACCTACTGGTCACTACACTTCCTTCATCCCAACCTACTCGTCACTACACTTCCTTCATCCCAACCTACTCGTCACTACCCTTCCTTCATCCCCACCTACTCGTCACTACCCTTCCTTCATCCCCACCTACTCGTCACTACCCTTCCTTCATCCCAACCTACTCGTCACTACCCTTCCTTCATCCCAACCCACTCGTCACTACCCTTCCTTCATCCCAACCTACTCGTCACTACCCTTCCTTCATCCTCACCTACTCGTCACTACCCTTCCTTCATCCCAACCTACTCGTCACTACACTTCCTTCATCCCAACCTACTCGTCACTACCCTTCCTTCATCCTCACCTACTCGTCACTACCCTTCCTTCATCCCAACCTACTCGTCACTACCCTTCCTTCATCCCAACCTACTCGTCACTACCCTTCCTTCATCCCAACCTAATCGTCACTACACTTCCTTCATCCCAACCTAATCGTCACTACCCTTCCTTTATCCCAACCTACTCGTCATTACCCTTCCTTCATCCCAACCTACTCGTCACTACCCTTCCTTCATCCCAACCTACTCGTCACTACCCTTCTTTCATCCTCACCTACTCGTCACTACCCTTCCTTCATCCTCACCTACTCGTCACTACCCTTCCTTCATCCCAACCTACTAGTCACTACCCTTCGTTCATCCCAACCTACTCGTCACTACCCTTCCTTCATCCCAACCTACTCGTCACTAGCCTTCCTTCATCCTCACCTACTCGTCACTACCCTTCCTTCATCCCAACCTACTCGTCACTACTCTTCCTTCATCCTCACCTACTCGTCACTACCCTTCCTTCACCCCCACCTACTCGTCACTACCCTTCCTTCATCCTCACCTACTCGTCACTACCCTTTCTTCATCCCAACCTACTCGTCACTACCCTTCCTTCATCCCAACCTAATCGTCACTACACTTCCTTCATCCCAACCTACTCGTCACTACCCTTCCTACATCCCAACCTACTCGTCACTACACTTCCTTCATCCCAACCTAATCGTCACTACCCTTCCTTCATCCCCACCTACTCGTCACTACCCTTCCTTCATCCCAACCTACTCGTCACTACCCTTCCTTCATCCCAACCTACTCGTCACTACCCTTCCTTCATCCCAACCCACTCGTCACTACCCTTCCTTCATCCTCACCTACTCGTCACTACCCTTCCTTCATCCCAACCTACTCGTCACTACACTTCCTTCATCCCAACCTACTCGTCACTACCCTTCCTTCATCCCAACCTAATCGTCACTACCCTTCCTTCATCCCAACCTACTCGTCACTACCCTTCCTTCATCCCCACCTACTCGTCACTACCCTTCCTTCATCCCAACCTACTCGTCACTACCCTTCCTTCATCCTCACCTACTCGTCACTACCCTTCCTTCATCCCAACCTACTCGTCACTACCCTTCCTTCAGCCTCACCTACTCGTCACTACCCTTCCTTCATCCCAACCTACTCGTCACTACCCTTCCTTCATCCCAACCTACTCGTCACTACCCTTCCTTCATCCCAACCCAATCGTCACTACATTTCCTTCATCCCAACCTTATCGTCACTACCCTTCCTTCATCCCAACCTACTCGTCACTGCCCTTCCTTCATCCCAACCTACTCTTCACTACCCTTCCTTCATCCCAACCTACTCGTCACTACCCTTCTTTTATCCTCACCTACTCGTCACTACCCTTCTTTCATCCTCACCTACTCGTCACTACCCTTCCTTCATCCCAACCTACTCGTCACTACACTTCCTTCATCCCAACCTACTCGTCACTACCCTTCCTTTATCCTCACCTACTCGTCACTACCCTTCCTTCATCCCCACCTACTCGTCACTACCCTTCCTTCATCCTCACCTACTCGTCACTACCCTTCCTTCATCCTCACCTACTCGTCACTACCCTTCCTTCATCCCCACCTACTCGTCACTACCCTTCCTTCATCCTCACCTACTCGTCACTACCCTTCCTTCATCCTCACCTACTCGTCACTACCCTTCCTTCATCCTCACCTACTCGTCACTACCCTTCCTTCATCCCAACCTACTCGTCACTACCCTTCCTTCATCCTCACCTACTCGTCACTACCCTTCCTTCATCCCCACCTACTCGTCACTACCCTTCCTTCATCCTCACCTACTCGTCACTACCCTTTCTTCATCCCAACCTACTCGTCACTACCCTTCCTTAATCCTCACCTACTCGTCACTACCCTTCCTTCATCCCAACCTACTCGTCACTACACTTCCTTCATCCCAACCTACTCGTCACTACCCTTCCTTCATACCAACCTAATCGTCACTACACTTCCTTCGTCCCCACCTACTCGTCACTACCCTTCCTTCATCCCAACCTACTCGTCACTACCCTTCCTTCATCCCCACCTACTCGTCACTACCCTTCCTTCATCCTCACCTACTCGTCACTACCCTTCCTTCATCACAACCTACTCGTCACTACCCTTCCTTCATCCCAACCTACTCGTCACTACCCTTCCTTCATCCCAACCTACTCGTCACTACCCTTCCTTCATCCCAACCTACTCGTCACTACACTTCCTTCATCCCAACCTACTGGTCACTACACTTCCTTCATCCCAACCTACTCGTCACTACCCTTCCTTCATCCTCACCTACTCGTCACTACCCTTCCTTCATCCCAACCTACTCGTCACTACCCTTCCTTCATCCTCACCTACTCGTCACTACACTTCCTTCATCCCAACCTACTCGTCACTACCCTTCCTTCATCCTCACCTACTCGTCACTACCCTTCCTTCATCCCAACCTACTCGTCACTACCCTTCCTTCATCCTCACCTACTCGTCACTACCCTTCCTTCATCCTCACCTACTCGTCACTACCCTTCCTTCATCCCAACCTACTCGTCACTACCCTTCCTTCATCCCAACCTACTCGTCATTACCCTTCCTATATCCCAACCTACTCGTCACTACCCTTCCTTCATCCCAACCTACTCGTCACTACCCTTCCTTCATCCCAACCTACTCGTCACTACCCTTCCTTCATCCCAACCTACTCGTCACTACCCTTCCTTCATCCCAACCTACTCGTCACTACCCTTCCTTCATCCCAACCTACTCGTCACTACCCTTCCTTCATCCTCACCTACTCGTCACCACCCTTCCTTCATCCCCACCTACTCGTCACTACCCTTCCTTCATCCCCACCTACTCGTCACTACCCTTCCTTCATCCCCACCTACTCGTCACTACCCTTCCTTCATCCCCACCTACTCGTCACTACCTTTCCTTCTCGGCTTTGTCCACTAACGGGTATGAGCTTTCCATTCGCACAACTTATTATTCTGTCACTAACTTCTGATGACTGCTATTCTGTACTACTGTTATTAGTCTGTTAAGAAGTGGGTACCGGCTGAGTTACCTGACACATACTTTAATTACATAGACTGTTAACACTGCTGACACGAGGTTAGGCACAGGCTTCTGCTATTGTTGTTCTTCCATTTTCTATTGTGTACAGCTGGTTGGAAAAGAACTGCAGCAACAAACTCATTCACTAACCGAACATTGCGTTTTGTAGGCAAGAGCAAAATGCATCTACTTTAAACGGTCGTCTATCTTCTCGTATATTCAAATCTGGTCCAGCTTAAACTTTCCATCATGCTGACATCGTTAATGTTCATCCGTCCATTCACGTCAGTATCAACTACTTAATTGATCATGCAACTGTGTTTAGATCTTCTCGGAATCTTTTCAGTTCTGTTATGAATAATGTACAAACATACAGATCCTTCTTCAAGTTTAGTTGGTCTATTCAAGAAATCTCCAAAGTTTTTGAGGCAACAGTTTATTTTGGATGCATGCGCATCTTCACTTAGGAACAGTCTGTTTGCTAAAACTATATTTATGTACAAGGTAGTAGTATACAAGGGTCCATCTGTTAGTATTTAGGCGTAAATTAACAAAGCTATAGAGTAGGCGCATTTCGCGCCTAATGTACACGAGAGACAAGGGGAGTTAAGCGGTCGTGCGACGGCGTGACCCCTCGGCGCTTCGGCTTGGCTCGTGTGAGCCCGGTCGGCGTGGTGACCTCGGGGCGGATCGCGTGTTGGCGGGTGACCCCCTCGGGATTATCTCGAGTGGTTCGGACAGCGTGCTAGCGGATCGGGGATGATCTCGGTTCGGTGTGACGCTATCGCGCCAGGTAGACGATAGAAAATATTTATAGCTATGTAGTTGGGTGTCTGCTTAACGTTGTACCATAAATGAAGCATAAGGGTGAAACAGTTAGAGATTACTGGTTAGTCTAAACTGGTAGTGTAAATATGTTCCTCGGTGTTAGTGGTTCGCTATCTCTCTCTCTCTCTCTCTGTCTCTCTCTCTCTCTCTCTTTCTCTCTTTCTCTCTCTCTCTTTCTCTCTCTCTTTCTCTCTCTCTCTCTCTCTCTCTCTCTACTATTCCAGCCTAGATTTCCCTCCATTGAAACACTTACTCATTCTCTCCATTTATCCCTATCATCGCGCCTTCCTTCTCTCTCTCTCTAACTCTCGCTTTCTCCCCTATCCTCTCTTAGACTTCTAACCTATCACTCCACCCTCCGCCTCTCCCTTTAGCTCCCCCGCCCTCCCTCATATTTTTAGCGTCCCTCCTATTGTAACACTTGATTATTCTCACCATTAATACATAGCATCTCGCCTTCTTTCTCATAGGCTTCTCTCGCTCTCTCTCTCTCTCTCTCTCTCTCTCTCTCGCTCTTCTAACCCCTACTAGACTTCTCTCCTACCATTCCACCTTTCTTCCTCTCTCTCTCTCTCTTTACCTCGCCTAGCGTTCCACCTTCATTCGTATTTTTACCTTACCACCAGTGTAACACATTAATAACATTGAATATCAATTACAAAAAGACTTGAAATATCTACTTTTTAAAGAACCAATAAGATAAACATGAAAAACGAAGGAATAATACACTCGACAAGGCTTAGCAGACGTACTTTATACACATAACCATTAATACAACTGAAATTCCTTTAATGATAACCTATCACATCGTTATGAGCTAAGAGAAAAACAGAAAAAAATTCAACTTACACCGTAAAATATTCCACTACAACACAGACCGCTAGACTGAACAGTACTACGAAAATAACGTCCGTGAATCAAGCGCGCTTATAACACGAAGTCTCACATCCGACTACTTTAAATATAATCTGGTAAATAAAATTTGGACGATACTATTCCACCCTCGACTAATATCTAGGTTAACCAATCAGAGAAGAAGATTTCTATCGGACACCCATCAACGAAATGACTGACCTCTGGATTAACTAATCGGAGAATAGGATTACTGTTATCGTGATAACTGACCTCATTTTCAATTTGAAGTGCTGTCGAGTCTGATGCATGGGTTACTTTAAATCGATTCGGCCCCTGATAAAATCCACCTAGCGGGTCAATGGTGGGGGAAATAATACAAGTGGCGGGTTACTTGAACGCGTTTTGACCCCTGCTGCAATACCAGGAGTTCCATGACAGTTATAAATAGTTGGATACAACAAGCAGGAAGTTATATTAAGGACAGAAATCTAGCAGGCAATGGCAGAAACCTAAGAGGCAAGGACAGAAAACTAGGGTTCGTGGGTCGGTAAGTCCGTGGTTCGTTAAGTCCGTGGTTCGTGGGGTTGTGGTTCGTGGTTCGTTAGTTGATGGTTCGTTAAGTCCGTGGTTCGTGGGGTTGTGGTTCGTGGTTCGTTCGTTGATGGTTCGTTAAGTCCATGGTTCGTAGGGGTTGTGGTTCGCGGTTCGTGAGTTGAGGGTTCGGTAAGTCCGTGGTTCGTTAAGTTCGTTGTTCGTGGGGTTGTGGTTCGTTAGTTGATGGTTCGTTAAGTCCGTGGTTCGTGGTTTGTTAAGTTCGTTGTTCGTGAGTTTGTGGTTCGTTAGTTGATGGTTCGTTAAGTCCGTGGTTCGTGGGGTTGTGGTTCGTGGTTCGTTAGTTGATGGTTCGTTAAGTCCATGGTTCGTAGGGGTTGTGGTTCGCGGTTCGTGAGTTGAGGGTTCGTTAAGTCTGTGGTTCGTGGGGTTGTGGTTCGTGGTTCGTTAGTTGATGGTTCGTTAAGTCCGTGGTTCGTGGGGTTGTGGTTCGTGGTTCGTTAGTTGATGGTTCGTTAAGTCCGTGGTTCGTAGGGGTTGTGGTTCGCGGTTCGTGAGTTGAGGGTTCGTTAAGTCCGTGGTTCGTGGGGTTGTGGTTCGTGGTTCGTTAGTTGATGGTTCGTTAAGTCCATGGTTCGTGGGGTTGTGGTTCGCGGTTCGTGAGTTGAGGGTTCGGTAAGTCCGTGGTTCGTGGTTTGTTAAGTTCGTTGTTCGTGAGTTTGTGGTTTAAGTTTGTAGTTTGTTAAGTGCGTGGTTCGAGAGGTCGTGGGCAAGGGCAGAAACCTAAGAGGCAAGGGCAGAAACCTAGGAGGCAAGGTCAGAAACCTAGGAGGCAAGGGCAGAAACCTAGGAGGCAAGGGCAGAAACCTAAGAGGCAAAGACAGAAACCTAGGAGGCAAGGTCAGAAACCTAGGAGGCAAGGGCAGAAACCTAGGAAGCAAAGGCTGAAAAACACTCGTACTGACTAAGGCTTCCAAGGTGTATTTGATTGTCGCCCTATTTTTGTCTGTATAACCTAATATATCACTTTCATTTAATCTATCGATAAACGTTTCAAAGTCATTTCTGTTGTTAACTAACAAGGGTTTGTCTAATCCTGTCGCGTTATTTGAGCTTGTGTGTGAAAGTAACGCAGCCAAATAGAACTGACCTCTGAGGCAATACCGGATGTGTTACTAAAAATAGTTTTTGACCGCTGATGCAATGCCCGTGGAGTTTCTAAAAATAGATTTTGACGTATGATGGCAATTTTATGAGTTTACCCCCTGATCATTTTTTAGGGATACGCCCATGAAATCGGTAAAAATCGTAAATTTTCACTCTAGGCATACCCCAAACTCTATTTTAGACATCCCCATTGCAAAAATTTACATTAAAAACCACTTTTAGGATTTTACCCCCTTATCATTTTTTTGAGGGTTACGCCCATGGAATCGATAAAAAGCGTTAATTTAGCACGCAGGCTTACCTAAAACTTTATTTTAGACATCCCCACACCAAAAATTTACTTAAAAATCACTTCAGAAATTGTTACCCCCTTACCATTTTTTAGGGTTACGCCCATGGAATTGATAAAAATCGTAAATTTAGCACGTAGGCATACCTAAAACTTTATTTTATACATCCCCATACCAAAAATTTACTTAAAAATCACTTTTGAAATTGTAACCCCCCTTACCATTTTTTAGGGTTACGCCCCTGAAATTGAAAAAAAATTGAAATATAACCTCAAGGCATACCGCAAACATATTTTTTGACACCCCTACATATCAAACTCCATCAAAAAAACAACAAAAAACTAGTAGTGGTATAGTATTTTTGAGCCGTGCATACTACGCAGATGTACGGTGCAGCACGTGCAATCGATTAAAAAAAATGAAATATAACCTCAAGGCATACCCCAAACATAATTTTTGACACCCCTACATATCAAATTCCAACAAAAAAACAACAACAAAAATAGTAGTAAGGAAGGGTGTTTTTGAACCGTGCATACTACGCAGATGTATTGTACTGCACGATACGAGATTGTTCTGCACGATACCTGCACGAAATGTTAAAATCCTTGCTCTAAACACCCTTCCTTACTACTATTTTTTTGTTGTTTTTTTGTTGGAATTTGATATGTAGGGGTGTCAAAAATTATGTTTGGGGTATGCCTTGAGGTTATATTTCATTTTTTTTATCGATTGCACGTGCTGCACCGTACATCTGCGTAGTATGCACGGCTCAAAAATACTATACCACTACTAGTTTTTTGTTGTTTTTTTGATGGAGTTTGATATGTAGGGGTGTCAAAAAATATGTTTGCGGTATGCCTTGAGGTTATATTTCAATTTTTATCAATTCCATGGGCGTAACCCTAAAAAATGGTAAGGGGGTAACAATTTCTGAAGTGATTTTTAAGTAAATTTTTGGTGTGGAGATGTCTAAAATAAAGTTTTAGGTAAGCCTGCGTGCTAAATTAACGCTTTTTATCGATTCCATGGGCGTAACCCTCAAAAAAATGATAAGGGGGTAAAATCCTAAAAGTGGTTTTTAATGTAAATTTTTGCAATGGGGATGTCTAAAATAGAGTTTGGGGTATGCCTAGAGTGAAAATTTACGATTTTTACCGATTTCATGGGCGTATCCCTAAAAAATGATCAGGGGGTAAACTCATAAAATTGCCATCATACGTCAAAATCTATTTTTAGAAACTCCACGGGCATTGCATCAGCGGTCAAAAACTATTTTTAGTAACACATCCGGTATTGCCTCAGAGGTCAGTTCTATTTGGCTGCGTTACTTTCACACACAAGCTCAAATAACGCGACAGGATTAGACAAACCCTTGTTAGTTAACAACAGAAATGACTTTGAAACGTTTATCGATAGATTAAATGAAAGTGATATATTAGGTTATACAGACAAAAATAGGGCGACAATCAAATACACCTTGGAAGCCTTAGTCAGTACGAGTGTTTTTCAGCCTTTGCTTCCTAGGTTTCTGCCCTTGCCTCCTAGGTTTCTGTCTTTGCCTCTTAGGTTTCTGCCCTTGCCTCCTAGGTTTCTGCCCTTGCCTCCTAGGTTTCTGACCTTGCCTCCTAGGTTTCTGCCCTTGCCTCTTAGGTTTCTGCCCTTGCCCACGACCTCTCGAACCACGCACTTAACAAACTACAAACTTAAACCACAAACTCACGAACAACGAACTTAACAAACCACGAACCACGGACTTACCGAACCCTCAACTCACGAACCGCGAACCACAACCCCACGAACCATGGACTTAACGAACCATCAACTAACGAACCACGAACCACAACCCCACGAACCACGGACTTAACGAACCCTCAACTCACGAACCGCGAACCACAACCCCTACGAACCACGGACTTAACGAACCATCAACTAACGAACCACAAACCACAACCCCACGAACCACGGACTTAACGAACCATCAACTAACGAACCACGAACCACAACCCCACGAACCACAGACTTAACGAACCCTCAACTCACGAACCGCGAACCACAACCCCTACGAACCATGGACTTAACGAACCATCAACTAACGAACCACGAACCACAACCCCACGAACCACGGACTTAACGAACCATCAACTAACGAACCACAAACTCACGAACAACGAACTTAACAAACCACGAACCACGGACTTAACGAACCATCAACTAACAAACCACAACCCCACGAACAACGAACTTAACGAACCACGGACTTACCGAACCCTCAACTCACGAACCGCGAACCACAACCCCTACGAACCATGGACTTAACGAACCATCAACTAACGAACCACAACTCCACGAACCACGGACTTAACGAACCATCAACTAACGAACCACGAACCACAACCCCACGAACCACGGACTTAACGAACCACGGACTTACCGACCCACGAACCCCTAGTTTTCTGTCCTTGCCTCTTAGGTTTCTGCCATTGCCTGCTAGATTTCTGTCCTTAATATAACTTCCTGCTTGTTGTATCCAACTATTTATAACTGTCATGGAACTCCTGGTATTGCAGCAGGGGTCAAAACGCGTTCAAGTAACCCGCCACTTGTATTATTTCCCCCACCATTGACCCGCTAGGTGGATTTTATCAGGGGCCGAATCGATTTAAAGTAACCCATGCATCAGACTCGACAGCACTTCAAATTGAAAATGAGGTCAGTTATCACGATAACAGTAATCCTATTCTCCGATTAGTTAATCCAGAGGTCAGTCATTTCGTTGATGGGTGTCCGATAGAAATTTTCTTCTTCTCTGATTGGTTAACCTAGATATTAGTCGAGGGTGGAATAGTATCGTCCAAATTTTATTTACCAGATTATATTTAAAGTAGTCGGATGTGAGACTTCGTGTTATAAGCGCGCTTGATTCACGGACGTTATTTTCGTAGTACTGTTCAGTCTAGCGGTCTGTGTTGTAGTGGAATATTTTACGGTGTAAGTTGAATTTTTTTCTGTTTTTCTCTTAGCTCATAACGATGTGATAGGTTGTCATTAAAGGAATTTCAGTTGTATTAATGGTTATGTGTATAAAGTACGTCTGTTAAGCCTTGTCGAGTGTATTATTCCTTCGTTTTTCATATGTTTATCTTATTGGTTCTTTAAAAAGTAGATATTTCAAGTCTTTTTGTAATTGATATTCAATGTTATTAATGTGTTACACTGGTGGTAAGGTAAAAATACGAATGAAGGCGGAACGCTAGGCGAGATAAAGAGAGAGAGAGAGAGAGAGGAAGAAAGGTGGAATGGTAGGAGAGAAGTCTAGTAGGGGTTAGAAGAGCGAGAGAGAGAGAGAGAGAGAGCGAGAGAAGCCTATGAGAAAGAAGGCGAGATGCTATGTATTAATGGTGAGAATAATCAAGTGTTACAATAGGAGGGACGCTAAAAATATGAGGGAGGGCGGGGGAGCTAAAGGGAGAGGCGGAGGGTGGAGTGATAGGTTAGAAGTCTAAGAGAGGATAGGGGAGAAAGCGAGAGTTAGAGAGAGAGAGAAGGAAGGCGCGATGATAGGGATAAATGGAGAGAATGAGTAAGTGTTTCAATGGAGGGAAATCTAGGCTGGAATAGTAGAGAGAGAGAGAGAGAGAGAGAGAGAAAGAGAGAGAGAAAGAGAGAAAGAGAGAGAGAGAGAGACAGAGAGAGAGAGAGAGATAGATAGCGAACCACCAACACCGAGGAACATATTTACACTACCAGCTTAGACTAACCAGTAATCTCTAACTGTTTCACCCTTATGCTTCATTTATGGTACAACGTTAAGCAGACACCCAACTACATAGCTATAAATATTTTCTAACGTCTACCTGGCGCGATAGCGTCACACCGAACCGAGATAATCCCCGATCCGCTAGCACGCTGTCCGAACCACTCGAGATAATCCCGAGGGGTCACCCGCCAACACGCGATCCGCCCCGAGGTCACCACTCCGACCGGGCTCACACGAGCCAAGCCGGAGCGCCGAGGGGTCACGCCGTCGCACGACCGCTAAACTCCCCTTGTCTCTCGTGTACATTAGGCGCGAAATGCGCCTACTCTATAGCTTTGTTAATTTACGCCTAAATACTGACCAGATGGACCCTGTTATACTACTCAAGGTCTTTTAAAAGTTGACAGTCATGGCATCTGTACGCATAAAAAGTAAATAAAGCGCAGTCCTGACTACATGAGATGATGATAATGTAGAAGAATAAAACATAATAAATATTATAATACATCGCAAGAGAGAGGGAGGGAGAGAGAGAGAGAGAGAGAGAGAGAGAGAGAGAGAGAGAGAGAAAAAGAGCTTCCCTTTTAAATGCCGAGTTTAAATACCTATATTAGTCACGCTTATTTTCTATAGAATTACTTATACTTGTCTTACATTGAATTTAAATTGTAGAAACGTTTGTTACAAATTATTTACATTAAAAAGGATTTGATTAATATCACTCGAGTTGTATCCCTGTATGTCACTATCATGTTAATAGACCTTTATCATTTGTGGAATAGTTGTGACTCTTGAACGCAAGTAATAACTAAGCTATTTTAGTGTTACTAACTTCATATTTTATTCTTCTGTCTTTCAATTCCCCAAAAATTATTAAATATCTAGGTAGCATGTTAATACAGGACAATAACCAAGCGACAGAAATAGATATAAGGTGTAACAAACAAAACATGCCAAGTTATAGGCCAAGTATCAACACTATTGGAAAAAAGAAATAAGTACGGAAGCAAAAAGGGCAATTTACAAATCAATTTTTGTACCAACTCTGTGCTACCAGTGCCAAAATTGGACGCTGGATTCTAGAATAATTAGAAAAATAAATTCCACCGAAATGAAATGTATCAGAAGAATAACAGGAAATATCTTAAGGGACAGAGTCAGAAACACTGACATGAGGAAGAAACTCGAAATTGAACCAGCCATCTAATACATAAAGAAACAACAGATAAAATGGTTCGGCCACATAACAAGACAAAAAGAACTAACAATGACTCAAAGAGCCATAAACAAACGCTACGAAAACGCCAGAGTAAGAGGAAGACCGAGAAAGAGATGGATAAAGGGAATACTAGAGTCACTAGGAGGGATAACACCATAAGAGGCCAACAGAAGAGCAAAGAATCGCAGATTGCATCTCCCCTCGACGCCAACGGCAATGGAGGAAGGATATAAGAAGAAGAAGATCGTTTGTTATCTTTTCTTTCCATCAAATTCTCATATTCTTCTATAAATCCACATTTTAAAGGCTTTAATTTTATGTTCTGTTTTCTTGTCTAATGCCCATGTTTGTGCACCATAAAGGAATATTGAGAAGATATAACATTTTGATAATCTTAGTTTTCGCCGTGGTGTTATTTGTTTAGATATTGGTATATGTTTCATGACACGAACATTACAATTATTAACATTGATTTAACATTGATTTAACATTGATTTAACATTGGAATTAATCATTTGTATCTATGTATTTAACCTAGCTTAAGTGGATTTCCATGTTTCCTAATGCAACAAAGGCTCGTCTTACTTTTGTGTATCCTTATTTTGGAATCATTCTCTGTTCTTCCTTCTTTGTTTACATTTTTGCTCAAATAAAGGCAAGATCTGTAACTTAATATGTGCCTCACAAAATTAGCAAATGCTATAGGCTAAAGACTCTAATACAATAGAAATCAGCAATATGCTTTTTTTTAAAAATTGGATTCTATTCACTTCCTTTGTCTATGTTACTTTATTTGACTCTTCATTCGTCTATGTTGTTTTATTTGATTCACTTCACTTCATTTGTCTATGTTGCTTTATTTGATTCTCTTCACTTCATTTCTCTATAGTGCTTTATTTGACTATCTTCACTTCCTTTATCTATGTTGCTGTATTTGATTCTTTAACTTCCTCTGTCTATGTTGCTGTATTTGACTCACTTAACTTCCTTGTCTATGTTGCTGTACTTGACTCTCTTCACTTCCTTGTCGATGTTGCTGTGTCTGACTCTCTTCACTTCTTCTGTCTATGTTGCTGTATTTGACTCTCTTCACTTCCTCTGCCTATCTTTCTGTATTTGACTCTCTTCACTTCCTCTGTCTATGTTGCTGTATCTGACTCTCTTCACTTCCTCTGTCTATATTGCTGTATTTGACTCTCTTCACTTCCTCTGTCTATATTGCTGTATTTGACTCTCTTCACTTCCTCTGTCTATGTTGCTGTATTTCACACTCTTCACTTCTTCTGTCTATGTTGCTGTATTTGACTCTCTTCACTTCCTCTGTCTATGTTGCTGTATTTGACTCTCTTCACTTCCTCTGTTTATGTTGCTGTATTTGACTCTCTTCACTTCCTCTGTCTATGTTGCTGTATTTGACACTCTTAACTTCCTCTGTCTATGTTGCTGTATTTGACTCTCTTCACTTCCTCTGTCTACGTTGCTGTATTTGACTCTCTTCACTTCCTCTGTCTATGCTGTTGTATTTGGCTCTCTTCACGTCCTCTGTCTATGTTGCTGTATTTGACTCTCTTCACTTCCTCTGTCTATGTTGCTGTATTTGACTCTCTTTACTTCCTCTGTCTATGTTGCTGTATTTGACTCTCTTTACTACCTCTGTCTATGTTGCTGTATTTGACTCTCTTCACTTCCTCTGTCTATGTTGCTGTATTTGACTTTCTTCACTTCCTCTGTCTGTTGCTGTATTTGACTCTCTTCACTTCCTCTGCCTATATTGCGGTATTTCACTCTCTTTACTTCCTCTGTCTATGTTGCTGTATTTGACTCTCTTCACTTCCTCTGTCTATGTTGCTGTATTTGATTCTCTTCACTTCCTCTGTCTATGTTGCTGTATTTGACTCTCTTCACTTCCTCTGTCTATGTTGCTGTATTTGACTCTCTTCACTTCCTTTGTCTATGTTGCTGTATTTGACTCTCTTCACTTTCTCTGTCTATGTTGCTTTATTTGCCAAATTAAGAGACGTAACCATTTTTACTCAAGTCTTGGAACTCATTCTATCGTAATGGAAAATTTTGTGTCAATTACATTTAGCAAAACCAATGACTATTTATATATTTTAGTGACAATTCAAAGTTTAATATATGATTTTACAGTTCATGAACAACATTTTATAATTATCACATGCACGTGCCATTTTAAAAATTGATCTCTGATGTTTTTTTGTAAAATTGTTGAAGTATAGGTTTTGATCTGTGTGTCTGTGTGTATATATAATCTACACAACATTATGAATACATAGTTTTTTGAAAAGGTCCTTTAGAATCCTATTTAAATTTAACTAGATCTTAACTATTTTATTCTTTGTTGTTGAAAGGTGATGTTACACCCAGTAGGCTTCTCAAGGTTTCATTTTTAATTTTAAGAATAGGTAATAGCTCCTTTATGTATGCAGTGGAGTAGTTAAAATTGATGACATTTTGCTGCTAAACTAAACAAATACCCAATTCAATGCATCGACATGATAATAACAACAAACAAATGACAGTTAATTTGCATAATGGCGTCTCTATGTGTTTGGTAAAATAAAGTTAAAAATGGTCACTGAGAAAGTGAGTGAGACAAACAATAAGTCTTGA
The DNA here is from genome assembly GCA_032433765.1 of Megaustenia siamemsis. Classification (NCBI taxonomy): domain Eukaryota; kingdom Metazoa; phylum Mollusca; class Gastropoda; order Stylommatophora; family Ariophantidae; genus Megaustenia; species Megaustenia siamemsis. Next base: position 21,201,792 of record JAVIAB010000102.1, read on the forward strand.
CAGTTTGAGTAATGGGAAATTGACATCATTTTACTGCTGACATGCCTTTAATGAAGGAGTCGCGATAACTCAGTGGTTAGTGAACTGGACTACAAAGGACAAGAGGTAGGGTTCGATCCCAACCGACGGCTTCCGGGTTCACCCAGCCTTAAATGGTTACCGGATTTTTTTTCTGGGAAAGTAAAGCGGCACGGGCTTAATACCGACCACATGACCCCAAAAATCATGTGCTGAAGGTCTGTAAAATGTATGATCACTTACACCATATTTCCTGTACTTGGCGTGACGGGGGTACTTTTTTTCTTTTACGCCTTTAATGATACTAATTATAATTGCAATAATAACAACAACATATTATTAATATATAACTGCGCAAGAAATGAAGCGCATGCATGATTATTTGAGATACTGGTAATGTAGAAGAATAAAACTTAACAAATGTAATACAAGAAAACATTTCATATGTGGTTAGGGTTAAGGGTTGGGTTTAGGAATAATTGGCATTGTCCTTTACTGTTTGACTAAGAGAAATGGAAACCATTTTGCTCAAATTGTAACGAACATTATAAGCCTCACAATGTGCCGATAGGTAATCGTATATTATCAGACCCATATTCAATTACGATATGCAACATAGTTGTCATATTTTTACTCTCTTTGTGTGTAGATACTTCTTCCGTGTGAAGCTTATATTAGGGTTCACTGTTTAAGTTTAGAGTTATGTGTTTAATCTTGTTAATTGGGTTTAGGGTTAAGGCTTAGTGAAAGGGTTAGGATGTAGAATTGGGTTAAGCACAAAGTTTGGGATTGAAGGACTGGTATTAAGGTTTTGGTGTAGAGTTTAGGCTTTGGTTTTGCTTTAGATTGTAAGGTTGTGGTTGCGTTTTTGGGGTTAGAATGTAGAGTTTGTGCTAGGGCTTGAACTGGAGTGTTTAGTGTTAGAGTTGAAGAGTGTTAGAGTTGAAGAGTGTTAGAGTTGAGCCGAGCTTTCGGATTAGGGCCGAATTTAAGGGCTGGCTTTTGGGATAATTGACATTTTTCTTGACGGTTTCACTAGAATTGATAGAGTTTTCCCTTTAACTAGAACAAACAAAATACGATCAGCAATGCACTATTGATTATAACAATATGACAGCAGCAGACTCACGTTCAGTTGTGATAAACAATATTATTTGCTACTTGACTGTCTTCGCGCCTGGATATTTCTTATAGTGGAAGTGCTGTATCAAACTATTCGGAAAACTGAGCACTTCCAGTGTTTCATAAATTACAAAAGCTGTGAAATAATTTCGTTGATATCAACAATTCGTAGTGAAAGAATACAATAATAGAAACATCAGTGGAACCAGATACATATTTAGAAAACTTAATTAAGTTTTGGTAATAAGTAGCGATGCACAAACAAATGACTACTCAATTAAAAGAGAAAATGCAACTCTTGAAAAGTGTAATGGACAGAAAAAACATTATCAAGGAATGCAAAATAAGTGAAATTTAAAAAAAAAATAATGTTGGTCACATGGCGAACCCAATATATTGTTTGATAACACTGGAAAGATGATAATGATGAAAATAATTACTAACACCTTCTTCAACACTTTTCGTTTCCAACTGCTGAAATGAAATCTTCTAGACAAGGGTTTTGCACAGTTCTAGTAACATACGAATCTCATTGAAAATTCTTCATCAAGGCCAGCTCCTTGTCGTGGGGATGAGGCTTAACAGTCACCAGGGACTGAAAACTAAGACTGGCCAGGCCTTCCTACAACCGAGCAAGACCACAGTCTGCTCTAGCAAGTTTAAGTGCTGAAGTCGCAGGCAACCAGCCAAAAGGCGCACTACAAAAATCAGGATGCCACGCACTCAACGCAAATGGAAGTATGTCTATAACCGCAAATCGATATGGCACTCGCCCTGTGATGGACACTCAGGCAGGTGCAGCGCCGGGCCCTCAGCCTCGAAAGGGCCCAACCTCTATTACTGGATGTCCTTCTCAACCGCTCTGTGGATTCAGGGGGCGAGAGAATAGAGCTACTGGCCAATCCAAAATAAGACCACTAAAAATAATGCACTGGAATGCTGAAGTCATCAACAGCAAAAGAGATGGGTACAGTAAAAAGATAGAATTAGAAAATATCCTGCATGAAGAACAAATAAGCATATGCTGTTTGCAGGAAACCCATCTAAACAACGACATAGCCTTGAAGATTAGGGGATACCAGTGCTACCGATCTGACAGAAAAAACAGACAAAAGGGCGGAATACTGACTCTTGTAAGGAACAACATTAATGCATGTCAGATTGAAGTGTATATGGATGGGGCGGAATATCAAATACTGCACCTCAGGATAGGAAATACAGACTTCCATCTACTTAACTACTACTGTCCGAGTGACCGCCCACTAGCACTAGACACTATTACATTAAAAGAAAGAATAATTGTATGTGGAGACTTTAACAGCCATTCACAGAGCTGGGGCTATGAACATATGGACAAGAGAGGTGAAGAGCTTGAAAATTGACAGGATGACAATGGGCTTATACTATTAAACCAGGCAACAGATCCACCAACATTCTACTCCAGATCATGGCATACCACATCTACACCAGACCTTGCTTTCCATTCACCAGACCTGGATTGGAATATCACACGAATTGTTGGGAAACAACTTGGAGGCAGCGACCACCGACCAGTTTTTTAGTGGTACAAAATAAGGCCATCAGGGAAAGCAGCACTCTCTCCAGATGGAATTACAAAAAGGCAGACTGGAAAATGTATCAACACTACACCAGTGTACTGACTAAAGATATAAATACAGATAGAGACATCAACAAAATAGTTGATGAATTCAGTAGACTAATAATACAAGCTGCCAGTGAAACAATACCTAGAGGGGCACGGAAACACTACAAACCATACTGGAGTAGTGAACTAGAGCAACTGCACAATGACATGGAAACATCTAGAAAGCAAGCAGAAAATAACCCTTGCCAAGAACACCACAACAACTACCAGCATGCTAAAGCCAAATTTCAACGGGCTAAACTACAAGCCAGACGGAGAAGCTGGAAAGAGAAAACAGAGTCCTTGAATCTTGAACGAGACACAAGAAAAGTGTGGAAGTTTGTAAAACAGCTGAATGATGAGGGTACAGAAAGGAACACCAAAATTACACTGAAGAAGGATGGAAACATTCTAACAGGTAAACATGCAGCAAATTACTTTGCAGACTCCTTTGCAAATGACAATAATATTGAAATTAGCCTAGAAAAACGACAAGAAACCCGTTTAAAACAACAAAATGCAAGACAAGAAGAGACCACACATGAAGTCATGGAAATATCCATTACACAAAGAGAGCTAGAACTGGCAATATCCACATTAAAAATGAAAAAGTCACCAGGCAGTGATGGAATGTCCAATGAAATGATTAAGAACTTGGGAACTGCAGCTAAAGCAAAACTACTGCAGATCTACAACATTTGCTGGATCACAGGTAGAGTGCCACAGGCATGGAGAGAAGCAATTATGATACCATTACTAAAGCCAGGAAAAGATGGTTCAATGACATCCAGCTATAGACCAATCAGCCTTACAAGCTGTTTGTGTAAAACAATGGAACGTATAATCAATCTCAGACTGCAGTGGTACCTGGAAAGTGAAAATATCCTTGTCCCACAACAAACAGGCTTTAGACAGTGTTACTCTACCGAAGATCAGGCAACCTATCTTTCCCAGGAAATTGAAGATGCGTTTCAAGAAAAGAAACTGGTACTAGCAGCATGGATAGCATTTGATAAGGTATGGAAGGAAAGGCTTTTGAAGAAACTGAGAAATTATGGAGTAAATGGCAGGATGTACAAATGGGTCAAAGCATACCTGCATAACAGGAGAGCCAGAGTGCAACTGGTTATGAATGCAGCTATGAATGCACTGAATTCATGGACAAATAGATGGTGTATCAGCATCAATACAGACAAATGCAGTACTACACTTTTCACACTCTCCCCAAAACAAAAAGCAGGAGCCATCTACATAAACAATGAGCCTGTGAAAGAAGACATACAAGCTACATATCTCGGAGTTACATTTGATAACAAACTATCTTGAAAACAGCAGATAAATAAGGCAACCCAAAAAGCAAGGATGAAAACAGCAGATAAATAAGGCAACCCAAAAAGCAAGGAGGAAATTGGCTATTCTAAGAAAGTTGTGTGGAACCACATGGGGTGCGAGTGGGAAAATACTCAGTAAAGTTTACCAACAGAGTATACGCCCACATTGAGAATATGGATCATCCGCATGGTGCTCAGCATCAAACACCACATTGCAAGAACTGGATAAAGTACAAAACCAGGCACTTAGGGTCATCACAGGAACAATGAAATCAACACCAATATTGGAGATGGAGAAATTGTGGAGGATACCAGCACTGAGAGAACTGAGAGACACAAAGGTGCTGATACAGGCTGAAAAATGTGTATGCATGCCCAGACATCCAATGAAGGACAGATTCCAAAATCTTGCATTGGGACGACTTAAGAGAAGCAGCTTTATCCACCAAGCCAAGCGTATTAGTAGACAAACACCAGACATGCCAAGAGTTGTTAAACCCCTTCTGCCCATACCAGAACAGACTCCCTGGACAGATGAATCAGGATTATCAGTTCAGATACGGACAGAAGTGAAAGGAATAGTTGACAAAGAGGAACAAATAGTCTACAGCGAAAAACAATAACTCTCCGTTTCCTGGATGAAGAATACCCACAAGACCTATGGATCCGTGTGTACACAGATGGATCAGCACAGAATGCAGTAAAAAATGGGGGAGCAGGTGCATATATAGAATACCCAAATAACACTAGGGATATGAATAAAATAGCAACAGGGAAATATTGTCACAATTATGATGTAGAAATACAAGCAATAAAGTTGGCAATAGAAAAACTGCTGAACAGTAATCTTAGCCCGCAGCCTGTAGTGTTTTTGACAGATGCAAGATCAGTACTCAAGGCACTACAATCCAGAAAATTACCACATCTGCAGATCTTATTGATTGAACTCTGCAAGCACCAAAGAGTTGCCCTGCAGTGGATCCCATCTCACTGTGGAATACCAGGAAATGAGAAAGCAGATCAGTTGGCAAAGGAAGGTTCAACAGGCACACAACTAGATACACCTGTTACATACCATCATAAGAAACAGATAATCAAATCAATCAGAGGACCACAAGCCCAAATCAGGATGCCTTTCATAATATGAATAGATATGAACAAGTTATCATTATACGCCTAAGAACAGGACACAATCGACTCCATAGTCACATGTATACAAAATTCAAGATCGGCACATCAACTACTTGTACATGTGGACAGGCACCCCAGACTGCTGAACACATACTTCAAGACTGCACTGAATATAGTAGACTGAGGAAAATCCATTGGCCCATAGATATATCACTACAGACAAAACTATATGGGCCACTGCAAGAATTACAAAAGACAGTAAAATTCATACAGGAAACAACATTGCTGGTATAGACAATACTTCGAGCGAACGAAAGATAGATAGATAGATCATTGAAAATTCTCTGAATTATTTCCTGTTTACTGTCTTCAGTAACATAAACTTGTATAAGATTTATATGATGGTTCCAATTCGTTTAGGACTTGGTCAAACATTGCCAAGATGTTTTTCGCTGTTCATCATCGTTCTGAATCTAAGCTAATACCTGATCAATGTTGATGTTAATGTCTCCATAGTAGATTATTTGGTATCTTTACGAATATATTTCAACCTATTCATTAAGTCTCATCGCACATATTCTCATGAAATATACATCCATTTTTCTTTTTCATTTCCTTTTCTTTGTTATATAATTCTCCATGTTGCAATAGTAGCCTTGCCAAGTTTATTCAGTTATTTGCAGGTCATCATCATTGCACTCCGAACATGTCCATAGGTGCTCAGATCCCGTCCTCATCAAGTCCCGCAGTGTTCAGATACTGACGACTCCAGTTCTAAATTGATCAGTCTTCTTACACGCCCACTAAGTTTGTCATGTTACAATATTGGCCTTGCCAAGTTTACAATGACTATGTTACAATAGTGGCCTTGCCAAGTTTACAATGTCCATGTTACAATAGTGGCCTTGCCAAGTTTACAATGACCATGTTACAATAGTGGCCTTGCCACGTTTACAATGCCCATGTTACAATAGTGGCCTTGCAACGTTTACAATGTCCATGTTAGAATAGTGGCCTTGCCACGTTTACAATGTCCATGTTATAATAGTGGCCTTGCAACGTTTACAATGTCCATGTTATAATAGTGGCCTTGCCAAGTTTACAATGTCCATGTTATAATAGTGGCCTTTCCAAGTTCACAATGTCCATGTTATAACAGTGGCCTTGCCACGTTTACAATGCCCATGTTACAATATTTTCCTTGCCATGTTTACAATGCCCATGTTATAATAGTGGCCTTGCCAAGCTTACAATGTCCATGTTACAAAAGTGGCCTTGCCAAGTTTACAATGTCCATGTTACAATAGTGGCCTTGCCAAGTTTACAATGTCCATGTTATAACAATGGCCTTGCCAAGTTTACAATGCCCATGTTACAATAGTGGCCTTGCCATGTTTACAATGCCCATGTTAGAATAGTCTGCCTTGCCACGTTTACAATGACCATGTTACAATAGTGGCCTTGCCACGTTTACAATGTCCATTTTACAATAGTGGCCTTGCAACGTTTACAATGTCCATGTTACAATAGTGGCCATGCCACGTTTACAATGCCCATTTTACAATAGTGGCCTTACCACGCTTACAATGACTATGTTACAATAGTGGCCTTGCCACGTTTACAATGTCCATGTTACAATAGTGGCCTTACCACGTTTACAATATCCATGTTACAATAGTGGCCTTGCCACGTTTACAATGCCCATGTTACAATAGTGGCCTTGCCACGTTTACAATGTTCGTGTTACAACAGTGGCTTCGCCAAGTTTACATTGTCCATGTTGCAATGGTGGCTTTGCCAAGTTTACAATGCCCATGTTACAATATTGGCCTTGCCAAGTTTACAATGACTATGTTACAATAGTGGCATTGGCAAGTTTACAATGACTATGTTATAATAGTGGCATTGCCAAGTTTACAATGTCCATGTTATAATAGTGGCATTGGCAAGTTTACAATGTCCATGTTACAATATTGGCCTTGCCAAGTTTACAATGACTATGTTACAATATTGGCCTTGCCAAGTTTACAATGACTATGTTACAATAGTGGCCTTGCCAAGTTTACAATGACTATGTTACAATAGTGGCATTGCCAAGTTTACAATATCCATGTTATAATAGTGGCATTGGCAAGTTTACAATGTCCATGTTACAATAGTGGCCTTGCCAAGTTTACAATGACTATGTTACAATATTGGCCTTGCCAAGTTTACAATGACTATGTTACAATAGTGGCATTGGCAAGTTTACAATGTCCATGTTACAATAGTGGCCTTGCCAAGTTTACAATGACCATGTTACTATAGTGGCCTTGCCAAGTTTACAATGACTATGTTACAATAGTGGCCTTGCCAAGTTTACAATGTCCATGTTACAATAGTGGCCTTGCCAAGTTTACAATGACCATGTTACAATAGTGGCCTTGCCACGTTTACAATGCCCATGTTACAATAGTGGCCTTGCAACGTTTACAATGTCCATGTTAGAATAGTGGCCTTGCCACGTTTACAATGTCCATGTTATAATAGTGGCCTTGCAACGTTTACAATGTCCATGTTATAATAGTGGCCTTGCCAAGTTTACAATGTCCATGTTATAATAGTGGCCTTTCCAAGTTCACAATGTCCATGTTATAACAGTGGCCTTGCCACGTTTACAATGCCCATGTTACAATATTTTCCTTGCCATGTTTACAATGCCCATGTTATAATAGTGGCCTTGCCAAGCTTACAATGTCCATGTTACAAAAGTGGCCTTGCCAAGTTTACAATGTCCATGTTACAATAGTCGCCTTGCCAAGTTTACAATGTCCATGTTATAACAATGGCCTTGCCAAGTTTACAATGCCCATGTTACAATAGTGGCCTTGCCATGTTTACAATGCCCATGTTAGAATAGTTTGCCTTGCCACGTTTACAATGACCATGTTACAATAGTGGCCTTGCCACGTTTACAATGTCCATTTTACAATAGTGGCCTTGCAACGTTTACAATGCCCATTTTACAATAGTGGCCTTACCACGTTTACAATGACTATGTTACAATAGTGGCCTTGCCACGTTTACAATGTCCATGTTACAATAGTGGCCTTACCACGTTTACAATATCCATGTTACAATAGTGGCCTTGCCACGTTTACAATGTCTATGTTACAATAGTGGCCTTGCCACGTTTACAATGGCTATGTTACATTAGTGGCCGTGTCACGTTCACAATGCCCATGTTACAATAGTGGCCGTGCCACGTTTACAATGTCAATGTTGCAATGGTGGCCGTGCCACGTTTACAATGTCCATGTTACAATAGTGGCCTTGCCAAGTTTACAATGACCATGTTACAATAGTGGCCTTGCCACGTTTACAATGCCCATGTTACAATAGTGGCCTTGCCACGTTTACAATGTTCGTGTTACAACAGTGGCTTCGCCAAGTTTACATTGTCCATGTTGCAATGGTGGCTTTGCCAAGTTTACAATGCCCATGTTACAATAGTGGCTTTGCCAAGTTTACATTGTCCATTTTACAATAGTGGTATTGTCAAGTTTAATTGTGCATGTTGCAATAGTGGCTTTGCCAAGTTTACAATGTCCATTTTACAATAGTGGTCTTACCAAGTTTACATTGTCCATGTTGCAATAGTGGCTTTGGCAAGTTTACAATGCTTATGTTACAATAGTGGCTTTTCTAAGTTTACAATGTCCATTTTACAAGTGGTCTTTCCAAGTTTACAATGTCCGTGTTACAATAGTGCCCTTGCCAAGTTTACAATGTCCATGTTACAATAGTGCCCTTGCCAAGTTTACAATGTCCGTGTTACAATAGTGCCCTTGCCATGTTCTTATTGTCGGCGTGTATCTTGTTTCTGAAGAATGTAGAGTAAAACTAAATGAAACAAAATCCTGAAACAAGGACATGTTTTAAAATAGCTGGGATGATTAATAACATCTGATAGCAGATGCACTGCATCAATTAGAAACAGAATAAGACAACAAATAAAGAACTTTATGGAATGAAAAAATCATTGTCAATGTTAGAAAACCGGTCGTGAAGTGCTACATCGAACCTGGTCTACTATATGGAAGTGAGACATGGACGATAAGTGAGACAACATAAAGAACATTAGAGGCAGCTGAGATTTGGTTTATCAGAAGAATGCTACGAATTCCATGGATAGCAAAAATAACAAATGAAGAATGTTTAATACCAATTGGAGAAACCAGGAATATCATCAAAATCATAGGGAAGAGACAACCTTCATTTATTGGACATGTCATGCAAAAAGAAGGCATTGAGAACACTATAACAACGGGTAGAATGATTGGAAAGAAGGCATTGAGAACACTATAACAACGGGTAGAATGATTGGAAAGAAGGCATTGAGAATACTATAACAACGGGTAGAATGATTGGACAGAAGGCATTGAGAATACTATAACAACGGGTAGAATGATTGGAAAGAAGACATTGAGAATACTATAACAACGGGTAGAATGATTGGAAAGAAGGCATTGAGAATACTATAACAACGGGTAGAATGATTGGAAAGAAGACATTGAGAATACTATAACAACGGGTAGAATGATTGGAAAGAAGGCATTGAGAACACTATAACAACGGGTAGAATGATTGGAAAGAAGGCATTGAGAATACTATAACAACGGGTAGAATGATTGGAAAGAAGGCATTGAGAATACTATAACAACGGGTAGAATGATTGGAAAGAAGGCATTGAGAATACTATAACAACGGGTAGAATGATTGGAAAGAAGACATTGAGAATACTATAACAACGGGTAGAATGATTGGAAAGAAGACATTGAGAATACTATAACAACGGTAGAATGATTGGAAAGAAGGCATTGAGAATACTATAACAACGGGTAGAAGTATTAGAAAGAAGGCATTGAGAATACTATAACAACGGGTAGAATTATTGGAAAGAAGGCATTGAGAATACTATAACAACGGGTAGAATTATTGGAAAGAAGGCATTGAGAATACTATAACAACGGGTAGAATGATTGGAAAGAAGGCATTGAGAATACTATAACAACGGGTAGAATGATTGGAAAGAAGGCATTGAGAATACTATAACAACGGGTAGAATGATTGGAAAGAAGGCATTGAGAACACTATAACAACGGGTAGAATGATTGGAAAGAATGATTGGAAAGAATGATTGGAAAGAATGATGGAAAGAATGATTGGAAAGAATGATTGGAAAGAAGGGTTGAATAAAAAATTATTGAACAGCTTATCCAAATGGCATAATAAAAGATCACCACGAGAAATGATAACACGAATGAAGGACAAAGTGCTGTAGAACGAGATGATCGCTTACGCCAACGCATGACACCTGATGATGATGATGATCTTTATTTAAGTAAGATTTGCTGACGACATATATCACCAATAGACATGACACGCCTACTGCCAGTAAAAATCCCTATTAGCGTCCTGGTTTAATTGTCTACAAGTAAATATAGCGTGATTCTACTAAGGGTTGACGACCTTTTCCCGTGCTTCCCGTCGATTTATCTGCGACTGTCTCTGCTAGCCTTTAACTAGAAAGTCTCACTTTCCCCCACCCATCCCACCCACAAGACAGTGGACGTGGTGCCATTATTGTGTATATCCATCTACCTGTTACAATTTACTTGACACCATATGTTATCTATCTATCTATCTATCTATCTATCTAATCTATCTATCTATCTATCTATCTATCTATCTATCTATCTATCTATCTATCTATCTATCTATCTATCTATCTATCTATCTATCTATCTATCTATCTATCTATCTATCTATCTATCTATCTATCTATCTATCTATCTATCTATCTATCTATCTATCTATCTATCTATCTATCTATCTATCTATCTATCTATTGTCCTTCCGTGCCGCAGACGGCACATAGTGGGGAACCACAATCTCAAAAACAGAAACCTTTCGTGCTGAAATTGCACATATTGCAGAGATCACTGCTTTTAAAATCTATGGCTCTGTTTCCATAACAATACTTTTTTACAATGACAGCTTGTCAAGCCATCGATCAACCTCCTTAGTCGCCTCTTACGACTTGCTTGGAAGATCACAGTGTCACTATTCTTTACTTCCCTCATAATGAGGCCCCGGTAACACACGGGGGACTCCATGAGATGCTGAAGGTTTATCCTAGCGGCTGCTCCCAGTAAAGTCAAATGTTACGCTTTCCTTAACTCCATTGGTTATTGGTTATGGAAGGCCCCGGTATCACTGCAAACGAATTAAAATCCATAATCGCTCAACCGCCCGTGCCAGTGGAATCATCCGAGTTACTAACTCATCTTCCAAACAAAGAAAGGTAACTGTAGTCCCCATCGTAGCAGTCTCAGCACACGCCAAAAGACATAAGGCGAAACCGCGCAGAAAGTGAACACAGCCAACTGTTCCCTGTCATACGATGTCATCATTCATCGTAAACAATTGGAATATCGAAACATGATCAAAACGGATGAGGCACACAGTTCACGGTGTGCACAGAGCACTTAACTCAGCAGCTCCTGCAACAAGCCAGACTTGGAATATGAGTAAACTGCAACAAGGAACACTTTTCTGACATAGCCTTCAATGGTTCCTGCCGCCTATCCACCATATACTGGAAGTTCACGTCCTCCCGAAAATGATGATCGTTATATTGAGAGAAAAAAATGTATAGCGCTTGACGATGTTGGGATATCGTTCTTGACTGCAACCGAACATAGAAACACACAGGTCGTCGTCGAATTATCCCCGCCAAACATCAAACAACAGACCCTACGGTTAGCGTACAACGAACGAAACACGGTGCAAATTCCCCAAAGAGGAAAATCTTCGGTCGACTTGACGGCACAGTACTCATTAATGCGTTTCAGCATGTAAATAACTTGCGTCAAACAATTCCAACGTCGGCCATTGAACAGCACTCAATGTCCTTGACTCCATGTTATGCTGAAGGTTTATTCTAGCGGCTGCTCCCAGTAAAGTAAAATGTTACACTTTCCTTGACTCCACGTTATTAAAAAAAAAAGTAAAGTACCCCCGTCACGCCAAGTGGCGTATAGGGAATATGGTGTTAGTGACCATAAATTTTACAGACCTTCGGCACATATTTATTTTTGGGGTCATGTGGTCGGTATTACGCCCATGCCGCTTTACTTTCCCAGAAAAAAATCCGATACCCATTAAAGGCTGGGTGAACCGGAAGCTATCGGTTGGGATCGAACCCTACCTCTTGTCCTTTGTAGTCCAGTTCAATAACCACTGAGCTATCGCTGCTCCCGACTTCACGTTATGCTGACGGTTTATTCTAGCGGCTGCTCCCAGTAAAGTCAAATGTTACATTTTCCTTGACTCCACGTTGTGCTGAAGGTTTATTCTAGCGGCTGCTCCCAGTAAAGTCAAATGTTACACTTTCATTGACTTCACGTTGTGCTGAAGGTTTATTCTAGCGGCTGCTCCCAGTAAAGTAAAATGTTACACTTTCATTGACTTCACGTTGTGCTGAAGGTTTATTCTAGCGGCTGCTCCCAGTAAAGTCAAATGTTACATTTTCCTTGACTCCACTTTATGCTGAAGGTTTATTCTAGCGGCTGCTCCCAGTAAAGTCAAATGTTACACTTTCCTTGACTCCACGTTGTGCTGAAGGTTTATTCTAGCGGCTGCTCCCAGTCAAAGCTAGAGGAGACAATGTATGTCACACACACGCTATTTATCACCACAAGCCTTCAGACTGACAGCGTGACCTCTATGAAATAATAGCGGACGTCTGTATTCTTAACATTGTCTTCCTGGACATTGTTAGCCCCTAATCCTTCCCTCATTTCACTGTTTGCTGTCCATGTTTCTGAAGGGAACGCTCATGACATTATTGTTTATTTCCTCTTTATTGCCGCTTTGTTGTGCTTGTCGGTTCGTATATTATGTTCCGTGCCACATGGGCGTAGACAGGATCCCATCCCAGGAAGGCTTTGAGCGGAGTATAGCAGCACATATTCACTAAGAGAAGCAAGAATGTATGTACCGGCTAATGATCTTGCTTCCCGTGTAGGCTACAATTCTATTTTGATATTTATATCGAATATTTTCTTATCAAACTAACTTCATTCCCAAGATCGCTGATGTAGCTAAATATTAATTCCGTGTCAGGGTAAGGTTGATCTTCGGTAAGTCTCCGCCCTTGTCTTTGTAATCACAACGTATGTGATTGCTCCCACTTGATAACCAGTTCACGCTGAACTACGGCCATAAACCTGCACACAGAGAGGCTGACGTCAGAGTAGAACTCATATTTCCTCACAAAACACAAACTTCTCTCCAGGTTTTACTGCCTCATTAAAGTGTCAGAAGAGTTGACCATGCTACGACATCGTTGTACGCGCGCGTTCAATGCTGTCAGTGCTGCAAATATTACAAGGCAATGTTTAGAACTGAGAGTATTCACAAATATGAAAGATATTTCATATCACATAAATGAACATTTATTCATTTCACTCATGCAAAAAGTACCCAGTTTCTGAGAAATGAAAACTAGTTCATATCATAAACGTGAACAAAAATAACTGGAAATGAGCTTCTGTGACTGAAGTAAACTATTACTGATGAACCGTCCGCCATTATTGTTTATGAGCATGAACTTCTGTGACTGACGTAAACTATTACTGATGAAACATACGCCATTATTGTTTATGAGCATGAACTTCTGTGACTGACGTAAACTATTACTGATGAAACATACGCCATTATTGTTTGTGAGCATGAACTTCTGTGACTGACGTAAACTATTACTGATGAAACATACGCCATTATTGTTTGTGAGCATGAACTTCTGTGACTGACGTAAACTATTACTGATGAAACATACGCCATTATTGTTTGTGAGCATGAACTTCTGTGACTGACGTAAACTATTATTGATGAAACATACGCATTATTGTTTGTGAGCATGAACTTCTGTGACTGACGTAAACTATTATTGATGAAACATACGCCATTATTGTTTGTGAGCATGAACTTCTGTGACTGACGTAAACTATTACTGATGAAACATACGCCATTATTGTTTGTGAGCATGAACTTCTGTGACTGACGTAAACTATTACTGATGAAACATACGCCATTATTGTTTGTGAGCATGAACTTCTGTGACTGACGTAAACTATTACTGATGAACCGTCCGCCATTATTGTTTGTGAGCACGAGCTTCTGTGACTGACGTAAACTATTACTGATGAACCGTCCGCCATTATTGTTTGTGAGCACGAGCTTCTGTGACTGACGTAAACTATTACTGATGAACCGTCCGCCATTATTGTTTGTGAGCACGAGCTTCTGTGACTGACGTAAACTATTACTGATGAACCATACGCCATTATTGTTTGTGAGCATGAACTTCTGTCCATGGCAGGCTTTGTCAAGACAAACTTCAATTACTAGGAGTTCCATTTCTCGTCATGTGCCTTGTCTTGTGACTGACGTTATTGAAGCTGGTGATATTTGCGCCTTTCATTTCAACGATCTGACCTCAGCGTGGCGATTTTGATTACCGGGTTGCCTTTCCTCTTGATCTCTACTCACTTGGCCAGACTAGACTGTTTAGTCTGTTTCTATGGGCAATGTGATGATGTTGGAGTAGGCTCTGGATAGATCTTCATTGGGTGTCATCGAAGGTTGCTACCCTTTTACTCTGTCTCTTGTGTGGATAGTGCCCTTGTCAGGTTCACCGGTCTATCCCTTGATGTTATCAGCCCATATCAGTGTTGGTCTCGTCTACCCTCTAACTTCCCCTCCAGGATGACATTTAGTTGAGTATTCGGTGTAGCAGGGTGTCTTTAAAGTGTGTTGTCGTGTCCGATTTGTGTTCAGTAGTCCTTGTGTGAACATTAAAACAGCAAAAACAGAGGCTATGAGAATAAGCAAATTAAGACACCCACTAAACATTAAGATCAAAGATAAAGAAATAAAACAAGTAGAAGAATTCAAGTATTTGGGCACAATGTTCACAGAAGATGGAAAACTAGACAGAGAAATTGACATGAGAATACAAAAAAGCAAATGCTGTCACATACCAGCTTTCACCATTGCTAAGACATCCAAACATTTCTATGCCAGCTAAGCAACAAATGATAAATAGCATTTTTATAGCAACTTTGTGCTATGAAAATCAAACATGGACCCTTTCTAAATCACATTTAAGAAAGATCAATACATGTGAGATGCGATGCTTGAGAAAAGTAACAAACAACACAAGAAGAGATAGAATACCAAATGAAACCATAAGAAAAATGGTGGGAACTAATCCTGCCAAGATAGCCTTTTAGGTATCAGTGAAATGAGAAAAGAAGAAGAAGAAGTCTCTTTCTACATTTAATTGATTCAAAACTTCGCTACTTATCTTCTTTTCCCACAATAAAGTTCTCTCCACTTTTTGCTTTAAATCCACGTTTCAAAGGCTTCGATTCCTGCTCTGTTTTTCGACCTAACGTCCCTGTTTCTGCACCACTTAGGAATTTGGAGTTGGTATAAGATTTTACCAATGCGGAAGTTCTCAAAGAGGTCAACACAAAAAGAGAGCCCCTAAGAAACATCAAAAAGAAATAATCAACATTTTTAGGGAACATCATGAGAAGAGGAAAGTTGGAATACTTGGTTACAACTGGCAAAATAAAAGGAAAGAGAGATCGCGGACGACAAAGAGAGAAAATACTAGATGGTTTGGCGTCATGGCATGGAAAGCAGTCAACAACAGAACTGATACGAAGCACTGTAGATAGAAGATTGTGGAGGGACATGATCGCCTGCGCCAACCGGTATGGCACATGATGAATTGTTGTTGTCGTTGTTGCGTTCGCCAGCTTTCAACTCTGACGAAGTCCCTAGAGACTAGAAACTGAATTTTGTGTGTTAATCCATTTTTCCCTGGCATCCGTGTGCACAGGGGTCCCTCGCCGTACAGACAGATAACTCCGACTTCGGAGGTACTCATGTTTTTTCCGTCGATGAGTAGCTGACGTTTCAAGCCGGGCCTCGCTGCTGAGACCAGGGGTGGTTGCCGCAGATGAATAAGATTTTACTATTTGTAGTTTTAGTACTTTTTTGTTATTTGCTGTACTTACGTTATTTGCTCTACGTATGTTATTTGCTGTGGAGCTACGATAGCTCAGTGGTTAGTGAACTGGACTACAAGGGACAAGAGGCCGGGGTCGATCCTGACCGACGACTGCCAGGTTGACGCAGCCTTAAGTGGGTACCGGAATGTTTTTCTGGGAAAGTAAAGCGGCACGTGCGTATTACCGATCACATTAACCCCAAAAATCATGTGCCGATGGTCTGTAAAAATTATGATCACTAACACCAAATTCCCTATACGCCACTTGGCGTGACGGGGCTCTTTATTTTACTTACTTTTATGTTATTTGCTGTGCTTATGTTATTTGTTGTACTTATGTTATTTGCTTTACTTATGTTATTTGTTGTACTTATGTTATTTGCTGTACTTATGTTATTTGCTGTACTTATGTTATTTGCTGTACTTATGTTATTTGCTGTACTTATGTTATTTGCTGTACTTATGTTATTTTCTGTACGTATGTTATTTGCAGAACACATGTTATTTGCTGTACGTATGCTATTTGCTGTACATATGTTATTTTCTGTACATGTTATTTGCTGTACGTATGTTATTTGCAGAACACATGTTATTTGCTGTACGTATGTTATTTGCTGTACTTATGTTATTTGCTGTACTTATGTTATTTGCTGTACTTATGTTATTTTCTGTACGTATGTTATTTGCAGAACACATGTTATTTGCTTCACGTATGTTATTTGCTGTACATATGTTATTTGCTGTACTTATGTTATTTGCTGTACGTATGTTATTTGCAGAACATATGTTATTTTCTGTACGTATGTTATTTGCTGTACATATGTTATTTTCTGTACATATGTTATTTGCTGTACGTATGTTATTTGCAGAACACATGTTATTTGCTGTACGTATGTTATTTGCTGTACTTATGTTATTTGCTGTACATATGTTATTTGCTGTACTTATGTTATTTGCTGTACGTATGTTATTTGCAGAACACATGTTATTTGCTGTACTTATGTTATTTGCCGTACATATGTTATTTGCTGTACTTATGTTATTTGCTGTACATATGTTATTTGCTGTATTTATGTTATTTGCATTACATATGTTATTTGCTGTACATATGTTATTTGCTGTCCATATGTTATTTGCTGTACATATGTTATTTGCTTTAATTATGTTATTTGCTGTAATTGTGGTATTTGCTGTACTTATGTTATTTGCTGTACATATGTTATTTGCTTTAATTATGTTATTTGCTGTAATTGTGGTATTTGCTGTACTTATGTTATTTGCTGTACATATGTTATTTGCTTTAATTATGTTATTTGCTGTAATTGTGGTATTTGCTGTACATATGTTATTTGCTTTAATTATGTTATTTGCTGTAATTGTGGTATTTGCTGTACTTATGTTATTTGCTTTGATGTTAGTATAGCTTTCATGTTGTTAGAATTGCTTTTCGTCATTCGTACTATTTAGTTTATTTCTGTTTTACATTTCCCATCATTTGTTATTATATGTCCAAGATAGCTATATTCTTGAACTCTTTCCACGTGTTGATAATAATAGTTTTAGTCTTTTCTTAATATTTATCTCCAAACAATATTCTTTGCATGTTTTGTTTAGACAAACATTGAGATAAATGCAACCCTATCTTACTCCTCTTTTTATATCAATAGGTGCAGAGTTCTCGTTTTTATATTTTATCATAGCTGTGTGTTCCATATATACACTATATATCAGTCGTATATCTATATCATCTGGATGTATATCTTTCAGACTTTCTATTAGTTTTTTTTTTAAACAGAAAACCTCATTCTTAGTATAATCATGGGTCGCCACAAATAACATATACTGGCAATAAACAGCGGCCATAAGAGCTGGAGATCAGTTGGGAATGTTTAAACAAATAAAACAGGGTGTTAGGCAAGGTTCTGTGCTGTCACCATATTTTAAAGATATGTATAGTGAGATTATTTTAAGATCCATAAGGGGCATGCATGGAATAACAATCGGAGGCCATAATATAAATAATCTAAGGTATGCTGATGATACAGTCTTAATCTCTAAGAGTGAAAATGAGTTACAAGAAATGTTAGACATTATAGTGATAGAAAACAAAAATAAAGGACTGCCTTACTAACAAAAAACATTAGTAATGGTAACAACAAAGAAAAAAGTAATCAAAGTCATCATCGCAGTGCACAATAAAGACAAGTTGAATTATGGATTTTAATTCGTTTGCAGTGATACCGAGGCCTTCCATAACCAATAACCAATAAGTTGAACAATATTAAAATAGATAAATGAATGTAATTATCTGGGAACATTTATGGATTTTAATTCGTTTGCAGTGATACTGAGGCCTTCCATAACCAATAACCAATAAGTTGAACAATATTAAAATAGATAAATGAATGTAATTATCTGGGAACATTGTTAACCTCAGATGGTAAATATACAACAGAGGTGAGATGCAGAATGGCTCAGGCAAAAGCAGCTTTCCAAAAAATGAGGAGGATACTGTGCAATCAATTGTTGACAATAGAAACAAGAAAAAGAGTTCTTAAATGTTATGTAGAGCCAGTCTTAACATATGGGTGTGAATCATGGATGTAGGACAACAGACCAGAAAATCACTGGAGGCTGTTGAACTGTCGTTTTACAGAAGAATGTTGAGAACACTATGGACAGCTAAGAAGAGTAATGAAAACGTTCTGAAAGAGGTGAAATAAAAAAGACAGCTAATTTCCAATATTAGGAAGAAACAATCTTCATTTGCTGGCCATGTAATGAGAAGGGAACAGCTGGAGTATATTGTGACAACTGGAAAAGTTGAGAGACGAAGAGATCGAGAGAAACAAATAGAAAAGATACCAGCCAGCTTGGCTTGAGAATGGCTTGGCAAAAGGTCCTCAACAGAAATGATAAATAATTTCGAGATCGAATGTTGTGGAGAGACATGATCACCTACGCCAACAGGCAATGCACTTGATGATGATGATTAGTTGCTTAAGGTGTATGCTGTCAAAGCTTTGGCGTAGACTATAAAGCATGAATAAATTAGTTTGTTTACTTCTCAATACTTTTCTTCTAACATTCTCATTCAGAAGATGACTTCTCACACTTTTTAAAAACTTCAAACTGCTAATTTCATACTGCTAATTTCAAACTGCTAATTTCATACTGCTAATTTCAAACTGCTAATTTCATACTGCTAATTTCATACTGCTAATTTCAAACTGCTAATTTCATACTGCTAATTTCATACTGCTAATTTCAAACTGCTAATTTCAAAATGTTAATTTTACTGAATTCTTCTCTGAGTAACTTGAAGCGTAAGTTTTGCTATGTTGCTCCAAACGTAGTGTCCTAAAGTCACTGCACCAGACAGCTCCAGCCTTCTTGTCAAGGCTATAAATACTGATGTTTTTAGTTCATATGGGATATATCAAGCGCTATACATTTTTTGTTCTCAATATGACAATCATCATTTTCGGGAGGACGTGAACTTCCATGGTATATAGTGGATAGGCGGCAGGAACCATTGAAGGCTATGTCTGAAAAGTGTCCCTTGTTGCAGTTTTCTCATATTCCAAGTCCGGCTTGTTGCAGGAGCTACTGAGTTAAGTGCTCTGTGCACACCGTGAGCTGTGTGTCTCATCCGTTTTGATAATGTTTTGATATTCCAATTGTTAACGATGAATGATGATATCGTATGACAGGGAACAGTTGGCTGTGTACACTTTCTGCGCGGTTTCGCCTTATGTCTTTTGGCGTGTGCTGAGACAGCTACGATGGAGACTACAGTTACCTTTCTTTGTTTGTAAACTAGTAAAGTACCCCCGTCACACCAAGTGGCGTATAGGGAAATATGGTGTTAATGACCCTATATTTTACAGACCTTCAGCACATGATTTTTGGGTAATGTGGTCAGTATTACGCCCGTGCTGCTTTACTTTCCCAGAAAAAAATCCGGTACCCATTTAAGGCTGGGTGAACCCGGAAGCCGTCGGTTGGGATCGAACCCTACCCCTTGTCCGTGGTAGTCCAGTTCACTAACCACTGAGCTATCGCGGCTCCCTTTCTTTGTTTGGGAGATGAGCTATTAATTCGGATGATTACGCTGGCACGGGCGGTTGAGTGAGCAATTATGGATTTTAATTCGTTTGCAGTGATACCGAGGCCTTCCATAACCAATAACCAATGGGATATATCATGTGTTGTATATATCATTTAACAGGTATGTGCTTACTTCTATAACAAAATATTCAAGTGTTTTCATAATCTCAACCACTGTTTGACTGACCCTCGTCTGTTATTCTATGCATTGTCTGTATAGCTATCTCTAATTCAGACTTTAAGATTTCATATCCTGACAAATTTCTGGTTCACCGATACTAGCGCAATCTGACACTTATGAGTTACTGACTCACAGCTGCCCTGCTAATATCATGCTACTCCCCCTTCCCAAGGAGGTTTATTAACAAACGTATATATTAATCATTATCTCTTTCTTCATCTGCTGTTGCCTTGAACCGTCTTTGGAGAAAGGAAGAATATATAACATCATCTATTATCTGTTAATGTTGTATGCTTGTTATTTGTGATCACTTCCCTTTTAGATGTAGTCTCATTTCTGGACGCTGTTGGAATATACATGTTTTTATTCTTGCATATGTCATTTATTCCGTCTATCCATCTCTTCCATGGTCTCCCTCTGGCCCTCATTATATATTTATTGTATTTATCACTAGATTTTGTACAAATAAATACGAGCAATTCACAATCTAATCCATGAGATATTCTTTGTACGACTTTGTACAATCCATATACAATGCTCAACATACACGAACTTCTATAACCCATATATTTTCTTTATACGAAGTACTACAACCCATAAGCAATTCCACATAGGAACTTCAACCGCCCATAAGATGTTTTATAAACGAGCTTTTATCACTGTTTTCTAGATGCTTTCACCATCACACTCATTGACTCACATTCATATTTCCTATGCAAATTAAATCTTGTGAGCAGCTTAAAGCATCAGATAATACTGCCTATTTTGTCTCTTTCTCTTCAATAAACAGCCTCGGATCTGCCGAGCTGTCCCTGTCGCCCTAACCCTCGTTCAGCCTCAGCCAATGAATGGGAAAATGATGGATCCAGTTTCCTTGATCGTCACATCTTTCCAGACTGGAAGCTGGGGTCTCCTCTCACCTAATTATGACTGGCTAGTTCTTGCCGGATCTATTTCTTCCAGATATCGGCGGTGATGAATGATTGCATTCCTGCAGGACTAGTTTTTTCTGGATGCTCTAGGGCTTCTTCTAAATTGGGCAGACAACTAAAAGTTGTTCACATTCTCTTATTGAACTATACAAGAACGTGGCGCAAAGAGTGACGGACAACAACTAACATAAATAATGGCAGCGATAAAATCAGCAAGTAAACATCATCATGTGTTTATTTGGCCAAGGGATTCTAGACGAGTCAAGTACTTCTATTGACGATTTGTGTTCTTGTGAATTAGCAGATCAGATCTTGACTGCTTTCTCTTATGACATTAAATAGAATGCAGTGCTCCTAAACCTCAAACTATTTTCCAGTCATAAAATCTGCCCCGGTTCTATATCGACCCATAGAATGCAAGCTGAAAAGATATAGATAAAAATGTACAACAATGTCTAAATCAGTTTATATTTTCAGACACGAGTGCGTACTATCTCCCCAATTCTAGTTACTTACATTGACTACATATGTAAGTTAGCCAGTCATCGAAGACAGAGAAGATTAACGAACTTATATTTGGAGACGATTAGGCACTAATGCATGGAAAATAGAAGACCCACAAGCACACTGCAATAGACGTAACAGTGTAGACAAAAAATATAGCTTGAGAGTCAACAAAACAGAAGCCATGAATATCGCAAAAAGAGAATCAGACACATCAATATAACAATAAACGGAGAAAAAATTAAACAAGTGAAGAAATGTAAATATTTAGGAAATCTGGTGACAAGTGACAATTTACAATCATTAGAAGAAATAGACTCAAGATGCAACAAAGCTTGTCAAATCATCAACTGTCGTCACTATTGTCGAATAAGGAAATAACACTAGAGGTAAAACGGGGACTCTGCAACACAAATGTAATATGAAATGCGTTAGACGAAAGGCAGGAAACAGCCTGAGAGATAAGATCGGAATTGAAAAACTGAGAAAAAAGCGAGGATAATTCCTGTTATAAAATGCATGAAAAACAACATATAAAATGGTTTGGTCACCCGATAAGGGAGAAACACCAAAACACAACACAACGAGCCTTTAACAAACATTGGGAGAACACGAGATTCAAGAGCCTAGCATGAAAAAATGGATTGATAAAATATAATAAACACTAGGAAAACATAACAACAGCAGAGGATACAGAAGAACCAAACACCACAAACTATATCTGCCCTCGATGCTGTAAGGCAGGGGAACTGTGATGGAATGGCTGTGATCTCACGAGGCACCCTTCTTAACTTCCGTTGTAACGTTTCAGACTAGACAACCGTTGTAGACATCACATCAATAACAACTCCATGATGTTGTTTCTGGTACCTTCACACAAAACTAGCCAGCCTCTAACTCATCTAATAGTAGAAGAAAAACATCATAATTCAACACTTCAAAGACCTTACAATTCATAACATACTCATACACTCCAGCATGGCAATATCTAATCTACAACTGCTAGCCCGTTGTATCTAACTAGTATCTCTACGAGAACATCTACGTCCTCTAAAATTATCCAGGATGGACCTTTCTTCTACGTCTAAATATATATGACTAAATTCATGTTGTAGCTGTTTGGCTGATCCCTCTATTTCATTTCTAGCTATCTATTTCTCATTAATTCTGGCGGTCAACCATTTCTTTCCAGTTGGTATCTGTCTTTTTGGTGCACAATCCTGGTCTAAACTATCCGGTCACCGCACTAATGAGAACTGATTAAATTCAGGACTCTTGTCTACCTCAACGAGTTTGGTCATGTGACTAGACGATCATACCATCACGGGATGACCTTCGAATTGACAAGTACTCAGCGTGGTCGAGTGACTTAATCGCCTCTCGTTCAATTCTCCTTGTTAACTCTAATGACTCCACTCTTCTAGTACACTGTTTTAACCCCATAAATCCCACAATCTGGTACAGCTGAAAGCAAATAAGGAAGAGAAGAAGGAGAAGTACAATACAGTCAATTATTTCTAGAATGTCTTCTGATCTATTGGAACCCCCGGAGTTCCGTTGTCGTAACAACCGTCTATATCACCGAAATATGATCTTAGATATAGGACTGACATCTTGTTCTATTATACCAGTAGCTAATGCTGTCTGTGATAGATCATACCATTTGATACGGCTGTCTGTGATAGATATACTATTTGATACTGCTGTCTGTGATAGATACACCATTTGATACTGCTGTCTGTGATAGATATACCATTTGATACTGCTGTCTGTGATAGATATACCATTTGATACTGCTGTCTGTGATAGATATACCATTTGATACTGCTGTCTGTGATAGATATACCATTTGATACTGCTGTCTGTGATAGATATACCATTTGATACTGCTGTCTGTGGTAGATATACTATTTGATACTCCTGTCTGTGGTAGATAAACCATTTGATACTGCTGTCTGTGATAGATATACCATTTGATACTGCTGTCTGTGGTAGATTATACCATGCGATATTGATGTATTGGTTATTGGTTATGGAAGGCCTCGGTATCACTGCAAACGAATTAAAATCCATAATTGCTCAACCGCCCATGCCAGTGGAATCATCCGAATTACTAACTCATCTCCCAAACAAAGAAAGGTAACTGAAGTCCCCATCGTAGCTGTCTCAGCACACGCCAAAAGACATAAGGCGAAACCGCGCAGAAAGTGAACACAGCCAACTGTTCCCTGTCATACGATATCATCATTCATCGTAAACTATTGGAATATCGAAACAT
This sequence comes from Megaustenia siamemsis, assembly GCA_032433765.1. NCBI lineage: Eukaryota > Metazoa > Mollusca > Gastropoda > Stylommatophora > Ariophantidae > Megaustenia > Megaustenia siamemsis. The sequence continues at coordinate 21,226,172 of JAVIAB010000102.1, forward strand.
GATCAAAACGGATGAGACACACAGCTCACGGTGTGCACAGAGCACTTAACCCAGTAGTTCCTGCAACAGGCCGGACTTAATTTATTGGGGGCCTTGGTAGCCGAGTTAGGAAAACCACCCGACTGGACTACCGACGTTCGGACAACCCGTGTTCGATTCCCGCTGGGAGCAGTGTGAATTGTACTCGTGGTTGGAAAAAAAAAATACCCCCACGGTCGACCCAGCCGTTGGCAGAAATGGGTACCAGGGTATTACCCTGGGAAGGTGAAGAATGTTGATTCGCATCTGAGTTTCGATGCTTGAGGCGACACTATACAGAAATCTCCGAACATTTCTGGATAGGCGGCCGAGCACATATGGGTGGAAACTCGCGTGCTAAGACGCCAGTTCAAGTCTCGTACTTTACCTTTATATGGCCCTTTTCGTCTTGTCAGACGGTCTAGTGGAGGCTATTGCGTATTTTTTGGAGGTATTGTTTTTGCCGAACAGCTTCTCTCGTGGCTAATTCTACCAATGTTTGACAAACACACGCGGTCACATAATGAACAGGTCAGGCTCGCTGGTCCACAGGGTTTACCATCCTTTTTCATGAGTCTCTTCTCTTCTAAGTCCTGTCTTAGAACAGTCTCAAATGTTGTTATACCGTTCCTTATACGTGCTCTCCATGATGTGCGATCACTTGCCAGATGTTGCCAGTCGTTTTCACAGATGGCGAAGTCTTTCAGAGATGATTTGCAGATATCTCTATATCGTAGTTTAGGTCTGCCGATTTGTCGTTTTCCGTGTTTTAGCTCGCCATATAGTATTTGCCTAGGAATGCGTTTTTCTTCCATCCGTTGGACATGCCCCAGTCATCTTAGCCTTCGACTTCTGAGCATCGACATGATTGTTAGGGTCTTAGCACGTTGCAGGACAGTTAAGTTGGTTATTTTGTCCTGCCATTTGATGTGCATTATTTTGCGGAGACATCGCATGTGGAAGACATTTAGTCTTTTTTCCTGGTTTGAGTATGTTGTCCAGGTTTCGGATCCATATAGTAGTGTGCTAAGCACACAAGTTTGATATATTAAGAGTTTAGTCTTTTGAGTTAGTTTCGTGTTGTTCCATGCCCTTTTTGTGAGTTTGCCGAAGGTCGTAGCTGCCTTACCAATTCGACAGTTTATTTCTTCATCAAGAGAGATGGTTTGCGTAACTGTGGATCCAAGATATGTAAATTTCTGTACTGATTCTAGTGGGCAGTCTTTTAGAGTAATAGATATAGGTTTGAAGTCACCTTGATTTAGTATTACTGTCTTCTGAACATTAATTGACAGTGAAAAAAGGTCGCATGCTTTATCCAGGTTGTTGATCAGCGACTGTAGGGTGGCCTCACTATGAGCGACTAGGGCTGCATCGTCAGCAAATAAAAATTCTTTAAGTAGGGCAACATTTGTTTTGGTTTTTGCTCTTAGTCGTGCTAGGTTGAACAGTGAGCCATCTGGTCTAGTGCGAATGTAAATATCTCCTGAGCTGTTTTCGAAGGTGTAATTTAGGAGGGCAGCAAAAAATATACCAAAAAGGGTGGGGGCGAGGACACATCCCTGTTTCACTCCTTTGTTGACTTTGAAATTCTCTGATGGACTCCCATCAAAATGGACTTTGCCATTCATGTCTTCATGGAAGGAAATTATCAGCCTAAGTAATTTAGGAGGGCAGCCTATGCCTTCTAACACCTTGTAGAGACCATCTCTGTTTACTGTGTCGAATGCCTTTGTGAGATCCACAAAGGCAATATAGAGCGGCATATTTTGTTCCCGACATTTTTCCTGCAGTTGTCTAAGAGTGAAGATCATATCTATGGTTGATCTCCCGGGTCTGAAACCGCATTGGGACTCGGGAAGCACCCGTTCTGCAAGTCTATGCAGGCGATTAAGTACGACTCTAGCAAAAGCTTTGCCTGTTGTGCTAAGGAGAGAAATGCCTCTGTAATTGTTGCAGTCACCCCTGTCTCCTTTATTCTTGTACAGCGTTATAATCTTAGCATTTCTCATATCATGAGGTATTTCTCCGTTTCTCCAGCATTTAATTAGCAGTTTGTATAGGTGTGGAATTAGTACGCTTAGGTTGTCCTTTAGTACATCTGTGGGAATGTTGTCATTTCCTGCAGCTTTTCCTCTTGAGAGGGCATTTATAGCGTCAGCAAGTTCGTTCATAGTAGGCTCAACATCCAGTTCAAACATTGTAGGATATTTGGGTATTGATTGTGCTAGAGCTGTGTTTGTTGGTCTGTCGTCACTGTATAGATTAGAGTAGTGTTCAACCATCTTTGCATTTGTTGTCCCTTGTCAGTAATAGGTTCTCCAAACTTGGATTTTAGGGGGGCTAATTTTGTTATTTTTGGTCCAAGGGCCTTTTTTATATTGTCATGCATGGTTTTTGGGTCGCCCCTGTCTGAGGCTTTCTGTATTTCAGAGCATAGATTGTTCCAGTATTCGTTTGCGCATCTTCTTGCTTCGCGTTGTAGGGTGGCTTGCGCATGTTTGAGCTGATCCTTGGTGATTTGATTGGGATTATTATTGAAGTTCAGTAAAGCCTTTTTCTTATTAGCTATTAGTGGGTCTAGTCTTGCTGCATTTTCTTCGACCCAGTCGTTCTTTGAGAACCGTTTCTGGCATTATTATTATTATTATTATTATTATTATTATTATAATAACCAATAATTAGCTAATGGTATAATTTAAGTAACGGTAAAGGTAAAGTACCATTAGCTAATGATGTCTGCGATAGATTATAAGCTAGACTTTGTACCGTCCCTAGTCCATGACACGAACCGTTTGGTCGTTTCATTCTTCTTCGTTGGCTTTTTGACAGACTCCACTGTATCTGACATAAAAAAAAAAAAAAATCAGTTTTGATATTAGACTTTCAGCCCATGTTTCTCGTGGTTTGTTTCACTAATGGACATAAGTTTGGAAGTTCTGAAACATTGCAGTCAGTGTGTTCTACATTCCAGATCATTCGTGAGTTCCAAGCAATTGAAGTATTCAGTTACGTTCCTCGACAAACAATAGTTGCTAGAATTAAGGAGCTTGACAGTAAATAAGTTCCTGTATTATTTGATTGTTCCCTGTCAGAGAAACACAATGATTGACCAGAGAGCATTCATGAGGTTCCGAGAAGCGGCTTCCAAGCTAGGTACAGGTAGATGCGTCGACATGACAATCTGCCTCAAAGGTCAGTGTACACTTGTTGTGTCATTTATTGTGAAGGACAGGAACTTATCTGTCTGTCCTGAGCGTATCGAGAAGTAATCGTGGCAGTTGAGAGCGCTGGTGCAAGAGGAGTCAAGTGACAAGAATAGTCCGGGTTCAAATTCCAAGACATGGCGATTCTTTTCTCATAAAGACACTGTTTCGCGATTCATCTAGCAACTGAAAATGGGTACTCGAGATTTTCTATGAGAACGAAAGTACATAGACCTGGCGTATAACAACAGACCACACCATCCATTAAATGTTCTTTTGATCGTTAAAAAATATGGGAACTAAAACAACATACTCCATATATCCTATGTCGTGCAGGGAACCTTTTGTTAATGAGAGTATGAGGTCTTTTAATTGGCAAAGGTCATCAAAAAATATTGTAAGACGAAATCTTGTAGTAGCTCAGTCTACACAGAGCACCTACACAGAGCACCTGCATAGAAAATCACCATAGAGAATCTACAGAAAGAACCTACATAGAGAACCTACATAGACATAGCTCAGATGTAAATGCATTTCAACGCATTTTCTCCAACTTGGCGATGGTTTGGAGCCAATTTTGTCTTTCGTCGACTATTTACCCCCACTGGGTCAAGTTGAGTGGTCTGTATCTAGGACACCACGTGGATGTGGAACCGTTTTTATTAGCTTTAATTCGGTGACAGTGACACCGACAGTCAGCAGTAGCTGTCGTGACCTCGATTCGACCATCTACCATCTCTGATGGATTCTGTGGCCTCAAAGAAATGTCTGTGTGACCTCATAGATGGCACGAAGATGCTAGAGACGCTCAAGTGGGAACAGTTGTCTACCGATGTATGCAGCTGCTGGAACCAAAGCAGACCCGCTGTGTGGGAACGGGTGTAGCCAAGTTACAACAATGCACGATAGCACAGAAATAGCTTGTGAAATGAACCGGCACGAATTCTATGAACATATGAGAAACTTTGCAAGAAGTATCATATAAGACACAAATAATGGCTGCAAGTAGTGAACTCTCACAGAACTAAGCCTCAGCAGGGCGTGGGGTCAAGCGCTTTTCCTCACTGGCACGCAGAGCCAGTAGTTACAACTTGTAATAACGTACCGGCAAGAGCTCTCAATAAATGTGCACCGAAAGAATACTTGGAGAAATACAATTTAAAAGAACGACTGTATGCCGTCGCCTGTGCTTCTCATGTTGTTGACGTTCGCTGTGAGGATTCCTGCGCTCTTTAGTCCTCTCTGAAAGAATGCATCAAATTGGCGCACGAGCCATCATGTTGTACTTTCTGTCTTCCATTAGTCAGGTAGCCTTGGCGGTCGATTGCTTACTCGTCATGATGTCTCACCATTTTCCTTAACGCTCTTAAGAGAAAGAGACGGTTTATGAGACATGACGAAGGCCAATTCTGTCAAATTTATTATGTCTTCTCTCCCCTTTCTATGTCTGCCTTGTCTTCTTTTGCCTGATACTGAGCTCTGCAAAATGATTTCTCGTTCTTTACAACCATTTTCACTCCTTTTATGAAAACCCCCCTTGATTACGGCCTTGATAAAAGTTCTCACCACATACGGAAATATGCATCATTAAAGTCAACCTGGCAAACACAGTAGTCTCTTTCTCTGAATTTTGATGGCGTATTTATTTAAGATGAACTGGTACTTGCTAGATTAAAGCGCTGTTAGATGAAAACCACAATGTTTGCACAAGTGTTGTAATAATAATAACAATTTGTGTCAGCGAAAACTCGACGTTTCGGTTATAGACATTTGTGTGTGAGTCTTTGCTAGCAGGGCCGGATAACCTGATCTGCAGATAACACATTTTGTGCACGTGTCATAATATGAGCTGCAATATCACGTGACCACCGACTCTAATTAATGTCCTATGTTGCTATATTATTATTGTTTACGTGCACGTGAAAGTGAGTGTCACAAACAAATAGACCACGCTTTGAATGAGGGATATAAAGTGCTTGTGTCATGGAAGGCTGGATCAAGATGTTGGAGGAACAACGCAGTTTAAGAGATATACTAAGACGGATAATTATAGTCCGTTCAGAATCGTTTGCCGAGATGTTATGATTTATAATTCAAAAAGTTCTTGATGATTTCACATGATTTTTGGCATACGTTGTTAAAATGTCCATGTCACGAGAACATATGTGTTACTCGATGTCTAGCTATAACGGTTTTCTTAAAGCGGCGAATTCCTTTGATCTTTGCCCATGTAACTATTATTTTGACCCTAATCAAAATGTTTTACAGTAATCTAGTGCAACGATGACCCATAGGCGTGTCCATAAAATTTTACTTGGTGGCAAGTATACAAATTTTAAATTATATATAGAACTTTTGTTCGTAGAGTCAATTTGATATAGTTCCATGCTCTTGGTGTGAGTTTCCCAAATGTTGTCGCTGCCTTTCAAATACGTACATTTAGTTCCTCATCTAAGGAAAGTGTGGCTGTAATAGTGGATCCAAGATAGCTGAACTTCTGTACTGACTCAAGCAGGCTTCCATTCAAAGTAATGGTTGTTGGTTTGCTTATAACATATTTTTGATTGCTTGGGTGGTCTTGAACAATAAACTGTTTAACAAATCAACTAGGAAATTTTGCAAATCAAACTATTTATCTGTAGACTTAATCAGAGTAATGATCATTCAGAATCAGACGAGTCAAATAGGTCGATTACTGCTTTCGGCTGAACAAACAACAAACCATCCTTTTTCCAATATTCCTCTTCTTGTCGTAACACATGATCCTCACGTTTTACCCAGTAGTCTTTATTTATATTTGATAGAGCCTGATTTGTAAGTGTCTCAACATCGCATAATTTGAAAGTTTTATTTGTATATGCTACGTGTCCTTTAACTTTTGCCCAAACTAGTTCTATAGGATTTAAGTGTGCATGATATTGAGGTAGTCTCAAACATCTATGGCCATGTTCTTGTATAAATCTTTATAACAATGTTATGCTCAGTAAAATATTTTGCCTTTATATTCATTCTCACATAGACTTGCAGAAGATAATATGGATAGTGCCGCCTCCTTTCTGTAAATATTGAGATTTGCCTCTGAATTATGACTCGAACTCGAGTCTACGGCCGTGATTTTGACGTCACATAATTTCCGGTTTCGGCTAAAATGTCATTTTGTGCTAAACGGGAAATTTCATATGTAACATTTCTTTATAAAAATTTATAGTGGAAACATAACTATTTAGGACGGTGCGCATTCAGCCGTGAAGGTCATGCCTATATGTTAAAGAATCAGCTGTGAGATGTAAGCATCTACATAATCCCGCCGGTGTTTATAATATCGATTAACTTTTTTTAAATATAGGTTAAATAAGGCATCTTTGAAACTGGATCACATTTCTTTGATAAAAAAATATTTTTATAGCGACATTAGTATTCTAAACCTAACTTCAAAAGATCAATGCAAATGAACAATAAGTTTTTGAAAAAAATAAATTAATGTCTAGGCAAACGAATCTGAACGGACTATAATAAGAGTATAGGGAGAGAGATATATATATATAATACACACACACATACACCCATTCAAACACCAGTTATTCAAACTGTGTGATGTCACCAAGTGCAACAAATGTCTCAGTGGGAAATAAAACATTGCGAGTTTGCTCACTCTCTATATCTGACAGTTTAGTCAAGTATCCACACATCACTGATCTGTCTATTCTACAAATATGCCAAAACGGGAAACAACACATATTAAGTAGGTTACATTAAAGTAGGTCATGCATTGTTTGTGTTGAAATAAACTGATGTTTGAATGTTGTTTTTTTCCTGAGTGATATAGTTCTCCATCAAGGGACACACCTTGAATGATATAGTTCTCCATCAAGGGACACAACTTGAATAATATAGTTCTCCATCAAGGGACACAACTTGAATGATATAGTTCTCCATAAAGGGACACAACTTGAATAATATAGTTCTCCATCAAGGGACACAACTTGAATGATATAATTCTCCATCAAGGGACACAACTTGAATGATATAATTCTCCATCAAGGGACACAACTTGAATGATATAGTTCTCCATCAAGGGACACAACTTGAATGATATATTTCTCCATCAAGGGACACAACTTGAATGATATAGTTCTCTATTAAGGCGCAAAACTTGAATGATATATTTCTCCATCAAGAGACACAACTTGAATGATATAGTTCTCCATCAAGGCGCACAACTTGAATGATATAGTTCTCCATCAAGTGACAAACTTGAATGATATAGTTCTCCATCAAGGGACACAACTTGAATGATATAGTTCTCTATTAAGGCGCAAAACTTGAATGATATAGTTCTCCATCAAGGGACACAACTTGAATGATATAGTTCTCCATCAAGGCGCACAACTTGAATGATATAGTTCTCCATCAAGGGACACAGCTTGAATGATATAGTTCTCCATCAAGGGACACAGCTTGAATGATATAGTTCTCCATCAAGGGACACAGCTTGAATGATATAGTTCTCCATCAAGGGACACAGCTTGAATGATATAGTTCTCCATCAAGGGACACAACTTGAATTATATAGTTCTCCATCAAAGTACACAACTTGAATGATATAGTTCTCCATCAAGGTACACAACTTGAATGATGTAGTTCTCCATTACGGGACACAACTTGAATGATATATTTCTCCATCAAGGGACACAACTTGAATGATATAGTTCTCCATAAGGGACACAATTTTAATTATATAGTTCTCCATCAAGGGACACAACTTGAATGATATAATTCTCCATGAAGGCACACAATTTGAATTATATAGTTCTCCATCAAGGACACAACTTGAATGATATAGTTCTCCATGAAGGGACACAACTTGAATGATATAGTTCTCCATCAAGGGACACAATTTGAATTATATAGTTCTCCATCAAGGGACACGACTTGAATGATATAGTTCTCCATCAAAGGACACAACTTGAATGATATAGTTCTCCATGAAGGGACACAACTTAATTGGTGTTGTTTACATTGTTAGTATCAAATTACTTCGAAACTTAAATTCAATAGAGTTTAAGGATATGTTAATATGGTTAATAAACATAACTTCTAAAAGTAATATTTGTATTTACCATTTAAAACTTATTTCTTGCAGTAAAATTGTATGGGTGTGTTAAGTTTTATTTATCCAGACACTGCTCTCTTTAATAGTCAGAACTCAATATTACAGTTATTGCATTGATTAATTTGTAGAGGAGAGGAGAGGAGATAGAAGGGAAGGTTTCATGTTTCAAATGACAATAACTTTGCACTAGAGTTCGAACAACGCTTCCAGCTTTGAGCCCCTCATATGCAGTGAAAACAAAGGCCATCTATAAACACCATCTCTTATGCACCCAAGCAGTCATTTGGGTTACGCCCCCTGATCTCAGTGCTTTCTTCGCTTGATTTTTGTGTATTCGGAAAGAGAAATGGAGCCAAGAGAAAAATGTAAATACTGAAAGAAGAACGAGAGCCGAGGCCATTGTTGAAAAGTGGGACCTGTCATGGTAGTGAGAAGGAGCATTGACTTGTTCAATGACAACGTCAGGGTTAACTGTATGGACAGCTAGACAAGTCTCCAAAACCAGAATATGTTAGAAAGTTTCTTCTCCGTTTAAAAAGTAGAAGTAAAAAGAGAACTCTCAGCCAGTAGACCTAGGAGAGAGAAGAAAAAGAGAACTCTCAGCCAGTAGACCTAGGAGAAAGAAGACAAAGAGAACTCTCAGCCAGTAGACCTAGGAGAGAGAAGACAAAGAGAACTCCCAGCCAGTAGACCTAGGAGAGAGAAGAAAAAGAGAACTCTCAGCCTGTAGACCTAGGAGAGAGAAGAAAAAGAGAACTCTCAGCCAGTAGACCTAGGAGAGAGAAGAAAATGAGAACTCCCAGCCAGTAGACCTAGGAGAGAGAAGAAAAAGAGAACTCTCAGCCAGTAGACCTAGAGAGAGAGAAGAAAAGAGAACTCTCAGCCAGTAGACCTAGGAGAGAGAAGAAAAAGAGAACTCCCAGCCAGAAGACCTAGGAGAGAGAAGAAAAAGAGAACTCTCAGCCAGTAGACCTAGGAGAGAGAAGAAAAAGAGAACTCTCAGCCAGTAGACCTAGGAGAGAGAAGAAAAAGAGAACTCCCAGCCAGTAGACCTAGGAGAGAGAAGAAAAAGAGAACTCTCAGCCAGTAGACCTAGGAGAGAGAAGAAAAAGAGAACTCTCAGCCAGTAGACCTAGGAGAGAGAAGAAAAAGAGAACTCCCAGCCAGAAGACCTAGGAGAGAGAAGAAAAAGAAAACTCCCAGCCAGTAGACCTAGAAGAGAGAAGAAAAGAGAACTCTCAGCCAGTAGACATAGAAGAGAGAAGAAAAAGAGAACTCTCAGCCAGTAGACCTAGGAGAGAGAGAAGAAAAGAGAACTCTCAGCCAGTAGACCTAGGAGAGAGAGAAGAAAAGAGAACTCAGCCAGTACACCTAGGAGAGAGAAGAAAAAGAGAACTGCCAGCCAGTAGACCTAGGAGAGAGAAGAAAAGAGAACTCCCAGCCAGTAGACCTAGGTGAGAGAAGAAAAAGAGAACTCCCAGCCAGAAGACCTAGGAGAGAGAAGAAAAAGAGAACTCTCAGCCAGTAGACCTAGGAGAGAGAAGAAAAAGAGAACTCCCAGCCAGTAGACCTAGAAGAGAGAAGAAAAAGAGAACTCCCAGCCAGTAGACCTAGAAGAGAGAAGAAAAAGAGAACTCCCAGCCAGTAGACCTAGAAGAGAGAAGAAAAAAGAGAACTCTCAGCCAGTAGACATAGAAGAGAGAAGAAAAAGAGAACTCTCAGCCAGTAGACCTAGAAGAGAGAAGAAAAGAGAACTCTCAGTCAGTAGACCTAGAAGAGAGAAGAAAAAGAGAACTCTCAGCCAGTAGACCTAGGAGAGAGAAGAAAAAGAGAACTCTCAGTCAGTAGACATAGAAGAGAGAAGAAAAAGAGAACTCTCAGCCAGTAGACCTAGGTGAGAGAAGACAAAGAGAACTCTCAGTCAGTAGACCTAGGTGAGAGAAGAAAAAGAGAACTCTCAGTCAGTAGACCTAGGTGAGAGAAGAAAAAGAGAACTCTCAGTCAGTAGACCTAGGTGAGAGAAGAAAAAGAGAACTCTCAGTCAGTATTTAAGTGTTCTTGTAGGTCTTCTATTTTTTCATGTATTAGTGCATGATCGTCTGCGAATAGAAGCTCGTTAATCTCTTCTGTCTCCCCCAATGGGTTGGGTAACTTGCATATGTAGTCCATATAACTTCATCTTTCCTTCATCATTTGCCTTTCAGCGTCGAGGGGAGATATAATTTGCGGTCTTTTGCTCTTCTGTTTGCCTCTGCTGCTGTTATGTTTCCTAGTGCTTCTAACATTCCATCCATCCTCCATTTTCGTGGTCGACAATTGGGTCTGGTATTCTCACAACGTTTGTTGAAGGTTCGTTGTGTTGTATTCTGAGAACTCTCTGCCTTGTCACGTGGCCAAACCATTTGATCTGTTGTTTCCTTATAAATTCTATGGCGGGGGCTATTCCTAGGTTTTTTCTCAGTTCTTCATTTTTGATCTTATCTCTCAGACTGTTTCCTGTCATTCGTCCAACACATTTCATCTCTGTAGAGGTTATTTTTCTTATTGTTCTTGTATCTAGGGTCCGATACCGTACTACTAGCAGAAAATCCTAAAGACCTACAACAATTACTTAATGAAATAAACACGACAAGCAAAAAATATGGACTAGATATGAATATCAAAAAGACTAAAACTATGATCATAAACAAAGAAAATACTCAAAACCCACAAGTGAATATCAAATTGAAGGAATAGACCTTGAGACAGTTCAGAACTATAACTACCTTGGACATACTATAACCAGTGATGGAAAATGTACAACTGAAATAAACAAAAGAATAGGAATGGCAAAAAGTAATTTTAATGTCATGAAGGACATACTAACATCAAAACAAATAACACCAGAGCTAAAACTAAGAATAGCAAAATGTTACATCTTCTCAATATTCCTATATGGTGCTGAAACATGGACATTAGACAAGAAAACAGAACAGAGAATTGAAGCCTTTGAAATGTGGATATATAGAAGAATAGGTAGAATTGGATGGAAGGAAAAGAAAACAAACGACAAAGTCTTAAAACAACTAAAAATGAAAAGAGAACTTCTGACACAATTAGAACAAGACAAATGCGATTCTTAGGCCATGTTAAAAGACACAACAGCCTACTGAAAGTGATCCTGGAGGGGAAAATACAAGGTAAAAGAGGCAGAGGCAGACCAAGATTAACATGGACGAGTAACATCAAAAGATGGACAAACCAACCGATGACAACCTGCACCATCAAAGCAAGAGATAGAGCAAAATGGCGCTCCATGGTAGCCAACCTTCGTTGCGGAGACGGCACTCAATGATGATGATGATCTAGGGTCCAGGTCTGGCATTGGTAGCACAACGTTAGGATGAAGATTGTATTGTATAGTGCTCGTTTTGCCTCCAGTTATTTCCTTGTTGGACAATAGTGGTGATAACTGTCCAATGATTTGACATATATGTGATGAACAATAGCGGAGATAGTACGCATTCCTGACAAACTCCTGATCTAACTTCGAAGAGTTTGGAATTGATGTAGAGACTTTTGATTAGGTTGATTACATTTTGGCTTACTCCGTATGTTGTTAGTATTTCCCATAGTTGTTCTCTAGTAGATGTTGGCTTACTCCGTATGTTGTTAGTATTTCCCATAGTTGTTCTCTAGTAGATGTTGGCTTACTCCGTATGTTGTTAGTATTTCCCATAGTTGTTCTCTAGTAGATGTTGGCTTACTCCGTATGTTGTTAGTATTTCCCATAGTTGTTCTCTAGTAGATGTTGGCTTACTCCGTATGTTGTTAGTATTTCCCATAGTTGTTCTCTAGTAATTGTTGGCTTACTCCGTATGTTGTTAGTATTTCCCATAGTTGTTCTCTAGTAGATGTTGGCTTACTCCGTATGTTGTTAGTATTTCCCATAGTTGTTCTCTAGTAGATGTTGGCTTACTCCGTATGTTGTTAGTATTTCCCATAGTTGTTCTCTAGTAGATGTTGGCTTACTCCGTATGTTGTTAGTATTTCCCCTAGTTGTTCTCTAGTAGATGTTGGCTTACTCCGTATGTTGTTAGTATTTCCCATAGTTGTTCTCTAGTAGATGTTGGCTTACTCCGTATGTTGTTAGTATTTCCCATAGTTGTTCTCTAGTAGATGTTGGCTTACTCCGTATGTTGTTAGTATTTCCCATAGTTGTTCTCTAGTAGATGTTGGCTTACTCCGTATGTTGTTAGTATTTCCCATAGTTGTTCTCTAGTAGATGTTGGCTTACTCCGTATGTTGTTAGTATTTCCCATAGTTGTTCTCTAGTAGATGTTGGCTTACTCCGTATGTTGTTAGTATTTCCCATAGTTGTTCTCTAGTAGATGTTGGCTTACTCCGTATGTTGTTAGTATTTCCCATAGTTGTTCTCTAGTAGATGTTGGCTTACTCCGTATGTTGTTAGTATTTCCCATAGTTGTTCTCTGTTAGATGTTGGCTTACTCCGTATGTTGTTAGTATTTCCCATAGTTGTTCTCTGTTAGATGTTGGCTTACTCCGTATGTTGTTAGTATTTCCCATAGTTGTTCTCTAGTAGATGTTGGCTTACTCCGTATGTTGTTAGTATTTCCCATAGTTGTTCTCTGTTAGATGTTGGCTTACTCCGTATGTTGTTAGTATTTCCCATAGTTGTTCTCTGTTAGATGTTGGCTTACTCCGTATGTTGTTAGTATTTCCCATAGTTGTTCTCTGTTAGATGTTGGCTTACTCCGTATGTTGTTAGTATTTCCCATAGTTGTTCTCTAGTAGATGTTGGCTTACTCCGTATGTTGTTAGTATTTCCCATAGTTGTTCTCTGTTAGATGTTGGCTTACTCCGTATGTTGTTAGTATTTCCCATAGTTGTTCTCTAGTAGATGTTGGCTTACTCCGTATGTTGTTAGTATTTCCCATAGTTGTTCTCTAGTAGATGTTGGCTTACTCCGTATGTTGTTAGTATTTCCCATAGTTGTTCTCTAGTAGATGTTGGCTTACTCCGTATGTTGTTAGTATTTCCCATAGTTGTTCTCTAGTAGATGTTGGCTTACTCCGTATGTTGTTAGTATTTCCCATAGTTGTTCTCTAGTAGATGTTGGCTTACTCCGTATGTTGTTAGTATTTCCCATAGTTGTTCTCTAGTAGATGTTGGCTTACTCCGTATGTTGTTAGTATTTCCCATAGTTGTTCTCTAGTAGATGTTGGCTTACTCCGTATGTTGTTAGTATTTCCCATAGTTGTTCTCTAGTAGATGTTGGCTTACTCCGTATGTTGTTAGTATTTCCCATAGTTGTTCTCTAGTAGATGTTGGCTTACTCCGTATGTTGTTAGTATTTCCCATAGTTGTTCTCTAGTAGATGTTGGCTTACTCCGTATGTTGTTAGTATTTCCCATAGTTGTTCTCTGTTAGATGTTGGCTTACTCCGTATGTTGTTAGTATTTCCCATAGTTGTTCTCTAGTAGATGTTGGCTTACTCCGTATGTTGTTAGTATTTCCCATAGTTGTTCTCTGTTAGATGTTGGCTTACTCCGTATGTTGTTAGTATTTCCCATAGTTGTTCTCTGTTAGATGTTGGCTTACTCCGTATGTTGTTAGTATTTCCCATAGTTGTTCTCTAGTAGATGTTGGCTTACTCCGTATGTTGTTAGTATTTCCCATAGTTGTTCTCTGTTAGATGTTGGCTTACTCCGTATGTTGTTAGTATTTCCCATAGTTGTTCTCTGTTAGATGTTGGCTTACTCCGTATGTTGTTAGTATTTCCCATAGTTGTTCTCTGTTAGATGTTGGCTTACTCCGTATGTTGTTAGTATTTCCCATAGTTGTTCTCTAGTAGATGTTGGCTTACTCCGTATGTTGTTAGTATTTCCCATAGTTGTTCTCTGTTAGATGTTGGCTTACTCCGTATGTTGTTAGTATTTCCCATAGTTGTTCTCTAGTAGATGTTGGCTTACTCCGTATGTTGTTAGTATTTCCCATAGTTGTTCTCTAGTAGATGTTGGCTTACTCCGTATGTTGTTAGTATTTCCCATAGTTGTTCTCTAGTAGATGTTGGCTTACTCCGTATGTTGTTAGTATTTCCCATAGTTGTTCTCTAGTAGATGTTGGCTTACTCCGTATGTTGTTAGTATTTCCCATAGTTGTTCTCTAGTAGATGTTGGCTTACTCCGTATGTTGTTAGTATTTCCCATAGTTGTTCTCTAGTAGATGTTGGCTTACTCCGTATGTTGTTAGTATTTCCCATAGTTGTTCTCTAGTAGATGTTGGCTTACTCCGTATGTTGTTAGTATTTCCCATAGTTGTTCTCTGTTAGATGTTGGCTAACTCCGTATGTTGTTAGTATTTCCCATAGTTGTTCTCTGTTAGATGTTGGCTTACTCCGTATGTTGTTAGTATTTCCCATAGTTGTTCTCTGTTAGATGTTGGCTAACTCCGTATGTTGTTAGTATTTCCCATAGTTGTTCTCTGTTTACTTAATAGAATGCTCTTTCCTGATCAATGAAAGCTAAGTCAAATTTGGACGATAATATTTATCAGATTATAGTACAAAGTTATGATATATTTATAGGATTATAATGCAAAGTTATCATATATTTATCAGGTTTTAGAACGAAGTCTGGGGAAGGTTGGGAGCCGCAATAGCTCAGTGGTTAGTGAGCTGGACTACAAAGGACAAGGGGTAGGATTCGATCCCAACCGACTGCTTCCGGGTTCACCAAGCTTTTAATGGGTACCGGATTTTGTTCTGGGAAAGTAAAGCGGCACTGGCGTAAACCGACCACATTACCCCAAAAATCAAGTGCTGAAGGTCTATAAAATATAGGGTCACTAACACCATATTTCCCTATACGCCACTTGGCGTGACGGGTGTACTTTACTTTTTTTACTTTTACTGTATGCAGTAGACAGTACAACATGCGGCTGCCCTGCTGCCTTGCAGGTAAGCTCGGGAGAGAAAATGGCTAAGGGATGGTACCCTGAAGTAAAACAACCTCACTGCCTTGTGGGTGAGACCTTTTAGTCAAAGGATAGCGGAGAGCCAACCGTAAACAAACCAACGAAATGCAACAGAAAACCACCGTCGTGATTTCTTTGTACAATCATGGATCGCCACAATAATAGAAGTCGCGACAACAACATTAAGGGAGATTCCAATAGAAAACCCTCGTTCGGTAGGGGACATCATGTGCTACAGATGATACCCGATCGTCATCAAGCTACTGTAAGCAAAATAAAGATAAAACAAACTCTAAAGATAGGTACTTGGAAAGTGAGAACTCTCAGGCAGAAGAGTAAACTGAAAACATCAAACAGGAAATGAAAAAGTTTACATTTATTGGGACTTTGCGAAATGAGATACACTGGATCAGGGGAGATATATTCTGATGAACATAAAATAATCTATTCTCGAGGTACTGAACACCAAAGAGGAGTAGGTATAATCTTGGATGCAGAAAGAGGAAGAACAGTGAAAGGCTTTTGGCCAACATATGACAGAGTCCTTTTAGTAAAATTGAATGGAAATCCAATAGATATTAATCTTATACAAGAATATGCACCAACAGCAGACAGTCTATAGAAAACAGTTGATAAATTTTACGACGAGTTAAATAACACACTCCGTGAATGCGAACCACATAAAAACACCATGGTTCTAGGGAATCTCAACACAAAAGTAGGAGAGGAAAGAGTTGAGGAAGTAGTTGGTTATTATGGCTTAGGCGAGAGGAATGAAAGAGGTGACAAACTTATTGACTAGGCAAGAATACACAACATGATGATAGGAAAAACTTGGTTTAAGCAACATCCAAGACGTCTGAAAGAAGTGAAAGCAAAAAGAGAGCTAATTTCCAATATTAGGAAGAAACAATCTTCATTTTGTGGCCCATGTAATGAGAAGGGAACAGCTGGAATATATTGTAACTGAAAAAAAATGAGGGACGAAGAGACATAGGGAAGTAAAGATAAAAGACATCAGACAGTTTAAAAGAATGGCATAGCAGAAGTTCAATAAAGCAAATGATAAATAACTGTCTAGATTGAAAATTATGGAGAGACTTGATCACCTACGCCAGCAGGCACGGTGCTTGAGGATGATGATGAATACAAAGTTATCATATATATATATATATATATATCAGACTCTTATTCTTTCTCTTTTGTCTTTTCACTGATACCTAAAAGGTGTCGTGGTTATTATCATTTGTCGTTCTTGAGCTGCTCGAACTGTCTGAATTAGTGACTTTTCTTTGTTGTTACATGTCTCTGTCATTGCATCTATCCATCTTCTTCTGGGTCTTCCTCTTGGTCTTTTTCCATGCATTCTCGAGAAGAACGCCCGTGATGGTGATTGATAAGGATTCATTCTGACCAGGTGGCCAAACCATTTAAGTTGTTGTTGTTCTATATATTCTTGGCAGGGTTTTGTTCCTACTATTTTTCTTATGGTTTAATTTGGTATTCTATCTCTTCTTGTGTTGTTTGTTACTTTTCTCAAGCATCACATCTCACATGTATTGATCTTTCTTTAATGTGATTTAGAAAGGGTCCATGTTTGACTTTCATAGCACAAAGTTGGTATGAAAATGCTATTTATCATTTGTTGTTTAGCTGGCATAGAAATGTTTGGATATCTTAGCAATGGTGAAAGCTGGTATGTGACAGCATTTGCTTTTTGTATTTTCATGTCAATTTCTCTGTCTAGTTTTCCATCTTCTATGAACATTGTGCCTAAATACTTGAATTCCTCTACTTGTTTTATTTCTTTATCTTTGATCTTAATGTTTAATGGGTGTCTTAATTTGCTTATTCTTATAGCCTCTGTTTTTACTGTGTTAATTTTCATACTGTAGTTTGTGCAGCTTTTATCTAGAAATGTTAAATGCTGTTGTAGCAGGTTTTCATCCTCATATATTAGGCATTGGTCATCTGCGAAGAGTAGTTCGTTGATGTTGGAGTTTTCTACCTCTATGTTATTATTTGATTTGTCCTTGTTGTTGGTTGTGTCCTGATTTATTTTGTCCATATATATGATGAAGAGGAGTGGTGGAGGACACATCCTTGTCTTACACCTGTTGTAACCTGAAACCACTCTAACAGACCTTCCGATGTTCTAACGGCACTTTGACTGTTGTTATATAATGCCATTATATTAGCTAGCAGTTGTCCTGCTACCCCGTAGGTTTCGAGAGTTTGCCAAAGTTTGTTCCTGTCCACACGATAAAACGCTTTTTCCTGATCTATAAACATTATATTTAGGTTTCTGTCATATTCTATTGTTTTTTTCACATAGTTGTCTCAATGTAAATATAGCATCAGGACAGCTTTTGCCTTTTCTGAATCCGAATTGATTATTACTTAATTGAGGTTCTATTATGTATCTTACTCTCCTCTCCAATATTTTAGCAAACATTTTACCAACTTGACTCAATAGGGATATTCCTCTGTACATTTCACACTCCCTTTTGCTTCCTTTATTCTTCCAAAATGGGACAATGATAGCTTTTTGCCAATCGTCTGGGACTTTTCTTTCTTTCCAAGCCATATTGAATATTATATTAAGCCAATCTATAGCTGTTTCCTTACAGGCTAGTATCATTTCTGTTGTTATTCCATCTATACCAGCTGCTTTGTTCTTTTTATTCTGTTTCAATGCCCATTCTACTTCTGCTTTAAGTATGTTCGGTTCCTGTTCATCATACTGCCGATGTTTAAACTCTGTATTTCCGTTTGTATTTCCCTGATTTAATAGTTCCTTAAAGTATTCTCTCCATCTGATTATTATGTTTTTTTCCTGCTGCTCATTGGTCTACCGTTCTTGTCGTTTATTATAGTGGTTGGGTTATAATAATTATTTCTTAATCTCATTGCTTTTACACTTTTGAAAAATTCTCTTGGTTCTTCTCTACATGTTCTTGCCAATTCTTCACCAAATGCTTTCCAAGAATCTGCTTTTGTTTGTTCTAGGATCTTTTTGTTTTCGTTTCTGGCTTGTCTATAGTGATTGTAGTCTTCTGTTGTTTTTGTCTTCTGCCACGTTTTATACTTGTCTTTCTTGTGTTTCACTGCTGATTTTACTACTTCATTCCACCATCTTGTAAGTTTCTTTCTGCTCTTTCCTATATTTTTCAGACCGCATTTCTCTTGTGTTGACTCTATTAGACCTTCTTTAAACTGTTTCCTTGCTTCCTCTATGTTTGTATTCGGGTTAGATATTTGTTGGTTACGGATTTTTCTATTTCTTTTTGTACGTTTACATTCTTTATTGCTTTTAGATCTATTCTTTGTGCTTGAGGGCTTGCAATCTGTTGTTTCCTAACCCATTTTTCTGCCTTAGTAAAACAGGCTTATGATCAGTATCTAATATTGCATTTGGTATAGATCTTGAGTTGCAATATATCTAATATTGCATGAATATCATGTCACCGGTAGATTGCATGAATATTATGGCATCATTAGTTTGCACGCATATTATGGCACCGTTAGACTGCATGAATATCACAACTCTAAATTACCTTTGTTAATGACCGTAAAATAAGAATGTGACAATCCCAGTTTCCAACTACTTAAACAGTTTACCGAAATGTGTTCGGGGTCACTGCAGCTGAGAGAACTATATATGAAGTTACTTTCATGGATGGATTAGGCAGGGAGTTGAAAAGCCCTTCGTGAGTATGTGCACCCACTCTAAGGACCCAAAAATACCACTTCAGTACAATGCACAACTTTTGAAACAGAAATTGTCTTAAATGACACTCAGATAAATAAATGAAATAAATTGAGTACCAAGACTGTACATATGGTCGACGCATGTGAAATCATGTTAACAGCGAGTAAACTAGTTCAAAGTTCACGTACGTCAGGATGATGTCACTACTGGTACACGCGCTGAACAATGGAATTATTCCTTCACCCCCACAGCGTCGATATGTTCTTATTAATGTCTACAGCGCGTCTATTTCAAGTAAATGATTGTATAGTCATGATTCATTGACAATACTCTCATGTTAGCACATAACTCTCATGTTAAGAAGTAACTCTCATGTGAGGAAATAACTCTCTTGTCAGGAAATAACTCTCGTTTTAGGAAATAACTCTCATGTTAGGAAATAACTCTCATGTTAGGAAATAACTCTCATGTCAGGAAATAACTCTCATGTCAGGAAATAACTCTCATGTCAGGAAATAACTCTCATGTCAAGAAATAACTTTTATGTCAAGAAATAACTTTTGTGTCAGGAAATAACTCTCATGTCAGGAAATAACTCTCATGTCAGGAAATAACTTTTATGTCAGGAAATAACTCTCATGTCAGGAAATAACTCTTATGTCAGGAAATAACTTTTATGTCAGGAAATAACTCTCATGTCAAGAACTCTCATGTCAGGAAATAACTCTCATGTCAGGAAATAACTCTCATGTCAGGAAATAACGCTCATGTCAGGAAATAACTCTCATGTCAGGAAATAACTCTCATGTCAGGAAATAACGCTCATGTCAGGAAATAACTCTCATGTCTGCGAAAATTCCTGAAGATACGATGGCAAAATAGTTCGTGTCAAAACCAGATTTACTTCAACGACTGCCAAACATGTGTGTTATCTATGGTCCAATCAATTTCTAAACAACGAAACATTTGTTTACTACTTTTGCAGTTACAATAAATCAATCATTTAAGTTGAAGGAACTTGGTGAAAACGTTTTAAGTAGAAACACTCAAAGTGTAATGACCGGACCATCGCTTCGTGTACACATTTCTTGTACGTACCTTATCATGTACGGACTTATATTGCTGCTCATTACTTAATCCAAAAGCAAAGCATGACTGTAAGAGTCTGCCGTAGGCTGTTGGGATGCGATATCCAACAGCGATCATTAGGTTATCCCAAATGTAGCCATCAGCACTTCACGTGCTGTGACAAACACTTCTTCGAGTCTCGTATCTGTCTGATTAGCCATCTACAAACAGTACAAAAGAAAACCATTAGAATATGATCAGCGACACCATTGAACGGGCAACCAAAACAAAGACATTCCAATCGTCTTACGTCACTGGTATGATGATTCTTACAGCCTCGAGGTTCTCGGACTCTCCAAACTTATCAGTAGAGAATGTGTCTTGTCGTGTGCTACTCATTATGAGAATGTGTCTTATGTGCTACTCATTATGAGAATGTGTCTTATGTGCTACTCATTCTGAAAATGTGTCTTGTCGTGTGCTATTCATTTTGAGAATGTGTCTGATTGTGTGCTGCTTATTCTGAAAATGTGTCTTGTGTGCTGCTCATTCTGAAAATGTGTCTTGTGTGCTGCACATTCTGAAAATGTATCTTGTTGTGTGCTACTCTTTCAGAGAATGTGTCTTATCGAGTGCTACTCTTTCAGAGAATGTGTCTTGTCGTGTACTGCTCATTCTGAAAATGTGTCTTGTGTGCTGTTTATTCTGAAAATGTGTCTTGTCGTGTGCTGCTCATTCAGAGAATGTGTCTTGTCGTGTGCTGCTCATTCAGAGAATGTGTCTTGCCGTGTGCTGCTCATTCAGAGAATGTGTCTTGCCGTGTGCTGCTCATTCAGAGAATGTGTCTTGCCGTGTGCTGCTCATTCAGAGAATGTGTCTTGCCGTGTGCTGCTCATTCAGAGAATGTGTCTTGCCGTGTGCTGCTCATTCAGAGAATGTGTCTTGCCGTGTGCTGCTCATTCAGAGAATGTGTCTTGTCGTGTGCTGCTCATTGTACTAACGAAAGCTGGAGATATCTGTAGTAGATGACTGGCTCTGTATCGTGAAAAATAAGTACAACAGCTCCTGAATTACATACAGCATGACTCGTGACTGTTAAATTGTGCTTGGTGTTTGTTGAATTAATGAGAACAATCACTGAATGACATGTGACAAGGAGACATGTGATAAGGTAACATGTGATAAGGTGACATGTGGTAAGGAGACATGTGGTAAGGAAACATATGGTAAGGAGACTTGTGACAAAGAGACATGTGACAAGGAGACATGTGACAATGAGGCATGTGACAAGGAGACATGTGACAAGGATACATGTGACAATGAGACATGTGACAAGGGGCATGTGACAAGGAGACATGTGACAATGAGACATATGACAAAGAGACATGTGGTTAGGAGACATGGGACAATGAGACATGTGGTAAGGAGACATATGATAAGGAGACATGTGACATAGAGACATGTGGTAAGGAGACATGTGACATAGAGACATTTGACAGGGAGGCATGTGACGAGCAAGCATGATACAGTGAGACAAATGACAGAGAAATGCACTAAATCATTATTATCATCATCATATCATCATCATCATCATCATCTAGATACCCTCCTATGACAGCAATTCTAAAATGTTCTCTAGTCTGTGTTAGATGTCCAATGTATGCAGCCGTCAATCCCAGCTCGTCAGTGATATTTTATTAAATAAGTGATTTCTTATATCGCCAGTGATATTTTGCACCTACCTATTATTTAGTCTAATTCATCCATGTAGCATACCATCCATATTTTTCTTATACATACAACAATGTCGTTTGTATGACCAGTATGTTGATTTATTTGTATTTATCTTATTCAACAAATAGTTTATGGAATAATAAGTTGGTGTAAAATGAACTTGTTTCTTCTTTTCCCTGCCCAAGGTATTAAGCGTTTACACAGAAAGATTGCAAGACAGGTTCCACTCTCAGAGGCATAGTAAATGTGGAGAAGGAAAAAACTATTCATTATGGAGAGTTATGAAAACAAGATTCAAAGTGAGAATAGTAAGTATACAATGTGAGAATAGTAAGTGTACAATGTCAGAATACAAAGTTGATGTTTTTAGTTCATTTGGTGTGTATCCTGTGCGGCATATGTCTGTGATCACTTCAATGCCAAAATCTTCTAGTGCCTGTATCATCTCTATCTGTATATTGTCAGGTCCTGCTGCTTTTCCTTTTTCATTGTTTTTATAGCTTTTTCTACTTCAGATTTCAGGATTTTATAGCTGGATGTACATTTTATGAATGGTTTTTTGTCCCTTTCGTCATGAAATAATTCTGTTACGTATTCCTGCTATCTTTCGATTACATCTTTGTTGTCTGTTAGCATTCTTCCCTCTTTGTTTGCAATACATCCGTTTTCTGCTGCTTTTTTGTCTTTATTAGTCATTCTTTTTATCTCTGTGTGCATTCCTCTTAATTTTGTTTACTTTCCGTAGTTTAGATTTCTAGAGATCTTTGGTTCAGCCAGTCTTCTTTTGCCTTTTTGCACATTTTTCGTATTTCTTTATCAATTTCCTTGTATTTGGCAGTGTTTTTCGCTTGTCTTCTCGCTTTTATTTTTTCTAAAATGTTGTCAGTTATCCGTTTTTGTTTTTTGTTACTTTCCTTTTTGGGTAAGGCGATGCAGGATTCTTGTATGCTGTTTTTTATGCATTGCCATTTGGTTGTGACTTTTTCTTCAGGATTTTCTCTTCTGTACTGCTCAATCCCTTCTTCTAGCAGCCTCTGATATGTGTTCTTTACTTGTACAGTATAAGTTTCTTTTACATCTTTCTGATTTAAAGCTGTTGTATCTATTGCTGTTGCAGAATTAGTATTTTGTTTATTTCTCTTTTATTTGATTTTTATTTAATCATTACAGGATTGTGGTCTGAATTAATATCTGCTCCTTGGTAGGTTTTGGCTTTCTTGACGCTGTTCCGAAATCTGTCTTTTATCATTATATAATCTATTTGATTCCTCTTTCCATCTCCAGGGCTTTTCCATGTGTATAATTTCCTTTTCTCTTGCTCAAAGTAGGTGTTACATATTATTAGCCTGTTTTCTTCACAAAATTGAATTAATCTTTCTCCTCTGTCATTTCTTTTTCCTAACCTATGATTTTCTATAATGGTCTTATATCTGCCTTTTCCCACTTTTGCGTTCATGTCACTCATTACAATCAAGATGTCTGAAGTCACTTGCTTGATAACTGTATTTAGATCTTCATAGTATGCCTCTATTTGTTCACCTGTATAGTCTTGAGTAGGCCCGTATGTCTGTATTATTGCTATGTCGAATGGCTTTGCCTTCATTTTTATTAATATAATCCTATCAGTGTATGTCACTTGAGTATTTATATATTTTTATAGTTCTCGTTTTATTAGTATGCCAACCCCTCTTTGGAGTTATGTATTGTTGCCTGAGTATATAAATGTATATTTATCGTCTTGTATGTATCCACTTTCTTTCCATCTTGTTTCTGATATGCCTAAAATATCTATGTTTAATCGCTCTGCTTCTACCATAAGATTTTCTTGTTTTCCTTGTTGGTATAAGGTTCTAACATTCCATGTCGCTATTTTTAGTTCGTTCCTAAAACAGTAGTTAGAATTTCTCTCCTTGGCTTTCTTTGGACTGTTACGTGATGAGGCTCCAATCTCTTTCACAGTGGTCTGCCATACTCGTGTCGCTGTGTGCAGGTCTGTGTTGGTCACATCCCCTATCTTTGTGTGTGCATGTCTGTGTTAGTCACCTCTAGTGACTCGGGCAGATAGTGCTCGTAAACCTGGGAGGGCCAACCATCTAAGGGCAGAATCCCCCCCCCCCACAGAAAAGATCATCTGCTGCTTTGCAGGAGGATTGGGGACAATCAAAGGCTAAGGAATGCAAACCTGATTAAAATGCTGACTGAAATCGGATGCACTGGGCCACTGGCGCAGTACACAGTGCAACGTTTTAACGGGTGTTCAATCAGAGTGGATCTGGCAGACTCTAATTGTGATATTCTGCCTGTGGGGGCGATCAACACACTTAACCTGACAGCTGACTTCATGTGAGAGTCTGGAGTCCTGCTCTGATTGAGTCCTGATCGCAGAGAGAGAGAGAGAGAGAGAGAGAGAGAGAGAGAGAGAGATACAATGTGAGAATAGTAGGTATATAATGTGGGAATAGTAAGTATATAATGTGAGAATAGTAAGTATATACTGTGGGAATATTAAGTATACAATGTGAGAATAGTAAGTATACAATGTGAGAATAGTAAGTAGACAATGTGAGAATAGTAAGTATATAATGTGGGAATAGTAAGTATACAATGTGAGAATAGTAAGTATACAAGGTGAGAATAGTAAGTATACAATGTGAGAATAGTAAGTATACAATGTGAGTATAGTAAGTATACAATGTGAGAATAGTAAGTAGACAATGTGAGAATAGTAAGTATATAATGTGGGAATAGTAAGTATATAATGTGGGAATAGTAAGTATATACTGTGGGAATATTAAGTATACAATGTGAGAATAGTAAGTATACAATGTGAGAATAGTAAGTAGACAATGTGAGAATAGTAAGTATATAATGTGGGAATAGTAAGTATACAATGTGAGTATAGTAAGTATACAATGTGAGTATAGTAAGTATACAATGTGAGTATAGTAAGTATACAATGTGAGTATAGTAAGTATACAATGTGAGTATAGTAAGTATACAAGGTGAGAATAGTAAGTATACAAGGTGAGTATAGTAAGTATACAATGTGAGTATAGTAAGTATACAATGTGAGTATAGTAAGTATACAATGTGAGTATAGTAAGTATACAATGTGAGTATAGTAAGTATACAAGGTGAGTATAGTAAGTATACAATGTGAGTATAGTAAGTATACAATGTGAGTATAGTAAGTATACAATGTGAGTATAGTAAGTATACAATGTGAGTATAGTAAGTATACAATGTGAGTATAGTAAGTATACAAGGTGAGAATAGTAAGTATACAAGGTGAGTATAGTAAGTATACAATGTGAGTATAGTAAGTATACAATGTGAGTATAGTAAGTATACAAGGTGAGTATAGTAAGTATACAATGTGAGTATAGTAAGTATACAATGTGAGTATAGTAAGTATACAATGTGAGTATAGTAAGTATACAATGTGAGTATAGTAAGTATACAATGTGAGAAATGCAGATTTTCAGTGAGGAGAGTTCTAAAACACAGTGCAACGTTTTAACGGGTGTTCAATCAGAGTGGATCTGGCAGACTCTAATTGTGATGTTCTGCCTGTGGGGGCGATCAACACACTTAACCTGACAGCTGACTTCATGTGAGAGTCTGGAGTCCTGCTCTGATTGAGTCCTGATCGCAGAGAGAGAGAGAGAGAGAGAGAGAGAGAGAGAGATACAATGTGAGAATAGTAGGTATATAATGTGGGAATAGTAAGTATATAATGTGAGAATAGTAAGTATATACTGTGGGAATATTAAGTATACAATGTGAGAATAGTAAGTATACAATGTGAGTATAGTAAGTATACAATGTGAGAATAGTAAGTATATACTGTGGGAATAGTAAGTAGACAATGTGAGAATAGTAAGTATATAATGTGGGAATAGTAAGTATACAAGGTGAGAATAGTAAGTATACAAGGTGAGTATAGTAAGTATACAATGTGAGTATAGTAAGTATACAAGGTGAGAATAGTAAGTATACAATGTGAGTATAGTAAGTATACAATGTGAGTATAGTAAGTATACAAGGTGAGAATAGTAAGTATACAAGGTGAGTATAGTAAGTATACAATGTGAGTATAGTAAGTATACAATGTGAGTATAGTAAGTATACAAGGTGAGTATAGTAAGTATACAATGTGAGTATAGTAAGTATACAATGTGAGTATAGTAAGTATACAATGTGAGTATAGTAAGTATACAATGTGAGTATAGTAAGTATACAATGTGAGAAATGCAGATTTTCAGTGAGGAGAGTTCTAAAACTTAGCGTGAGAAATGCAGATTTTCAGTGAGGAGAGTTCTAAAACTTAGCGTGAGAAATGCAGATTTTCAGTGAGGAGAGTTCTAAAACTTAGCGTGAGAAATGCAGATTTTCAGTGAGGAGAGTTCTAAAACTTAGCGTGAGAAATGCAGATTTTCAGTGAGGAGAGTTCTAAAACTTAGCGTGAGAAATGCAAATAATCAGTACAAAGAAATGTGCCATTCGTAGAGAGAAGAAGAATAGATATTTTGTGACAGAAGGAAAATTAAAAATTCTATGTGTGAAGGAACTGTAAATATGTGTGAGAAGAACGGTAGATTTTCTATGTGAGAAGAATGGTAGACTTTCTGTGAGAGATGATTTGTAGACTTTCTGTGAGAGATGATTGGTAGACTTTCTGTGAGAGATGAATGGTAGACTTTCTGTGAGAGATGAATGGTGGACTTTCTGTGAAAGATGATTGGTCGACCTTCTGTGAGAGATGAATGGTCGACTTTCTGTAAAAAATGAATGGTAGACTTTTTGTGAAAGATGATTGGTGGACCTTCTGTGAGAGATGATTGCTCGACTTTCTGTGAAAGATGAATTGTATACTTTCTGTGAAAGATGATTGGTAGACATTCTGTGAGAGATAAATGGTAGACATTCTGTGAGAGTTGATGGGAAGACATTCTGTGAGAGATGAATGGTAAACTTTCTGTGTGAGACGATTGGTCGACTTTCTGTGAGAGATGATTGGTCGACTTTCTGTGAGATATGATTGGTCCATTTTCTGTGAGAGATGATGGTGGACTTTCTATGAGAGATGATAGGTATACTTTCTGTGAGAGATGAATGGTCAGCTTTCAGTGAGAGATGAACGGTAGACTTTCTGTGAGAGATGAATGGTGGACTTTCTGTGAGAGATGAATGTTAGACTTTCTGTGAGAGATAATTGGTGGACTTTCTATGAGAGATGATTGGTCGACATTATGTGAGAGATGAATGGTCGACTTTCTATGAGAGATAAATGGTAGACTTTTTGTGAGAGATGAATGGTGGACTTTCTGTGAGAAATGATGGGTAGACTTTCAGTGAGAGATGAAAGGTAGACTTTCTGTTAGAGATGATTGCTCGAATTTCTGTAAGAGATGAATGGTCGACTTTCTGTAAGAGATGTTTGGTGGACTTTCTGTCAAAGATGAATGGTCGACTTTCTGTGATAGATGATTTTTAGATTTTCTATGAGAGATGAATGGTCGATTTTCTGTGAACGATGAATGGTACAATTTCTGTGAGAGATCGCTGGTAGACATTCTGTGAGAGATGAATCTTCGACTTTCTGTGACAGATGGTTGGTCGACTTTTTGTGAGAGATGATTGGTGGACATTCTGTGAGAAATGAATGGTCGACTTTCTGTGAGAGATGAATAGTCGACTTTCTGTGAGAGATGAATGGTCGACTTTCTGTGAGAGATGATGGTGGACTTTCTGTGAGAGATGATTGGTGGACTTTCTGTGAGAAATGAATGGTTGACATTCTGTGAGAGATGAATGGTTGACCGTCTGTGAGAGATAAATGGTAGACTTTATGTGAGAAATTATTGGTCGACTTTTTGTTAGAGATAAAAGGTCGAGTTTCTGTGAGAGATGAATGGTAGACTTTCTGTGAGAGATGAATGGTAGACTTTATGTGAGAGATGATTGGTCGACTTTCTGTTAGGGATAAATGGTCGACTTTCTGTGAGAGATGAATGGTAGAATTTCTGTCATAGATTAATGGTAGATTTTCTGTGAGAGATGAATGGTCGACCTTCTGTGCGAGATGATTGGTGGACTTTCTGTGAGAGATGATTAGTCGACTTTCTGTGAGAGAGGAATGGACGACTTTCTGTGAGAGATGATTAATATACTTTCTGTGAGAGATGAATGGTCGACTTTATGTGAGAATTGAATGGTCGACATTCTGTAAGAGATGAATGGTCGGCGTTCTGTGTGAGATGAATGTTTGACTTTCTGTGAGAGATGAATGGTAGACTTTATGTGAGAGATGAATGGTGGAGTTTTTGTGACAGATGACAGGACGACATTCTGTGAGCGATGAACGGTAGACTTTCTGTGGGAGATAAATTGTTGATTTTATGTGAGAGATGAATGGTGGACTTTCTGTGAGAGATGATTGGTCGACTTTCTGTGAGAGATGAATGGTCGACTTTCTGTGAGAGATGAATGGTCGACTTTCTGTGAGAGATGAATGGTGGACTATCAGTGAGAGATGAATGTTGGACTTTCTATGAGAAATGATGGATACACCTTCTGTGAGAGATGAACGGTCGACTTTCTGTGAGAGATGAATCGTCGATTTTCTGTGAGAGATGAATAGTAGAATTTCTGTGAGAGATGAATTTTTGACCTTCTGTGAGAGATGATTGGTCCACATTCTGTGAGAGATGACTGGTCGACTTTCTGTGAGTGTGAGAGATGATCGGCAGACTTTCTGTGAGAGATGAATGGTAGATTTTCTGTGAGAGATGAATGGTTGACTTTCTATCAGAGATTTTGGGTAGACATTCTGTGAGAGATGAATGGTCGACTTTCTGTGAGAGATGAATGGTCGACTTTCTGTGAGATATGATTTGTCCACTTTCTGTGAGAGATGAATGGTAAACTTTCAGTGAGAAATAATTTGTAGACTTTCTGTGAGAAATAAATGGTCGACTTTCTGTGAGAGATGAATTGTAGACTTTCTGTGAGAGATGAATAGTCGACTTTCTGTGAAAGATGAATAGTCGACTTTCTGTGAGAGATTAATGGTAAACTTTCTGTAAGAGTTGATTGGTAGGCATTCTTTGAGAGATGAATAGTCGACTTTCCGTGAGAGATGAATGGTAAACTTTTTGTGAGAGATGAATAGTCGACGTTCTATGAGAGATGAATGGTAAACATTCTGTGAGAGATGAATGGTAAACTTTCTGTTAGAGATGGTTGGTCGACTTTCTGTGAGAAATAAATGGTCGACTTTCTGTGATAGATGAATGGTTGACTTTCTGTGTGAGATGAATGGTCGACTTTCTGTGAGAAATAAATGGTCGACTTTCTGTGAGAGATGAATTGTAGACTTTCTGTGAGAGATGAATAGTCGACTTTCTGTGAGAGATGAATAGTCGACTTTCTGTGACAGATGAATTGTAAACTTCTGTGATAGATGAATGGTCGACTTTCTGTGAGAGATGAATGGTAAACTTTATGTGAGATATTTATGGTAAACTTTCTGTGAGAGATGAATGGTAAACTTTCTTTGAGAGATGATTGGTCGACTTTCTGTGAGAGATGATTGGTAAACTTTCTGTGAGAGATGAATGGTGGACTTTCTGTGAGAGATGAATGGTAAACTTTCTCTTAGAGATGAATGGTAAACTTTCTGTGAGAGATGATTGGTCGACTTTCTGTGAGAGATGAATGGTCGACTTTCTGTGATAGATGAATAGTCGACTTTCTGTGAGAGATGAATGGTAAACTTTCTGTAAGAGATGATTGGTAGGCGTTCTTTGAGAGATGAATGGTCGACTTTCCGTGAGAGATGAATGGTAAACTTTCTGTGAGAGATGAATAGTCGACTTTCTATGAGAGATGAATGGTAAACATTCTGTGAGAGATGAATGGTAAACTTTTTGTGAGAGATGAATCGTCGATTTTCTGTGAGAGATGAATAGTAGAATTTCTGTGAGAGATGAATTTTTGACTTTCTGTGAGAGATGATTGGTCCACATTCTGTGAGAGATGACTGGTCGACTTTCTGTGAGTGTGAGAAATGATCGGCAGACTTTCTGTGAGAGATGAATGGTAGATTTTCTGTGAGAGATGAATGGTTGACTTTCTATCAGAGATTTTGGGTAGATATTCTGTGAGAGTTGAATGGTCGACTTTCTGTGAGAGATGAATGGTCGACTTTCTGTGAGAAATAATTTGTAGACTTTCTGTGAGAAATAAATGGTGGACTTTTTGTGAGATATAAATAGTCGACTTTCTGTGAGAGATGAATAATCGACTTTCTGTGAGAGATTAATGGTAAACTTTCTGTGAGAGATGAATGGTCGACTTTCTGTGAGAGATGAATGGTAAACTTTCTGTGAGAAATGAATTGTCAACTTTCTGTGAGAGATGATTGGTCAACTTTCTGTGAGAGATAATGGTAAACTTTATGTGAGAGAAGAATGGTAAACTTTCTGTGAGAGATGAATGGTAACTTTTTGAGAGATGATTGGTCGACGTTCTGTGATAGATGAATGGTAAACTTTCTGTGAGAGATGAATGGTAAACTTTCTGTGAGAGATGAATGGTAAACTTTTTGAGAGATGATTGGTCGACTTACTGTGAGAGATGAATGGTAAACTTTCTGTGAGATATGATGGTGGACTTTCTGTGAGAGATGAATGGTAAACTTTCTCTGAGAGATGAATGGTAAACTTTCTGTGAGAGATGAATGGTAAACTTTCTTTGTGATATGATTGGTCGACTTTCTGTGAGAGATGATAGTAAACTTTCTGTGAGAGATGAATTGCCAACTTTCTGAAAGAAATGATTGGTCAACTTTCTGTGAGAAATGAATGGTGGACTTTCTATTAGAGATGATGGGTAGACTTACTGTGAGAGATGAATGGTCGGCTTTCAGTGAGATATGAACGGGAGACTTTCTGTGAGAGATGAATTGTGGACTTTCTGTGAGAGATGAATGTTAGACTTTCTGAGAGATGAATGGTTGAATTTCTGTGTGAGATGAATGGTCGACTTTCTGTGAGAAATAAATGGTCGACTTTCTGTGAGAGATGAATTGTAGACTTTCTGTGAGAGATGAATTCCACTTTCTGTGAGAGATGAATAGTCGACTTTCTGTGAGAGATTAATGGTAAACTTTATGTGAGATATGATTGGTAGACTTTCCGTGAGAGATGAATAGTCGACTTTCTGTGAAAGATGAATGGTAAAATTTCTGTGAGAGATAAATAGTCGACTTTCTGTGACAGATGAATGCTAATCTTTCTGTGAGAGATGAATGGTCGACTTTCTGTGAGAGATGAATGGTAAATTTTCTGTGATAGATGAATTGTCAACTTTCTGTGAGAGATTATTGGTCAACGTTCGGTGAGAGATGAATGGTAAACTTTCTGTGAGAGATGAATCTTAAACTTTCTGTGAGAGATGAATGGTGGACTTTCTGTGAGAGATGAATGGTAAACTTTCTGTGAGAGATGAATGGTAAACTTTCTGTGAGAAATGAATGGTAACTTTCTTTGAGAGATGATTGATCGACTTTCTGTGAGAGATGAATGGTAAACTTTCTTTGAGAGATGAATTGTCAACTTTCTGTGAGAGATGATTGGTCAACTTTCTGTGAGAGATGAATGGTGGACTTTCTATGAGAGATGATGGGTAGACTTACTGTGAGAGATGAATGGTCGGCTTTCAGTGAGATATGAACGGGAGATTTTCTGTGAGAGATGAATTGTGGACTTTCTGTGAGAGATGAATGTTAGACTTTCTGTGAGAGATGAATGGTTGACTTTCTGTGTGAGATGAATGTTCGACTTTCTGTGAGAAATAAATGGTCGACTTTTTGTGAGAGATGAATTGTAGACTTTCGGTGAGAGATGAATAGTCGACTTTCTGTGAGAGATGAATAGTCGAATTTCTGTGAGAGATTAATGGTAAACTTTATGTGAGAGATGATTGGTAGACTTTCCGTGAGAGATGAATAGTCGACTTTCTGTGAAAGATGAATAGTAAACTTTCTGTGAGAGATAAATAGTCGACTTTCTGTGACAGATGAATCCTAATCTTTCTGTGAGAGATGAATGGTCGACTTTCTGTGAGAGATGAATGATAAACTTTCTGTGTGAGATGAATGGTCGACTTTCTGTGAGAGATGAATGATAAACTTTCTGTGAGAGATGAATGGTAAACTTTTTTTGAGAGATGATTGGTCGACGTTCTGTGAGAGATGAATGGTAAACTTTCTGTGAGAGATGAATGGTAAACTTTCTTTGAGAGATGAATGGTAAACTTTCTTTGAGAGATGATTGGTCGACTTTCTGTGAGAGATGAATGGTAAACTTTCTGTGAGATATGAATGGTGGACTTTCTGTGAGAGATGAATGGTAAACTTTCTGTGAGAGATGAATGGTAAACTTTCTGTGAGAGATGAATGGTAAACTTTCTTTGTGATATGATTGGTCGACTTTCTGTGAGAGATGAATAGTAAACTTTCTGTGAGAGATGAATGGTGGACTTTCTATTAGAGATGATGGTAGACTTACTGTGAGAGATGAATGGTCGGCTTTCAGTGAGATATGAACGGGAGACTTTCTGTGAGAGATGAATTGTGGACTTTCTGTGAGAGATGAATGTTAGACTTTCTGAGAGATGAATGGTTGAATTTCTGTGTGAGATGAATGGTCGACTTTCTGTGAGAGATGAATTGTAGACTTTCTGTGAGAGATGAATAGTCCACTTTCTGTGAGAGATGAATAGTCGACTTTCTGTGAGAGATTAATGGTAAACTTTATGTGAGATATGATGGTAGACTTTCCGTGAGAGATGAATAGTCGACTTTCTGTGAAAGATGAATGGTAAAATTTCTGTGAGAGATAAATAGTCGACTTTCTGTGACAGATGAATGCTAATCTTTCTGTGAGAGATGAATGGTCGACTTTCTGTGAGAGATGAATGGTAAATTTTCTGTGATAGATGAATTGTCAACTTTCTGTGAGAGATTATTGGTCAACGTTCGATGAGAGATGAATGGTAAACTTTCTGTGAGAGATGAATCTTAAACTTTCTGTGTGAGATGAATGGTCGACTTTGTGAGAGAATAAATGGTCGACTTTCTGTGAGAGATGAATTGTAGACTTTCTGTGAGAGATGAATAGTCGACTTTCTGTGAGAGATGAATAGTCGACTTTCTGTGACAGATGAATTGTAAACTTCTGTGATAGATGAATGGTCGACTTTCTGTGAGAGATGAATGGTAAACTTTATGTGAGATATTTATGGTAAACTTTCTGTGAGAGATGAATGGTAAACTTTCTTTGAGAGATGATTGGTCGACTTTCTGTGAGAGATGATTGGTAAACTTTCTGTGAGAGATGAATGGTGGACTTTCTGTGAGAGATGAATGGTAAACTTTCTCTTAGAGATGAATGGTAAACTTTCTGTGAGAGATGATTGGTCGACTTTCTGTGAGAGATGAATGGTCGACTTTCTGTGATAGATGAATAGTCGACTTTCTGTGAGAGATGAATGGTAAACTTTCTGTAAGAGATGATTGGTAGGCGTTCTTTGAGAGATGAATGGTCGACTTTCCGTGAGAGATGAATGGTAAACTTTCTGTGAGAGATGAATAGTCGACTTTCTATGAGAGATGAATGGTAAACATTCTGTGAGAGATGAATGGTAAACTTTTTGTGAGAGATGAATCGTCGATTTTCTGTGAGAGATGAATAGTAGAATTTCTGTGAGAGATGAATTTTTGACTTTCTGTGAGAGATGATTGGTCCACATTCTGTGAGAGATGACTGGTCGACTTTCTGTGAGTGTGAGAAATGATCGGCAGACTTTCTGTGAGAGATGAATGGTAGATTTTCTGTGAGAGATGAATGGTTGACTTTCTATCAGAGATTTTGGGTAGATATTCTGTGAGAGTTGAATGGTCGACTTTCTGTGAGAGATGAATGGTCGACTTTCTGTGAGAAATAATTTGTAGACTTTCTGTGAGAAATAAATGGTGGACTTTTGTGAGATATAAATAGTCGACTTTCTGTGAGAGATGAATAATCGACTTTCTGTGAGAGATTAATGGTAAACTTTCTGTGAGAGATGAATGGTCGACTTTCTGTGAGAGATGAATGGTAAACTTTCTGTGAGAAATGAATTGTCAACTTTCTGTGAGAGATGATTGGTCAACTTTCTGTGAGAGATAAATGGTAAACTTTATGTGAGAGAAGAATGGTAAACTTTCTGTGAGAGATGAATGGTAAACTTTTTTTGAGAGATGATTGGTCGACGTTCTGTGATAGATGAATGGTAAACTTTCTGTGAGAGATGAATGGTAAACTTTCTGTGAGAGATGAATGGTAAACTTTCTTTGAGAGATGATTGGTCGACTTACTGTGAGAGATGAATGGTAAACTTTCTGTGAGATATGAATGGTGGACTTTCTGTGAGAGATGAATGGTAAACTTTCTCTGAGAGATGAATGGTAAACTTTCTGTGAGAGATGAATGGTAAACTTTCTTTGTGATATGATTGGTCGACTTTCTGTGAGAGATGAATAGTAAACTTTCTGTGAGAGATGAATTGCCAACTTTCTGAAAGAAATGATTGGTCAACTTTCTGTGAGAAATGAATGGTGGACTTTCTATTAGAGATGATGGTAGACTTACTGTGAGAGATGAATGGTCGGCTTTCAGTGAGATATGAACGGGAGACTTTCTGTGAGAGATGAATTGTGGACTTTCTGTGAGAGATGAATGTTAGACTTTCTGAGAGATGAATGGTTGAATTTCTGTGTGAGATGAATGGTCGACTTTCTGTGAGAAATAAATGGTCGACTTTCTGTGAGAGATGAATTGTAGACTTTCTGTGAGAGATGAATTCCACTTTCTGTGAGAGATGAATAGTCGACTTTCTGTGAGAGATTAATGGTAAACTTTATGTGAGATATGATTGGTAGACTTTCCGTGAGAGATGAATAGTCGACTTTCTGTGAAAGATGAATGGTAAAATTTCTGTGAGAGATAAATAGTCGACTTTCTGTGACAGATGAATGCTAATCTTTCTGTGAGAGATGAATGGTCGACTTTCTGTGAGAGATGAATGGTAAATTTTCTGTGATAGATGAATTGTCAACTTTCTGTGAGAGATTATTGGTCAACGTTCGGTGAGAGATGAATGGTAAACTTTCTGTGAGAGATGAATCTTAAACTTTCTGTGAGAGATGAATGGTGGACTTTCTGTGAGAGATGAATGGTAAACTTTCTGTGAGAGATGAATGGTAAACTTTCTGTGAGAAATGAATGGTAAACTTTCTTTGAGAGATGATTGATCGACTTTCTGTGAGAGATGAATGGTAAACTTTCTTTGAGAGATGAATTGTCAACTTTCTGTGAGAGATGATTGGTCAACTTTCTGTGAGAGATGAATGGTGGACTTTCTATGAGAGATGATGGTAGACTTACTGTGAGAGATGAATGGTCGGCTTTCAGTGAGATATGAACGGGAGATTTTCTGTGAGAGATGAATTGTGGACTTTCTGTGAGAGATGAATGTTAGACTTTCTGTGAGAGATGAATGTTCGACTTTCTGTGAGAAATAAATGGTCGACTTTTTGTGAGAGATGAATTGTAGACTTTCGGTGAGAGATGAATAGTCGACTTTCTGTGAGAGATGAATAGTCGAATTTCTGTGAGAGATTAATGGTAAACTTTATGTGAGAGATGATTGGTAGACTTTCCGTGAGAGATGAATAGTCGACTTTCTGTGAAAGATGAATAGTAAACTTTCTGTGAGAGATAAATAGTCGACTTTCTGTGACAGATGAATCCTAATCTTTCTGTGAGAGATGAATGGTCGACTTTCTGTGAGAGATGAATGATAAACTTTCTGTGTGAGATGAATGGTCGACTTTCTGTGAGAGATGAATGATAAACTTTCTGTGAGAGATGAATGGTAAACTTTTTTGAGAGATGATTGGTCGACGTTCTGTGAGAGATGAATGGTAAACTTTCTGTGAGAGATGAATGGTAAACTTTCTTTGAGAGATGAATGGTAAACTTTCTTTGAGAGATGATTGGTCGACTTTCTGTGAGAGATGAATGGTAAACTTTCTGTGAGATATGAATGGTGGACTTTCTGTGAGAGATGAATGGTAAACTTTCTGTGAGAGATGAATGGTAAACTTTCTGTGAGAGATGAATGGTAAACTTTCTTTGTGATATGATTGGTCGACTTTCTGTGAGAGATGAATAGTAAACTTTCTGTGAGAGATGAATGGTGGACTTTCTATTAGAGATGATGGGTAGACTTACTGTGAGAGATGAATGGTCGGCTTTCAGTGAGATATGAACGGGAGACTTTCTGTGAGAGATGAATTGTGGACTTTCTGTGAGAGATGAATGTTAGACTTTCTGAGAGATGAATGGTTGAATTTCTGTGTGAGATGAATGGTCGACTTTCTGTGAGAAATAAATGGTCGACTTTCTGTGAGAGATGAATTGTAGACTTTCTGTGAGAGATGAATAGTCCACTTTCTGTGAGAGATGAATAGTCGACTTTCTGTGAGAGATTAATGGTAAACTTTATGTGAGATATGATTGGTAGACTTTCCGTGAGAGATGAATAGTCGACTTTCTGTGAAAGATGAATGGTAAAATTTCTGTGAGAGATAAATAGTCGACTTTCTGTGACAGATGAATGCTAATCTTTCTGTGAGAGATGAATGGTCGACTTTCTGTGAGAGATGAATGGTAAATTTTCTGTGATAGATGAATTGTCAACTTTCTGTGAGAGATTATTGGTCAACGTTCGATGAGAGATGAATGGTAAACTTTCTGTGAGAGATGAATCTTAAACTTTCTGTGAGAGATGAATGGTGGACTTTCTGTGAGAGATGAATGGTAAACTTTCTGTGAGAGATGAATGGTAAACTTTCTGTGAGAAATGAATGGTAAACTTTCTTTGAGAGATGATTGATCGACTTTCTGTGAGAGATGAATGGTAAACTTTCTGTGAGAGATGAATTGTCAACTTTCTGTGAGAGATGATTGGTCAACTTTCTGTGAGAGATGAATGGTGGACTTTCTATGAGAGATGATGGGTAGACTTACTGTGAGAGATGAATGGTCGGCTTTCAGTGAGATATGAACGGGAGATTTTCTGTGAGAGATGAATTGTGGACTTTCTGTGAGAGATGAATGTTAGACTTTCTGTGAGAGATGAATGGTTGACTTTCTGTGTGAGATGAATGTTCGACTTTCTGTGAGAAATAAATGGTCGACTTTTTGTGAGAGATGAATTGTAGACTTTCGGTGAGAGATGAATAGTCGACTTTCTGTGAGAGATGAATAGTCGAATTTCTGTGAGAGATTAATGGTAAACTTTATGTGAGAGATGATTGGTAGACTTTCCGTGAGAGATGAATAGTCGACTTTCTGTGAAAGATGAAAAGTAAACTTTCTGTGAGAGATAAATAGTCGACTTTCTGTGACAGATGAATCCTAATCTTTCTGTGAGAGATGAATGGTCGACTTTCTGTGAGAGATGAATGATAAACTTTCTGTGTGAGATGAATGGTCGACTTTCTGTGTGAGATGAATGATAAACTTTCTGTGAGAGATGAATGGTAAACTTTTTTTGAGAGATGATTGGTCGACGTTCTGTGAGAGATGAATGGTAAACTTTCTGTGAGAGATGAATGGTAAACTTTCTGTGAGAGATGAATGGTAAACTTTCTTTGAGAGATGATTGGTCGACTTTCTGTGAGAGATGAATGGTAAACTTTCTGTGAGATATGAATGGTGGACTTTCTGTGAGAGATGAATGGTAAACTTTCTGTGAGAGATGAATGGTAAACTTTCTGTGAGAGATGAATGGTAAACTTTCTTTGTGATATGATTGGTCGACTTTCTGTGAGAGATGAATAGTAAACTTTCTGTGAGAGATGAATGGTGGACTTTCTATTAGAGATGATGGGTAGACTTACTGTGAGAGATGAATGGTCGGCTTTCAGTGAGATATGAACGGGAGACTTTCTGTGAGAGATGAATTGTGGACTTTCTGTGAGAGATGAATGTTAGACTTTCTGAGAGATGAATGGTTGAATTTCTGTGTGAGATGAATGGTCGACTTTCTGTGAGAAATAAATGGTCGACTTTCTGTGAGACATGAATTGTAGACTTTCTGTGAGAGATGAATAGTCCACATTCTGTGAGAGATGAATAGTCGACTTTCTGTGAGAGATTAATGGTAAACTTTATGTGAGATATGATTGGTAGACTTTCCGTGAGAGATGAATAGTCGACTTTCTGTGAAAGATGAATGGTAAAATTTCTGTGAGAGATAATAGTCGACTTTCTGTGACAGATGAATGCTAATCTTTCTGTGAGAGATGAATGGTCGACTTTCTGTGAGAGATGAATGGTAAACTTTCTGTGATAGATGAATTGTCAACTTTCTGTGAGAGATTATTGGTCAACGTTCGGTGAGAGATGAATGGTAAACTTTCTGTGAGGGATGAATCTTAAACTTTCTGTGAGAGATGAATGGTGGACTTTCTGTGAGAGATGAATGGTAAACTTTCTGTGAGAGATGAATGGTAAACTTTCTGTGAGAAATGAATGGTAAACTTTCTTTGAGAGATGATTGTTCGACTTTCTGTGAGAGATGAATGGTAAACTTTCTGTGAGAGATGAATTGTCAACTTTCTGTGAGAGATGATTGGTCAACTTTCTGTGAGAGATGAATGGTGGACTTTCTATGAGAGATGATGGTAGACTTACTGTGAGAGATGAATGGTCGGCTTTCAGTGAGATATGAACGGGAGATTTTCTGTGAGAGATGAATTGTGACTTTCTGTGAGAGATGAATGTTAGACTTTCTGTGAGAGATGAATGGTTGACTTTCTGTGTGAGATGAATGTTCGACTTTCTGTGAGAAATAAATGGTCGACTTTTTGTGAGAGATGAATTGTAGACTTTCGGTGAGAGATGAATAGTCGACTTTCTGTGAGAGATGAATAGTCGAATTTCTGTGAGAGATTAATGGTAAACTTTATGTGAGAGATGATTGGTAGACTTTCCGTGAGAGATGAATAGTCGACTTTCTGTGAAAGATGAATGGTAAACTTTCTTTGAGAGATAAATAGTCGACTTTCTGTGACAGATGAATGCTAATCTTTCTGTGAGAGATGATTGGTCAACCTTCTGTGAGAGATGAATGGTAAACTTTCTGTGAGATATTAATGGTAAACTTTCTGTGAGAGATTAATGGTAAACATTTTGTGAGAGATGAATGGTAAACTTTCTTTGAGAGATGATTGGTCGACTTTCTGTGAGAGATGAATGGTAAACTTTCTGTGAGAGATGAATAGTGGACTTTATTTGAGAGATGAATTGTAAACTATCTGTGAGAGATGAATGGTAAACTTTCTGTGAGAGATGAATGGTAAACTTTCTTGAGAGATGATTGGTCGACTTTCTGTGAGAGATGAGTGGTAAACTTTCTGTGAGAGATGAATTGTCAATTTTCTGTGAGAAATGATTGGTCAACTTGCTACGAGAGATGAATGGTAAACTTTCTGTGAGAGACGATGGTCGACTTTCTGTGAGAGATGATTGGTCGACTTTCTGTGAGAGATGAATGGTGGACTTTCTATGAGAGATGATTGGTCGACTTTATGTGAGAGATGAATAGTCGGCTTTCAGTGAGATATGAACGGGAGACTTTCTGTGAGAAATGATTGGTCGACTTTCTGTGATAGATGATTGGTGGACATTCTGTGAGAAATGAACGGTC
Organism: Megaustenia siamemsis; assembly: GCA_032433765.1. NCBI lineage: Eukaryota > Metazoa > Mollusca > Gastropoda > Stylommatophora > Ariophantidae > Megaustenia > Megaustenia siamemsis. The sequence goes on from JAVIAB010000102.1 coordinate 21,265,824, forward strand.
GACTTTCTGTGAGAGATAAATGGTCGACTTTTTGTGAGAGATGAATGGTCCATTTTCTGTGAGAGATGAATGGTAGAATTTCTGTGAGAGATGAATTTCCACTTTATGTGAGAAATGATTGGTCAATTTTCTGTGAGAGATGATTGGTGGACTTTCTGTTAGAAGTGAATGATCGACTTTCTGTGAGAGATGAATGGTCGACTTTCTGTGAGAAATAAATGGTCGACTTTCTGTGAGAGAAGAATGGTAGACTTTCTGTGAGAGAGGAATGGTCGACTTTCTGTGAGAGATGAATAGTCGATTTTCTGTGAGAGATGAATGGTAAACTTTCTGTAAGAGATGATTGGTATGCGTTCTTTGAGAGATGAATAGTCGACTTTCGTGAAAGATAAATGGTAAACTTTTTGTGAGAGATGAATAGTCGACTTTCTAGGAGAAATGAATGGTTAACATTGTGTGAGAGATGAGTGGTAAACTTTCTGTGAGAGATAATGGTCAACTTTCTGTGAGAAATAATGGTCGACTTTCTGTGATAGATGATTGGTCGACTTTCTGTGTGAGATGAATGGTCGACATTCTGTGAGAAATAAATGGTCGACTTTCTGTGAGAGATGAATGTAGACTTTCTGTGAGAGATGAATAGTCGACTTTCTGTGAGAGATGAATAGTCGACTTTCTGTGAGAGATTAATGGTAAACTTATTGTGAGAGATGATTGTCGACTTTCTGTGAGAGATGAATGGTAAACTTTCTGTGAGAGATGAATGGTCGACTTTCTGTGAGACATGAATTGTAAACTTTCTGTGAGAGATGAATTGTTAACATTCTGTGAGAGATGATTGGTAAACATTCTGTGAGAGATGAATGGTAAACTTTCTGTGAAAGATGAATGGTAAACTTTCTTTGAGAGATGATTGGTCGACTTTCTGTGAGAGATGAATGGTAAACTTTATGTGAGAGATGAATGGTAAACTTTCTTTGAGAGATGATTGGTCGACTTTCTGTGAGAGATGAATTGTAAACTTTCTGTGAGAGATGAATGGTGGACTTTCTGTGAGAGATGAATTGTAAACTTTCTGTGAGAGATGAATGGTAAACTTTCTGTGAGAGATGAATGGTAAACTTTCTTTGAGAGATGATTGGTCGACTTTCTGTGAGAGATGGATGAATGGTCGTTTTTCTGTGAGAGACGAATGGTGGACTTTCTATGAGAGATGATTGGTCCACTTTCTGTGAGAGATGAATGGTGGACTTTCTATGAGAGATAATGGCTAGACTTTCTGTGAGAGATGAATGGTCGGCTTTCAGTAAGATATGAACGGAGACTTTCTGTGATAGATGATTTTTAGATTTTCTATGAGAAATTAATGGTAGATTTTAGTGAGAGATCACTGGTAGACATTCTGTGAGAGATGAATTATCGACTTTCTGTGAAAGATGAATGGTCGACTTTCTGTGTGAGATGAATGGTCGACTTTCTGTGAGAGATGAAGGTCGACTTTCTGTGAGAGATGAATGGTCGACTTTTGTGAGAGATAATTGGTGGACTTTCTGTGAGAGATGAATGGTCGACTTTCTTTGAGAAATGAATGGTGGACTTTCTGTGAAAGATGAATGGTCGACTTTTTGTGAGAGATGATTGGTGGACATTCTGTGAGAAATGAATGGTCGACTTTCTGTGAGAGATGAATGGTCGACTTTCTGTGAGAGATTAATGGTCGACTTTCTGTGAGAGAGGAATAGTCGACTTTCTATGAGAGATAAATGGTTGATATTCTGTGAGAGACGAATGGTTGACCTTCTGTGAGAGATCATTGGAGAACCTTTTTTCAGAAATGAATGGTTGACTTTCTGTGAGAGTTGAATGGTCGATTTTCTGTGATAGATGAATGGTTGACTTTCTGTGAGAGATGATTGGTGGACTTTCTGTGAGAGATGAATAGTGAACTTTCTGTGAGAGATCAATGGTGGAATTTCCGTGAGAGATGATTGGTGGACTTTCTGTGAGAGATAAATAGTGAACTTTCTGTGAGAGATGAATGGTAGAAATTCTGTGAGAGATGAATGGTGGAATTTCTGTGAGAGATGATTGGTGGTCTTTCTGTGAGAGATGAATAGTGAACTTTCTGTGAGAGGTGAATGGTAGAATTTCTGTGAGAGATGAATGGTGGAATTTCTTGAGAGATGATTGGTGGTCTTTCTGTGAGAGATGAATATTGAACATTCTGTGAGAGATGAATGGTAGAATTTCTGTGAGAGATGAATTTTCGACTTTATGTAAGAGATGATTAATCAATTTTCTGTGAGAGATGATTGGGGGACTTTCTGTGAGAAATAAATGGTCGACTTTCTGTGAGAGGTGAATGGTAGAATTTCTGTGAGAGATGAATAGTGGAATTTCTTTGAGAGATGATTGTTGGTCTTTCTGTGAGAGATGAATATTGAACATTCTGTGAGAGATGAATGGTAGAATTTCTGTGAGAGATTAATTTTCGACTTTATGTAAGAGATGATTAATCATTTTCTGTGAGAGATGATTGGGGACTTTCTGTGAGAAATAATGGTCGACTTTCTGTGAGAGATGAATGTTAGACTTTCTGTGAGAGATGAATTGTCGACTTTCTGTCAGAGATGAATAGTCTACTTTCTGTGAGATATGAATGGTAAACCTTCTGTGAGAGATGATTGGTAGACGTTCTTTGAGAGATGAATTGTCGACTTTCTGTGATAGATGAATGGTAAACTTTCTGTGAAAGATGAATGGTCGACTTTCTGTGAGAGGTGAATGGTAGAATTTATGTGAGAGATGAATTGTTGACTTTCTGTGAGAGATGCATGGTCGACTTTCTGTGAGAGATGCATGGTCGACTTTCTGTGAGAGATAATGGTTGACTTTCTGTGAGAGATGATTTGTGGACTTTCTGTGAGAGATGATTGGTCAAAATTCTGTGACAGATGAATGGTTGACTTTCTGTGAGAGATGACTTGTCGACTTTCCGTGAGAGATGAATGGTAGACTTTCTGTGAGAGATAAATGGTCGATTTTCTGTGAGAAATGATTGGTGAACTTTCTGTGAGAAATTAATGGTCGACTATCTGTGAGAGATGAATGGTCGACTTTCTGTGAGAGATGAATTGTAGACTTTCTGTGAGAGATGAATAGTCGACTTTCTGTGAGAGATGAATAGTCGACTTTCTGTGAGAGATTAATGGTAAACTTATTGTGAGAGATGAATTGTCGACTTTCTGTGAGAGATGAATGGTAAACTTTCTGTGAGAGATGAATGGTCGACTTTCTGTGAGACATGAATTGTAAACTTTCTGTGAGAGATGAATTGTTAACATTCTGTGAGAGATGATTGGTAAACATTCTGTGAGAGATGAATGGTAAACTTTCTGTGAAAGATGAATGGTAAACTTTCTTTGAGAGATGATTGGTCGACTTTCTGTGAGAGATGAATGGTAAACTTTATGTGAGAGATGAATGGTAAACTTTCTGTGAGAGATGATTGGTGGACTTTCTGTGAGAGATGAATTGTAAACTTTCTGTGAGATATTTTCTGTAGACATTCTGTGAGCAATGAATGGTCGACTTTCTGTGAGAGATGAATAGTAGACATTTTGTGAGAGATGAATGGTAGTCTTGCTGTGAGAGATGATTGTTAGATAGACCTTATGTGAGAAATTATAGGTCGACTTTCTGTTAGAGATAAATGGTCGACTTTCTGTGAGAGATGAATGGTGGAATTTCTGTGAGAGATGATTGGTGGACTTTCTTTCACAGATGAATGGTAGACTTTTTGTGAGAGATGATTGGTCGACTTTCTGTGAGAGATGATGGGTGGACTTTCTATGAGAGATGAATTGTCACTTTCTGTGAGAGATGAATGGTAGACTTTCAGTGAGAGATGAATGGTAGACTTTCTGTGAGAGATGATTGGTCAACATTATGTGACAGATGAATGGTCGACTTTCTGTGAGAGATGACTGGACGACTTTCTGTGAGAGATGAATTGTTGACTTTCTGTGAGAGATGCATGGTCGACTTTCTGTGAGAGATAATGGTTGACTTTCTGTGAGAGATGATTTGTGGACTTTCTGTGAGAGATGATTGGTCAATATTCTGTGACAGATGAATGGTTGACTTTCTGTGAGAGATGACTTATCGACTTTGGTTGAGAGATGATTGGTGAACTTTCTGTGAGAGATGAATGGTCGACTTTCTGTGAGAGATGAATGGTCGACTTTCTGTGAGAGATGATTGGTGCACGTTCTGTGAGAGATGATTGGTGGACTTTCTGTGAGAAATGAATGGTCGACTTTCTGTGAGAAAGGAATGGTCGACTTTCTGTGAGAGATGAATGGTTGACATTCTGTGAGAGATAAACGGTTGACCTTCTGTGAGAGATCATTGGTGGACTTTCTTGCAGAAATGAATGATCGACTTTCTGTGAGAGTTGAATGGTCGACTTTCTGTGATAGATGAATGCTTGACTTTCTGTGAGAGATGATTGGTGGACTTTCTGTGAGAGATGAATGTTAGAATTTCTGTGAGAGATGAAAGCTGGAATTTCTGTGAGAGATGATTGGTGGACTTTCTGTGAGAGATGAATTGTGAACTTTCTGTGAGAGATGAATGTTAGAATTTCTGTGAGAGATGAATGGTGGAGTTTCTGTGAGAGATGAATGGCAGAATTTCTGTGAGAGTTGAATGGTGGACTTTCTATGAGAGATATTTTAGTAGACATTCTGTGATCAATGAATGGTCGATTTTCTGTGAGAGATGAATAGTAGACTTATTGTGAGAGATGAATGGTAGTCTTGCTGTGAGAGATGATTGTTAGATAGACTTTATGTGAGAAATGATAGGTCAACTTTCTGTTAGAGATAAATGGTCGACTTTCTGTGGGAGATGAATGGTAGATAGACTTTATGTGCGAAATGATTGGTCGACTTTTTGTGAGAGATGAATGGTAGACTTTCTGTGAGAGATGATTGGTCGACTTTCTGTTAGAGATAAATGGTCGACTTTCTGTGAAAGATGAATGTTAGACTGATTGAGAGATGATTGGTCGACTTTATGTTATAGATAAATGGTCGACTTTCTGTGAGAGATGAATGGTAGACTTTCTGTCATAGATGAATGGTAGACTTTTTTATGAGAGATGATTGGTCGACTTTCTGTGACAGATGAATGGTCGACTTTCTGTGCGAGATGATTGGTGGACTTTCTGTGAGAGAGGAATGGACGACTTTGTGCGAGAGATGATTAGTCGAATTTCTATTTGAAATTATTGGTAGACTTTCTGTGAGAGATGTTTGGTCGACTTTCTGTTAGAGATGATTGGTAGACTTTCTGTGAGAGATGAATGGTAGACTTTCTGTGAGAGATGAATGGTAGACTTTCTGTCACAGATGAATGGTAGACTTTCTGTGAGAGATGAATGGTAGACTTTCTGTCACAGATGAATGGTAGACTTTCTGTGAGAGATGATTGTTCGACTTTCTGTTAGAGAGAAATGGTCGACTTTCTGTGAGAGATGAATGTTAGACTTTCTGTGAGAGATAATGGTAGACTTTCTGTGACAGATGAATGGTAGACTTTCTGTGAGAGATGATTGGTAGACTTTCTGTGAGAGATGAATGGAAGACTTTCTGTCACAGATGAATGGTAGACTTTCTGTTAGAGATAAATGGTCGACTTTCTGTGAAAGATGAATGTTAGACTTTCTGTGAGAGATGAATGGTAGACTGATTGAGAGATGATTGGTCGACTTTATGTTATAGATAAATGGTCGACTTTCTGTGAGAGATGAATGGTAGACTTTCTGTCATAGATGAATGGTAGACTTTTTATGAGAGATGATTGGTCGACTTTCTGTGACAGATGAATGGTCGACTTTCTGTGAGAGATGAATGGTCGACTTTCTGTGAGAGATGAATGGTGGAATTTCTGTGAGAGTTGATTAGTGGACTTTCTGTGAGAAATGAATGGTCGACTTTCTGTGAGAAAGGAATGGTCGACTTTCTGTGAGAGATGAATGGTTGACATTCTGTGAGAGATGAATGGTTGACATTCTGTGAGAGATAAACGGTTGACCTTCTGTGAGAGATCATTGGTGGACTTTCTTGCAGAAATGAATGATCGACTTTCTGTGAGAGTTGAATGGTCGACTTTCTGTGACCAATGAATGCTTGACTTTCTGTGAGAGATGATTGGTGGACTTTCTGTGAGAGATGAATGGTAGAATTTATGTGAGAGATGAATTGTTGACTTTCTGTGAGAGATGCATGGTCGACTTTCTGTGAGAGATGCATGGTCGACTTTCTGTGAGAGATAAATGGTTGACTTTCTGTGAGAGATGATTTGTGGACTTTCTGTGAGAGATGATTGGTCAAAATTCTGTGACAGATGAATGGTTGACTTTCTGTGAGAGATGACTTGTCGACTTTCCGTGAGAGATGAATGGTAGACTTTCTGTGAGAGATAAATGGTCGATTTTCTGTGAGAAATGATTGGTGAACTTTCTGTGAGAAATTAATGGTCGACTATCTGTGAGAGATGAATGGTCGACTTTCTGTGAGAGATGAATTGTAGACTTTCTGTGAGAGATGAATAGTCGACTTTCTGTGAGAGATGATAGTCGACTTTCTGTGAGAGATTAATGGTAAACTTATTGTGAGAGATGAATTGTCGACTTTCTGTGAGAGATGAATGGTAAACTTTCTGTGAGAGATGAATGGTCGACTTTCTGTGAGACATGAATTGTAAACTTTCTGTGAGAGATGAATTGTTAACTTTCTGTGAGAGATGATTGGTAAACATTCTGTGAGAGATGAATGGTAAACTTTCTGTGAAAGATGAATGGTAAACTTTCTTTGAGAGATGATTGGTCGACTTTCTGTGAGAGATGAATGGTAAACTTTATGTGAGAGATGAATGGTAAACTTTCTGTGAGAGATGATTGGTGGACTTTCTGTGAGAGATGAATTGTAAACTTTCTGTGAGATATTTTCTGTAGACATTCTGTGAGCAATGAATGGTCGACTTTCTGTGAGAGATGAATAGTAGACATTTTGTGAGAGATGAATGGTAGTCTTGCTGTGAGAGATGATTGTTAGATAGACCTTATGTGAGAAATTATAGGTCGACTTTCTGTTAGAGATAAATGGTCGACTTTCTGTGAGAGATGAATGGTGGAATTTCTGTGAGAGATGATTGGTGGACTTTCTTCACAGATGAATGGTAGACTTTTTGTGAGAGATGATGGTCGACTTTCTGTGAGAGATGATGGGTGGACTTTCTATGAGAGATGAATTGTCCACTTTCTGTGAGAGATGAATGGTAGACTTTCAGTGAGAGATGAATGGTAGACTTTCTGTGAGAGATGATTGGTCAACATTATGTGACAGATGAATGGTCGACTTTCTGTGAGAGATGACTGGACGACTTTCTGTGAGAGATGAATTGTTGACTTTCTGTGAGAGATGCATGGTCGACTTTCTGTGAGAGATAAATGGTTGACTTTCTGTGAGAGATGATTTGTGGACTTTCTGTGAGAGATGATTGGTCAATATTCTGTGACAGATGAATGGTTGACTTTCTGTGAGAGATGACTTATCGACTTTGGTTGAGAGATGATTGGTGAACTTTCTGTGAGAGATGAATGGTCGACTTTCTGTGAGAGATGAATGGTCGACTTTCTGTGAGAGATGATTGGTGCACGTTCTGTGAGAGATGATTGGTGGACTTTCTGTGAGAAATGAATGGTCGACTTTCTGTGAGAAAGGAATGGTCGACTTTCTGTGAGAGATGAATGGTTGACATTCTGTGAGAGATAAACGGTTGACCTTCTGTGAGAGATCATTGGTGGACTTTCTTGCAGAATGAATGATCGACTTTCTGTGAGAGTTGAATGGTCGACTTTCTGTGATAGATGAATGCTTGACTTTCTGTGAGAGATGATTGGTGGACTTTCTGTGAGAGATGAATGTTAGAATTTCTGTGAGAGATGAAAGCTGGAATTTCTGTGAGAGATGATTGGTGGACTTTCTGTGAGAGATGAATTGTGAACTTTCTGTGAGAGATGAATGTTAGAATTTCTGTGAGAGATGAATGGTGGAGTTTCTGTGAGAGATGAATGGCAGAATTTCTGTGAGAGTTGAATGGTGGACTTTCTATGAGAGATATTTTAGTAGACATTCTGTGATCAATGAATGGTCGATTTTCTGTGAGAGATGAATAGTAGACTTATTGTGAGAGATGAATGGTAGTCTTGCTGTGAGAGATGATTGTTAGATAGACTTTATGTGAGAAATGATAGGTCAACTTTCTGTTAGAGATAAATGGTCGACTTTCTGTGGGAGATGAATGGTAGATAGACTTTATGTGCGAAATGATTGGTCGACTTTTTGTGAGAGATGAATGGTAGACTTTCTGTGAGAGATGATTGGTCGACTTTCTGTTAGAGATAAATGGTCGACTTTCTGTGAAAGATGAATGTTAGACTGATTGAGAGATGATTGGTCGACTTTATGTTATAGATAAATGGTCGACTTTCTGTGAGAGATGAATGGTAGACTTTCTGTCATAGATGAATGGTAGACTTTTTTATGAGAGATGATTGGTCGACTTTCTGTGACAGATGAATGGTCGACTTTCTGTGCGAGATGATTGGTGGACTTTCTGTGAGAGAGGAATGGACGACTTTGTGCGAGAGATGATTAGTCGAATTTCTATTTGAAATTTTTGGTAGACTTTCTGTGAGAGATGTTTGGTCGACTTTCTGTTAGAGATGATTGGTAGACTTTCTGTGAGAGATGAATGGTAGACTTTCTGTGAGAGATGAATGGTAGACTTTCTGTCACAGATGAATGGTAGACTTTCTGTGAGAGATGAATGGTAGACTTTCTGTCACAGATGAATGGTAGACTTTCTGTGAGAGATGATTGTTCGACTTTCTGTTAGAGAGAAATGGTCGACTTTCTGTGAGAGATGAATGTTAGACTTTCTGTGAGAGATAAATGGTAGACTTTCTGTCACAGATGAATGGTAGACTTTCTGTGAGAGATGATTGGTAGACTTTCTGTGAGAGATGAATGGAAGACTTTCTGTCACAGATGAATGGTAGACTTTCTGTTAGAGATAAATGGTCGACTTTCTGTGAAAGATGAATGTTAGACTTTCTGTGAGAGATGAATGGTAGACTGATTGAGAGATGATTGGTCGACTTTATGTTATAGATAAATGGTCGACTTTCTGTGAGAGATGAATGGTAGACTTTCTGTCATAGATGAATGGTAGACTTTTTTATGAGAGATGATTGGTCGACTTTCTGTGACAGATGAATGGTCGACTTTCTGTGAGAGATGAATGGTCGACTTTCTGTGAGAGATGAATGGTGGAATTTCTGTGAGAGTTGATTAGTGGACTTTCTGTGAGAAATGAATGGTCGACTTTCTGTGAGAAAGGAATGGTCGACTTTCTGTGAGAGATGAATGGTTGACATTCTGTGAGAGATGAATGGTTGACATTCTGTGAGAGATAAACGGTTGACCTTCTGTGAGAGATCATTGGTGGACTTTCTTGCAGAAATGAATGATCGACTTTCTGTGAGAGTTGAATGGTCGACTTTCTGTGACCAATGAATGCTTGACTTTCTGTGAGAGATGATTGGTGGACTTTCTGTGAGAGATGAATTGTGAACTTTCTGTGAGAGATGAATGTTAGAATTTCTGTGAGAGATGAAGCTGGAATTTCTGTGAGAGATGATTGGTGGACTTTCTGTGAGAGATGAATTGTGAACTTTCTGTGAGAGATGAATGTTAGAATTTCTGTGAGAGATGAATGGTGGAGTTTCTGTGAGAGATGAATGGTAGAATTTCTGTGAGAGTTGAATGGTGGACTTTCTATGAGAGATTTTTTAGTAAACATTCTGTGATCAATGAATGGTCGATTTTCTGTGAGAGATGAATAGTAGACTTATTGTGAGAGATGAATGGTAGTCTTGCTGTGAGAGATGATTGTTAGATAGACTTTATGTGAGAAATGATAGGTCAACTTTCTGTTAGAGATAAATGGTCGACTTTCTGTGGGAGATGAATGGTAGATAGACTTTATGTGCGAAATGATTGGTCGACTTTCTGTGAGAGATGAATGGTAGACTTTCTGTGAGAGATGATTGGTCGACTTTCTGTTAGAGATAAATATTCGACTTTCTGTGAAAGATGAATGTTAGACTGATTGAGAGATGATTGGTCGACTTTATGTTATAGATAAATGGTCGACTTTCTGTGAGAGATGAATGGTAGACTTTCTGTCATAGATGAATGGTAGACTTTTTATGAAAGATGATTGGTCGACTTTCTGTGACAGATGAATGGTCGACTTTCTGTGCGAGATGATTGGTGGACTTTCTGTGAGAGAGAAATGGACGACTTTGTGCGAGAGATGATTAGTCGAATTTCTATTTGAAATTATTGGTAGACTTTCTGTGAGAGATGATTGGTCGACTTTCTTTTAGAGATAAATGGTCGACTTTCTGTGAGAGATGAATGTTAGACTTTCTGTTAGAGATGAATGGTAGACTTTCTGTCACAGATGAATGGTAGACTTTCTGTGAGAGATGATTGGTAGACTTTCTGTGAGAGATGAATGGTAGACTTTCTGTCACAGATGAATGGTAGACTTTCTGTGAGAGATGAATGGTAGACTTTCTGTCACAGATGAATGGTAGACTTTCTGTGAGAGATGATTGGTGGACTTTCTGTGAGAGAGGAATGGACGACTTTCTGTGAGAGATGATTAGTCGAATTTCTGTTTGAAATGATTGGTAGATTTTCTGTGAGAGATGATTGTTCGACTTTCTGTTAGAGAGAAATGGTCGACTTTCTGTGAGAGATGAATGTAGACTTTCTGTGAGAGATAAATGGTAGACTTTCTGTGAGAGATGAATGGTAGACTTTCTGTGAGAGATGATTGGTAGACTTTCTGTGAGAGATTAATGGAAGACTTTCTGTGAGAGATGAATGGTAGACTTTCTGTGAGAGATGAATTGTAGACTTTCTGTCACAGATGAATGGTAGATTTTTTGTGAGAGATGATTGGTCGACTTTCTGTGAGAGATGACTGGACGACTTTCTGTGAGAGATGGATTGTTGACTTTCTGTGAGAGATGCATGGTCGACTTTCTGTGAGAGATAAATGGTTGACTTTCTGTGAGTGATGAATTGTTGACTTTCTGTGAGAGATGAATGTCGACTTGGTTGAGAGATGAATGGTAGACTTTCTGTGAGAGATAAATGGTCGATTTTCTGTGAGAGATCATTGGTGGACTTTCTTGCAGAGATGAATGGTCGACTTTCTGTGAGAGTTGAATGGTCGACTTTCTGTGATAGATGAATGGTTGACTTTCTGTGAGAGATATTGGTGGACTTTCTGTGAGAGATGAATTGTGAACTTTCTTGAGAGATGAATGTTAGAATTTCTGTGAGAGATGAAAGGTGGAATTTCTGTGAGAGATGATTGCTGGACTTTCTGTGAGAGATGAATTGTGAACTTTCTGTGAGAGATGAATGTTAGAATTTCTGTGAGAGATGAATGGTGGAGTTTCTGTGAGAGATGGATGGTAGAATTTCTTTGAGAGTTGAATGGTGGACTTTCTATGAGAGATTTTTTAGTAGACATTCTGTGATCAATGAATGGTCGATTTTCTGTGAGAGATGAATAGTAGACTTATGTGAGAGATGAATGGTAGTCTTGCTGTGAGAGATGATTGTTAGATAGACTTTATGTGAGAAATGATAGGTCAACTTTCTGTTAGAGATAAATGGTCGACTTTCTGTGAGAGATGAATGGTAGATAGACTTTATGTGCGAATGATTGGTCGACTTTCTGTGAGAGATGACTGGTAGACTTTCTGTGAGAGATGATTGGTCGACTTTCTGTTAGAGATAAATGGTCGACTTTCTGTGAAAGATGAATGTTAGACTTTTTGTGAGAGATGATTGGGACTTTCTGTGAGAGATGATGGTGGACTTTTATGAGAGATGAATGGTCGACTTTCTGTGAGAGACGAATGGTAGACTTTCTGTGAGAGATGAATGGTAGACTTTCTGTTAGAGATGATTGGTCAACATAATGTGACAGACGAATGGTCGACTTTCTGTGAGAGATGACTGGACGACTTTCTGTGAGCGATGAATTGTTGACTTTCTGTGAGAGATGCATGGTCGACTTTCTGTGAGAGATGCATGGTCGACTTTCTGTGACAGATGAATGTTAGACTTTCTGTGAGAGATAAATGGTCGATTTTCTGTTAGAGATGATCGGAGGACTTTCTGTGAGAAATGAATAGTGAACTTTCTGTGAAAGATGAATGGCAGAATTTATGTGAGAGATGAATGGTAGAATTTCTGTGAGAGATGATTGGTGGACTTTCTGTGAGAGATGAATAGTTAACTTTCTGTGAGAGATGAATGGTGGAATTTCTGTGAGAGATGATTGGTGGACTTTCTGTGAGAGATGAATAGTGCACTTTCTGTGAGAGATGAATGGTAGAATTTCTGAGTGAGTTGAATGGTGGACTTTCTATGAGAGATTTTCTGTAGACATTCTGTGAGCAATGAATGGTCGACTTTCTGTGAGAGATGAATAGTAGACTTTTGTGAGAGATGAATGGTAGTCTTGCTGTGAGAGATGATTGTTAGAAAGACTTATGTGAGAAATGATAGGTCGACTTTCTGTTAGAGATAAATGGTCGACTTTCTGTGAGAGATGAATGGTGGAATTTCTGTGAGAGATGATTGGTGGACTTTCTGTGAGAGATGAATAGTGAAGTTTCTGTGAGAGATGAATGGTCGACTGTCTGTTAGAGATAAATGGTCGACTTTCTGTGAAAGATGAATGGTAGATTTTCTGTGAGAGATGAATGGTAGACTAATTGAGAGATGAATGGTAGACTTTCTGTTAGAGATGAATGGTAGACATTCTGTCACAGATGAATGGTAGACTTTCTGTGAGAGATGAATGGTAGACTTCCTGTCACAGATGAATGGTAGACTTTCTGTGAGAGATGAATGGTAGACTTTCTGTTAGATATAATAGTCGACTTTCTGTTAGAGATGAATGGTAGACTTTCTGTCACAGATAAATGGTAGACTTTTTATGAGAGATGATTTGTCGACTTTCTGTGACAGATGAATGGTCGACTTTCTGTGCGAGATGATTGGTGGACTTTCTGTGAAAGAGGAATGGACGACTTTCTGTGAGAGATGATTAGTCGAATTACTGTTTGAAATGATTGGTAGACTTTCTGTGAGAGATAAATGGTAGACTATCTGTCACAGATGAATGGTAGACATTCTGTGAGAGATGATTGGTAGACTTTCTGTGAAAGATGAATGGTCGACTTTCTGTGATAGATGAATGGTTTATTTTCTGTGAGAGATGATTGGTGGACTTTCTGTGAGAGATGAATTGTGAACTTTCTGTGACGAGATGAATGTAGAATTTCTGTGAGATATGAAAGGTGGAATTTCTGTGAGAGATGATTGGTGGACTTTCTGTGAGAGATGAATTGTGACTTTCTGTGAGAGATGAATGTTATAATTTCTGTGAGAGATGAATGGTGGAATTTCTGTTAGAGATGATTGGTGGACTTTCTGTGAGAGATGAATAGTGAACTTTCTGTGGGAGATGAATAGTAGAATTTTTTTGAGAGATGAATGGTGGAAATTCTGTGAGAGATGATTGGTGGACTTTCTGTGAGAGATGAATAGTGAACTTTCTGTGAGAGATGAATGGGAATTTCTGTGAGAGATGATGGTGGACTTTCTGTGAGAGATGATAGTGAAGTTTCTGTGAGAGATGAATGGTAGAATTTCTGTGAGAGTTGAATGTTGGACTTTCTATGTGAGATTTTTTAGTAGACAATCTGTGATCAATGAATGGTCGACTTTCTGTGAGAGATGAATAGTAGACATTTTGAGAGAGATGAATGGTAGTCTTGGTGTGAGAGATGATTGTTAGATAGACTTTATGTGACAAATGATAGGTCAACTTTCTGTTAGAGATAAATGGTCGACTTTCTGTGAGAGATGAATGGTAGATAGACTTTATGTGCGAAATGATTGGTCGACTTTCTGTGAGAGATGAATGGTGGACTAATTGAGAGATGATTGGTCACTTCATGTTATAGATAAATGGTCGACTTTCTGTGAGAGATGAATGGTAGACTTTCTGTCATAGATGAATGGTAGACTTTTTATGAGAGATGATTGTCGACTTTCTGTGACAGATGAATGGTCGACTTTCTGTGCGAGATGATTGGTGGACTTTCTTTGAGCGAGGATGGACGACTTTGTGCGAGAGATGATTAGTAGAATTTCTGTTTGAAATTATTGGTAGACTTTCTGTGAGAGATGATTGGTCGACTTTCTGTTAGAGAGAAATGGTCGACTTTCTGTGAGAGATGAATGTTAGACTTTCTGTAAGAGACAAATTTAGACTTTCTTTCACAGATGAATGGCAGACTTTCTGTGAGAGATGATTGGTAGACTTTCTGTGAGAGATGATTGGTAGACTTTCTGTGAGAGATGAATGGTAGACTTTCTGTGAGAGATGAATTGTAGACTTTCTGTCACAGATGAATGGTAGACTTTTTGTGAGAGATGCTTGGTCGACTTTCTGTGAGAGATGGGTGGAATTTCTATGAGAGATGAATGGTCGACTTTCTGTGAGAGATGAATGGTAGACTTTCTGTGAGAGATGAATGGTAGACTTTCTGTGAGAGATGATAGGTCAACATTATGTGACAGACGAATGGTCGACTTTCTGTGAGTAATGACTGTACGACTTTCTGTGAGAGATGAATTGTTGACTTTCTGTGAGAGATGCATGGTCGACTTTCTGTGAGAGATAAATGGTTGACTTTCTGTGAGAGATGATTGTGGACTTTCTATGAAAGATGATTGGTCAATTTCTGTGACAGATGTATGGTTGACTTTCTGTGAGAGATGAATTGTTGACTTTCTGTGAGAGATGCATGGTCGACTTTCTGTGAGCAATGAATGGTAGACTTTCTGTGAGAGATGAATGGTAGACTTTCTGTGAGAGATGAATGGTTGACATTCTGTGAGAGATGAATGGTTGACATTCTGTGAGAGATAAATGGTTGACCTTCTGTGAGAGATCATTGGTGGACTTTCTTTCAGAAATGAATGGTCGACTTTCTGTGAGAGTTGAATGGTCGACTTTCTGTGATATATGAATGGTTGAGTTTCTGTGAGAGATGATTGGTGGACCTTCTGTGAGAGATGAACAGTGAACTTTCTGTGAGAGATGAATGTTAGAATTTCTGTGAGTTATGAAAGGTGGAATTTCTGTGAGAGATGAATAGTGAACTTTCTGTGAGAGATGAATGGTGGAATTTCTGTTAAAGATGATTGGTGGACTTTCTGTGAGAGATGAATAGTGAACTTTCTGTGAGAGATGAATGGTAGAATTTCTGTGAGAGATGATTGATGGACTTTCTGTGAGAGATGATTGGTGGACTTTCTGTGAGAGATGAATGATGGACTTTCTGTGAGAGATGATTGGTCGACATTTTGAAGAGATTATTTGGTAGACTTTCTGTGAGAGATGTTGGGTAGACATTCTGTGAGAGATGAATGGTCGACTTTCTGTAAGAAATTTATGATAGACTCAGTGAGAGATGAATGGTCGACTTTTTATGAGTTATGAATGGTCGATTTTCTGTGAGAGATGATTGGTCGACTTTCTGTGAGAGAGGAATGGTCGACTTTCTGTGAGAGATGAATGGTTGACATTCTGAGAGAGATAAATGGTTGACCTTCTGTGAGAGATCATTGGTGGACTTTCTTTCAGAAATGAATGGTCGAATTTCTGTAAGAGTTGAATGATCGACTTTCTGTGATAGATGAATTGTCGACTTTCTGTGAGAGATGAATGGTGGAATTTCTGTTAGAGATGATTGGTGAACTTTCTGTGAGAGATGAATAGTAGAATTTATGTGAGAGATGATTGGTGGACTTTCTGTGAGAGATGAATAGTGAACTTTCTGTGAGAGATGAATGGTGGACTTTCTATGAGAGATTTTCTGTAGACATTCTGTGAGCAATGAATGGTCGACTTTCTGTGAGAGATGAATAGTAGACTGTTTGTGAGAGATGAATGGTAGTCTTGCTGTGAGAGATGATTGTTAGATAGACTTTATGTGAGAAATCATAGGTCAACTTTCTGTTAGAGATAAATGGTCGACTTTCTGTGAGAGATGAATGGTAGATAGATTTTATGTGCGAAATGATTGGTCGACTTTCTGTGAGAGATGAATGGTAGACTTTTTGTGAGAGATGATTGGTCGACTTTCTGTTAGAGATAAATGGTCGACTTTCTGTGAAAGATGAATGGTAGACTTTCTGTGAGAGATGAATGGTAGACTAATTGAGAGATGATTGGTCGACTTTATGTTATAGATAAATGGTCGACTTTCTGTGAGAGATGAATAGTAGACTTTTGAGAGAGATGAATGGTAGTCTTGGTGTGAGAGATGATTGTTAGATAGACTTTATGTGACAAATGATATGTCAACTTTCTGTTAGAGATAAATGGTCGACTTTCTGTGAGAGATGAATGGTAGATAGACTTTATGTGCGAAATGATTGGTCGACTTTCTGTGAGAGATGAATGGTGGACTAATTGAGAGATGATTGGTCACTTTCTGTTATAGATAAATGGTCGACTTTCTGTGAGAGATGAATGGTAGACTTTCTGTCATAGATGAATGGTAGACTTTTTTATGAGAGATGATTGTCGACTTTCTGTGACAGATGAATGGTCGACTTTCTGTGCGAGATGATTGGTGGACTTTCTTTGAGCGAGGAATGGACGACTTTGTGCGAGAGATGATTAGTAGAATTTCTGTTTGAAATTATTGGTAGACTTTCTGTGAGAGATGATTGGTCGACTTTCTGTTAGAGAGAAATGGTCGACTTTCTGTGAGAGATGAATGTTAGACTTTCTGTAAGAGACAAATTTTAGACTTTCTTTAACAGATGAATGGTAGACTTTCTGTGAGAGATGATTGGTAGACTTTCTGTGAGAGATGAATGGTAGACTTTCTGTCACAGATGAATGGTAGACTTTCTGTGAGAGATGAATTGTAGAGAGATGCTTGGTCGACTTTCTGTGAGAGATGGGTGGAATTTCTATGAGAGATGAATGGTCGACTTTCTGTGAGAGATGAATGGTAGACTTTCTGTGAGAGATGAATGGTAGACTTTCTGTGAGAGATGATAGGTCAACATTATGTGACAGACGAATGGTCGACTTTCTGTGATTAATGACTGTAGGACTTTCTGTGAGAGATGAATGTTGACTTTCTGTGAGAGATGCATGGTCGACTTTCTGTGAGAGATAA
The DNA here is from genome assembly GCA_032433765.1 of Megaustenia siamemsis. Classification (NCBI taxonomy): domain Eukaryota; kingdom Metazoa; phylum Mollusca; class Gastropoda; order Stylommatophora; family Ariophantidae; genus Megaustenia; species Megaustenia siamemsis. The sequence continues at coordinate 21,283,261 of JAVIAB010000102.1, forward strand.
TGGTTGACTTTCTGTGAGAGATGATTGTGGACTTTCTGTGAAGATGATTGGTCAATATTCTGTGACAGATGTATGGTTGACTTTCTGTGAGAGATGAATTGTTGACTTTCTGTGAGAGATGATGGTCGACTTTCTGTGAGCAATGAATGGTAGACTTTCTGTGAGAGATGAATGGTAGACTTTCTGTGAGAGATGAATGGTTGACATTCTGTGAGAGATGAATGGTTGACATTCTGTGAGAGATAAATGGTTGACCTTCTGTGAGAGATCATTGGTGGACTTTCTTTCAGAAATGAATGGTCGACTTTCTGTGAGAGTTGAATGGTCGACTTTCTGTGATAGATGAATGGTTGAGTTTCTGTGAGAGATGATTGGTGGACTTTCTGTGAGAGATGACAGTGAACTTTCTGTGAGAGATGAATGTTAGAATTTCTGTGAGTTATGAAAGGTGGACTTTCTGTGAGAGATGAATAGTGAACTTTCTGTGAGAGATGAATGGTGGAATTTCTGTTAAAGATGATTGGTGGACTTTCTGTGAGAGATGAATAGTGAACTTTCTGTGAGAGATGAATGGTAGAATTTCTGTGAGAGATGATTGGTGGACTTTCTGTGAGAGATGATTGGTGGACTTTCTGTGAGAGATGAATGATGGACTTTCTGTGAGAGATGATTGGTCGACATTTTGAAAGAGATTATTTGGTAGACTTTCTGTGAGAGATGATGGGTAGACATTCTGTGAGAGATGAATGGTCGACTTTCTGTAAGAAATTTATGGTAGACTCTGTGAGAGATGAATGGTCGACTTTTTATGAGTTATGAATGGTCGATTTTCTGTGAGAGATGATTGGTCGACTTTCTGTGAGAGAGGAATGGTCGACTTTCTGTGAGAGATGAATGGTTGACATTCTGAGAGAGATAAATAGTTGACCTTCTGTGAGAGATCATTGGTGGACTTTCTTTCAGAAATGAATGGTCGAATTTCTGTAAGAGTTGAATGGTCGACTTTCTGTGATAGATGAATTGTCGACTTTCTGTGAGAGATGAATGGTGGAATTTCTGTTAGAGATGATTGGTGAACTTTCTGTGAGAGATGAATAGTAGAATTTATGTGAGAGATGATTGGTGACTTTCTGTGAGAGATGAATAGTGAACTTTCTGTGAGAGATGAATGGTGGACTTTCTATGAGAGATTTTCTGTAGACATTCTGTGAGCAATGAATGGTCGACTTTCTGTGAGAGATGAATGGTAGATAGTTTTTATGTGAGAAATGATGGTCGACTTTCTGTGAGAGATGAATGGTAGACTTTCTGTGAGAGATGATTGGTCGACTTTCTGTAGAGATAAATGGTCGACTTTCTGTGAAAGATGAATGGTAGACTTTCTGTGAGAGATGAATGGTAGACTAATTGAGAGATGATTGGTCGACTTTATGTTATAGATAAATGGTCGACTTTCTGTGAGAGATGAATGGTAGACTTTCTGTCATAGATGAATGGTAGACTTTTTATGAGAGATGAATGGTCGACTTTCTGTGAGAGATGAATGGTCGACTTTCTGTGCGAGATGATTGGTACACTTTCTGTGAGAGAGCAATGGACGACTTTCTGTGAGAGATGATTAGTCGAATTTCTGTTTGAAATTACTGGTATACTTTCTGTGGGAAATGATTGGTCGACTTTCTGTTAGAGATAAATGGTCGACTTTCTGTGAGAGATGAATGGTAGACTTTCTGTTAGAGATGAATGTTAGACATTCTGTCACAGATGAATGGTAGACTTTCTGTGAGAGATGAATGGTAGACTTTCTGTCACAGATGAATGTTAGACTTTCTGTGAGAGATGAATGGTAGACTTTCTGTAAGATATAAATGGTCGACTTTCTGTGAGAGATGAATGGTAGACTTTCTGTCACAGATAATGGTAGACTTTTATGAGAGATGATTTGTCGACTTTCTGTGACAGATGAATGGTCGACTTTCTGTGCGAGATGATTGGTGGACTTTCTGTGAGAGAGGAATGGACGACTTTCTGTGAGAGATGATTAGTCGAATTTCTGTTTGAAAGGATTGATAGACTTTCTGTGAGAGATGATTGGTCGACTTTCTGTGAGAGATGATTGGTGGACTTTCTGTGAGAGATGAATAGTTAACTTTCTGTGAGAGATGAATGGCAGAATTTCTGTGAGAGATGAATGGTAGAATCTGTGAGAGATGATTGGTGGACTTTCTGTGAGAGATGAATGGTAACTTTCTGTGAGAGATGAATGGTGGAATTTCTGTGAGAGATGATTGGTGGACTTTCTGTGAGAGATGAATAGTGCACTTTCTGTGAGAGATGATGGTAGAATTTCTGAGAGAGTTGAATGGTGGACTTTCTATGAGAGATTTTCTGTAGACATTCTGTGAGCAATGAATGGTCGACTTTCTGTGAGAGATAAATAGTAGACTGTTTGTGAGAGATGAATGGTAGTCTTGCTGTGAGAGATGATTGTTAGAAAGACCTTCTGTGAGAATGATAGGTCGACTTTCTGTGAGAGATGAATGGTGGAATTTCTGTGAGAGATGAATGGTAGACTTTCTGTGAGAGATGAATGGTAGACTTTCTGTTAGAGATAATAGTCGACTTTCTGTTAGAGATGAATGGTAGACTTTCTGTCACAGATAATGGTAGACTTTTTATGAGAGATGATTTGTCGACTTTCTGTGACAGATGAATGGTCGACTTTCTGTGCGAGATGATTGGTGGACTTTCTGTGAAAGAGGAATGGACGACTTTCTGTGAGAGATGATTAGTCGAATTACTGTTTGAAATGATTGGTAGACTTTCTGTGAGAGATGATTGGTCGACTCTCTGTGAGAGATAACTGGTAGACTATCTGTCACAGATGAATGGTAGACATTCTGTGAGAGATGATTGGTAGACTTTCTGTGAGAGATGAATGGTCGACTTTCTGTGATAGATGAATGGTTTATTTTCTGTGAGAGATGATTGGTGGACTTTCTGTGAGAGATGAATTGTGAACTTTCTGTGAGAGATGAATGTTATAATTTCTGTGAGAGATGAATGGTGGAATTTCTGTTAGAGATGATTGGTGGACTTTCTGTGAGAGATGAATAGTGAACTTTCTGTGGAGATGAATAGTAGAATTTATTTGAGAGATGAATGGTGGAATTTCTGTGAGAGATGATTGGTGGACTTTCTGTGAGAGATGAATAGTGAACTTTCTGTGAGAGATGATGGTGGAATTTCTGTGAGAGATGATTGGTGGACTTTCTGTGAGAGATGAATAGTGAAGTTTCTGTGAGAGATGAATGGTAGAATTTCTGTGAGAGTTGAATGTTGGACTTTCTATGTGAGATTTTTTAGTAGACAATTTGTGATCAATGAATGGTCGACTTTCTGTGAGAGATGAATAGTAGACTTTTTGAGAGAGATGAATGGTAGTCTTGGTGTGAGAGATGATTGTTAGATAGACTTTATGTGACAAATGATAGGTCAACTTTCTGTTAGAGATAAATGGTCGACTTTCTGTGAGAGATGAATGGTAGATAGACTTTATGTGCGAAATGATTGTCGACTTTCTGTGAGAGATGAATGGTGGACTAATTGAGAGATGATTGGTCACTTTATGTTATAGATAAATGGTCGACTATCTGTGAGAGATGAATGGTAGACTTTCTGTCATAGATGAATGGTAGACTTTTTTATGAGAGATGATTGTCGACTTTCTGTGACAGATGAATGGTCGACTTTCTGTGCGAGATGATTGGTGGACTTTCTTGAGCGAGGAATGGACGACTTTGTGCGAGAGATGATTAGTAGAATTTCTGTTTGAATTATTGGTAGACTTTCTGTGAGAGATGATTGGTCGATTTTCTGTTAGAGAGAAATGGTCGACTTTCTGTGAGAGATGAATGTTAGACTTTCTGTAAGAGACAAATTTTAGACTTTCTTTCACAGATGAATGGTAGACTTTCTGTGAGAGATGATTGGTAGACTTTCTGTGAGAGATGAATGTAGACTTTCTGTCACAGATGAATGGTAGACTTTCTGTGAGAGATGAATTGTAGACTTTCTGTCACTGATGAATGGTAGACTTTTTGTGAGAGATGCTTGGTCGACTTTCTGTGAGAGATGGTGGAATTTCTATGAGAGATGAATGGTCGACTTTCTGTGAGAGATGAATGGTAGACTTTCTGCGAGAGATGAATGGTAGACTTTCTGTGAGAGATGATAGGTCAACATTATGTGACAGACGAATGGTCGACTTTCTGTGAGTAATGACTGTACGACTTTCTGTGAGAGATGAATTGTTGACTTTCTGTGAGAGATGCATGGTCGACTTTCTGTGAGAGATAAATGATTGACTTTCTGTGAGAGATGATTTGTGGACTTTCTATGAAAGATGATTGTCAATATTCTGTGACAGATGTATGGTTGACTTTCTGTGAGAGATGAATTGTTGACTTTCTGTGAGAGATGCATGGTCGACTTTCTGTGAGCAATGAATGGTAGACTTTCTGTGAGAGATGAATGGTAGACTTTCTGTGAGAGATGAATGGTTGACATTCTGTGAGAGATGAATGGTTGACATTCTGTGAGAGATAAATGGTTGACCTTCTGTGAGAGATCATTGGTGGACTTTCTTTCAGAAATGAATGGTCGACTTTCTGTGAGAGTTGAATGGTCGACTTTCTGTGATAGATGAATGGTTGAGTTTCTGTGAGAGATGATTGGTGGACTTTCTGTGAGAGATGAACAGTGAACTTTCTGTGAGAGATGAATGTTAGAATTTCTGTGAGTTATGAAAGGTGGAATTTCTGTGAGAGATGAATAGTGAACTTTCTGTGAGAGATGAATGGTGGAATTTCTGTTAAGATGATTGGTGGACTTTCTGTGAGAGATGAATAGTGAACTTTCTGTGAGAGATGAATGGTAGAATTTCTGTGAGAGATGATTGGTGGACTTTCTGTGAGAGATGATTGGTGGACTTTCTGTGAGAGATGAATGATGGACTTTCTGTGAGAGATGATTGGTCGACATTTTGAAAGAGATTATTTGGTAGACTTTCTGTGAGAGATGTTGGGTAGACATTCTGTGAGAGATGAATGGTCGACTTTCTGTAAGAAATTTATGGTAGACTCTGTGAGAGATGAATGGTCGACTTTTTATGAGTTATGAATGGTCGATTTTCTGTGAGAGATGATTGGTCGACTTTCTGTGAGAGAGGAATGGTCGACTTTCTGTGAGAGATGAATGGTTGACATTCTGAGAGAGATAAATGGTTGACCTTCTGTGAGAGATCATTGGTGGACTTTCTTTCAGAAATGAATGGTCGAATTTCTGTAAGAGTTGAATGGTCGACTTTCTGTGATAGATGAATTGTCGACTTTCTATGAGAGATGAATGGTGGAATTTCTGTTAGAGATGATTGGTGAACTTTCTGTGAGAGATGAATAGTAGAATTTATGTGAGAGATGATTGGTGGACTTTCCGTGAGAGATGAATAGTGAACTTTCTGTGAGAGATGAATGGTGGACTTTCTATGAGAGATTTTCTGTAGACATTCTGTGAGCAATGAATGGTCGACTTTCTGTGAGAGATGAATAGTAGACTGTTTGTGAGAGATGAATGGTAGTCTTGCTGTGAGAGATGATTGTTAGATATACTTTATGTGAGAATGATAGGTCAACTTTCTGTTAGAGATAAATGGTCGACTTTCTGTGAGAGATGAATGGTAGATAGATTTTATGTGCGAAATGATTGGTCGACTTTCTGTGAGAGATGAATGGTAGACTTTCTGTGAGAGATGATTGGTCGACTTTCTGTTAGAGATAAATGGTCGACTTTCTGTGAATGATGAATGGTAGACTTTCTGTGAGAGATGAATGGTAGACTAATTGAGAGATGATTGGTCGACTTTATGTTATAGATAAATGGTCGACTTTCTGTGAGAGATGAATGGTAGACTTTCTGTCATAGATGAATGGTAGACTTTTTATGAGATATGATTGGTCGACTTTCTGTGACAGATGAATGGTGGACTTTCTGTGCGAGATGATTGGTAGACTTTCTGTGAGAGTGCAATGGACGACTTTCTGCGAGAGATGATTAGTCGAATTTCTGTTTGAAATTATTGGTAGACTTTCTGTGGAAATGATTGGTCGACTTTCTGTTAGAGATAATGGTCGACTTTCTGTGAGAGATGAATGGTAGACTTTCTGTTAGAGATGAATGTTAGACATTCTGTCACAGATGAATGGTAGACTTTCTGTGAGAGATGAATGGTAGACTTTCTGTCACAGATGAATGTTAGACATTCTGTGAGAGATGATGGTAGACTTTCTGTAGATAATATGGTCGACTTTCTGTTAGAGATGATGGTAGACTTTCTGTCACAGATAATGGTAGACTTTTTATGAGAGATGATTGTCGACTTTCTGTGACAGATGAATGGTCGACTTTCTGTGCGAGATGATTGGTGGACTTTCTGGGAGAGAATGGACGACTTTCTGTGAGAGATGATTAGTCGAATTTCTGTTTGAAATGATTGATAGACTTTCTGTGAGAGATGATTGGTCGACTTTCTGTGAGAGATATGATGGACTTTCTATGAGAGATGAATGGTCGACTTTCTGTGAGAGAAGAATGGTAGACATTCTGTGAGAGATTATTGGTCAACATATGTGACAGATGAATGGTCGACTTTCTGTGAGAGATGATGGTCGACTTTCTGTGAGAGATGAATGTCGACTTTGTTTGAGAGATGAATGGTAACTTTCTGTGAGAGCTAAATGGTAGATTTCTGTGAGAGATGATTGTGAAGTTTCTGTGAGAGATGAATGGTCGACTTTCTGTAAGATGAATGGTCGACTTTCTGTGAGAGATGATTTGTCGACTTTCTGTGAGAGATGATTGGTGCACTTTCTGTGAGAGATGATTGTGGACTTTCTGTGAGAAATGAATGGTCGTCTTCTGTAGAGATGAATGGTCGACTTTCTGTGAGAGATGAATGTTGACATTCTGTGTGAGATGAATGGTTGACATTCTGAGAGAGATAAATGGTTGACCTTCTATGAGATCATTGGTGACTTTCTGTGAGAGAGAATGGACGACTTTCTGTGAGAGATGATTAGTCGAATTTCTGTTTGAATTATTGGTAGACTTCCTGTGAGAGATGATTGGTCGACTTTCTGTTAGAGATGAATGGTAGACTTTCTGTCACAGATAAATGGTAAACTTTTTATGAGAGATGATTTGTCGACTTTCTGTGAGAGATGAATGGTCGACTTTTCTGTGCGAGATGATTGGTGGACTTTCTGTGAGAGATGAATGGACGACTTCTGTTGAGAGATGATTAGTCGATTTCTGTTTGAAATGATTGGTAGACTTTCTGTCTCAGATGAATGGTAGACTATCTGTGAGAGATGAATTGTAGACTTTCTGTCACAGATGAATGGTACACTTTTTGTGAGAGATGATTGGTCGACTTTCTGTGAGAGATGAATGGTTGACATTCTGTGAGAGATAATGTTGACCTTCTGTGAGAGATCATTGGTGGACTTTCTTTCAGAAATGAATGGTCGACTTTCTGTGAGAGTTGAATGGTCGACTTTCTGTGATAGATGAATGGTTGACTTTCTGTGAGAGATGATTGGTGGACTTTCTGTGAGAGATGAACAGTGAACTTTCTGTGAGAGATGAATGTTAGAATTTCTGTGAGTTATGAAAGGTGGAATTTCTGTGAGAGATGAATAGTGAACTTTCTGTGAGAGATGAATGGTGGAATTTCTGTAAGATGATTGGTGGACTTTCTGTGAGAGATGAATAGTGACTTTCTGTGAGAGATGAATGGTAGAATTTCTGTGAGAGATGATTGGTGGACTTTCTGTGAGAGATGATTGGTGGACTTTCTGTGAGAGATGAATGATGGACTTTCTGTGAGAGATGATTGGTCGACATTTTGAAAGAGATTATTTGGTAGACTTTCTGTGAGAGATGTTGGTAGACATTCTGTGAGAGATGAATGGTCGACTTTCTGTAAGAATTTATGGTAGACTCTGTGAGAGATGAATGGTCGACTTTTTATGAGTTATGAATGGTCGATTTTCTGTGAGAGATGATTGGTCGACTTTCTGTGAGAGAGGAATGGTCGACTTTCTGTGAGAGATGAATGGTTGACATTCTGAGAGAGATAATGGTTGACCTTCTGTGAGAGATCATGGTGGACTTTCTTTCAGAATGAATGGTCGAATTTCTGTAAGAGTTGAATGGTCGACTTTCTGTGATAGATGAATTGTCGACTTTCTATGAGAGATGAATGGTGGAATTTCTGTTAGAGATGATTGGTGAACTTTCTGTGAGAGATGAATAGTAGAATTTATGTGAGAGATGATTGGTGGACTTTCCGTGAGAGATGAATAGTGAACTTTCTGTGAGAGATGAATGGTGGACTTTCTATGAGAGATTTTCTGTAGACATTCTGTGAGCAATGAATGGTCGACTTTCTGTGAGAGATGAATAGTAGACTGTTTGTGAGAGATGAATGGTAGTCTTGCTGTGAGAGATGATTGTTAGATATACTTTATGTGAGAATGATAGGTCAACTTTCTGTTAGAGATAAATGGTCGACTTTCTGTGAGAGATGAATGGTAGATAGATTTTATGTGCGAAATGATTGGTCGACTTTCTGTGAGAGATGAATGGTAGACTTTCTGTGAGAGATGATTGGTCGACATTTTGAAAGAGATTATTTGGTAGACTTTCTGTGAGAGATGTTGGGTAGACATTCTGTGAGAGATGAATGGTCGACTTTCTGTAAGAAATTTATGGTAGACTCTGTGAGAGATGAATGGTCGACTTTTTATGAGTTATGAATGGTCGATTTTCTGTGAGAGATGATTGGTCGACTTTCTGTGAGAGAGGAATGGTCGACTTTCTGTGAGAGATGAATGGTTGACATTCTGAGAGAGATAAATGGTTGACCTTCTGTGAGAGATCATTGGTGGACTTTCTTTCAGAAATGAATGGTCGAATTTCTGTAAGAGTTGAATGGTCGACTTTCTGTGATAGATGAATTGTCGACTTTCTATGAGAGATGAATGGTGGAATTTCTGTAGAGATGATTGGTGAACTTTCTGTGAGAGATGAATAGTAGAATTTATGTGAGAGATGATTGGTGGACTTTCCGTGAGAGATGAATAGTGAACTTTCTGTGAGAGATGAATGGTGGACTTTCTATGAGAGATTTTCTGTAGACATTCTGTGAGCAATGAATGGTCGACTTTCTGTGAGAGATGAATAGTAGACTGTTTGTGAGAGATGAATGGTAGTCTTGCTGTGAGAGATGATTGTTAGATATACTTTATGTGAGAAATGATAGGTCAACTTTCTGTTAGAGATAAATGGTCGACTTTCTGTGAGAGATGAATGGTAGATAGATTTTATGTGCGAAATGATTGGTCGACTTTCTGTGAGAGATGAATGGTAGACTTTCTGTGAGAGATGATTGGTCGACTTTCTGTTAGAGATAAATGGTCGACTTTCTGTGAATGATGAATGGTAGACTTTCTGTGAGAGATGAATGGTAGACTAATTGAGAGATGATTGGTCGACTTTATGTTATAGATAAATGGTCGACTTTCTGTGAGAGATGAATGGTAGACTTTCTGTCATAGATGAATGGTAGACTTTTTATGAGATATGATTGGTCGACTTTCTGTGACAGATGAATGGTGGACTTTCTGTGCGAGATGATTGGTAGACTTTCTGTGAGAGAGCAATGGACGACTTTCTGCGAGAGATGATTAGTCGAATTTCTGTTTGAAATTATGGTAGACTTTCTGTGAGAGATGATTGGTCGACTTTCTGTTAGAGATAAATGGTCGACTTTCTGTGAGAGATGAATGGTAGACTTTCTGTTAGAGATGAATGTTAGACATTCTGTCACAGATGAATGGTAGACTTTCTGTGAGAGATGAATGGTAGACTTTCTGTCACAGATGAATGTTAGACATTCTGTGAGAGATGAATGGTAGACTTTCTGTAAGATATAAATGGTCGACTTTCTGTGAGAGATGAATGGTAGACTTTCTGTCACAGATAAATGGTAGACTTTTTTATGAGAGATGATTTGTCGACTTTCTGTGACAGATGAATGGTCGACTTTCTGTGCGAGATGATTGGTGGACTTTCTGGGAGAGGAATGGACGACTTTCTGTGAGAGATGATTAGTCGAATTTCTGTTTGAAATGATTGATAGACTTTCTGTGAGAGATGATTGGTCGACTTTCTGTGAGAGATGATGGATGGACTTTCTATGAGAGATGAATGGTCGACTTTCTGTGAGAGAAGAATGGTAGACATTCTGTGAGAGATTATTGGTCAACATTATGTGACAGATGAATGGTCGACTTTCTGTGAGAGATGCATGGTCGACTTTCTGTGAGAGATGACTTGTCGACTTTGTTTGAGAGATGAATGGTAGACTTTCTGTGAGAGCTAAATGGTAGATTTTCTGTGAGAGATGATTGGTGAAGTTTCTGTGAGAGATGAATGGTCGACTTTCTGTGAAAGATGAATGGTCGACTTTCTGTGAGAGATGATTTGTCGACTTTCTGTGAGAGATGATTGGTGCACTTTCTGTGAGAGATGATTGGTGGACTTTCTGTGAGAAATGAATGGTCGTCTTTCTGTGAGAGAGAATGGTCGACTTTCTGTGAGAGATGAATGGTTGACATTCTGTGTGAGATGAATGGTTGACATTCTGAGAGAGATAAATGGTTGACCTTCTATGAGAGATCATTGGTGGACTTTCTGTGAGAGAGGAATGGACGACTTTCTGCGAGAGATGATTAGTCGAATTTCTGTTTGAAATTATTGGTAGACTTCCTGTGAGAGATGATTGGTCGACTTTCTGTTAGAGATGAATGGTAGACTTTCTGTCACAGATAAATGGTAACTTTTATGAGAGATGATTTGTCGACTTTCTGTGACAGATGAATGGTCGACTTTCTGTGCGAGATGATTGGTGGACTTTCTGTGAGAGAGGAATGGACGACTTTCTGTGAGAGATGATTAGTCGAATTTCTGTTTGAAATGATAGGTAGACTTTCTGTGAGAGATGATTGGTCGACTTTCTGTTAGAGAGAAATGGTCGACTTTCTGTGAGAGATGAATGTTAGACTTTCTGTGAGAGATAAATGGTAGACTTTCTGTCAGATGAATGGTAGACTTTCTGTGAGAGATGATTTGTAGACTTTCTGTGAGAGATGAATTGTAGACTTTCTGTCACAGATGAATGGTAGACTTTCTGTGAGAGATGAATTGTAGACTTTCTGTCACAGATGAATGGTACACTTTTTGTGAGAGATGATTGGTCGACTTTCTGTGAGAGATGATGGATGGACTTTCTATGAGAGATGAATGGTCGACTTTCTGTGAGAGATGAATGGTCGACTTTCTGTGAGAGATGAATGGTAGACATTCTGTAAGAGATTATTGGTCAACATTATGTGACAGATGAATGGTCGACTTTCTGTGAGAGATGCATGGTCGACTTTCTGTGAGAGATGACTTGTCGATTTTTTGAGAGATGAATGGTAGACTTTCTGTGAGAGCTAAATGGTAGATTTTCTGTGAGAGATGATTGTGAACTTTCTGTGAGAGATGAATGGTCGACTTTCTGTGAAAGATGAATGGTCGACTTTCTGTGAGAGATGAATTGTCGACTTTCTGTGAAAGTTGATTGGTGCACTTTCTGTGAGAGATGATTGGTGGACTTTCTGTGAGAATGAATGGTCGACTTTCTGTGAGAGATGAATGGTCGACTTTCTGTGAGAGATGAATGGTTGACATTCTGTGTGAGATGAATGGTTGACATTCTGAGAGAGATAATGGTTGACCTTCTGTGAGAGATCATTGGTGGACTTTCTTTCAGAAATGAATGGTCGACTTTCTGTGAAAGTTGAATGGTCGACTTTCTGTGATAGATGAATTGTTGAGTTTCTGTGAGAGATGATTGGTGGACTTTCTGTGAGAGATGAATTGTGAACTTTCTGTGAAAGATGAATGTTAGAATTTCTGTGAGAGATGAATGGTGGAATTTCTGTTAGAGATGATTGGTGAACTTTCTGTGAGAGATGAATAGTAGAATTTATGAGAGATGATTGGTGGACTTTCTGTGAGAGATGAATAGTGAACTTTCTGTGAGAGATGAATGGTAGAATTTCTGTGAGAGTTGAATGGTGGACTTTCTATAAGAGATTTTCTGTAGACATTCTGTGAGCAATGAATGGTCGACTTTCTGTGAGAGATGAATAGTAGACTTTTTCTGAGAGATGAATGGTAGTCTTGCTGTGAGAGATGATTGTTAGAAAGACCTTCTGTGAGAAATGATAGGTCGACTTTCTGTTAGAGATAAATGGTCGACTTTCTGTGAGAGATGAATGGTGGAATTTCTGTGAGAGATGATTGGTGACTTTCTGTGAGAGATGAATAGTGAAGTTTCTGTGAGAGATGAATGGTAGAATTTCTGTGAGAGTTGAATGGTGGACTTTCTATGAGAGATTTTTTAGTAGACATTCTGTGATCATGAATGGTCGACTTTCTGTGAGAGATGAATAGTAGACTTTTTGTGAGAGATGAATGGTAGTCTTGCTGTGAGAGATGATTGTTAGATAGACTTTATGTGAGAAATGATAGGTCCACTTTCTGTTAGAGATAAATGGTCGACTTTCTGTGAGAGATGAATGGTAGATAGACTTTATGTGCGAAATGATTGGTCGACTTTCTGTGAGAGATGAATGGTAGACTTTCTGTGAGAGATGATTGGTCGACTTTCTGTGAAAGATGAATGGTAGACTTTCTGTGAGAGATGAATGGTAGACTAATTGAGAGATGATTGGTCGACTTTATGTTATAGATAAATGATCGACTTTCTGTGAGAGATGAATGGTAGACTTTCTGTCACAGATGAATGGTAGACTTTTTATGAGAGATGATTTGTCGACTTTCTGTGACAGATGAATGGTCGACTTTCTGTGAGAGATGATTGGTGGACTTTCTGTGAGAGATGAATGGTCGACTTTCTGTGAGAGATGAATGTTAGACTTTCTTTGAGAGATAAATGGTGGACTTTCTGTCACAGATGAATGGTAGACTTTCTGTGAGAGATGATTGGTAGACTTTCTGTGAGAGATGAATTGTAGACTTTCTGTCACAGATGAATGGTAGAATTCTGTGAGAGATGAATTGTAGACTTTCTGTCACAGATGAATGGTAGACTTTTTGTGAGAGATGATTGGTCGACTTTCTGTGGGAGATGATGGTGGACTTTCTATGAGAGATGAATGGTCGACTTTCTGTGAGAGATGAATGATCGACATTCTGTGAGAGATGAATGGTAGACTTTCTGTGAGAGATTATTGGTCAACATTATGTGACAGATGAATGGTCGACTTTCTGTGAGAGATGCATGGTCGACTTTCTGTGAGAGATGACTGGTCGACTTTGTTTGAGAGATTAATGGTCGACTTTCTGTGAAGATGAATGGTCAACTTTCTGTGAGAGATGAATGGTCGACTTTCTGTGAGAGATGATTGGTGCACTTTCTGTGAGAGATGATTGGTGGACTTTCTGTGAGAAATGAATGGTCGACTTTCTGTGAGAGATGAATGGTAGACTATCTGTGAGAGATGATGGTCGACTTTCTGTTAGAGATAAATGGTCGACTTTCTGTGAAAGAAGAATGGTAGACTTTCTGTGAGAGATGAATGGTAGACTTCTTGAGAGATGAATGGTCGACTTTCTGTTAGAGATGAATGGTCGACTTTCTGTGAGAGATGAATGGTAGACTTTCTGTGAGAGATGAATGGTAGACTTTTTATGAGAGATGATTGGTCGACTTTCTGTGACAGATGAATGGTCGACTTTCTGTGCGAGATGATTGGTGGACTTTCTGTGAGAGAGGAATTGACGACTTTCTGCGAGAGATGATTAGTCGAATTTCTGTTTGAAATTATGGTAGACTTTCTGTGAGAGATGATTGGTCGACTTTCTGTTAGAGATAAATGGTCGACTTTCTGTGAGAGATGAATGTTAGACTTTCTGTTAGAGATGAATGGTAGACATTCTGTCACAGAAGAATGGTAGACTTTCTGTGAGAGATGAATGGTAGACTTTCTGTCACAGATGAATGGTAGACTTTCTGTGAGAGATGAATGGTACACTTTCTGTGAGAGATGAATGGTAGACTTTCTGTCATAGATGAATGGTAGACTTTTTATGAGAGATGATTGTCGACTTTCTGTGACAGATGAATGGTCGACTTTCTGTGCGAGATGATTGGTGGACTTTCTGTGAGAGAGGAATGGACGACTTTCTGTGAGAGATGATTAGTCGAATTTCTGTTTGAAATGATTGGTAGACTTTCTGTGAGAGATGATTGGTCGACTTTTTGTTAGAGAGAAATGGTCGACTTTCTGTGAGAGATGAATGGTAGACATTCTGTCACAGAAGAATGGTAGACTTTCTGTGAGAGATGATTGGTAGACTTTCTGTAAGAGATGAATTGTAGACTTTCTGTGAGAGATGAATGGTAGAAATTCTGTTAGAGATGAATTGTAGACTTTCTGTCACAGATGAATGGTAGACTTTTTGTGAGAGATGATTGGTCGACATTCTGTGAGAGATATGGTGGACTTTCAATGAGAAATGAATGGTCGACTTTCTGTGAGAGATGAATGATCGACTTTCTGTGAGAGATGAATGGTAGACTTTCTGTGAGAGATTATTGGTCAACATTATGTGAGAGATGAATGGTCGACTTTCTGTGAGAGATGCATGGACGACTTTCTGTGAGAGATGACTTGTCGACTTTGTTTGAGAGATGAATGGTCGACTTTCTGTGAAGATGAATGGTCGACTTTCTGTGAGAGATGAATGGTCGACTTTCTGTGAGAGATGATGGTGCACTTTCTGTGAGAGATGATTGGTGGACTTTCTGTGAGAAATGAATGGTCGACTTTCTGTGAGAGAGGAATGGTCGATTTTCTGTGAGACATGAATGGTTGACATTCTGTGTGAGGTGAATGGTTGACATTCTGTGAGAGATAAATGGTTGACTTTCTGTGAGAGATCATTGGTGGACTTTCTTTGAGATGAATGGTCGACATTTTGTGAGAGTTGAATGGTCGACTTTCTGTGATAGATGAATTGTTGAGTTTCTGTGGAAATGATTGGTCGACTTTCTGTGAGAGATAAATGGTCGACTTTCTGTGAGAGATGAATGGTAGACTTTCTGTTAGAGATGAATGTTAGACATTCTGTGACAGATGAATGGTAGACTTTCTGTGAGAGATGAATGGTAGACTTTCTGTGACAGATGAATGTTAGACATTCTGTGAGAGATGAATGGTAGACTTTCTGTAAGATATAAATGGTCGACTTTCTGTGAGAGATGAATGGTAGACTTTCTGTCACAGATAATGGTAGACTTTTTGTGAGAGATGATTTGTCGACTTTCTGTGAGAGATGAATGGTCGACTTTCTGTGCGAGATGATTGGTGGACTTTCTATGAGAGATGATGATGGACTTTCTGTGAGAGATGAATGGTCGACTTTCTGTGAGAGATGATGGATGGACTTTCTATGAGAGATGAATGGTCGACTTTCTGTGAGAGAAGAATGGTAGACTTTCTGTGAGAGATGATTGGTCAACATTATGTGAGAGATGAATGGTCGACTTTCTGTGAGAGATGAATGGTCGACTTTCTGTGAGAGATGAATGTTAGACTTTCTGTTAGAGATGAATGGTAGACATTCTGTGACAGAAGAATGGTAGACTTTCTGTGAGAGATGAATGGTAGACTTTCTGTCACAGATGAATGGTAGACTTTCTGTGAGAGATGAATGGTACACTTTCTGTGAGAGATGAATGGTAGACTTTCTGTGATAGATGAATGGTAGACTTTTTTATGAGAGATGATTGTCGACTTTCTGTGAGAGATGAATGGTAGACTTTCTGTGAGAGATGATTGGTCGACTTTCTGTGAAAGATGAATGGTAGACTTTCTGTGAGAGATGAATGGTAGACTAATTGAGAGATGATTGGTCGACTTTATGTTATAGATAAATGATCGACTTTTTGTAGAGAGAAATGGTCGACTTTCTGTGAGAGATGAATGGTAGACATTCTGTGAGAGAAGAATGGTAGACTTTCTGTGAGAGCTGATTGGTAGACTTTCTGTAAGAGATGAATTATAGACTTTCTGTGACAGATGAATGGTAGAAATTCTGTGAGAGATGAATTGTAGACTTTCTGTCACAGATGAATGGTAGACTTTTTGTGAGAGATGATTGCGACATTCTGTGAGAGATGATGGATGGACTTTCAATGAGAAATGAATGGTCGACTTTCTGTGAGAGATGAATGATCGACTTTCTGTGAGAGATGAATGGTAGACTTTCTGTGAGAGATTATTGGTCAACATTATGTGACAGATGAATGGTCGACTTTCTGTGAGAGATGCATGGACGACTTTCTGTGAGAGATGACTTGTCGACTTTGTTTGAGAGATTAATGGTCGACTTTCTGTGAAAGATGTATGGTCGACTTTCTGTGAGAGATGAATGGTCGACTTTCTGTGAGAGATGATTGGTGCACTTTCTGTGAGAGATAATTGGTGGACTTTCTGTGAGAAATGAATGGTCGACTTTCTGTGAGAGAGGAATGGTCGATTTTCTGTGAGAGATGAATGGTTGACTTCTGTGTGAGGTGAATGGTTGACATTCTGTGAGAGATAAATGGTTGACCTTCTGTGAGAGATCATTGGTGACTTTCTTTCAGAAATGAATGGTCGACATTTTGTGAGAGTTGAATGGTCGACTTTCTGTGATAGATGAATTGTTGAGTTTCTGTGGGAAATGATTGTCGACTTTCTGTGAGAGATAAATGGTCGACTTTCTGTGAGAGATGAATGGTAGACTTTCTGTTAGAGATGAATGTTAGACATTCTGTCAGAGATGAATGGTAGACTTTCTGTGAGAGATAAATGGTAGACTTTCTGTGAGAGATGAATGGTAGACTTTCTGTCACAGATAAATGGTAGACTTTTTATGAGAGATGATTTGTCGACTTTCTGTGACAGATGAATGGTCGACTTTCTGTGCGAGATGATTGGTGGACTTTCTGGGAGAGGAATGGACGACTTTCTGTGAGAGATGATTAGTCGAATTTCTGTTTGAAATGATTGATAGACTTTCTGTGAGAGATGATTGTCGACTTTCTGTGAGAGATGATGGATGGACTTTCTATGAGAGATGAATGGTCGACTTTCTGTGAGAGAAGAATGGTAGACATTCTGTGAGAGATTATTGGTCAACATTATGTGACAGATGAATGGTCGACTTTCTGTGAGAGATGCATGGTCGACTTTCTGTGAGAGATGACTTGTCGACTTTGTTTGAGAGATGAATGGTAGACTTTCTGTGAGAGCTAATGGTAGATTTTCTGTGAGAGATGATTGGTGAAGTTTCTGTGAGAGATGAATGGTCGACTTTCTGTGAAAGATGAATGGTCGACTTTCTGTGAGAGATGATTTGTCGACTTTCTGTGAGAGATGATTGGTGCACTTTCTGTGAGAGATGATTGGTGGACTTTCTGTGAGAAATGAATGGTCGTCTTTCTGTGAGAGAGGAATGGTCGACTTTCTGTGAGAGATGAATGGTTGACATTCTGTGTGAGATGAATGGTTGACATTCTGAGAGAGATAAATGGTTGACCTTCTATGAGAGATCATTGGTGGACTTTCTGTGAGAGAGGAATGGACGACTTTCTGCGAGAGATGATTAGTCGAATTTCTGTTTGAAATTATTGGTAGACTTCCTGTGAGAGATGATTGGTCGACTTTCTGTTAGAGATGAATGGTAGACTTTCTGTCACAGATAAATGGTAGACTTTTTATGAGAGATGATTTGTCGACTTTCTGTGACAGATGAATGGTCGACTTTCTGTGCGAGATGATTGGTGGACTTTCTGTGAGAGAGGAATGGACGACTTTCTGTGAGAGATGATTAGTCGAATTTCTGTTTGAAATGATTGGTAGACTTTCTGTGAGAGATGATTGGTCGACTTTCTGTTAGAGAGAATGGTCGACTTTCTGTGAGAGATGAATGTTAGACTTTCTGTGAGAGATAAATGGTAGACTTTCTGTCACAGATGAATGGTAGACTTTCTGTGAGAGATGATTTGTAGACTTTCTGTGAGAGATGAATTGTAGACTTTCTGTCACAGATGAATGGTAGACTATCTGTGAGAGATGAATTGTAGACTTTCTGTCACAGATGAATGGTACACTTTTTGTGAGAGATGATTGGTCGACTTTCTGTGAGAGATGATGGATGGACTTTCTATGAGAGATGAATGGTCGACTTTCTGTGAGAGATGAATGGTCGACTTTCTGTGAGAGATGAATGGTAGACATTCTGTAAGAGATTATTGGTCAACATTATGTGACAGATGAATGGTCGACTTTCTGTGAGAGATGCATGGTAGACTTTCTGTGAGAGATGACTTGTCGATTTTTTTGAGAGATGAATGGTAGACTTTCTGTGAGAGCTAAATGGTAGATTTTCTGTGAGAGATGATTGGTGAACTTTCTGTGAGAGATGAATGGTCGACTTTCTGTGAAAGATGAATGGTCGACTTTCTGTGAGAGATGAATGGTCGACTTTCTGTGAAAGTTGATTGGTGCACTTTCTGTGAGAGATGATTGGTGGACTTTCTGTGAGAAATGAATGGTCGACTTTCTGTGAGAGAGGAATGGTCGATTTTCTGTGAGACATGAATGGTTGACATTCTGTGTGAGGTGAATGGTTGACATTCTGTGAGAGATAAATGGTTGACCTTCTGTGAGAGATCATTGGTGGACTTTCTTTCAGAAATGAATGGTCGACATTTTGTGAGAGTTGAATGGTCGACTTTCTGTGATAGATGAATTGTTGAGTTTCTGTGGGAAATGATTGGTCGACTTTCTGTGAGAGATAAATGGTCGACTTTCTGTGAGAGATGAATGGTAGACTTTCTGTTAGAGATGAATGTTAGACATTCTGTCACAGATGAATGGTAGACTTTCTGTGAGAGATGAATGGTAGACTTTCTGTCACAGATGAATGTTAGACATTCTGTGAGAGATGAATGGTAGACTTTCTGTAAGATATAAATGGTCGACTTTCTGTGAGAGATGAATGGTAGACTTTCTGTCACAGATAAATGGTAGACTTTTTATGTGAGATGATTTGTCGACTTTCTGTGACAGATGAATGGTCGACTTTCTGTGCGAGATGATTGGTGGACTTTCTGGGAGAGGAATGGACGACTTTCTGTGAGAGATGATTAGTCGAATTTCTGTTTGAAATGATTGATAGACTTTCTGTGAGAGATGATTGGTCGACTTTCTGTGAGAGATGATGGATGGACTTTCTATGAGAGATGAATGGTCGACTTTCTGTGAGAGAAGAATGGTAGACATTCTGTGAGAGATTATTGGTCAACATTATGTGACAGATGAATGGTCGACTTTCTGTGAGAGATGCATGGTCGACTTTCTGTGAGAGATGACTTGTCGACTTTGTTTGAGAGATGAATGGTAGACTTTCTGTGAGAGCTAAATGGTAGATTTTCTGTGAGAGATGATTGGTGAAGTTTCTGTGAGAGATGAATGGTCGACTTTCTGTGAAAGATGAATGGTCGACTTTCTGTGAGAGATGATTTGTCGACTTTCTGTGAGAGATGATTGGTGCACTTTCTGTGAGAGATGATTGGTGGACTTTCTGTGAGAAATGAATGGTCGTCTTTCTGTGAGAGAGGAATGGTCGACTTTCTGTGAGAGATGAATGGTTGACATTCTGTGTGAGATGAATGGTTGACATTCTGAGAGAGATAAATGGTTGACCTTCTATGAGAGATCATTGGTGGACTTTCTGTGAGAGAGGAATGGACGACTTTCTGCGAGAGATGATTAGTCGAATTTCTGTTTGAAATTATTGGTAGACTTCCTGTGAGAGATGATTGGTCGACTTTCTGTTAGAGATGAATGGTAGACTTTCTGTCACAGATAAATGGTAGACTTTTTATGAGAGATGATTTGTCGACTTTCTGTGACAGATGAATGGTCGACTTTCTGTGCGAGATGATTGGTGGACTTTCTGTGAGAGAGGAATGGACGACTTTCTGTGAGAGATGATTAGTCGAATTTCTGTTTGAAATGATTGGTAGACTTTCTGTGAGAGATGATTGGTCGACTTTCTGTTAGAGAGAAATGGTCGACTTTCTGTGAGAGATGAATGTTAGACTTTCTGTGAGAGATAAATGGTAGACTTTCTGTCACAGATGAATGGTAGACTTTCTGTGAGAGATGATTTGTAGACTTTCTGTGAGAGATGAATTGTAGACTTTCTGTCACAGATGAATGGTAGACTATCTGTGAGAGATGAATTGTAGACTTTCTGTCACAGATGAATGGTACACTTTTTGTGAGAGATGATTGGTCGACTTTCTGTGAGAGATGATGGATGGACTTTCTATGAGAGATGAATGGTCGACTTTCTGTGAGAGATGAATGGTTTCTGTGAGATGATGGAATGGTCGACTTTCTGTGAGAGATGAATGATATTCTGTAAGAGATTATTGGTCAAGATGATATGTGAGAGATGAATGGTCGACTTTCTGTGAGAGATGCATGGTCGACTTTCTGTGAGAGATGACTTGTCGATTTTTTTGAGAGATGAATGGTAGACTTTCTGTGAGAGCTAAATGGTAGATTTTCTGTGAGAGATGATTGGTGAACTTTCTGTGAGAGATGAATGGTCGACTTTCTGTGAAAGATGAATGGTCGACTTTCTGTGAGAGATGAATTGTCGACTTTCTGTGAAAGTTGATTGGTGCACTTTCTGTGAGAGATGATTGTGGACTTTCTGTGAGAAATGAATGGTCGACTTTCTGTGAGAGAGGAATGGTCGACTTTCTGTGAGAGATGAATGGTTGACATTCTGTGTGAGATGAATGGTTGACATTCTGAGAGAGATAAATGGTTGACCTTCTGTGAGAGATCATTGGTGGACTTTCTTTCAGAAATGAATGGTCGACTTTCTGTGAAAGTTGAATGGTCGACTTTCTGTGATAGATGAATTGTTGAGTTTCTGTGAGAGATGATTGGTGGACTTTCTGTGAGAGATGAATTGTGAACTTTCTGTGAGAGATGAATGTTAGAATTTCTGTGAGAGATGAATGGTGGAATTTCTGTTAGAGATGATTGGTGAACTTTCTGTGAGAGATGAATAGTAGAATTTATGTGAGAGATGATTGGTGGACTTTCTGTGAGAGATGAATAGTGAACTTTCTGTGAGAGATGAATGGTAGAATTTCTGTGAGAGTTGAATGGTGGACTTTCTATAAGAGATTTTCTGTAGACATTCTGTGAGCAATGAATGGTCGACTTTCTGTGAGAGATGAATAGTAGACTTTTTCTGAGAGATGAATGGTAGTCTTGCTGTGAGAGATGATTGTTAGAAAGACCTTATGTGAGAAATGATAGGTCGACTTTCTGTTAGAGATAAATGGTCGACTTTCTGTGAGAGATGAATGGTGGAATTTCTGTGAGAGATGATTGGTGGACTTTCTGTGAGAGATGAATAGTGAAGTTTCTGTGAGAGATGAATGGTAGAATTTCTGTGAGAGTTGAATGGTGGACTTTCTATGAGAGATTTTTTAGTAGACATTCTGTGATCAATGAATGGTCGACTTTCTGTGAGATATGAATAGTAGACTTTTTGTGAGAGATGAATGGTAGTCTTGCTGTGAGAGATGATTGTTAGATAGACTTTATGTGAGAAATGATAGGTCCACTTTCTGTTAGAGATAAATGGTCGACTTTCTGTGAGAGATGAATGGTAGATAGACTTTATGTGCGAAATGATTGGTCGACTTTCTGTGAGAGATGAATGGTAGACTTTCTGTGAGAGATGATTGGTCGACTTTCTGTGAAAGATGAATGGTAGACTTTCTGTGAGAGATGAATGGTAGACTAATTGAGAGATGATTGGTCGACTTTATGTTATAGATAAATGATCGACTTTCTGTGAGAGATGAATGGTAGACTTTCTGTCACAGATGAATGGTAGACTTTTTATGAGAGATGCTTTGTCGACTTTCTGTGACAGATGAATGGTCGACTTTCTGTGCGAGATGATTGGTGGACTTTCTGTGAGAGAGGAATGGACGACTTTCTGTGAGAGATGATTAGTCGAATTTCTGTTTGAAATTATTGGTAGACTTTCTGTGAGAGATGATTGGTCGACTTTCTGTTAGAGATAAATGGTCGACTTTCTGTGAGAGATGAATGTTAGACTTTCTTTGAGAGATAAATGGTGGACTTTCTGTCACAGATGAATGGTAGACTTTCTGTGAGAGATGATTGGTAGACTTTCTGTGAGAGATGAATTGTAGACTTTCTGTCACAGATGAATGGTAGAAATTCTGTGAGAGATGAATTGTAGACTTTCTGTCACAGATGAATGGTAGACTTTTTGTGAGAGATGATTGGTCGACTTTCTGTGGAGATGATGGATGGACTTTCTATGAGAGATGAATGGTCGACTTTCTGTGAGAGATGAATGATCGACATTCTGTGAGAGATGAATGGTAGACTTTCTGTGAGAGATTATTGGTCAACATTATGTGACAGATGAATGGTCGACTTTCTGTGAGAGATGCATGGTCGACTTTCTGTGAGAGATGACTTGTCGACTTTGTTTGAGAGATTAATGGTCGACTTTCTGTGAAAGATGAATGGTCAACTTTCTGTGAGAGATGAATGGTCGACTTTCTGTGAGAGATGATTGGTGCACTTTCTGTGAGAGATGATTGGTGGACTTTCTGTGAGAAATGAATGGTCGACTTTCTGTGAGAGATGAATGGTAGACTATCTGTGAGAGATGATTGGTCGACTTTCTGTTAGAGATAAATGGTCGACTTTCTGTGAAAGAAGAATGGTAGACTTTCTGTGAGAGATGAATGGTAGACTAATTGAGAGATGATTGGTCGACTTTAAGTTATAGATAAATGGTCGACTTTCTGTGAGAGATGAATGGTAGACTTTCTGTCATAGATGAATGGTAGACTTTTTATGAGAGATGATTGGTCGACTTTCTGTGACAGATGAATGGTCGACTTTCTGTGCGAGATGATTGGTGGACTTTCTGTGAGAGAGGAATGGACGACTTTCTGCGAGAGATGATTAGTCGAATTTCTGTTTGAAATTATTGGTAGACTTTCTGTGAGAGATGATTGGTCGACTTTCTGTTAGAGATAAATGGTCGACTTTCTGTGAGAGATGAATGTTAGACTTTCTGTTAGAGATGAATGGTAGACATTCTGTCACAGAAGAATGGTAGACTTTCTGTGAGAGATGAATGGTAGACTTTCTGTCACAGATGAATGGTAGACTTTCTGTGAGAGATGAATGGTACACTTTCTGTGAGAGATGAATGGTAGACTTTCTGTCATAGATGAATGGTAGACTTTTTTATGAGAGATGATTGTCGACTTTCTGTGACAGATGAATGGTCGACTTTCTGTGCGAGATGATTGGTGGACTTTCTGTGAGAGAGGAATGGACGACTTTCTGTGAGAGATGATTAGTCGAATTTCTGTTTGAAATGATTGGTAGACTTTCTGTGAGAGATGATTGGTCGACTTTTTGTTAGAGAGAAATGGTCGACTTTCTGTGAGAGATGAATGGTAGACATTCTGTCACAGAAGAATGGTAGACTTTCTGTGAGAGCTGATTGGTAGACTTTCTGTAAGAGATGAATTGTAGACTTTCTGTCACAGATGAATGGTAGAAATTCTGTGAGAGATGAATTGTAGACTTTCTGTCACAGATGAATGGTAGACTTTTTGTGAGAGATGATTGGTCGACATTCTGTGAGAGATGATGGATGGACTTTCAATGAGAAATGAATGGTCGACTTTCTGTGAGAGATGAATGATCGACTTTCTGTGAGAGATGAATGGTAGACTTTCTGTGAGAGATTATTGGTCAACATTATGTGACAGATGAATGGTCGACTTTCTGTGAGAGATGCATGGACGACTTTCTGTGAGAGATGACTTGTCGACTTTGTTTGAGAGATTAATGGTCGACTTTCTGTGAAAGATGAATGGTCGACTTTCTGTGAGAGATGAATGGTCGACTTTCTGTGAGAGATGATTGGTGCACTTTCTGTGAGAGATGATTGGTGGACTTTCTGTGAGAAATGAATGGTCGACTTTCTGTGAGAGAGGAATGGTCGATTTTCTGTGAGAGATGAATGGTTGACATTCTGTGTGAGGTGAATGGTTGACATTCTGTGAGAGATAAATGGTTGACCTTCTGTGAGAGATCATTGGTGGACTTTCTTTCAGAAATGAATGGTCGACATTTTGTGAGAGTTGAATGGTCGACTTTCTGTGATAGATGAATTGTTGAGTTTCTGTGAGAGATGATTGGTGGACTTTCTGTGAGAGATGAATTGTGAACTTTCTGTGAGAGATGAATGTTAGAATTTCTGTGAGAGATGAAGGTGGAATTTCTGTGAGAGATGATTGGTGATCTTTCTGTGAGAGATGATTGTGAACTTTCTGTGAGAGATGAATGTTAGAATTTCTGTGAGAGATGAATGGTGGAATTTCTGTTAGACATGATTGGTGAACTTTCTGTGAGAGATGAATAGTAGAATTTCTGTGAGAGATGATTGGTGGACTTTCTGTGAGAGATGAATAGTGAAGTTTCTGTGAGAGATGAATGGTAGAATTTCTGTGAGAGTTGAATGGTGGACTTTCTATGAGAGATTTTTTAGTAGACGTTCTGTGATCAATGAATGGTCGAATTTCTTTGAGAGATCAATAGTAGACTTTTTTGAGAGATGAATGGTAGTCTTGCTGTGAGAGATGATTGTTAGATAGACTTTATGTGAGAAATGATAGGTCAACTTTCTGTTAGAGATAAATGGTCGACTTTCTGTGAGAGATGAATGGTAGACTTTCTGTCACAGATGAATGGTAGACTTTTTATGAGAGATGATTTGTCGACTTTCTGTGACAGATGAATGGTCGACTTTCTGTGCGAGATGATTGGTGGACTTTCTGTGAGAGAGGAATGGACGACTTTCTGTGAGAGATGATTAGTCGAATTTCTGTTTGAAATGATTGGTAGACTTTCTGTGAGAGATGATTGGTCGACTTTCTGTTAGAGAGAAATGGTCGACTTTCTGTGAGAGATGAATGTTAGACTTTCTGTGAGAGATAAATGGTGGACTTTCTATCACAGATGAATGGTAGACTTTCTGTGAGAGATGATTGGTAGACTTTCTGTAAGAGATGAATTGTAGACTTTCTGTCACAGATGAATGGTAGAAATTCTGTGAGAGATGAATTGTAGACTTTCTGTCACAGATGAATGGTAGACTTTTTGTGAGAGATGATTGGTCGACTTTCTGTGAGAGATGATGGATGGACTTTCTATGAGAAATGAATGGTCGACTTTCTGAGAGAGATGAATGATCGACTTTCTGTGAGAGATGAATGGTAGACTTTCTGTGAGAGATTATTGGTCAACATTATGTGACAGATGAATGGTCGACTTTCTGCGAGAGATGCATGGTCGACTTTCTGTGAGAGATGACTTGTCGACTTTGTTTGAGAAATTAATGGTCGACTTTCTGTGAAAGATGAATGGTCGACTTTCTGTGAGAGATGAATGGTCGACTTTCTGTGAGAGATGATTGGTGCACTTTCTGTGAGAGATGATTGGTGGACTTTCTGTGAGAAATGAATGGTCGACTTTCTGTGAGAAAGGAATGGTCGACTTTCTGTGAGAGATGAATGGTTGACATTCTGTGTGAGGTGAATGGTTGACATTCTGTGAGAGATAAATGGTTGACCTTCTGTGAGAGATCATTGGTGGACTTTCTTTCAGAAATGAATGGTCGACTTTTTGTGAGAGTTGAATGGTCGACTTTCTGTGATAGATGAATTGTTGAGTTTCTGTGAGAGATGATTGGTGGACTTTCTGTGAGAGATGAATTGTGAACTTTCTGTGAGAGATGAATGTTAGAATTTCTGTGAGAGATGAAATGTGGAATTTCTGTGAGAGATGATTGGTGAACTTTCTGTGTGAGATGAATTGTGAACTTTCTGTGAGAGATGAATGTTAGAATTTCTGTGAGAGATGAATGGTGGAATTTCTGTTAGACATGATTGGTGAACTTTCTGTGAGAGATGAATAGTAGAATTTCTGTGAGAGATGATTGGTGGACTTTCTGTGAGAGATGAATAGTGAAGTTTCTGTGAGAGATGAATGGTAGAATTTCTGTGAGAGTTGAATGGTGGACTTTCTATGAGAGATTTTTTAGTAGACATTCTGTGATCAATGAATGGTCGACTTTCTGTGAGATATGAATAGTAGACTTTTTGTGAGAGATGAATGGTAGTCTTGCTGTGAGAGATGATTGTTAGATAGACTTTATGTGAGAAATGATAGGTCAACTTTCTGTTAGAGATAAATGGTCGACTTTATGTGCGAAATGATTGGTCGACTTTCTGTGAGAGATGAATGGTAGACTTTCTGTGAGAGATGATTGGTCGACTTTCTGTGAAAGATGAATGGTAGACTTTCTGTGAGAGATGAATGGTAGACTAATTGAGAGATGATTGGTCGACTTTATGTTATAGATAAATGATCGACTTTCTGTGAGAGATGAATGGTAGACTTTCTGTCACAGATGAATGGTAGACTTTTTATGAGAGATGATTTGTCGACTTTCTGTGACAGATGAATGGTCGACTTTCTGTGCGAGATGATTGGTGGACTTTCTGTGAGAGAGGAATGGACGACTTTCTGTGAGAGATGATTAGTCGAATTTCTGTATGAAATTATTGGTAGACTTTCTGTGAGAGATGATTGGTCGACTTTCTGTTAGAGATAAATGGTCGACTTTCTGTGAGAGATGAATGTTAGACTTTCTTTGAGAGATAAATGGTGGACTTTCTGTCACAGATGAATGCTAGACTTTCTGTGAGAGATGATTGGTAGACTTTCTGTGAGAGATGAATTGTAGACTTTCTGTCACAGATGAATGGTAGAAATTCTGTGAGAGATGAATTGTAGACTTTCTGTCACAGATGAATGGTAGACTTTTTGTGAGAGATGATTGGTCGACTTTCTGTGAGAGATGATGGATGGACTTTCTATGAGAGATGAATGGTCGACTTTCTGTGAGAGATGAATGATCGACATTCTGTGAGAGATGAATGGTAGACTTTCTGTGAGAGATTATTGGTCAACATTATGTGACAGATGAATGGTCGACTTTCTGTGAGAGATGCATGGTCGACTTTCTGTGAGAGATGATTGGTGCACTTTCTGTGAGAGATGATTGGTGGACTTTCTGTGAGAATGAATGGTCGACTTTCTGTGAGAGATGAATGGTAGACTATCTGTGAGAGATGATTGGTCGACTTTCTGTTAGAGATAAATGGTCGACTTTCTGTGAAAGAAGAATGGTAGACTTTCTGTGAGAGATGAATGGTAGACTAATTGAGAGATGATTGGTCGACTTTAAGTTATAGATAAATGGTCGACTTTCTGTGAGAGATGAATGGTAGACTTTCTGTCATAGATGAATGGTAGACTTTTTATGAGAGATGATTGGTCGACTTTCTGTGACAGATGAATGGTCGACTTTCTGTGCGAGATGATTGGTGGACTTTCTGTGAGAGAGGAATGGACGACTTTCTGCGAGAGATAATTAGTCGAATTTCTGTTTGAAATTATTGGTAGACTTTCTGTGAGAGATGATTGGTAGACTTTCTGTGAGAGATGAATTGTAGACTTTCTGTCACAGATGAATGGTAGAAATTCTGTGAGAGATGAATTGTAGACTTTCTGTCACAGATGAATGGTAGACTTTTTGTGAGAGATGATTGGTCGACTTTCTGTGGGAGATGATGGATGGACTTTCTATGAGAGATGAATGGTCGACTTTCTGTGAGAGATGAATGATCGACATTCTGTGAGAGATGAATGGTAGACTTTCTGTGAGAGATTATTGGTCAACATTATGTGACAGATGAATGGTCGACTTTCTGTGAGAGATGCATGGTCGACTTTCTGTGAGAGATGACTTGTCGACTTTGTTTGAGAGATTAATGGTCGACTTTCTGTGAAAGATGAATGGTCAACTTTCTGTGAGAGATGAATGGTCGACTTTCTGTGAGAGATGATTGGTGCACTTTCTGTGAGAGATGATTGGTGGACTTTCTGTGAGAAATGAATGGTCGACTTTCTGTGAGAGATGAATGGTAGACTATCTGTGAGAGATGATTGGTCGACTTTCTGTGAGAGATAAATGGTCGACTTTCTGTGAAAGATGAATGGTAGACTTTCTGTGAGAGATGAATGGTAGACTAATTGAGAGATGATTGGTCGACTTTAAGTTATAGATAAATGGTCGACTTTCTGTGAGAGATGAATGGTAGACTTTCTGTCATAGATGAATGGTAGACTTTTTATGAGAGATGATTGGTCGACTTTCTGTGACAGATGAATGGTCGACTTTCTGTGCGAGATGATTGGTGGACTTTCTGTGAGAGAGGAATGGACGACTTTCTGCGAGAGATGATTAGTCGAATTTCTGTTTGAAATTATTGGTAGACTTTCTGTGAGAGATGATTGGTCGACTTTCTGTTAGAGATAAATGGTCGACTTTCTGTGAGAGATGAATGTTAGACTTTCTGTTAGAGATGAATGGTAGACATTCTGTCACAGAAGAATGGTAGACTTTCTGTGAGAGATGAATGGTAGACTTTCTGTCACAGATGAATGGTAGACTTTCTGTGAGAGATGAATGGTACACTTTCTGTGAGAGATGAATGGTAGACTTTCTGTCATAGATGAATGGTAGACTTTTTTATGAGAGATGATTGTCGACTTTCTGTGACAGATGAATGGTCGACTTTCTGTGCGAGATGATTGGTGGACTTTCTGTGAGAGAGGAATGGACGACTTTCTGTGAGAGATGATTAGTCGAATTTCTGTTTGAAATGATTGGTAGACTTTCTGTGAGAGATGATTGGTCGACTTTTTGTTAGAGAGAAATGGTCGACTTTCTGTGAGAGATGAATGGTAGACATTCTGTCACAGAAGAATGGTAGACTTTCTGTGAGAGCTGATTGGTAGACTTTCTGTAAGAGATGAATTGTAGACTTTCTGTCA
The DNA here is from genome assembly GCA_032433765.1 of Megaustenia siamemsis. Lineage (NCBI taxonomy): Eukaryota > Metazoa > Mollusca > Gastropoda > Stylommatophora > Ariophantidae > Megaustenia > Megaustenia siamemsis. Next base: position 21,312,573 of record JAVIAB010000102.1, read on the forward strand.
CAGATGAATGGTAGAAATTCTGTGAGAGATGAATTGTAGACTTTCTGTCACAGATGAATGGTAGACTTTTGTGAGAGATGATTGGTCGACATTCTGTGAGAGATGATGGATGGACTTTCAATGAGAAATGAATGGTCGACTTTCTGTGAGAGATGAATGATCGACTTTCTGTGAGAGATGAATGGTAGACTTTCTGTGAGAGATTATTGGTCAACATTATGTGACAGATGAATGGTCGACTTTCTGTGAGAGATGCATGGACGACTTTCTGTGAGAGATGACTTGTCGACTTTGTTTGAGAGATTAATGGTCGACTTTCTGTGAAAGATGAATGGTCGACTTTCTGTGAGAGATGAATGGTCGACTTTCTGTGAGAGATGATTGGTGCACTTTCTGTGAGAGATGATTGGTGGACTTTCTGTGAGAAATGAATGGTCGACTTTCTGTGAGAGAGGAATGGTCGATTTTCTGTGAGAGATGAATGGTTGACATTCTGTGTGAGGTGAATGGTTGACATTCTGTGAGAGATAAATGGTTGACCTTCTGTGAGAGATCATTGGTGGACTTTCTTTCAGAAATGAATGGTCGACATTTTGTGAGAGTTGAATGGTCGACTTTCTGTGATAGATGAATTGTTGAGTTTCTGTGAGAGATGATTGGTGGACTTTCTGTGAGAGATGAATTGTGAACTTTCTGTGAGAGATGAATGTTAGAATTTCTGTGAGAGATGAAAGGTGGAATTTCTGTGAGAGATGATTGGTGATCTTTCTGTGAGAGATGAATTGTGAACTTTCTGTGAGAGATGAATGTTAGAATTTCTGTGAGAGATGAATGGTGGAATTTCTGTTAGACATGATTGGTGAACTTTCTGTGAGAGATGAATAGTAGAATTTCTGTGAGAGATGATTGGTGGACTTTCTGTGAGAGATGAATAGTGAACTTTCTGTGAGAGATGAATGGTAGAATTTCTGTGAGAGTTGAATGGTGGACTTTCTATGAGAGATTTTTTAGTAGACGTTCTGTGATCAATGAATGGTCGAATTTCTTTGAGAGATGAATAGTAGACTTTTTGTGAGAGATGAATGGTAGTCTTGCTGTGAGAGATGATTGTTAGATAGACTTTATGTGAGAAATGATAGGTCAACTTTCTGTTAGAGATAAATGGTCGACTTTCTGTGAGAGATGAATGGTAGACTTTCTGTCACAGATGAATGGTAGACTTTTTATGAGAGATGATTTGTCGACTTTCTGTGACAGATGAATGGTCGACTTTCTGTGCGAGATGATTGGTGGACTTTCTGTGAGAGAGGAATGGACGACTTTCTGTGAGAGATGATTAGTCGAATTTCTGTTTGAAATGATTGGTAGACTTTCTGTGAGAGATGATTGGTCGACTTTCTGTTAGAGAGAAATGGTCGACTTTCTGTGAGAGATGAATGTTAGACTTTCTGTGAGAGATAAATGGTGGACTTTCTATCACAGATGAATGGTAGACTTTCTGTGAGAGATGATTGGTAGACTTTCTGTAAGAGATGAATTGTAGACTTTCTGTCACAGATGAATGGTAGAAATTCTGTGAGAGATGAATTGTAGACTTTCTGTCACAGATGAATGGTAGACTTTTTGTGAGAGATGATTGGTCGACTTTCTGTGAGAGATGATGGATGGACTTTCTATGAGAAATGAATGGTCGACTTTCTGAGAGAGATGAATGATCGACTTTCTGTGAGAGATGAATGGTAGACTTTCTGTGAGAGATTATTGGTCAACATTATGTGACAGATGAATGGTCGACTTTCTGCGAGAGATGCATGGTCGACTTTCTGTGAGAGATGACTTGTCGACTTTGTTTGAGAAATTAATGGTCGACTTTCTGTGAAAGATGAATGGTCGACTTTCTGTGAGAGATGAATGGTCGACTTTCTGTGAGAGATGATTGGTGCACTTTCTGTGAGAGATGATTGGTGGACTTTCTGTGAGAAATGAATGGTCGACTTTCTGTGAGAAAGGAATGGTCGACTTTCTGTGAGAGATGAATGGTTGACATTCTGTGTGAGGTGAATGGTTGACATTCTGTGAGAGATAAATGGTTGACCTTCTGTGAGAGATCATTGGTGGACTTTCTTTCAGAAATGAATGGTCGACTTTTTGTGAGAGTTGAATGGTCGACTTTCTGTGATAGATGAATTGTTGAGTTTCTGTGAGAGATAATTGGTGGACTTTCTGTGAGAGATGAATTGTGAACTTTCTGTGAGAGATGAATGTTAGAATTTCTGTGAGAGATGAAATGTGGAATTTCTGTGAGAGATGATTGGTGAACTTTCTGTGTGAGATGAATTGTGAACTTTCTGTGAGAGATGAATGTTAGAATTTCTGTGAGAGATGAATGGTGGAATTTCTGTTAGACATGATTGGTGAACTTTCTGTGAGAGATGAATAGTAGAATTTCTGTGAGAGATGATTGGTGGACTTTCTGTGAGAGATGAATAGTGAAGTTTCTGTGAGAGATGAATGGTAGAATTTCTGTGAGAGTTGAATGGTGGACTTTCTATGAGAGATTTTTTAGTAGACATTCTGTGATCAATGAATGGTCGACTTTCTGTGAGATATGAATAGTAGACTTTTTGTGAGAGATGAATGGTAGTCTTGCTGTGAGAGATGATTGTTAGATAGACTTTATGTGAGAAATGATAGGTCAACTTTCTGTTAGAGATAAATGGTCGACTTTATGTGCGAAATGATTGGTCGACTTTCTGTGAGAGATGAATGGTAGACTTTCTGTGAGAGATGATTGGTCGACTTTCTGTGAAAGATGAATGGTAGACTTTCTGTGAGAGATGAATGGTAGACTAATTGAGAGATGATTGGTCGACTTTATGTTATAGATAAATGATCGACTTTCTGTGAGAGATGAATGGTAGACTTTCTGTCACAGATGAATGGTAGACTTTTTATGAGAGATGATTTGTCGACTTTCTGTGACAGATGAATGGTCGACTTTCTGTGCGAGATGATTGGTGGACTTTCTGTGAGAGAGGAATGGACGACTTTCTGTGAGAGATGATTAGTCGAATTTCTGTATGAAATTATTGGTAGACTTTCTGTGAGAGATGATTGGTCGACTTTCTGTTAGAGATAAATGGTCGACTTTCTGTGAGAGATGAATGTTAGACTTTCTTTGAGAGATAAATGGTGGACTTTCTGTCACAGATGAATGCTAGACTTTCTGTGAGAGATGATTGGTAGACTTTCTGTGAGAGATGAATTGTAGACTTTCTGTCACAGATGAATGGTAGAAATTCTGTGAGAGATGAATTGTAGACTTTCTGTCACAGATGAATGGTAGACTTTTTGTGAGAGATGATTGGTCGACTTTCTGTGAGAGATGATGGATGGACTTTCTATGAGAGATGAATGGTCGACTTTCTGTGAGAGATGAATGATCGACATTCTGTGAGAGATGAATGGTAGACTTTCTGTGAGAGATTATTGGTCAACATTATGTGACAGATGAATGGTCGACTTTCTGTGAGAGATGCATGGTCGACTTTCTGTGAGAGATGATTGGTGCACTTTCTGTGAGAGATGATTGGTGGACTTTCTGTGAGAAATGAATGGTCGACTTTCTGTGAGAGATGAATGGTAGACTATCTGTGAGAGATGATTGGTCGACTTTCTGTTAGAGATAAATGGTCGACTTTCTGTGAAAGAAGAATGGTAGACTTTCTGTGAGAGATGAATGGTAGACTAATTGAGAGATGATTGGTCGACTTTAAGTTATAGATAAATGGTCGACTTTCTGTGAGAGATGAATGGTAGACTTTCTGTCATAGATGAATGGTAGACTTTTTATGAGAGATGATTGGTCGACTTTCTGTGACAGATGAATGGTCGACTTTCTGTGCGAGATGATTGGTGGACTTTCTGTGAGAGAGGAATGGACGACTTTCTGCGAGAGATAATTAGTCGAATTTCTGTTTGAAATTATTGGTAGACTTTCTGTGAGAGATGATTGGTCGACTTTCTGTTAGAGATAAATGGTCGACTTTCTGTGAGAGATGAATGTTTTACTTTCTGTTAGAGATGAATGGTAGACATTCTGTCACAGAAGAATGGTAGACTTTCTGTGAGAGATGAATGGTAGACTTTCTGTCACAGATGAATGGTAGACTTTCTGTGAGAGATGAATGGTACACTTTCTATGAGAGATGAATGGTAGACTTTCTGTCATAGATGAATGGTAGACTTTTTTATGAGAGATGATTGTCGACTTTCTGTGACAGATGAATGGTCGACTTTCTGTGCGAGATGATTGGTGGACTTTCTGTGAGAGAGGAATGGACGACTTTCTGTGAGAGATGATTAGTCGAATTTCTGTTTGAAATGATTGGTAGACTTTCTGTGAGAGATGATTGGTCGACTTTTTGTTAGAGAGAAATGGTCGACTTTCTGTGAGAGATGAATGGTAGACATTCTGTCACAGAAGAATGGTAGACTTTCTGTGAGAGCTGATTGGTAGACTTTCTGTAAGAGATGAATTGTAGACTTTCTGTCACAGATGAATGGTAGAAATTCTGTGAGAGATGAATTGTAGACTTTCTGTCACAGATGAATGGTAGACTTTTTGTGAGAGATGATTGGTCGACATTCTGTGAGAGATGATGGATGGACTTTCAATGAGAAATGAATGGTCGACTTTCTGTGAGAGATGAATGATCGACTTTCTGTGAGAGATGAATGGTAGACTTTCTGTGAGAGATTATTGGTCAACATTATGTGACAGATGAATGGTCGACTTTCTGTGAGAGATGCATGGACGACTTTCTGTGAGAGATGACTTGTCGACTTTGTTTGAGAGATTAATGGTCGACTTTCTGTGAAAGATGAATGGTCAACTTTCTGTGAGAGATGAATGGTCGACTTTCTGTGAGAGATGAATGGTCGACTTTCTGTGAGAGATGAATGGTCGACTTTCTGTGATAGATGAATTGTTGAGTTTGTGTGAGAGAAGATTGGTGGACTTTCTGTGAGAGATGAATTGTGAACTTTCTGTGAGAGATGAATGTTAGAATTTCTGTGAGAGATGAAAGGTGGAATTTCTGTGAGAGATGATTGGTGAACTTTCTGTGAGAGATGAATTGTGAACTTTCTGTGAGAGATGAATGTTAGAATTTCTGTGAGAGATGAATGGTGGAATTTCTGTTAGACATGATTGGTGAACTTTCTGTGAGAGATGAATAGTAGAATTTCTGTGAGAGATGATTGGTGGACTTTCTGTGAGAGATGAATAGTGAACTTTCTGTGAGAGATGAATGGTAGAATTTCTGTGAGAGTTGAATGGTGGACTTTCTATGAGAGATTTTTTAGTAGACGTTCTGTGATCAATGAATGGTCGAATTTCTTTGAGAGATCAATAGTAGACTTTTTTTGAGAGATGAATGGTAGTCTTGCTGTGAGAGATGATTGTTAGATAGACTTTATGTGAGAAATGATAGGTCAACTTTCTGTTAGAGATAAATGGTCGACTTTCTGTGAGAGATGAATGGTAGACTTTCTGTCACAGATGAATGGTAGACTTTTTATGAGAGATGATTTGTCGACTTTCTGTGACAGATGAATGGTCGACTTTCTGTGCGAGATGATTGGTGGAGTTTCTGTGAGAGAGAAATGGACGACTTTCTGTGAGAGATGATTAGTCGAATTTCTGTTTGAAATGATTGGTAGACTTTCTGTGAGAGATGATTGGTCGACTTTCTGTTAGAGAGAAATGGTCGACTTTCTGTGAGAGATGAATGTTAGACTTTCTGTGAGAGATAAATGGTGGACTTTCTATCACAGATGAATGGTAGACTTTCTGTGAGAGATGATTGGTAGACTTTCTGTAAGAGATGAATTGTAGACTTTCTGTCACAGATGAATGGTAGAAATTCTGTGAGAGATGAATTGTAGACTTTCTGTCACAGATGAATGGTAGACTTTTTGTGAGAGATGATTGGTCGACTTTCTGTGAGAGATGATGGATGGACTTTCTATGAGAAATGAATGGTCGACTTTCTGAGAAAGATGAATGATCGACTTTCTGTGAGAGATGAATGGTAGACTTTCTGTGAGAGATTATTGGTCAATATTATGTGACAGATGAATGGTCGACTTTCTGCGAGAGATGCATGGTCGACTTTCTGTGAGAGATGACTTGTCGACTTTGTTTGAGAAATTAATGGTCGATTTTCTGTGAAAGATGAATGGTCGACTTTCTGTGAGAGATGAATGGTCGACTTTCTGTGAGAGATGATTGGTGCACTTTCTGTGAGAGATGATTGGTGGACTTTCTGTGAGAAATGAATGGTCGACTTTCTGTGAGAAAGGAATGGTCGACTTTCTGTGAGAGATGAATGGTTGACATTCTGTGTGAGGTGAATGGTTGACATTCTGTGAGAGATAAATGGTTGACCTTCTGTGAGAGATCATTGGTGGACTTTCTTTCAGAAATGAATGGTCGACTTTTTGTGAGAGTTGAATGGTCGACTTTCTGTGATAGATGAATTGTTGAGTTTCTGTGAGAGATGATTGGTGGACTTTCTGTGAGAGATGAATTGTGAACTTTCTGTGAGAGATGAATGTTAGAATTTCTGTGAGAGATGAAATGTGGAATTTCTGTGAGAGATGATTGGTGAACTTTCTGTGTGAGATGAATTGTGAACTTTCTGTGAGAGATGAATGTTAGAATTTCTGTGAGAGATGAATGGTGGAATTTCTGTTAGACATGATTGGTGAACTTTCTGTGAGAGATGAATAGTAGAATTTCTGTGAGAGATGATTGGTGGACTTTATGTGAGAGATGAATAGTGAACTTTCTGTGAGAGATGAATGGTAGAATTTCTGTGAGAGTTGAATGGTGGACTTTCTATGAGAGATTTTTTAGTAGACATTCTGTGATCAATGAATGGTCGAATTTCTGTGAGAGATGAATAGTAGACTTTTTGTGAGAGATGAATGGTAGTCTTGCTGTGAGAGATGATTGTTAGATAGACTTTATGTGAGAAATGATAGGTCAACTTTCTGTTAGAAATAAATGGTCGACTTTCTGTGAGAGATGAATGGTAGATAGACTTTATGTGTGAAATGATTGGTCGACTTTCTGTGAGAGATGAATGGTAGACTTTCTGTGAGAGATGATTGGTCGACTTTCTGTTAGAGATAAATGGTCGACTTTCTGTGAAAGATGAATGGTAGACTTTCTGTGAGAGATGAATGGTAGACTAATTGAGAGATGATTGGTCGACTTTATGTTATAGATAAATGGTGGACTTTCTGTGAGAGATGAATGGTAGACTTTCTGTCATAGATGAATGGTAGACTTTTTATGAGAGATGATTGGTCGACTTTCTGTGACAGATGAATGGTCGACTTTCTGTGCGAGATGATTGGTGGACTTTCTGTGAGAGAGGAATGGACGACTTTCTGCGAGAGATGATTAGTCGAATTTCTGTTTGAAATTATTGGTAGACTTTCTGTGAGAGATGATTGGTCGACTTTCTGTTAGAGATAAATGGTCGACTTTCTGTGAGGGATGAATGTTAGACTTTCTGTTAGAGATGAATGGTAGACATTCTGTCACAGATGAATGGTAGACTTTCTGTGAGAGATGAATGGTAGACTTTCTGTCACAGATGAATGGTAGACTTTCTGTGAGAGATGAATGGTAGACTTTCTGTGAGAGATGAATGGTAGACTTTCTGTCATAGATGAATGGTAGACTTTTTTATGAGAGATGATTGTCGACTTTCTGTGACAGATGAATGGTCGACTTTCTGTGCGAGATGATTGGTGGACTTTCTGTGAGAGATGATTGGTAGACTTTCTGTGAGAGATGAATGGTAGACTTTCTGTCACAGATGAATGGTAGACTTTCTGTGAGAGATGAAGTGTAGACTTTCTGTCACAGATGAATGGTAGACTTTTTGTGAGATATGATTGGTCGACTTTCTGTGAGAGATGGGTGGACTTTCTATGAGAGATGAATGGTCGACTTTCTGTGAGAGATGAATGGTAGACTTTCTGTGAGAGATGAATGGTCGACTTTCTGTGAGAGATGATTGGTCAACATTATGTGACAGACGAATGGTCGACTTTCTGTGAGATATGACTGTACGACTTTCTGTGAGAGATGAATTGTTGACTTTCTGTGAGAGATGCATGGTCGACTTTCTGTGAGAGATAAATGGTTGACTTTCTGTGAGAGATGATTTGCGGACTTTCTGTGAGAGATGATTGGTCAATATTCTGTGACAGATGTATGGTTGAATTTCTGTGAGAGATGAATTGTTGACTTTCTGTGAGAGATGCATGGTCGACTTTCTGTGAGAGATGAATGGTAGACTTTCTGTGAGAGATAAATGGTCGATTTTCTGTGAGAGATGATTGGTGAACTTTCTGTGAGGGATGAATGGTAGACTTTCTGTGAGAGATGAATGGTTGACATTCTGTGAGAGATGAATGGTTGACATTCTGTGAGAGATAAATGGTTGACCTTCTGTGAGAGATCATTGGTGGACTTTCTTTCAGAAATGAATGGTCGACTTTCTGTGAGAGTTGAATGGTCGACTTTCTGTGATAGATGAATGGTTGAGTTTCTGTGAGAGATGATTGGTGGACTTTCTGTGAGAGATGAACAGTGAACTTTCTGTGAGAGATGAATGTTAGAATTTCTGTGAGAGATGAAAGGTGGAATTTCTGTGAGAGATGATTGGTGGACTTTCTGTGAGAGATGAATAGTGAACTTTCTGTGAGAGATGAATGGTGGAATTTCTGTTAAAGATGATTGGTGGACTTTCTGTGAGATATGAATAGTGAACTTTCTGTGAGAGATGAATGATAGAATTTATGTGAGAGATGAATGGTGGAATTTCTGTGAGAGATGATTGGTGGACTTTCTGTGAGAGATGATTGGTGGACTTTCTGTGAGAGATGAATGATGGACTTTCTGTGAGAGATGATTGGTCGACATTCTGTGAGAGATTATTTGGTAGACTTTCTGTGAGAGATGTTGGGTAGACATTCTGTGAGAGATGAATGGTCGACTTTCTGTAAGAAATTTATGGTAGACTCTCTGTGAGAGATGAATGGTCGACTTTCTATGAGTTATGAATGGTCGATTTTCTGTGAGAGATGATTGGTGCACTTTCTGTGAGAGATGATTAGTGGACTTTATGTGAGAAATGAATGGTCGGCTTTCTGTGAGAGAGGAATGGTCGACTTTCTGTGAGAGATGAATGGTTGACATTCTGTGAGAGATGAATGGTTGACATTATGTGAGAGATAAATGGTTGACCTTCTGTGAGAGATCATTGGTGGACTTTCTTTCAGAAATGAATGGTCGACTTTCTGTGAGAGTTGAATGGTCGACTTTCTGTGATAGATGAATTGTTGAGTTTCTGTGAGAGATGAATGGTGGAATTTCTGTTAGAGATGATTGGTGAACTTTCTGTGAGAGATGAATAGTAGAATTTATGTGAGAGATGAATGGTGGAATTTCTGTGAGAGATGATTGGTGGACTTTCTGTGAGAGATGAATAGTGAACTTTCTGTGAGAGATGAATGGTGGAATTTCTGTGAGCAATGAATGGTCGACTTTCTGTGAGAGATGAATGGTAGACTTTTTGTGAGAGATGAATGGTAGTCTTGCTGTGAGAGATGATTGTTAGATAGACCTTATGTGAGAAATGATAGGTCGACTTTCTGTTAGAGATAAATGGTCGACTTTCTGTGAGAGATGAATGGTGGAATCTCTGTGAGAGATGATTGTTGGACTTTCTGTGAGAGATGAATAGTGAAGTTTCTGTGAGAGATGAATGGTAGAATTTCTGTGAGAGTTGAATGGTGGACTTTCTATGAGAGATTTTTTAGTAGACATTCTGTGATCAATGAATGGTCGAATTTCTGTGAGAGATGAATAGTAGACTTTTTGTGAGAGATGAATGGTAGTCTTGCTGTGAGAGATGATTGTTAGATAGACTTTATGTGAGAAATGATAGGTCAACTTTCTGTTAGAAATAAATGGTCGACTTTCTGTGAGAGATGAATGGTAGATAGACTTTATGTGTGAAATGATTGGTCGACTTTCTATGAGAGATGAATGGTAGATTTCTGTGAGAGATGATTGGTCGACTTTCTGTTAGAGATAAATGGTCGACTTTCTGTGAAAGATGAATGGTAGACTTTCTGTGAGAGATGAATGGTAGACTAATTGAGAGATGATTGGTCGACTTTATGTTATAGATAAATGGTGGACTTTCTGTGAGAGATGAATGGTAGACTTTCTGTCATAGATGAATGGTAGACTTTTTATGAGAGATGATTGGTCGACTTTCTGTGACAGATGAATGGTCGACTTTCTGTGCGAGATGATTGGTGGACTTTCTGTGAGAGACGAATGGACGACTTTCTGCGAGAGATGATTAGTCGAATTTCTGTTTGAAATTATTGGTAGACTTTCTGTGAGAGATGATTGGTCGACTTTCTGTTAGAGATAAATGGTCGACTTTCTGTGAGGGATGAATGTTAGACTTTCTGTTAGAGATGAATGGTAGACATTCTGTCACAGATGAATGGTAGACTTTCTGTGAGAGATGAATGGTAGACTTTCTGTCACAGATGAATGGTAGACTTTCTGTGAGAGATGAATGGTAGACTTTCTGTGAGAGATGAATGGTAGACTTTCTGTCATAGATGAATGGTAGACTTTTTTATGAGAGATGATTGTCGACTTTCTGTGACAGATGAATGGTCGACTTTCTGTGCGAGATGATTGGTGGACTTTCTGTGAGAGAGGAATGGACGACTTTGTGCGAGAGATGATTAGTTGAATTTCTGTTTGAAATTATTGGTAGACTTTCTGTGATAGATGATTGGTCGACTTTCTGTTAGAGAGAAATGGTAGACTTTCTGTCACAGATGAATGGTAGACTTTCTGTGAGAGATGATTGGTAGACTTTCTGTGAGAGATGAATGGTAGACTTTCTGTCACAGATGAATGGTAGACTTTCTGTGAGAGATGAAGTGTAGACTTTCTGTCACAGATGAATGGTAGACTTTTTGTGAGATATGATTGGTCGACTTTCTGTGAGAGATGGGTGGACTTTCTATGAGAGATGAATGGTCGACTTTCTGTGAGAGATGAATGGTAGACTTTCTGTGAGAGATGAATGGTAGACTTTCTGTGAGAGATGATTGGTCAACATTATGTGACAGACGAATGGTCGACTTTCTGTGAGATATGACTGTACGACTTTCTGTGAGAGATGAATTGTTGACTTTCTGTGAGAGATGCATGGTCGACTTTCTGTGAGAGATAAATGGTTGACTTTCTGTGAGAGATGATTTGTGGACTTTCTGTGAGAGATGATTGGTCAATATTCTGTGACAGATGTATGGTTGAATTTCTGTGAGAGATGAATTGTTCACTTTCTGTGAGAGATGCATGGTCGACTTTCTGTGAGAGATGAATGGTAGACTTTCTGTGAGAGATAAATGGTCGATTTTCTGTGAGAGATGATTGGTGAACTTTCTGTGAGGGATGAATGGTAGACTTTCTGTGAGAGATGAATGGTTGACATTCTGTGAGAGATGAATGGTTGACATTCTGTGAGAGATAAATGGTTGACCTTCTGTGAGAGATCATTGGTGGACTTTCTTTCAGAAATGAATGGTCGACTTTCTGTGAGAGTTGAATGGTCGACTTTCTGTGATAGATGAATGATTGAGTTTCTGTGAGAGATGATTGGTGAACTTTCTGTGAGAGATGAATGTTAGAATTTCTGTGAGAGATGAAAGGTGGAATTTCTGTGAGAGATGATTGGTGGACTTTCTGTGAGAGATGAATAGTGAACTTTCTGTGAGAGATGAATGGTGGAATTTCTGTTAAAGATGATTGGTGGACTTTCTGTGAGATATGAATAGTGATCTTTCTGTGAGAGATGAATGATAGAATTTATGTGAGAGATGAATGGTGGAATTTCTGTGAGAGATGATTGGTGGACTTTCTGTGAGAGATGATTGGTGGACTTTCTGTGAGAGATGAATGATGGACTTTCTGTGAGAGATGATTGGTCGACATTCTGTGAGAGATTATTTGGTACACTTTCTGTGAGAGATGTTGGGTAGACATTCTGTGAGAGATGAATGGTCGACATTCTGTAAGAAATTTATGGTAGACTCTCTGTGAGAGATGAATGGTCGACTTTCTATGAGTTATGAATGGTCGATTTTCTGTGAGAGATGATTGGTGCACTTTCTGTGAGAGATGATTGGTGGACTTTATGTGAGAAATGAATGGTCGGCTTTCTGTGAGAGAGGAATGGTCGACTTTCTGTGAGAGATGAATGGTTGACATTCTGTGAGAGATGAATGGTTGACATTATGTGAGAGATAAATGGTTGACCTTCTGTGAGAGATCATTGGTGGACTTTCTTTCAGAAATGAATGGTCGACTTTCTGTGAGAGTTGAATGGTCGACTTTCTGTGATAGATGAATTGTTGAGTTTCTGTGAGAGATGATTGGTGGACTTTCTGTGAGAGAAGAATTGTGAACTTTCTGTGAGAGATGAATGTTAGAATTTCTGTGAGAGATGAAAGGTGGAATTTCTGTGAGAGATGATTGGTGAACTTTCTGTGAGAGATGAATTGTGAACTTTCTGTGAGAGATGAATGTTAGAATTTCTGTGAGAGATGAATGGTGGAATTTCTGTTAGAGATGATTGGTGAACTTTCTGTGAGAGATGAATAGTAGAATTTATGTGAGAGATGAATGGTGGAATTTCTGTGAGAGATGATTGGTGGACTTTCTGTGAGAGATGAATAGTGAACTTTCTGTGAGAGATGAATGGTGGAATTTCTGTGAGAGATGAATGGTGGACTTTCTGTGAGAGATGAATAGTGAGCTTTCTGTGAGAGATGAATGTTAGAATTTCTGTGAGAGTTGAATGGTGGACTTTCTATGAGAGATTTTCTGTAGACACTCTGTGAGCAATGAATGGTCGACTTTCTGTGAGAGATGAATGGTAGACTTTTTGTGAGAGATGAATGGTAGTCTTGCTGTGAGAGATGATTGTTAGATAGACCTTATGTGAGAAATGATAGGTCGACTTTCTGTTAGAGATAAATGGTCGACTTTCTGTGAGAGATGAATGGTGGAATCTCTGTGAGAGATGATTGTTGGACTTTCTGTGAGAGATGAATAGTGAAGTTTCTGTGAGAGATGAATGGTAGAATTTCTGTGAGAGTTGAATGGTGGACTTTCTATGAGAGATTTTTTAGTAGACATTCTGTGATCAATGAATGGTCGACTTTCTGTGAGAGATGAAAAGTAGACTTTTTGTGAGAGATGAATGGTAGTCTTGCTGTGAGAGATGATTGTTAGATAGACTTTATGTGAGAAATGATAGGTCCACTTTCTGTTAGAGATAAATGGTCGACTTTCTGTGAGAGATGAATGGTAGATAGACTTTATGTGTGAAATGATTGGTCGACTTTCTGTGAGAGATGAATGGTAGACTTTCTGTGAGAGATGATTGGTCGACTTTCTGTTAGAGATAAATGGTCGACTTTCTGTGAAAGATGAATGGTCGACTTTCTGTGACAGATGAATGGTCGACTTTCTGTGCGAGATGATTGTTGGACTTTCTGTGAGAGAGGAATGGACGACTTTGTGCGAGAGATGATTAGTCGAATTTCTGTTTGAAATTATTGGTAGACTTTCTGTGAGAGATGATTGGTCGTCTTTCTGTTAGAGAGAAATGGTCGACTTTCTGTGAGAGATGAATGTTAGACTTTCTGTGAGAGATAAATGGTAGACTTTCTGTCACAGATGAATGGTAGACTTTCTGTGAGAAATGATTGGTAGACTTTCTGTGAGAGATGAATGGTAGACTTTCTGTCACAGATGAATGGTAGACTTTCTGTGAGAGATGAATTGTAGACTTTCTGTTAGAGATGAATGGTAGACTTTTTGTGAGAGATGATTGGTCACTTTCTGTGAGAGATGAGTGGACTTTCTATGAGAGATGAATGGTCGACTTTCTGTGAGAGATAAATGGTAGACTTTCTGTGAGAGATGAATGGTAGACTTTCTGTGAGAGATGATTGGTCAACATTATGTGACAGACGAATAGTCGACTTTCTGTGACAGATGTATGGTTGACTTTCTGTGAGAGATGAATTGTTGACTTTCTGTGAGAGATGCATGGTCGACTTTCTGTGAGAGATGAATGGTAGACTTTCTGTGTGAGATAAATGGTTGACCTTCTGTGAGAGATCATTGGTGGACTTTCTTTCAGAAATGAATGGTCGACTTTCTGTGAGAGTTGAATGGTCGACTTTCTGTGATAGATGAATGGTTGGGTTTCTGTGAGAGATGATTGGTGGACTTTCTGTGAGAGATGAACAGTGAACTTTCTGTGAGAGATGAATGTTAGATTTTCTGTGAGAGATGAAAAGTGGAATTTCTGTGAGAGATGATTGGTGGACTTTCTGTGAGAGATGAATAGTGAACTTTCTGTGAGAGATGAATGGTGGAATTTCTGTTCAAAATGATTGGTGGACTTTCTGTGAGAGATGAATAGTGAACTTTCTGTGAGAGATGAATGGTAGAATTTCTGTGAGAGATGAATGGTGGAATTTCTGTGAGAGATGATTGGTGGACTTTCTGTGAGAGATGAATGGTAGACTTTCTGTGAGAAATGAATAGTCGACTTTCTGTGAATCATGAATGGTCGATTTTCTGTGAAAGATGAATGGCAGATTTTCTGTGAGAGATGATTGGTCGACATTCTGTGAGAGATTATTTGGTAGACTTTCTGTGAGAGATGTTGGGTAGACATTCTGTGAGAGATGAATGGTCGACTTTCTGTAAGAAATTTATGGTATACTCTGTGAGAGATGAATGGTCGACTTTCTATGAGTTATGAATGGTCGATTTTCTGTGAGAGATGAATGGTAGAATTTATGTGAGAGGTAATTGGTAGACTTTCTGTGAGAGGTGAATGGTAGAATTTTTGTGAGAGATGATAGGTGGAATTTCTATGAGAGATGAATGGTTCACTTTCTGTGAGAGATGATTGATCGAATTTCTGTGAAAGATGGTTGGTGGACTTTCTTTGAGAAATGAATGGTCGACTTTCTGTGAGAGTTGAATGGTCGACTTTCTGTGAGAGATGAATGGTTGACTTTCTGTTTGAGATGTTTTGTGGACTTTCTGTGAGAGATGAATGGTCAACTTTCTGTGAGAGATGATTTTTGGACTTTCTGTATGAAATGAATGGTCGACTTTCTGTTAGAGATGAATGGTAGAATTCTTTTTTTTTTCGTTCGTCAGCTGTCACTGAAGGCGAAGCCCCTAGCGTCTTGTTGTTGTTGTTGCTTTCGCTTGCTTTTATCTCTGACGAAGTCCATAGAGACTAGGAACTGAATTTTGCGTATTAATCCATTTTTCCCTGGCATCCGCGTGCACAGGGGTCCCTCGCCGCACAGGCAGATAACTCCGACTTCGGAGGTGCACTTGTTTTTTTTTTCGTGGACGAGTAATTGACGTTTCAAGCCTGGTCTCGCTGCTGAGACCACGCGTGGTTGCCGCCGAGAGAAATCATAAATAAAAATCCGAATCGGTGTAGCAGAGTTTTGAACCTACAACCTCTCTGTCTCGAGGCCGGTGTCTTGCCTCGAGACCAACAAGTCCCCCATGGACTGGGAATATGAGGAAACTGCAACAAGGAACACTTTTCATGCATAGCCTTCAATGGTTCCTGCCGGCTATCCACCTTATACCCCGAAGTTCACGTCCTCCTGAAAATGATGATCTTCATATTTTAAAAAAAAATGTATTGCACTTGATGATGTTAGGCCATCGCTGTTGACTCCAGTTCCGGCATATAAATACACAGTTAGTCGTCAGATTATCCCTGTCGCCTACAACGAACAAATCACGCTGCAAATTACCTAAAGAGATACAACTGCGGCTGACTTGACGAAGCAGTTCACATTAATGAGAACATATAAATCTCTCTCTCTCTCTCTCTTTCTGCGATCAGGACTCAATCAGAGTAGGATTCCAGACTCTCAAATGAAGTCAGATGTCAGGTTAAGTGTGTTGATCGCCCCCACAGACAGAACATCACAATTGGAGTCTGCCAGATCCACTCTGATTGAACACCCGTTAAAACGTTGCACTGTGTTCTGCGCCAATGGCCCAGTGCATCCGATTTCAGCCAGCATTTTATTCAGGTTAGCTTTCCTTAGCCTTTGATTGTCCCCAATCTTCCTGCAAGGCAGCAGATGATCTTTTCTGTAGGGGGATTCTGCCCTTAGATGGTCGGCCCTCCCAGGTTTACGAGCACCATCTGCCCGAGTCACTAGAGGTGACTAACACAGACATGCACACACAAAGATATGAGATGTGACCAACACAGACTTGCACACAGCGATACGAGGCATGACTAACACTGACACACATCAATATATATAACACATGACTAACATAGACATGCACATAAAGATATGAGATATGTCTGACATGGATATGCACACACAAAGATATGACACATGCCTAACATAGACATGGACACAAAGATATGAGATGTGACTAACATAGCCATGCACACGCAAAGATATGAGATGTTACTAACATAGCCATGCACACAAAGATATGAGATATCACTAACCCAAACATGCACACACAAAAATGTGACACATGACTAACACAGATACACACTAAGATATGAGATATGACTAAACACATACACACATAAAGATATGAGACATGATTAACACGGACACACCAAGATATGAGATATGACTAACATAACACACACCAAGATATGAGCCATGGCCAGCACACACACACACACACACACTAGCCATTGCTAGCACAGAAACACATCAAGATATGAGCTATGGACAGCACAGAGACACATCAAGATATGAGCCATGGCTTCACGGAAAAACACCAAGAAATGAACCATGTCCATCACAGAAACACATTAAGGTATCCATATGCTTGGGTTTGTTGTAGTCGGCAGACTCTTCTTAACGTGGGAATCATCGACATACGAGACGCAGGCCTCGATTAACTGTTCACAGGTTTCGTTCAAACAGTTGTCCGGAGATTTGAGAGTGCAGTCTGACCCGAAGAACGTTCCCTTTCATGTACAGTTCCCGGTTGACTGTTCACAGGTGTCGTTGAAACAGTTGTCCAGACATTTGAGAGTGCAGTCTGACCCGAAGTACGTTTCCTTGCACGTACAGTCTGTACTTTCCGGGTCACATATGATGTCACAGCCATCAGAACACGTCTGTTTGCACTGTAGCCGAAATTACTATCGGGACAATGTCAGTACAGGTGTAGCCAGGATGCTTACATTGTAGGCATTTTCCGGATTTTTCCTCACAAAAAGGACAGACACTAAGACAAGACCCTGAGCAGTCGTGTCCATAGATCCCATGTGAACAGTTGCCGTGACACGTACCGATGCTGACGTTGCAGCCTCTGCAACACCCACTACACACTGCACAAAACGACCAAGAATGCCCGTCCAGACAATAGGTGTCTGTAAATGTTTGCACCTCACACGCCGACAGTGCACTGACGGCCTGCGAAATGGTCGGTGAGAACTCAATCTTAATATGTGCCATTGTCGCTTGTGTGGTGACTACAATAGTGTTCAAAGAAATATTTGGGTATGATTTGAGAGCCACATTCCGACCCCCGCCAATGTAGATGGATCAGATATTTGCAACTATTGCTCCTCAAACCGTAACTTGTTGATCAGACCAGCCCCAGAGCAAAAGACATCAATGTCATGCCAACTAACTACAAACCTTGATTCATTGTTACATGAGGCAGAACCATTTAGTTTTACCGTGAAACTGTCCAGATCTGTTAAGTCATTCACATAAGTCCAATATGAGGAGAACGGCAAAGATTGATTGAGAGTTGCCTCAACTGATGTAGAACCTGCGTCCGTATTACATGTGGTGTCGTTGTTATCAAACAGGAAAGTAGGTTCAGATTTTTGGGCGTATTTGTAAACGAGATACAAGTACTGACGCTGGGGTCCGAAATATTCGTAATCCACAACCAAATATTCGTGCTGACAACTGCCATTGCTTGGGCATGTCACTGTAGTTTTGTCAGAAACTGAGTCATTATAGCAGTGACATTGTAACGTACAATTTGCCCCAAACCAACCGTCTGCACAAATTAGGTCATTAGCTTCCAAGGTCACGAACGAAGCCAGCAGAATAAAGACTTGATCTACAGCGGTGGTTAACGAACTGTGTTGTGTACAAACATTTATTATCAAACCCGTGGTTACATTTCTAAATATCCGTCAACTCGCTGTGATAACAGATAGCGTGATGTTCAAAGTCAACATTGCGTAAACCATGGCTTGAACGCGTCCATCTTGGTGCGTCCCATGACGTCATTTCTCTGAACATATAAATAACTTGCGTTAAGCAATTCCAACAACGGTCATGAACAGCACCAATGTGACGTAAAGTGCAGAACAAGTCTAGACGGTGGAAGGTCGCATTCCCAACACTTGATTTGTCGAAAAGGGACTGTTGCCGGCGTACGACTTCGCTTTAGCGGCGCAGATGTAATAAGTAGATCCTCATTTTGACTTTAACTAAAAAAAGTGCAACGAAGATCCAAAATTAATCAGACCCCGAATGCACTTTCTGCAGCGATCGAGAGGACGTGAACTAGATCCGCCATCTTGAAGACCACAATGTTCTAGGAACGGCATTTTGCGTGTTAATACGTTTTTTTTCCCCAGGCAGCCGTGTGCACATATGTCCTTTGCCGTAACGAATGGATGTCCAACACCGGAGATACCCATATTTGTCTCCGTCAATATGTGATTAACGTTTCAAGCCGTGCCTCGCCGCTGAGACCAGGGGTGGTTGCCGCAGAGAGAAATCACAAATAAAAATCGCAACTGGTGCAACCGGGATTTGAACTAACAACCTATCTGTTTTGAGACCGGCGTCTTACTTCAAGACCAACCAGTCCGGTTTTCTGTGTGAGAAGAATGGTTAATCTTCAGTTTGGGAAGGAATATTAAATATTATGTGTGAAAAGAATGGTAGATTATCTGTGAGAAGAATGGTAGATTATCTATGTGAGAAGAATGGTTGATTATCTGTGTGAGAAGAATGGTAGATTATCTGCGTGAGAAGAATGGTAGATTATCTGTGTGGACAGAATATCTGTTGTGATAGACTCTCAGTAAACGCCTCCAGAATTACAGATCAAATGTCTCCAGCGTGAATGAATGGCATATACGAGAAGAAACCTTGAACCTCAAAATTACTTATAGATATACTGGATGAAGGAAAACCAGCGGGGAAAGAAAAGCTTTCTTTTACGTAAAGATATTAATAGAAAATCAGAGGTAAACAAACTACTTTATGTGTGCTTACAAGATTTATCAAAGCTTTTGACATAGTGCGATATTAACAACTGATGGAATGCCTGCAAGTTTGATGAAGCAGAAACTGATATGTAAATTATACTGGGAACAGGCAACACTGATAAAATTTAACAGAGAGTACTCTGTACCTCTTGATATAAAGAGAGGAGTACAGTTGTTGCGCCAACTTCTTGCTCCTGCTACCAGCTTTACCGCAGCACTGCAATAACTTGCCTGTTCCCTATACTCCGAACAGACGGTATGGAAGTGCCAGTTTGAAACATCGGTGGATATGAAACTAATACATGCCGATAAGACAATTAATTACTGGCAGAAAACACTCAAAGCAGTTAAACAACGAGCTTTACAAATAAACAATATAAGTAGAGAATATGCATTGTATATATACATGATATAAACATTAAGAAGACTAAAACTAATAGAGATAATAAACAAGTCTACAAATTAATATAGGAGTAGATGGACAGAGCACAGATAGATTTTCAGAATATAGTAGTCTTGCACATGTCATAATGGGTGATGGGAAATGCAAGACAGAAATTAACAAAATAATAGGAATGGTAAAAACGATTATAACAACATGACATATATTCTCAAATTTAAGCAATTAACAGTAAAACTAAAATTAAGTTAAATATAAGATAAGATAAAATAATATAAGAGATAAAGTAATATATGTACGCAACATACCTCCATGGTACATAAAAATTGACACTTTATTTAAGAAAACATAGAAGAAAATTGAATCCCTTGAAATTGATTATGCAAGAAACACTTCTTGGTGATTGGACAGTTAGTGCCACTTGATTTCTTTGTTTCTACAATAGAAGACACATTGGACAGGCCATCCTTGTGTGAAACAACATGGTAGCAGCTGAGGTTGATATGACTGCGTGGAACATTGCAGAATTGCAGGTACATGCGGTTAGGGTACATACTCCAGTTTCGTTCGTGATTGTATATATGTGCGCCTGTAATGGGAAGGTGGACACAACAATGTCAGAATCTCTTCGCATTTGAGGAGGAGAACGTTATTTTCTGTGGAGACTTTAATGCTAGAGGAAACCAGTGGGACAACGTCATAACCAAGAAGCAGGGAGAAGACCTAGAGAACGCACTGGTGTCCGTCGATTTAGTGTGCTTGAATGATGGAAAGACAACCAGAATGGCCACTCGAACAGGGGACTCTGATAGTGTCATAGACCTGGTGTCTTCTGCCTTCGCACTGGTTTGCAGGTGGAGTGTATTGGGATTCCACGGAAGTGATCACTATCCGTGTTTCTTCTTAATTGAGAAAGGCAGAAATAGAAGCCAGAAAAGGAAGCTTCACACATTCCATTATGAGAACACAGTCCAGGACGTCATTAGCAAAATAAATCAGACATAGGAAACAGGGCGCCCCTCGTAGGAGGCAGGAAAGATGGGCGCAGCCGCCCTGGTAGAACATAGAAGTCGAGGAAGCTTGGCGGAGCAAGAGACAAACGGTCAAGACATGGCAGAAAGACAGAAGAAATGGAAGAACACAACCTGAGCTCTTGAAGCGTCTGAAAGAAGAGGTCAACCAAAAAATGATGCACTTTAAACTATGTGCTATGCAGGCTAAGTATGCCAAGTGGAATGATTTCTACGAAAAGATGTGCTCATAAAAATCACTAGCCACATTCAATCGCCTTCATCAGAGCATGAACGACACAACACGACATAGAGGCATACCAGACTTTCAGAGCAATTGCCAGGTATGGCACACATCTGATGAGAGCAAAGGAAAGGTACTGCTTGCCCGCTACATTGATCAGACTGACCAAAGAAATGAGGCCGTAAGAAAGAGGTCCCTTTCGGAATTGTGTAAGGATGTAGTGCTGGGAGAAGATCTCACAATCACAACCGATACCATTCGCACGACACTTAAAAGGTCACACAACACTGCTCCTGGTCCAGATGGTGTTCGGTACGACGACATAGGCGATTTAGCTGACGACGACTTGCAAAAACTGGCCAAAGAGTTTAATGCCAGCATTCGGAGTGGCCAGATTAAGGAGGAGTGGCTACACAGCTACTTACTACCGCTACCGGAGCCAAATAAGGACCAATCTCAGATCTGTGCCTACAGAATCATCACAATGCAGAACACTGCGGGGAGGCTGCATGGAGAAAATAGTTACATGTGTCCTCACCTGTCACCTTGAATAGAAACGCGCATTCCCACCCACACTCGGAGGTTATAGATATAACAAAGAGACATGGCTCAATGCGGCAGTATTTGCCTATGACGTCTTCGATGGCTTCCACAGACGAGAGGAGACACGTGTTGCTGCTATAGATCTGGAGGATGCATACAACAGTGATTAGAATACCTCATGCATATGCTCCTCAAACTGGCGGTACATCACTTTCTCATTATATGGATCGCTGAGGCACTGTTTCAGAGAAAGGTGATACACATATATGGAAGTTTGTTACCCACGTCAATATCCATTTGCCACGGGCTGCCACAAGGCTCACCATTGTCCCCAGTTCTATTTAACGTGTACACAATAGATCACGGAACAACACTTGGCTGGGAGGGGAAGAACTATGACTTTTGCTGATGATATTCTGGTATATCAACAGGGAAGAACTATGACTTTAGCTGATGATATTCTGGTATATCAACAGGGAAGAACTATGACTTTAGCTGATGATATTCTGGTATATCGACAGGGAAGAACTATGACTTTAGCTGATGATATTCTGGTATATCAACAGGGAAGAACTATGACTTTAGCTGATGATATTCTGGTATATCAACAGGGAAGAACTATGACTTTAGCTGATGATATTCTGGTATATCAACAGGGAAGAACTATGACTTTAGCTGATGATATTCTGGTATATCAACAGGGAAGAACTATGACTTTAGCTGATGATATTCTGGTATATCAACAGGGAAGAGACAGAAGTGAAATCTTCGTGGTGTGGAGTATCAGGTGCATTGCTTCTTTCTTTTCTCTGATACCTAAAAGCTGTAGTTTGTCGTTCTTGAGCTGCTCGAACTGTCAGAATTAGTGATTTTCCTTTGTTGTTACATGTCTCTGTCACTGCATCTATCCATCTTCTTCTTTTCTCTTTTCTCTGATACCTAAAAGCTGTAGTTTGTCGTTCTTGAGCTGCTCGAACTGTCAGAATTAGTGATTTTCCTTTGTTGTTACATGTCTCTGTCACTGCATCTATCCATCTTCTTCTTGGTCTTTTCCCATGCATTTTCGAGAAGAATGCCCTTGATGGTGATTGGTGCGGATTCATTCTGACCAGGTGGCCAAACCATTTAAGTTGTTGTTGTTCTTTATAATCTTGGCAGGGTTTTGTTCTTACCATTTTTTCTTATGGTTTCATTTGATATTCTATCTCTTCTTGTGTTGTTTCTTACTTTTCTCAATCATCGCATCTCACATGTATTGGTCTTTCTTAATTGTGATTTAGAAAGGGTCCATGTTTGACTTTCATAGCACGAAGTTGATGCATTGGTTAATCCTTATAAAGTATCAACGTTGGCGAGGAGTGGATACCGGTGCCTACGTCATTCAAGGGGACTTTCTCGTGTATTGTCACACTCGACAGGAAATGTAGGGAACATAACTCGGTCGTGGTTACTGCGGTGGTCAATGGTCACATGTGTGATAACACCGATGAGAAAGATGCAGTCATCTACACAGACGAACCTGTAATACGACACCAAAGAAGTGCATGGACATCTACAGCACGCTCGGCAGGCAGAATAGTCAAGGAAGACAGTGGTGCATACGTCATGACGACGAGTAGCATGACAATGTTGGCAGCGACTAAGGCATTCAATAGGTTAGAGTCACAAGACAAAACTCCCGCTTGTATACTGAGTGATTCGATGAGCATGATAAAAAAAGTGGAGGCGGGCTCTGTACGCATGCAATGGGTAGAGTCATTGCAGAAGTCAAAAATACGTAAGGTCACATTTGTCTATGTCGCTGGACATTTGGGAGTACGGGGAAATGAAAGAGCGGTCAGGTTGGCTAGCTGCGCTGTCGTTGAGGACGGTCAACCAATGGATCGGGCAGACTTCATCAATGCCCTCCGAGATGTGGGAAGAGCACAGGACTTCGACAAACACAAACCCACGTCACTTCTTCGGATGATAGAAATGGGAGTTAAGATGGGCACAGCCAGAAATGAGAAACTTAGTGGCCGTGTAAGAAGACTTATCAACCAACACAGAACTGGAGGTGTCAGTCGCTGGACACTGCGGGACTTGCAGAGGAGGGGATCTGAGCACCTACAGACATATTCAGAGTGCAATGATGATGACCCGCAAATAACGCAATAACCTAGGACATCTTGCATTTATGACACAATGCACCCATGATAGCATACACCACTAAAACCATGCATCTAAGACACAATAAACCTATGACACCATACACCTATGACACCGTGGAGCTATGACACCGTGGAGCTATGACATTATGCATCTATGATACCATGCACCTATGACACCACACACCTTTATCACGATGCACATATGACATCATTCACCTATGACATCATACACCTATGACATCATGCATATATGACACCATGTACCTAAGACACCATGCACCTATGACACCATGCACCTATGACACCATGCACCTATGACACCAACCACCTATAACAACATACACCTATAACAGCATGTACATATGACAGCTGGCACCTATGACATTATGTGTGTGTAACACCATGCACCTATGATAGCATGCATCATCATCACCATGCACCTAGGACACCGTGTACTTACATCTAGGACAGTATGCACCCATGACACCATACACCTATGACACCATACACCAATGACACCATACACCTATGACACCATACACCTATGACATCATGCTCCTATGACACCATACACCTATGAAAGCATGCACCTTTGACATCACGCACCTAGGACACCACGCACATATGACAACTTGCACCTGTAAGCTTCTGTCTGTAAGCTTGATTTGTCAGTTTGTAGGCTTGTCTGTAGCCTTGTATGTTTGTAGACTTGTCTGTAGCCGTGTATGTTTGTAGGCTTGTCTATTTGTATGCTTGTTTGTATGCTTGTCTGTAGACTTGTCTGTTTTTAGGCTTGTCTGTAGCCGTGTATGTTTGTAGGCTTGTCTGTAGACTTGTCTGTTTGTAGACTTGTTTGTAGCCGTGTATGTTTGTAGGCTTGTCTATTTCTATGCTTGTCTGTAGCCATGTATGTTTGTAGGCTTGTTTGTAGACTTGTCTGTTTGTGTGCTTGTCTGTAGACTTGTCTGTTTGTAGGCTTGTCTGTAGCCGTGTATGTTTGTAGGCTTGTCTGTAGACTTGTCTGTTTGTAGACTTGTTTGTAGCCGTGTATGTTTGTAGGTTTGTCTGTTTGTATGCTTGTCTGTAGGCTTGTCCGTTTGTAGGCTTGTCTGTAGACTTGTCTGTTTGTAGGCTTGTCTGTTTATAGGCTTGCCTGAAGACGTGTATGTTTGTAGGCTTGGCTGTAGATTTGTCTGTTTTTAGGCTTGTCTGTAGAACTTGTCTGTTTGTATTCTTGTCTATAGATTTTTCTGTTTGTATGCTTGTCTGTAGACGTGTCTGTTTGTAGGCTTGTCTGTAGACTTGTATGTTTGTAGGCCTGTCTGTTTGTCGGCTTGTCTGTAGACTTGTCTATTTGTAGACTTGTCTGTTTGTATGCTTGTCTGTAGACTTGTTTGTTTGTATGCTTGTCTGTAGACTTGTCTTTTTGTAGGCTTGTCTGTATATTTGTCTGTTTGTATGCGTGTCTGTAGACTTTTCTGTTTGTAGGCTTGTCTGTTTGTAGTCTTGAATGTAGACTTGTCTGTTTGTAGGATTGTCTGTAGACTTGTCTGTTTGTAGGCTTGTCTGTTTGTAGGCTTGTCTGTTTGTAGGCTTGACTGTAGACTTGTCTGTTTGTAGGCTTGCCTGTAGACGTGTCTGTTTGTAGGCTTGCCTGTAGACGTGTCTGTTTGTAGGCTTGTCTGTAGAATTTGTCTGTTTGTAGGCTTGCCTGTAGACGTGAGTGTTTGTAGGCTTGTCTGTAGAACATGTCTGTTTGTAGGCTTGCCTGTAAACGTGTCTTTTTGTAGGCTTGTCTGTAGAACTTGTCTGTTTGTAGGCTTGTCTGTAGAACTTGTCTGTTTGTAGGCTTGCCTGTAGACGTATCTGTTTGTAGGCTTGTCTGTAGACGTGTTTGTTTGTAGGCTTGCCTGTAGACGTGTCTGTTTGTAGGCTTGTCTGTTGAACTTGTCTGTTTGTAGGCTTGCCTGTAGACGTGTCTGTTTGTAGGCTTGCCTGTAGACTTGTCTGTTTGTAGGCTTGTATGTAGACTTGTCTGTTTGTATGCTTGTCTGTACACTTGTCTGTTTGTAGGCGTGTCTGTAGACGTGTCTGTTTGTGTTCTTGTCTGTAGATGTGTCTGTTTGTATGCTTGTCTGTAGATGTGTCTGTTTGTAGGGTTATCTGTAGACTTATCTGTTTGCAGGCGTGTCTGTAGACTTGTCTGTTTGTAGACTTCTCTGTTTGTATGCTTGTCTGTAGACTTGTCTGTTTGTAGGCTTGTCTGTAGACTTGTCTGATTGTAGGCTTGTCTGTAGACGTGTCTGTTTGTAGGCTTGTCTGTAGACTTGTCTGTTTGTAGGTTGTTTGTAGACTTGTCTGTTTGTATGCGTGTCTGTAGACTTGTCCGTTTGTAGGCTTGTCTTTCGACTTGTCTGTTTGTAGGCGTATCTGTAGCCGTGCCTGTCTGCAGGCTTGTCTGAAGCCGTGTCTGTTTGTAGGCTTGTCTGTAGAATTTGTCTGTTTGTACGCTTGCCTGTAGACGTGAGTGTTTGTAGGCTTGTCTGTAGAACATGTCTGTTTGTAGGCTTGCCTGTAAACGTGTCTTTTTGTAGGCTTGTCTGTAGAACTTGTCTGTTTGTAGGCTTGTCTGTAGAACTTGTCTGTTTGTAGGCTTGCCTGTAGACGTATCTGTTTGTAGGCTTGTCTGTAGACGTGTTTGTTTGTAGGCTTGCCTGTAGACGTGTCTGTTTGTAGGCTTGTCTGTAGAACTTGTCTGTTTGTAGGCTTGCCTGTAGACGTGTCTGTTTGTAGGCTTGCCTGTAGACTTGTCTGTTTGTAGGCTTGTATGTAGACTTGTCTGTTTGTATGCTTGTCTGTACACTTGTCTGTTTGTAGGCTTGCCTGTAGACGTATCTGTTTGTATTCTTGTCTGTAGATGTGTCTGTTTGTATGCTTGTCTGTAGACTTGTCTGTTTGTAGGGTTATCTGTAGACTTATCTGTTTGCAGGCGTGTCTGTAGACTTGTCTGTTTGTAGACTTCTCTGTTTGTATGCTTGTCTGTAGACGTGTCTGTTTGTAGGCTTGTCTGTAGACTTGTCTGTTTGTAGGTTGTCTGTAGACTTGTCTGTTTGTATGCGTGTCTGTAGACTTGTCCGTTTGTAGGCTTGTCTTTCGACTTGTCTGTTTGTAGGCGTATCTGTAGCCGTGCCTGTCTGTAGGCTTGTCTGAAGCCGTGTCTGTTTGTAGGTTTGTCTGTAGATTTGTCTGTTTGTACGCTTGTCTGTAGCCGTGTATGTTTGTAGGCTTGTCTGTAGATCTGTGTGTTTGTAGGCGTGTCTGTAGACATGTCTGTTTGTAGGCTTATATGTTTGTAGGCTTGTATGTAGACTTGTCTGTTTGTAGGTTTGCCTGTAGACGTGTCTGTTTGTAGGCTTGTCAGTAGACTTGTCTGTTTGTAGGCTTGTCTGTAGAACTACAGGTATACAGAGCTGCACATTCCATTATACCCCGTAACAAACACGCATATATTTACATACAATTACACAAAACTACAAACGTTTATATATTGACAGACAGCTACAAACAAATGCAAAACCTACTTATTTACACTCAAATACAACTACCGGTTTCTTCATGTTTACATACAGCTGCACATAACTACAACTTCTTACACATTTACACACAAACTCATGTGTATTCAAAATACTAGAGTGTCGCAAAAATGTCGATCTAAGCATTTGCGCAAAAAAGGGGAGGGGGGGGGCGCGGGGGGTTGTGAAAGTGGAGCGTTGCTGGAAATGAATTAGGAGACAACAAGAGAAAAAGCGAAACAACAAAGACAAAATAAATTAATGCTGAGC
Organism: Megaustenia siamemsis; assembly: GCA_032433765.1. Lineage (NCBI taxonomy): Eukaryota > Metazoa > Mollusca > Gastropoda > Stylommatophora > Ariophantidae > Megaustenia > Megaustenia siamemsis. The sequence goes on from JAVIAB010000102.1 coordinate 21,340,231, forward strand.
TTAGCAGATGACGGATAAAAAGCCTAATTAAAAAGATTATTAATGAAGAATGGACGGCGACATGGGGCAAAAGTCGCGAAGGAAGGCATGCATATCAACCACCGAGTTTAAAAAAAAAACTGGCAGATTGAGGGAGAATTAAAAACAAAAATCATGAAAAAAAAAAGATCCTCAAGAAAATGTATTTCAGCCATAATCTTCCGGGGCGCTGGATAAAATGAGGCAGCAAGTTAAGCGGATATTTAACATTGAATTAATGACGTTTTCTTGGCATCTTTTCTTGTACTCTTATTCTTGGATTTGAGTTGCCAGTCTCGGTAATAGCAGGTGTCAACGTGTCTTGAAGGTATGGACCAAACATTATCAGACATTAATCAAGTGGCATGCTTGCTGACATAGGCGGCTATGTGTCTTTACAGCTTCTTGTCACTATTTTTTAAAAATATTTCGTGTCTCACTCTTAACCTGTCTTGCCATAATGGCGTGCCCAAAAGCCGCTTGGTCGCCCTATGTGTCAATGAGCGACCGCCCACGTTGTTGCTGATGTGTAGCGGTCAACAAAACAATGCATGCTGAGACACATGAGGAAATATTGAACATTAGAAGTCAGAGACTAGATGTTCGACACGCTAATTAACAAATCTGTTCTATCATCTGGACCAGGTACTTCATACACAAAACTAGACCAAAGACTGCAAGAACAGCGAAGATAAACGGTATCAAATGCATGTTCACAAGAAGCTCAACCAGGCAGGGCTGTCAACAAACACCCTCACGTAGAGTTTGTTTTCAATGAGGAATAAGGAATTATATCACTGCTACAAAATATCAGGGAAGCTCATTGCCATATATTGCTTGAAAAGGGAGGTAAAGAGTGTGACAAACAACCTGATTTTCGCCCCTTGAAAGTTGCATGTTATAGTAAAGAGAGCTGTCTAAACTTACGAGAGTTCTGTCCACTTCAATCTGGACAAACATCTACAAATTGAGTTCTGTCCACTTCAATCTGGACAAACATCCACAAATTGAGTTCTGTCCACTTCAATCTGGACAAACATCCACAAATTGAGTTCTGTCCACTTCAATCTGGACAAACATCCACAAAATGAGCTCCTTCAATTCTCACGATTTCGGCCAAGAATTTCAGACTCAATTCTACAAAGTTCCCATATTTGTATTCGAGGTCTAAAAGTGAATGGGACCAACTTGTACACATCCTGATGTAAGGAATTACAACCTTTACTCAGCCCATGAATTGCTAACCAGTTTGAGTGATTGAAGTCTACCTGTCAACCAACTAATCAACTAATCGCAAGTGTAGCTCACAGAGATCTTTCCATCCATGAAGTCAATTGAGAGTAGCTGATTGAAGTCTTTCTATCCTTTCTATCCATGAAATCACATGAGTGTAGCTGACTTTTCCATCCATGAAATTACTTGAACTTACCTTATCCATCAAATCACTTGAGTTTAACTGATAGAGATCTATCCACAAAATCACTTGAGTGTAGCTGACTAAGGTCTTTCTCTCAATGAAATCACTTAAGTTTAGCTGACGGAGGTGTTCCTATACATGGAAACACTTACATACAGCTGAGTAAAATATTTCTATCAATGAAATCACCTGAGTTGAGCTGAATGAGGTCTTTCTATCCATGGAAACACTTACGTACAGCTGAGTGAGATCTTTCCAAGAAAACACTTGAGTACAGCTAAGTGAGATCTTTCCATGAAAACACTTGAGTGCAGCTAAGTGAGATCTTTCCATGAAAACACTTGAGTACAGCTGAGAGAGATCTTTCCATGAAAACACTTGAGTGCAGCTAAGTGAGATCTTTCCAAGAAAACACTTGAGTACAGCTAAGTGAGATCTTTCCATGAAAACACTTGAGTGCAGCTAAGTGAGATCTTTCCATGAAAACACTTGAGTACAGCTGAGAGAGATCTTTCCATGAAAACACTTGAGTACAGCTAAGTGAGATCTTTCCATGAAAACACTTGAGTACAGCTGAGAGAGATCTTTCCATGAAAACACTTGAGTACAGCTGAGAGAGATCTTTCCATGAAAACACTTGATTACAGCTAAGTGAGATCTTTCCATGAAAACACTTGAGTACAGTTGAGTGAGATCTTTCCATGAAAACACTTGAGTACAGCTAAGTGAGATCTTTCCATGAAAACACTTGAGTACAGCTGAGAGAGATCTTTCCATGAAAACACTTGAGTACAGTTGAGTGAGATCTTTCCATGAAAACACTTGAGTACAGCTGAGAGAGATCTTTCCATGAAAACACTTGAGTACAGTTGAGTGAGATCTTTCCATGAAAACACTTGAGTACAGCTGAGAGAGATCTTTCCATGAAAACACTTGAGTACAGTTGAGTGAGATCTTTCCATGAAAACACTTGAGTACAGCTGAGAGAGATCTTTCCATGAAAACACTTGAGTACAGCTGAGAGAGATCTTTCCATGAAAACACTTGAGTACAGCTAAGTGAGATCTTTCCATGAAAACACTTGAGTACAGCTGTTGATTCAAGATTTTCTCTTCACGAGCATCCATATTGTCGAAAAGCTTGAACAGGATATGCCAATGAACTTGTATGTTTAGCAAATGTAATGTTGTTTGTCTATGAACTTGTATGTTTAGCAAATGTAATGTTGTTAGTCTATGTACTTGTATGTTTAGCAAATGTAATGTTGTTCGTCTATGAACTTGTATGTTTAGCAAATGTAATGTTGTTCGTCTATGAACTTGTATGTTTAGCAAATGTAATGTTGTTCGTCTATGAACTTGTATGCTTAGCAAATGTAATGTTGTTCGTCTATGAACTTGTATGTTTAGCAAATGTAATGTTGTTCGTCTATGAACTTGTATGTTTAGCAAATGTAATGTTGTTTGTCTATGAACTTGTATCTTTAGCAAATGTAATGTTGTTCGTCTATGAACTTGTATGTTTAGCAAATGTAATGTTGTTAGTCTATGAACTTGTATGTTTAGCAAATGTAATGTTGTTAGTCTATGAACTTGTATGTTTAGCAAATGTAATGTTGTTTATCTATGAACTTGTATCTTTAGCAAATTGAATGTTGTGCACCAGCTATATCAATGTCAGTGTTTTTAATGTGTATGTGCGTATCATCTTTTCAATTGTTTTGATGACACTTGCATGTTGTGTCTCTCTTGTGTGTATGCTGACGTCTTGCGTCTACCTGGGAAAAACAACAAATGGTTGTACCCCCTGCCCGCTCACAGGTCCTGGCTCAGCCTAAGCTGCCAGCATATCTAGCAGGTCATGCTCTCCTCATTCCATCATGTGTATCTCAAGGCCAAGATTGGTATTATCCAATCAGATCTATTCAAATGTACCAAGTCCACAAAAGGTATCTGACTGTCACAATTTATTTGTTCGCTCTGTCCTTCTCTTGATACAGTGCTTTATTCCTGGTAAAACTCCCACTATAAGATTGTTTTAGTTGCTTTCATTGTCTATCTCTTTCTCTTCTTTATTTCCCCCTTTAAGTGGACGTGAATGTCTTGTGTCGCCAGTTTGGGACAAAGCTGCGACAGTTGCGCCTTTCGGTCCGACGGTACATCAGTGTGTATACACAGCATAGTGGGTCGTCTCGGCAGAGGCAAAAGCTGGGAGTGTAAACCCCGAAAAGGACTTTTTGAGTGGAGACCCTAAAGGATTAAGACAGTCAGTGATTGTTTTTAGCGTCTTCTACAGTCAGACTGACTAAACGTAGCACAAATGTTTCCCTTTGCAGTTAACCAACGAGAGGAAGGGTTCTCAGTCCGAGGTAACAGCGTGTTCGGAGACAAAAACACACACATAATTATTATTTTAATTAAATAACAACTATTATTATTAGATATGTGTTTTTTTTTTTCTGGAAATATTTGTGTTTACTTATCATACGTGTCTCTTAGCTATACCCCCACTAGATCTCTCACCTCGTAATAATTTTTGCAACCAAAACTTTTTAAATTATCAGCTTTTTCTTCTCCCATTATCTCTGTCCTTACAAATGATTTCCCTTGCAGGATGATTAGGCGAGGAATTGTCCACCCAATTCGTGTCAAATATTCACAATCATTGATCACATTCTCACGTTTTGCCCATTTGAAGAAGAGAGTTGATATAACTTTATATAAACATATCAACAGCAAAGACTGGCATCTCGGGGCCTTAGTTTTATTTGTAAATTGTGTGTGAATGTTGGCAATTAAGCTCAAATGTTGCACGCGGCACTAAATCAGGCCAGTGATATGCCACGCGCCGCGCCCATTAAGTATCTCTGTTCAGTTTTGCTTCCAGTTTGTCAGACAGTTTTTAGGAAATTAGCCTGAGGAATGTTGACGAGAATTCCTGATTTAAAATCCGAGCCAAATGTGCCTGAAAATGGTTAGCCTGACGACAACTGCCAGTTGCCTGTTTGTGCTGGTTCAAGTAGGAATCAATTATGGTCGGCTAGCAGCAAACACGTACCCCCAAAATATAACCGCATATTTGACAGAATTGTTTTGATTTGTTATGGAGATCGAAGGTTTGCTGGTAGGACCGGTTGGGGCAGATTTTCTTACAGTAACAACACGAATTATGAGAAAGAAACCAAATCTACAACAATCGGTGAGAGTGTCAGCAAATGTCAGCTGTAATATCAAATTCACAGCAAAGTTGTTTTATCTAAAACTGTCATCGAACTTGGTCTTCGCCAAGTAGAGATGGCCAAGACATTTGCAAAACATTCAAATAATAAAACAACAAATAATCAATGAGTAGGTCTACTGATGAAGGTCAATATCTTGGCAAATGTTACTTTGCTCTTTCTATTTGTTGAATCTTGGCTTTTTGTTTATTCTTGACAATTTGTTGAATCTTGGCTTTTTGTTTATTCTTGACAATTTGTTGAATCTTGGCTTTTTGTTTATTCTTGACAATTTGTTGAATCTTGGCTTTTTGTTTATTCTTGACAATTTGTTGAATCTTGGCTTTTTGTTTATTCTTGACAATTTGTTGAATCTTTGCTTTTTGTTTATTCTTGACAATTTGTTGAATCTTGGCTTTTTTTTTTACTCTTGACGATTTGTTGAATCTTGGCTTTTTTGTTTACTCTTGACAATTTGTTGAATCTTTACTTTTTTGTTTACTCTTGACAATTTGTTGAATCTTGGCTTTTTTGTTTACTCTTGACAATTTGTTGAATCTTGGCTTTTTTGTTTACTCTTGACAATTTGTTGAATCTTGGCTTTTTTGTTTACTCTTGACAATTTGTTGAACCATTGATTACATGTTAGTTTTCTCTTTCATTGTGTACTAATTTATTATTAAATTACTATATAGTGTATATGTCGTGTTTGCTTCTTCTTCCTCTTGCCAACTCCCTGTAGAGCTTCTCTCTAAATGTTTCTCTCTAAATGTTTCTCTGTAAATGTTTCTCTGTAAATGTTTCTCTGTAAATGTTTCTCTGTAAATGTTTCTCTGTAAATGTTTCTCTCTAAATGTTTCTCTGTAAATGTTTGTCTGTAGATGTTTCTCTGTATATGTTTCTCTGTAAATGTTTCTCTGTAAATGTTTCTCTCTAAATGTTTCTCTCTAAATGTTTCTCTGTAAATGTTTCTCTGTAAATGTTTCTCTGTAAATGTTTGTCTGTAAATGTTTCTCTCTAAATGTTTCTCTGTAAATGTTTCTCTGTAAATGTTTCTCTGTAAATGTTTGTCTGTAAATGTTTCTCTGTAAATGTTTGTCTGTAGATGTTTGTCTGTAAATGTTTCTCTGTAAATGTTTCTCTGTAAATGTGTGTCTGTAAATGTTTCTCTGTATATGTTTCTCTGTATATGTTTCTCTGTATATGTTTCTCTGTATATGTTTGTCTGTAGATGTTTGTCTGTAAATGTTTCTCTGTAAATGTTTCTCTCTAAATGTTTCTCTGTAAATGTTTGTCTGTAGATGTTTGTCTGTAAATGTTTCTCTGTAAATGTTTCTCTGTAAATGTGTGTCTGTAAATGTTTCTCTGTAAATGTTTGTCTGTAGATGTTTGTCTGTAAATGTTTCTCTGTAAATGTTTCTCTGTAAATGTGTGTCTGTATATGTTTCTCTGTATATGTTTCTCTGTATATGTTTCTCTGTATATGTTTCTCTGTATATATTTCTCTGTATATGTTTCTCTGTATATGTTTGTCTGTATATGTTTCTCTGTATATGTTTGTCTGTATATGTTTCTCTGTATATGTTTGTCTGTATATGTTTCTCTGTATATGTTTGTCTGTATATGTTTCTCTGTATATGTTTGTCTGTATATGTTTCTCTGTATATGTTTGTCTGTATATGTTTCTCTGTATATGTTTCTCTGTATATGTTTGTCTGTATATGTTTCTCTGTATATGTTTCTCTGTAAATGTTTCTCTGTATATGTTTCTCTGTATATGTTTGTCTACAACAAATATTTTCCAGGCCGTTCTGTTTCTTGCCTTCTATCAAGATCGTTCCATGTCTTCCACGTCATTTTTCCCCTCTGTATCCACCTCCAAGTATATTTTAATCTTTCAGCTTGCTTTTCTTCCTTTTGGGATTCCAAAAAAGGACCTGTCATGTAATGCTGTCAGCTTGCTTTCGCTGTGTGTGTTCTATCTAGCGCCATCGTCTTCGTCGTATCTCATTGGCCACGGGTATTTGACCGGAACTTTCCCATAATTCCAAGTTAGTGATTTTGTCCTCTCATTTTCAATTTTTTCATTCACGAGCATCCATTAATGAAGATCTGTTTCTTCGTGATTGTAATTTTTGCTGTTCTCCATGTTTCACAGCCATATAATTGGTCTTTTTTAACATTGGATATAATTTTTATTTTTATTTTTGTATTTAACCTAATTTCTTTGTATTTCCATATGTTTCCAATTGCAACGAATACATCTCTTGCTTTTTTTTTTTTATTTTAGTTTCTTTCTCTGCTTCTCCATCTCTGTCTGTATTATTGCCTATATATATATATATATGATTGTACGTCTAGTAGAAATATTTCTCATATTCTTATTTGGTTATTTACAGCTGCATTAATTCTCGTGAGTAGGCAGGACCTATGTGACAGTTACTGATGACATGACAATAAAAGGGCTCATCGTGAGCACATATAGAAGGCTCTGCATGGCTGAGAAGACGATGTGACTGGTGAAAGACATTTAGACGATGGGTCTCGTCCCGTATGTTGAGACGAAGGGCCCCGTAAAAGATGTTGAGATGATGGAACCCATGACATATATTGAGACGATGAGAACTGTGACAGATATTGAGACGATGAGAACTGTGACATATATTGAGACGATGAGACTCGTGAAATATATTGAGACGACGAGAACTGTGACAGTTATTTAAACGATGGGACCCGTGACATATATTGAGACGACGAGAACTGTGACAGATATTGAGACGATGGGACCCGTGACAGATATTGCGACGATGGGACTCATGACATATATTGAGACGATGTTACCCGTGACAGATATTGAGACGATGCAACCCGTGACAAATATTGAGACCATGGTACCCGTGACAGATATTTAGACGACGTGACCCGTGTGACAGATTTGGAGACGATGAAACCTGGGACAATTATTTAAACGATCGTACCCATGACATATGTGGAGACGATGAGACCCGTAACAGATATTGAGACGATACAACCTGTGACAGATATTGAGACGATACAACCTGTGACAGACATTGAGACGATACAACCTGTGACAGATATTGAGACTATGGTATCCGTGACGGATATGGAGTCGATGAAACCCGTGACACATTTTTAGAATATGGAACCCGTGACATATATTGAGACGACGGGACTCTTCAAAAATCAGGAGAATGTGAGCCGGCGACAAATGTTGAGACGATGAAACCCGTGACATATGTTGAGACGAAGAGACCCGTGACATATGTTGAGACGATGAGACCCGTGACATATGTTGAGACGATGAGACCCTTACATATGTTGAGACGATGAGACCCGTGACATATGATGAGACGATGAGACCTTTACATATGTTAAGACGATGAGACCCGTGACATATGTTGAGACGATGAGATCCGTGACATATATTGAGACGATGACACCCGTTACATAGATTGAGACGATGATACCCGTGATATATGTTGAGACGATGAGACCCGTTACATATGATGAGACGATGAGACCCGTTACATAGGTTGAGACGATGATACCCGTTACATAGGTTGAGACGATGATACCCGTGACATATGTTGAGACGATGAGACCCGTGACATATGTTGAGACGATGAGACCCGTGACATACGTTGAGACGATGAGACCCTTACATAATGAAGGGAGGTAAAAAAGTAATGCACACCAATTTTTTTCTCGGCTAATAATAAATATAGGAATATGAAATTTTGCACACTTGGAATATGACATGTTCCAATTATGTGCACCAAATTGCACAGCATTCTGATAAATATTACGCAATCTATGAACTGTTAAAATGGAGCTTGTCAACAATGTCCGTTACAAACAGCGAATTGTCATAGAATTTCTGGTTGCGGAAAAAGAAACTGTGGCAAACATTCATAAACGACTGTGTGCAGTGTACAAATGTTCTGCAGTCGATAGGAGCACAGTTAGTCGCTGGGTTCAGAGATCTAAAGCTGCAGAAAGTGTACGAGTGGAGCTGCATGATTTACCGCGTTCTGGACGTGTTGCCTCGGCTACCAGCACAGACATGTTAAACCGGGCTGATGCCATTATTCGTAAGGATAGGTGTATCATTAGTCAGCAATTGGCATTGCAGCTTACAGTCAGCAAGGGAAGTGCAATCGCAATTTTTAAAACTCTCGGATATTCAAAGATTTGCGCTCGACGGGTTCCTCGGTGCCTAACAAATGATCACAGAGTTCAAAGGAAAAAACATTCTGTTCTGAATTGTTGGAGCGTTTCGGTGTTGAAGGAGAAATGTTTTTGTCAAAAATTGTTACCGGTGACGAAACGTGGGCACATTATTATGAGCCTGAAACAAAAATGCAGTCAATGGAATGGCATCATCCGCAGTCACCAAAAAGAAAAAAATTCAAAACATCTCCATCAGCCGGAAAGGTGATGACCACTGTCTTCTGGGACATTGATGATGTGATTCTTGTTGATGTAATGACAAGAGGTGAGACAATCAACTCGACAGCTTACATCAATATACTGACAAAACTCAAAAATCGGTTCCACAGAGTTCGGCCTAATAAGCCATCTGCAGATTTGTTGCTTCAACATGACAATGCACGCCCTCACACAAGTCTGGTAACACGGGAAGCAATCAACAAATTTTGTTGGACTATACTGCCCCATCCTCCTTACAGCCCTGATCTGGCTCCCTCAGATTTCCATCTGTTTGGACCACTCAAAAAATTCCTGCGTGGGACACACTTTGACAATGATGAGGATGTGATCCGTGCAGTTAAAAAATGGCTACGCGAGCAGGACAAAACTTGGTACAAACGAGGCATTCATGACCTAGTTTCGCGTTGGCGTAAGGCAATACGCTTGGACGGAGATTATGTTGACAAATAGGTAGTGTAAAGGGGATGTTCAGCTACAATCTGTGAAAATTTCACACATTTTGCCCGAATAGTTTCCGAGAAAAAAATTGGTGTGCATTACTTTTTGACCTCCCTACGTATGTTGAGACGATGATACCCGTGACATATGTTGAGACGATGAGACCCTTACATATGTTGAGACGATGAGACCCGTGACATATATTGAGACGATTAAACCCTTACATATGTAGAGACGATGAGACCCGTCACATATGTTGAGACGATGAGACCCGTGACATATATTGAGACGATGAGACCCGTGACATATGTTGAGACGATGAAACCCGTGAGTTATATTGAGACGATGAGACCCGTGACATATATTGAGACGATGAGACCCGTGACATATGTTGAGACGATGAGACCCTTGACATATGATGAGACGATTCACGAGAAGAATGAGTTGGTCATCCCGGAAGTGACGTAACTTGTAGGTGTTCTTGGCGGAGCGATGACCAGCGATGTGTACGCTTCATACATGGACACAGAGCTAAAGCGCTCATTGACTAACAGTTGTGTGGAAGGCCATATTGTCGGCATCATGAGAGCTAAAGCGCTCATTGACTAACAGTTGTGTGGAAGGCCATATTGTCGGCATCATGAGAGCTAAAGCGCTAATTGACTAACAGTTGTGTGGAAGGCCATATTGTCGGCATCATTAACGGGTCTGCTTTGTGATTGTGTTATTATATTTGAAGGAACATCATTGTGTGGTGAAGTGGAGGCTAACCAAAGGAAACATTCAGGAAGGGAGGGAATGCCTTGACCTCCTTGGCTACGGACATCTTAATAAGAGAATCCATCGAGAAACTGTCATCACCTCCAAATACCATCATCTGACCGGACGGGTCTGTGTCCCCCGAGGGATACAGCGGTTGGGGTTTTGTGGGAAACCAATATGGTAGAGAAGTGAATAGGGAACCTGGCAAGTGTAGCATTATGATGTCCGATTTGAGGATTTGAGATAGAAGAAGCAACGACAGCGATAACATGGCAGGTGGCACAGAACACTGATCACCCAGTTCGGTGACGGAATTGCAAAGTATGCTACAGACGATTGACAGGCAGTGGTCTGTCGCAGGCACGCTGGCATGCATGGCAATGACGTAGCCGACAAGATCTGGCACTGAGTTGGCCTGATTCTGGAGACCGCATTAAAACTGAAAATATTAGAATAGAATTATAGTGTTGTTTTTTTGTTTACAAAAAGATATGTCCCTTTCGTCCCAAATCATCCAAATTTAGTGCATTTTTGAGTGTCGGTATTGCTTTCCCTTGACCACCCCGACTCGCTTGGCTAGACTTGTGCTTCTGTGGCCATCAGCAGGGGGTGGGTGGGGGGGGGACGCTCTGGGACAGATTTAGGCCATTGTTCTTGGTGCAACGAAGCAAGTTCGAGTCGTTGACCGCTGTTAACCCCTTGACCTCACAAACAGAAGTAACAAGCCACATGTACAACTGGCTTTTGATGGCAACAGAAGTCAGTCTCCAGAGATGTTGGATTTTCATGTCCGAGTGAGAAATTTGGTGGTGATTTCTGCTGCTGTTTTGGTGCTCATCTAAACTCAGCAACCTGTCTCAAGATCTCATTGGTTGGTTGTCTTCACGTGGTTCAATCGTCGGTTGTGTAGTAGCTGTGCATTGGCTTGGTAATAGAGTGGAAGTGGATTCGATCGCAGCATGACTCTCTACAGTTGACCCAGCTGAACAAATTAATACCTGACTCAATGAGTTGTTGAAGATAAATAACAACGAGGCAGAGCATTGCCCCTCCCCTGTCAACTGTAATCGACGTGACATAATGCTGTGAAGTTTAACTTTCCACCGACAACAGTATAAATAGGTCATTTCTCATTGGTTTCCTTGGGACCTAATTTCTTCACGTGACGAGTGCAAAAAGACAAGGTCTTGATTTGATATTTTTTGTCAAAAGCTAGATTTCTTGTTTGAGTTCACGCCAGTGGCAGTCTCTTTGACTGCCTGGTAGTCCATTCACGTGACCTACCACAGAAGCGTAATCGTGCTTGAGATCATTGGAATGGACAACATTTCACGGGTGGTCATGACATCTCAGCCGGAGATTCCAAGAACTTGCCAAGGTCAAACAAGCTTGATTTGGTTTATATTTCCCAACACTCTCTCACTGCCCCGTGTTTTGTTTACAGCAACATTGCTACTGATAGTTTCTATTAACTAAACTTGCAAGAGCAAGAACACATTACCTGCACCAGAAATTGAGAAGTTAAATTATGAAACTTTAATGATTAGATTATTTTCAGCAGAAATTGAAATATTTGATGAGAAACTTTAAGATTAATGCATTGCCTTGACCATGAATGAAGAAAATGAGATGAGAAACTTTAAGATTAATGCATTGCCTTGACCATGAATGAAGAAATGAGATGAGAAACTTTAAGATTAATGCATTGCCTTGACCATGAATGAAGAAAATGAGATGAGAAACTTTAAGATTAATGCATTGCCTTGACCATGAATGAAGAAAATTAGATGAGAAACTTTAAGATTAATGCATTGTCTTGACCATGAATGAAGAAATGAGACGAGAAACTTTAAGATTAATGCATTGCCTTGACCATGAATGAAGAAAATGAGATGAGAAACTTTAAGATTAATGCATTGCCTTGACCATGAATGAAGAAATGAGATGAGAAACCTTAAGATTAATGCATTGCCTTGACCATGAATGAAGAAATGAGATGAGAAACTTTAAGATTAATGCATTGCCTTGACCATGAATGAAGAAATGAGATGAGAAACTTTAAGATTAATGCATTGCCTTGACCATGAATGAAGAAATGAGATGAGAAACTTTAAGATTAATGCATTGCCTTGACCATGAATGAAGAAATGAGATGAGAAACTTTAAGATTAATGCATTGCCTTGACCATGAATGAGATGATGGAAAGTGCACGTATCTGCTTAGATTGTAATCCACTGTGGAAATTCTCGATCTTGGATTAGGTCAACGATTGCTGCTTGTACTCAGTTCCAAGAATATTTCTAATTGTTTGGGCCCCATCAAAAATGTTGAATTCTCTTGTGAAAACTGTTTCTATATATGTTTAGGACACTTCAATAGATGAAGGACGCAGAGAAGAAATCAATGTTAAAATGTGTCACAATCTGGTACACAATGTCCGATATACCCACACAGTCGCAATACTAAATTTAATGACGTTTTGATGATATACAAAAGTATAATCATGCACTTCTGTTATTTACTAACAAAACACGGAGGAAGAAAAATAAATCATCAGAGTGGAAAAAACAAATACAAAACACATGAATGAGAAAAAAGCGAAGAATTCTTCCACCGAAGGTAATTTGAGAAATATTTCTTGTGTGTGCTATTAGAAAATGTGTTTAACAATTGATTTCCTTAAGATTGTCAGCGCCATAGAGACTTAATTGAAAGGAATATTCCAGATAACGGCACTGGCAATTCCCCGAGGGTTCTGTTATGTCGAGGGTTTTCTGTATTTGAAGAGGGGCAGAGGGGATGGAGAAAATCTGAGGTTGAGGTGAGGACACGTCAATTAAGATTAGTCACAACTGACAGGATGCGCTAGTGAGATGCGCGTGTACATAGGTTGCTTCGTTATATGGTCAGTTAGTTATTTGTTAGTTATTTAGTTAGTTAGCTATTTAGTTAGTTATTTAGTGAATTAATTAGTTATTTAGTTAGTTAGCTATTTAGTTAGTTAATTAGTTAGTTATTTAGTTAATTAGCTATTTAATTAGTTAGTTATTTAGTTAGTTAGTTAGTTTTTTAGTTAGTTATTCAGTTAATTAGTTATTTAGTTAGTTATTTAGTTAGTTAGCTATCTAGTTAGTTAGATATTTAGTTAGTTATTTAGTTAGTTAGTTATTTAGGTAATTAGTTAGTTAGTTAGTTATTTAGTTAGTTATTTAGTTAGTTAGTTATTTAGTTATTTAGTTAGTTATTTAGTTAGTTATTTAGTTAGTTAGTTAGTTATCTAGTTAGTTATTTAGTTAGTTACTTAGTTATTTAGTTAGTTAGTTATTTAGGTAATTAGTTAGTTATTTAGTTAGTTAGTTAGTTAGTTATTTAGTTAGTTATTTAGTTAGTTATTTAGTTAGTTAGTTATTTAGTTAGTTATTTAGTTAGTTATTTAGTTAATTAGTTAGTTAATTAGTTAGTTACTTAGTTATTTAGTTAGTTATTTAGTTAGTTATTTAGTTAGTTATTTAGTTAGTTAGTTATTTAGTTAGTTATTTAGTTAGTTATTTAATTAGTTATTTAGTTAATTAGTTAGTTACTTAGTTATTTAGTTAGTTATTTAGTTAGTTATTTAGTTATTTGGTTAGTTATTTAGTTAGTTATTTAGTTAGATCTTTAGTTAGTTATTTAGTTAGTTAGTTTTTTAGGTAATTAGTTAGTTAGTTAGTTAGTTATTTAGTTAGTTATTTAGTTAGTTAGTTATTTAGTTAGTTATTTAGTTAGTTATTTATTTAGTTAGTTATTTAGTTAGTTAGTTACTTAGTTAGTTATTTAGTTAGTTAGTTATTTAGGTAATTAGTTAGTTATTTAGTTAGTTAGTTATTTAGTTATTTAGTTAGTTATTTAGTTAGTTATTTAGTTAGTTATTTAGTTAGTTAGTTATTTAGTTAGTTATTTAGTTAGTTATTTAGTTAGTTATTTAGTTAATTAGTTAGTTACTTAGTTATTTAGTTAGTTATTTAGTTAGTTATTTAGTTAGTTATTTAATTAGTTATTTAGTTAATTATTTAGTTAGTTATTTAGTTAGTTATTTAGTTAGTTATGTAGTTAGTTATTTAGTTAATTAGTTAGTTACTTAGTTATTTAGTTAGTTATTTAGTTAGTTATTTAGTTATTTGGTTAGTTATTTAGTTATTTAGTTAGTTATTTAGTTAGTTATTTAGTTAGTTATTTAGTTAGTTATTTAGTTAGTTAGCTATTTAGTTAGTTAGTTATTTAGTTAGTTATTTAGTTAGTTATTTAGTTAGTTATTTAGTTAGTTAGCTATTTAGTTAGTTAGTTATTTAGTTAATTATTTAGTTAGTTAGCTATTTAGTTAGTTAGTTATTTAGTTAATTAGTTAGTTATTTAGTTAGTTATTTAATTAGTTAGTTATTTAGTTAGTTAGCTATTTAGTTAGTTAATTAGTTAGTTATTTAGTTAATTAGCTATTTAATTAGTTAGTTATTTAGTTAGTTAGTTAGTTTTTTAGTTAGTTATTTAGTTAATTAGTTATTTAGTTAGTTATTTAGTTAGTTAGCTATCTAGTTAGTTAGATATTTAGTTAGTTATTTAGTTAGTTAGTTATTTAGGTAATTAGTTAGTTAGTTAGTTATTTAGTTAGTTATTTAGTTAGTTAGTTATTTAGTTATTTAGTTAGTTATTTAGTTAGTTATTTAGTTAGTTAGTTAGTTATTTAGTTAGTTATTTAGTTAGTTAGTTACTTAGTTATTTAGTTAGTTAGTTATTTAGGTAATTAGTTAGTTATTTAGTTAGTTAGTTAGTTAGTTATTTAGTTAGTTATTTAGTTAGTTATTTAGTTAGCTAGTTATTTAGTTAGTTATTTAGTTAGTTATTTAGTTAATTAGTTAGTTAATTAGTTAGTTACTTAGTTATTTAGTTAGTTATTTAGTTAGTTATTTAGTTAGTTATTTAGTTAGTTAGTTATTTAGTTAGTTATTTAGTTAGTTATTTAATTAGTTATTTAGTTAATTAGTTAGTTACTTAGTTATTTAGTTAGTTATTTAGTTAGTTATTTAGTTATTTGGTTAGTTATTTAGTTAGTTATTTAGTTAGATCTTTAGTTAGTTATTTAGTTAGTTAGTTTTTTAGGTAATTAGTTAGTTAGTTAGTTAGTTATTTAGTTAGTTATTTAGTTAGTTAGTTATTTAGTTAGTTATTTAGTTAGTTATTTATTTAGTTAGTTATTTAGTTAGTTAGTTACTTAGTTATTTAGTTAGTTAGTTATTTAGGTAATTAGTTAGTTATTTAGTTAGTTAGTTATTTAGTTATTTAGTTAGTTATTTAGTTAGTTATTTAGTTAGTTATTTAGTTAGTTAGTTATTTAGTTAGTTATTTAGTTAGTTATTTAGTTAGTTATTTAGTTAATTAGTTAGTTACTTAGTTATTTAGTTAGTTATTTAGTTAGTTATTTAGTTAGTTATTTAATTAGTTATTTAGTTAGTTATTTAGTTAGTTAGTTATTTAGTTAGTTATTTAGTTAGTTATGTAGTTAGTTATTTAGTTAATTAGTTAGTTACTTAGTTATTTAGTTAGTTATTTAGTTAGTTATTTAGTTATTTGGTTAGTTATTTAGTTATTTAGTTAGTTATTTAGTTAGTTATTTAGTTAGTTATTTAGTTAGTTATTTAGTTAGTTAGCTATTTAGTTAGTTAGTTATTTAGTTAGTTATTTAGTTAGTTATTTAGTTAGTTATTTAGTTAGTTAGCTATTTAGTTAGTTAGTTATTTAGTTAATTATTTAGTTAGTTAGCTATTTAGTTAGTTAGTTATTTAGTTAATTAGTTAGTTATTTAGTTAGTTATTTAATTAGTTAGTTATTTAGTTAGTTATTTAGTTAGTTATTAATTAGCTTTTTATATAGCTATTTAGTTAGTTATTTACGTAGTTATTTAGTTAGTTGGTGTTTTAGTTAACTTGGTTTATCAATTAATTGGTTAGCTAGAATTGGTTATTTAGACAGTTATTTACTATGTTAGCTAGTTAGTTAGCATTGGAAGCTATCAAGCGTGTCCAGCTCTTAATCAGGAAGTTAGCTAGCTGAATAGTTCATCAGTACTTAGAATGATAATTAATTAGCTAGCTAGTTACATAGACAGAGAGACAGACAGATAGAGAGAGAAACAGACAGATAGACAGAGAGACAGTTGGTTAATTAGTCAGTTTACAATGTTACAACGTTCACAATGCGTTTGAAACCGTCTCTGGAGACATCAACATCCGTACATGATCTGACGGCTTCTCATTCAGTCTAGCACGTCAGCATTTAAAACAACTGAGACTAATCGAGGAACTTCTATTTGCTGATGATGCAATACTGATTGCTCACGATGAATCCGTCCTGCAGCCAATGATTGACAATCTAACTAGATCATGTGATTTATTCTCCCTGTCAATAAGTATCCAGAAGACTGTGGTACTTCAACAAGGTGTAGCCAGTCCCGCAGCTATATCATTAAATGGCACACCCCTTGAATCTGTGAGAAAGTTCATCTATTTCGGTTCTATGGTCATAACCACTGTCTCCCTTGAAGAAGAAATAAATTCCATAATCAGAAAGGCAGCATCCACATTTGGCAAACTTAAAGATAGAGCATGGGCCAACACCAATTTAACACTCAGGACTAAGATTCAAATTTATCAAAGTTGTGTGCTTAGTACACTCCTATACGGATCTTAAACTTGGACTACCTATGCAGGGCAGGAGAAAAGGTTAAACAGCTATAATGTGCCTTCCCATAGAAAGATTATGAACATCAAATGGCAGGACAAAGTAACCAACTCTAATGTATTACAATGAGCCAAACTCCCATCCATCATGGCAGGATAAAGTAACTAACTAATGTCTTACAACGAGCCAAACTCCCATCCGTCATGGCAGGACAAAGTCACTAACTCTAATGTCTTACAACGAGCCAAACTCCCATCCATCATGGCAGGACAAAGTAACTAACTCTAATGTCTTACAACGAGCCAAACTCCCATCCGTCATGGCAGGACAAAGTAACTAACTCTAATGTCTTACAACGAGCCAAACTCCCATCCATCATGGCAGGACAAAGTAACTAACTCTAATGTCTTACAACGAGCCAAACTCCCATCCGTCATGGCAGGACAAAGTAACTAACTCTAATGTCTTACAACGAGCCAAACTCCCATCCGTCATGGCAGGATAAAGTAACTAACTCTAATGTCTTACAACGAGCCAAACTCCCATCCATCATGGCACCACCTAAGAGTCGTAGGCTAAGGTGACTGGGTCATGTAAGACAATTGGCAAACAATCGTATTCCCGAACAAATATTGTATGGCAAACTTAAGGACGGAAAGAGATCAAAGGGCAGACCAGTGCTGAGACATAAGGATGTTTTCATGCCTCCCTTGAGGAAATTCTCTATCAGTGAAATAAACTGGAAAAATCTGACTGCGGATATAGCACTTAGAGAACAAAAATAAAAAATGGCACAACAACTATCGGCAGCCGCGATAGCTCAGTGGTTAGTGAACTGGACTACAAAGGACAAGAGGTAGGGTTCGATCCCAACCGACGGATTCCGGTTCACTCAGCCTTTAATGGGTACCGGATTTTTTTCTTGGAAAGTAAAGCGACACGGGCGTAATACCGACCACATTACCCAAAAAATCATGTGCCGAAGGTCTGTGAAATTTATGGTCACTAACACCATATTCCCTATACGCCACTTGGTGTGACGGGGGCTCTTTACTTTTTTTTTTTTTACAGCAACTATCGAGGCAGTGCTGATATCAAATTCAGAAGACAAAAGGCGCATGAGAAAGGAGACGAAGCCACAGAGAATACATCTTGTTCGTTCTGTGGCTGGATCTGTCCATCCAATATTGGCTGATTGAGCCACGAGAGAAGCTGTTCAGCAAAGGATCATCCAGCATAAGACACTAACATTTTTACAAAACTACTGATTTATCAAGATGGTTTGCTACCAACCGTCTGTCAAGAAGTCAAATATAGGTTCAATATAGGTAGTTAGTTACTACCTAGTTAGTTATATAGTTAGTTAGTTAGGTAATTAGTTATATAGCTAGTTAGTTAGTTAGGTAATTAGTTAGTTAGCTATCTAGCTAGTTAGTTAGGTAATTAGTTAGTTATATAGCTAGTTAGCTAGTTAGGTAATTAGTTAGTTATCTAGCTAGTTAGTTAGGTAATTAGTTAGTTATATAGCTAGTTAATTAGTTAATTAGTTAAGTAATTAGTTATTAGTTATCTAGCTAGTTAGTTAATTAGTTATCTAGCTAGTTAGGTAGGAAGGTAATTATTTAGTTAGCTATCCACATATCTGTAAAATATAGGGTCACTATCACCATATTTCCCTATACGCCACTTGGCGTGACATGGATATTTTACTTTTTTACTAGTTATTTTAATTAGTTTGCTTAGTTAGCTAGTTAGTTAGTTAGTTGAGCTTGTTAGTTTAGTTAGTTAATTAGTTTAGTTAGTTTAGTTAGATAATTACTTTAATTAGTTTAGTTAGTAAGTTTAGATAGTTAATTAATTAAGATAGTTTAATTAGTTTAGTTAGTAAGTTTAGTTAGTTAATTAATTAAGTTAATTTAATTAGTTTAGTTAGTAGGTTTAGTTAGTTAATTAATTAGGTTAGTTTAATTAGTTCAGTTAGTTAGTTTAGTTAGGTTAGTTAGTAATTTTAGTTAGTTAATTAGTTTTGGTAGCTTAGTTCAGTAAGTTTGGATAGTTAATTAGTTTGATTAGTTTAGTTAGTTTATTTAGTTAGTTTAGTTAGTTTAGTTAGTAAGTTTCGTTAGTTAATTAGTTTAGGTAGGTTAATTAGTAAGTTTAGTTAGTTAATTAATTAAGTTAGTTTAATTAGTTCAGTTAGTTAGTTTAGTTAATAAGTTTCGTTAGTTTAGTTAGTTTGTTTAGATAATTAGTTTAGTTAGTTAGTTTTGTTAGTAAGTTTAGTTAGTTAATTAGTTTAGGTAGTTTAGTTTAGTAAGCTTAGATAGCTAATTAGTTTAGGTAGTTTAGTTTAGCAAGTTTAGTTAGTTAATTAGTTTAGGCAGTTTAGTTTAGTAAGTTTATATAGGTAATTAGTTTGATTAATTTAGTTAGTTTATTTAGTTAGTGTAGTTAGTTAGTTTAGTTAGTTGGATTAGTTAATTAGTTTAGTTTGTAAGTTTAGTTAGTTAATTAGTTTAGTTAATTAGTTTAGTTAGTAAGTTTAGTTAGTTAATTAGTTTAATTACTGTATTTAGTTAGTTAGTTAGTTAATTAGTTTAGTTAGTTAGTTTCGTTCGTTTATTTAGTAAGTTTATTTAGTTAATTAGATTAGTTAGTTAGTTTCGTTAGTATATTTCAGTTAGTTAGTTTAGTTAGTTAATTAGTTTAGGTAGTTTGATTAGTTTAGTTGGTTTATTTTGTTAGTTTAGTTAGTTAGTTTAGTTAGTTAGTTTAGTTAGTTAGTTTAGTTAATTAGTAAGTTTAGTTAGTTAGTTTAGTTAATTAGTTTAGTTGGTAAGTTTAGTTAGTTAATTAGTTTAGTTAGTTAGTTTATTTAGTAAGTTTAGTTACTTAATTAGTTTAATTACTGTATTTATTTAGTTCGTTAGTTAGTTAATTAGTTTAGTTAGTTAGTTTCGTTAGTTTATTTAGTTAGTTAATTAGTTTAATTATTTAGTTTAGTTAGTTAGTTTAGTAAGTTTATTTAGTTAATTAGTTTAGTTAGTTTAGTTATTTAGTTTAGTTAATTAGTTTAGTTATTTAGTTTTGAAAGTAAGTTTAATTAGTTTACTTAGTTAGCTTAATAAGTTAGTTTAATTAATTAGTTTAGTTAGTAAGTTTACTTAGTTTATCAGTTTGGTTAGTTAGTTTAGTTAGTTAGTTTAGGTAGTTAATTTAGTTGGTAAGTTTAGTTAGTTAATTAGTTTAGTTAGTTTAGTTAGTTAGTTTAGTTAGTTAATTAGTTTAGTTAGTTAGTTTAGTTAATTAGTTTAGTTAGTTAGTTCAGTTAGTTAGTTTAGTTAGTTAATTTTGTTAGTTTAGTTAGTTAGTTTAGTTAGTTAGTTTAGTTAGTTAGTTTAGTTAGTTTAGTTAGTTAGTTTAGTTAGTTAGTTTAGTTAGTTAGTTTAGTTATTTAGTTTAGTTATTTAGTTTAGTTAGTTTAGTTAGTTTAGTTAGTTAGTTTAGTTAGTTAAGTTAGTTTAGTTAGTTAGTTTAGTTAGTTAGTTTAGTTAGTTAGTTTAGTTAGTTTAGTTAGTTAGTTTAATTAGTTTAGTTAGTTAGTTTAGTTAGTTAGTTTAGTTAGTTTAGTTAGTTAGTTTAGTTAGTTAGTTTAGTTAGTTAGTTTAGTTACTTAGTTTAGTTAGTTAGTTAGTTTAGTTAGTTAGTTTAGTTAGTTAGTTAGTTTAGTTAGTTAGTTAGTTAGTTTAGTTAGTTTAGTTAGTTAGTTAGTTTAGTTAGTTAGTTAGTTAGTTAGTTAGTTTAGTAGTTAGTTTAGTTAGTTAGTTAGTTAGTTTAGTTAGTTAGTTTAGTTAGTTAGTTTAGTTAGTTAGTTAGTTTAGTTAGTTAGTTAGTTAGTTTAGTTAGTTAGTTTAGTTAGTTAGTTAGTTTAGTTAGTTAGTTAGTTTAGTTAGTTAGTTTAGTTAGTTAGTTAGTTTAGTTAGTTAGTTTAGTTAGTTAGTTAGTTTAGTTAGTTAGTTTAGTTAGTTAGTTTAGTTAGTTAGTTTAGTTAGTTAGTTTAGTTAGTTAGTTTAGTTAGTTAGTTAGTTTAGTTTAGTTAGTTAGTTTAGCTAATTTAGTTAGTTAGTTTAGTTAGTTAGTTTAGTTAGTTAGTTAGTTAGTTTAGTTAGTTAGTTTAGTTAGTTTAGTTAGTTAGTTAGTTAGTTAGTTAGTTAGTTAGTTAGTTAGTTTAGTTAGTTAGTTTAGTTAGTTAGTTTAGTTAGTTAGTTTTGTTAGTTTAGTTAGTTAGTTTAGTTAGTTAGTTAGTTTAGTTAGTTTAGTTTAGTTAGTTTAGTTAGTTAGTTTAGTTAGTTAGTTTAGTTAGTTAGTTAGTTTAGTTAGTTTAGTTTAGTTAGTTTAGTTAGTTAGTTTAGTTAGTTAGTTTAGTTAGTTGGTTTAGTTAGTTAGTTTAGTTAGTTTAGTTAGTTAGTTTAGTTAGTTAGTTAGTTAGTTAGTTTAGTTAGTTAGTTTAGTTAGTTAGTTTAGTTAGTTAGTTAGTTTAGTTAGTTAGTTAGTTAGTTTAGTTAGTTTAGTTAGTTTAGTTAGTTAGTTTAGTTAGTTAGTTTAGTTAGTTAGTTTAGTTAGTTAGTTTAGTTAGTTAGTTTAGTTATTTTAGTTAGTAAGTTTAGTTAGTTAGTTTAATTAGTAAGTTTAGTTAGTTAATTAGTTTTGTTATTTTAGTTAGTTAGTTTAGGTAGAGAGTTTAGTTAGTAAGTTTAGTTATTTTATTAGTTTAGTTAGTTAGTTTAGTTAGTTATTTTTGTTACTTTAGTTAGTTAGTTTTGTTAGGTTAGTTAATTAGTTTAGTTAGTTTAGTTAGTTAGTTTTGTTAGTTAGTTTAGGTAGATAGTTTAGTTAGTAAGTTTAGTTATTTTATTAGTTTAGTTAGTTATATTTTTTAGTTAGTTTTGTTAGTTAGTTTACTAGTTCGTTAATTTAGTTAGTTAATTAGTTTAGTTTGTTAGTTATTTAGTTTAGTTAGTAAATTTAGTTAGTTTAGTTTAGCTTAATTTAGTTTAGTTTAGTTTGTTTTGGTTTAGTTTAGTTTGTTCAATTAGTTAGTTAGTTAGTTAGTTATTTAGTTGTCCAATTATCCACATCGCATGTAGAATAACAAGGGTTTGGGACGAAAAGAGACAAAGGGCAGACTTATATATCATCCTTATATTTAAACTGACAAGACACACTCACCCACACACACACAAACACATACACATTTGGTCATTATGATACCTTTGTGGTTGTATTTCATGATTCGTTCTCATGCAGAAGAAAAGAATGCCTTTAGCTCAGAATAACTAGTTCGTGTAATGACATCTCAAATAACATACATCAAATACCGGAAATTGGCCGAAGATCTGCAATCATTTTGTCTTGTGGCACATCAATTCTCTTTGAAGATTATCACTGACGTCGGCCACACAAATCACCATACTTAATGCAGGACTTCCGTGACCTTTTGATCCTGCGTTTGTTGGCATTTAAGAACGGTCATCATTTTCCTAATCTTATCATCAAATACATTAACATTATTAATATTTTTCCATTGATTTCATCTTTATTCTCTTCATATTTCCAACACCGTGACAGATGAGATAATTCTCATTTACGATGTTCAATTTCTCATATTTTGAAACATTAACTCTTGCTATAAATCTCTGCCATCTTTATATTGAAAATATAAAACTATTGTCCGTCACGTGTCATGCAGGATTCTTTCTTTATTTCTTTTTCTAACTCTCTTTTTTATGTTTGCGTCGTGTCTTTTTCTCTTCTCTCAATAATCTCATCCACGGTTAATATCTAATAACTAATCGTATGGTAGACAGATAATCGCAAGTAGAGCGCTTAATTTGTACAGATTACAACATTTTTAGAGCTGACATTATATTTAAAAAATCAAGCTAATTTGTATGTCGCTGCCCGGTCATGATCTAAGAAATAAGTCATCGATCATTGTCGACTACAAGTTTACCTTAAAATACCTTTACTATGGGAAAGGAAACTTAAGTGGAGGTGAGGAGAAACTGATTTGGAAGGGGGGGGGGGCGGTGTCACAGACTCTGATAAGACAATGCATTGCTTGTGATCAAAGAGGACAAGAGCCCACATTCTGCTTGTGTAGCAATAACTTACTCTTGGTCACAGTATCTTGTGTCTGCTCATTATTAACATAAATTGTATTCAATCAATATTATTATTTGTTTTATTTGTTCATATTTCTAAACTCTCTGAGAGATCGATGAGAAGACAGCGAGAGAGAGGGAGATCTGGAAGACACGTGCGACGACCAACGTACATAATTATCTCCTGTCATCGCAGATTGTCATTTATCCCATGACAATGCCAGTGTCGAGGGCTGTTCTGCAAGTTCGGCGAGGACAACTCTGGGGCACTAACAAGGTGAACTAAAGTGTCCCATAATAACAAAACTAAGGTTGTCAAAGTCTCAGGACATGGTTTTATTTCTGTAATCAACATTTGAATGTCGGTGCACACAGTCTTGAAACAAATACGAATATTGGTCAAATAGCACTCTCCTATCTCAATATATAGGCCTATGTATACATCGCTTTCTCCTTTCGTTCAACATCAGGAGAAGTAATAATAATAATAAATGAATATTATAATAGAGGGAAACTTCCAAGGCGATAATTCAGCAAATCATAGGAGTAAAGGTGTTTCTACATCATTGTGATGTGTCTCCAATTGAAATAAGAAAGCATCGGGAAATAAAAAAAATCACAAATTAAAGATGAATAGATGAAGACAACAATTTAGGGAATAACGTGTTCGGGAAAAAAAACTCTTCAAATAGAATATAATCAACATAATTTTAGAACATAACAAATAAACAGCATTCTATATATCGGATTAAAAAGTAAATTAAAACATTTCATATTTTAAAAAAGAAGCAAGCATTAACGTTAAATAATGAAAAACGTACAAAAAGTAGACGGGATTTAGAAAGTAAAGGCAAAAATAACTTTTATAATAGGCATATGTTCTTATATTTCAACTGCATCACACTCACAGCGAAAGGTATCTAGTATTAATGCTGACTAGATCAAGAGATCTACTACTAATGCTGACTAGATCAAGAGATCTACTACTAATGCTGACTAGATCAAGAGATCTACTACTAATGCTGACTAGATCAAGAGATCTACTACTAATGCTGACTAGATCAAGAGATCTACTACTAATGCTGACTAGATCAAAAGATCTGCTACTAATGCTGACTAGATCAAGAGATCTACTACTAATGCTGACTAGATCAAGAGATCTACTACTAATGCTGACTAGATCAAGAGATCTACTACTAATGCTGACTAGATCAAGAGATCTACTACTAATGCTGACTAGATCAAGAGATCTACTACTAATGCTGACTAGATCAAGAGATCTACTACTAAAGCTGACTAGATCAAGAGATCTGGTACTAATGCTGACTAGATCAAGAGATCTGCTACTAATGCTGACTAGATCAAGAGATCTACTATTTAAGCTGACCAGATCAAGAGATCTACTACTAAAGCTGACCAGATCAAGAGATCTACTACTAAAGCTGACCAGATCAAGAGATCTACTGCTAATCCTGATAAGACGAGAGATCTACTACCAATGCTGACAAGACCAGAGATCTACTACTGATGCTGACTAGATCAAGAGATCTACTACTAAAGCTGACTAGAACAGAGGTCTACTACTAATGCTGACTAGAACAGAGGTCTACTACTAATGCTGACTAGAACAGAGATCTACTACTAATGCTGACTAGAACAGAGATCTACTACTAAAGCTGTCCAGACCAGAGATCTACTACTAAAGCTGACTAGAACAGAGGTCTACTACTAATGCTGACTAGAACAGAGATCTACTACTAAAGCTGACTAGAACAGAGGTCTACTACTAATGCTGACTAGAACAGAGATCTACTACTAAAGCTGACTAGAACAGAGGTCTACTACTAATGCTGACTAGAACAGAGATCTACTACTAAAGCTGACTAGACCAGAGATCTACTACTAAAGCTGTCCAGACCAGAGATCTACTACTAAAGCTGTCCAGACCAGAGATCTACTACTAAAGCTGTCCAGACCAGATATCTACTACTAAAGCTGTCCAGACCAGAGATCTACTACTAAAGCTGACCAGACCAGAGATCTACTACTAAAGCTAACCAGACCAGAGATCTACTACTAAAGCTGACCAGACCAGAGATCTACTACTAAAGCTGACTAGAACAGAGGTCTACTACTAATGCTGACCAGACCAGAGATCTACTACTAAAGCTGACCAGACCAGAGATCTACTACTAAAGCTGACCAGACCAGAGATCTACTACTAAAGCTGACTAGAACAGAGGTCTACTACTAATGCTGACCAGACCAGAGATCTACTACTAAAGCTGACCAGACCAGAGATCTACTACTAAAGCTGACCAGACCAGAGATCTACTACTAAAGCTGACCAGACCAGAGATCTACTACTAAAGCTGACCAGACCAGAGATCTACTACTAAAGCTGACCAGACCAGAGATCTACTACTAAAGCTGACCAGACCAGAGATCTACTACTAAAGCTGACCAGACCAGAGATCTACTACTAAAGCTGACTAGACCAGAGATCTACTACTAAAGCTGACCAGACAAGAGATCTACTACTAAAGCTGACCAGACCAGAGATCTACTACTGTGTATTTGTATTTTAGCACGTCTGAGGTTACAGTTTAAAACAACCGAGACCCTACAATCGAGTAGCTTCTATTCGCTGAGGATGCAGCACTGGTTGCTCACTAGGAGTCCGTCCTGTAATCAACGATTGATAATCTAGCTAGATCATGCGATTTATTTTCCCTCTTCCTGTCAATAAGTGTACACAAAACTGTGGTGCTGCAACAAGGTGTAGCCAGACCCGCAGCTATTTCATTAAATACCACACCCCTTGAATCTGTGAGAAAGTTCACCTATCTCTGTTCTATGATCACATCCACTGTTTCCCTTGAAGAAGACATAAATTCCCGAATCGGAATGGCAGCTTCCACATTTGGTAAACTAAAAGATAGAGCATGGACCGACACCAAAATTAACACTCCGGGCGAAGATTCGAATTTACCAAACTTGCGTCCTTAGTACACTTCTATACGGATCAGAGACTTGGAGTACATATGCAAGGGAGGAGAAAAGGTTAAACAGCTTTCCTCTGCCTTGCCTTAGAAAAGTTAATGAACATCAAACCGCAGTACAAATTAAAGAAGAATGGCAAACAATCGTATCTCCAAACAAACATTGTATAGTGAACTTCAGGACGGAAAGAGACCAGCTGACCAATGCTGAGATATAAGGATGTTTGCCGGGCTTCGATGAGGGAATTCTCTGTTAGTGAAAGAAACGGGGTAAATCTGTGTGCAGATCGTAGTATATGGAGAACAACAATTTTTAAAATTGCAGTTTCGAGGCAGTGCCGATATCAAATTCAGAAGACAAAAGGCGCAGGAGAAAGGAAAAAAAGACAAGGAACCACAATTACAGCATATTCATTCAAACGCCCGATCTATCGATCCAATAATGCCAGATTCAGCCACGAGGGAAGCTGTTCAGCAAGGAGCACCCAGCATAAGACACTACAATTTAACCAAACTACTGATTTATCATGATTGCTCCCAACCGTCTGTCAAGACGCCAAAGGCCATATTTATATATTTGTACCAGCAGTCTCATGTGTCTGTATACTGCCTATATTTCTACCAGCAGTCTCATGTATCTGTCTACTGCCTATATTTGTACCAGCAGTCTCATGTGTCTGTCTACTGCCTATATTTCTACCAGCAGTCTCATGTGTCTGTCTACTGTCTATATTTCTACCAGCAGTCTCATGTATCTGTCTACTGCCTAGATTTCTACCAGCAGTCTCATGTATCTGTCTACTGCCTATATTTGTACCAGCAGTCTCATGTGTCTGTCTACTGCTTATATTTGTACCAGCAGTCTCATGTATCTGTCTACTGCCTATATTTGTACCAGCAGTCTCATGTATCTGTCTACAGCCTATATTTGTAACAGCAGTCTCATGTATCTGTCTACTGCCTATATTTTGTACGAGCAGTCTCATGTATCTCTCTACTGCCTATATTTCTACCAGCAGTCTCATGTGTCTGTCTACTGCCTATATTTGTACCAGCAGTCTCATGTGTCTGTCTACTGCCTATATTTCTACCAGCAGTCTCATGTGTCTGTCTACTAGATCAGATTGTCTGAATCTGATTGCAGATGAAATACAATTTCTGATAAGTTTGTTATTTGGGGCACTAGTGGGGACCAGCTACTGGTTCATTCCAAAAGAGAATTGGTACGATCGTTCCAGCACGTGCGGAACAACTTTGGTTTTGCCGAGGAGGAATGACGTCATTCTTGACTTGCAGTCATGGCTTCCTACTCTGTGATTATGAAGACACACTTCATTTTCAGGAATAAAATCATCGCTCCCTGACTCATAGCATCGAAGTCTCACGTGCTGTTGTAATTCTACAATCAGCTGCCTTGGTACCCAACAGGCTTGGCTTTGTCAACTTGGAGCAGATCACGACCGATGATGTCATCATGACAAGTATTCTGAACTCTGGTTATTTCTTTCATCCTCACTCAGCTGTTTTACTATGACCTAGCCCCTTCATTTTATAAAGGGATGGAAATGGTCGAACAAAATTAGTAACGTAGAATTATGGAAAAGTACCAGTCAAATACTAGTGGATAAGGAGACACGACGAAGACGATGGCGGTGGATGTGACACACACAGCGGAGGTCAACTGAGAGTATTAAACAACAGGACCTTTTTTTGGAATCCCCAGGAGAGGAGAGGAAAACCAAAATATACTTGGAGACGACGTGTGGAAGCAGAGATGAAGAGGACATGGACCGATCTTAAAAGAATTGCAAGAAACAAAACGACTTGGAAAGTTTTTCTTGAAGACCCCACATGGATGTGAAAAAGAGGAAGAAGACGCCTTCACTTGTTGTACAGAACTCTGATGTCACAATTTTGTGAATGTGACCTTGTTGGGAAGCGCCTGTCTCAGTGGTCGCCCTATATTTCAACTGTAAGTTGCGCCCATTGACTTGCTGCAATGACACCATGTTGCAGTCATCCAATCTAATAGGCTTACGTCCTTCACTACACAATAAATGGATGTTAATGATAAATGTTGGTTCCACTTTGGTGCATTTCTTAAATGAGATGGCTGTTTCTCACTGCTACTATAACAGCTTATTGCTTGCCTGCACTGACCTGCCACCTGCGGGATATTTTGTTTTTAATTTAAGGAATAGCTATACTATCATCAGATTACAATAACAAGATGTCGACATTTCAAGGTTTTCATTTGACGAAACCTAATTTATATGGCCTATTCTAGACACTGTGTACAAAGACCGTCAGCAGAGGCCAGAAAATTAGAGATAACAAGTTAACGTACCAGAACAATATTAATCACGTTCCATACCTAGATAAACCTCGCGGTGCTTTCAAGTACGTGGACTGTGCTGGGGTGGTCAACAAAGGGATCAAACTACTAATGTGCACTGTGTTGAGCGCCAGTGATTAACAGAGAATGATAATCACAACAACGAAAGTGATGAGTGCTATGATCAATAACAAAGAGAACGTAATATTTGCTGAAAGAATGAAAACCCAATAAAGACAACAACAACAAATATATATAGTGTCAGAAAGCCACCGCTGTAGCTGTCGTCATTACTCAAACAGATAAACATGGACAACGGGAAGAAGTGACAAATGATAATAAACATATTCGCTCTGTTATCAATGTCAAATGTGGGCCCCATTTGAATACACAAGAGAATAGGATGGAAACATGTGAGATGAGCTTCTTAGGAGACACACTATTTATATCATCGGAAATGACAGAATGAGAAATGAAAGCGTCAGCAAAAACTGATGTTGGAACTAGACTCTGCTTAGATTTTCAAGAAATAATGTGATTTGAGAAGCTCGCGAGAATGGAGCCTGATCAGGGCACGGTGAAGAGCAAGAAGAGTTACATGGATAGACGTTTCATTAAATTTGGCATGCATGTGATCTAACAACGGCGACATATCTGACCCTGTAGTGGGATATCTTCTCAATACTTCAAGTTAATGAACAGAACAGGAGAGACAGAAAGATAAGACATGAGCTGTTATCAGCGTGGTAAACAATACTAATCGTGACTTACCCAATACCTTTAGCCGGAGACTTCAGACGGATGGGGCAGCTTCTTGTTGCATTTTCAGACACCGAGGCTGTCACCAAATTGAGCAGTAGCAACAGCAATAGCGTCAAAGATGTCCCCATGGTCGTAGTCTGCAGCAGTCTATCACAATAACACGAACAGGCTCGGCTACTGTCACAGACAAGTTATCAGGACCCACAATTTATCAAACAACTCATAACTGATGATCTAAGCCCTGCACTGAAAGTCACAACTTGAAAGGAGATGGTGGGTTACTTGAGGCTAATTCTCGCTAATTTCTCAAGAATCTCAACTGGGATTTTTGAAGTTAACTCTTTGAAAATAAATATTGAAACAAATTGAGAAGATTTCGTTCATTGAGAGAACTAACAACAGTGAATTATTAAAATAAACTTATTGAAGTGATTGTTTCAGTACATTTGATGTTAATTCTAGTAAAATATACGTCGTATATGTGTATTCCACTGTAAATATAGAATATATGTGATGTAATACTGTACGGATCAGTTTGCTTTTCAAAACATCCATTGTGATTGGAAACAAAAAAGAAATTATCTGACAAATTTAAACAAAAACAAAACATTATATTAAACAACGGAGAGAAAAAAAACCGAATTCACTGTAAGACACAGACCAGGGCGCGCTGACTAGTTCGGCATTGAAAAGAATCACTTTATGAGCATATATCGTTATCAAATGACATGACTGGTATCGCTGAGATTGTGCAAGAAACTGCTGAGACAAAGGCTGCAAATGGATTCCTGGTACTTTTCTTAAGCTCCAACGTCTGCGGGTGGGAAATGTGGGGAGACGACGAACGTCTTCGCCGATAGGTGGCTCTCACTAACTCTCGCCGTTTCCCGCCAGAATCTAAAGGTTTGGCGTCTTCTCTTTCAAATGTGGTTGGAGTGGGTGCACGTCAAAATGGATGGGGGGAACCGTGTTGTTAGGCCTACATATATTGGTAACGCTTTGACTATTTGTTTGTTGGATGTAACCACTTGTTTGTTGGGTTTAACAATTTGTTTGTTGGATGTAACTATTTGTTTGTTGGATGTAACCATTTGTTTGTTGGGTCTAACAGTTCGCTCATGGGATATAACCACCTGTTTTTATGGTGTAAACATTTTTTAAAAAAATAGTCAATGAGCGATAACAATTTGTTTATAAGATTTATTTTTTCGATAATGATGTATTTATTCATATTTATTGATTGTTTATGCGATAACATATTGACCTGACAAAGAAAAACTCAAAACCTACCAGTGGATATCAAAGTTGAAGGAATACACCTGGAGACAGTTCAGAACTACCTTGGACATACTATAACCAGTGATGATAAATGTACAACTGAAATGAACAAAAGAATAGGAATGGCAAAAAGTAATTTTAATGTCATGAAGAACATTCTAACATCAAAACAAATAACAACAGAGATAAAATTAAGAATAGCAAAATGTTATATCTTCTCAACATTCCTATATGGTGCAGAAACTTGGACATTAGACAAGAAA
This sequence comes from Megaustenia siamemsis, assembly GCA_032433765.1. Lineage (NCBI taxonomy): Eukaryota > Metazoa > Mollusca > Gastropoda > Stylommatophora > Ariophantidae > Megaustenia > Megaustenia siamemsis. The sequence continues at coordinate 21,371,069 of JAVIAB010000102.1, forward strand.
ACAGAACAGAGAATTTAAGCCTTTGAAATGTGGATATATAGAAGAATAGATAGAATTGGATGGAAAGAAAAGAAAACAAACGATGAAGTCTTAAAAAAAAACAAAAATGAAAATAAAGAACTCATCATCATCATCAAGTACCGGGCCTGCTGGCGTAGGTGATCATGTCTCTCCACATCTTTCGATCTCGGCAGCTATTTATCATTTCTGTTGTTGACCTTCTGCCAAGCCATTCTCTTAAGCTATCTGGTATTTTTTTTCTCTTTGCTTCCCTCTATCTCTTCGTCCCTCAATTTTTCCAGTTGTTACTATATATTCAAGTTGTTCTCTTCTCATTACATGGCCAAAAAATGATGATTGTTTCTTCATAATATTGTAAATTAGCTCTCTTTTTTATTTGACCTCTTTCAGAACATTTTCATTACTCTTCTTAGCTGTCCATTGTATTCTCAACATTCTTGTGTAAAACCATATTTCTACAGACTCCAGTGATTTTCTTGTCTGTTGTCCTTTTGTCCATGATTCACATCCGCATGTTAAGACTGGCTCTATATAACATTTAAGAACTCGTTTTCTTGTTTCCATTGTGAAAAATGGATTGCGTAGTATCTTCTTCATTTTTTGGAAAGCTGCTTTTGCCTGAGCAATTCTGCATCTCACCTCTTTTGTACATCTTCAGTCTGAGGTTAACAAAGTTCCCAAATATTTAAATTCATTTACCTGTTTTAATATTGTTCCACTTGTCTTTATTTTGCACTGAGGTGATGTCTTTTTCTTTGTTGTTACCATTACTTCTGTCTTTTTGCTATTAAGACTGAGTCCTTTATTTTTGCTTTCTTTCACTACAATGTCCAACATTTCTTGTAACTCATTTTCACTCTTAGCGATTAATACTGTATCATCAGCATACCTTAGATTATTTATATTATGACATCCAATTGTTATTCCAGGCATGCCCCTTATGGATCTTAAAATAATCTCACTATAAATATTAAACAAATCTGGTGATAGCACACAACCTTGTCTAACACCCTGTTTTATTTGTTGAAACATTCCCAATTGGTTTCCAGTTCTTATGGCCGCTGTTTGTTGCCAGTACATATTCTTATTTATTCTTAGATCTTTGCTGTCTACGTTTATACTTTCTAAAATTGTGATTATTTATTTGTGCTTTACTTAGTCAAATGCTTTGGTATAATCTATGAAACATAGGTATAGATCTGTTTTCACCTCTATGGCTCTTTCTACTAAAGATCTTATGATATAAATGGCATAGCTCGTTCCTTTACCTCCAACAAAACCACACTGTTCATCGCTAATTTCTGGACTGATTTTGTTTCGCACTCTTCGCATGATGATTTTTAGTAATATCTTAGTCATGTGACTCATAGGGATTATTGTGCGATGATCATCGCATTCAATCGCACCCGATTTCTTTGGTAGGGCTATGAATATTGATTTGAGCATGTCGTCTGGTATATATCCACTGTTGTAGATATAATTCAATATTTTTGTGATTAATTCTATTCCAAAATCACCCATGGCTTCAACCTCTTCTTTAGTTATATTATCTGGGATGGGATATTTTCCTGCTTTCATATTGCGCAAGGTGTCTTCCACTTCTCTGAGTATTTCTGAAAAAAGAACTACTGAACACAATTCAAACAAGACAAATGAGATTTTTTGGCAATGTTAAAAGACACACCAGCCTACTAAAAGTAATCTTTGGAAGGGAAAATACAAGGTAAAAGAGGCAGAGGCATACCAAGACTAACATGGAAACATCAAAAGATGGACAAATCAGCCTATGACAACCTGCACCATCAAAGCAAGAGACAGAACAGAATGGCCCTCCATGGTAGCCAACCTTCGTTGCTGAGATGGCACTCGATGATGATGATATTGACCTGAGTTAACATTGAAAACATCTTCCTACTCGAATGTTGCATCTCATATTTGACATGCATCACAATTCTATCTGATCTAGAAACCCTATGTTACATAATACAACACCTGTGGTATGAGATCGACTTAACGAAGTTGACTGACCTGACCGAACGCCCCCTCATTACTTCTGTCATTTGAAGCTGCCCAGTGCTGCCAAGGTCTGCGCTTGTGTTACTGCACCAACCGTCCTGCTGACAACACGAACAATCATTACAGAAAATGTCACAAGAAACGTTCCATGTTCAGCTAACCTTCCCCTTTGAACATCGACTGGCTCAATTGTTCGCATTAAGTTTCTTCGACTGTTTCAGAATGTATTGATGAGAACGAAGTGCTTTGCTTGTCTAAATTAGTTCCTCTACAGCAAGTTGATCATTTCTTATCTCGGAGTGACAATCAACTATTGAAAGCTTAGCTAGCTAACCTCGAAGATGTGAGTTCCCACCAGTAGCTGACATGTTTCCATCTTTCAGTTCCATATTGAGGATGATGACAACTCAGACTTCGCCACACGTTTCTCATCGCTGATCTTCATTATTTTGTTGTTGTGAATTAAGGAAAATGGTTCTCGCCACCCCGTGGTGTATAGGGAGTAGGGTTTACTGCCCATATAGTTAGACTATCAATATTTGTGTGACAATTGTTATGCTTATAGTTATGTTTATGGAAGGCCCCGGTATCACTGCAAACAAATTAAAATCCATAATTGCTCAACCGCCCGTAAAAGTTGAATCATCCGAATTACTAACTCATCTCCTAAACAAAGAAAGGTAACCGTAGTCCCCATCATAGTTGTCTCAGCACACGCCAAAAGACATAAGGCGAAACCGCACAGAAATTGAAAACAGCCAACTGTTCTTTGTCATACGATATCATCATTCATCATAAACAATCGGAATATCGAAACATGATCCAAACGGATGAGACACACAGCTCACGGTGTGCACAGAGCACTTAACTCAGTAGCTCTTGCAACAAGCCAGACTTGGAATATGAGGAAACTGCAACAAGGAACACTTTTCATACATAGCCTTCAATGGTTCCTGCCATCTATCCACCATACTGACCGGAAGTTCACGTCTCCTGAAAATGATGATCGCCATATTATTTTTTCAATGTATAGCTCTAGATGATGTTAGGACATCGTTTTTGACACCAGTTCCGAACATATAAACACACAGTTAGTCATAGTATTATTCCCGTCACACATCAAACAACAGACCGTAAGATTAGCGTATGGCCGGTCTAGGGATTGACGATGAGCCATTACGATGACGTAGCACACACACCAATGGCTGCGCCCATAGATCTCCGATTACTCTAGTGAATGCAGCCTACATCGAACGAAACGCGGTGCAAATTCCTTAAAGAGAAAAAACTTCGCTTGATTTGACGGAGCAGTCCACATAAAAGTGTTGTAACACGTAAATAACTTGCGTCAAACAGTTCCAACGACGGTCATTGGACAGCACTCAATGTGTTGACGTAAACCACATATCAACTCTAGACGGTGGAAGGTCGCATTCAAAACACTTAACTTGTCAAAAATGAATATTGCCGTGTGTACGACTCCGCTTCCTCGTCACAGATTTGTTAAGTGAAACAACATTTTTACTTTAACGCAGAAAATTGCATTGGAGGGCCGAAATTAATCAGTCCCCAAATGCATTTTCTGCAGCGATCGAGAGAACATGAACTCCATTCCACCATCTTGGTAACGGAAGTCATAGAAAGTCATTGAACATGACACAGAGAAACGGAAACGGATAGAGAACTTCAAAAACGGAAGTCATGTGGCTATTATGTATTACGTTAATGCTGTCTATCTTTTCCAGAGAGAAAAATGGGTGCCCAATTAATTGAATATAGAAGCCGTTGATCGAATCAAAGTCAGTGGTTGCTCTTGCACTGACTACTAGTTGGAAAGTGGAAGTTATGGCTGTCACTAAGACGCTGGCATGAATTGAGACACAGACTTATCGCATACAGTGACTCAATATGTCTTATCAGGAAGATACCAAACTATCTTGACTCGGCGGCAGAATAAAACCTCTTGGGAGGTTAATTGTAACAAAAGCATGTTTCAGTTTTGTGCCAGGGCACGATAGTGTGAGAGGTAAATAACTTGCGGACGAGCTTGCCAGCTTGGCTGATATGATATGCGGAAGCGCAAAGAATTGTGCTGACATTCTGAAAGTCTTCACCAACGATGAACATAAAACATTTAAAATTACTCTGGATCTGCAGCGATGAACAGACTAGTTCAATATTAGGTCAAGGCTGAGATACCAGATATGAGCGCCACACAGGAATCTAAAGAAGGCTTGCCAAACACAATACATGTGCTGATGTACGCTGCACGTTGAGCACTGGGTGAATATCTGAGAAGTTAATGAATATCTGAGCAGTTAATGAATATCTGAGCAATTAGTAAATATCTGAGAAGTTAGTAAATATCTCAGCAGTTAGTAAATATCTGAGCAATTAGTAAATATCTGAGCAATTAGTAAATATCTGAGCAGTTAGTAAATATCTGAGCAGTTAGTGAATATCTGTGCAATTAGTGAATATCTGAGCAATTAGTGAATATCTGAGCAATTAGTAAATATCTTAGCAATTAGTGAATATCTGAGCAATTAGTGAATATCTGAGCAATTAGTGAATATCTGAGCAATTAGTAAATATCTGAGCAATTAGTAAATATCTGAGCAGTTAGTAAATATCTGAGCAGTTAGTAAATATCTGAGCAATTAGTAAATATCTGAGCAATTATTGAATATCTGAGCAATTAGTAAATATCTGAGCAATTAGTGAATATCTGAGCAATTAGTAAATATCTGAGCAGTTAGTGAATATCTGAACAATTAGTGAATATCTGAGCAATTAGTAAATATATGAGCAATTAGTAAATATCTGAGCAGTTAGTGAATATCTGAGCAGTTAGTAAATATCTGAGCAGTTAGTGAATATCTGAGCAAATAGTGAATATCTGAGCAATTAGTAAATATCTGAGCAATTAGTAAATATCTGAGCAATTAGTGAATATCTGAGCAATTAGTGAATATCTGAGCAATTAGTGAATATCTGAGCAATTAGTAAATATCTGAGCAATTAGTAAATATCTGAGTAATTAGTAAATATCTGAGCAATTAGTAAATATCTGAGCAATTAGTAAATATCTGAGCAGTTAGTGAATATCTGAGCAATTAATAAATATCTGAGCAGTTAGTGAATATCTGGGGAATTAGTAAATATCTGAGCAGTTAATGAATATCTGAGCAGTTAGTAAATATCTGAACAATTAGTGAATATCTGAGCAGTTTGTAAATATCTGAGCAGTTAGTGAATATCTGAGCAGTTAGTAAATATCTGAGCAGTTAGTGAATATCTGAGCAATTAGTGAATATCTGAACAATTAGTGAATTTCTGAACAATTAGTGAATATCTGAGCAATTAGTGAATATCTGAGCAATTAGTGCATATGTGAGCTGTTAGTGAATATGTGAGCAGTTAGTGAATATCTGAGCAGTTAGTGAATATCTGAGCAGTTAGTGAATATCTGAGCAGTTAGTAAATATCTTAGCAGTTAGTAAATATCTGAGCAATTACTAAATATCTGAGCAGTTAGTGAATATCTGAGCAGTTAGTGAATATCTGAGCAGTTAGTGAATATCTGAGCAGTTAGTGAATATCTGAACAATTAGTAAATATCTGAGCAGTTAGTGAATATCTGAGCAGTTAGTGAATATCTGAGCAATTAGTAAATATCTGAGCAGTTAGTGAATATCTGAGCAATTAGTGAATATCTGAGCAGTTAGTGAATATCTGAGCAATTAGTGAATATCGATAGGACTATCAGTGAGGATGCTGCTACCTGCAAAGTCGAAAAGTGTCATATTCAACTCCTTATTGAGGCACGTATCTGTGTCATATTCAACTCCTTATTGAGGCACGTATCTGTGTCATGTTCAACTCCTTATTGAGACACTTCTCTGTGTCATGTTCAACTCCTTATTGAGACACTTCTCTGTGTCATATTCAACTCCTTATTGAGGCACGTATCTGTGTCATGTTCAACTCCTTATTGAGACTTTTCTCTGTGTCATGTTCAACTCCTTATTGAGACACTTCTCTGTGTCATGTTCAACTCCTTATTGAGACACTTCTCTGTGTCATATTCAACTCCTTATTGAGACACTTCTCTGTATCATGTTCAGCTCCTTATTGAAACACTTCTCTGTTCCATGTTCAACTCCTTAATGAGATACTTCTCTGTGTCATGTTCAACTCCTTATTGAGACACGTATCTGTGTCATGTTCAACTCCTTATTGAGACACTTCTCTGTGTCATGTTCAACTCCTTATTGAGAAACTTCTCTGTGTCATGTTCAACTCCTTATTGAGACACTTCTCTGTATCATGTTCAACTCCTTTTTGAGACACTTCTCTGTATCATGTTCAACTCCTTATTGAGACACTTCTCTGTGTCAGGTTCAACTCCTTATTAAGACACTTCTCTGTGTCAGGTTCAAGTCGTTATTTAGACACTTCTCTGTGTCATGTTCAACTCCTTATTGAGACACTTCTCTGTGTCATATTCAACTCCTTATTGAGACACTTCTCTGTATCATGTTCAGCTCCTTATTGAAACACTTCTCTATTCCATGTTCAACTCCTTATTGAGACACTTCTCTGTGTCATGTTCAACTCCTTATTGAGACACGTATCTGTGTCATGTTCAACTCCTTATTGAGACACTTCTCTGTGTCATGTTCAACTCCTTATTGAGAAACTTCTCTGTGTCATGTTCAACTCCTTATTGAGACACTTCTCTGTATCATGTTCAACTCCTTTTTGAGACACTTCTCTGTATCATGTTCAACTCCTTATTGAGACACTTCTCTGTGTCAGGTTCAACTCCTTATTAAGACACTTCTCTGTGTCAGGTTCAAGTCGTTATTGAGACACTTCTCTGTGTCATGTTCAACTCCTTATTGAGACATTTCTCTGTGTCATGTTCAACCCCTTATTGAGACACGTATCTGTGTCATGTTCAACTCCTTATTGAGACATTTCTCTGTGTCATGTTCAACTCCTTATTGAGGCACGTATCTGTGTCATGTTCAACTCCTTATTGAGACACTTCTCTGTGTCATGTTCAACTGCTTATTGAGACACTTCTCTGTGTCATGTTCAACTCCTTATTGAGACACGTATCTGTGTCATGTTCAACTCCTTATTGAGAAACTTCTCTGTGTCATGTTCAACTCCTTATTGAGACACGTATCTGTGTCATGTTCAACTCCTTATTGAGAAACTTCTCTGTGTCATGTTCAACTCCTTATTGAGACACTTCTCTGTGTCATGTTTAGGTCCTTATTGAGACACTTCTCTGTGTCATGTTTAGGTCCTTATTGAGACACGTACCTGTGTCATGTTAAAGTTCTTTTTGAGACACGTATCTGTGTCATATTAAAGTTCTTATTGAGACATGTATCTGTGTCATGTTAAAGTTCTTATTGAGACATGTATCTGTGTCATGTTAAAGTTCTTATTGAGACATGTATCTGTGTCATGTTCAACTCCTTATTGAGACACTTCTCTGTGTCATGTTTAGGTCCTTATTGAGACATGTATCTGTGTCATGTTCAACTCCTTATTGAGACACTTCTCTGTGTCATGTTTAGGTCCTTATTGAGACACGTATCTGTGTCATGTTCAACTCCTTATTGAGACACTTCTCTGTGTCATGTTCAACTCCTTATTGAGACACGTATCTGTGTCATGTTCAACTCCTTATTGAGACACGTATCTGTGTCATGTTCAACTCCTTATTGAGACATTTCTCTGTGTCATGTTCAACCCCTTATTGAGACACGTATCTGTGTCATGTTCAACTCCTTATTGAGAAACTTCTCTGTGTCATGTTCAACTCCTTATTGAGACACTTCTCTGTGTCATGTTTAGGTCCTTATTGAGACACTTCTCTGTGTCATGTTTAGGTCCTTATTGAGACACGTACCTGTGTCATGTTAAAGTTCTTTTTGAGACACGTATCTGTGTCATATTAAAGTTCTTATTGAGACATGTATCTGTGTCATGTTAAAGTTCTTATTGAGACATGTATCTGTGTCATGTTCAACTCCTTATTGAGACACTTCTCTGTGTCATGTTTAGGTCCTTATTGAGACATGTATCTGTGTCATGTTAAAGTTCTTATTGAGACATGTATCTGTGTCATGTTAAAGTTCTTATTGAGACATGTATCTGTGTCATGTTCAACTCCTTATTGAGACACTTCTCTGTGTCATGTTTAGGTCCTTATTGAGACATGTATCTGTGTCATGTTAAAGTTCTTATTGAGACATGTATCTGTGTCATGTTCAACTCCTTATTGAGACACGTATCTGTGTCATGTTCAACTCCTTATTGAGACACTTCTCTGTGTCATGTTTAGGTCCTTATTGAGACATGTATCTGTGTCATGTTAAAGTTCTTATTGAGACATGTATCTGTGTCATGTTAAAGTTCTTATTGAGACATGTATCTGTGTCATGTTAAAGTTCTTATTGAGACATGTATCTGTGTCATGTTAAAGTTCTTATTGAGACATGTATCTGTGTCATGTTAAAGTTCTTATTGAGACATGTATCTGTGTCATGTTAAAGTTCTTATTGAGACATGTATCTGTGTCATGTTAAAGTTCTTATTGAGACATGTATCTGTGTCATGTTAAAGTTCTTATTGAGACATATATCTGTGTCATGTTAAAGTTCTTATTGAGACATGTATCTGTGTCATGTTAAAGTTCTTATTGAGACATATATCTGTGTCATGTTAAAGTTCTTATTGAGACATGTATCTGTGTCATGTTAAAGTTCTTATTGAGACATGTATCTGTGTCATGTTCAACTCCTTATTGAGACACTTCTCTGTGTCATGTTAAAGTTCTTATTGAGACATGTATCTTTTTCATGATAAAGTCCTTATTGAGATACTTCTATGTATCATTTTCAAGTCCTTATTGAGACACGTATCTGTGTCATGTTAAAGCCCTATTGAGACACGTATCTGTGTCATGTTCTAGTATATTTGAGACAAGTATTTTTATTGATGAAATAGACCATACCTGTATAAACACAAGGTTCCGCTAGACCAACAGTAGCAGATATCTGCGATGATAATAATCTCCGTATTGACAAATTGAGAATCTGACTAAACCAATTGCATGGTGTAGACATGATAAAGAAAATAGACTCCAACCGCTTGCATTCATATCACTTCTCAGTAGCATGTATCATCGAAATAACAACCGATTTGCAGCGCTATCTAACACAATAGACACATTTGAAGAAAGAAAAAAAATTATATTAAAAAAAAAAAAGAATTTCCTAAAGGACGGAATCAAGAATGCTGCAGTTAACACACCGGGCTACATCACAAAACAGTAGAAACTGTGCTTATGTGAGACTACATGGCAAAATATCTACGATAGGAAACGTGTTCAGCTAAATCTCATAATAACAAGATGACGGCCTAGTTTAATAAAATTTGGGGCTGGTGACATTTTTTGCTGCAGTGTGTTTTCAAATGATTCTTTCTGGTCTGAATTTTTATTTGCGGAGACAAATGTAGTACGGTCGCATTCACCTGACACACAGCGTTAACATGGTTGTTGCACCCACACGACTCTGAACGTGCAGCAAGCGACTGACCGTTGATTGATTTAAAAAAAAAAAACAAGCATATAGTCAACTAGAGAAAGAGGTAGAGGCCAGTGCACTAAAAGGACAAATACAATGTTATAATTAATGTAGCTTGAGAAACTGCAAAAGCAGCAAAAAAAAACAAAAACAAAGAAAGAGCTAAGCTCTGCACTCTATAATGAAACAATTGTGCAATTATCCACCTACGATTAACGTCCCTATCAAAGATAAGAAAGGCGAAATCTTGCTACCAGAGGAAAAGACAAAAAACAAAGATGGCTAGAGAAATATTGAGTAGACCACAACCATTAAACCTCCGGCATCTCGATGAGGAAGTTGTTTTATCTATGTTAGATGTGTCCCACATCTCAATGAGGAAGTTGTTTTATCTATGTTAGATGTGTCCTACATCTCAATGAGATTGTTTTATCTATGTTAGATGTGTCTCAATGAGGAAGTTGTTTTATCTACGTTAGATGTGTCCCACATCTCAATGAGGAAGTTGTTTTATCTACGTTAGATGTGTCCCACATCTCAATGAGGAAGTTGTTTTATCTACGTTAGATGTGTCCTACATCTCAATGAGGAAGTTGTTTTATCTACGTTAGATGTGTCCCACATCTCAATGAGGAAGTTGTTTTATCTACGTTAGATGTGTCCTACATCTCAATGAGGAAGTTGTTTTATCTACGTTAGATGTGTCCTACATCTCAATGAGGAAGTTGTTTTATCTACGTTAGATGTGTCCCACATCTCAATGAGGAAGTTATTTTATCTACGTTAGATGTGTCCCACATCTCAATGAAGTTGTTTTATCTACGTTAGATGTGTTGAGGAAGTTTTATCTACGTTAGATGTGTCCCACATCTCAATGAGGAAGTTCTTTTATCTACGTTAGATGTGTCCCACATCTCAATGAGCAAGTTGTTTTATCTACGTTAGATGTGTCCTACATCTCAAAGAGGAAGTTCTTTTATCTACGTTAGATGTGTCCTACATCTCAATGAGGAAGTTGTTTTATCTACGTTAGATGTGTCCCACATCTCAATGAAGTTGTTTTATCTACGTTAGATGTGTCCTACATCTCAATGAGCAAGCTGTTTTATCTACGTTAGATGTGTCCTACATCTCAATGAGCAAGTTGTTTTATCTACGTTAGATGTGTCCCACATCTCAATGAGGAAGTTCTTTTATCTACGTTAGATGTGTCCTACATCTCGATGAGCAAGTTGTTTTATCTACGTTAGATGTGTCCTACATCTCAATTTGCAAGTTGTTTTATCTACGTTAGATGTGTCCTACATCTCAATGAGCAAGTTGTTTTATCTACGTTAGATGTGTCCCACATCTCAATGAGCAAGTTGTTTTATCTACGTTAGATGTGTCCTACATCTCAATGAGGAGTTGTTTTATCTACGTTAGATGTGTCCTACATCTCAATGTTTTATCTACGTTAGATGTGTCCTACATCTCAATGAGCAAGTTGTTTTATCTACGTTAGATGTGTCCTACATCTCAATGAGGAAGTTGTTTTATCTACGTTAGATGTGTCCTACATCTCAATGAGCAAGTTGTTTTATCTACGTTAGATGTGTCCTACATCTCAATGAGCAAGTTGTTTTATCTACGTTAGATGTGTCCTACATCTCAATGAGGAAGTTGTTTTATCTACGTTAGATGTGTCCCACATCTCGATGAGGAAGTTGTTTTATCTACGTTAGATGTGTCCCACATCTCAATGAGCAAGTTGTTTTATCTACGTTAGATGTGTCCCACATCTCAATGAGCAAGTTGTTTTATCTATGTTAGATGTGTCCCACATCTCAATGAGGAAGTTGTTTTATCTACGTTAGATGTGTCCCACTTCTCAATGAGCAAGTTGTTTTATCTACGTTAGATGTGCCCCACATCTCAATGAGCAAGTTGTTTTATCTACGTTAGATGTGTCCTACATCTCAATGAGGAAGTTCTTTTATCTACGTTAGATGTGTCCTACATCTCAATGAGGAAGTTCTTTTAACTACGTTAGATGTGTCCCACATCTCAATGAGGGAGTTGTTTTATCTACGTTAGATGTGTCTACATCTCAATTTGCAAGTTGTTTTATCTACGTTAGATGTGTCCTACATCTCAATGAGGAAGTTGTTTTATCTACGTTAGATGTGTCCCACATCTCAATGAGGAAGTTGTTTTATCTAAGTTAGATGGGTTCTACATCTCAATGAGCAAGTTGTTTTATCTAAGTTAGATGGGTTCTACATCTCAATGAGCAAGTTGTTTTATCTATGTTAGATGTGTCCCACATCTCAATGAGGAAGTTGTTTTATCTACGTTAGATGTGTTCTACATCTCAATGAGCAAGTTGTTTTATCTAAGTTAGATGTGTCCTACATCTCAATGAGCAAGTTGTTTTATCTATGTTAGATGTGTCCCACATCTCAATGAGCAAGTTGTTTTATCTACGTTAGATGTGTCCTACATCTCAATGAGCAAGTTGTTTTATCTACGTTAGATGTGTCCTACATCTCAATGAGCAAGTTGTTTTATCTACGTTAGATGTGTCCCACATCTCAATGAGCAAGTTGTTTTATCTACGTTAGATGTGTCCTACATCTCAATGAGCAAGTTGTTTTATCTACGTTAGATGTGTCCCACATCTCAATGAGCAAGTTGTTTTATCTACGTTAGATGTGTCCTACATCTCAATGAGCAAGTTGTTTTATCTACGTTAGATGTGTCCTACATCTCAATGAGGAAGTTGTTTTATCTACGTTAGATGTGTCCCACATCTCAATGAGGAAGTTGTTTTATCTACGTTAGATGTGTCCCACATCTCAATGAGCAAGTTGTTTTATCTACGTTAGATGTGTCCCACATCTCAATGAGGAAGTTGTTTTATCTACGTTAGATGTGTCCTACATCTCAATGAGCAAGTTGTTTTATCTATGTTAGATGTGTCCCACATCTCAATGAAGAAGTTGTTTTATCTACGTTAGATGTGTCCCACATCTCAATGAGCAAGTTGTTTTATCTACGTTAGATGTGTCCCACATCTCAATGAGCAAGTTGTTTTATCTACGTTAGATGTGTACCGCGAAACATTTTCTTTTGATGAACTCTGACAATCTATCAGGAAAATCTCAGGAGAATTGCTGAAAGCAACAGATGAGAGAGAACACGTGAAATCATCTCTAACTCTCTATAATGAAGCGTGACCCAATGAATCCCCACCCCAACAATAGAAAAATGGCGTGATTGTGAAGCTCTCTAAAAGATGATATTTACAAGATTGTACTAATTGCCGGGGAATCACATTCATATCTATACCTGGTCAACTCTTCAACAGTGCGATATTAGAAAGATTATTAAAGTCAGTAGATAAAAAACTTAGATCAAGCGGGATTCAGACAACATTGGTCAAGTATTAATTACATTTTCACTGTCAGAAACATCATTGAGGATTCATTAGAATTCCAATCTTCACTCATTATTAATTTTGTGGATTTCCAAAAGGCATTTGATCGTTTACGATGAGCTAGTGGTGGGGTGCGGTAAACACTCCAAAGTATGGTGACAGCTTTACAAGGAAGGAACACAACACAGTACTGACTTTTCGGCCTGTCGCCTTCTTCAGAATACAAGTACAACGAAAAAAAAAACGGTGAAGTACAAGTATCTATAACTACATGTTAGATGATCGAGAGGAGGGCGAGGAAAGTAGGATGTTGAAATAAGAAAGGAGATAAAAGAGAAATGAATACTACATGAGGAGAGGTAGGATGATCAAGATATATAAAATAGAAAAATAGAAAAATAAAGAAGAAAAATGTACCATAAAAGGCACTTAGCTCAAATAACAAGTCTGTTCTCCGTGATGGAACACATCAGAATGACTATGAACGTTTAGGCTGTGTCTAGAGAGTAACACGTGACGGAAACACGCGAGTATAGAAGGACAAAAGGCATGTGTTATGGGAAAACCAATCGGAAAGGGGGGGGGGAGAAACGATAGCGAAGCTGCCAAACTACTATGAAAACGATGGTCACTGGTGAGAGGAAAACTAGAGGTCCAAAACCAAATGCCGGGAAGGACAAAACTTAGCAAACAAAGACCGGGGGGGGGGGGGAGAGAGGGAGAAGAGTGGCCTCATAAATCACTCGGATAATGCAAGTGAGAGATCCCGCGAGAGGTTAAAAGAAACAGTGGAAGAAAAGACAAATTAGTTGGGTGGGAGAGAAAGACTCTACAGAATGGATGGTCTGGGACTGGAAGAGTTGAAAGGTAGGTCAACGAAGGGAGGAAGAGGGGGGAAAGTGAATACCAGAGGAAGACATAAGGAGATGAAGAATAAGAAAGCCGGTATATGTCAAGTAAGTGGGAAGAAGGGCGGTAGAGTGATAGAGGGGTGGTCCGGAGGAAGTTAGTCAATCGAGAGGTAGGGAAGTATTAGAGGAGGAGGTATGGAGAGGAGGGATAAGGAGCAGGTATGTGAAAAGTGGATAGGAGGAGAGGCGGTAGGTCCGAAGTGAATAGAAAGAGAGGGAGTCTGGAAGAAGTGGAGTAATAGAGGAATGGTACGCAAGAGGTATGTACCATAGGAGGTAAAGAAGTTGGGAAATGATAGAACAAAGGGGGATGATGAGGGTCCTACGAGAGGAATGAAAGTGGACATCAGGATAAGGGGGATACTGGAATAGTAGGTATAGCGGAGTAGAGACTACAAGGGAATAGAGAGGAGAGGGGTGAGCTAGGAGTAGATCAGCAGAGAAGTGGTGGGAAGGACGAGGAACAACAGAAGTGGGCAGAGAGATGGTACAGTCCGGGTGGAGAGGTGATATAGTGATAAGGAGGTGAAGGACATGTAGGTAGTCAGAAGGGGGGGGGGGGGTTTAAGGATGAAGAAGGCAAGATAGTGGTTACTCAAAGAGGATATGGAAAGAAGGGATGGATGATGAGTAGAAGACCCAAGAAGTGAAATAGGAAGAGAAATCCATAGGTGGGAGGATGTAGTCGGAGGAAGGAGGGTCATCAAAGGGACAGAGATACATTGATGCCATGAGGGGTGAGGCAACCCCAACGAGCGATCAGACGGTGTTCCAGAGTGAGCCGACTGTGGTGATCAGAGGAGCATGATACTAGGCCAGTAACCAAGACATCCGTCTTACCTCTTTGGCCCCTCGAGTTAAAGTGGGCTGCTACATGAGTGCCCGACTCTAGAGTGATGTCATTCAAGTGTTCACGGCACCTATCTCCGATACGTCTACCAGATTGGCCGATGTAGGTCAACTTGCATCGCTTACAAATGATGGCATAAATAATGTTCCGCGATATGCAAGAGAATCCCTCTCTGATCTCGAAAGGACCGTTGGGGAAGAGGACAGTATCGGTCTGGAGAACGTGGTCACAAGTATTGCATACTCTGCGGTTGTCTGGAGAACGTGGTCACAAGTATTGCATACTCTGCGGTTGTCTAGAGAACGTGGTCACAAGTATTGCATACTCTGCGGTTGTCTGGAGAACGTGGTCACAAGTATTGCATACTCTGCGGTTGTCTAGAGAACGTGGTCACAAGTATTGCATACTCTGCGGTTGTCTAGAGAACGTGGTCACAAGTATTGCATACTCTGCGGTTGTCTAGAGAACGTGGTCACAAGTATTGCATACTCTGCGGTTGTCTAGAGAACGTGGTCACAAGTATTGCATACTCTGCGGTTGTCTAGAGAACGTGGTCACAAGTATTGCATACTCTGCGGTTGTCTAGAGAACGTGGTCACAAGTATTGCATACTCTGCGGTTGTCTAGAGAACGTGGTCACAAGTATTGCATACTCTGCGGTTGTCTGTAGAACGTGGTCACAAGTATTGCATACTCTGCGGTTGTCTAGAGAACGTGGTCACAAGTATTGCATACTCTGCGGTTGTCTAGAGAACGTGGTCACAAGTATTGCATACTCTGCGGTTGTCTAGAGAACGTGGTCACAAGTATTGCATACTCTGCGGTTGTCTGTAGAACGTGGTCACAAGTATTGCATACTCTGCGGTTGTCTAGAGAACGTGGTCACAAGTATTGCATACTCTGCGGTTGTCTGGAGAACGTGGTCACAAGTATTGCATACTCTGCGGTTGCAGCGGATAGTGCCTCGATGGCTAAAGAGAGCAGCAGAAAGACGTTCCCTGACAAGAAAGTCAAGGAGGTTCCAGTCACGTCTAAAGGTCACTAATGGCGGGTCGGGGAAGAACAGACGAGTAGTAGGGTCAGATCGAAGAATAGGGAGGTAGCGGTGGATAGTTCTAATCCCAGCGTAGTTGTGAGGGTGATAGGTGAGGGCGAGTAGTAGGGTCAAATCGAAGAATAGGGAGGTAGCGGTGGATAGTTCTAATCCCAGCGTAGTTGTGAGGGTGATAGGTGAGGGCGATAGGGGAGGGAGGGCGAGCACCACTCTATCCAAGGGGGGATGAGTAGAGGGGGTAAGAGCAGACCGACGTGAAGTGTGGAGAACTCGACGCAGGGCAGGGAGGAGAGCTGATTCTGGATAGAGACGTCGGCGGAAGAAGTCAAGCATGAGGTGGGCGTTGTGAAGGAAATCTTCATCGTCTTGGCAAAGGCGACGAAGTCTGAGGAGCTGAGAATATGGAAGAGAGTTCTTACAGGATGTAGGATGAGAGGAGTCATAGCGGAGGAAACTGTGGGAGTCTGTGGTCTTGTAGAAGACCGAGGTGAGAAGATGAGAGGTGTCGTAGCGGAGGAAACTGTGGGAACCAGTGGTCTTGTAGAAGACTGAGGTGAGAGGATGAGAGGTGCCCAAGGAGACTAGGATGTCCAGGAAAGATACGGAGGAGGTGGAGATGTGGTAGGTGATGTGGATGGAGGAGTGGACATGTCCGACATAATCCATGAAACGAGAGATCGCATCCTCAGGAAGATCAGACAGACCAATGCAGTCATCGATGTACCTACGATACATAAGGGGAAGAGGGCCCTGGTAGGTTTGGAAGATTTGGTGCTCTAGATAGCCCATGAAGAGACAAGCATAGCTAGGACCCATTTTAGTGCCCATCGCCACACCGCTGATCTGGGTGAAGAAATTGCCATTGAAAGAGTTGAGGTTCAAGACTAATTCTGCTAGACGGAGGAGGACGCCAGTGACGATGGAAGGTTGGATCCTACGGTCCAGGAAAAACTGAAGAGCTTGAAGGCCGTCGGAGTGGGGAATAGAAGTATAAAGAGAGCAGACATCCATAACGAAGAGGCGGTAGTGGCGATCAGGGAGGACGGAGATAGAGGAGAAGATGTGGAGGGCGTCGTTAGTGTCTTTGACATACGAAGGGAGCCCCATAACTATGGGTTGAAAGACACTGTCAAGGAAGTCAGAGATGAGAACTGTGGGACATGAGATGGAAGAGACAATAGGTCGTCCAGGAGAGTCAGGTTTATGTATTTTGGGCAGCATATGGAAAGAGGGTCTGCCCAAGCAGTGATCAGGAAAGATCATACGGGAGGAGCTGGAGGGAAGTAGCCCATACTGAATGAAACGGATGATTGTACGACACACCAGGGCGTTATTAGAGACAATGGTATCGTCGGGGGTGGGGAGGTAGAAAGTCGAGTCGGATAATTGTTGATCACCTTCCCGGATATAGAGGTCTTTCCTCCATATCATCACCGATATAATCCATATCATCACCGATATAATCCATATCACCGATATAATCCATATCATCACGGATATAATCCATATCATCATGTCGGCGAAGATCCTATAGGACCTTGTACTCCTCACTACTAAGATTAGAGCGTCGAAGTCTCTGGGGACGAAGTGCCTTAATCTCCCGGTAGGTACTGTTAATGAACTGGTCCAAAGCCTGTGAGTCGCCCGAGGAGGGAGTCCAGTCAGATTTAAGGGAGGAAAAACTTGGAAATTCATCTGAAGGAAGAGGTTGAAAGGAAGCGTTCGGTTGCAGATAGTAATAGAGTTTGAGTCGTAGACGTCTGTGATACTCATGTATTTGATGGTTTACACCAGGAACTATGAAAATTCTCAAAATTTATCGACTTCAGACAAAATATGGGAATATTATAAAAGCCCTTCATTCAGATTCAATTTGCTGTGTGAAAACAGAAACTGGCAAAATTGGCTGGCTCCAAGTAGAAGAAGATGTGAAACAAGGACGTGTCATTTCACCGCTTTTATTTGGAATTGTAATTGATTGGGTCATGCGAAATACAGACAAGACAGACAATTAGGCATTAAATGGATTGATCATAAACTCTTGGTAGATCTCGACTTTGTAGACGACATGACACTCTTAGGCTCAACACATTTTGATACTAAAAAGAAAAAAAGAAAGATTCCACATTTCTGGTCAGATAGGTCTCCAGACCGACACGACCAAAACAAAGGTCCTGGATATTACCAACATAGCCTCTGATATAACAATGGACAATGAAATGTTACAAATGTTACCAAGCTTGGCAGCAAACATGTCTTGAGGTTGAGTAAACATCAGAAACCATAGCCTGCATTCCTTCAAGCATCAAGTGCTTTCAACAAACTGTCGATCATGTGGATATCCAAAGTTCTCAATAAGCGAAACTTAAATTGTTAACTCTGATGCGATATCGGTTCTACCAACATTTGGATGTGAAAGTTAGAAATCCATCGAGATTTTAAATAGGAAATTAAATGCTTTTGAAAACAAATGTCTACGTAGGATCTAAAACATAAGTTGGGAAGAATACATTTCAGATGAATGAACAGATAATAGAGGAAACTAAAAACGAATACGTGTGAAGATTTATAAGAATAAGGCGTTGGAAATACATCGGTCACGAGCTGATAATGAACGAAACAAGACTTCCCCAACAGGAAGTCAAGGGGAATCTATCGGGTAAAAGTAAAGAATGAAGACCAAGAGAATCGCTAAGCAGAACAATAAGAGAAGCCTCAATCATGGGACTAAAAACCAACCAAGACCTTTCAGGGACTAGCATAAAATCGTCAATCAGAGATAACTGTGAATTCCGCCCCTTGTGCCAACATAGCCCAAAAGGAAAATGAATGAGTTTCTGTTGAAATATTTGAATATAGGCAAGAAGCTCATAGAAGTTGAGGAGAGGAAGAGCTGGGCTAAACATATCAGATAGCAAATATGTCTCAGTGATTACAGAACATTAAACAGGCACTGTAGGAGAGGAGAAAAGCACTGAGAAAAATACAGACATAGTCACGTGCAATGTTTTGTTTTCTCGAGATT
This sequence comes from Megaustenia siamemsis, assembly GCA_032433765.1. NCBI lineage: Eukaryota > Metazoa > Mollusca > Gastropoda > Stylommatophora > Ariophantidae > Megaustenia > Megaustenia siamemsis. Next base: position 21,389,977 of record JAVIAB010000102.1, read on the forward strand.
GCGACAAAGTTTTAAACACAACAGAAGCAAACTATTTCCTGTGTAAAAGAATTATGGGGGAAATTGTTTAAAAACGAAAGTTGCGTTCTGGTCACGTGCGCTGTCGTCGAGGTCTGACAGACATTCATGGCCAGGCGTGGTACAGGAAGTGATGACGTAGATATGCTGCATCACGTGATCAGGGAATCCGTCTGAACGCGTCATTATGCAAAGACTTGCCTTGTGGCAATCTGGCACCTTAGAGTCCTGCATACGAATAATCTGGATTGTTTCCACAATCGCATACATTATTCGGTTTAAGCGGGGTCAAACACACACGTACACACACAATCGTATAACAAATACCCAAACCACACATATCTAAGCACATCATATTTATAAACACAAGCACAATAACCAAATCTAAGCACACACACACACACACACTCTGCCCAATGTTACGTTACAACACACATCTACAGTGTATCTTCTTCTTTCTGTTCTCATATGCTTTTCCCGTCCAGAAGATATAGCTTGCGCTCTTTTGCTGTTCTGTCGGCTTTTCCTATTGTTATATAATTCTTAGTGTCTCTAATATTCCACAAATCCATCTTTTTATTGATCATTCCCTTGTTCTGGTGTTCTTGTAACTTTTGTTCATGGCTCGCACTGTCACATTTAGTTTTATTTTCAATCTTATGGGGTAAATCCGTCCTGTTATATTCTTGTTTTTCTATGTTTTCAACAGCGGACCTTATTCGTCGATTATTTTCTTAATTCTTGAGTTATAATACATTTTAAATTATTATGTAACTATTTTTCGATTACAGTAATTTTAAAAACGTGATCTCCTAGGATATTTCCTGTCATGTAAAAAACATTTTCATTTTGAAAATGGTTATTTTTCTATGTATTATTGAGTCTAGCTTCTGTGTCTATATATGTTTATGTAGTTCTGTAGCATACATCGAGTGTGTTGTACCTGTAACTTATTTCTGGCATGCATTATCCAATAATGTCAGACTGACATAAGAACAAGTAAAAGCGTGTTCATCAAAACTGTCATTATATTGATGCCATCATTCATCACGGTCTATCTTTTTATGTGTCTGAGAAATATAGGTTTTCACGACAGAATTACAAGAACAAATGAGAGCACATGAGAGGAGATACTTTCCTTAGATCGCGGACATCTCATGCCTAGACATCACTGACAACAAAGAAGTCCAGGTATATGAAAATGATCAATACGGAGAATCTCCTTACAGCCGTGAAGAAACGGAAGATGAGATGACACAGCAAACTAGTTGAAACAAGCACACACGGAGCTGTAAAAGAAGAATAGGCAGAGACATGGGTGAGGTGAACAAATATCTGACTCAAAGAAATGAGTGAGTTGAACAAAAACTGGTCCAAAGACATGAGTGAGTTGAACAAAAACTGGTCCAAAGACATGAGTGAGTTGAACAAAAACTGGTCCAAAGACATGAGTGAGGTGAACAAATATCTGACTCAAAGAAATGAATGAGTTGAACAAAAACTGGTCCAAAGACATGAGTGAGTTGAACAAAAACTGGTCCAAAGACATGAGTGAGTTGAACAAAAACTGGTCCAAAGACATGAGTGAGTTGAACAAAAACTGGTCCAAAGACATGAGTGAGTTGAACAAAAACTGGTCCAAAGACATGAGTGAGGTGAAAAAAACTGGTAAAAGACATGAGTGAGGTGAACAAAAACTGGTAAAAGACATGAGTGAGGTGAACAAAAACTGGTAAAATACGTGAGTGAGGTGGACAAAAACTGGTGCAAATACATGAGTGAGGTGAACATCTGGCAAAAAGCTATGAGTGAGATGAATAAATATTTGACATATAGACATGAGTGAGATGAACAAATATCTGACACAAAGATATTAGTGAGATGAACATATATCTAACACACTGTCAGTACGACGGAAATTAACAGGTTGGAGAAAATATAGAATGAAGCTATGCGCGTTATGTTGGGGTGTACGAGGGACACTCCCTGTGTAGCAATGATGTGTCTTCTTGACTTTCCAACAATGGATGACAGAATCAAGATCTGGAGGGCACGAGCATACCTGACGATTAGCGTAGATAAAGATCATCCATTGAACCACGAGCTCAACACAGGGAAAGGTGTCAGGCTAAAAAGAGGCAAATCATGGGTGGGCCGGGCAGATATCAAACATGTCTGTGGGCTTACCAATATCAACGCTAGCGAAGAGTGTATACCGGTACCGACGTCATTCAAAGTTACGTTCCTGTGTTACACTCGACAGGAAATGTAGGAAACAGAACTCGGTTGTGGTCAATGCGGAAGTCAAAGATCTCATCTGGGATAACACCGATGAGAAAGATGCAGCCATCTATAAAGACGGATCTGTAATACGACACCAAAGAAGTGCATGGACATTTACAGCACGCTCGGCAGGCAGAATAGTCAAGGAAGACAGTGGTGCATACGTCATGACCACGAGTAGCATGACAATGTAGGTGATGGCAGTGACCAGGGAATTCATCTGGTTATAATTACAAGGCTATACCTACGTCTGCATACTGAATGACTCGGTGAGCATGCTACACAAATTGGAGTCGAGCTATGTATGCAAGCAATGGGTTGAGAAGTCAAAAATACGTAGGGTCACCTTTGTCTACGTCCCTGGACATGCAGGAATAAGGGGAAATGAACTAGCGGACATGTTGCCTAGCTGTGCTATTGTTGAGGACGGTCAACCAGTGGATCGGGCGAACATTATCAATACCCCTCGGGAAGTGGGAAGGGCACAGGACTTCGATAACCATGAGTTCATATCACTGCTTCGAATGAAAGAGATGTGCTTATGATGGGCACAGCCAGAAACGAGAAACTTAGTGGGCGCGTAAGAAGACTTATCAACCAACACAAAACTGGAGTCGTGAGTTGCTGGAGCGAGACTTGCTTAGGGAGGGATCTGAGCACCTATGGACATGTTCGGAGTGCAGTAATGATGTCTCGCAAATAACTGAAGAACTCAATATATGACTCAAAGACATGAATGAGATGAACAAATATCTGACACAAAGACATGAATGAGATGAACAAACATCTGACACAAAGACAAGAATGAGATGAACAAATATCTGACACAAAGACATGAATGAGATGAACAAATATCTGACACAAAGACATGAATGAGATGAACAAATATCTGACACAAAGACATGAATGAGATGAACAAATATCATATACGATCATGAGTGAGATCTCTCTCTTTCTCTCTCTCTCTCTCTCTCTCTCTGAGATCAGGACTCAATCAGAGTAGGATTCCAGACTCTCACATGAAGACAGCTGTCTGACAGCTGTCAGTGAATTGACATCATAATTAAAGTGAATTAGAGTGTTAGATCCACTCTGCTTGAATACCTGTTAAAACGTTGCACTGTGTTCCGCGCCAGTAGCCCAGTGCATCCGATTTCAGCCAACATTTTGTTCAGGTTTGCTTTCCTTAGCCTTTGATTGTCCCCAATCTTCCTTTCTAGGCAGCAGATTGTCTTTTCTGTAGGGGAATTCTGCCCTTAGAAGGTCGGCCCTCCCAGGTTTACGAGCAAGCAGTCTCTGCCCGAGTCACTAGAGGTGACTAACGCAGAACCGCACACACAAAGATATGAGATGTGACTAACACTGACATGCATACAACGATATGAGGCATGACTAACACTGACACACACCAAAATATGAGATATGACTAACACAGACACATATGAGATGTGACTAACACTGACACACACCAAAATATGAGATATGACTAACACAGACACTAAGATATGAGATGTGACTAACACTGACATGCACACAACGATATGAGGCATGACTAACACTGACACACGCCAAAATATGAGATATGACTAACACAGACACACACACAAAGATATGAGATGTGATTAGCACAGACACACTCTAAAATATGAGATATGACTAACACAGATACACACACTAAGATATGAGATATGACTAAACACAGTCATGCACACACAAAGATAAAGATAGGAGATGTGACTAACATAGACCTGCACACACAAATATATATGATATGACTAAACACAAACACACAAAGGTATGAGATGTGACTAACATATCTGGCACAAAGACATGAATGAGATGAACAAATATCTGACACAAAGACACGAGTGAGATGAACATATATCTGATACGATCATGAGAGAAATGAACAAACATCTGACACAAAGACATGAATGAGATGAACAAATATCTGATACGATCATGAGAGAAATGAACAAACATCTGACACAAAGACATGAGTGATATGAATATATATCTGATACGATCATGAGAGAGATGAACAAATATCTGACACAAAGACATGAGAGAAATGAACAAATATCTCACACAAAGACATGAGTCTTCTTCTTCTTCTTTCCTTCCTCATTTGCCTTTCAGCGTCGAGGGGAGATATAATTTGCGGTCTTTTGCTCTTCTGTTCGCCTCTGTTGCTGTTATGTTTCCTAGTGCTTCTAATATTCCATCGACCCATATTTTTGGTGGTCGACCCTTGGGTCTGGTGTTCTTACAACGTTGGTTGAAAGCTCGTTGTGTTGTGTTTTGTTCTTTCTGCCTTGTCACGTGGCCAAACCATTTTATCTGTTGTTTCCTTATATATTATCCTTATATATGGCTGGGGCTATTCCTAGCTTTTTTTCTCAGTTCTTCATATCTGATCTTATCTCTCAGACTGTTTCCTGTCATTCGTCTAACACATTTCATCTCTATAGAGGTTATTTTTCTTATTGTTCTTGCATCTAGGGTCCAGGTCTGGCATTGGTAGCACAACGTTGGGATGAAGATTGTATTGTATAGTGCTCGTTTTGCCTCCAGAGTTATTTCCTTGTTGGACAATAGTGGTGATAACTGTCCGATGATTTGACAAGCTTTGTTGCATCTTGATTCTATCTCTGCTGTTTGAGAATTATCGTTTGTCATTAGACTTCCTAGGTATTTGAATTCCTCTACTTGTTTTAGTTGTCTACCTTCTATAGTTATGTTGATGTTCTGTTTCTCTTTGGCGACATTCATACTTCTGTTTTGTTGATGTTGATTTTCATATTGTATTTTGTGCCTGCGCTGATCAGTTTATTTAAGTGTTCTTGTAGGCCTTCTATTTGGTCATGTACTAGTTCCTGATCGTCTGCAAATAAAAGCTCATTGATCTCCCCTGTCTCTGATGGGGTTGCTGGTATAGTTCATGTATGTATAAACAGTTGTGGGGGGGGGGGGGGGGATAGTATGCACACCTGACTTACACCTCTGATCTAACTTTGAAGTGGTCTGTGTAGCCTGCTACTGTTCTGACCCTGCAGCTGCTGTTGATGTAGAGACTTTTAATTAGGTTGGTTAGATGTTGGCTTACTCCGTATGTTGTTAGTATCTCCCATAGTTGTTCTCTATTTACTCTGTCGAATGATTTTTCCTGGTCAGTGAAAGCTATGTACAAATTTTGATTATGTTCTGTTGTTTTTTCTGCAAGCTGTTTTAATGTGAATAGTGCGTCACTACATCCTCTGTTTTTTTCTGAACCCTCATTTGAGAATCGTTTAACTGTAGTTCTCAGCACTATTGGTCTCAGACTGTTTCCAACAATTTTGGCGTCTAGCTTTCCTACATGGCTGAGAAGAGATATACCTCTATATTGATTGCAGTCTTTTTTGCTACCTTTCTTTTTCCATATTGGTATGATGATTGTCTGTTGCCAGTCTTCTGGATCTTTTTGTTGGTGCCATGCTGCATTGAATATTCTGTGCAGCCATGTCACTCCTGTTTTTCCTGCTGCTGATATTATTTCTACTCGTATGTTATCTATTCATGGTGCTTTATTTCTTGATGCATATTTGATTACTTCTTCAATTTCCTCTTTCACGATGTTGAGTTCAGTCTTTGTACTTTCTTGCGTGGTTTTTGTTGTCTTATTGGTAGTTGTTGTCATGTTTAATAGGTCTTCAAAATATTCTTTCCATCTCTGTTGCCTATGTTGGTTATTTGATATTGGTTCCGTCTTTGTCATTTATCAGCTCAGTAGGATCATGGTTTTCTTTTCTCGCCCTTGTGGCTGCTACTGCTTTGTAGAAATCTCTTGTGGCTGTCTTGAAGTCCCTGCTTTTATTTTGTCCAAATTCTGTCTAAATCTTTTGCTTGGTATCTTTAATAAAAAAAATAATTCTTTTTCGAACTAAAGCATATTTTTCATGTTTTTCTTGGTTCTTATTCTCCCTCCAATTTTTAAAAAAAGTTTCTTTTTGGTTAATTGGTTCTTTGATTGCTTCGTTCCACCACGGTGTGCTCTTTTTCCTTCTTTTGTCCTTAAAATCGTTCCACCACGGTGTGCTCTTTTTTTCCTTTCTTTTGTCCTTAGCTTCGATCCAGAAACTGTTTTAGAGATGTTGGTTACTGTTTCCTTAAACTGTTTCCACTCTTCTTCTACTGTGCTTACTTCGTTAGGGAGTTTCTTGAATTTCTCTGTTAGTTTTTCTTCTAGGGTTTTCCCTGATTCTTGGATCTTTTAATTGTTTTGTTTTTATTGTGTGTTCTTTTTGTTTATTTTGTCTGCTTTCGTTAATTCTCCTTATGTTTGACTGTTTGAGTGTAATCATAACCATTTTGTGGTCCGTGTCGTCTGTGTTATTAGGGATTGCTCTGCTGTCGATTACTCTTTCCTTGTTCTGTTTTCTTCTTCTTTCTTCTTTTCTCTTTCATTGATACCTAAAAGATGTCGTGGTTTATATCATTTGTCGTTCTTGTGCTGCTCGAATTGTCTGAATTAGTGATTTTCCTTTGTTGTTACATGTTGCTTATTCTTATAGCCTCTGTTTTTGCTGTGTTAATTTTCATACTGTAGTTTGTGCAGCTTTTATCTAGAGATGTTAAATGCTGTTGTAGCAGGTTTTCATCCTCATATATTAGGCATTGGTCATCTGCGAAGAGTAGCTCATTGATGTTGGAGTTTTCTACCTCTATGTTATTATTTGATTTGTCCTTGTTGTTGGTTGTTTCCTGATTTATTTTGTCCATATATATGATGAAGAGGAGTGGTGAGAGGACACATCCTTGTCTTACTCCTGTTGTAACCTGAAACCATTCTGACAGACCTTCCGATGTTCAAACGGCACTTTGACTGTTTTTATATAGTGCTATTATAGTTTCTAGTAGTTGTCCTGCTACCCCGTATGTTTCTAAAGTTTGCCAAAGTTTGTTCCTGTCCACGCGATCAAACGCTTTTCCTGATCTATAAACATTATATTTAGGTTTTTGTCATATTCTATTGTTTTTTCACATAGTTGTCTCAATGTAAATATAGCATCAGTACAGCTTTTGCCTTTTCTGAATCCGAATTGATTATTACTTAATTGAGGTTCTATTTCTGTTTTCTTGTTAGTATAAAATATATCTGGCTTCTGCATAAAGATATGAGTAAGGTGAACAAATATCCTACATAAAGACATGAATGAGATGAACAAATATTTCACATAAAACCAAGAGTGAGATGAACAAATATCTAATACAAAGACATGAGTCAGATGAACTAATATCTGGAAAAAAAAAACATGAGTAAAGTCAACAAATATCTACATAAAGACATGAATGAGATGAACACACAGACTTTGATTTGAGACATATGTTGTATGAACAAATCTCTGACAGAAAGACATATGTTGGATGAACAAATCTCTGACACAAAGACATATGTTGAATGAACCGATCGACACAAAGACATGTTGTATGAACAAATCTCTGACACAAAGACATATGTTGGATGAACAAATCTCTGACACAAAGACATATATTGGATGAACCGATTGACACAAAGACATATGTGGGATGAAGACATTTCTGACACAAAGACATATGATGGATGAACAAATCTCTGACACTAAGACATTTGTGGGATGAAGAAATCTCTGACACAATGACATACGTTGGATGAATCGAGAGGCACAAAGACATATGTGGGATGTACACATTTCTGACACAAAGACATATGTGGATGAACAAATCTCTGACACAAAAACATATGTGGAATGAACAAATCTCTGACACAAAGACATATGTGGGATGAACAAATCTCTGACACAAAGACATATGTGGATGAACAAGTCTCTGGCACAAAGACATATGTGGGATGAACAAGTCTCTGGCACAAAGACATATGTGGGATGAACAAATCTCTGACACAAAAACATATGTGGATGAACAAATCTCTGACACAAAAACATATGTGGAATGAACAAATCTCTGACACAAAAACATATGTGGGATGAACAAATCTCTGACACAAAAACATATGTGGATGAACAAATCTCTGACACAAAAACATATGTGGAATGAACAAATCTCTGACACAAAAACATATGTGGGATGAACAAGTCTCTGGCACAAAGACATATGTGGGATGAACAAATCTCTGACACAAAAACATATGTGGATGAACAAATCTCTGACACAAAATCATATGTGGATGAACAAATCTCTGACACAAAAACATATGTGGAATGAACAAATCTCTGACACAACGACATATGTGGATGAAGAAATCTCTGACACAAAGACATATGTGGGATGAACCTATTGACACTCTGAAGAAGACGCGCTTTTCCCTCGATGACGAGCGATAGAAGTGGATAGAGGACAAGAATAAACCAATATTTGGAACAAGTTGTTGATGGGACATTTACTGCACAACAACGGTCCAAGGGAGAAAATCCAAAGTTGAATGTCGTGGCCGGTACAATTGTGTCATAACCTCATGGGTGGTGAGATTGTATCATGCCTTCATGGGTGGTGAGATTGTATCATGCCTTCATGGGTGGTGAGATTGTATCATGCCTTCATGGGTGGTGAGATTGTATCATACCTTCATGGGTGGTGAGATTGTATCATGCCTTCATGGCTAGTGAGATTGTATCATGCCTTCATGGGTCGTGAGATTGTATCATGCCTTCATGGATGGTGAGATTGTATCATGCCTTCATGGGTAGTAAGACTGGATCATGCCTTCATGAATTGTGAGATTGTATCATGCCTTCATGGGTAGTAAGACTGGATTATGCCTTCATGGATTGTGAGATTGTATCATGCCTTCATGGGTTGTAAGGCTGGATCATGCCTCCATCGGTTATGAGATTGTATCATGCCTTCATGGATGGTGAGATTGGATCATGCTTTCATGGGTTGTAAGGCTGTATCATGCCTTCATGGGTTGTGAGATTGTATCATGCCTTCATAGGTTGTAAGACTGGATCATGCCTTCTTGGGTTGTGAGACTGGATCATGCCTTCATGGGTTGAGAGATTGTATAGGTAGTAAGACTGGATCATGCCTTCATGAGTTGTGAGACTGGATCATGCCTTCATGGGTTGTGAGACTGGATCATGCCTTCTTGGGTTGTGAGACTGGATCATGGTGTCATAGGTAATAAGATTGGATCATGCCTTCATGGGTAGTAAGATTGGATAATGCCGTCATGGGTAATAAGATTGGATCATGTCGTCATGGGTAGTAAGATTGGATCATGTCGTCTTGGGTAGTAAGATTGGATCATGTCGTCATGGGTAGTAATATTGGATCATGACGTCATGGGTAGTAAGATTGGATCATGTCGTCATCGGTAGTAAGATTGGATCATGTCGTCATGGGTAGTAAGATTGGATCATGTCGTCATGGGTAGTAAGATTGCATCATGCCGTCATGGGTAGTAAGATTTGATCATGCCGTCTTGGGTAGTAAGATTGGATCATGTCGTCATGGGTAGTAAGATTGGATCATGTCGTCATGGGTAGTAAGATTAGATCATGTCGTCTTGGGTAGTAAGATTGGATCATGTCGTCATTGGTAGTAAGATTGGATCATGCCGTCATGGGTAGTAAGATTGGATCATGTCGTCTTGGGTAGTAAGATTGGATCATGTCGTCATGGGAAGTAAGATTGGATCATGCCGTCATGGGTAGTAAGATTGGATCATGTCGTCATGGGTAGTAAGATTAGATCATGTCTTCATCGGTAGTAAGATTAGATCATGTCGTCATCGGTAGTAAGATTAGATCATGTCGTCTTGGGTAGTAAGATTAGATCATGTCGTCATCGGTAGTAAGATTGGATCATGTCGTCATCGGTAGTAAGATTGGATCATGTCGTCTTGGGTAGTAAGATTGGATCATGTCGTCATCGGTAGTAAGATTAGATCATGTCGTCATCGGTAGTAAGACTGGATCATGTCGTCATGGGTAGTAAGATTAGATCATGTCGTCATGGGTAGTAAGATTGGATCATGTCGTCTTGGGTAGTAAGATTAGATCATGTCGCCATCGGTAGGTAGATTGGATTATGTCGTCATCGGTAGTAAGATTAGATCATGTCATGGGTAGTAAGATTAGATCATGTCGTCTTGGGTAGTAAGATTAGATCATGTCGTCATCGGTAGTAAGATTGGATCATGCCGTCATGGGTAGTAAGATTCCATCATGTCGTCTTGGGTAGTAAGGTTAGATCATGTCGTCTTGGGTAGTAAGATTAGATCATGTCGTCTTGGGTAGCAAGATTAGATCATGTCGTCTTGGGTAGTAAGATTAGATCATGTCGTCATCGGTAGTAAGATTAGATCATGTCGTCATCGGTAGTAATATTGGATCATGCCGTCATGGGTATTAAGATTGGATCATGTCGTCATGGGTAGTAAGATTAGATCATGTCGTCATGGGTAGTAAGATTGGATCATGCCGTCATGGGTAGTAAGATTGGATCATGTCGTCATGGGTAGTAAGATTGGATCATGCCGTCATCGGTAGTAGGATTGGATCATGGCGTCATGGGTAGTAAGATTGGATCATGTCGTCATCGATAGTAAGATTGGATCATGTCGTCATCGGTAGTAAGATTAGATCATGTCGTCATGGGTAGTAAGATTGGATCATGTCGTCTTGGGTAGTAAGATTGGATCATGTCGTCATCGGTAGGTAGATTGGATTATGTCGTCATCGGTAGTAAGATTAGATCATGTCGTCATGGGTAGTAAGATTAGATCATGTCGTCTTGGGTAGTAAGATTAGATCATGTCGTCATCGGTAGTAAGATTGGATAATGCCGTCATGGGTAGTAAGATTCCATCATGTCGTCTTGGGTAGTAAGATTAGTTCATGTCGTCTTGGGTAGTAAGATTAGATCATGTCGTCTTGGGTAGCAAGATTAGATCATGTCGTCTTGGGTAGTAAGATTAGATCATGTCGTCATCGGTAGTAAGATTAGATCATGTCGTCATCGGTAGTAATATTGGATCATGCCGTCATGGGTAGTAAGATTGGATCATGTCGTCATGGGTAGTAAGATTAGATCATGTCGTCATGGGTAGTAAGATTGGATCACGCCGTCATGGGTAGTAAGATTGGATCATGTCGTCATGGGTAGTAAGATTGGATCATGCCGTCATCGGTAGTAGGATTGGATCATGGCGTCATGGGTAGTAAGATTGGATCATGTCGTCATCGATAGTAAGATTGGATCATGTCGTCATCGGTAGTAAGATTGGATCATGTCGTCACGGGTAGTAAGATTGGATCATGTCGTCATGGGTAATAAGATTGGATCATGTCGTCATGGGTAGTAAGATTGCATCATGTCGTCATGGGTAGTAAGATTGGATCATGTCGTCATGGGTAGTAAGATTGGATCATGCCGTCATGGGTAGCGAGATTGGATCATGTCGTCATCGGTAGTAAGATTGGATAATGTCGTCATGGGTAGTAAGATTGGATCATGTCGTCATGGGTAGTAAGATTGGATCATGTCGTCATGGGTAGTAAGATTGGATCATGTCGTCATGGGTAGTAAGATTGGATCATGTCGTCATTGGTAGTAAGATTGGATCATGTCGTCATGGGTAGTAAGATTGGATCATGTCGTCATGGGTAGTAAGATTGGATCATGCCGTCATGGGTGGTAAGATTGGATCATGTCGTCATGGGTAGAATGAAACAATCAGAGAAGCAATTAAGGAAAAGAAGAAACTGTTTAAAAATAGGAGGGAGAACAAAAACCAAGAAAAATATGAAAAATATGCCTTAGTTCGAAAAAGAGTTAAAAGATTGATCAAAGAAGCTAAGCAAAAAAAATTGGACAGAATTCGGACAAAACATGAGCAGGGACTTCAAGACAGCCACAAGAGATTTCTACAAAGCAGTAAAAGCCACAAGAGCGAGAAAAGAAAACCATGATCCTACTGAGCTGATAAATGACAAAGACGGACAACCAATATCAAACAACCAATGTATGCAACAGAGATGGAAAGAATATTTTGAAGACCTGTTAAACATACCAACTACCAATAAGACAACAAAAACTACGCCAGAACTCACAAATACTGAACCCAACATCACGAAAGAGGAAATCGAAGAAGTAATCAAATATGCACCAAGAAATAAAGCGCCGGGGATAGATAACATACCAATAGAAATAATAGCAGCAGCAGGAGAAACAGGAATGCAATGGCTGCATAGAATATTTAATGCAGCATGGCACCAACAACAAGCCACAGAAGACTGGCAACAGACAATCATCATACCAATATGGAAAAAGAAAGGTAGCAAAAGAGACTGCAATCAATATAGAGGTATATCTCTTCTCAGCCATGTAGGAAAGCTATACACCAAAATCTTGGAAAAAAGGCTGAGACCAATAATAGAACTACAGTTAAGCGATTCTCAAATGGGGTTCCGAAAAAACAGAGGATGCACCGACGCACTATTCACACTAAAACAGCTTGCACAAAAAAACAACAGAACACAATCAAAACTTATACATGGCCTTCATTGACCAGGAAAAAGCATTCGACAGAGTAAACAGAGAACAACTGTGGAAGATACTAACAAAATACGGAGTAAGCCAACATCTAACCAACATTATTAAAAGCCTCTACGTCAACAGCAGCTGCAGGGTCAGAACAGCAGCAGGCTACACAGACCACTTCGAAGTCAGATCAGGCGTAAGACAGGGGTGCGTACTATCCCCCCTACTGTTTATTACATACATGGACCATATATGCAAGCTAGCCAACCCATCAGAGACAGAGGAGATCAACGAGCTTCTTTGTGCAGACGATCCGGCACTAATACATGAAACAATAGAAGACCTACAAGAACACTTAAACATCCTCAACATAACAAGGCACAAAATACAACATGAAAATCAACATCAGCAAAACAGAAGTCATGAACGTCGCCAAAAAATAAACAGAACATCAACATAACTATAGAAGGCAGACAACTAAAACAAGTAGAGGAATTCAAATACCTAGGAAGTCTAATGACAAACGATAATTCTCAAACAGCAGAGATAGAATCAAGATGCAACAAAGCTTGTCAAATCATTGGACAGTTATCACCACTATTGTCCAACAAGGAAATAACTCTGGAGGCAAAACGAGCACTATACAATACAATCTTCATCCCAACGTTGTGCTACCAATGCCAGACCTGGACCCTAGATGCAAGAACAATAAGAAAAATAACTTCTACAGAGATGAAATGTGTTAGACGAATGACAGGAAACAGTCTGAGAGATAAGATCAGAAATGAAGAACTGAGAAAAAAGCTAGGAATAGCCCCAGCCATAGAATATATAAGGAAACAACAGATAAAATGGTTTGGCCACGTGACAAGGCAGAAAGAACAAAACACAACACAACGAGCTTTCAACCAACGTTGTAAGAACACCAGACCCAAGGGTCGACCACGAAAAAGATGGGTCGATGGAATATTAGAAGCACTAGGAAACATAACAGCAGCAGAGGCGAACAGAAGAGCAAAAGACCGCAAATTATATCTCCCCTCGACGCTGAAAGGCAAATGAGGAAGGAAAGAAGAAGAAGAAGTGAATGCCATACAAATGTGACCTCCGTGCAGTGGTGTATACTGGTTTTTGGGTCTGGGCTACCGCTGACATAATGAATAAAGTCATACATTATATTCAGTAGGCTAACATGAAGTAATATTTGCTAATGACATCACTACATTTTAAATTACTTACTTATTTATATGTAAACTCTATCCGTCTTGTTTGGGACGAAAATGTCTCGATGACTTTGTCATTGAAAGTACTGTTGGGTTGGTTTCTAAGTTTCTGTAGGAATGATTTCTCAATGGACATTATTACCAAACCAGATAAGCGTTCTTGTGTATGAGTTGAGCGACAATAAGATTTGATTCTCTTGAGAGCAGAAAAAGTTCTTTCTACAGATGCTGATGCGCATAACGTAGTTATAAATAGGTTAGGAAGTTCCGGTAATCAACATATTTTCACTTTCACTTTGTGACGCTTCTGATTGGCTAGAGCTAGAACTAACCCATGAAACCGCATTTTGTATAGGTAGCTCTCGGACGTACAATTTTGGCGGGATTTTTTAATGTCAAGGTCATTAATTATAAGTCGGAGAGAAGAGAAATGTACCGCTGCTTATTAGCGGTTTCTTGTATTATTTTTTTTATAGTAGTTTCGGTTTCATTCACAAACGTTATAGTGGCCATAGGAAAACCTTGTTTTAATAAATGCAAATAAAAGCAAATAAATCATATTGGCCTACTAAATGTGCAAAAGAGTATTAGAAAATTTGTAATATAATTATGAAAAAATATAATAAATTAGTTCTTTTTGTATTTCGTTAATATGTTCAGGCTACCGGCGGTAGCTGCGGTAGCATAGAGAATACGCCACTGCCTCCATGTATCTAAGTGATTTGACCGTAGAATAAAAACGTCAGAGAGAGTAATTTTTTCGCAATTACAGCTCCCACTCCAAGGAAAAAAACATGTCAACGGACGATCTCGCCAGGTCAACAGGAGGTGCATGCCAACGGAAGAGGCTGGCGTCGAGTGCACGTTTGTTGGCGATGAACATGCTCAAAGATGATGACTGAAGATCTGTAACAGGTGGACGTCGACACGGCTCCTGCCAGTGCGGATGTGACATTGAGACTGCAGACATTTTTCAAACACAGAACATGGAAAAACGACACGAGCATGTGTGTACACAACCAGCGAGCTAGTGAATCTGACAGTGTGTACACAACCAGCGAGCTAGTGAATCTGACAGTGTGTATCATCTCGTGAAGACGCTGAGACACCTCTGGGTTTGCTCCGAGTTATGTGATGGAAGTTCTAGGAACGATGGAGCACACAATTTAACTAATGACTTCACAAATTAGAAGAAATTGCATTTGACTGTGATCAACAAAAAAAAACATTTGATTAAAACAAAACAAAAAATCACATTTAAATGTAACTTGCAATTAGAAACCACATTGAACTGTCAAATCTTCATAGAAACCATATTCGATTGCAAAAAAAAATCACATTTAACTGTGAAAGCTTTATGAAAGACATTATTACTTGTAAATAGAAACCACATTGAACTGTGAAAGCTTTATGAAAGACATTTTTTCGGAAAGACCGCGATTTCTCTTTCCTTGTATTTTGCCAGTAGTGACCAAGTATTCCAACTTTCCTCTTCTCATGATGTGCCCGAAAAATGTTGATTGTTTCTTTCTGACATTTTTTAGGAGCTGACTGTCACATGTATAAAAACATCACTGGGCAAGTAAAATAAGTCAGATCAAATAACTGAATTATTTACATGATCAAATAACTGAATTAATGAAGTGCCGATTTACTGGGTATTGTACTGTAAGTCATGTGTGTACTGTCTGTGACATGAGTCATTGCAGGTCATGTGTGTATAGTCTGTGATATGAGTCATTGCAGGTCATGTGAGTACTGCCTGTGACATGAGTCATTGCAGGTCATGTGTGTATAGTCTGTGATATGAGTCATTGTAGGTCATGTGTGTACTGTCTGTGACATGAGTCATTGCAGGTCATGTGTGTATAGTCTGTGATATGAGTCATTGCAGGTCATGTGAGTACTGTCTGTGACATGAGTCATTGCAGGTCATGTGTGTATAGTCTGTGATATGAGTCATTGTAGGTCATGTGTGTACTGTCTGTGACATGAGTCATTGCAATGTCATGTGTGTATAGTCTGTGATATGAGTCATTGCAGGTCATGTGAGTACTGCCTGTGACATGAGTCATTGCAGGTAATGTGTGTACTGTCTGTGATATGAGTCATTGCAGGTCATGTGTGTATTGTCCGTGATATGAGTCATTGCAGGTCATGTGTGTACTGTCTGTGACATGAGTCATTGCAGGTCATGTGTGTATAGTCTGTGACATGAGTCATTGCAGGTCATGTGTGTATTGTCTGTGAAATTAGTCATTGCAGGCCATGTGTGTATAGTCTGTGACATGAGTCATTGCAGGTCATGTGTGTACTGTCTGTGAAATGAGTCATTGCAGGTCATGTGTGTATAGTCTGTGACATGAGTCATTGCAGGTTATGTGTGTACTGTCTGTGATATGAGTCATTGCAGGTCATGTGTGTACTGTCTGTGACATGAGTCATTGCAGGTCATGTGTGTATAGTCTGTGACATGAGTCATTGCAGGTCATGTGTGTATAGTCTGTGACATGAGTCATTGCAGGTCATGTGTGTATAGTCTGTGATATGAGTCATTGCAGGTCATGTGTGTATAGTCTGTGATATGAGTCATTGCAGGTCATGTGTGTATTGTCCGTGATATGAGTCATTGCAGGTCATGTGTGTATAGTCTGTGATATGAGTCATTGCAGGTCATGTGTGTATTGTCTGTGATATGAGTCATTGCAGGTCATGTGTGTATTGTCTGTGACATGAGTCATTGCAGGTCATGTGTGTACTGTCTGTGATATGAGTCATTGTAGGTCATGTGTGTACTGTCTGTGATATGAGTCATTGCAGGTCATGTGTGTACTGTCTGTGATATGAGTCATTACAGGTCATGTGTGTACTGTCTGTGACATGAGTCATTGCAGGTAATGTGTGTATAGTCTGTGACATGAGTCATTACAGGTCATGTGTGTACTGTCTGTGATATGAGTCATTGCAGGTCATGTGTGTATAGTCTGTGACATGAGTCATTGCAGGTCATGTGTGTACTGTATGTGACATGAGTCATTGCAGGTCATGTGTGTATAGTCTGTGATATGAGTCATTGCAGGTCATGTGTGTATAGTCTGTGATATGAGTCATTGCAGGTCATGTGTGTATAGTCTGTGACATGAGTCATTGCAGGTCATGTGTGTATAGTCTGTGACATGAGTCATTGCAGGTCATGTGTGTATAGTCTGTGATATGAGTCATTGCAGGTCATGTGTGTACTGTCTGTGATATGAGTCATTGCAGGTCATGTGTGTATTGTCTGTGATATGAGTCATTGCAGGTCATGTGTGTATTGTCTGTGACATGAGTCATTGCAGGTCATGTGTGTATAGTCTGTGATATGAGTCATTGCAGGTCATGTGTGTATTGTCTGTGATCTGAGTCATTACAGGAAATGTGTGTATTGTCTGTGATATGAGTCATTGCAGGTCATGTGTGTATTGTCTGTGACATGAGTTACTACAGATCATATATGTATTGTCTGTGACATTAATCACTGCTAGTCATGTACGTGATGTCTGTGAAATAAGTCACTAACAGCAAAATAATTAGGTTAAATACTAAAATAAAAATTTTCGACTCAAATGTTAAGGCGGTCCTATTATATGGCTGTGAAATATGGAGAACAACAAAATTGACAATCACGAAGATACAGACTTTCATTAATGGATGCTTAGGCATAATAAAAGGATGGAAATGGCAGGACAAAATCATTAACTTAGAATTATAGAAATGTACCAGTCAAACACCAGTGGATAAAGAGATACATCGAAGACGATGGCGCTTGATATGACACACACTACGGAAGCCAACTGAGAGTATTACATAACAGGCCCTTTTTGGAATCCCCAGGGGAAAAGACAAAGAGGAAGACCAAGGGATTCTTGGAGAAGACAGATAGAAGCAGAGATGAAGATGATGGGGAAGACATGGAATGATCTTAAAAGAATGGCAAAAAACAGAACGACTTGGAAAGTGTTTGTTGAAGACCTATGCTCCACTGGGAGCTAAAAAGGTAGAAGATGAAGACGGCAAAATAGGCGATGTATATGTCATAAGTCAGTACCAGTAAAATACGTGTTGTCTGTGACATTAGTACCCTGCCAGTTTACTCCGTGACAACTCCAGCTCTATCTTGACTATATAAGCGGTCCTGGTTCGTCAAGAACACACGTCATGCTAAAGACAAAAAAGCCGTGTAAATAGCAACGTGAACGTCAGTCCGAGTGATGACAGTCGTGCTAATAGCCTTTATTTGAGGAATGACAACCGTGCCATTGTTTGTGTTAGGATAAATGAAGCTCTGGCCAGTCAATTTGCAACCTTCCACTTGATTGCTGGCAGACGGAGCAGTCAGTGGCAGACACATTTTTGTGCGTCAGAAGGGGGCAAATAACCATTTCGCTGGGGATGTGGCCACTCTTTGTGGGGTCTAGTTCAAATCTGTACCTCTATTGTTCTAGTCCAAGTTGTTTTTCTTAGTGTAGTCTGTAGTTGTTGGCCTTCTCTTTAGTCTAACTATTTATCGGTATATCTTATTTATCACCCACTACAAATCATTTCTTGTCGTAATCTCTGCATCTGATCTATGAGTACGCAGCATGTACAACTATAACTCCTGCTCTCATTTTCCTCGTCTTCCCTTCTTTATTTGCCCTTCAGCGCCAAGGGAAGTTATACTTTGCAGTCGGTTGCTCTTTTATAGGCCTCTGCTACTGTTTCCTAGTGATTCTAATATTCCATCAAACAATCCTTTTCGCGATTGACCCTTGAATCTGGTGTTCTAGAAACTTTTATTAAAGGCTCATTGTGTTGCCTTTTTTATCTTTCTGCCTTATCAAGTGGCCAAACTATTTTATTTGTTGTTTCTTTGTGCATTTTATAGAGGTAATTATTCCTGTCTTTTTTCTCAGTTCTTCATTTCTGATCATATCGCTCATCCATGTTGTTTCCTGTCATTCGTCTAACACATTGTTCCCTCCCCCCGCCTTTTTTTTCATCGTTATCTCCCTTACATTTACCTGTTAAACAGATGTTCAATGCTGACCTTGACCTCAGGTGTTTACTGTATGAAAAGATGAGCCTATGCTTCAGATCATTAACATTTCAGTAAGAGAATGCAATTGTTGCCTAACCACAACGCTATCCCACGAATGGACGTATATCAACAGACTGTGAAATGAAAAGAGGCTTACCTCGACAGATTGTAACGTTAGCAAATATTTAAATGAGCAGATTCTTGTCAGTTGACAATTACACTTTCACATCATTTTTCACGAATTTCTTACGTTATTTGTTGCATTTTAAATATATTGTTTTGTCAATATATGTATTTTCCTATCCAATTTTAGATCATTTGTATGTATTTTATCAATAGATGTTTTTAGCAGTCCATGTTTTTAACATAATATTGTTACGTCACAATTGTTTGTTATTGCATTTGGATATTTTCTGGAGTTCAACAGGCAACAGACCACGGGGGGCCGAAGATAACGAGAAACCGACAGAGTTGTGCGGCGTCCTGGACAAAACCAGGGCTCGGTTTTTAAACCAGTTCTTGCACCTGCAGTGCAAATGCGCAAAACAAATTCATTATGTGATGTTCGCCTTTTTAAGGATATCTGCTTTTCGCTTGAAAGTGCAAAACGTTTGAAAAATTAATTTCGATAAAAAGAACAGCAGCGTTCATGAGGAACCAATCAGCGGCCATGCGGATCGTGGGAACAGTCTAGATCCCAGATGTGTGAGACAAGCGCTTAACCATTCAAGAAATCATGGCTTAGTTCTAAATAAGTCGTGGGATCACTGCTATGCTTTTGTGTGAGCAGCTTCGCATGTCAAAGGTGGGTCACGCCAGATGGGTCAGGCCAGATGGGTCACGTTCTCTCATGCCTTTCCTAAAGGATCATCAAACCAAAGAAACCGTCGCACAGATTTTGGACATTTCCAGCGATGACGAAGATATGGTTCTATCTCCTGAACTGGTTGCTGTGGACTAATGTTGTTTTTGTCTCTATCATCCTGGACTGGTTACTGTGTACTAATGTTGTCTTTGTCTCTATCATCCTGGACTGGTTACTGTGGACTAATGTTGTTTTTGTATCTATCATCCTGGACTGGTTACTGTGTACTAATGTTGTCTTTGTCTCTATCATCCTGGACTGGTTACTGTGGACTAATGTTGTTTTTGTATCTATCATCCTGGGCTGGTTGCTGTGGACTAATGTTGTCTTTGTCTCTATCATCCTGGACTGGTTACTGTGTACTAATGTTGTCTTTGTCTCTATCATCCTGGACTGGTTGCTGTGGACTAATGTTGTCTTTGTCTCTATCATCCTGGGCTGGTTGCTGTGGACTAATGTTGTCTTTGTCTCTATCACCCTGGGCTGGTTGCTGTGGACTAATGTTGTCTTTGTCTCTATCATCCTGGGCTGGTTGCTGTGGACTAATGTTGTCTTTGTCTCTATCATCCTGGACTGGTTGCTGTGGACTAATGTTGTTTTTGTATCTATCATCCTGGACTGGTTGCTGTGGACTAATGTTGTCTTTGTCTCTATCATCCTGGACTGCTTGCTATGGACTAATGTTGTCTTTGTCTCTATCATCATGGACTGGTTGCTGTGGACTAATGTTGTCTTTGTCTCTATCATCCTGGACTGGTTGCTGTGGACTAATGTTGTCTTTGTCTCTATCATCCTGGACTGGTTGCTGTGGACTAATGTTGTCTTTGTCTCTATCATGCTGGACTTGTTGCTGTGGATTATTGTTGTCTTTGTCTCTATCATCCTGGACTGGTTGCTGTGGACTAATGTTGTCTTTGACTCTATCATCCTGGACTGGTTGCTGTGGACTAATGTTGTCTTTGTCTCTATCATCCTGGACTGATTGCTGTGGACTAATGTTGTCTTTGTCTCTATCATCCTGGACTGGTTGCTGTGGACTAATGTTGTCTTTGTCTCTATCATCCTGGACTGATTGCTGTGGACTAATGTTGTCTTTGTCTCTATCATCCTGGACTGCTTGCTGTGGACTAATGTTGTTTTTGTCTCTATCATCATGGTTGGTTGCTGTGGACTAATGTTGTCTCTATCATCCTGGACTGGTTGCTGTGGACTAATGTTGTCTCTATCATCCTGGACTGGTTGCTGTGGACTAATGTTGTCTCTATCATCCTGGACTGGTTGCTGTGGACAATGTTGTCTCTATCATCCTGGACTGGTTGCTGTGGACTAATGTTGTCTCTATCATCCTGGACTGGTTGCTGTGGACTAATGTTGTCTCTATCATCCTGGACTGGTTGCTGTGGACTAATGTTGTCTCTATCATCCTGGACTGGTTGCTGTGGACTAATGTTGTCTCTATCATCCTGGACTGGTTGCTGTGGACTAATGTTGTCTCTATCATCCTGGACTGGTTGCTGTGGACTAATGTTGTCTCTATCATCCTGGACTGGTTGCTGTGGACTAATGTTGTCTCTATCATCCCAAGACTAAACAACTGAGCAAACAATATCAATATTTTCGTTTGCCAACACCAAAGATAACAAAGACGATATTGGAAAGGTCTATTCTCTTGTTTGAACGCTATCAAGAAAAGCCATCACCCTGTTTCTAAAAATGAAGAACCCGCTAAGTAGAAGTCATTTTTCGAACGCCTAGGATTTGATTAACGGAGACGTGGTTCGAGGCCAAAACGGAAGAGTTCTACAATCAGGACATCAGGATGTTGAACAAGCGCTTGAAGAGGTGCACAGCTTTGAGCCATGAATACGTAGTGGGAAACTACAGCTCACACAATTGTCATGTACGTACCTTGACTCGTTCATACTAAAGTTCAAAACTGTTTGATCGACCTCAGCATATAAACATTCGACTCTCTCATAGACATCCCACTCGACTGAGAATGAAGACAACAACATTCGACTCTCTCATAGACATCACACTCGACTGAGAATGAAGACAACAACATTCGACTCTCTCATAGACATCCCATCCGACTGAGAATGAAGACAACAACATTCGACTCTCTCATAGACATCACACTCGACTGAGAATGAAGACAACAACAATCGACTCTCTCATAGACATCACACTCGACTGAGAATGAAGACAACAACATTCGACTCTCTCATTGACATCACACTCGACTGAGAATGAAGACAACAACATTCGACTCTCTCATAGACATCACACTCGACTGAGAATGAAGACAACAACATTTGACTCTCTCATAGACATCACACTCGATTGAGAATGAAGACAACAACATTCGACTCTCTCATAGACATCACACTCGACTGAGAATGAAGACAACAACATTCGACTCTCTCATTGACATCACACTCGACTGAGAATGAAGACAACAACATTCGACTCTCTCATAGACATCACACTCGACTGAGAATGAAGACAACAACATTCGACTCTCTCATTAACATCACACTCGACTGAGAATGAAGACAACAACATTCGACTCTCTCATTGACATCACACTCGACTGAGAATGAAGACAACAACATTCGACTCTCTCATTGACATCACACTCGACTGAGAATGAAGACAACAACATTCGACTCTCTCATAGACATCACACTCGACTGAGAATGAAGACAACAACATTCGACTCTCTCATTGACATCACACTCGACTGAGAATGAAGACAACAACATTCGACTGTCTCATAGACATCACACTCGACTGAGAATGAAGACAAGAACATTCGACTCTCTCATTGACATCACACTCGACTGAGAATGAAGACAACAACATTCGACTCTCTCATTGACATCACACTCGACTGAGAATGAAGACAACAACAATCGACTCTCTCATAGACATCACACTCGACTGAGAATGAAGACAACAACATTCGACTGTCTCATAGACATCACACTCGACTGAGAATGAAGACAACAACATTCGACTCTCTCATAGACATCACACTCGACTGAGAATGAAGACAACAACATTCGACTCTCTCATAGACATCACACTCGACTGAGAATGAAGACAACAACAATCGACTCTCTCATAGACATCACACTCGACTGAGAATGAAGACAACAACATTCGACTCTCTCATAGACATCACACTCGACTGAGAATGAAGACAACAACATTCGACTCTCTCATAGACATCACACTCGACTGAGAATGAAGACAACAACATTTGACTCTCTCATAGACATCACACTCGATTGAGAATAAAGACAACAACATTCGACTCTCTCATAGACATCCAACCCGACTGAGAATGAAGACAACAACATTCGACTCTCTCATAGACATCACACTCGACTGAGAATGAAGACAACAACATTCGACTCTCTCATAGACATCACACTCGACTGAGAATGAAGACAACAACATTCGACTCTCTCATTGACATCCCACTCGACTGAGAATGAAGACAACAACATTCGACTCTCTCATTGACATCACACTCGACTGAGAATGAAGACAACAACATTCGACTCTCTCATAGACATCACACTCGACTGAGAATGAAGACAACAACATTCGACTCTCTCATTGACATCACACTCGACTGAGAATGAAGACAACAACATTCGACTCTCTCATTGACATCACACTCGACTGAGAATGAAGACAACAACATTCGACTCTCTCATAGACATCACACTCGACTGAGAATGAAGACAACAACATTCGACTCTCTCATTGACATCACACTCGACTGAGAATGAAGACAACAACATTCGACTCTCTCATTGACATCCCACTCGACTGAGAATGAAGACAACAACATTCGACTCTCTCATTGACATCACACTCGACTGAGAATGAAGACAACAACATTCGACTCTCTCATTGACATCACACTCGACTGAGAATGAAGACAACAACATTCGGCTCTCTCATAGACATCACACTCGACTGAGAATGAAGACAACAACATTCGACTCTCTCATAGACATCACACTCGACTGAGAATGAAGACAACAACATTTGACTCTCTCATAGACATCACACTCGACTGAGAATGAAGACAACAACATTCGACTCTCTCATAGACATCACACTCGACTGAGAATGAAGACAACAACATTCGACTCTCTCATTGACATCACACTCGACTGAGAATGAAGACAACAACATTTGACTCTCTCATAGACATCACACTCGATTGAGAATGAAGACAACAACATACGACTCTCTCATAGACATCCAACCCGACTGAGAATGAAGACAACAACATTCGACTCTCTCATTGACATCCCACTCGACTGAGAATGAAGACAACAACATTCGACTCTCTCATTGACATAACACTCGACTGAGAATGAAGACAAGAACATTCGACTCTCTCATTGACATCACAATCGACTGAGAATGAAGACAACAACATTCGACTCTCTCATAGACATCACACTCGACTGAGAATGAAGACAAGAACATTCGACTCTCTCATTGACATCACACTCGACTGAGAATGAAGACAACAACATTCGACTCTCTCATTGACATCACACTCGGCTGAGAATGAAGACAAAAACATTCGACTCTCTCATAGACATCACACTCGACTGAGAATGAAGACAACAACATTCGACTCTCTCATTGACATCACACTCGACTGAGAATGAAGACAACAACATTCGACTCTCTCATAGACATCCCATCCGACTGAGAATGAAGACAACAACATTCGACTCTCTCATAGACATCACACTCGACTGAGAATGAAGACAACAACATTCGACTCTCTCATAGACATCACACTCGACTGAGAATGAAGACAACAACATTCGACTCTCTCATAGACATCACACTCGACTGAGAATGAAGACAACAACATTTGACTCTCTCATAGACATCACACTCGATTGAGAATGAAGACAACAACATACGACTCTCTCATAGACATCCAACCCGACTGAGAATGAAGACAACAACATTCGACTCTCTCATTGACATCACACTCGATTGAGAATGAAGACAACAACATTCGACTCTCTCATAGACATCCAACCCGACTGAGAATGAAGACAACAACATTCGACTCTCTCATTGACATCACACTCGACTGAGAATGAAGACAACAACATTCGACTCTCTCATAGACATCACACTCGACTGAGAATGAAGACAACAACATTCGACTCTCTCATTGACATCACACTCGACTGAGAATGAAGACAACAACATTCGACTCTCTCATTGACATCCCACTCGACTGAGAATGAAGACAACAACATTCGACTCTCTCATTGACATCACACTCGACTGAGAATGAAGACAACAACATTCGACTCTCTCATAGACATCACACTCGACTGAGAATGAAGACAACAACATTTGACTCTCTCATAGACATCACACTCGATTGAGAATGAAGACAACAACATTCGACTCTCTCATAGACATCACACTCGACTGAGAATGAAGACAACAACATACGACTCTCTCATAGACATCACACTCGACTGAGAATGAAGACAACAACATTCGACACTCTCATAGACATCACACTCGACTGAGAATGAAGACAACAACATACGACTCTCTCATAGACATCCAACCCGACTGAGAATGAAGACAACAACATTCGACTCTCTCATAGACATCACACTCGACTGAGAATGAAGACAACAACATTCGACTCTCTCATTGACATCACACTCGACTGAGAATGAAGACAACAACATTCGACTCTCTCATTGACATCACACTCGACTGAGAATGAAGACAACAACATTCGACTCTCTCATAGACATCACACTCGACTGAGAATGAAGACAACAACATTCGACTCTCTCATTGACATCACACTCGACTGAGAATGAAGACAACAACATTCGACTCTCTCATTGACATCCCACTCGACTGAGAATGAAGACAACAACATTCGACTCTCTCATTGACATCACACTCGACTGAGAATGAAGACAACAACATTCGACTCTCTCATTGACATCACACTCGACTGAGAATGAAGACAACAACATTCAAAAGTCCTTGAGACATAAATGCAGAGCTTCCTTTTCGAGAACTCTTCTGGGAGGGAGGGATTTTAGAAGAGCCTGACTACAGGCGGATATTCCCACAACTGCTCAACCCCCGTCACAGCAACCAACAGCGTCTTCACCGTCATCGTTCAGACTTTTCTAATGAACGTATTGTTTTGGAAAAAAAAAAAGCGCAGCTCATTCTGTACACTTCTGGGTTGCCATAACGGCTATGGCATCAAATCAGCAGTCAAACAGATCACACATTCCAACACTGTGCAAAGCCGGGGCCTGATACCGTTCCACTTCAGTCAGCGGTCCGTTGACCGCAGCACAAATCTCTGCGCGTCAACGATCACACTCATGTTGACTTTGCGGTCAGGTGAATGCGACCTGCCCACTGCTGTCTCCATAAACAAAAATCCAGCCCAGAAAAAAGAGCGTTTGAAAAGACACTGCAGCAAAAAAAATCCAGGAGCACTGAGCCTGATTTGACAAGGCATTTACACACACGAGTCTCGTTATTCGGAACGTACTGAATCCATGGGCTTTCGTGGTTCTTGTTGGAGGTGCAAGTTTGAAGGCAGTTCTTTAGCATTTGGTCAAGATTATGCTGTATTTATTCTTGTATGATTCGTTACTACACCAAAGCATTTGATAGAATACACCATAATCAACTTATTGACTGCCTAAAAGATATAAATCTGATGACACAGACATACGACTGATATGTAATTTATACTGGGAGCAAACAGAAATAATAAAATATAACAAGGAGAACTCTACACCCGTGGATATAAAAAGAGGAGTAAGACAAGGATGCATCCTATCACCAAGCTTGTTCAATTTATACACTGAGCAAATCTTTAAAAAAATCACTGAGATGCCAGGCCTAAATATTAATTGGAAGATAATCAATAACCTTAGATATGCTAATGATACTATACTACTAGAAGAAAATCCTAAAGATCTACAACAATTACTTAATGTAATAAACATGAAAAGCAAAAAATATGGACTAGAAATTAATATCAAAAAGACTAAAACTATGATCATAAACAAAGACAATTCTCAAGACCTACAATTAAATATCAAAGTGGAGGAATACATCTAGAGACAGTTCAGAACTACAACTACCTGGGACATACTATAACCAAAATGTGATAACAAAATCCCGCAAAGGATTAGCCGCCTTGAAGGTCATGGCAGCTGCCAACATCGAGCAGAGGCTACTTACTCTTCTGTTCCAGGGATTAGTCCTCGCACCAATCGAGTATGCCCTGGCCATTCTTACTGTCAGTACGACTCAAATTGATAGGCTGGAGAAAATACAAAATGAAGCCATACGCATTATCCTGGGATGTACGAGGGACACTCCCTGTGTAGCAATGAGGTATCTTCTTGACTTTCCAACCATGGATGACAGAATCAAGATCTGGAGAGCACGAGCATACCTGAAGATTAGTACAGATACAGAGCATCCATTGCACCACGTGCTCAACACAGAGAAAGGTACCAGGCTAAAAAGAGGCAAATCATGGGTGGGCCGGGCAGAAGATGTAATCAAACAGGTCTGTGGGCTTACCAATATCAGCGTTGGTGAGGAGTCGATACCGGTGCCTACGTCATTCAAGGGGACTTTCTCATGTATTGTCACACTCGACAGGAAAAGTAGGGAACAGAACCCGGTCGTGGTTAATGCTGAGGTCAACGGTCTCATCTGCGATAATACCGATGAGAAAGATGCAGTCATCTATACAGACGGATCTGTAAGACGACACGAAAGAAGTGCATGGGCATTTACAGCACGCTCAGCAGGCAGAATAGCCAAGGAAGACAGTGGTGCATACGCCATGACCACGAGTAGCATAACAATGGAGGTGATGGCAGTGACCAAGGCATTCAAATGGTTAGAGTCACAAGACTACACCCACGCATGTATACTGAGTGATTCGATAAGTATGATAAAAAAAGTGGAGGCGGGCTTTGTACGCATGCAATGGGTAGAGTCGTTGCAGAAATCCAAAATACGTAAGGTCACCTTTGTCTATGTCCCTGGTTATGCGTGAGTACGGGGAATTGAGAGAGCGGACAGGTTGGCTAGCTGCTCTGTCGCTGACGACGGGCAACCGATGGATCGGGCGGACATCATCAATGCCCTTCGAGATGTTGGAAGAGCACAGGACTTCGACAAACACAGATCAACGTCGCTTCTTCGGATGATGGAAATGGGAGTTAAGATGGGCACGGCCAGAAATGAGAAACTTGGTGGCCGTGTAAGAAGACTTATCAACCAACATAGAACTGGAGTCGTCAGTCGCTGGACACTGAGGGAATTGCTGAGGAGGGGATCTGAGCACCTATGGACATGTTCGGCGTGCAATGATGATGACCCGCAAATAACTCAATAACTCAATAACATACTATAACAAGTGATGGAAAATGTACAACTGAAATAAATAAAAGAATAGGTATGGCAAAAAGTAATTTCAATGCCATGAAAAATATATTAACATCAAAACAAATAACACCAGGGCTAAAACTAAGAATACCAAAATATTACATCTTCTCAATATTCCTGTATGGTGCAGAAACATGGACATTAGACCAGAAAACAGAACATAAAAAAAGCTTTTGAAATGTGGATTTATAGAAGAATAGGTACAATTGGATGGAAGGAAAAGAAAACAAACGAGGAAGTTTTAAAACAACTAAAAATGAAAAGAGAACTATTAAATACAATTAGAGCAAGTCAAATGACATTTTTGGGTCATGTTAAAAGACAAAACAGCCTAATAAAAGTAATATAGGAAGGGAAAATACAAGGTAAAAGAGTCAGAGGCAGACCAAGACTAACATGGACGAGTAACATCAAAAGATGGACAAGTCAGCCTATGACAATCTGCACCATCAAAGCAAGAGACAGAGTGGAATGGCGTCCCATGGTAACCATCCTTCGATGTGGAGACGGCACTCAATGATGATGATGATGATTCGTTATCATGAGATTTAGTAATTGCTAGCACGTGGTCGACCACCAATGGGTGTCACATAATCTATTCACGACCAGAAACACAGTTCGGATATTACGTCAACTTCTTCACAGAGTGGCGGCTACCATTGGTTGATAATCGTCAAGAAACTGTGACCATCCACGCGGATGCTTGGGACAAGTGTGGAGCCTTGGACTCAGTGTGGGCTACTGTCATAGCTCTGCAGCTTTCAGCTATAGCAAGCCGATCTATATCTTATGAAAGAATCAATTTTATGTTTCATTTCCAGGACATGTTGCTTGTTGCTGTATATAAGTAGACTTGAAGTAAGCTAGCATTAAGTTATTCAACGATGTGTGACCTCCGTGAGTCTATACTAAGTTGTTGTTGTGGATGGCATGCACTACTTCCATTCCATTTTAGAATTTATTTTCCTCAGTTTTTGTTCTTTATTTTCCAACCTTTCTACTTTTATTAATCATCATCCCTATCCTTGTTTTGTCTCCACTTTCTTTCCTTTTCCTTTTATCGACACAGCAGTCATTGGTCTTACACAAACCAAGGTATGCATGAGATATTCAAATGGTACCCTTTTGTATGCATCCTCCAGATCTATAGCAGCAGCACATGTCTCCTCTCGTCTGTGGAAGCCTTCGAAGACATCATAGGCAAATACTGCCGCATTGAGCCATGTCTCTTTGTTATATCTATAACCTCCGAGTGTGGAAGGGAATACGCGTTTCTGTTCAAGGCGACAGGTGAGGACACGGGCAACTATTTTCTCCAGCAGCTTGCCCGCAGTGTTCTGCATTGTGATGATTCTGTAGGCACTGATCTGAGAATGGTCCTTGTTTGGCTTCGGTAGCGGTAGTAAGTAGCTGTGTAGCCACTCCTCCTTAATCTGGCCACTCCGAATACTGGCATTAAACTCATTGGCCAGTGTTGTCAAGTCGTCATCAGCTAAATTCGTACTAAAGGTAGTACGAATGGGAGCTGATGAGGTGACCAGGGACAAGTTGATGACATACCTCGGAGTTAAGTTTGATCGCAGCCTGTGTTTTCGTGACCACGTCGACCATGTGATAACAAAATCCCGCAAAGGATTAGCCGCCTTGAAGGTCATGGCAGCTGCCAACATCGAGCAGAGGCTACTTACTCTTCTTGTCCAGGGATTAGTCCTCGCACCAATCGAGTATGCTCTGGCCATTCTTACTGTCAGTACGACTCAAATTGATAGGCTGGAGAAAATACAAAATGAAGCCATGCGCATTATCCTGGGATGTACGAGGGACACTCCCTGTGTAGCAATGAGGTATCTTCTTGACTTTCCAACCATGGATGACAGAATTAAGACCTGGAGAGCACGAGCATACCTGAAGGTTAGTACAGATACAGAGCATCCATTGCACCACGTGCTCAACACAGAGAAAGGTACCAGGCTAAAAAGAGGCAAATCATGGGTGGGCCGGGCAGAAGATGTCATCAAACAGGTCTGTGGGCTTACCAATATCAGCGTTGGTGAGGAGTGGATACCGGTGCCTACGTCATTCAAGGGAACTTTCTCATGTATTGTCACACTCGACAGGAAAAGTAGGGAACAGAACCCGGTCGTGGTTAATGCTGAGGTCAACGGTCTCATCTGCGATAATACCGATGAGAAAGATGCAGTCATCTATACAGACGGATCTGTAAGACGACACGAAAGAAGTGCATGGGCATTTACAGCACGCTCAGCAGGCAGAATAGCTAAGGAAGACAGTGGTGCATACGCCATGACCACGAGTAGCATGACAATAGAGGTGATGGCAGTGACCAAGGCATTCAAATGGTTAGAGTCACAAGACTACCACCCACGCATGTATACTGAGTGATTCGATGAGCATGATAAAAAAGTGGAGGCGGGCTATGTACGCATGCAATGGGTAGAGTCGTTGCAGAAATCCAAAATACGTAAGGTCACCTTTGTATATGTCCCTGGACATGCGGGAGTACGGGGAAATGAGAGAGCGGACAGGTTGGCTAGCTGCGCTGTCGTTGAGGACGGGCAACCGATGGATCGGGCGGACATCATCAATGCCCTTCGAGATGTTGGAAGAGCACAGGACTTCGACAAACACAGATCCACGTCACTTCTTCGGATGATGGAAATGGGAGTTAAGATGGGCACGGCCAGAAATGAGAAACTTGGTGGCCGTGTAAGAAGACTTATCTACCAACATAGAACTGGAGTCGTCAGTCGCTGGACACTGAGGGAATTGCTGAGGAGGGGATCTGAGCACCTATGGACATGTTCGGAGTGCAATGATGATGACCCGCAAATATCTAAATAACTCAATAACTCAATAAACCAAGGTATTTTAAAGGACAACAACCAAGTTACTTGTTTTTCCTTGTCTTTGTTCATGTAAATGGTGTCTCAAGTCTGGTCCACATTGATGATGTCTTTATTTATGTATATGGTGTCTTAAGTCTGGTCCACATTGATGATGTCTTTGTTTATGTATATGGTGTCTTAAGTCTGGTCCACACTGACGATGTCTTTGTTTATGTATATGGTGTCTCTAGCCTGGTCCACACTGATGATGTCTGTTTATGTATATGGTGTCTCTAGCCTGGTCCACACTGATGATGTCCTTGTTCATGTATATGGTGTCTCAAGTCTGGTCCACACTGACGATGTCTTTGTTTATGTATATGGTGTCTCTAGCCTGGTCCACACTGATGATGTCTGTTTATGTATATGGTGTCTCACGTCTGGTCCACACTGATGATGTCCTTGTTCATATATATGGTGTCTCAAGTCTGGTCCACACTGACGATGTCTTTGTTTATGTATATGGTGTCTCAAGTCTGGTCTACACTGATGATATCATTGTTCATGTATATGGTGTCTCAAGTCTGGTCCACACTGATGATGTCATTGTTCATGTATATGGTGTCTCAAGTCGGGTCCACACTGATGATGTCATTGTTCATGTATATGGTGTCTCAAGTCTGGTCTACGCTGATGATATCCGTGTTTATGTATATGGTGTCTCAAGTAGGGTCAACATTGATGATGTCCGTGTTTATGTATATGGTGTCTCAAGTCTGGTCTACGCTGATGATCTCCGTGTTTATGTATATGGTGTCTCAAGTCTGGTCCACACTAACAATGTCCTTGGTCATATTTATGGTATCTCAAGTCTGGTCCACACTGACAATGTCCTTGGTCATATTTATGGTGTCTCAAGTCTGGTCCACACTAACAATGTCCTTGGTCATATTTATGGTATCTCAAGTCTGATCCACACTAACAATGTCCTTGGTCCTATTATGGTGTCTCAAGTCTGGTCTACACTAACAATGTCCTTGGTCATATTTATGGTATCTCAAGTCTGGTCCACACTAACAATGTCCTTGGTCATATTTATGGTGTCTCAAGTCTGGTCAACACTAACAATGTCCTTGGTCATATTTATGGTGTCTCAAGTCTGGTCTTAAATAACAATGTCCTTGGTCATATTTATGGTGTCTCAAGTCTGGTCTTAAATAACAATGTCCTTGGTCATATTTATGGTGTCTCAAGTCTGGTCTTAAATAACAATGTCCTTGGTCATATTAATGGTGTCTCAAGTCTGGTCCACACTAACAATGTCCTTGGTCATATTTATGGTGTCTCAAGTCTGGTCTACACTAACAATGTCCTTGGTCATATTTATGGTATCTCAAGTCTGGTCCACACTGACAATGTCCTTGGTCATATTTATGGTGTCTCAAGTCTGGTCCACACTAACAATGTCCTTGGTCATATTTATGGTTTCTCAAGTCTGGTCCACACTAACAATGTCCTTGGTCACATTTATGGTGTCTCAAGTCTGGTCTACGCTAACAATGTCCTTGGTCATATGTATGGTATCTCAAGTCTGGTCCACACTAACAATGTCTTTGGTCATATTTATGGTATCTCAAGTCTGGTCCACACTAACAATGTCCTTGTTCATATTTATGGTGTCTCAAGTCTGGTCCACACTAACAATGTCCTTGGTCATGTTTATGGTGTCTCAAGTCTGGTCCCCACTGACAATGTCCTTGGTCATGTTTATGGTGTCTCAAGTTTGGTCCACACTAACAATGTCCTTGGTCATATGTATGGTGTCTCAAGTCTGGTCCCCACTGACAATGTCCGTGTTCATGTATATGGTGTCTCAAGTCTGGTCCACACTGACAATATCGGTGTTCATGTATATGGTGTCTCAAGTCTGGTCCACACTGACAATGTCCGTGTTCATGTGTATGGTGTCTCAAGTCTGGTCCACACTAATAATGTCCTTGGTCATGTTTATGGTGTCTTAAGTCTGGTCCCCACTGACAATGTCCTTGCTCATGTTTATGGTGTCTCAAGTCTGGTCCCCACTGACAATGTCGGTGTTCATCATGTATATATTGCTCCCAGTCTGATCGACTGTTTACCAACATTGATCTTCATAAAGGTGTCCGTGACCTGTAACTCATTTACCTTTCCTTGGAGTCCACGTTGCAGTTAGTGCCATTTCTGGCATCACCAACCCACCGCTAGTACCTGGCTCTTGTCTCTCTCTACTTTGTTTTCTAGCGCAGCTCCTCAATCTTGAAAACGAGTTGGGAAAAAAGAAGAAAAGTAATGATATGGTGAAGAGTAGTGGGTGAGTGAGTGAGTGAGTGAGTGAGTGAGTGAGTGAGTGAGTGGGTGGGTGGGTGTTTGAGCGAGTGAGTGAGTGAGTGAGTGAGTGAGTGGGTGAGTGAGTGAGTGAGTGGGTGGGTGGGTGAGTGGGTGGATGGATGGATGAGCGAGTGAGTGAGTGAGTGAGTGAGTGGGTGAGTGAGTGAATGAGTGAGTGGGTAGGTGGGTGGGTGAGTGAGTGGGTGAGTGAGTGAGTGAGTGGTTGGTTGGGTGGTGGGTGGATGAGCGAGTGAGTGAGTAGGTGTGTAGGTGAACGAGTCATGTTGAAGTTAGTGATCCCTGAATGAGTGCGTGAGTAAATGAGTGAGTGAGTGAATGAGTGAGTGAATAGGTGGGTAGGTGAACGAGTCATGTTGAAATGAGTGATCCCTGAATGAGTGTGTGAGTAAATGAGTGAGTGAGTGAATGAGTAAGTGAGTAGGTGGGTAGGTGAACGAGTCATGTTGTGAGTGATCCTTGAGCGAGTGTGTGTGTAAATGAGTGAGTGAGTGAATGAGTGAGTGAGTAGGGTGGGGAGGTGATCGAGTCATGTTGAGGTGAGTGATCACTGAATGTGCGTGACTGAGTCAGTCAGTAGTAAGTGAATGAGTGAGTGATAAGTCATTGATCGAGTGTGGTCTAAGTAAGGTTGTGTTTAATTATTTGCTCGGTACACGCCAACTACCAGTTTCAATGAAACAACGTTCAGCCCGGCGCTGTCCCAGTGTGTGCGGAGATTGTCTTGTAATCAGAGGCGTGACTAACAGTGGGGCTACGGTTCTTACTCTGGAAGGGTCAAATATCATAACAACATAACTGAGATGATGAGTTTGTGTCAGAAGGAAGAATGGCAGCATGTGTCCAGAGTGGAGGAATGGAGTCACACATACAGGTGGAATAACGTGTCGTTCTGGTAGTATGCTTTTTTATGTTCATTTCTATATGTTCTGACACTAATCTCTACCTGTACTGGCACTATACTATACCTGTACTGGCACTAATCTCTATCTGTATTGTCACTAAACTCTAAATGTACTGGCACTAAACTCTACCAGTACTGGCACTAATCTCTATCTGTATTGTCACTAAACTCTAAATGTACTGGCACTAAACTCTACCAGTACTGGCACTAATCTCTACCTATATTGTCACTAAACTCTACATGTAGTGGCACTAATCTCTACCTGTTCTGGCACTAAACTCTA
The DNA here is from genome assembly GCA_032433765.1 of Megaustenia siamemsis. NCBI lineage: Eukaryota > Metazoa > Mollusca > Gastropoda > Stylommatophora > Ariophantidae > Megaustenia > Megaustenia siamemsis. The sequence continues at coordinate 21,424,893 of JAVIAB010000102.1, forward strand.
CCTGTACTGGCACTAATCTTTACCTGTATTGGCACTAAACTCTAAATTTACTGGTACTAAACTCTACCTGTACTTGCACTAATCTCTACCTGTACTAGCACTAAACTCTACCTGTACTGGAACTAAACTCTACCTGTACTGACACTAATCCCTACCTGTACTGACACTAAACTCTACCTGTACTTGCACTAATCTCTACCTGTAGTGACACTAATATCAACTTATACTGGCACTAATCTCTACCTGTATTGGCACAAATCTCTACCTTTACTGGCACTAATCTCTACCTGTACTGGTACTAATCTCAACCTGTATTGGCACTAATATCTACCAGTACTGACACTAATATCTACCTGTACTGACACTAATATCTACATGTACTGGCACTAATCTCTACCAGTACTGACACTAATATCTACCTGTAGTGGCTCTAATCTCTACCTGTACTGGCACTAAACTCTACCTGTACTGGAACTAATATCTACCTGTATTGGCACTACACTCTGCCCGTACTGGCACTAAACTCTACCTGTAATAGCACTAATCTCTACCTGTATTGACACTAAACTCTACCTGTACTGACATTAATCTCTACCTGTACTGGCACTAAACTCTACCTGTATTGGCACTAAACTCTACCTGTACTGACACTAATATCTACCTGTACTGGCACTAATCTCTACCTGTACTGGCACTAATCTCTACCTGTATTTGCACTAATCTCTACCTGTACTGGCACTAATCTCTACCTGTACTGGCACTAATCTCTACCTGTACTGACACTAATATATACCTGTACTGACACTAATATCTACCTGTACTGACACTAATATCTACCTGTACTGGCACTAATCTCTACCTGTATTGGCACTAATCTCTACCTGTACTGGCACTAATCTCTACCTGTACTGACACTAATATCTACCTGTACTGGCACTAATCTCTACCTGTACTGGCACTAATCTCTACCTGTATTGGCACAAATCTCTACCTTTACTGGCACTAATCTCTACCTGTACTGGTACTAATCTCTACCTGTATTGGCACTAATATCTACCTGTACTGACACTAATATCTACCTGTACTGACACTAATATCTACATGTACTGGCACTAATCTCTACCTGTATTGGCACTGATATCTACCTGTACTGACACTAATATCTACATGTACTGACACTAATCTCTACCTGTACTGGCACTAATCTCTACCTGTATTGGCACTAATCTCTACCTGTACTGGCACTAATCTCTACCCTTATTGGCACTAATCTCTACCTGTACTGGTGTAATAGAGTAAGCTAGTGTAAGCATGGGGGCAGTTAACTGAGTTGCTAACCAGTAAATTTCCAAGATACAAGTTAAGTTATAAGTCACGTAAGGGTAGTACACAGAAGTGGGGAAGGAGAGAGGTAGAATTATTGGACGACAGGATGAGAGTTTATTAGAGTCCATGGAATTTTCCATGCAACAGAAGTGGAAATGCGCAGTGTCTGCAGGGTTAGGGGCCTGTTATAGAGTTGTGATGTTCTTTTGTTATATTATATCTTTCTCCTTATATCGTATAGTGGCCAGTACTTCAATGATCACAACACACAATATGATATATAATAGACTTGCACATAAAGTCTCTCTTCAATGTTCAACTATTAATGTTTATTGGTATGGAACATTGTTCATCAACATCTTCATTTTCTTACAAACTTGTGAGTCTACTTACGACATGTAGAATATATGTAACACAATGGAACACAATTCTTGAACACTTGTAAAACAACTTCTACTGATAACTTCTCTAGTGTCTTAATGATCTATCACTGACTTATGACTGTAACTTGTAGAATTCTAATTGTTCTAACTCTAACTGTTTCCAAACTACTTAACTGCTTCTACTTCTAACTTCTGACTGACTCTTCTAAATCTCTGGCTAAACTTCTTTGTCCTAACTCATCCTGGACTGACGGAACTATCTACTACTTCATCTTGGACTATCTTTCTCTGAACTAATTGCTAACTGCTTTCAGCAGTCGGCCGAAGCCGTACTCACTGAACGAGCCTACATCCTAACTGCTCTTCTGGTCTTCCGAATTCTTTTTCTTGTGCCGGAGATTAAGTACTTCAGCTCTCGCTCTACGTCTGAACGTCCGTACCCAATCAGATCGTCGCACCTGACCACTCGCGCTTCTCTCTCTCTCTGGTCATCTGCAGTACTCGTGTCCGATGACTTGCTTATTCGGTGACTAACACCTGAATTTTCCCAAATTTGGACAATGCATCCTGTTTTTCGCCTACTTGGTGACATAATGTTACCTCATGACAATGACCTCTCCTGGAAGTTGGATGACCACTTATTTATCAGCCGGGCCAAAGTCATGGGGTCAACGCATGCTCATCACAATAACAACCACTAGTTGTTGTGAACATGATGGACACTCGTGGAGATCTGACAATAACACCACGAGGTCGTTGCATGTAACTAAACTTTTCCATGTAGTGAGACATTGTGTCGTTCCACTATTCTGGACCTCTCCTTCGGTGCGTGTCACTACCCACCCTCTACAACTGGTGAGTGGGGATCATGTAACCTCCCATCGTTTTGTCCAATACTCTGAACCTCACTCCTTCCTCCTGGTTACTACCCTTCTCCTATAACCTCTACTGTAACTAAACTTCTGACTCACTAGTTATACTGAAATACCATCATTATAGTTAAATCTGCTGGTCGCCACTATATGGTACTGCTATCGTCTATTTGAGAAGCGGTAGCTTCCACCAGCTTCACTGTTACAGGCCTTGGACATAACAATGTCACCCACCGAACTAAGTTAGAGAGGGTCCATAGTTGGCCTGGACATAATAGTTTAGGAGATTTTCCATGAATCTCCACTTGCCCAGTTGTTGTGAAAGTGACCATACATAGACTGCATGATTAGAGCATGCAGTGATCTTGTGGCGTTACTGACAGATCTCCACGATGTTCCACTCGGGTTGTCCAATTCACAACAACAAGTTGTTATTGTAAGTGACCACCACACGGATAGCATGCGCTGGACTCATGGTGTTACTCTGCCAGGTAAATAGCTACCAGGAGAGGTCAGTGTCATGAGATAATATTATTCCAAATAGGTCATAGAGATTTCGTGGAAACAAGTTGTTGTCATCAATCTGGCGAAGAGTTCAAGTGTTGGTCACAGAATGATGAGCAAGCGACAAACTCAGGTGACCATCAGAGTCGCGAGTGGTCAATTTGCGACGATCTTATTGGTCACTATCTTGCAGGTAGAAGAGGGTAGTTGGGTACTTAAAGTCCTGCACAACAAGATTAATTAAGTTAGTCAGAAGGTTAGGCAGAGACAACAGAGACAGTAGGTTAGACAGAAGCAGTCAAGCAGTTTAGAAACAGTTAGAGTCAGACCAGTTAGAAAGTTAAGAGTAGAAGTCTTGAGTTAGCCAAGTCAGTTAAGAATCATCAAGTTATAATTATTATAAGTGTGAAGTAGCTTTGAAAGACAGTGAAAGATTAATTCAAGTTGTGTGTGTTCATAAATTCTCACAAGCGTAAGTAGACCATGCTGAATAAATTGTATGACATGGATGCTGGAATATCTTCATAACCAACGGCCACTTGTCTCCCAAATATTCCTAAATTAATGAACATTAATTTAATATTTGCATCCAAGACTATTGATCATGTGTGCCAGATGAATAAGTCAGTAAACTTGATTATCATTGTTTGTAACAAGAAAGACTATGTCATGAATTTATCTGTTACCTGTTGTAACATCAATGTTGTGATGTGCTGTGACCTTTAACAAGTTACAACGATATCAATCAAAGTATAAATACAACAAGATAACACAGAACAGTGTAACTCTATATAACTGGCACTAATCTCTACCTGTATGGCACTAAACTCTACCTGTACTGGCACTAAACTCTGCCTGTACTGACACTAAAATCTACCTGTACTGACACTAAACTCTACCTGTACTGGCACTAAACTCTACCTGTACTGACACTAATATCTACATGTACTGGCACTAATCTCTACCTGTACTGGCACTAATCTCTACCTGTACTGGCACTAAACTCTACCTGTACTGACACTAAACTCTACCTGTACTGACACTAATCTCTACCTGTACTGACACTAAACTCTACCTTTACTGGCACTAAACTCTACCTGTACTGGCACTAAACTCTACCTGTACTGTCACTAATCTATGACTATACTTGCACTAATCTCTACCTGTACTGGCACTAATCTCTTCCTGTACTGGCTCTAATCTCTACCTGTACTGGCACTAAACTCTAGCTGTAACAAAATAGAGGGAGTAGGAGAATATCTAAATTATCAAAATAACAGCAGATATTTGAACGGTAAAGCAGCAGGAAAATACAGGCAAAATTGTGATGTAGGAATTCAAATTATGAAGTTTACAACTGGCAAACAACCAGAAGCATTAGTTACACACATCCGAAGAAATCATCATTATCATCATCAAGTACCGGGCCTGCTGGCGTAGGTGATCATGTCTCTCCGCAACTTTCGATCTCGGCAGCTATTTATCATTTCTGTTGTTGACCTTCTGTCAAGCCATTCTCTTAAGCTGTCTGTAATGTTTTCTCTTTGCTTCCCTCTATCTCTTCGTCTCTCAATTTTCCCAGTTGTTACAATATATTCCAGTTGTTCTCTTCTCATTACATAGCCAAAAAATGATGATCGTTTCTTCCTAATATTGGAAATTAGCTATCTTTTTGCTTTGACCTATTTCAGAACATTTTCATTACTCTTTTTAGCTGTCCATGGTACTCTCAACATTCTTCTGTAAAACCACATTTCTACAGACTCCAGTGATTTTCTTGTCTGTTGTCCTATTGCCCATGATTCGTATCCATATGTTAATACTGGCTCTACATAACATTTAAGAACTCTTTTTCTTGTTTCTATTGTCAAAAATGGATTGCATAGTACCTTCCTCATTTTTTGGAAAGCTGCTTTTGCCTGAGCCATTCTGCATCTCACCTCTTTTGTACATCTTCCGTGTGAGGTTAACAAAGTTTCCAAATATTTAAATTCATTTACCTGTTTTAATATTGTTCCACTTGTCTTTATTTTGCGCTGAGGTGATGTCTTTTTCTTTGTTGTTACCATTACCTCTGTCTTTTTGCTATTAAGGCTGAGTCATTTATTTTTGCTTTCTTTCACTATAATGTCCAACATTCCTTGTAACTCATTTTCACTCTTAGCGATTAAGACTGTATCATCAGCATACCTTAGATTATTTATATTATGACCTTCAATTGTTATTCCAGGCATGCCCCTTATGGATCTTAAAATAATCTCACTATAAATATTAAACAAATCTGGTGACAGCACACAACCTTGTCTAACACCCTGTTTTATTTGTTGAAACATTCCCAATTGGTTTCCAGTTCTTATGGCCGCTGTTTGTTGCCAGTACATGTTCTTTATTATTTTTAGATCTTTGCTGTCTATGTTTATGCTTTCTAAAATTGTGATTATTTCTTGGTGCTTTACTTTGTCCGAAGAAATAGAAAATATAAAATAACATAGAAGACCAATAACTTCAATTGAAGACGCCTGCCATATTATAAATAGATGGGAACAAGTTATCATTATAGGCCTTAGAACAGGACATAGTCGACTCCATAGTCATATGTATACAAAATTAAATATAGGCACCTCAGTCACGGACATATGTGTGTGTGTGTGCGTGCGTGCGTGCGTGCGTGCGTGTGTGTGTGTGTGTGTGTACAGGCGCCTAAAACTGCTCAACACATACTTTAAGATTGTATTGAATATAGCAGACAGAGGAAAGTTGATTGGTTCATAGATAACAACACTACAGGCTGAACAAATATATTGGTCTCTACAGGAACTAAAACAGAAACATTTGTACAATAAACATTGCAGATATAGACAATACTTCAGGCGAACGATAGACAGACAGACCGGCAGACAGGCAGGCAGGCAGACAGACAGATAGATAGATAGATAGATAGATAGATAGATAGATAGATAGATAGATAGATAGATAGATAGATAGATAGATAGATAGATAGATAGATAGATAGATAGATAGATAGATAGATAGATAGATAGATAGATAGATAGATAGATAGATAGATAGATAGATAGATAGATAGATATACAGACCTACAGAGAGACCGACCGACCGACCGACGACCGACAGACAGACAGACAAACAGACAGACAGACAGACAGACAGACAGACAGACAGACAGACAGACAGACAGACAGACTATAAAATGATAGTATGTCTTGACAACACCGTAATAAATTAAACATGGAAGTCTTCATAACACGTTTTTTAGCCTAGGAATGTCTCCTTTGTCAAGGCATTGGCAAGAACTATATTTTATTGTTAGCTAATGTAGTCCACAAATACCTTACGTTGGTCATGTTAAATATGATAGAAACCGTCATCTCTGGCCAGGCTCTGGGATTAATTTTCTCTCGTGATCCGCTTATATTATTTGTGTCGAGCCGATACGAGGACGAGTGCCCTACTGGATGTGGCGGGAATCAAACTGGCCTCAGGAACATAGCAACGTTATTTCACAATATTCATGAACAAGCTCATTAGTTGGTGAGTAGTTACAGTAGTTCTACACATTTTGGGTGGACATTAGTTGGTGAGTAGTTACAGTAGTTCTACACATTTTGGGTGGACATTAGTTGGTGAGTAGTTACAGTAGTTCTACACATTTTGGGTGGACATTAGTTGGTGAGTAGCTAGAGTAGTTCTATAGTTGGTGGACATTGTTTGGTGAGTAGTTAGAGCCGTTCTATATTTGGTGGACATTGTTTGTTGAGCAGTTAGAGCCGTTCTATATTTGGTGGACATTGTTTGGTGAATAGTTAGGCCCGTTCTACACTTTTTGGTGGACATTGTTTAGTGAGAGTTAGAGTAGTTTTGCATTTGGTGGACATTGTTTAGTGAATAGTTAGAGCAGTTCTATATTTGGTGGACATTGTTTGGTGAGTAGTTAGAGCCGTTCTATATTTGGTGGATATTGTTTGGTGAGTAGTTAGAGCGTTCTATATTTGGTGGACATTGTTTGGTGAGTAGTTAGAGCAGTTCTATATTTGGTGGACATTTTTGGCGGGTAAATAGGGTAGTTCTACACTTTTAGTGGACATTGTTAAGTGAGAGTTAGAAAAGTTTTGCATTTGGTGGACATTGTTTAGTGAGTAGTTAGAGCAGTTTCTGCATTTGGTGGACATTGTTTGGTGAGTAGCTACAGTACTTCTATATTTGGTTGACATCATTTGGTAAGTAGTTAAAGTAGTTCTATATTTGGTGGACATTGTTTGATGAGTAGTTAGAGTAGTTCTATATTTGGTGGACATTGTTTGATGAGTAGTTAGAGTAGTTCTATATTTGGTGGACATTGTTTGATGAGTAGTTAGAGTAGTTCTATATTTGGTGGACATTGTTTGATGAGTATTTTGAGCAGTTCTACACTTGTTGGTGGACATTGTTTGGTGAGTAGTTAGTTTCTTGACACTTGTTAGTAAATACATTTATTGGTTATTGATGAGCTGGGTCAGTTCTGTGCTAGTGGAGGATATTTTTATTTCGTGTATCAGGATCACTTCTAGAATTATTGATGGTTAATCTCAGAAATTTATAGGAGTTGCTTCCCTTTTACTCTAGCTCATTAATGTGTTAGGAGTTAGTTCAAATATATATTTGCTGGTGGACAAAACGAGGGTTTGTAAGAGATAATTTACATCTACTTTTGTTAGTTTGTAGATGTTCACTTCCTCAGTTGTGGATGGACATGAGTAGTGGCGGTGCGGGTTTACAAGAGTTAAAAGTGAAATAACACGTACCAAAACTGCACCAAAGACAATGGATTGTGCACCATGCAAAGCCAAAACCGCACCGTGCAAAAAAAAAATTTCTCTTTTTTTTTATCCGCCAATTCGTCGAAAATATTTTTTTATCCGCCACTTCGTTAAAAATATTTTTTATTTGGGGTCCGCCGTCGATATCTCAGGTAAATAAAGGTGGCATCAAAGGGCTGACAAAGGGGGGATAATGTCAAGGGCTGACAAAGGGGGGGGGGATTATGTCAAGGGGACTGTGTGCCCGGCTGACGTGGACAGGTGAAAAAATTGTTAGATGAAAATGTTTAAATAAATTTCTGAAAGAGTAAAGATGTGAAAGATGTGAAAGATATTTGTGAAAGCTGTGAAATATGTATTTGTGAAAGATATTTGTGAAAGCTGTGAAATATGTATTTGTGAAGGATATTTGTGAAAGATGTGAAATATGTATTTGTGAAAGATATTTGTGAAAGATGTGAAATATGTATTTGTGAAAGATATTTGTGAAAGATGTGAAATATGTATTTGTGAAAGATATTTGTGAAAGATGTGAAATATGTATTTGTGAAAGATATTTGTGAAAGATGTGAAATATGCGGCTACCCCTCGACGGCTCGCGCGCGAGTGGGTGACGATAATTAATGAATCAGGGCGGTGTCGTGGATATGGTGTAAATTTTTAAAATTCAGAATTATTAAAAATAAATAAATAAAAATTAATTAATTAATTTAAAAAAAATTAATAAATATTCCACCGGGAATCGAACACCGGACTCCCGCGTGACAAGCGAGAATACTTAGCACTATACTACAGACGGCCACAGAATTAGAGGCTAAATGCGCCAGGTGACTCGTGACTTTGTTGGTGCTCGACAGCTATCTCTCGCGGTCTCGCGGATTAGGTAAATATTGTTTCCGATGAAAAAGCAAAGTAGAAATTTAAGAATGTGTTATTTACGTTTAAGAATATTAAAATGAACGATGAATTTATTTAAAATGAACGCGATTTCCAGAGGTGGCTAGTGACCAGTGTTCTGGTTGTTACCAGACTTTATAGTTGTAGTAAGGTGGCGTAGGTTGTTTTTATTAGTCCAGGTTGTTAGACGACCACCTAATGTCCACTCATCGATAGTAGGTGTGAACTGGGTATGGTTTTTAGTCTCGTCAAACGAGCTGTGGTCTCAGGTAAACCAGATTGTTATGAAAAAAAAGAAAACGGACTTATTTTAAAAATGATAAAAATCAATATTTTAAAACTTAAATGAATGGAAACACAAAAACATTTAGGTTCATAAGCAAAAAGGCGACCTCGAAACCCTAAAAATCTACTCCCACACTCATACTAGTTAGACACATCGAACAGATAATTATATACAAAGTCCTAAAGGATACACCAAATCGGAAAAATTTGTGCAAAAACATGCACCAAAACCGCACCAGTTTGGCACGATTTGCACCAATAGACATCCCCGTACCAAAAATTTACTTAAAAATCACTTTTATGATTGTTACGCCCCTTGCGATTTTTTTCTTGGTGCATCGTGCCAAACTGGTGCGGCTTTGGTGCATGTTTTTGTACAAATTTTTGCGATTTGGTGTAACTTTTAGGACTTTGGATATAACTATCTGTTCGATGTTTCTAACTAGTATGGGTGTGGGAGTAGATTTTTAGGGTTTTGATGTCGCCTTTTTGCTTATGAACCTAAATGTTTTTGTGTTCTGGAGGTAACATTTTTGCGATTTGGCGTAATTTTGAGACTTTGGATATAACTGTCTGTTCGATGTTTCTAACTAGTATGACTATGTGAGTAGATTTTTAGGAATACAACTAGACCGACAATTGAGCCTGAAGAAACACGTAGAGAATCTCACTAAGAACGCAACACAAAGACTCCAACTAATGAAAAGGCTTTCCAGTACCTTATGGGGAGCAGACAAAGAAACACTTAGAAATCTCTATCTGGGATATGTTCGCTCTGTTTTGGATCATAAATGTTCGCTCTGTTTTGGATCATGATAGCTCGCTCCTAGTGACATGCAGCAAAACAACTAACATGTCACTGGACAAGATACAAAATAATACATTACGACTCTTCAGCGGTACAATGAGGTCCATTCCAGTTGCAGCCTGCAAAATTCACTGCAATGTGGAACCTTTAGAGTTGAGGAGAAACAATGCCGCTTACATCTCTTTGCGGTACCTCTAGTAACAGACCAACCTGTCTAGTTTGGCCAAGTGAGCAGGGATTGAAAGGGAGGGCACCCCGAGAACAAGCAAGGTAATATCAAAGAATGATCAAGGCAATGTTAGAGAACGATCAAGGCAATGTTAGAGAAAGCTCGAGGTAATGTTAGAGAACGATCAAGGCAATGTTAGAGAACGCTCGAGGTATTGTTAGAGAACGATCAAGGCAATGTTAGAGAACGATCGAGGCAATGTTAGAGAAAGCTCGAGGTAATGTTAGAGAACGATCAAGGCAATGTTAGAGAACGCTCGAGGTATTGTTAGAGAACGATCAAGGCAATGTTAGAGAACGATCGAGGCAATGTTAGAGAACGCTCGAGGTAATGTCAGAGAATGATCAAAGCAATGTTAGAGAACGATCAAGGCAATGTTAGAGAAAGCTCGAGGTAATGTTAGAGAACGATCGAGGCAATGTTAGAGAACGATCGAGGCAATGTTAGAGAAAGCTCGAGGTAATGTTAGAGAACGATCAAGGCAATGTTAGAGAACGCTCGAGGTATTGTTAGAGAACGATCAAGGCAATGTTGGAGAACGATCGAGGCAATGTTAGAGAACGCTCGAGGTAATGTCAGAGAATGATCAAAGCAATATTAGAGAACGATCGAGGCAATGTTAGAGAAAGCTCGAGGTAATGTTAGAGAACGATCAAGGCAATGTTAGAGAACGCTCGAGGTATTCTTAGAGAACGATCAAGGCAATGTTAGAGAACGATCGAGGCAATGTTAGAGAATGCTCGAGGTAATGTCAGAGAATGATCAAAGCAATGTTAGAGAACGATCAAGGCAATGTTAGAGAACGATCAAGGCAATGTTAGAGAACGATCAAGGCAATGTTAGAGAACGATCGAGGTATTGTTAGAGAACGATCAAGGCAATGTTAGAGAACGCTCGAGGTAATGTCAGAGAATGATCAAAGCAATGTTAGAGAACGATCAAGGAAATGTTAAAAAAGCTCGACGTAATTTTAGAGAACGGACAAGGCAATGTTAGAAAACGATCAAGGCAATGTTAGAGAACGATCGAGGCAATGTTAGAGAAGGCTCGAGGTAATGTTAGAGAACGATCGAGGCAATGTTAGAGAACGATCGAGGCAATGTTAGAGAACGATCGAGGCAATGTTAAAGAACGATCAAGGCAATGTTAGAGAACGATCAATGCAATGTTAGAGAACGATCCAGGTAATGTTAGAGAACGATCAAGGCAATGTTAGAGAACGATCAATGCAATGTTAGAGAACGAGCAAGGTAATGTTAGAGAACGATCAATGCAATGTTAGAGAACGATCAATGCAATTTTAGAGAACGAGCAAGGTAATGTTAGAGAACGATCAATGCAATGTTAGAGAACGAGCAAGGTAATGTTAGAGATTGATCGAGACAATGTTAGAGAACGATCGAGGCAATGTTAGAGAACGATCAATGCAATGTTAGAGAACGAGTAGGGTAATGTTAGAGAACGATCAAGGCAATGTTAGAGAACGATCAATGCAATGTTAGAGAACGATTGAGGCAATGTTAGAGAACGAGAAGGGTAATGTTAGAGAACGAGAAGGGTAATGTTAGAGAACAAGAAGGGTAATGTTAGAGAACGATCAAGGCAATGTTAGAGAACGATCAATGCAATGTTAGAGAACGAGCAAGGCAATGTTAGAGAACGATTGAGGCAATGTTAGAGAACGATCAAGGCAATGTTAGAGAACGCTAGAGGCAATGTTAGGGAACGATCCAGGTAATGTTAGAGAACGATCAATGCAATGTTAGAGAACGAGCAAGGTAATGTTAGAGAACGATCAATGCAATGTTAGAGAACGAGCAAGGTAATGTTAGAGAACGATCGAGGCAATGTTAGAGAACGATCGAGGCAATGTTAGAGAACGATCAATGCAATGTTAGAGAACGATCCAGGTAATGTTAGAGAACGATCAAGGCAATGTTAGAGAACGATCAGGGCAATGTTAGAGAACGATTGAGGCAATGTTAGAGAACGAGAAGGGTAATGTTAGAGAACGATCAAGGCAATGTTAGAGAACGATCGAGGCAATGTTAGAGAACGATCAAGGCAATGTTAGAGAACGAGCAAGGCAATGTTAGAGAACGATTGAGCCATATGTTAGAGAACGATCAAGGCAATGTTAGAGAACGCTAGAGGCAATGTTAGAGAACGATCCAGGTAATGTTAGAGAACGATCAAGGCAATGTTAGAGAACAATTGAGGCAATGTTAGAGAACGATCAAGGCAATGTTAGAGAACGATCAAGGAAATGTTAAAAAAGCTCGACGTAATTTTAGAGAACGGACAAGGCAATGTTAGAAAACGATCAAGGCAATGTTAGAGAACGATCGAGGCAATGTTAGAGAACGCTCGAGGTAATGTTAGAGAACGATCGAGGCAATGTTAGAGAACGATCGAGGCAATGTTAGAGAACGATCGAGGCAATGTTAAAGAACGATCAAGGCAATGTTAGAGAACGATCAATGCAATGTTAGAGAACGATCCAGGTAATGTTAGAGAACGATCAAGGCAATGTTAGAGAACGATCAATGCAATGTTAGAGAACGAGCAAGGTAATGTTAGAGAACGATCAATGCAATGTTAGAGAACGATCAATGCAATTTTAGAGAACGAGCAAGGTAATGTTAGAGAACGATCAATGCAATGTTAGAGAACGAGCAAGGTAATGTTAGAGATTGATCGAGACAATGTTAGAGAACGATCGAGGCAATGTTAGAGAACGATCAATGCAATGTTAGAGAACGAGTAGGGTAATGTTAGAGAACGATCAAGGCAATGTTAGAGAACGATCTATGCAATGTTAGAGAACGATTGAGGCAATGTTAGAGAACGAGAAGGGTAATGTTAGAGAACGAGAAGGGTAATGTTAGAGAACGATCAAGGCAATGTTAGAGAACGATCAATGCAATGTTAGAGAACGAGCAAGGCAATGTTAGAGAACGATTGAGGCAATGTTAGAGAACGATCAAGGCAATGTTAGAGAACGCTAGAGGCAATGTTAGAGAACGAGCAAGGTAATGTTAGAGAACGATCAAGGCAATGTTAGAGAACGATCGAGGTATTGTGAATTATAGTTCATAAATATATATATAGTGAAATATATTGTGAAATATAGAACGAGTTTGTTTTTTGTTTGCTTTACCATGAATGTGAAAGAGAGAGAGAGAGAGAGAGAGAGAGTGTCACTATTTAATGTTAGCACATCTTACTACATGACACATGATGATGTTAAGTGAACACCGATACCACTTCGATCAATAAAATCTCTCCACCCGCGAGAGGCCACCTATATTTTTAAATTTCAATTCATTTAAGTTTTAAAATATTGATTTTTATCATTTTTAAAATAAGTCCGTTTTCTTTTTTTTTCATAATAATCTAGTTTACCTGAGACCACAGCTCGTTTGACGAGACTAAAAACCATACCCAGTTCACACCTACTATCGATGAGTGGACATTAGGTGGTCGTCTAACAACCTGGACTAATAAAAACAACCTACGCCACCTTACTACAACTATAAAGTCTGGTAACAACCAGAACACTGGACACTAGCCACCTCTGGAAATCGCGTTCATTTTAAATAAATTCATCGTTCATTTTAATATTCTTAAACGTAAATAACACATTCTTAAATTTCTACTTCGCTTTTTCATCGGAAACAATATTTACCTAATCCGCGAGACCGCGAGAGATAGCTGTCGAGCACCAACAAAGTCACGAGTCACCTGGCGCATTTAGCCTCTAATTCTATGGCCGTCTGTAGTATAGTGCTAAGTATTCTCACTTGTCACGCGGGAGTCCGGTGTTCGATTCCCGGTGGGTATCCCCGGCGGAATATTTATTAATTTTTTTTTTATTAATTTTTTTTTTATTTATTTATTTTTAAAAATTCTGAACTTTAAAAATTTACACCGTATCCACGAGACCGCCCTGATTCATTAATTATCGTCACCCACCCGCGCGCGAGCCGTCGAGGGGTAGCCGCATATTTCACATCTTTCACAAATACATATTTCACATCTTTCACAAATATCTTTCACAAATACATATTTCACAGCTTTCTCAAGTATCTTTCACATCTTTCACATCTTTACTCTTTCACAAATTTATTTAAACATTTTCATCTAACACTTTTTTCACCTGTCCACGTCACCTGTCCACGTCAGCCGGGCACACAGTCCCCTTGACATAATCCCCCCCCCCCTTTGTCAGCCCTTGATGTCGCCTTTATTTACCTGAGATATCGACGAAGTGGTGGACCCCAAACTAAAAATCTTTTCCACGAAGTGGCGGATAAAAAAAATTTTCGACGAATTGGCACGGTGCGGTTTTGGCTTGGCGTGGTGCACAATCCATTGTCTTTGGTGCAATTTTTTAATCGTGTTATTGCACTTTTAATAGGGGGTAAACCCGCACCCTCACTACTGACATACTATTCACTTTGTTAGGAAATAATGACATCTCAAACAAAGAAGATAATTTTTATAGCTTCACTGTGTGCCGCTCATGTTTGGAACCACGCCTCTATACGGCAATCCAATCAAAGAAAATATCAAACATCGAATAATACAGTTGTTTGGGCAGCTGATCACAATGCTAGACTAAAACACGGCACGAGTAGACTACATGACAATATCAGAATACAGGTCAGAATAAAAACCCTGAAAAACGTGAAGAGAGTAGTGAATGAGTCATTAATAATCAAAACAATGAAGATGACAACGCAATTAGCCAGATCGGGAAATGTACAAATGCCTGTACAAAAAGCAATCGCTGGTCGCTAATAACACAAGTAAAGTGAAGCAGAGCTTCAGCGACCTGATATATGTCTTGTTTTATAGAAGAACAGAATTCACTTGTTACGACAAAGTGATCTACATTCTAGGTATATGTATTATAACAGGGATAGTTGAGACAGACTTCCATTAATTTTTGTTGGGATAGTTGAAACAGAGTTCAGTTTATTATAGCAGGGATTGTTGAGACAGTCTTTAATTTATTATAGTTGGGATAGTTTAGACAGAATTAAATTTATTATAGTAGGGATAATTGATACAGACTTCCGTTTATTACAATAGGGATAGTTGAGATAGACCTCCATTTAGAATGTAGGAAAAGTCGACACAGACTTTAATTTATTATAGTAGGGATACTTGAGACAGACTTTATTTTATTATAGTAGCGATAGTTGAGATAGACTTCAGTTTATTATAGTAGGGATAGTTGGGACAGACTTCCATTTATTATAGTAGGGATAGTTGAGACAGACTTCCATTTATTATAGTAGGGATAGCTGAGACGGATCTTAGTTTATTATAGTAGGGATAGCTGAGACGGATCTTAGTTTATTATACTAGGGATAGCTGAGACGGATCTTAGTTTATTATAGTAGGGATAGCTGAGACGGATCTTAGTTTATTATAGTAGGGATAGTTGAGACAGATTTCAGTTTATTATAGTAGGGATAGTTGAGACAGAATTCAGTTTATTATAGTAGGGATAGCTGAGACAGACTTCAGTTTATTATAGTAGGGATAGTTGAGACAGATTTCAGTTTATTATAGTAGGGATAGTAACAATTCTTGGGCCATGTTAAAAGACACAACAGCCTATTGAAAGTAATCCTGGTGGTGAAAATACAAGGTAAAAGAGGCAGAGGCCGACCAAGAGTAACAGGGACGAGTAAGATCAAAAGATGGTTTTCCTTCTTAGTTAAGATCGGACTTCCGTCTCCAAGATGGCGGATCTAGTCCACGTGTCTCGATCGCTGCAGAAAGTACATCCAGGGTCTGATTAATTTCGGTTCTCCGTTGCACTTTTCTGCGTTGAAGTCAAAATGATGATAAATCTGTGCCGCTAAAGCGAGGTCGTAGGCCGACAACAGTTCGTTTGGACAAATCAAGTGTTGTCTCTCTCTCTCTCTCTCTCTCTCTCTCTCTCTCTCTCTCTCTCTCTCTCTCTCTCTCTCTCTCTCTCTGCGGTCAGTACTCAATCAGAGTAGCATTCCAGACTCTCACATGAAGTCAGCTTTCAGGTTAAGTGTGTTGATCGCCCCCACAGGCAGAACATCACAATTACAGTCTGCCAGATCCACTCTGATTGAACACCCGTTAAAACGTTGCATTGTGTTCTGCGCCAGTGGCCCAGTGCATCCGATTTCAGCCAGCATTTTGTTCAGGTTTGCTTTCATTAGCCTTTGATTGTCCCCAATCTTCCTGCAAGGCAGCAGATTATCTTTTCTGTAGGGGGATTCTGCCCTTAGATGGTCGGCCCTCCCAGGTTTACGAGCAATATCTGCCCGAGTCACTAGAAGTGATTAACACAGACATCCGACTTGGAATATGAGGAAACTGCAACAAGGAACACTTTTCATGCATAGCCTTCAATTGTTCCCGCCGACTATCCCCATATACCGGTAATTCACGTCCTCTAGAAAATGATGATCGTCGAAGCACTTGTTGATGTTAAGCCATCGCTGTTGACTCCAATTCAGAACATATAGACACACAGTTAGTCGTCAGATTATCCCCGTCGCACATTAAACAGCAGACCGTAAGATTAGCGCACGGCCGGTCTAGGGAACCATTACGATGACGTAGCACACAACAATGTCGAACACACAATCTCGCTCCCTTTAGATTTCTGATTATTCTAGTGTAAGCAGCCTACGACGAACAAAACATGAAGCAAATTCCCCAAAGAGACAAATCTGCGTCTGACGAAGTAGTTTACATTAATGTGTAACATGGAAATAACTTGCGTCAAGGAATTCCAACAACGGTCATGAACAGCGCCAATGTGACGTAAAGGGCAGATCAAGTCTAGACGGTGGAAGGTCTCAACAGGTATTCAAGCAGAGTGGATCTAACAGGCTTAAAAAGACAGCTGTCTTCGTGTGAGAGTCTGGAGTCTTACTCTGATTGAGTCCTGATTGCAGTGAGAGAGAGAGATAAGATGGACAAATCAGCCTATGACAACCAGCACCATCAAAGCAAGAGACAGAGCAGAATGGCGCTCCATGGTAGCCAACCTTCGTTGCGGAGTTGGCACTCGATGATGATGAGGGATAGTTGAGACAGACTTCGGTTTATTATAGTAGGGATAGTTGAGACAGACTTTAATTTACCATAGTAGGGATAGTTGAGACAGACTTCGGTTTATTATAGTAGGGATAGTTGAGACAGACTTTAATTTACCATAGTAGGGATAGTTGAGACAGACTTTAATTTACCATAGTAGGGATAGTTGAGACAGACTTTAATTTACCATAGTAGGGATAGTTGAGAGAGACTTTAATTTACCATAGTAGGGATAGTTGAGACATACTTTCCTTTACCATAGTAGGGATAGTTGAGACACATCACAGAGATGCCAGACAAATTAATGGAAAGATAATAGATAACCTGAGATATGCTGACGATAATGTACTACAAGCAGAAATCCTAAAGATCTACAACAATTACTTCATGAAATAAACATGACAAGCAAAAAATATGGACTAGATATGAATATAAAAAAGACTAAAACTATGATCATAAACAAAGAAGATACTCAAAACCCACAAGTGGATATCAAAATTGAAGGAATATACCTGGAGACAGTTCAGAACTACAACTACCTTGGGCATACTATAACCAGTGATGGAAAATGTACAACTGAAATAAACAAAAGAATAGGAATGGCAAAAAGTAATTTTAATGTCACGAAGAACATACTAACATCAAAACAAATAACACCAGGGCTAAAACTAAGAATAGCAAAATGTTACATCTTCTCAATATTCCTATATGGTGCAGAAACATGGACATAAAACAAGAAAACAGAACAGAAAATTGAAGCCTTTGAAATGTGGATATTTAGAAGAATAGGTAGAATTGGATGGAAGGAAAAGAAAACAAACGATGAAGTCTTAAAACAACTAAAAATGAAAAGAGAACTACTAAACACAATTCAAACAAGACAAATGCAATTTTCGGGCCATGTTAAAAGACACAGCAGCCTACTAAAAGTAATCCTGGAGGGGAAAATACAAGGTAAAAGAGGCAGAGGCAGACGAAGATTAACATGGATGAGTAACATCAAAAGATGGACAAATCAGCCTAAGACAACCTGCACCATCAAAGCAAGAGACAGAGCAGAATAGCGCTCCATGGTAGCCAACCTTCTTTGCGGAGACGGCACTCGATGATGATGATGATGAGTTAAGACAGACTTTAATTTATTATAGTAGGGCTAGTTGAGACAGACTTGCTTTTATTATAGTAGGGATAGTTGAGAGAGACTTTAGTTTAGTATATTAGAGATAGTTGAGACAAACTTTAACTTATTATAGTAGGGATTGTTGAGACAGACTTTCATTTATTATAGTAGGAATAGTTGAGACATACTTTAATTTATTATAGTGCGGATAGTTGAGACAGTTTTCTATTTATTATAGTACGGATAGTTGAGACAGACTTCAGATTATTATAGTACGGATAGTTGAGACAGACGTCAGTTTATTATAGTAGGGATAGTTGAAACAGTTTTCCATTTATTATAGTAAAGATAGTTGAGACAGACTTTAATTTATTATAGTAGGGACAGTTGAGACAGACTTTAATTTATTATAGTAGGGATAGTTGAGACAGACTTTAATTTATTATAGTAGGGACAGTTGAGACAGACTTTAATTTATTATAGTAGGGGCAGTTGAGACAGACTTTAATTTATTATAGTAGGGATAGTTGAGACAGACTTTAATTTATTATTGTAGGGAATGTTGAGAGAGACTTCAGTTTATTATAGTAGGCATAGTTGTGAGACAGACTTCAGATTATTATAGTAGGCATAGTTGAGACGGACCTTAGTTTATTATAGTATGGATAGTTGAGACAGACTTCCATTTATTATTGAGGACTATTTGAGACAGACTTTAATTTATTATAGTAGGGGCAGTTGAGACAGACTTTAATTTATTATAGTAGGGATAGTTGAGACAGACTTTAATTTATTATTGTAGGGAATGTTGAGAGAGACTTCAGTTTATTATAGTAGGCATAGTTGTGAGACAGACTTCAGATTATTATAGTAGGCATAGTTGAGACGGACCTTAGTTTATTATAGTATGGATAGTTGAGACAGACTTCCATTTATTATTGAGGACTATTTGAGCCAGACTTTAATTTATTATAGTAGGGATAGTTGAGACAGACTTATATTTATTATTGTTGGGAATGTTGAGAGAGACTTCAGTTTATTATAGTAGGGATATTTGAGAAAGACTTTAGTTTTTTTTATAGTAGGGACAGTTGAGACAATCTTCCATTTATTATAGTAGGGATAGTGGATGAAGTCTTACATTTATTATAGTAGGGATAGTTGAGACAGTCTTACATTTATTATTGTAGGGATAGTTAAGTCAGTCTTACATTTATTATAGTAGGGATAGTTGAGACAGACTTTAATTTATTATAGTAGGGATAGTAGGGATAGTTGAGACAGAGCTTAGTTTACTATAGTAGGGATAGTTGAGACAGTCTTCCATTTATTATAGTAGGGATAGTGGAGGCAGTGTTACATTTATTATAGTAGGGATGGTTGAGACAGTCTTACATTTATTATTGTAGGGATAGTTGAGTCAGTCTTACATTTATTATAGTAGGGATAGTTGAGACAGTCTTACATTTATTATAGTAGGGATAGTTGAGACAGTTTTACATTTGTTATAGTAGGGATAGTTGAGACAGACTTACATTTATATAGTAGGGATAGTTGAGACAGTCTTACATTTGTTATAGTAGGGATAGTTGAGACAGAGCTTAGTTTATTACAGTAGGGATAGTAGGGATAGTTGAGACAGACTTACATTTATTATAGTAGGGATAGTTGAGATAGTCTTACATTTATTATAGTAGGGATAGTTGAGACAGACTTTAATTTATTATAGTAGGGACAATTGAGACATACTTTAATTTGTTATAGTAGGGATAGTTGAGACAGACTTTAATTTATTATAGTAGGGACAGTTGAGACAGACTTTAATGTATTATAGTAGGGATAGTTGAGACAGACTTTGATTTATTATAGTAGGGATAGTTGAGACACACTTTAATTTATTATAGTAGGGATAGTTGAGACAGACTTTAATTTATTATAGTAGGGACAGTTGAGACACACTTTAATTTATTATAGTAGGGATAGTTGAGACAGACTTTAATTTATTATAGTAGGCATAGTTGAGACAGACTTTAATTTATTATAGTAGGGACAGTTGAGACAGACTTTAATTTATTATAGTAGGGATAGTTGAGACAGACTTTAATTTTTTATAGTAGGGACATTTGAGACAGACTTTAATTTATTATAGTAGGGATAGTTGAGACAGACTTTAATTTTTTATAGTAGGGACAGTTGAGACAGACTTTAATTTTTTTATAGTAGGGATAGTTGAGACAGACTTTAATTTTTATAGTAGGGATAGTTGAGACAGACTTTAATTTTTTATAGTAGGGACAGTTGAGACAGACTTTAATTGCTATAGTAGGGATAGTTGAGACAGACTTTAATTGTTATAGTAGGGATAGTTGAGACAGACTTTAATTGTTATAGTAGGGATAGTTGAGACAGACTTTAATTGTTATAGTAGGGATAGTTGAGACAGACTTTAATTGTTATAGTAGGGATAGTTGAGACAGACTTTAATTGTTATAGTAGGGATAGTTGAGACAGACTTTAATTGTTATAGTAGGGATAGTTGAGACAGACTTTAATTGTTATAGTAGGGACAGTTGAGACAGACTTTAATTGTTATAGTAGGGACAGTTGAGACAGACTTTAATTGTTATAGTAGGGATAGTTGAGACAGACTTTAATTGTTATAGTAGGGATAGTTGAGACAGACTTTAATTGTTATAGTAGGGATAGTTGAGACAGACTTTAATTGTTATAGTAGGGATAGTTGAGACAGACTTTAATTGTTATAGTAGGGATAGTTGAGACTGACTTTAATTGTTATAGTAGGGACAGTTGAGACAGACTTTAATTGTTATAGTAGGGATAGTTGAGACAGACTTTAATTGTTATAGTAGGGATAGTTGAGACAGACTTTAATTGTTATAGTAGGGATAGTTGAGACAGACTTCAGTTTATATCTTCTTGTTTTTTTCCGTCTTGGGTGTCAAGGGAGGTAGAAAGTTCTAGCTGGTGCTCATCTGACAGCCTCAGAAATAGTGTCTCTATCAATGTCGTTCTAACTTGATAGATAATTGACTCGTTTATGTAGTTGTCTTCGCATGCAATATATCTATCTATCTATCTATCTATCTATCTATCTATCTATCTATCTATCTATCTATCTATCTATCTATCTATCTATCTATCTATCTATCTATCTATCTATCTATCTATCTATCTATCTATCTATCTATCTATCTATCTATCTATCTATCTATCTATCTATCTATCTATCTATCTATCTATCTATCTATCTATCTATCTATCTATCTATATGTCTGTCTGTCTTTTCCTGGTATACCACAGAGAGATGGGGTCCACTGCAAGGTGACCCTGGGGTGCTTGCAGAGTTCAATCTATAAGGTCTGCAGATGTGGCAATTTTGTTGATTGTAGTGCCTGGAGTGTTGATAATCTGATCTTGTAATTTGTCAAAAACACTACATGCTGTGGGCTAAGATTACTGTTCAGCAGTTTTTCTATTGCCAACTTTATTGCTTGGATTTCTGCATCATAATTGTGACAATATTTCCCAGTTGCTATTTTATTCATATCCATAGTGTTATTTGGGTACTCTATATATGCACCTGCTCCCCCATTCTTTACGACATTCTGTGCTGATCCATCTGTGTACACACGAATCCATAAGTCGGGTTGGTATTCTTCATCCAAGAAACTGAGAGTTACTGTTTTACTTCTTCTTCTTTCTTTCCTCATCTGCCTTTCAGCCTCGAGGGGAGATATAATTTGCAGTCTTTTGCTCTTCTGTTCGCCTCTGCTGATGTTATATTTCCTAGTACTTCTAATATTCCATCGATCCATCTTTTTCGTGGTCGACCTTTGGGTCTGTTATTCTCGCAACGTTTATTGAGGGCTCGTTGTGTTGTGTTTTGATCTTTCTGCCGTGTCACGTGGCCAAACCATTTTATCTGTTGTTTCTTTGTATATTCTATGGTGGGGGCTATTCCTAGCTTTTTCTCAGTTCTTCATTTCTGATCGTATCTCTCAGACTGTTTCCTGTCATTCGTCTGACACATTTAATCTCAGCAGAGATTATTTTTCTTATTGTTCTTGCATCTAGGGTCCAGGACTGGCATTGGTAGCACAACGTTGGGATGAAGATTGTATTGTAGAGTGCCCGTTTTGCCTCTAGAATTATTTCCTTATTGGACAATAGTGGTGATAGCTATCCAATAATTTGACAAGCTTTGTTGCATCTTGAGTCTATTTCTGCTGTTTGTGAATTATCGTTTGTTACTAAACTTCCTAGGTATTTGATTTCCTCTACTTGTTTTAGTTGCCTGCCTTCAATAGTTTTTTTGATGTTCTGTTTATTTTTGGCGACATTCATGACTTCTGTTGTGTTGATGTTGATTTTCATATACTGTATATCATATATATATATATATATATATATATATATATATATATATATATATATATATATATATATAATATATATATATATATATATATATATATATATATATATGTTTTCATATTTGATCTTGTGATCAAATTGTTTTACACTGTATACTTAACTGTTTCTCTTTGTCAAGTATTCCTTTCACTTCTGTCCGTATTTGTATTGACAATCCTGTTTCCTCTGTCCAAGGAGTCTGTTCTGGTATGGGCAGTAGGGGGTTAACAACTCGTGGCATGTCTGGTGTATGTCTACAAATACACTTGGCTTGGTGGATAGAACTGCTTCTCTTAAACCGTCACAAGGCAAAATCTTTGAATCGGTCCTGCATTGGATGTGTCGGCATGCATGGAAATTGTTCTGCCTGTATCGGCACCTTTGTGTCACTCCATTCTCTCAGGGCTGGTATCATCCACAATTTATCCATCTCCAATATTGGTGTTGATTTCATTATTCTTGTGATGACCCTAAGTCCCTGGTTTTGTACTTTATCCAGCTCTTGTAGTGTGGTGTTTGATGCTGAGCACCATGCGGGTGATCCATATTCTAGATGTGGATGTATACTCTGTTGGTAAACTTTACTGAGTATTTTCCCACTCACACCCCACGTGGTTCCACACTGTTTCCAAGATAGTTTGTTGTCAAATGTAACTCCGAGATATTTAGCTTGTATGTCTTCTTTCATAGGGTCGTTGTTTATGTAGATGGCTCCTGCTTTTTGTTTTGGGGAGAGAGTGAAAAGTGTAGTACTGCATTTGTCTGTATTGATGCTGATACACCATCTATTTGTCCATGAATTCAGTTATTCATTCATAGCTCTTTGTAGCAAATTCGAGGTCACTGTTGCTACTCCTCTCATCATTATCATCATCGAGTGCCGACTCCGCAACGAAGGTTGCCATGGATCGCCATCCTACTCTGTTTCTTGCTTTGATTGTGCAGGTTGTCATAGATTGACTTGTCTATCTTTTGATGTTACTCGTCCATGTTAGTCTTGGTCTGCCTCTGCCTCTTTTACCTTGTATTTTCCCCTTCCAATATTACTTTTAGTAGGTTGTTGTGTCTTTTAACATGCCTCAAAACTTTCATTTTATCTTCTCTTAATTGTATTTAGTAGTTCTCTTTTTATTTTCAGTTTTAAAACTTCATCGTTTGTTATCTTTTGTTTCCATCCAATTCTACCTATTCTTCTATAAATCCACATTTCAAAGGCTTCAATTTTCTGTTCTGTTTTCTTGTCTAATGTCCATGTTTCTGCACCATACAGGAAAATTGAGAAGATGTAACATTTTGCTATTCTTAGTTTCAGCCCTACTGTTCTTTGTTTTGTTGTTAGTATATTTTTCATTTTAGAAATAAAAAGCAGAATAGCCTAGGCCAAAATAGCATTTCAGAAAATGAAAGATATCTTATGCAACAAATCTATGTCAATAAAAATGAGAAAGAGAGTTCGTCGATGCTATATAGAACCAATTCTGACCTATGGAAGCGAAACATGGACAGTAGACAAACAAATGAAAAGACGATTAGAGGCCACAGAGATAGGATTTATCAGAAGAATGTTGAAAGTTCCCTGGACAGCTAAAAAGACTAATGAGGAAGTTCTCAAAGAGGCCAACACAAAAAGGGAGCTCTTAAAAAACATCAGAAAGAAGCAATCAACATTTTCGGGCACATCATGAGAAGAGGAAAGTTGGAATACTTGGTTAAAACTGGCAAAATACAAGGAAAGAGAGATCGCGGACGACAAAGAGAGAAAATACTGGATAGCTTGGTGTCATGGCATGGAAAACAGTTAACAACAGAACTGATGTGATGCACTGTAGATAGAAGATTGTGGAGGGACATGATCACCTACGCCACCCGGTATAGCACATCATGATGATGATGATATTTTTCATGGCATTAAAATTACTTTTTGCCATACCTATTCTTTTGTTTATTTCAAATTTACATTTTCCATCACTGGTTATAGTATGTCCAAGGTAGTTGTAGCTCTGGCCTGTATCCAGATGTATTCATTTAACTGTGATATTTTCTTGTAGGTCTTGAGAATTTTCTTTGTTTATAATCATAGTTTTAGTCTTTTTGATATTCATATCTAGTCCATATTTTTTGCTTGTTATACTCCTCTGTGCACCCCATTACCAAGTCATCTGCATACATTACCGCTTTGATGCCATGTGGTAGCTCAGTAACTAGGTCATTGATGTAGACTAGAAAAAGTGTTGGAGATAGTACTCCTACCTGTTGGACGCCCTGGCGCAGTAGGATCTTCTTACTCTTAAGACCATCCAGTTGCACTCTGGCTCTCCTGTTAAGCAAGCATGCTTTCATCAATTTGTACATCCTGCCATTTACTCCATAATTTGTCAGTTTCTTCAAAAGCCCTTCCTTCCATACCTTATCAAATGCTTTCTATGGGTCTAGCTATGCTGCTAGTACCAGTTTCTCTTCTTGGAATGCATCCTCCTCAATTTCCCGAGAAAGATAGGTTGCCTGATCTTCAGTAGAGTAGCACTGTCTAAAGCCTGCTTGCTGTGGGACAAGGAGGTTTTCACTTTCCATGTACCGCTGCAAGCTGAGACTGATTATACGTTCAATTGTTTTACACAAACAGCTTGTAAGGCTGATTGGTCTATAGCTGGATGTCTTCGAACCATCTTTTCCTGGCTTTAGTAAAAAAAAATTAAAGTACACCCGTCACGCCAAGTGGCGTACAGGGAATATGGTGTTAGTGACCATACATTTTACCGACCCTCGGCACATGATTTTTGGGGTAATGTGATCGGTATTACGCCCATGCCGCTTTCCCAGAAAAAAATTCGGTACCAATTAAAGGCTGGGTGAACCGGAGCCGTCGTTTGGGATCGAACCCTACCCCTTGTCCTTTGTAGTCCAGTTCACTAACCACTGAGCTATCGAGGCTCCTGGCTTTAGTAATGGTATCGTAATTGCTTCTCTCCATGCCTGTGGCACTCTACCTGTGGTACTCTACCTGTGGTACTCTACCTGTGGTACTCTACCTGTGGTACTCTACCTGTGGTACTCTACCTGTGGTACTCTACCTGTGGCACTCTACCTGTGGTACTCTACCTGTGGTACTCTACCTGTGGCACTCTACCTGTGGTACTCTACCTGTGGTACTCTACCTGTGGTACTCTACCTGTGATCCAGCGGACATTGTGATCTGCAGTAGTTTTGCTTTAGCTGCAGTTCCTAAATTCTTAATAATTTCAGTGCACACTCCATCACTGCCTGGTGATTTTTTTTCATTTTTAATTTGGATATTGCCAGCTCTAGCTCTCTTTTTATAATGGGTATTTCCATGACTTCATGTATGGCCCATTTTTGTCTTGCATTTTGTTGCTTTAAGCGGGTCTCTTGTCGTTTATCTAGGCTAATTTCAATAGTATTGTCTTTTGCAAAGGAATCCGTGAAGTCATTTTGTGCCTGCTTACCAGTTAGAATATCTCCATCCTTCTTCAATGTAGTTTGGGAGTTCCTTTCTGTTTATCATTAAACTGTTTTACAAGCTTCCATACTTTTCTTGTGTCTCTTTAAAAATTCAAGGACTCTGTTTTCTCTTTCCAGCTTCACTGTCTGGCTTGTAGTTTAGCCCTTTGAAATTTGGCCCTTGCGCATGCTGATAGTTATTTTGGTGTTCCTTGCAAGGGTTAGATTCTGCTTGCTTTCCAGATATTTCAATGCCATTATGCAGTTGCTCTAATTCACTACTACAGTATGGTTTGTAATGTGTCCGTGCCCCTCTAGGTATTGTTTCACTGGCAGCTTGTATTATTAGTCTACTGAATTCATCAACTATTTTGTTGATGTCTCTGTCTGTATTTATATCTTTAGTCAGTACACTGGTGTAATGTTGATACATTTTCCGGTCTGCCTTTTTCTAATTCCATCTGGAGAGAGTGCTGCTGTCCCTGACGGCCTCATTTTGCACTATTAAAAAGACTGGTCAGTGGTCGCTGCCTCCAAGTTGTTTCCCAACAATACGTGTGATATTCCAATCCAGGTCTGATGAAGCAAAATCTGGTGTAGATGTGGTATGCCATGATCTGGTATAGAATGTTCGTGGATCTGTTGTCTGGTTTAGTAGTATAAGGCCATTGTCGTCCTGCCAATTTTTAAGTTCTTCACCTCTCTTGTGCATATATTCTTAGCCCCAGCTCTGAGAATGGCTTTTGAAGTCTCCACATACAATCATTCTTTCGTTTAATGAAATTGTGCTAGTGCCAGTGGGCAGACACTCGGACAGTAGTAGTTGATTTAATGAAGGTCCGTATTTTCTGTCCTGAGATGCAGTATTTGAAATTCCGCCCCATCCATATACACTTCAATCTGACATGCATTGATGTTGTTCTTTAAAAGTGTCAATATTCCGCCCTTTTGTTTGTTTTTTTTCTGTCAGATCGGTAACACTGGTATCCTCTAATCTCCAAAGCTGCGTCGTTGTTTAGATGGGTTTCCTACAAACAGC
This sequence comes from Megaustenia siamemsis, assembly GCA_032433765.1. Classification (NCBI taxonomy): domain Eukaryota; kingdom Metazoa; phylum Mollusca; class Gastropoda; order Stylommatophora; family Ariophantidae; genus Megaustenia; species Megaustenia siamemsis. The sequence continues at coordinate 21,452,161 of JAVIAB010000102.1, forward strand.
ATACGCTTACTTTGCTCTTCATGTAGGATATTTTCTAACTCTATATTTTTACTGTACCCATCACTTTTGCTGTTGATGCCTTCAGCATTCCAGTGCATTATTTTAAGTGGTTTTAGTTTGGATTGGCCAGTAGCTCTATTCTCTCGCCCCCTGACTCCACGGGGCGGTTGAAAAGGAACCAAGTAATAGTGGTTGGGCCCTTTCGAGGCTGATGATCCGGAAATGCACTTGCCAGAGTAGCCATCACAGAGCAAGTGCCATATCGAATCGCAGTTATAGACATACTTCCCTTTGGCATGAGTGCGTGGCATCCTGATTGTTGTAGTGCGCCATTAGGCTGGTTGCCTCCGTCTTCAGCACTTAAACTTGCTATAGCAGATTGTGGTCTTGCTCGGGTGTAGGAAGGCTGGCCAGTCTTGGTTTTCAGTCCCTGGTGACAGTTAAGCCCCATCCCCAAGACAAGGAGCTGGCCTTTGATGGTGATCGTATACAATGAAATATGTAGTTGTATGTCAAGTGATCACCTTATAACCTCGTTGATATGTTTGTCTATGCCTGAGAGAATAATATGCAGCGATTGTGCTTCTCCCTAAACGCACTAGCCCTGTCTCGGCTCCTGTTTTTCAGCGTTCCGAAGGAGGGACGAGGTCCTTACGTTCAGAAGCAAGAGGAATGGCAAACAATCGTCGTCCCATACAAATATTGTCTGGCGAACTAAAGCACGGAATGAGACCAAACGGCAGTAAAGATGTATGCATCCTTAAAAACAAAAATAGAACGAAGTTTCTGCCAAGAAGTCCTGCAGCTGGAACTGAAACACAAAAATATAGAATGATATACACAGAAATCTAACTACATGGCGATAATGTATTTGTGTTGCTGTTTGTTGTTCCAGCTGAAGCCCTTCTTGGCCGAAACTTCGTTGTACTTCTATTTTGTTTCTCATCTACGTAAAGCTATTACCATACCATTGTTTTCCTTTTCTTTTTCAATTATTATTATTTTCTTTACAGATGACCAGCCCTTGATAGCAGCAACACCGAGAAAATGCAACAACATATCACGTCCATAAATCAGGAGTGTAACACAAACAAGGAAATCAACACACACGCAAACAGAAATCAATATAAAAAGAGAGAATTTAAACATGTTCCTCGTCACACTACATGTGATATAGGGAGTACGCCACTTTTTCCTTTTAAAAAATGTTCATTATTATCTTCAGCTTTACAGCAGCTTTGTATTTCTATGCATCTTGATGACTTTACCCTTCATCTGCCAAGAGTAGGCTCCAGTGGTATTATGTGTACATTTGTTAGACTTGGCATCTTTACTTATACTGTTGATGTAGATCATGAACAAGCGTGGCGGTAGGACACATCACTGACTTACTTCGGTCATTACAGTGAATGGTTGTGACGTTCCTTGACTTGATGTAGCCACACTTTTACCATCAATGTACAGACTTTTGTCTAAAATCATCAAATGCTCATTAACTTACTTCGGTCATTACAGTGAATGGTTGTGACGTTCCTTGACTTGATGTAGCCACACTTTTACCATCAATGTACAGACTTTTGTCTAATATCATCAAATGTTCATTGACTTACTTCGGACATTACAGTGAATGGTTGTGACGTTCCTTGACTTGATGTAGCCACACTTTTACCATCAATGTACAGACTTTTGTCTAATATCATCAAATGTTCATTGACTTACTTCGGTCATTACAGTGAATGGTTGTGACGTTCCTTGACTTGATGTAGCCATACTTTTACCATCAATGTACAGACTTTTGTCTAATATCATCAAATGTTCACTGACTTACTTCGGACATTACAGTGAATGATTGTGTCGTTCCTTGACTTGATGTAGCCACACTTTTACCATCAATGTACAGACTTTTGTCTAATATCATCAAATGTTCATTGACTTACTTCGGACATTACAGTGAATGGTTGTGACGTTCCTTGACTTGATGTAGCCACACTTTTACCATCAATGTACAGACTTTTGTCTAATATCATCAAATGTTCATTGACTTACTTCGGTCATTACAGTGAATGGTTGTGACGTTCCTTGACTTGATGTAGCCATACTTTTACCATCAATGTACAGACCTTTGTCTAATATCATCAAATGTTCACTGACTTACTTCGGACATTACAGTGAATGATTGTGACGTTCCTTGACTTGATGTAGCCACACTTTTACCATCAATGTACAGACTTTTGTCTAATATCATCAAAAGTTCACTGACTTACTTCGGACATTACAGTGAATGATTGTGGCGTTCCTTGACTTGATGTAGCCACACTTTTACCATCAATGTACAGACTTTTGTCTAATATCATCAAAAGTTCACTGACTTCAGTCTAAGCCATTATTTGTCACAATACGCCACAAACTCTGCCCAATGCTTCCTCTCGGCCAACAAAAGCGACAAAACGTTTCCTATAATATTCCATATTATTCTCTATTAGCTATCGAAGTACAACGATTGTATTCGTGCATCTTGTATTTTTGTCTAAAGCCCATCGGTTCTTCTATCAGCTGTGATCCTATAATTGATCTCTATCTTGCTTTCATTACCCTGGCTTACATTTTTAGTAAAGTGGATTTCAGTAAGTGAAATTATGAAACATAATTTAATAAGCAGGTGATAGTTTATGCAGACTTTCATTTATTAATCAAAGTAGTTGATAGTTAGACAGACTTTAATTAATCAAAGTAATTGATAGTTTATGCAGACTTTAATTAATCAAAGTAATTGATAGTTTATGCAGACTTTAATTAATCAAAGTAATTGATAGTTTATGCAGACTTTAATTAATCAAAGTAATTGATAGTTTATGCAGACTTTAATTAATCAAAGTAATTGATAGTTTATGCAGACTTTAATTAATCAAAGTAATTGATAGTTTAGACTTTTGTCTAATATCATCAAATGTTCATTGACTTACTTCGGTCATTACAGTGAATGGTTGTGACGTTCCTTGACTTGATGTAGCCATACTTTTACCATCAATGTACAGACCTTTGGCTAATATCATCAAATGTTCACTGACTTACTTCGGACATTACACAATACATTGATAGTTTATGCAGACTTTAATTAATCAAAGTAATTGATAGTTTATGCAGACTTTAATTAATCAAAGTAATTGATAGTTTATGCAGACTTTAATTAATCAAAGTAATTGATAGTTTATGCAGACTTTAATTTATTAAAGTAGGTGATAGTTTAGACAGACTTTAAATTATTAAAGTAATTGATAGTTTATGCAGACTTTAATTTATTAAAGTAATTGATAGTTTATGCAGACTTTAATTTATTAATGTAGGTGATAGTTTAGCCAGACATTAATTTATTAATGTAGGTGATAGTTTAGCCAGACATTAATTTATTAATGTAGGTGATAGTTTAGCCAGACATTAATTTATTAATGTAGGTGATAGTTTAGCCAGACTTTCATTTTTTTAAAAGGTAGTGGGTGTGTGCAACTTAGGGCCGGCGGACCAGTCCGTCAAGTAGTCTTGACCGGCCCGAGAAGTTGATTACAAATTATGATACATTCCGTCCGCTCTAGAAAGTGCTCTCACTGTTTGATACAACTTATGCATGCTAACATTTTTGTGTCAAAATTAAGTTGATTGAATCAAGTGGAGAAGCTTGTTATAATACAAACATGAATAAAGCAGCGCAGTGAGCCAAACACCAGCCCATTTGGACATGTTTGTGCCCCAAGTTCAAGCACAAGCATTTCGTGAAATCCAGAAGTAAGCCATTTCTAATTTATCTATTTATTCTCTCTCTCTCTCTCTCTCTCTCTCTCTCTCTCTCCCCAACCTTCTCCTTGCCTTCCACTTTCCACCAATGATATGATTTATGTGTTGTTGTAATCCGTGCATGCAGAATGTGGGATGTATATTCGGAAGACAAATAAAATTAAATGAATATTATTATGAAGGGAAACTTCCGAGGTGACAGATCAGCGAGTCATTTCTGGGGAAGAGTATACAGCACTGGGAAACATTCACAAATCATGAACAACAGAAGAAAAAAAAAACAAAGAACAACAGATGGTCCAATGCAGGATCGATGTAAGGGTGTCATTCAAATTAAGGATGTATATTCAGTGCTCCGCATCTTTATTTGTTTTCAGGTATGGCCTTAGCTACTCGTGGTCATGACGTATGCACCACTGTCTCCCTTGACTATGCTGTCTACCAATGCCCTTAATAAATGCCTACATTTAAAGCAGGGAATAGGGACTTTAGTTTATTAAGATAGGGGTAAGCTAAACCAACCAGACTTTAGTTTATTAAGATAGGGGTAAGCTAAACCAGCCAGACTTTAGTTTATTAAGATAGGGGTAAGCTAAACCAGCCAGACTTTAGTTTATTAAATAGGGGTGAGCTAAACCAGCCAGACTTTAGTTTATTAAGATAGGGGTAAGCTAAACCAGCCAGACTTTAGTTTATTAAGATAGGGGTAAACTAAACCAGCCAGACTTTAGTTTATTAAATAGGGGTGAGCTAAACCAGCCAGACTTTAGTTTATTAAGATAGGGGTAAGCTAAACCAGCCAGACTTTAGTTTGTTAAGATAGGGGTAAGCTAAACCAGCCAGACTTTAGTTTGTTATGATAGGGGTAAGCTAAACCAACCAGACTTTAGTTTATTAAGATATGGGTAAGCTAAACCAGCGAGACTTTAGTTTATTAAGATAGGGGTAAGCTAAACCAGCCAGACTTTAGTTTATTAAGATAGGGGTAAGCTAAACCAGCCAGACTTTAGTTTATTAAGATAGGGGTAAGCTAAACCAGCCAGACTTTAGTTTATTAAGATAGGGGTAAGCTAAACCAGCCAGACTTTAGTTTATTAAGATAGGTGTAAGCTAAACCAGCCAGACTTTAGTTTATTAAGATAGGGGTAATCTAAACCAGCCAGACTTTAGTTTGTTAAGATAGGGGTAAGCTAAACCAGTCAGACTTTAGTTTGTTAAGATAGGGGTAAGCTAAACCAGACTTTAGTTTTTTTTAAGATAGAGGTAAGCTAAACCAGACTTTAATTTGTTAAGATAGGGGTAAGCTAAGCGAGACTTTAGTTTATTAATATTGACTTTGATTTGTTAAATTTAGAAAACGTTTTGTACATGTCACGTGCAGGGTATTTCGTTCACCTCTAGTAGGCAGACAACTCTAGAAACCATTAGAGACACCATGTACTTTGAGGGCAGTTGCAGAGAGAAGAAATGAAGATTATCGGCCTTGTATGGCACGTGACCCAGCAATGTGAAGGAGATGGAAGAAATCATTGTTGAGTTCACAACTAATTCTACGGCATAAATCAGATCTCACAGCAGATCACATAAGAAAAAAAGCAGAGGCTGGGAACAATAGAGAGGGGAGGGTGGAGAGAAAGAGAGAGAGAAATCTGTAGTAACAGAAACATTTGTTACCCACTACAGCAGTCCTCAAAGATCATGTCAACAAATACAGTGGACTTCCCCCTTTTAAAGCTTCACCCAATCTTATGTATTTCTAGATACTGCCAGTCCTGAGCCCTAGATGCAAGAACAACAGGAACAATAAGCACTACTATGATGAAGTGTGTTAGATGCATGACAGGAAACAGTCTGATAGACAAGATCAGAAATGAAGAACTAAGAAAAAAGCTAGGAATAACCCCCGCCTTATAATATATAAAGAAACAACAGATAAAATGGTTTGGCCACGTGACAAGGCAGAGTGATCAAAACACAAAACAACGAGCCCTTAATGAACGTTGCGAGAACACCTGGCCCAAGGAACGACCACGAAAAAGATAGATTGACGGAATATTAGAAGCACTAGGAAACATAAGAGCAGCAGAGGTGAATAAAAGTGCATAAGACCGCAAATTATATCTCCTCTCGACGCTGAAAGGGAAATTAGGAAGGAAAGAAGTAGAAGAAGAAGAAATAGAAAAAGAAATAGAAGAAGAAGTAGAAGATTATGAGAATAGATGCGGTACCCCGGGAGTGTCATAGAGAACAGTCAGTTTTACTCTTATGTGGAACAATATAATAGCATTGTCCATGTTGGTCACCCTTCTCACAGTCATTAGAATCCTATATTTACCGAGGAGGCTACAGGATTTCACAAAATAGAGACTGGACGGAAATATTCAATAACATTTTTTTTCCAAAATTGATTCTAACGAGATAAATGATTTCCATTTATTCTTTGCCACGAAATACGTGGGTGGAATAACAGTTGCTGTTTATTTGTTATATTTTGTTAAAGGTTAAACTATAAATTGTTGTAGCTTATTTATATTTGATAACTTCTTGTTCTGTGATGGTGAATGGGGCGGAAGATTCAACAATGACCAACGGCTCAGAAAGTGAAATCAACAAAGTGTGTGGTACACAAGAGGCATGTTCAGGACACGAAAGACGAATGTGGCGGACCACCGAGAAAGAGATTTGAGCCTCATCACGTACTAGTCCAGAGGAAGCCATGGAGAGGAATACGAACTTATGTCGGAGGAAAGATCTTAAAATAAGTACATGGAATGTTAGGACTCTATACCAAGAAGGAAAATTAGACAATCTTTTTCAATGGTGCAGAAACATGGACATTAGACAAGAAAACAGAACATAGAATTGAAGTCTTTGAAATGTGGATATATAGCAGAGGAAAAATTGGATCGAAAGAAAAGAAAACAAACGATGAAGTCTTAAAACAACTAAAAATGAAAAGAGAACTACTAAACACAATTCAAATAAGACAAATGCGATTTTTGGGCCATGTTAAAAGACAAAACAGCCTACTAAAAGTAATCTTGGAGGGGAAAATACAAGGTAAAAGAGGTAGAGGCAGACCAAGACTAAAATGGTCGAGTAACATCAAAAGATGGACAAATCAGCTTTTGACAACCTGCACCATCAAAGCAAGAGACAGAGCAGAATGGCGCTCCATGGTAGCCAACCTTCGATGTGGAGATGGCACTCGTTTATGATGAACTTGTTAAACTCTGCCACAATTAGCAGGTATCACAAAAATCCATTGTTGTGATATCATATTTGTGATCACTTCTTTGGTGGCTCTTCTACATTTTCTTATTAGTTTGTCTTGGAGTTCATTATGGGTGACTTGCAATCTTAATAGAAAAGTGTATTAGAGATCTTTGATGTTTTGATGTTTACTATTCATTATTATCTTTACTAGAACCATTATTATCTTTACTGGAACCATTATTATCTTTACTGCAACCATTATTATCTTTACTAGAACCATTATTATCTTTACTGGAACCATTATTATCTTTACTAGAACCATTATTATCTTTACTAGAAACATTATTATCTTTACTAGAACCATTATTATCTTTACTAGAACCATTATTTACTACAAACATTATTATCTTTTCTAGAACCACTATTATCTTTACTGCAACCATTATTATCTTTTCTAGAACGATTATTATCTTTACTAGAACCATTATTATCTTTACTAGAACCATTATTATCTTTACTAGAACCATTATTATCTTTACTAGAACCATTATTTACTACAAACATTATTATCTTTTCTAGAACCATTATTATCTTTACTGCAACCATTATTATCTTTACTAGAACCATTATTATCTTTACTAGAACTATTATTTACTACAAACATTATTATCTTTTCTAGAACCATTATTATCTTTACTGCAACCATTATTGTCTTTACTAGAACCATTATTTACTTACAAACATTATTATCTTTTCTAGAACCATTATTATCTTTACTGGAACCATTATTATCTTTACTAGAACCATTATTTACTACAAACATTATTATCTTTTCTAGAACCATCATTATCTTTACTAGAACCATTATTATCTTTACTACAACCATTATTATCTTTACTAGAACCATTATTTACTACAAACATTATTATCTTTTCTAGAACCATTATTATCTTTACTACAACCATTATTATCTTTACTAGAACCATTATTTACTACAAACATTATTATCTTTTCTAGAACCATCATTATCTTTACTAGAACCATTATTATCTTTACTGGAACCATTATTATCTTTACTGGAACTATTATTTATTACAACCTTTATTATCTTTTCTAGGACCATTATCTTTACTAGAACCATTATTATCTTTACTTGATCCATTATTATCTTTACTAGAACAATTACTATCTTTTCTAGAAACATTATCATCTTTTCTATAACCATTATTATCTTTTCTAGAACCATTATCATCTTTACTAGAACCATTATTATCTTTACTTGAACCATTATTATCTTTACTAAAACAATTACTATCTTTTCTAGAACCATTATTATCTTTACTAAAACAATTACTATCTTTTCTAGAACCATTATTATCTTTACTGGAACCATTATTATCTTTACTAGAACAATTACTATCTTTTCTAAAACCAGATAGTATCTTTTCTAGAACCATTATTATCTTTTCTAGAAACATTATTATCTTTTCTAGAACCATTATTATTTTTACAAGAACCATTATTTACTACAACTATTATTATCTTTACTGTAACAATTACTATCTTTTCTAGAACCATTATTATCTTTTCTAGGACCATTATTATCTTTACTAGAACTATTATTATCTTTTCTAGAACCATTATTATCTTTTCTAGAACCATTATTATCTTTACTAAAACAATTACTATCTTTTCTAGAACCATTATTATCTTTTCTAGGACCATTATTATCTTTACTAGAACCATTATTATCTTTTCTAGAACCATTATTATCTTTTCTAGAACCATTATTATCTTTACTAGAACCATTATTTACTACAACCATTATTTTCTTTTCTAGAACCATTATTATCTTTTCTAGAACCATTATTATATTTACTAGCACCATTATTATCTTTTCTAGAACCGTTATTATCTTTTCTAGAACCATTATTATCTTTACTAGAACCATTATTTACTACAACCATTATTTTCTTTTCTACAAACATTATTTTCTTTTCTAGAACCATTATTATATTTACTACAACCATTATTTTCTTTTCTAGAACCATTATTATATTTACTACATCTAATATTATCTTTTCTAGAACCGTTATTATTTTTACCAGAAACATTATTATCTTTATTAGAACCATTATTATCTTTACCGGAAACATTATTATCTTTTCTAGAACCGTTATTATTTTTACCAGAAACATTATTATCTTTATTAGAACCATTATTATCTTTACCGGAAACATTATTATCTTTTCTAGAACCGTTATTATCTTTACCGGAAACATTATTATCTTTATTAGAACCATACTATCTTTCCTGGAACTAGTTTCACTTTCACTCTACTTTCTTGAGAGGCTCCTCATCGCGATTGCTCGTTTTGCTACTGTACCATTCTGAATTTGTGGAGTGTGACAATGAAGGAAATGTAGGGAACAGAACCCAGTCGTGGTCAATGCGGAGGTCAACGGTTGCCTCTGGGATAACACCGGTGAGATAGATGCAGTCATCTATACAGACAGATCTGTAATAGGACACAAAAAGAGTGTATAGTCATTTACAGTACGACCGGCAAGCAGAATAGTCAAGGAAGACAGTGGTGCATACGTTATGACCACGAGTAGCATGACAATGGAGGTGATGGCAGTGACCAAGGCATTCAAATGGTTAGAGTCACAAGACTACACCCACGCATGTATACTGAGTGATTCGATGAGCATGATAAAAAAAGTGGAGGCGGGCTCTATACGCATGCAATGGGTAGAGTCATTGCAGAAATCCAAAATACGTAAGGTCAACTTTGCCTATATCCCTGGACATGTGGGAGTACGGGGAAATGAAAGAACGGATAAGTTGGCTTGTTGTGCTGTCGTTGAGGACTGTCAACCGATGGATCGGACGGACATCGACAATGCCCTCCCAGATGTGGGAAGGACACAGGACTTCGACAACCATGAGTCTACGTCACTCGTTCGGATGAAAGAGATGGGAGTTAAGATGGGCACAGCCAGAAACGAGAAACTTAGTGGATGTGTAAGAAGACTTATCAACAAACATAGAACTGGAGTCGTCAGTCGCTGGACACTGCGGGACTTGCTGAGGAGAGGATTTGAGCACCTAGGACATGTTGGAAGTGCAATGATGATGACCCGCAAATAACTCAATAACTCTGAATTTATAATTCAGTTTTCCTCCTAAACCATTATTTAACTTTGTCTTCTGAATATTCAATAGTTTAAATAAACGTGTCCACTGTATAATCGAAAATTGGCTGTTGAGATAATGCAGGTTTTTGTCCCCTTAGAGGATATAGCAAATCTGTTGCTTATCTTATCAACACTTGCAATAATGCAGGTTATAAAGTATCTCATCTCCTTATGCACAAACGGCTTCTAGTTAATTCCATTCATTTGAAATTCTCAATATTATTTTTTTTAAATGTCATTAGTTTTTTTTTTTATTTACCTCAACATAATGTTAACAGCTTAAGGGACAGAGTAAGAAACACCGACCAGAGGAAGAAACTTGAAATTGAACTAGCCATCGAATACATAAAGAAACAACAGATTAATTGGTTCGGCCACATAACAAGACAAAAAGAACTAATAATGACTCAAAGAGCCATAAACAAACGCTACGAAAACGCCAGATTAAGAGGAAGACCGAGAAAGAGATGGATAAAGGGAATACTAGAGTCACTAGGAGGAATAACATCAGAAGAGGCCAACAGCAGAAGAGCAAAGAATCGCAGATTGTTTCTCCCCTCGACGCCAACGGCAAAAGAGGAAGGATAGAAGAAGAAGTGTTCTTAATGGATCGTTGTGTATGCCATAATATTATTAGGTTATTCTAATTGTATTTCATACCGTGCGTTTGAGTTGATCCCCTTGAGTGCTGATGTATTGCTCTTAGTTTAGTAGTCACATTGATGACTACACCATCCTATTACACCATCCTATTACACCATCCTATTACACCATCCTATTGTTCCACGATTACTAAACATCTTTCTTTTGTCTCTTCCAATCGTTGTCATCATGTCAGTTTTTTTATTGAATATCACGCCCATAAGATATACTTGCTTGTCATTTGTAGTCAATGTTATATTGTCTGACGTGAATGCACTTTTCAGGTTTTATAAATTCAACACTGTGGATATCTTGGTAATACTATAGTTCATAAAGATTAAACAAACAACGAGATCTGAAGCAGGATAGCAAAAGCAGCAGCAAATTTTAAAAACGCAGACAAAATATGAAAATAAGAAATACTAAGCAAGAAACTAAACTTACAATATTCAATTCAACGGCATTATCAACCATTACCTACGTTTGTTAAAGCTAGAAAACACACAAACAAAAGAGATTGAAAGAAAGCTAAACGCTTTTGAAGACAAATGCCTAAGAAGAATTTTCGCTATACAATGGGATGAATTCAAGATTAATATAGAGATAAGAGAAAGAGTCATACAACCAACGATCTTTTATCTACAATTAGGAAGAGAAGGTGGACGTTGAGTTTTTGAGTTATTTGCGGGTCATCATAATAGCACTGCGAACATGCCCTTAGATGCTCAGATCCCCTCCTCAGCAAGTCTCACAGTGTCCAGCGATTGACGACTCCAGTTCTATGTTGGTAGATAAGTCTTCTTACACGGCTACTATGTTTCTTGTTCCTGGCTGTGCCCACCTTAACTCCCGTCTCTTTCATCCAAAGTAGTGACGTGGACTTTTCTTGTACAAAAGAGGTGAGATTCAGAATGGCTCAGGTAAAAGCAGCTTTCCAGAAAATGAGGAAGATACTATACAATTCATTTTTGACAATAGAAACAAGAAAAAGAGTTCTTAAATGTTATGTAGAGCCAGTCTTAACATATGGATATGAATCATGGACAATAGGACAACAGACAAAAAAATCACTGGAGTCTGTAGAAATGTGGTTTTACAGAAGAATGTTGAGAATACCATGGGCAGCTAAGAAGAGTAATGAAAACGTTCTGAAAGAGGTCAAATGAAAAAGAGAGCTAATTTCTAATATTAGGAAGAAACAATCATCATTTTTGGCCATGTAATGAGAAGAGAACAACTGGAATATATTGTAACAACTGGAAAAATTGAGAGAGGAAGAGATAGAGGGAAGCAAAGAGAGAAAATACCAGACAGCTTAAGAGAATGGCTTGGCAGAAGGTCAACAACAGAAATGATAGAGAACTGTCGAGATCAAAAGTTGTGGAGAGACATGATCACCTACGCCAATAGGCCTAGTACTTGATGATAATGATGATGAGTGACATGGACTCAATAGTTGTCGAAGTCCGGTGCCCTTCGCCCGATCCATTGGTTGACCATCTTCAACGACGGCGCAGCTAGCCAAACTGTCCGCTTTTTCATTTCATCGTACGCCCGCATGTCCAGGGACATAGGCAAAGGTGACTTTACGTATTTTTGACTTCTGCAATGACTCTAACCATTCTTCTTCATCCTCCACCTTTCAGCTCCCTATGGAGCATAGGTCTTCATCAAACACTTTCCAAGCCATTCTGTTTCTTGCCATTATTTTAAGATCATTCCATGTCGTCCCCATCAACTTCATCTTCATCGTCATGCTACTCGTGGTCATAATGTATGCACTACTGTCTTCCTTGACTATTCTGCCTGACGAACCGTGCTACCGCGTGCTACTCCATCTTTTATTTTGGAATATTGTTCCTCCTATGCTCACTTGATTAAAGGCGCAGAAATTCACAAATATCTCTCCATTCTCGTTTATATCTCAAAGTCCATGTTTTCCGGTAATCTCTTCGAAGCCTCTGTTGTCTGATCCTACTTTAGCATTTAGGTGTCCCATCAAGATTATAATATCCTTGTCTCGTCTTGCATCCATCTGACATTGTAGCTGTTTATAGAAATCATCTTTAACTAAATCATCCTTATCGTTGGTTGGTGCATAGCATTGGATAATGTGTAATTTTATTTTGTTTTTGGTTATTTTAAATGTTGCTCTCATTAGTCTTGATCCTACTGCTTCCATTCTATTAGTGTCTTCTGTGCATTCCTTGATAGCACTATAGCTACCCCTTCACTATGTTGTGCTCCAGGTTCCTGGTGTCCTGATGATAAAATCGTCTCTCCTGTATTTAGTTTTATTCTTTCCGTTCCTAGCCATCTTGTTTCGCACATTCTCAGAATTCTGTAGTTTGTCAGCTACTCCAACTGGTGTTGTAAATGATCATCTCCTCCGCGTGTTACTCCATCTGGTGTTGTAAATTATCATCTCCTCCGTGTGCTACTCCATCTGGTGTTGTAAATGATCATCCTCCGCGTGCTACTCCATCTGGTGTTGTAAATGATCATCTCCTCCGCGTGCTACTCCATCTGGTGTTGTAAATGATCATCCTCCGCGTACTACACCATCTGGTGTTGTAAATGATCATCCTCCGCGTGCTACCCCATCTGGTGTAGTAAATGATCATCTCCTCCGCGTGCTACTCCATCTGGTGTTGTAAATGATCATCTCCTCCGCGTGCTACCCCATCTGGTGTAGTAAATGATCACCTCCTCCGCGTGCTACTCCATCTGGTGTTGTAAATGATCATCTCCTCCGCGTGCTACTCCATCTGGTGTTGTAAATGATCATCTCCTCCGCGTGCTACTCCATCTGGTGTTGTAAATGATCATCTCTTCCGCGTGCTAATCCATCTGGTGTTGTAAATGATCATCTCCTCCGCGTGCTACTCCATCTGGTGTTGTAAATGATCATCTCCTCCGCGTGCTACTCCATCTGGTGTAGTAAATGATCATCCTCCGCGTGCTACTCCATCTGGTGTTGTAAATGATCATCTCCTCCGCGTGCTACTCCATCTGGTGTTGTAAATGATCATCTCCTCCGCGTGCTACTACATCTGGTGTAGTAAATGATCATTCTCCGCGTGCTACTCCATCTGGTGTAGTAAATGATCATCTCCTCCGCGTGCTACTCCATCTGGTGTTGTAAATGATCATCTCCTCCGCGTGCTACTCCATCTGGTTTTGTAAATGATATCCTCCGCGTGCTACTCCATCTGGTGTTGTAAATGATCATCTCCTCCGCGTGCTACTCCAACTGGTGTTGTAAATGATCATCTCCTCCGCGTGCTACTCCATCTGGTGTTGTAAATGGTTGTAAAAGGGTGGTCTCTTGGTTTTGTAGCTTTTGTGTTTACCTTTCTTTGATACAGAATGAGAACTAGGCGAGCCGTGTGCACCAAGGATACACCAGTCCCAGCTAGGCGAGCCGTGTGCACCAAGGATACACCAGTCCCAGCTAGGCGGGCCGTGTGCACCAAGGATATTCTAATCACAGCTAGGCGAGCCGTGTGCACCAAGGATACACCAGTCCCAGCTAGGCGAGCCGTGTGCACCAAGGATATGCTAATCACAGCTAGGCGAGCCGTGTGCACCAAGGATACACCAGTCCCAGCTAGGCGAGCCGTGTGCACCAAGGATATGCTAATCACAGCTAGGCGAGCCGTGTTCACCAAGGATACACCAGTCCCAGCTAGGCGAGCCGTGTGCACCAAGGATATGCTAATCACAGCTAGACCAGCCGTGTGCATCAAGGATACACCAGTCCCAGCTAGGCGAGCAGTGTGCACCAAGGATACACCAGTCCCAGCTAGGCGAGCCGTGTGCACCAAGGATACACCAGTCCCAGCTAGGCGAGCCGTGTGCACCAAGGATATGCTAATCACAGCTAGGCGAGCCGTGTGCACCAAGGATATGCTAATCACAGCTAGGCGAGCCGTGTGCACCAAGGATACACCAGTCCCAGCTAGGCGAGCCGTGTGCACCAAGGATATGCTAATCACAGCTAGGCGAGCCGTGTGCACCAAGGATATGCTAATCACAGCTAGGCGAGCCGTATGCACCAAGGATACACCTGTCCCAGCTAGGCGAGCCGTGTGCACCAAGGATATGCTAATCACAGCTAGGCGAGCCGTGTGCACCAAGGATACACCAGTCCCAGCTAGGCGAGCCGTGTGCACCAAGGATATGCTAATCACAGCTAGGCGAGCCGTGTGCACCAAGGATGTGCTAATCACAGCTAGGCGAGCCGTGTGCACCAAGGATACACCAGTCCCAGCTAGGCGAGCCGTGTGCACCAAGGATATGCTAATCACAGCTAGGCGAGCCGTGTGCACCAAGGATACACCAGTCCCAGCTAGGCGAGCCGTGTGCACCAAGGATATGCTAATCACAGCTAGGCGAGCCGTGTGCACCAAGGATACACCAGTCCCAGCTAGGCGAGCCGTGTGCACCAAGGATATGCTAATCACAGCTAGGCGAGCCGTGTGCACCAAGGATACACCAGTCCCAGCTAGGCGAGCCGTGTGCACCAAGGATATGCTAATCACAGCTAGGCGAGCCGTGTGCACCAAGGATACACCAGTCCCAGCTAGGCGAGCCGTGTGCACCAAGGATATGCTAATCACAGCTAGGCGAGCCGTGTGCACCAAGGATATGCTAATCACAGCTAGGCGAGCCGTATGCACCAAGGATACACCAGTCCCAGCTAGGCGGGCCGTGTGCACCAAGGATACGCCAATCCCAGTTAGGCGAGCCGTGTGCACCAATGATATGCTAATCCCAGCTATGCGATTCATGTTTGCACCTTCTAAGCATTCAAGCGCGACACAAACGAAAGTGTACCTTATGATGGCATGTGACAAAATATAACCACAGCTACTATAATTACAGTCAATAAATTGCAACCGCATTAACCGTGGGAGATCGTGGCTGGCAGAGGCTGTCTAACTATTCTGAAGCGTGTGTCTAATTGCTTCTCAACTAACACAAAACTGAAAACTACTGTCTAACTGTCTAACTGTCTAACTGTCTAACTCTCTAACTGTCTAACTGTCTAGCTGTCTA
Source organism: Megaustenia siamemsis (assembly GCA_032433765.1). Classification (NCBI taxonomy): domain Eukaryota; kingdom Metazoa; phylum Mollusca; class Gastropoda; order Stylommatophora; family Ariophantidae; genus Megaustenia; species Megaustenia siamemsis. The sequence continues at coordinate 21,468,069 of JAVIAB010000102.1, forward strand.
ACTGTCTAGCTGTCTAGCTGTCTAACTGTCTAACTGTCTAACTGTCTAGCTGTCTAACTGTCTAGCTGTCTAACTGTCTAACTGTCTAGCTGTCTAACTGTCTAGCTAACTGACTTTGACAGTTCGGCCGAAGCCGGACTAAGCTTACCAGTATACATTTCTGAGTTGTGGCTAACTCTGTCTTCCTCCTAACTGCTTGACATATATTGTGTGCCTACGTTTTTACATTGAAGTTGTATTTACAGCGCTGTACATCCGCGACGAATAAGCGTCCAATGGGCTGTCGCGAAGTTAACAGTTCTTTGACTTTTTGCCTCCAAACTATCACAACAGCCGACATCTTGGTACTTTCAGTGAACTCTTTATGTTTTAGAATGATCCAAACAGGCTTGTTTGTGAATCCACAGTAACCTCTGGTAAACAACTACTCACATGAAACTAACAACTACTCACATGAGGCTAACCACTACTCACATGAGGCTAACAACTATTCACATGAGGCTAACAACTACTGACATGAGACTAACAACTACTCACATGAGGCTAACAACTACTGACATGAGGCTAACAACTACTGACATGAGGCTAACAACTACTTACATGAGGCTAACAACTACTGACATGAGGCTAACAACTACTGACATGAGGCTACCAACTACTGACATGAGGCTAACAACTACTCACATGAGGCTAACAACTACTCACATGAGGCTAACAACTACTCACTTGAGGCTAACAACTACTCACATGAGGCTAAAAACTACTCACATGAGTCTAACAACTACTCACATGAGGCTAACAACTACTGACATGAGGCTAACAACTACTCACATGAGGCTAACAACTACTCACATTTGGCTAACCACTACTCACATGAGGCTAACCACTACTCACATGAGGCTAACAACTACTCACATGAGGCTAACAACTACTCACATGAGACTAACAACTACTCACATGAGGCTAACCACTACTCACACGAGGCTAACAACTACTCACATGAGGCTAACAACTACTCACATGAGACTAACAACTACTCACATGAGGCTAACAACTACTCACATGAGACTAACAACTACTCACATGAGACTAACAACTACTCACATGAGGCTAACAACTACTCACATGAGACTAACAACTACTCACATTTGGCTAACCACTACTCACATAAGGCTAACCACTACTCACATGAGGCTAACAACTCCTCGCATGAGGCTAACAACTACTTACATGAGGCTAACCACTACTCACATGGGGCTAACCACTGCTCACATGAGGCTAACAACTACTCACATGAGGCTAACAACTACTTACATGAGGCTAACAACTTCTCACATGAGGCTAACCACTACTCACATGAGGCTAACCACTACTCACATGAGGCTAACAACTACTCACTTGAGGCTAACCACTACTCACATGAGGCTAACAACTACTCACATGGGACTAACAACTACTCACATGAGACTAACAACTACTCACATGAGGCTAACAACTACTCACATGAGGCTAACCACTACTCACATGAGGCTAACCACTACTCACATGAGGCTAACAACTACTCACTTGAGGCTAACCACTACTCACATGAGGCTAACAACTACTTACATGAGGCTAACCACTACTCACATGAGACAAACAACTACTCACATGAGGCTAACCACTACTCACATGAGGCTAACCACTACTCACATGAGACAAACAGCTACTCACATGAGGCTAACAACTACTTACATGAGGCTAACAACTACTCACATGAGACAAACAGCTACTCACATGAGGCTAACAACTACTTACATGAGGCTAACTTGTACTCACATGAGGCTAACAACTACTCATTTGAGGCTAACAACTACTCACATGAGGCTAACTACTACTCACATGAGGCTAACTACTACTCACTTGAGGCTAACAACTACTCACATGAGACAAACAACTACTCACATGAGGCTAACAACTACTCACATGAGGCTAACAACTACTTACATGAGGCTAACAACTACTTACATGAGGATAACTAGTACTCACATGAGGCTAACAACTACTCACTTGAGGCTAACAACTACTCACATGAGGCTAACTAGTACTCACATGAGGCTAACAACTACTCACATGAGGCTAACTACTACTCACTTGATGCTAACAACTACTCACATGAGACAAACAACTACTCACATGAGGCTAACAACTACTCACTTGAGGCTAACAACTACTCACATGAGGCTAACTAGTACTCACATGAGGCTAGCAACTACTCACATGAGGCTAACTACTACTCACTTGATGCTAACAACTACTCACATGAGACAAACAACTACTCACATGAGGCTAACAACTACTCACATGAGGCTAACTACTACTCACTTGATGCTAACAACTACTCACATGAGACAAACAACTACTCACATGAGACTAACAACTACTCACATGAGACAAACAACTACTCACATGAGGCTAACAACTACTCACATGAGGCTAACAACTACTCACATGAGACAAACAACTACTCACATGAGGCTAACAACTACTCACATGAGACAAACAACTACTCACATGAGGCTAACAACTACTCACATGAGGCTAACAACTACTCACATGAGGCTAACAACTACTCACATGAGGCTAACAACTACTTACATGAGGCTAACAACTACTCACATGAGGCTAACAACTACTCACATGAGGCTAACAACTACTCACATGAGACAAACAACTACTCACATGATGCTAACAACTACTCACATGAGGCTTAATCATTTGATTCTAACTACCACATACACGATACTTTATTATCAGTAACGTAACAATATTAATGCTAGTGGCAGTGACTGATGTATTAGTAGTAGCGCCAGCAGCAAAATTAATACGTCATGAAGTACTACCAATAGTAATAGCAACGCTAGTAGTAGTAAATTAATATTAGTGTTTGCAGTTGCAGAATATGAAAATAGCGAAATGATGGGAAGACTTTTAAAAAATCTAAGAATAACAATTAAAAGAGGGGGCTCAAATATGTGCTTGAGTGCAAAACGAAACCTATAGTCCGTTCATAAATTCATGAATAGGGTTTGCTTTCGATTTGTTCAAAACTACCTGTTACATCGCAGTGATTTCTTGCACGCAGCCTTAGAATATTATTGACGTTAAACTATGTGTATTCTTTATTCAACAGATGCAGCAGTTTTTGCATTTCAGTGAATTCAATTGATCTTTTAGGACAATTGCAAATAAGTTCATTAAAATTTTAGATTTTACAGTAAACATGTTAATTTCCAGTTCAATTCTTTTCAGAAGCATATGTACATAATACTTTTATAGATCACGTAACTGTGTGTGTTGCCCGTTATGTGTAATCGCAAACAGGATTCAATCACCATTAGACTCCAGGGTGTCCTAATTGCACCTCAAATTGAATGATGGTAGACACATTTTGATATGGCAATATATTTGTTGCCATTGTACATGCACTTAACTATGTCGGTAATACACGCTTAATCTTCCCAGGTTATTACTCACATGAGGCTAACCATCACTTACATGAGGCTAACCATCACTTACATGAGGCTAACCATCACTTTCATGAGGCTAACCATCACTTACATGAGGCTAACCATCACTTACATGAGGCTAACCATCACTTACATGAGGCTAACCATCACCTACATGAGGCTAACCATCACTTACATGAGGCTAACCATCACTTACATGAGGCTAACCATCACTTTCATGAGGCTAACCATCACTTACATGAGGCTAACCATCACTTACATGAGGTTAACCATCACTTACATGAGGCTAACCATCACTTACATGAAGCTAACCACCACTCACATGAGGCTAACCACCACTTACATGAGGCTAACCACCACTTACATGAGGCTAACCACCACTTACATTAGGCTAACCATCACTTACATGAGGCTAACCATCACTTACATGAGGCTAACCATCACTTACATAAGGCTAACCACCACTTACATGAGGCTAACTACAACTTACATGAGGCTAACCACCACTTACATGAGGTTAACCACCACTTACATGAGGCTAACCGCCACTTACATGAGGCTAACCACCATTCACATAAGGATAACCACCACTTACATGAAGCTAACCACCACTTACATGAGGCTAACCACTACTTGCATGAGGCTAACCATCACTTACATGAGGCTAACCACTACTCACATGAGGCTAACCATCACTTACATGAGGCTAACCATCACTCACATGAGACTAAACATCACTCACATGAGGCTAACCACTATTCACATCGGGCTAACCATCACTTACATAAGGCTTATCACTACTCACATGAGGTTAACCACCAATTACATGAGGCTAACCATCATTGACATGAAGCTAACCATCACTCACATGAGACTAACCACTACTCACGTGAGACTAACCACCACTTACATGAGGCTAACCACCACTTAAATGAGGCTAACCACCACTTACATGAGGCTAACCACCACTTACATGAGGCTAAACACCATTCACATTAGGTTAACCATCACTCACATGAGGCTAACCACTACTCACGTGAGACTAACCACCACTTAAATGAGGCTAACCACCACTTACATGAGGCTAACCACCATTTACATGAGGCTAACCATCACTCTCCTGGCGAGGACACCTGGGTTTTACTAATTCCCTAAAAATTAGTAGGAGCCGCGATAGCTCAGTGGTTAGTGAACTGGACTACTACGGACAAGGGGTAGGGTTCGATCCCAACCGACGGCTCCGGGTTCACCCAGCCTTAAATGGGTACCGGATTTTTTCTGGGAAAGTAAAAGCAGCACGGGCGTAATAACGACCACATTACCCCAAAAATCATGTGCTGAAGGTCTGTAAAATATAGGGTCACTAACACCATATTTCCCTATACGCCACTTGGCGTGACGGGGGGTACTTAACTTAACTTAACCATCACTCACATGAGGCTAACCATCACTCACATTAAGCTAACCATCACTCATATATGAGGCTAACCATCACTCACATGAGGCTATTCATCACTCACATGAGGCTAACCACCACTTACATGAGGCTATAATAGGGTTGGTTATTTATTTTTCTTGTTTATATTAAAGTTCATTGTTCACATCACATTGATCATGACTTAATCAACAAGTAATCATCACAGACTATTCAGTCATAATACATAATTCTTCAACTTGAATGATGGTAGATACATTTTGATCTGGAAATATATTTGTTGCCCTTGTACATACACTTAAGCAAGTGCGTAATATACTCTTAATTGTCCCAGGTTATTTTTCAGTCTGTCAACAAAATATTGTCCTCGTCATCAATTCGAATCTGACGCTTCCAAGAGGTTGATAATGGTTCATAAGATTGTAATGGACGGCTTGAGAAATGGTTCATAAGATTGTAATGGACGGCTTGAGAAATGGTTCATAAGATTGTAATGGACGGCTTGAGAAATGGTTCATAAGATTGTAATGGACGGCTTGAGAAATTGTTCATAAGATTGTAATGGACGGCTTGAGAAATGGTTCATGAGATTTTAATGGACGGCTTGAGAAATGGTTCATGAGATTTTGATGGACGGCTTGAGAAATGGTTCATAAGATTTTGATGGACGGCTTGAGAAATGGTTCATAAGATTTTGATGGACGGCTTGAGAAATGGTTCATAAGATTTTGATGGACGGCTTGAGAAATGGTTCATAAGATTTTGATGGACGGCTTGAGAAATGGTTCATAAGATTGTAATGGACGGCTTGAGAAATGGTTCATAAGATTGTAATGGACGGCTTGAGAAATGGTTCATAAGATTTTGATGGACGGCTTGAGAATGGTTCATAAGATTGTAATGGACGGCTTGAGAAATGGTTCATAAGATTGTAATGGACGGCTTGAGAAATGGTTCATAAGATTGTAATGGACGGCTTGAGAAATGGTTCATGAGATTTTAATGGACGGCTTTTGAAATGGTTCATAAGATTTTGATGGACTGCTTGAGAAATGGTTCATAAGATTTTGATGGACGGCTTGAGAAATGGTTCATAAGATTTTGATGGACGGCTTGAGAAATGGTTCATAAGATTTTGATGGACGGCTTGAGAAATGGTTCATAAGATTTTGATGGACGGCTTGAGAATGGTTCATAAGATTGTAATGGACGGCTTGAGAAATGGTTCATAAGATTGTAATGGACGGCTTGAGAAATGGTTCATAAGATTGTAATGGACGGCTTGAGAAATGGTTCATGAGATTTTAATGGACGGCTTTTGAAATGGTTCATAAGATTTTGATGGACTGCTTGAGAAATGGTTCATAAGATTTTGATGGACGGCTTGAGAAATGGTTCATAAGATTTTGATGGACGGCTTGAGAAATGGTTCATAAGATTTTGATGGACGGCTTGAGAAATGGTTCATAAGATTGTAATGGACGGCTTGAGAAATGGTTCATAAGATTTTGATGGACGGCTTGAGAAATGGTTCATAAGATTGTAATGGACGGCTTGAGAAATGGTTCATAAGATTTTAATGTACGGCTTGCGAAACGGTTCATAAGATTGTAATGGACGGCATGAGAAATGGTTCATAAGAATGTAATGGACGGCTTGCGAAATGGTTCATAAGATTTTAATGTACGGCTTACGAAATGGTTCATAAGATTGTAATGGACGGCTGGAGAAATGGTTCATAAAAATGTAATGGACGGCTTGCGAAATGGTTCATAAGATTGTAATGGACGGCTTGCGAAATGGTTCATAAGATTGTTATGGACGGCTTGAGAAACGGTTCATAAGATTTTAATGGACGACTTGAGAAATGCAACAGTGAGAACAGAGATATCCAGTGACCCTTTGGAGATAAGACAGCTGAAATAAATGAAAATGGAAGCAGACTGCTGGAATTATGTAATCAAAATGACTTGTTTATCATAAAACACATTCTTCAAACACAGAGGTCGCAATTATACACCTGGTACAAGTGGAACGACACACCATTAGAAAACAGAATAAGAAAAAATTTATCGACAGCAGAGCTGTCCATAATATCACAGGCGACACAGATCATAAGGATGGTTATAATTACACTCGACACCCAAAAACAAAGAGAAGATAGGCAAAGAAGCAAAAAAAAACAGACAATGAAAATAAAACAATTAAGAGATCAATAATCAAGAAACACCCTAGAAGAAAAACTAACAAAGGAATTCAAGAAATTCCAAAACGAAGTAAGCACAGTAGAAGAAGAGTGGAAACAATTTAAGAAAATAGTAATCAACATATCAAAAACAGAATGTGGAACGAAACTAAGGACAAAAGAAAGGAAAAAGAGCAACCCCTGGTGGAACGAAGCAATCAGAGAAACAATTAAAGGAAAGAAGAAACTGTTTAAAAATTGGAGGGAGAATAAAAGCCAAAAAGAATATGAAAAATATGCCTTAGTTCGAAAAAAAAGTTAAAATTTTGATCAAAGAAGCTAAGCAAAAGAATTGGACAGAATTCGGACAAAACATGAGAGGGGACTTCAAGACAGCCACAAGAGATTTCTACAAAGCAGTAAAAGCCACAAGAGCGAGAAAAGAAAACCATGATCCTACTGAGCTGATAAATGACAAAGACGGACAGACAATATCAAATAACCAACACATGCAACAGAGATGGATAGAATATTTTAAAGACCTGTTAAACATGGTACCAACTACCAATGACACAACAAATACCACGTAAGAAGGCGCAAACACTGAAACTAACATCATGAAAGAGGAAATACAAGAATTAATCAAATATGCACCAAGAAATACAGCACCAGGAATAGATAACATACCAGTAGAAATAATAGCAGAAGAAGTAGGAGTTAAATGGCTCCACAGAGTATTCAATGCAGCATGGCAACAACATAAAGCACCAGAAGACAGGCAACAGGCAATCATCAAACAAAAATAGAAAAATAAAGTAGCAAGAACTAGCAGAAAATCCTGAAGATCTACAACAATTACTTAATGAAATAAACATGACAAGCAACAAATATGGACTAGATATGAATATCAAAGACTAAAACTATGATCATAAACAAAGATTATACTTAAAATCTACAAGTGAATATCAAAATTGAAGGAATAGACCTGGAGACATTTCAGAACTACAACTACCTTGGGCATACTATAACCAGTGATGGAAAATGTACAAGTGAAATAAACAAAAGAATAGGAATGTCAAAAAGTAATTTTTAATGTCATGAAAAATATACTAACATCAAAACAAATAATACCAGGATTAAAACTAAGAATAGCAAAATGTTACATCTTTTCAATATTCCTATATGGTGCAGAAACATGGAAATTAGACAAGAAAACATAACAGAGAATTGAAGCCTTTGAAATGTGTATATATAGAAGAATATGTAGGATTGGATGGAAAGAAAAGAAAACAAACGATGAAGTCTTAAAACAACTAAAAATGAAAAGAAAACTACTAAACACAATTCAAACAAGGCAAATGCGATTTTTGGGCCATGTTAAAAGACACAACAGCCTAATAAAAATAATCTTGGAGGGGAAAATTCAAGGTATAAGAGGCAGACCAAGACTAACATGGACGAGTAACACCAAAAGATGGACAAATCAGCTTTTGACAACCTGCACCATCAAAGCAAGAGACAGAGCAGAATGGCGCTCCACGGTAGCCAACCTTCGATGCGGAGATGGCACCCGATGATGATGAAAGTAGCAAGAAAGACTGCAATCAATATAGAGGTATATCGCTTCTCATCCATGTAGGAAAGTTATATTATGTGGGGGGGGGGAGGCTGAGACCAATAATAGAACTACGGTTAAGCGATGTTAAATGTGGTTCCGACAAAACTGAGGATGGATGACTTTCTTATTTGTAACCTCCTGCCTTCTGTGCCCATAAGTTCGCGGTATAGCCGATGTTACGGGTCTTCCCTGATTCGAAGGTAGGCACGTGTTCGGGAAAGTTGTATTCTGTCTGCCATGTTGGGAAAACCGAGGAGGTAAAGCGTCGCTTTACACTCGATGTCTTTTGTTCACCCAGGCATGATGTGCATAGTCTCGTTATGTAACCTGTCCATGAATCGTTCTATTTGCGTCTTGATGATTCAGGATCGCCAGTACATATTCAACCACAGACAGGACCAGCCCCTGGTATAAGATCTTTACATTTGCCTAAAACGTTTGTTTGGGTTTTATCACTGTAAAATAATCAGCTCATTATGTTTAAAATGTAAATAAACTTGTAAAAATATAATCCTACGTTGTAATGAGCACACAAATCATGTCAGTCCCGTTTTTGCCACACGAGTGGCCTGCCTTTGTTTTTCCTCAAGAAAATCTGGTCAGTCTACTCGTGATCTATCAGCGTCGTAGAGTCGCTAGTCTTCGTTCTTCTCTGTCGTGCCTTTGCACTGTCTCTCAACGACATCTACCGTAACGTCAGGCACTGAGAAAATACATAGTTGTCTTTTGGTGAGAAGGCCCAGATATGAGTTGTTGCAAGGGCAAACACTTCATTATTTTAGTCAACCTACAGAGATTTTGTTCATTCTCTCCCCTTTCAGTACGTTCGAGTAGAAGGGACACTACCGAGATTGGTAGAAAACAGCCATCTATAGTTTTTACTAAGATCACCAAGCTGAGAGCGTGTTTCCGAAATCACCCAAAGCTTTGTGACGTTTGATTTCACAGCATGTGACGGTTGATTTCATTTAAGGATCCACAACCACTCCTGCAGGCAACGGTGAAAACGCCACGAGCTTTGAGTGATTCTTTTCAACCCCGGAGGCCTTATCAATACTATAGATGGATGTGGTATAGAATGTGATTCTCGTATTCAAGGATTTCATATTTTTTATTTCTTTTGGACAAGTCTCCTGCAAGGACAACGCCACCAACAATTAGACAAGTTATGCATCTCGCAGTGACGTAGCATGCCAGAGACTAAGGCGTATCTGCAATTAGGCGGGTTTCCATCGACCGGGGCGAGGCAAGTATGTTGTGCCCAACCTGCTACTTTTATTATTATAACATTTTTTCTTTTCTTTTTTTATTTAGATTGTGTGCTGCAATCGCCCCTCAGCCTTCTCCCTAAACGCTACAATCCCCCTCCCCACTCAGCCTTCTCCCTAAACGCTACAATCCCCCTCCCCCCTCAGCCTTCTCCCTAAACGATACAATCCCCCTCCCCCCTCAGCCTTCTCCCTAAACGCTACAATCCCCCGCCCCCTCAGCCTTCTCCCTAAACGCTACAATCCCCCGCCCCCCTCAGCCTTCTCCCTAAACGCTACAATCGCCCCTCAGTCTTCTCCCTAAACGCTACAATCGCCCATCAGCCTTCTCCCTAAACGCTACAATCGCCCCTCAGTCTTCTCCCTAAACGCTACAATCCCCCTCCCCCCTCAGCCTTCTCCCTAAACGCTACAATCCCCCTCCCCCCTCAGCCTTCTCCCTAAACGCTACAATCCCCCGCCCCCTCAGCCTTCTCCCTAAACGCTACAATCGTCCATCAGCCTTCTCCCTAAACGCTACAATCGCCCCTCAGTCTTCTCCCAAAACGCTACAATCGCCCCTCCGTCTTATCCCCAAACGCAATAATCTCCCCTCAGCTTCCTCCCTAAACGCTACAATCACCCCTCAGCCTTCTCTCTAAACGCTACAATCCCCCACCCTAAGCCTTCTCTCTAAATGCTACAATCCCCCGCTCAGCTTTCACCCTACACGCTACAATTCTCCCCCCCCCCCCCCAACTCAACCGTCTCCTTAAACGCTACAATCACAAACGCGACAAATAGTGTTGTTAGAGAACTTATCACGATTAATAGCGGTTTTAGAGAGATTATCACGACTAATAGTGTTGTTAGAGAACTTATCACGATTAATAGCGGTTTTAGAGAGATTATCACGACTAATAGTGTTGTTAGAGAATTTATCACGATTAATAGCGGTTTTAGAGAGATTATCACGACTAATAGTGTTGTTAGATTATCACGATTAATAGCGGTTTTAGAGAGATTATCACGACTAATAGTGTTGTTAGATTATCACGATTAATAGCGGTTTTAGAGAGATTATCACGACTAATAGTGTTGTTAGATTATCACGATTAATAGCGGTTTTAGAGAGATTATCACGACTAATAGTGTTGTTAGATTATCACGATTAATAGCGGTTTTAGAGAGATTATCACGACTAATAGTGTTGTTAGATTATCACGATTAATAGCGGTTTTAGAGAGATTATCACGACTAATAGTGTTGTTAGATTATCACGACTAATAGCGTCGTTAGAGAGATTATCACGGCTAATAGCGTTATTAGAGATAGTATCACGACTAATAGCGTTATTAGAGATAGTATCACGACTAATAGCGTTATTAGAGATAGTATCACGACTAATAGCGTTGTTAGAGAGATTATCACGGCTAATAGCGTTATTAGAGATAGTATCACGACTAATAGCGTTGTTAGACAGATTATCACGACTAATAGCGTCGTTAGAGAGATTATCACGGCTAATAACGTTATTAGATATAGTATCATGACTAATAGCTTTATTAGAGATAGTATCACGACTAATAGCGTTGTTAGAGATGTGTACCGGAATCAAACACTCACAGCTACAAATGTGATAGTGGCCCGATGTGTACCGCCTTCAAACACTCACAGCTACAAATGTGATAGTGGCCCGATGTGTACCGTCATCAAACACTCACAGCTACAAATGTGATAGTGGCCCGATGTGTACCGTCATCAAACACTCACAGCTACAAATGTGATAGTGGCCCGATGTGTACCGTCATCAAACACTCACAGCTACAAATGTGATAGTGGCCCGATGTGTACCGGCATCAAACACTCACAGCTACAAATGTGGTAGTGGCCCGATGTGTACCGTCATCAAACACTCACAGCTACAAATGTGATAGTGGCCCGATGTGTACCGGCATCAAACACTCACATCTACAAATGTGATAGTGGCCCGATGTGTACCGTCATCAAACACTCACAGCTACAAATGTGATAGTGGCCCGATGTGTACCGTCATCAAACACTCACAGCTACAAATGTGATAGTGGCCCGATGTGTACCGTCATCAAACACTCACAGCTACAAATGTCAACAATAGTATCCTGAAGTATATTTGTATATCTGTGTACATCGTCACGTGATCTTTATCATTGACATGATATAATCACACACACGCACACACACAAGCATTCTAAGACAGTGTTTTAGGCTCATTCCGCACTATACCAACACAAACCCACACACAAGCATTGTATGATAATATCCCCCCCCCCGTACAACACACACACAAACCACCACACATGCTGTATTTTCTGCTTCATTTCTCTGGCTATGAATTGTGACGCTCGTGACCGGGGACATTGCATGAAACCGCTAAAACGGTGAGACATCTCTCGTGACCGGGGACATTGCATGAAACCGCTAAAACGGTGAGACATCTCTCGTGACCGGGGACATTGCATGAAACCGCTAAAACGGTGAGACATCTCTCGTGACCGGGGACATTGCATGAAACCGCTAAAACGGTGAGGCATCTCTCGTGACCGGGGACATTGCATGAAACCGCTAAAACGGTGAGACATCTCTCGTGACCGGGGACATTGCATGAAACCGCTAAAACGGTGAGACATCTCTCGTGACCGGGGACATTGCATGAAATCGCTAAAACGGTGAGGCATCTCTCGTGACCGGGGACATTGCATGAAACCGCTAAAACGGTGAGGCATCTCTCTTGAACTGGGACAATGAATGCACGTCTACCTTATGTTTTAGTTCATGTCAAGGGCGACCACTTTGCTGAAAACGTGTAGGGCCAACATCACTTTGAAAACATAGCAAATTAACTAAAAGACAGTCGAAATGTCCAAATATATGCAAACCATACACAACTCAAAATACACGACAGCTTACAAAACATATATATATATAACTACACATGCCCACATTATATTTATAATACAACTCACATGTCTAACAAACACTCATAATATATGAGAGCTTATACATCATTTAAAACACGTTATATAATATAACCCATATGTCATACAAAATATAACATATATAATACAATAGTCCATACAATACTCATAATATGAGGTTCATACATAAGCAAATAATACATAACTGTTCATCACTTATACAACACTCTCATATGTGATGATCATACACCATAAAAACACAACGGAGTCAAACACTACATACAACTAAAAACACCTGAAAGTTTGACGCTTCATCAAACTCATCACATTGAGTTGTTGCATCTCGTTCATTTATTTACTGACTCGACATGGTGGTGAAGTCATCATTTATTTACTGACTCGACATGGTGGTGAAGTCGTCATTTATTTACTGACTTGACATGGTAGTGAAGTCGTCATTTATTTACTGACTTGACATGGTAGTGAAGTCGTCATTTATTTACTGACCTGACATGGTAGTGAAGTCGTCATTTATTATCATAGGGTCATAAAGGTAAAGGTAAACAAACACAGACAATGAAGTCGTCAGTCGCTGGACGCTAAGGGGATATGAGCACCTATGGACATGTTCGGAGCGCAGTGACAATGACCCACAAATAAACACAGACAACATATCCCACATAAAGTAAAAGGGGCCTTTTGAAATTACATTTATTTCGCTAATTAAAAACAAAACACATTGTCTCCATGTTGATCACAACTGATCGTGTACAACGGGACAAGGACATGAGTAACTAAAGCTTTCATTAGCATAATAAGGAGAGAATCTTGCAAGAAAATTGTTTTATTTCAGTAGACACCTACATCGATAATATTGCCCAATTATGCTGAGAATGTGATGAGCTATATTTGGGTGTCCAATGATGACATCTAGACAACTAACAAAACTGTGGGCTAGAGCTAAATCACCAATAATGACATCTAGACAACTAACAAAACTGTGAGCTCTATTTGGGTGTCCAATGATGATATCTAGACAACTAACAAAACTGTGAGCTATATTTGGGTGTCCAATGATGATATCTAGACAACTAACAAAACTGTTAGCTATATTTGGGTGTCCAATGATGATATCTAGACAACTAACAAAACTGTGAGCTATATTTGGGTGTCCAATGATGATATCTAGACAACTAACAAAACTGTGAGCTATATTTGGGTGTCCAATGATGATATCTAGACAACTAACAAAACTGTGGGCTATATTTGGGTGTCCAATGATGATATCTAGACAACTAACAAAACTGTGAGCTATATTTGGGTGTCCAATGATGATATCTAGACAACTAACAAAACTGTTAGCTATATTTGGGTGTCCAATGATGATATCTAGACAACTAACAAAACTGTGGGCTAGAGCTAAATCACCAATAATGACATCTAGACAACTAACAAAACTGTGAGCTCTATTTGGGTGTCCAATGATGATATCTAGACAACTAACAAAACTGTGAGCTATATTTGGGTGTCCAATGATGATATCTAGACAACTAAAAAAACTGTGGGCTAGAGCTAAATCACCAATAATGACATCTAGACAACTAACAAAACTGTGAGCTCTATTTGGGTGTCCAATGATGATATCTAGACAACTAACAAAACTGTGAGCTATATTTGGGTGTCCAATGATGATATCTAGACAACTAACAAAACTGTTAGCTATATTTGGGTGTCCAATGATGATATCTAGACAACTAACAAAACTGTGAGCTATATTTGGGTGTCCAATGATGATATCTAGACAACTAACAAAACTGTGAGCTATATTTGGGTGTCCAATGATGATATCTAGACAACTAACAAAACTGTGGGCTATATTTGGGTGTCCAATGATGACATCTAGACAACTAACAAAACTGTGAGCTAGAGCTAAGTCACCAATAATGATATCTAGACGACTAACAAAACTGTGGGCTAGAGATAGGTCACCAATAATGACATCTAGACAACTAACAAAACTGTGAGCTAGAGATAAATCACCAATAATGACATCTAGACAACTAACAAAACTGTGGGCTAGAGCTAAATCACCAAAAATGAAATCTAGACAACTAACAAAACTGTGAGCTAGAGATAGGTCACCAATGATGACATCTAGACAACTAACAAAACTGTGGGCTAGAGCTAAATCACCAACAATGAAATCTAGACAACTAATAAAACTGTGAGCTAGAGATAGGTCACCAATGATGACATCTAGACAACTAACAAAACTGTGAGATAGAGCAAATTCACAAATGATGACATCTAGATAATTAACAAAACTGTGATCTAGAGCTAAGTCACTAATTATGACATCTAGACAACTAACAAAACTGTGAGCTGGAGCTAAGTCAACAATTATGTCATCTAGACAACTAACAAAACTGTGAGCTAGATCTAAGTCACCAATTATGACATCTAGACAACTAACAAAACTGTGAGCTAGATCTAAGTCACCAATTATGACATCTAGACACCTAACAAAACTGTGAGCTAGAGATAGGTCGTCAATGATGACATCTAGATAATTAACAAAACTGTGAGTTAGAGCTAAGTCACCAATTATGACATCTAGACAACTAACAAAACTGTGTGTCTCTGGTATGATCAAACACAGACCGAATGAGAGGCGTCCCTCGAGAAATTGAAAACCTAGCAGAAGAACTTAACAAATGAAAACAGATTGTGGAAGTGGCGCAACAACATTCGAAAGTGAAAGGTCAAGTCAGGGAGAAAAAAGTGGCAAAAAATGAGACCTCACACTGTTCAATGTGCTGCTGGGTGTTTTATGCAAATAATACCGTCCTGGTTACTCGCAAGAAAAGTCAAATATAAAGTCCGTGATGTCGAGATCCCCGACATGTTTGAAATAGCCTTTAATGTAAATTGAATAAGACAATTGATATAGCTCAACATATAAAACAATTGATATAGCTCAACATATAAAACAATTGATATAGCTCAACATATAAAACAATTGATATAGCTCAACATATAAAACAATTGATATAGCTCAACGTATAAAACAATTGATATAGCTCAACATATAAAACAATTGATATAGCTCAACATATAAAACAATTGATATAGCTCAACATATAAAACAATTGATATAGCTCAACATATAAAACAATTGATATAGCTCAACATATAAAACAATTGATATAGCTCAACATATAAAACAATTGATATAGCTCAACATATAAAACAATTGATATAGCTCAACATATAAAACAATTGATATAGCTCAACATATAAAACAATTGATATAGCTCAACATTTTAGCACTTCATAAAAATCACTATTTTGTGATACGCCTTTACTATGAGTATTAACGCTTGATGGCAAGGATCTGCAAATCATAAAAAACATGTACTGGCAACAAACAGCAGCAATACGAATTAACAACCAAACAGGACAGTTCCAATATATAAAACAAGGAGTCAGACAAGGCTGTGTTCTGTCGCCGGATTTATTTTCACTTTACAGCGAACATATTATGAGATCAATAGTACACAAAAAAGGAATTGAAGTCAACGGTCACAACATAAATAATTTGCGATATACGAATGACATAGTCTTAATAGCAGAGACAGAGAATGAACTACAAGAAATGATAGACATAATAGTAAAAGAAAGCTACAAAAATGGTCTCAGTCTAAATAGTAAGAAAACAGAAGTAATGGTCATATCAAAGAAACAATCATCACCATCATGCAGCATAAAAATAAACAGGACAAATCTGAAACAAGTGCAACGTTTAAAATAAATGGGCATAATAATATCAGATGGAAGATGCACCACAGAAATAAAAAGCAGAATAGCGCAGGCCAAAATATATAAGTATATGGTCTTTGGCGTTTTGACGGACGGTTGGTAGCAGGCAATCATGAGAAGTCAGTAGTTTGGTAAAGCATTAGTGTCTCATACAGGGTGCTGCTTTACTGAACATCTTCTCTCGTGACTGAATTTGCCAATCTTAGACAGACAGATCCATCCACAGAACGAGCAAGGTGTATTTGCGGTACCTGTGTCCCTTTTCTCTTGCGCCTTTTGTCTTCTGAATTTGATATCAGCACTGTCTTGAAAGTTGCTGTGCCATTTTATTTATTTTTGATCTCCATTTTCTACGATCTGCAGTCACATTTTCCCAGTTTATTTCACTGATAAATAAAATTCCCTCAAGGAAGCCCTGCAAACATCCATCATATATCTCAGCACTGGTCTGCGCTTTGGTCTCTTTCCGTCCCAAAGTTCACCATACAATATTTGTTTGAGAATACGATTGTTTGCCATTCTTCTTACTAGGCCCAGCCACCTTAGTCTACGAAACCAAAATGTTGCCATGATGAATGGGAGTTTGGCTCATTGTAAGACATTAGAGTTAGTTACTTTGTCCTGCCGTTTGATGTTCATAATCTTACGAAGACAACGTACATGAAAGCTGTTTAACTTTTTCTCGTGCCCTGCATGGGTAATCCAAGTGTCTGATCCGTATTGAAGTGTACTGAGCACACAACTTTGGTAAATATAGGCTAAAATAGCATTTCAGAAAATGAAAAATATATTATGCAACAAATCTATGTCAATAGAAATGAGAAAGAGAGTTCATCGGTGCTATATAGAATCAATTATGACCTATGGAAGCGAATCATGGACAGTAGACAAACAAATGAAAAGATGATTAAAGGCCACAGAGATGGGATTTTTCAGAAGAATGTTGAAAGTTCCCTGGACAGCTAAAAGGAACAATGAGGAAATTCTCAAAGAGGCCAACACAAAAAGGAGGCTGCTATAAAACACCAGAAAGAAACAATCAACATTTTTCAGGCACATCATGAGAAGAGGAAAATTGGAATACTTGGTTACAACTGCAAAATACAGGGAAAGAGAGAATGCGGACGGAAAAAAGAGAAGATACTAAACAGCTTGGTGTCATGGAAAACAGTTAACAATAGAGTTGATACGATGAACGGTGGATAGAAGATTGTGGAGGGACATGATCGCCTACGCCAACCGGTGTGGCACATGGTGATAATGAATGTGCTCAATCTGACGCTGGAAAGGTCACCTACTGTCTTCGCGCACTATTTTACATGATTGTTTTTTCACTTAAAATTTGGAAGTGTGCTAATTATAGAACAGGAGGGAGGGAACAGACCTTCAAACCTTAAATTGTATGTCCTTAAAGCCTCTTGTGTGTGTTTTTTTTTTTACATAAGCTATATAAAAATGAAAAGACGATTAGAGGCCACAGAGATGGGATTTCTCAGAAGAATGTTGAAAGTTCCCTGGGCAGCTAAAAAGACCAATGAGGAAGTTCTCAAAGAGGCCAACACAAAAAGGGAGCTCTAAAAAACATCAGAAAGAAGCAATCAACATTTTTTGGGCACATCATGAGAAGAGGAAAGTTGGAATACTTGGTTACAAGTGGCAAAATAAAAGGAAAGAGAGATCGCGGACGACAAAGAGAGAAAATACTGGATAGCTTGGTGTCATGGCATGGGAAAACAGTCAACAGCAGAACTCATACAATGCACTGTGGATAGAAGATTTTGGAAGGACATGATCGTCAACGTCAATCGGTACGGTACATGATGATGATGAAGCTATATAAAATACAGGAAATGAGAGATTGCGGACGACAAAGAGCGAAATACTAGAAAGCTTGGTAACATGGCATGGTAAACAGTCAACAACAGAATTTATAAGATACACGGTGGATAGAAGGTTGTGGAAGGACATGATCGCCTACGCCAACAGATATGAAACATAATAATGATATATAAGCAAAACCCTACACTAGATCACCTTATGAATGTATTTCAAAATATTGTATTAAGGTCTGAGAAAATGTAAGACAACATTCACAAATTGACTGCGATACACCAAACAGTTTTCGAGAAAGCGCATTTTGAGTTTGGAAACAATTTCTGAACTGATTACACCTTGGATTATGCCTCTATTACGGATAATCTCTTTTTGGATATAGAGCTGTTAAAAAGATTAAGGAAAGTCTCAGAAACATTAAGGATGGTCGAAAAGTGTGACAACACACTGACAGCCAACATCAAACTCATATACAAAACATGCGTAGTGAAGACCCCACTACATGATTGAATATTGGACTTATTCCACCTCCAAAAGGTCAAGGTCAAGTACGAGACTTGAATCAGCGTCTTAGCACGCCAGTTTCCACCCATATGTGCTCGACCGCTATCCAGAAGTGTTCGGAGACTTCCACATAATGTCGCTTCAAGCATCGAAACTCACGATCCGCGGCGGCATTCCTCACCTTCCCAGAGAACTACCCTGGTACCCATCTCTGCCAGCGGCTAGGTCGACCGCGGGGGTAATTTTTTTCCAATCGCGAGTACAACTCACACTGCATCTAGCGAGAATCGAACACGAGTTATCCGAACGACGATAGCCCAGTCGGGTGGTTTACCCATCTAGGCCACCGAGGACCCCAGAAGGGAAAAAAAAACAATGAAAGCTTTTCACAAGCCTTACCTTCGATGCATTCTTAGAATCTCCTGGAGATACTAGCTAGCAAACAATGAAGCAATTCTACGTATTGGTTCCTGGAGATACTAGCTAGCAAACAATGAAGAAATTCTACGTATTGGTTCCTGGAGACACTAGCTAGCAAACAATGAAGCAATTCTACGTGTTGGTTCCTGGAGACACTAGCTAGCAAACAATGAAGCAATTCTACGTGTTGGTTCCTGGAGACACTAGCTAGCAAACAATGAAGCAATTCTTCGTGTTGGTTTCTGGAGATACTAGCTAGCAAACAATGAAGTAATTCTACGTGTTGGTTCCTGGAGACACTAGCTAGCAAACAATGAAGCAATTCTACGTGTTGGTTCCTGGAGACACTAGCTAGCAAACAATGAAGCAATTCTTCGTGTTGGTTTCTGGAGATACTAGCTAGCAAACAATGAAGTAATTCTACGTGTTGGTTCCTGGAGACACTAGCTAGCAAACAATGAAGTAATTCTACGTGTTGGTTCCTGGAGATAGTAGCAAGCAAACAATGAAGTAATTCTACGTGTTGGTTCCTGGAGATACTAGCTAGCAAACAATGAAGTAATTCTACGTGTTGGTTCCTGGAGATAGTAGCAAGCAAACAATGAAGCAATTCTACGTGTTGGTTCCTGGAGATACTAGCTAGCAAACAATGAAGCAAATTCTTCGTGTTGGTTCCTGGAGATACTAGCTAGCAAACAATGAAGCAAATTCTTCGTGTTGGTTCCTGGAGATATTAGCTAGCAAACAATGAAGCAAATTCTTCGTGTTGGTTGCTGGAGATATTAGCTAGCAAACAATGAAGCAAATTCTTCGTGTTGGTTCCTGGAGATACTAAGTAAAGTAAAGAGCCCCCGTCACGCCAGTGGCCGTATATGGAATATGGTATTAGTGACCATAAATTGTACATACCTTCGGCACATAATTTTTGGGGTAATGTGGTCGGTATTACGCCCATGCCGCTTTACTTTCCCAGAAAAAAATCCGGTACCCATTTAAGGCTGGGTGAACCCGGAAGCCGTCAGTTGGGATCGAACCCTACCTCTTGTCCTTTATAGTACAGTTCACTAACCACTGAGCTATCGCAGCTTTGGATATACTAGCTAGCAAACAATCAAGTAATTCTATGTGTTGGTTCTTGGAGATACTAGCTAGCAAACAATAAAGCAATTCTTTGTGTTGGTTCCTGGAGACACTAGCTAGCAAACAATGAAGCAATTCTTTGTGTTGGTTCCTGGAGACACTAGCTAGCAAACAATGAAGCAATTCTTCGTGTTGGTTCCTGGAGACACTAGCTAGCAAACAATGAAGCAAATTCTTCGTGTTGGTTCCTGGAGACACTAGCTAGCAAACAATGAAGCAATTCTACGTGTTGGTTCCTGGAGACACTAGCTAGCAAACAATGAAGCAAATTCTACGTGTTGGTTCCTGGAGATATGAAAAAATATTTAGAGAAAAAAATAGTATGGTTGAAGCTTCACGTAACAAGTGGATACCACAAATTAGAACGACGTTTCGGCGAAAACATTGACCCTTTTAAAGATACAGCTAGCAAACAAAGACGTATTTGTTCGTGTTGGTTCCTGGAGATATTAGCTAGCAAACAATGACGTATTTGTTCGTGTTGGTTCCTGGAGATATTAGCTTGTAAACAATGACGTATTTGTTCGTGTTGGGGTGAGAAATATATGCACTAGCCTGCAACAACGTATTTTAAGAAGAAACATCTTAGCAGCTGGGCCAAATGCTGGATGAACGGGTTTCCAAAGGCATCGTAAATGGGAGAGACAGCCGTGAGGAAAATGAAACAAAACCTGCTACTTCACGAGGTTGTCTGTAAACGTGACATGAAGAAGCCATATGCGAATGAACATATCCTGTTCTATATCTAACTACATCACATAGTCAACACTAGTCTGAAAGCATTGGTGAACTAGTGTTCAGAGAAATTCCCATTTCCAAAAAACCACAAAGGAGGAACAAGTCAAATCTGACCATTTCTGTTAAAAAAAAGTAGAGAGCCCCGTCACGCCAAGTGGCGTATAGGGAATGTGGTGTTAGTGACCATAAATTTTAGAGACTTTCGGTACATGATTTTTGGGGTAATGTGGTCGGTATTACGCCCGTGCCGCTTTACTTTCCCAGAAAAAAATACGGTACCCATTTAAGGCTGGATGAACCCGGATGCCGTCGGTTGGGATCGAACCCTACCTCTTGTCCTTTATAGTCCAGTTCACTAACCACTGAGCTATCGCGGCTCACACTGACAATTTATGTACTCTGTACTAAATCCACAATGTTTCAAAACTGATGGATATGGCTTTTTTCTGACACTGTCTCTACTACTACTACCTCTGCTGCTGCTGCTTCTACTACTACTACTACTACTACTACTACGAACTATTACTACCACTACTACTAGTACTACCGTTACTACTATTACTACTACCGCTGCTGTTGCTACTACTACTACTATTATTACTATTACTACCACTACTACCACTACTACTATTACTTAAATTACTACCACTACTACTACTACTACTATTACTACTGCTACTACTACTACTACTACTATTTCTACTACTACTACCACTACTACTACTACTACTATTTCTACTACTACTACCACTACTACTACTACTACTATTACTACTGCTACTACTACTACTACTACTATTTCTACTACTACTACCACTACTACTACTACTATTATTTCTACTACTACTACTATTACTACCACTACTATTACTACTACCACTTCTACTACTACTACCACTACTACCACCACTACTACTACTACTACTACTACCACTACTACCACTGCTACTACTACTACTACTACTATTTCTACTAGTACTACCACTACTACTACTACTACCACTACTACTACTACTGTTATTACTACTGCTACTACTACTACTACTACTACTATTTCTACCACTACTGCTACTACTACTACTACTACTATTTCTACCACTACCACTACTACCACTACTACTACTACTACTACTACTACTACCACTACTACTATCACTACTACTACCACTACTACTACTACTACTACCAAAACTACTACTACTACTACTACCACTACTACTACTACCACTACTACTACTACTACTACCACAACTACTACTCTTACTACTACCACTACTACTACTACCACTACTACTACTGCTGCTACTGCTACTACTACTACTACTACTACTACTGCTGCTACTACTACCACTATCTGCGCCATCACAACAGATGAGGTCTTTAGATCTAGTTTTATAAGTATCAAATAAACAAGCTCGTCATAATTAACTTATCAAAGACCATGGTGATAATAGTATCCGATATGACTCATAGATAAGGTCTTAAAGTTGGATAACATCAACAATATATGGCAATTTTCCGGGATAAATCGATGTATCATAGCAGGATGTGTAAGAACGAACGTTTGTAATTCCGTAATGATCCCGTTTCTGGAATGGCCACACAAGTTCCTAGGTAACTCGATGTTCAGGCTGACAGTTTCTTTTGATGTGTGTCAATTCTTCCTCTTTTCTTATCTTGAGTTTTTTCTCTTCTCTTACCTTGAGTTTTTTCTCTTATCTTATCTTGAGTTTTTCCTCTTTTCATGCCCTTCTCCTTTAGACTTATTACAATAATTGTATTGAATTGTTTCATATCGCACACGTCAGCATTTTAAAACAATGATATGTAGCGTGCCGGTCGACAGCCCGTGATAGAAATGATCTTGGTATTCTTCTATCCTCCATACGGGACACATGTTCCAATTATCTCAAACGACGTGGGCTTAGCAGTGTTTATATGTTGTTTGTGTTTCGTTATGTCAAAAACCAATTAGATACGGCGCTCAAGTCTAATTGTATCAGTTATAATTAAAAAATTATTCGCGCTTGCAATTTTTGAAACTCTCAAACAACTTCTTAGAAGTTGGTGAATCTAATGGAGGAAACAATCATGTGCATATCAGTGAACATGACTTGAACACAATCAATGATGATTGTTTGTCATTATTATCAGGTAATACGAAGATCACACAAGTTACAAATAATGGTTAATAATGAAGTACAATAACATATGTAACAATAATAAGCCGATGACAATAGACAACGAAAAGCAACTTTACATCAGCATTATTATGTGTCATGCAAATAATTGATATATATGTATTTATATATTGGAAACAGGAGAGAGGCTATCTACTCAATGAACTACTCATGTATTTCAGGAGTTTCCTTTTTGTGTTGGCCTCTTTGAGAATTTCTTCATTGGTCTTTTTAGCTGTCCAGGGAACTTTCAACATTTTTCTCAGAAATCCCATCTCTGTGGCCTCTAATCGTCTTTTCATGTGTTTGTCTATTGTCCATGATTCGCTTCCATAGCTCAGAATTGGTTCTATATAGCATCGATGAACTCTCTTTCTCATTTCTATTGACATAGATTTGTTGCATACGATATTTTTCATTTTCTGAAATGCTATTTTGGCCTGAGCTATTCTGCTTTTTATTTCCGTAGTGCATCTTCCATCTGATGTTATTATTGGGCCCAAGTACAACACGTTGCACTTGTTTCAGATTTGTCCTGTTTATTTTTATGCTGCATGATGGTGATGATTGTTTCTTCGATATAACCATTACTTCTGTTTTCCTACTATTCAGACTGAGACCTTTCTTGTTTCTTTCTTTTACAATTATATCTATCATTTCTTGTAGCTCATTCTCTGTCTCTGCTATTAAGACTGTGTCATCCGCATATCGTAAATTATTTATGCTGTGACCGTTGACTTCAATTCCTTTTTTGTCTACTATTGATCTCATGAAATGTTCGCTGTAAAGTGAAAACAAATCCGGCGACAGAACACAGACTTGTCTGACTCCTTGCTTTATATATTGAAATTGTCCTGTTTGGTTGTTAATTCGTATAGCTGCTGTCTGTTGCCAGTACATGTTTTTTATGATTCGCAGATCTTTGCCATCAATGTTTAATTTCTCCAGCATATTGATTATTTCCACGTGAAGAAAATAGAATTCATCAAAAAATAAAAATCAAAGGAAGAAACAACCGTGATTGTAACAAAAGCTCATGCAGTGACAAGTGTAAAGTCATTAAAATAAGTTTACAGCCAGGGCACCATTTGTGAGTTTGAGTTTTTGTTGTTGGAAAAGTGAAGTTATCAACATTGATAGATAACATGCTGACGGTGTCTTGAGATCAGACATACTAAGGTCTCCCTACACAAGAACGTCTAACAAATCTAACTAGTACCGAGACAACGGATCATGTCAAACAGAAATAGATCAAATGAGCTTTCAGGCAAAATCAAACACAGAAAATAAGAAAAAACAAACAAACACGCAGTCTGACCAGAAGCCAAGGAAACATATGTAATGGAGGGAATTAGTTCAGACATGGGGTAGTGGGGACAAAATGATTGTCAACGCCATCAGGGGAACACATGATGATGACGATATCCAAGTAGCAAATCTGTAATTCTGTCGCCTTTAGACCTACTGTACTTAATTAAATACAATCAAAGCCAGGGATTCTCAAACTATGCGCATCAGGGTTTTCTCAATCAATGACTTTAATGTTACTGATGCTTCACTATTGACAATGAAACTTATGAGCCGCATTTTGAACAAAGTCAAGAAAACAACGAAACAAACAAGAGTCTTAATATAGAGAGACTTGATAACTAGCAAACAGTGACTGGAACAGACTTCATTAGGGAGCTGGTGAACTCAACAGCTGTTGCTACTTTATTGATGGTTTACCTCATGCTGTACTGGAGTTAATGAGTGAACGCAACAATGTACAGGGTGAAATGTGAATTAACGCTACAGTTATGTACAGGGTGAACAGTGAATGAACGCTACAGTTATGTACAGGGTGAACAGTGAATGAACGCTACAGTTATGTACAGGGTGAACAGTGAATGAACGCTACAGTTATGTACAGGGTGAACAGTGAATGAACGCTACAGTTATGTACAAGGTGAACAGTGAATGAACGCTACAGTTATGTACAGGGTGAACAGTGAATGAACGCTACAGTTATGTATAAGGTGAACAGTGAATGAACGCTACAGTTATGTACAGGGTGAACAATGAATGAACGCTACAGTTATGTACAGAGTGAACAGTGAATGAACGCTACAGTTATGTACAAGGTGAACAGTGAATGAACGCTACAGTTATGTACAAGGTGAACAGTGAATGAACGCTACAGTTATGTACAGAGTGATCAGTGAATGAACGCTACAGTTATGTACAGAGTGAACAGTGAATGAACGCTACAGTTATGTACAGGGTGAACAATGAATGAACGCTACAGTTATGTACAGAGTGAACAGTGAATGAACGCTACAGTTATGCACAGTGTGAACAATGAATGAACGCTACAGTTATGTACAGAGTGAACATTGCATGAAAGCTACAGTTATGTACAGAGTGAACAGTGAATGAACGCTACAGTTATGTACAGGGTGAACAGTGAATGAACGCTACAGTTATGTATAAGGTGAACAGTGAATGAACGCTACAGTTATTTACAGAGTGAACAGTGAATGAACGCTACAGTTATGTACAGAGTGAACAATGAATGAACGCTACAGTTATGTACAGAGTGAACAATGAATGAAAGTTACAGTTATGTACAGAGTGAACAATGAATGAACGCTACAGTTATGTACAGAGTGAACAATGAATGAACGCTACAGTTATGTACAGAGTGAACAATGAATGAGCGCTACAGTTATGTACAGGGTGAACAGTGAATGAAAGATACAGTTATGTACAGGGTGAACAGTGAATGAACGCTACAGTTATGTACAATGAATGAACGCTACAGTTATGTACAGGGTGAACAGTGAATGAAAGATACAGTTATGTACAGGGTGAACAGTGAATGAACGCTACAGTTATGTACAGGGTGAACAGTGAATGCAAAAACGCGTATTATTTCATGCATAATCAACATTTGTAACATAAACATACGGAACTGAATGATAGAATAAGTATAACACAAAGTTGAGATTACACTGAATCAATACATGACAACAATATATACATGAATTGATAAGTACATTCTGTCAACAGTACCACCTATATGTGTAAACTCTGATTCAACAGTACTGGCTGGCTTGTATACAAACAAACTAAATGTGCAGAAACTAGGTTAAGATAGACAGGTGATTACAGGAAATTTAGATCACGTGGACCAACCAGGAGGCAGACTTGTCTCAATCTAAACTGAACCAAAGTTGTGACAGATACTGGACAAAAATAGTGACTTCAGTTATGTTTAAGATCAACATCACAGCACTTCGGATACACCCATAGGTACTCTGATCTCCTCAAAATGTTCATCAGCACACAGCGACCAATTGTACCAGTTATGTGTTAGTTGACAGATCCTCTCATTTGTCCAGAATATCGCTCGGTTCTGATAACACCGGTCTTCACTCCCAGTTCATACAGTCTAGGTAGCCAAGTTTGTGTACTTCTGTTAAAGCCTTTTGTTTTACAAATCTCTTGTACATTGTGAGTGATATATGTCCGATCCAATTAGTGTCCAGCAGCTAATATTGCCCAACTGGCCGGTCCGTCTGCTACGTACCTGCCCACAAAACAGAGACATATGACGCTGCAGATCGCTGTATTGCTCCCAGCCATTGAGGACGAATTATGCCTGACTCTACTTTGTGGATCATGCCATTGAGTCACTCAGAGAGTGCGCGCACACACTCACACAGGCACATTCTTGTGTCTCCAACTAATCAAAAACCTTCATCGCTCCCATTATCTGCATCGTCAAACTACTATTGGTTATTGGTTATGGAAGGCCTCGGTATCACAGCAAACGAATTAAAATCCATAATTGCTCAACCGCCCGTGCCAGTGGAATCATCCGACTTACCAACTCATCTCCCAAACAAAGAAAGGTAACTGTAGTTCCCATCGTAGCAGTCTCAGCAAACGCCAAAAGACATAAGGCGAAATCGCGCAGAAAGTGAACACAGCCAACTGTTCCCCATCATACGATATCATCATTCATCGTAAACAAGCGGGATATCGAAGCAGGATCAAAACGGATGAGACACACAGCTCACGGTGTGCACAGAGCACTTAACTCAGTAGCTCCTGCAACAAGCCGGACTTGGAATATGAGGGAACTGCAAGAAGGAACACTTTTCAGACATAGCCTTCAATGGTTCCTGCCGCCTATCCACCATATACCATGGGAGTTCACGTCCTCCCGAAAATGATGATTGTCGTAGCACTTGATGATGTTAGGCCATCATTGATGACTCCAATTCCAAACATATAGACACACAGTGGTGGTAAGTTATCATTTCCAATCCAACAGAAGCCACATGACCTGTAGTTAGTAAAACCACAGAGAGAATATGATTTTGTGACCTTCACTGATTCACTCTTAGATGTGAATGTGTAGTTTACACAAGAGGAGAAGTTTTCAACTACAGTGATCCCATTTAAGGCAATTCTGTGATAGCAAGGCAAGTCTCCTTTATAGCAGCAGAACTTGATGCTCTCTGCTCCCTTCTTGTAGCTGCACGATTCTGATGTCTCATTAACTTGGACATCATTCAAGAACAATGTCAGATTAACATTCCATAGATCTGGCTCTGCTGATGAAGTGATTGGTGCAACAGTTTTATCAATCATACTGGAGGCTCCTGGTCTGTGGTCTTTAATATCACAGACGGCACATGATGTTGTTATATTCAGTATTTCTTTCTGGGGTGTAAATATGTGGCACACACATGGAGAGTGGTTTGTGGTCACAGTAATCCCATTAAAGGCAATTCTAGGGTAGCATGGCATAGCTGTTTCAGAACAGCACAATCCTGTGATGTTTTCTGTGTTCGCTATAAAGCTGCTGCTGCTACACAATCCTGACCAATTATAGGTGTGGACATTATTCACTTGCAATGACAAAACTGCTTTGTTTACATCATAAACCTCTGGAAGCGAATCTTTTATGGGATTAATAGTACAATTTATTCTTCCATCGGGGATATCTTCATTGAGTCCCCCCAAAAAAAAAATGTCTTTGGTTAAAAAGCATATATGCTTTTGAGTTAAACACAAAATGAGTCCACTTCATAGATTCAAAATGATCCTTGCCAATGCCATCCGTTTGCACAAGTTAGGTCCTTAGCTACCAAAGTCACAAACGAAGCCATCAAATTAACGACTTTATCTACAGCGAAGGTTAACGAACTGTGAACAAACATTTATGTTCAAACCCTTGAATACATTTTCAAAAATCTGCCAACTCGCTGCAATAACATATATCGTGGTGTTCAGAGTAAACATTGCTTAGTCCATAGCTCGAATATAAATAAGCTCGTCAAACTACTAGTCATTCCGTAGACGCTGCTATCATCATAACTAGCTCTGTGAATTATGCAGGAGGAGAAGGTATGTTTACTGTACACGGAAAAAAATGACAAATAATCAACATAAAAAAACAACAAATAACAATATATGGTCCGAAGCAGGATCGAACCCGTACGCCATGGCACAATGCCTTGCCACGAAAAGCCAAACGCTAGGGAACACTGCCAACTCAGCTAACTAGTACGTCATTTCCCTCTGTAATAATATTAATATATTGTTATTTGTCTTCTCCCTAGTTCTGCCATTGTATGGGCCAGTGAATGCCCAAACATTTCGTTAATGACGTACCACAGAACCATCTGCGTAGACTAGCACGTCCATATCACTGCAGTTTTCACAAATGAGAGCATTCACTTCTGCGATAACTACAATCGGATTTTGTTCTCTGGATCCTCTATCTAATGTGGCAATGGCAGAGAAGGTGGTTTTAAGTTCTGAACGAGCAGGTATCCATTTTGCTCCAGGAATAGCATTAAATCGCAGATCAATTTGGCAATGTCCTCAGCTCGGCCTTCCCAAGATTTAGCTCCCCTTAACTCATTGCTCTTATCTTCAGCCATTTTTTCATAAAGTAGACGTTCCTAATCAGTGCTTCTTATCTTGAAGGTGTGCACGTCCTCTTAGTTTTCATGATTCCGTTCTTCATTGTAGGAAAATACAATAGTGACTGTTCAGCTATGGTCTTTATAACAAATCTCTTCCATCTTGAATGTCTTCATAAGATCACTGTCGTGTGCAGAGAAGGTGACAGATGGTATCACAGCCAGAAGGGACAAACACAGCGCTTCAAGTATCTCCATTGACACCTCATCCTATCAGAGCCAGATTACAAAACTATTTTTCTTCTTTCCTTCATCTCTACCTCTCAGGCATGAAGAGGAGATACAGTTTGTGGTTTTTTTGTTCATCTGTTGGTCTTTCCAGCTGTTTAGTTCCCTAGCGCTTCAAATATTCCACCAATCCATCTTTTTTCATGTTATCGACCCTTGGGTCTTTTGTTTTCAAAGTTTATTGAAGGATCATTGTGTTGTGACCTTTCTAACTTACCACGCAGTAAAACCATTTTGTCTGTACGTCATTGATGTATTCAATGGTATAATTGATTTATCTTCTCTCATCTGTACCACTATTTCTGTAGGAGTCTTGTTATCAATAATTGTACAGGCCAGTTAGTTGTTGATCTTTATCTGCCATTAATGTATTAGCTCAAGGCATACAAACCAAACCTGATAGTGCACGTGTGAAACAAGATAAGACATCCACCCTTGTCAGCAAATGTACACTTCTAATAACGAAATGATTAAGATGTGGACATGAATAGGGTCAAGTCTTTACTGTTTTCACTAGCGAAAGATGACGCGGAGGGACGGGGAGTGTGAGCAATATGAGGTTGTCCAGCGTACAATGAAGATGATCTATCGATTAAACTGAACAGGTTAAATGAGCCACAGCCAGAATAACTTTGTTCACATTACCAGGAAAGTCCCGGTAATAATAATGGAGAGTGGCACAAAGGGACACAACTTATTGGTAGCATTAGGAAGACTGAGGACATGAATCTTTGGGAAAAAATAGTAGGAGGTATCATGGTCAACATGAGATATGTTGTGTGTCATCATGGGGTAACTTGTGTCATCATGCGGTAAAGTGTGTCATCATGGGGTAACTTGTGTCATCATGGGGTACCTTTTGTCATCATGGGATAACGTGTGTCATCATGGGGTAACTTGTGTCATCATGGGGTAATGTGTGTCATCATGGGGTAATGTGTGTCATCATGGGATAACGTGTGTCATCATGGGGTACCTTGTGTCATCATTCATGGGATAACGTGTGTCATCATGGGATAACTCGTGTCATCATGGGATAACGTGTGTCATCATGGGATAACGTGTGTCATCATGGGGTACCTTGTGTCATCATGGGATAACGTGTGTCATCATGGGATAACGTGTGTCATCATGGGGTAGCTTGTGTCATCATGGGATAAAGTGTGTCATCATGGGGTACCTTGTGTCATCATGGGATAACGTGTGTCATCATGGGATAACGTGTGTCATCATGGGGTACCTTGTGTCATCATGGGATAACGCGTGTCATCATGGGGTAATTGTGTCATCATGGGTAATGTGTGTCATCATGGGGATAACTTGTCATCATAGGATAACGTGTGTCATCATGGGATAACTTGTGTCATCATTGGGTAACTTGTGTCATCATGGGGTAATGTGTGTCATCATGGGATAACTTGTCATCATAGGATAACGTGTGTCATCATGGGATAACTTGTGTCATCATTGGGTAACTTGTGTCATCATTGGGTAACGTGTGTCATCATTGGGTAACTTGTGTCATCATTTGGTAACTTGTGTCATCGTGGGGTAACGTGTGTCATCATTGGATAACTTGTGTCAACATTGGGTAACTTGTGTCATCATTGGGTAACGTGTGTCATCATTGGATAACGTTTGTCATTATGGGGTAACGTGTGTCATCATTTGGTAACTTGTGTCATCATGGGGTAACTTGTGTCATCATGGGGTAACTTGTGTCATCATTGGGTAACTTGTGTCCTCATAGTGTAACTTGTGTCATCATGGGGTAACTTGTGTCATCATTGGGTAACTTGTGTCATCAAGGGGTAACTTGTGTCATGATTCAGTAACTTGTGTCATCATTGGGTAACTTATGTCATCATGGGGTAACGTGTGTCATCATGGGATAACTTGTGTCATCAAGGAGTAAGTTGAGTCATAGAGAGCATGGAGTGAGTTGTGTCATAGAGAGCATGGAGTGAATTGTGTCATAGAGAGCATGGAGTGAGTTGTGTCATAGAGGGCATGGAGTAAGTTGTGTCATAGAGAGCATGGAGTAAGTTGTGTCATAGAAAGCATGGAGTGAGTTGTGTCATAGAGAGCATTGTGTAAGTTGTGTCATAGAGAGCATGGAGTGAGTTGTGTCATAGAGAGCATGGAGTAAGTTGTGTCATAGAGAGCATTGTGTAAGTTGTGTCATAGAGAGCATGAAGTAAGTTCTTAGTAGAGAGCATGGAGTAAGTTGTGTCATAGAGAGCATGGAGTGAGTTGTGTCATAGAGAGCATGGAGTAAGTTGTGTCATAGAGAGCATGGAGTAAGTTGTGTCATAGAAAGCATTGTGTAAGTTGTGTCATAGAGAGCATGGAGTAAGTTGTGTCATAGAGAGCATGGAGTAAGTTGTGTCATATAGAGCATGGAGTAAGTTGTGTCATAGAGAGCATGGAGTAAGTTGTGTCATAGAGAGCATGGAGTAAGTTGTGTCATAGAGAGCATGAAGTAAGTTGTGTCATAGAAATAATGGAGTAAGTTGTGTCATAGAGAGCACTGTGTACGTTGTGTCATAGAGAGCATGGAGTAAGTTGTGTCATAGAGAGCATGGAGTAAGTTGTGTCATAGAGATTATGGAGTAAGTTGTGTCATAGAGAGCATGGAGTAAGTTGTGTCATAGAGAGCATGGAGTAAGTTGTGTCATAGAGAGCATGGAGTAAGTTGTGTCATAGAGAGCATGGAGTAAGTTGTGTCATAGAGAGCATGGAGTAAGTTGTGTCATAGAGATCATGGAGTAAGTTGTGTCATAGAGAGCATGGAGTAAGTTGTATCATAGAGAGCATGGAGTAAGTTGTGTCATAGAGATCATGGAGTAAGTTGTGTCATAGAGAGCATGGAGTAAGTTGTGTCATCGAGAGCATGGAGTAAGTTGTGTCATAGAGATTATGGAGTAAGTTGTGTCATAGAGAGCATGGAGTAAGTTGTGTCATAGAGATTATGGAGTAAGTTGTGTCATAGAGAGCATGGAGTAAGTTGTGTCACAGAGAGCATGGAGTAAGTTGTGTCATAGAGAGCATTGTGTAAGTTGTGTCATAGAGAGCATGAAGTAAGTTGTGTCATAGAGATCATGGAGTAAGTTGTGTCATAGAGAGCATTGTGTAGGTTGTGTCATAGAGATCATGGAGTAAGTTGTGTCATAGAGAGCATTGTGTAAGTTGTGTCATAGAGATCATGGAGTAAGTTGTGTCATAGAGAGCATGGAGTAAGTTGTGTCACAGAGAGCATGGAGTAAGTTGTGTCATAGAGAGCATGGAGTAAGTTGTGTCATAGAGATTATGGAGTAAGTTGTGTCATAGAGATTATGGAGTAAGTTGTGTCATAGAGAGCATGGAGTAAGTTGTGTCATAGAGATTATGGAGTAAGTTGTGTCATAGAGAGCATGGAGTAAGTTGTGTCATAGAGAGCATGGAGTAAGTTGTGTCATAGAGAGCATGGAGTAAGTTGTGTCATAGAGAGCATGGAGTAAGTTGTGTCATAGAGAGCATGGAGTAAGTTGTGTCATAGAGAGCATGGAGTAAGTTGTGTCATAGAGATCATGGAGTAAGTTGTGTCATAGAGAGCATGGAGTAAGTTGTGTCATAGAGAGCATGGAGTAAGTTGTGTCATAGAGATCATGGAGTAAGTTGTGTCATAGAGAGCATGGAGTAAGTTGTGTCATAGAGAGCATGGAGTAAGTTGTGTCATAGAGATCATGGAGTAAGTTGTGTCATAGAGAGCATGGAGTAAGTTGTGTCATAGAGAGCATGGAGTAAGTTGTGTCATAGAGAGCATGGAGTAAGTTGTGTCATAGAGAGCATGGAGTAAGTTGTGTCATAGAGAGCATGGAGTAAGTTGTGTCATAGAGATCATGGAGTAAGTTGTGTCATAGAGAGCATGGAATAAGTTGTGTCATAGAGAGCATGGAGTAAGTTGTGTCATAGAGAGCATGGAGTAAGTTGTGTCATAGAGAGCATGGAGTAAGTTGTGTCATATAGAGCATGGAGTAAGTTGTGTCATAGAGAGCATGGAGTAAGTTGTGTCATAGAGAGCATGGAGTAAGTTGTGTCATAGAGAGCATGGAGTAAGTTGTGTCATAGAGATCATGGAGTAAGTTGTGTCATAGAGATCATGGAGTAAGTTGTGTCATAGAGAGCATGGAGTAAGTTGTGTCATAGAGAGCATGGAGTAAGTTGTGTCATAGAGAGCATGGAGTAAGTTGTGTCATAGAGAGCATGGAGTAAGTTGTGTCATAGAGAGCATGGAGTAAGTTGTGTCATAGAGAGCATGGAGTAAGTTGTGTCATAGAGAGCATGGAGTAAGTTGTGTCATAGAGAGCATGGAGTAAGTTGTGTCATAGAGAGCATGGAGTAAGTTGTGTCATAGAGAGCATGGAGTAAGTTGTGTCATAGAGAGCATGGAGTAAGTTGTGTCATAGAGATCATGGAGTAAGTTGTGTCATAGAGAGCATTGTGTAGGTTGTGTCATAGAGAGCATGGAGTAAGTTGTGTCATAGAGAGCATTGTGTAGGTTGTGTCATAGAGAGCATGGAGTAAGTTGTGTCATAGAGAGCATGGAGTAAGTTGTGTCATAGAGAGCATGGAGCAAGTTGTATCATAGAGAGCATGGAATAAGTTGTGTCATAGAGATCATGGAGTAAGTTGTGTCATAGAGAGCATGGAGTAAGTTGTGTCATAGAGAGCATGGAGTAAGTTGTGTCATAGAGAGCATGGAATAAGTTTTGTCATAGAGATCATGGAGTAAGTTGTGTCATAGAGAGCATGGAGTAAGTTGTGTCATAGAGATCATGGAGTAAGTTGTGTCATAGAGAGCATGGAGTAAGTTGTGTCATAGAGATCATGGAGTAAGTTGTGTCACAGAGAGCATGGAGTAAGTTGTGTCATAGAGAGCATGGAGTAAGTTGTGTCATAGAGAGCATGGAGTAAGTTGTGTGATAGAGATCATGGAGTAAGTTGTGTCATAGAGATTATGGAGTAAGTTGTGTCATAGAGAGCATGGAGTAAGTTGTGTCATAGAGAGCATGGAGTAAGTTGTGCCATAGAGAGCATGGAGTGAGTTGTGTCATAGAGAGCATGGAGTAAGTTGTGTCATAGAGAGCATGGAGTAAGTTGTATCAACTTCATAGGCACCATGGGATACATCATAAACGGGAAAGGCGTAAGGTACATTTGGTGACATTTTAAGAAGTGCTATGTTTAAGGCTTCATCATCATCAAGTACCGGGCCTACTGGCGTAGGTGATCATGTCTCTCCACAATTTTCGATCTCGGTAGCTATTTATCATTTCTGTTATTGACCTTCTGCCAAGCCATTATCTTAACCTGTCTGTTATTTTTTCTCTTTGCTTCCCTCTATCTCTTCGTCCCTCAATTTTTCCAGTTGTTACAATATATTCCAGTTGTTCTCTTCTCATTACATGGCCAAAAAATGATGATTGTCTCTTCCTAATATTGGAAATTAGTTCTCTTTTTGCTTTGACCTCTTTCAATACATTTTCATTACTCTTCTTAGCTGTCCATGGTACAC
The DNA here is from genome assembly GCA_032433765.1 of Megaustenia siamemsis. Taxonomy (NCBI): domain Eukaryota; kingdom Metazoa; phylum Mollusca; class Gastropoda; order Stylommatophora; family Ariophantidae; genus Megaustenia; species Megaustenia siamemsis. The sequence goes on from JAVIAB010000102.1 coordinate 21,503,420, forward strand.
TCAACATTCTTCTGTAAAACCACATTTCTACAGACTCCAGTGATTTTCTTGTCTGTTGTCCTATTGTCCATGATTCACATCCATATGCCAAGACTGGCTCTACATAACATTTAAGAACTCAAGGATTTACAAAGTATGCAAACACGTCAGTATAACAGAGTATATACGCATAACAGAAAATGTCCTGCAAGTAAAGCACTGCCTGTTACACACATTGATGCTAGTGCTGCAACAACCATATGTGCAACAAATGACACAAATAAAACATTGAAAAATAAGTTAAACTCTGCACAATCATTTTAAAGAAGTAATAGTAATTTTAGGGAGCCGCGATAGCTCAGTGGTTAGTGAACTGGACTACAAAGGACAAGGGGTAGGGTTCGATCCCAACCGACGGCCTCCGAGTTCACCCAGCTTTAAATGGGTACTGTTTTTTTTCTGGGAAAGTAAAGCAGCATGGGCGTAATACCGACCACATTACCCCAAAAATCATGTGCTGAAGGTCTGTCAAATGTAAAATTTAATTTTAAATGTAAAATTGGAAAAATTATTCCAAGCTTTTTCTGAGTTCTTTATTTCTGATCTTATTTCTCAGGCTGTTTCCTATCATTCGTCTAACACATTTCATCTCAGTACAGGTTATTTTTTTTTTTTTTTTGGTTCTTGCATCTAGGGTCCTGGACTGGCAGTGTAGCACATTGTTTGAATGAAGAGTGTATTCTCTAGTGCCTGTTTTGCCTCTAGAATTATTTCCCTGTTGGACAATAGTGGTAATGGCTGTCCAATGATTAGACAAGTTTTGTTGCATCTTGAGTCTATTTTTCAACCGCCATCATTTCTGCTATAACTAAACTTGTGTATATTTTCTTCACTCTCAGCAGAGAAATCACAGTTCTGAACACTTTCCTATTCGATGATAGCACATGGATTAGTACGAAGCCATTGTTAGAAATACACTGATGATATAAGATGTGTGCAGTTCTGATTGATAAGTCAAATTTTGTTGTTCAGGAGTAGCCACTCTTTGTCAAGATAATGTATGTCTGAGAAGTTGGTGTCAATAATAAAATATAAGTACATGCAACCTTTCACAATTTGGAGAACTTTATCATTGCAAATATTTGTACTCATGAGTGACAGCAATATTGAGTCTGTATGGCGAAGGTTTTACTTACATTATGTTCCATACCCATATATCAGCCAGAACAAACCAAAGAAAAGAAGAAAACACGTTGTCACAGTTACTTTAGAAGAGAATATCTCATATTTGTTTTGACCAACCCTCCTCGTTGATACTATTAGTCCAGATTATTACCTTGTTATCAACTCTCACAGGAAAAAAACAATCAGAATAGGCTCTTTAACCATATCACAGGTATCCTGTAACACTTCATTATAGCCGTGATCTATAACTCAGCGATATAGTCTGTCTGTAACATATCATTATAGGTGGGATCTAAAACTCGGCGATATAGTCTGTCTGTAACATATCATTATAGACGTGATCTTATAACTCAGCGTATATTCTGTCTGTAATGTATCATTATAGGTGGTATCTATAACTCAGCAATATAGTCTGTCTGTAATATATCATTATAGGTGGGATCTATAACTCAGCGATATAATCTGTCTGTAATATATCATTATAGGTGGGGTCTATAACTCAGCGATATAGTCTGTCTGTAACATATCATTATAGACGTGATCTATAACTCAGCGATATAGTCTGGTTAAGGTTATGGAAGGCCCCGGTATCACTGCAAACGAATTAAAATCCATAATTCAACCAACCGTGCCAGTGGAAACATCCAAATTACTAACTAATCTCCCAAACAATGAAAGGTAACTGTAGTCCCCATCATAGCAGTCCCAGCACACGCCAAAAGACATAAGGCAAAACCACACAGAATGTGGACACAGCCAACTGTTCCTTGTCATTCGATATCATCATTCATCATAGACAAAGGGAATATCAAAACATGATCAAAACGGATGAGACACACAGCTCACGGTGTGCACAGAGCACTTAACTCAGTAGCTCATGCAACAAGCCAGACTTGGAATATGAGGAAACTGCAACAAGGAACACTTTTCATACATATCCTTTAATGGTTCCTGCCGCCTATCCATCATATTGACCGGAAGTTCTCGTCCTCCTGAAAATGATGATCGCCATATTTTTAAAAATGTATTGTTGCTTGATGATGTTAGAATATCGTTTTTGACTCCAATTCCGAACATATAATACACAGTCGTCAGATTATCCCCATCGCACATCAAACAACAGAACGTAAGATTAGCGTATGGCCGGCCTAGGGATATACGATGAACCATTATGATGACGTAGCACACACAACAATGGTTGTGCACTTATGATGCATTTACTTGACATCATTACTTATAAATCTTACCACATTTACTAGAGTCATCACCTCTTATTTGCAATATATTCTAGACATCATCATTTATATCTGTCATATTTACCAAACATCAATATTTACATCTACCATATTTACCAGACATCATCATTTACATCTGCCACATTTACAAGACATCAATATTTACATCGGGAGCTAAAAGGTAGAAGAAGAATATTTACATCCGCCACATTTACTAGACATCATCATTTACATCTGCCACATTTACAAGACATCATCATTTACGTCTGCTACATTTACCAGATGTCATCATTTACATCTGCCACATTTACTAGACATCAATATTTACATTTGCCACATTTACCAGACATCATCATTTACATCTGCCACATTTACCAGACATCATCATTTACATCTGCCACATTTTCTAGACATCTTCATTTACATCTGCCACATTTTCTAGACATCTTCATTTACATCTGCCACATTTACCAGACATCAATATTTACATCTGCCACATTTACCAGACATCAATATTTACATCTGCCACATTTACCAGACATCAATATTTACATCTGCCACATTTACCAGACATCAATATTTACATCTGCCACATTTACCAGACATCAATATTTACATCTGCCACATTTATCAGACATCATCATTTACATCTGCCACATTTACAAGACATCAATATTTACATCTGCCATATTTACTAGACATCAATATTTACATCTGCCACATTTACTAGACATCAATATTTACATCTGCCACATTTACTAGACATCAATATTTACATCTGCCACATTTACCAGACATAAATATTTACATCTGCCACATTTACAAGACATCAATATTTACATCGGGAGCTAAAAGGTAGAAGAAGAATATTTACATCCGCCACATTTACTAGACATCATCATTTACATCTGCCACATTTACAAGACATCATCATTTACGTCTGCTACATTTACCAGATGTCATCATTTACATCTGCCACATTTACTAGACATCAATATTTACATTTGCCACATTTACCAGACATCATCATTTACATCTGCCACATTTACCAGACATCATCATTTACATCTGCCACATTTTCTAGACATCTTCATTTACATCTGCCACATTTTCTAGACATCTTCATTTACATCTGCCACATTTACCAGACATCAATATTTACATCTGCCACATTACCAGACATCAATATTTACATCTGCCACATTTACCAGACATCAATATTTACATCTGCCACATTTACCAGACATCAATATTTACATCTGCCACATTTACCAGACATCAATATTTACATCTGCCACATTTATCAGACATCATCATTTACATCTGCCACATTTACAAGACATCAATATTTACATCTGCCATATTTACTAGACATCAATATTTACATCTGCCACATTTACTAGACATCAATATTTACATCTGCCACATTTACCAGACATCAATATTTACATCTGCCATATTTACCAGACATCACTATTTACATCTGTCATATTTACCAGACATCAATATTTACATCTGCCATATTTACCAGACATCAATATTTACATCTGCCACATTTACTAGGCATCAATATTTACATCTGCCACATTTATCAGACATCATCATTTACATCTGCCACATTTACCAGACATCAATATTTACATCTGCCATATTTACCAGACATCAATATTTACATCTGCCATATTTACCAGACATCAATATTTACATCTGCCATATTTACCAGACATCATCATTTACATCTGCCACATTTACTAGACATCATCATTTACATCTGCCACATTTACCAGACATCATCATTTACATCTGCCATATTTACCAGACATCAATATTTACATCTGCCATATTTACCAGACATCATCATTTACATCTGCCACATTTACCAGCCATCAATATTTACATCTGCCACATTTACCAGACATCAATATTTACATCTGCCACATTTACCAGACATCATCATTTACATCTGCCACATTTACCAGACATCATCATTTACATCTGCCACATTTACCAGCCATAAATATTTACATCTGCCACATTTACCAGACATCATCATTTACATCTGTCACAACTATCATATAACTATTTCTGGTGTTTTTAGATTTCAGGTGCTTCGACGTTCTGACTGATAATATTAGTTTGCTGGAAACTTATTGTTAGACCGAAGTCTCTGCAGGCATGAGAAAAGCGATGTACCATGCTCTGGAGTTCTTCCTGACTCTGCGTGACAAGTGCAGCGTCATCAACAAATAACAGATCTCTAATAGAGGTATGTCTAACCTTAGACCTTGCCTTTAGGCTTGATTTATTGAACAATCGACCATCAGATCTAGTATGCAGATAGGCACCTTCATTTGCATGTGAGAAATCATGTTTTAACAGAACAGCGAAGAAGATTCCAAAGAGTCGGAGCAAGAACGCATTACTGCTTGACACTGCTGCATATGGTGAATGGTTTTGATGCGCAGCTGTCGGATTGGATGGTGCCTTTCATATCCTCATAAAACAATTTGACTAGCGTCAGCAGAGTATGGTGGCAGCTTATTTTGGAGAGCACTTTGAAAATACCATCCCTGCTGACAAGGTCAAAGGCCTTTATAAGGTCGATAAAGGCGATGAAGAGAGGCTTTTTCTACTCTCTAGATTTTTCTTGAAGTTTTGGTAATTAGAAGTAATAATATCTAGCAAATGTGATAAGTGTAAGTGGTGATGTCTAGTAAATGTGGCAGATGTAAATGATGATGTCTGGTAAATGTGGCAGATGTAAATGATGATGTCTGGCAAAATGTGACAGATGTAAGTGATGATATCTGGTAAATGTGGCAGATGTAAGTGATGATGTCTGGTAAATTTGACAGATGTAAATGATGATGACTAGTAAATGTGACAGATGTAGGGGATGATGTCTAGTAAATGTGGCACATGTAAATGATGATGTCTAGTAAATGTGACAGATGTAAGTGATGTCTAGTAAATGTGACAGATGTAGGTGATGATGACTAGCAAATGTGACACATGTAAGTGATGTCTAGTAAATGTGACAGATGTAGGTGATGATGTCTAGTAAATGTTACAGATGCAAGTGATGTCTAGTAAATGTGACAGATGTAAATGATGATGACTAGTAAATGTGACAGATTTAAGTGATGTCTAGTAAATGTGACAGATGTAAGTGATGTCTAGTAAATGTGATAGATGTAAGTGATGTCTAGTGAGTGTGACAAATGTAAGTGATTTCTAGTAAATGTGACAGATGTAAGTGATGTCTAGTAAATGTGACAGATGTGAGTGATGATGACTAGTACATGTGACAGATGTAGGTGATGATGTCTAGTAAATGTGACAGATGTAAGTGATGACTAGTAAATGTGACAGATGTAGGTGATGATGTCTAGTGAATGTGACAGATGTAAGTGATGTCTAGTAAATGTGACAGATGTAAGTGATGTCTAGTAAATGTGACAGATGTAGGCATGATGTCTAGTAAATGTGACAGATGTAAGTGATGTCTAGTAAGTGTGACAGATGTAAGTGATGTCTAGTAAATGCGACAGATGTAGGTGATGATGACTAGCAAATGTGACAGATGTAAGTGATGTCTAGTAAATGTGACAGATGTAAGTGATGTCTAGTAAATGTGACAGATGTAAGTGATGTCTAGTAAATGTGACAGATGTAAGTGATGTCTAGTAAATGTGACAGATGTAAGTGATGTCTAGTAAATGTGACAGGTGCAAGTGATGATGTTTAGTAAATGTGGCAGATGTAAGTAATGATGTCTGGTAAATGTGACAGGTGTAAGTGATGATGTCTGGTAAATGTGACAGATGTAAGTAATGATGTCTGGTAAATGTTACAGATGTAAGTAATGATGTCTGGTAAATTTGACAGGTGTAAGTGATGATGTCTGGTAAATGTGACAGATGTAAGTGATGATGTCTGGTAAATGTGACAGATGTAAGTGATTATGTTTGGTAAATGTGACAGATGTAAGTGATTATGTCTAGTAAATGTGACAGGTATAATTGATGATGTTTAGTAAATGTGGCAGATGTAAGTGATGATGTCTGGTAAATGTGACAGGTGTAAGTGATGATGTCTGGTAAATGTGACAGATGTAAGTGATGATGTCTGGTAAATGTGATAGGTGTAAGTGATGATGTCTGGTAAATGTGACAGGTGTAAGTGATGATGTCTGGTAAATGTGACAGATGTAAGTGATGATGTCTAGTAAATGTGACAGGTGTAAGTGATGATGTCTGGTAAATGTGGCAGATGTAAGTGATAATGTCTGGTAAATGTGACAGATGTAAGTGATGATGTCTGATAAATGTGACAATTGTAAGTGATGATGTCTGGTAAATGTGATAGGTGTAAGTGATGATGTCTGGTAAATGTGACAGATGTAAGTGATGATGTCTGATAAATGTGACAGGTGTAAGTGATGATGTCTGGTAAATGTGATAGGTGTAAGTGATGATGTCTGGTAAATGTGACATATGTAAGTGATGATGTCTAGTAAATGTGGCAGATGTAAGTGATGATGTCTGGTAAATGTGGCAGATGTAAGTGATGATGTCTGGTAAATGTGACAGATGTAAGTGATGATGTCTGGTAAATGTGACAGGTGTAAGTGATGATGTCTGGTAAATGTGATAGGTGTAAGTGATGATGTCTGGTAAATGTGACAGATGTAAGTGATGATGTCTGGTAAATGTGACAGGTGTAAGTGATGACGTCTGGTAAATGTGACAGGTGTAAGTGATGATGTCTGGTAAATGTGACAGATGTAAGTGATAATGTCTGATTATTGTAAAAAAAAAAGTAAAGTGCCCCCGTCACGCCAAGTGGCGTATAGGGAATATGGTGTTAGTGACCATATATTTTACAGAACCTTCGGCACATGACTTTTGGGGTAATGTGGTCGGTATTACGCCCGTGTCGCTTTACTTTCCCAGAAAAAATCTGGTACCCATTAAAGGCTGGGTGAATCTTGAAGCCGTCGGTTGGGATCGAACCCTAACTCTTGTCCTTTGTAGTGGACTAACCACTGAGCTATCGCAGCTCCTACTGATTATTGTGGCAGATGTAAATGATGATGTCTAGAATATGTTGCAGATAAGAGGTGATAACTCTAGTAAATGTGATAAGATTTATAAGTAGTGGTGTCAAGTAAATGCATCATAAGTGGTGATGTCTGCAAATGTTACAAATGTATGTGGTGATCTCTCTATTTTGTAAATGTACTAAATAGGTGGTAAATGGTGTAAACAAAGAGAGTGAAAGATTGAAGACATAAACCAAAACAGATAAACAAAGTCAGTTTGACTTTAACAAACAATTATATAAATAAAATTAGTTTCTAAACCAAAAAGTAAGCACACATTAAAATAAGAAACTCAGTAAAACAAATTCATTAGAAAATGCATTTGGTTTGAGCTGGTGTTAAAATCAACTTCCAACAAGTCGTTCCCATTAATTGATCATCTTTAACACAACACCTACCCAATACAGAATTTTGCCTGCAAATTTGAAGTGGTGACATGCAAATGTTCTAGTAATGTACAAATCTAGAGGTGATGTTTAGGCTGCACACTGAGGATGCTATATAAATGTGGTGTTATTGACAAATGTATATATTAATATGGCTGAAGCAAAACAATAATGGTAAATATATGTGGTGACAATGAAAGATGAACAATAATAGATGTGTGATAGAACAATAATAGATATTATCATTGAGTGCAATTTCCGCATCGAAGGTTGGCTACCATGGAGCACCATTCCACTCTGTCTCATGCTTTGATGGTGCAGGTTGTCATAGGCTGACTTGTCCATCTTTTGATGTTACTCGTCCATGTTAGTCTTGATCTACCTCTGCCTCTTTTACCTTGTATTTTCCCCTCCAAGATTACTTTTAGTAGGCTGTTGTGTCTTTTAACATGCTCCAAAAATTTCATTTGTCTTGCTTGAATTGTGTTTAGTAGTTCTATTTTATTTATTTAGTTTTTTTAAGACTTCATCGTTTGTCTTCTTCTCTTTTCATCTAATTCTTCCTATTCTATAAATCCACATTTGAAAAGCTTCAATTTTCTCATCTGTTTTCTTGCCTTAATGTCCATGTTTCTGAACCATACAAGAATGTTGAGAAGATATAACATTTTACTATTTTTAGTATTATATATCTATTTACCTTTCGAGCCGTAGCTGGCCCTTAGGGCATAGACCCATATACTCCTTCTCTTATCTACATTTTTATTCTAGCAGTTTTCAATCCTTGTAAAGATATTTTATCAAATCTCACCATTTGTCTCTGCTCTGTGCAAGCAACTCTATCTCATTGAGGGAGCCGATTCCTGTTGCTCTTGCCTCTCTGATCAATGTTCTTCTCAGTGTCTCTCTTGGTTGGCCTCTTTTCCTCTTACCTGTTTTTTTCCCACATGAGGGCTTGCTTTGCTATTCGGTTATTATCTCTTCTCATCACATGTCCAATATATGACCATCGTCTTTTCTTTACAAGAACGACAAATGATATAAACCACGACACCTTTTAGGTATCAGTGAAAAGAGAAAAGAAGAAGAAGTCTAAGTTTTGTGTTTGTGCTGATGAATTTTAATTTCCACATCTTTTCAAGGCTTCTGAAAGACATTGCTGCTTTAGCTTTCTTAGTTTTAACCCTGGTTATTTGTTTTGATGTTAGTATATTTTTCATGGCATAATATTACTTTTTGCCATTCCTATTGTTTTGTTTAGTTTAGCTTTACATTTTCCATCATGGTTATAGTATGTCCAAGGTAGTTGTAGCTCTTAACTGTGTCCAGGACTATTCCTTCAATTTTGATATCCACTTGTAGGTTTTGAGTATTTTATTTGTTTGTGATCATAGTTTTAGTCTTTTTTATATTCATATCTAATCCACATTTTTTGCTTGTCATGTTTATTTCATTAAGTAATTGTTGTAGATCTTTAGGATTTTCTGCTAGTAGTACGGTATCATCAGCATATCTTTGGTTATTGATTATCTTTCCATTAATGTTTAAGTCTGGCACATCTATGATGTTTTTAAAGATTTGCTCAGTGTATAGATTGAACAAGCTTGGTGATAGGATGCATCCCTGTCTTACTCCTCTTTTAATGTCAATATGTGTAGAGTTCTCTTTGTTATATTTTATTATTGCTGTTTGCTTCCAGTATATATTACATATTAGTTGTATGTCTGTGTCATCTAGATGTATCTCTTTTAGACAGTCTATAAGTTTTCTCTGGTGTTTTCTATTAAAAGCTTTGGTGTAGTCTATGAGGTAGATATATAGGCATATATTGGTTGTTTACTTCTTTGTACTTTTCGATTAATGTCCTCATGCAGAATATGGTTTCTTTTGTCCCACTGTTTTTCATAAATCCAAATTGTTGTTTTTCTAATTCAATACTGATTTCATTCTGAATCCTTCCTTGTATAACTTTTAGCAAGATTTTTGTAACATGACTCATTAAGCTTATTCTTAAAAAATCAATGCATTCAGCTGCACCATTCTTTTTAGGCAACGCAATGAATATTAACTAGCAACAAACAGCTGCCATAAGAACTTGAAACCAATTGGGAATGTTTCAACAAATAAAACAGGGTGTTAGACAAGGTTGTGTGCTGTCACCAGATTTGTTTAATATTTATAGTGAGAATATTTTAAGATCCATAAGGGGCATGACTGGAATAACAATTGGAGGTCATTATATAAATAATCTAAGGTATGCTGATGATACAGTCTTAATCGCTAGGAGTGAAAATAAGTTACAAGAAATGTTGGACATTATAGTGAAAGAAAGCAAAAATAAAGGACTCAGCCTTAATAGCAAAAAGACAGAGGTAATGGTAACAACAAAGAAAAAGACATCACCTCAGTGCAAAATAAAGACAAGTGGAACAATATTAAAACAGGTAAATGAATTTAAATATTTGGGAACTTTGTTAACCTCAGACGGAAGATGTACAAAAGAGGTGAGATGCAGTATGGCTCAGGCAAAAGCAGCTTTCCAAAAAATGAGGAAGATACTATGCAATCCATTTTTGACAACAGAAACAAGAAAAAGAGTTCTTAAATGTTATGTAGACCCAGTCTTAACATATGGATGCGAATCATGGACAATAGGACAACAGACAAGGAAATCATTGGAGTCTGTAGAAATGTGGTTTTACAGAAGAATGTTGAGAATACCATGGACAGCTAAGAAGAGTAATGAAGATGTTCTGAGAGAGGTCAAAGCAAAAAGAGAGATAATTTCCAATGATAGGAAGAAACAATCATCATTGTTTGGCCATATAATGAGAAGAGAACAACTGGAATATATTGTAATAACTGGAAAAATTGAGGGAAGAAGAGATAGAGGGAAGCAAAGAGCAAAAATAACAGACAGCTTAAGAGAATGGCTTGGCAGAAGGTCAACAACAGAAATGATAAATTGCTGCCGAGATCGAAAGTTGTGGAGAGACATGATCACCTACGCCAGTAGGCCCGGTACTTGATGATGATGATGATGAATGAAAATTGCCTAACTTTTCATTCATGTGATGAGAGAGATAATAACCGAATAACAAAGCAAGCCCTCATGTGGGAAAAAACAGGTAAGAGGAAAAGAGGCCGACCCAGAGAGACACTGAGAAGAACATTGATCAGAGAGGCAAGAGCAGCAGGAATCGGCTCCCTCAATGAGATAAGAGTTGCTTGCACAGAACAGAGACAAATGGTGAGATTTGATAAAATATCTTTAAAAGAATTGAAAACCGCTAGAATAAAAATTTAGATAATAGAAAGAGTATCTGGATCTATGCCCTATGCGCCAGCTACGGCTCAAAAGGTCAATAGATAGATAGAATGAAAATTTATGTTTTCAGTTCTTTTGGTATGTATCTTGTATGGTATATGTCGTTGCATATGTCTGTGATCACTCCAATGCCAAAATCTTCTTGTGCCTGTATCATCTCTATCTGTATGTTGTCAGGTCCTGCAGCTTTTCCCTTTTTCATTGTTTGTATAGCTTTTTCCACTTCCAATTTTAAGATTTTATCACCTGATGTACATTTTATAATTGGTTTCTTTTCTCTTTCATCATAAAATAATTGTTATATATTCCTGCCATCCATTGATATATCTTTGTTGTCTGTTAGCATTTTTTGTTTGCAATACATCCAGTTTCTGTGGCTTTTTTATTTTTACTAGTCATTCTCTTTATTTCTGTGTGCATCCCTCTTAAATCTTGTTTATTTTCCATAGTTTCAAATTCTAGACATCTTTGGTTGAGCCAGTTTTCTTTCGCCTTTTTGTACATTTTGCGTATTTTATTATATATTTTGTTGTATTGGGTAGTGATCTTCACTTGTTTTCTTTCTTTGATTTTTTTCCAAGATGGCATCAGTTATCCATTTTAGTTGTTTAATCTTTTCCTTTTTTTTGGGTAATATGTCACAAAGTTTCTTGTATGCTTTTCTGTATGCATTGCCATTTGGTTGTAACTTTTACCATCAGGATTTTCTTCTAGCAGCTCCTAATACGTCTTCTTTACTTGTATTAAATAATTATTGTTCTTTTTAATTAAAGCTGTTATGTCTAGTGGTATTGTTGATGAATTAGTCTTTTGTTTATTTCTCTTTAGTTTGACTTTCATTTAAATCATTACAGGATTGTGATCTGAATTCCTGGATAGGTTTTGGCTTTCTTTAAACTGTTACGGAACCTATCTTTTATCATTATGTAGTCTATTCTTCTTTTTATCTCCAGGGCTTTTCCATGTGTATAGTTTCCTCATCTCTTGCTCAAAGTAGGTGTTACATATTATCAGCCTGTTTTCTTCACAGAATTGTATTAATCTTTCTCCTCTGTTAATTCTATTTCCTAAACCATGATTATGATAATGATAAACATAATAGTAAGAGAAAGCAACAAGAAAAGATTCAGTCTGAATAGTAAGAAAACAGAAGTATATATCAAAGAAACAATCATCACCATCATGCAGCATAAAAATAAACAGGACAAATCTGAAACAAGTACAACGCGTCAAATACTTGAGCACAATAATAACATCAGATGGGAGATGCACCACAGAAATGAAAAGCAGAATAGCTCAGGCCTAAATAGCATTTCAGAAAATGAAAAATATTTTATGCAATAAATCTATGTCAATAGACGTGAGAAAGAGAGTTCATCTGTGCAACATAGAACCAATTCTGAGCTATGGATGCGAATCATGGATAGTAGACAAACAAATGAAAAGACGGTTAGAGGCCACAGAGATGGGATTTCTCAGAAGAATGTTGAAAGTTCCCTGGACAGCTAAAAAGACCAATGAAGAAATTCTCAAAGAGGCCAATACAAAAAGGGAGCTCCTAAAAAACATAAGAAAGAAACAATCAACATTTTTTGGGCACATCATGAGAAGAGGAAAGTTGGAATACTTGGTTACAACTGGCAAAATAAAAGGAAAGAGAGATCACGGACGACAAAGAGATAAAATACTGGACAGCTTGGTGTCATGGCATGGAAAACATTAACAACAGATCTGATATGATGCACTGTAGATAGAAGATTGTGGAGGGACATGATCGCCTATGTCAACCAGCATGGCACATGATGATGATGATGAAACCATGATTTTCTATAATGGTTTTATATCTACTTTTTCCTACTTTAGCATTCATACCACTCATTACAATCAAGATGTCCAAAGATTTAACTTGCTTCATAACTTTATTTAGATTTCACAGTATGCCTTTATTTATTCATCTGTGTAGTCTTGAGTAGGTGTGTATGTCTGTATTATTGTTATGTCAAATGGTTTTGTTTCCATTTTTGGTAGTATAATCCTACCATTGTATGTCCAGTAGGTACTTATATATTTTTGTAGCTCCCTTTTTATAAGTATTCCTACCCCTCTTTGATGTTCTGTTGTGTTGTCTGAATATATAAATGTATATGTTTCATCCTGTATGTATCCACATTCATTCTATCTTGTCTCTGATATACCTACAGTATCTATGTTTAATCGTTCTGCTTCTAAAATAGGATTTTCTAATTTTCTTTCTTGGTAGAAAGTCCTAACATTTCATGTACATATTTGTAGATCTTTCTTCTGACATAAGTTAGAATTTCTCTCCATGGTTTTCTTTGGAATAGTTATGTGATGAAGCTCCAATCTCTTTCACATTGGTCAGCCAGATTTGTCTTTAGTGCCCTGAATATGCCTCTTGTTCGCCACACACTTTGCTTGTTTTGCTTTCAGGGCCGTTGATCATATCTGATTCTTCCGCCCCATCAACTGCAACAGACTTTGTACACTCGAGATAACATTCCCAATAGGCGCCATGTCAAACAAGATTTGTACCTGTCGACCCGCGAACACAAGTTGATCTATCACTGATAGGTTAAACACTTCAACACAAGATGAATAAATAATATTCCACTGAAATATCAATAAAGTTCACAGTCCATCCGCTCGTCAGAAGTAAACACAACTACAACGGGGAATAACAGCACATTATTTCACAACTAGACTGCTGCGCAAATCATTTAGACATGTCAGCAAGAGCCAAGTTAGAAAAACTATCTATACACAGCCGCCATGGCATCTCAAAGGTTGATAATAGATGTATATGATGATAATGGCAGACGTGGCAACAATGTATGCAGCCTGTAGGAGACAGGAAATACTCTGGATCTTAAAGCCAGCCAATATCATCAGCTCTGAGGATTTCTGAACATCACCATATTTTAAGTCTAATATAACTACACAACATACTCCATACAATGAGGTTGCATTATTGAACGAATTATGTTTGGAAGATTTGATCTGGTCCCATCAACACTTGACAATCATAAAGAAGTCATATTGGTATGTACATCAAGATAATACTTCAGGCTACACAAAACTGTTTGCATTCTCAAGCTATGAAACATGGGCAGATTTCTTTTACCAAGAAAATGTACCAGGTACATGTATAAGGAATCACAATAACATAATGTAAACATATCAATCAACAAAGTCTTCTCATACAACAAATGAACATCTGTCAGAAATGAATAAAAAAAAATACATATCAATGAAAGAAATGAATAATAACATGTACATTTGTAGATTAAATATCTAACATGTTGCACTACGGGGTGCATAATAGAGTTGAGTTTTTTTTAATATTGACTTTTAGGCTGAAAGACAAAGTAAAATGAAGCCAACAAGATTTTTCCTTACACAAGTCAGTCAACAATTTCTTGTTTTTGATGTGCGACATAGACCATTTGTCAGTTTTCAGAGACTTAATTAATTGTAATGGTACTCAGCTGTCAGAAACTGTCTATGCTTTCTAACAGCCATAATTTCCTTATATTTGTATGTTTATCTAAAAACTGTATGACTATATTTATCAATCTTTCCCTCTTGTTACTATATTCATTAATAATGTTTAGATATCTTAGTTCTTATTTTATTAGTTCATTATTTATTATGAATGCACTCTTTAGTTCTCGATCTTTATGAAAACTACATTAACACATTCTTCCTCATCCTTTGTACTTTCCTTAATGCCCTTGGGGATCCTCATCATCATCATGTGCCATACCGGTTGGCCTAGGCAATCATGTCCTTCCACAATCTTCTATCCACTTGTAAGATGTTGTTATCAGATGTTGAAAAAGGTGCAGATTTGTAGAGGCTCCTTAATGTCACATCAGCTTATTTTGGGTATGCGTCAAATAAAATATATTTATATGCACTGATGTGATGTGAATACGCTTCACATGGACAAACAACTTCATTTGTTGTATCTGTATGTAATTTTTGTGTGTTCTTCTTTGTTCTCTTTTGACTCAGGATTTGAGATATCAATAAATACTTCCAAGTGGTCCACACACTAGATCTCAACAATATACTTCCTAGGATGAACGTCATGGGACGCACCAAAATGGCAGCTTATTTATATTCGAGCTATGGACTAAGCAATGTTTACATTGAACAACACGATATATGTTATTGCTGCGTGTTGGCAGATTTTTGAAAATGTTTTCAAGGGTTTGAACATAAATGTTTGTTCACAGTTCGTTAACCTTCGCTGTAGATAAAGTCGTTAATTCGATGGCTTCGTTTCAGACGTTGGTAGCTAAGAACCTAACTTGTGCAAACGGATGGCATTGGCAAGGATCATTTTGAATCTATGAAGTGGGCTCATTGTGTGTTTAACTCAAAAGCATATGTGCTTTTTAACCAAAGACCTTTTTTTTGGGGGGACTCAATGAAGATATCCCCGATGGAAGAATAAATTGTACTATTAGTCCCATAAATGATTCGCGAGAGGTTTATGATGTAAACAAAGCGGTTTTGTCATTGCAAGTGAATAATGTCCACACCTATAATTGGTCAGGATTGTGTAGCAGCAGCAGCTTTATAGCGAACACAGAAAACATCATAGGATTGTGCTGTTCTGAAACAGCTATGCCATGCTACCCTAGAATTGCCTTTAATGGGATTACTGTGACCACAAACCACTCTCCATGTGTGTGCCACATATTTACACCCCAGAAAGAAATACTGAATATAACAACATCATGTGCCGTCTGTGATATTAATGACCACAGACCAGGAGTCTCCAGTGTGATTGATACAACTGTTGCACCAAGCATTTCATCAGCAGAGCCATATCTATGGAATGTTAATCTGACATTGTTCTTGAATGATGTCCAAGTTAATGAGACATCAGAATCGTGTGGCGGCAGCTACAAGAAAGGAGCGAAGAACATCAAGTTCTGCTGCTATAAAGGAGACTTGCCTTGGTATCCCAGAATTGCCTTAAATGGGATCACTGTAGTTGAAAACTTCTCCTCTTGTGTAAACTACACATTCATATCTAAGAGTGAATCAGTGAAGGTCACAAAATCATATTCTCTCTGTGGTTTTACTAACTACAGGTCATGTGGCTTCTGTTGGATTGGAAATGATAACTTACCACCACTGTGTGTCTATATGTTTGGAATTGGAGTCATCAATGACGGCCTAACATCATCAAGTGCTATGACGATCATCATTTTCGGGAGGACGTGAACTCCTATGGTATATGGTGGATAGGCGGCAGGAACCATTGAAGGCTATGTCTGAAAAGTGTTCCTTCTTGCAGTTTCCTCATATTCCAAGTCCGGCTTGTTGCAGGAGCTACTGAGTTAAGTGCTCTGTGCACACCGTGAGCTGTGTGTCTCATCCGTTTTGATCCTGCTTCGGTATCCCGCTTGTTTACGATGAATGATGATATCGTATGACAGGGAACAGTTGGCTGTGTTCACTTTCTGCGCGGTTTCGCCTTATGTCTTTTGGCGTGTGGTGAGACTGCTACGATGGGGACTACAGTTACCTTTCTTTGTTTGGGAGATGAGTTAGTAATTCGGATGATTCCGCTGGCACGGGTGGTTGAGCAATTATGGATTTTAATTCGTTTGCTGTGATACCGAGGCCTTCCATAACCAATAACCAATAACCTTCCTAGTGGTCCACACACTTGATAAAAAAAATGATGCACTTTAAACTATGTGCTAAGCATGCTAAGTATGCCAAATGGGATGACTTCTGTAGAAATGTGTGCTCAGAAAAATCGCTAGCCACATTCTGGCACCTTCATCAGAGCATGAATGGCACAACACGACACAGAGGCATACCAGACTTTCAGAGCACAGGCCGGATGTGGCACAAATCTGATGAGAGCAAAGGGAAGGCCCTGCTTTCCCGCTACATTGAGCAGACGGACCAAAGAAATGAGGCTGTAAGAATGAGGATACGGGGATCGCTGTCAAAATTGTGTAAGGATGTAGAGCTGGAAGATCATCTCACAATCACAACCGATACCATTCAGACAATACTTAAAAGGTCACACAACACTGCTCCTGGTCCAGATGGTGTTCAGTATGATGACATAGGTGATTTAGCTGACGACGACTTGACAAGACTGGCTAATAAGTTTAATGCCAGCATTCGGAGTGGCCAGATTAAGGAGGAGTGGCTATACAGCTACTTACTACCGCTACCGAAGCCAAACAAGGACCATTCTCAGATCAGTGCCTACAGAATCATCACAATGCATAACACTGCAGGCAAGCTGCTGGAGAAAATAGTTGCCCGTGTCATCACCTGTCACCTTGAACAGAAACGCGCATTCCCACCAACACTCAGAGGTTATAGATATAACAAAGAGACATGGCTCAATGCGGCAGTCTTTGCCTATGACGTCTTTGAAGGCTTCCACAGACGAGAGGAGACATGTGCTGCTGCTATAGATCTGGAGGATGCATACAACAGGGTACCATTTGAATACCTCATGTACATGCTCCTCAAACTAGCGGTGCACTCCTTCCTCATTAGATGGATCGCTGCGGCACTGTTTCAGAGAAAGGTGATACTCAGATGTGGAAGTTGGTCTTCCGAGCCAACATCCATTTGTCCAGGGCTGCCACAAGGCTCACCATTGTCACCAGTTCTATTTAACGTGTACACAATAACGATCACGGAACAACAACTGGATGAGAGGGGAAGAACTATGACTTTTGCTGATGATATTCTGGTATATCGACAGGGAAGAGACAGACTGGGAATCGCCTCCAGAATGCAAGACGAACTCAATCGCATTTCTTCCTGGAGTGGGGTTTCAGGTGCCTTGGTTAATCCTAATAAAGCATCAGTTTCATGGTTCTCCCTTAACAATCATATCATTAATACGATCACACCGGTGGTACGAATGGGAGCTGATGAGATGACCAGGGACAAGTTGATGACATACCTCGGAGTAAAGTTTGATCGCAGCCTGTGTTTTCGAGACCACGTCGACCATGTGATAGCAAAATCCCGCAAAGGATTAGCCGCCTTGAAGGTCATGGCAGCTGCCAACATCGAGCAGAGGCTACTTACTCTTCTGTTCCAGGGATTAGTCCTCGCATCAATCAAGTATGCCCTGGCAATTCTTACTGTCAGTACGACTCAAATTTATAGGCTGGAAAAAATACAAAATGAAGCCATGCGCATTATTTTGGGATGTACAAGGGACACTCCCTGTGTAGCAATGAGGTATCTTCTTGACTTTCCAACCATGGATGATAGAATCAAGATTTGGAGAGCACGAGCATACCTGAAGATTAGTACAGATAAAGAGCATCCATTGCACCACGTGCTCAACACAGGGAAAGGTGCCAGGCTAAAAAGAGGCAAATCATGGGTGGGCCGAGCAGAAGATGTATTCAAACAGGTCTGTGGGCTTACCAATATCATCGTTGGTGAGGAGTGGATACCAGTGCCTACGTCATTCAAGGGGACTTTCTCGTGTATTGTCACATTCGGCAGGAAAAGTAGGGAACAGAACCCGGTCATGGTTAATGCTGAGGTCAACAGTCTCATCTGCGATAACACTGATAAGAAAGATGCAGTCATCTATACAGACGGATCTGTAAGACGACACCAAAGAAGTGCATGGGCATTTACAGCACACTCGGCAGGCAGAATAGTCAAAGTAGACAGTGGTGCATACATCATGACCACGAGTAGCATGACAATGGAAGTGATGGCAGTGACCAATGCATTCAAATGGTTAGAGTCACAAGACTACACCCACGCATGTATACTGAGTGATTCGTTGAGCATGATAAAAAAAGTGGAGGCAGGCTCTGTACGCATGCAATGGGTAGAGTCATTGCAGAAGTCCAAAATACGTAAGGTCACCTTTGTCTATGTCCCTGGACATGTGGGAGTACGGGGAAATGAAAGAGCGGACAGGTTGGCTAGCTGTGCTGTCATTGCGGACGGGCAACCAATGGATCGGGCGGACATCATCAATGCCCTCCGAGTTGTGGGAAGAGCACAGGACTTCGACAAACACAGATCCACGTCACTTCTTCGGATGATGGAAATGGGAGTTAAGTTGGGCACAGCCAGAAATGAGAAAATTAGTGGCCGTGTAAGAAGACTTATCAACCAACATAGAACTGGAGTCGTCAGTCGCTGGACACTGAGGGAATTGCTGAGGAGGGGATCTGAGCACCTATGGACATGTTCGGAGTGCAATGATGATGACCTGCAAATAACTCAAAAACACTAGATTTCAACAATATACTTCCTAGTGGTTCACACACTTGATTTCAGTAATATACTTCCTAGTGGTCCACACACTTGATTTCAGTAATATACTTCCTAGTGGTCCACACACTTGATTTCAGTAATATACTTTCTAGTGGTCCACACACTTGATTTCAGTAATATACTTCCTAGTGGTCCACACACTTGATTTCAGTAATATACTTCCTAGTGGTCCACACACTTGATTTCAGTAATATACTTCCTAGTGGTCCACACACTTGATTTCAGTAATATACTTCCTAGTGGTCCACACACTTGATTTCAGTAATATACTTCCTAGTGGTCCACACACTAGATTTCAACAATATACTTCCTGATTTCAACAATATGCAAGTGCATCTTAATGGTTCACAGCTGATTTCAACAATATATAAGTTTAGTGGTCCATACAACTGATTTCAGCAAAATACTTCCTGATGATCACTATAGTTGATTTTAGTAATATACTGATTGGCCCACACAGCTTACTCCAGGAACATACAGCATCAACATCTGTAAGCAGTAGAGCTCCCATGTGATCCTTATACAATTCTTTCTCTTATGGTTTAATTCCTCTGGTCACTAAGCTGACTTTCCTTAGAGATCTCATTGCCATAGTAGTTAATTTATGCTTCCGATGTGTCATATGTAACCACGTTTGCTGCTGATGAGGTAAGAATGGAAATACTTTGTATAAAAGCTGCTTTATACTGGCTGGCATTGTCTTTGTGTACTATATGAGAGAGACTAACTTTTCTTATATTTGGTTTGGCTTTGTGTATTGGATTAGTTCATTAATTTTGCTAACATTATCATTATCATGACAGTGAGTAGGGTGGCGACCAAGGAAGACGTGGATATGTAGAATAAGAGACATATGTAAGAAGAAAAACATTTCTACTTTAACAGCAGAATTGACACTGCATGAAAAAGGAAAATGACTACAAGAACAAGGAATGCAACATCTACAGACATTAGATTATAAGTTCCTTCTTTCTCCTATGTTGCTTCAAGGCAACAGCAGATGAGCACAAGAAAGATCATTATGATTACTGTGTTTGTGGATGCTCTCTGACCTAAACAATGACACAGTCTAGTTGATGACAATTGTTCACATCTGCTATTTGAGACTAGATCACTGAACAAGCAAGTAGGAGACAGATTGAGGATCTCGAAATGTGGATACATGTCAATAAGATATATCCTAAGTAAAGAGGTGCAGAACAAAGGACAAGGGGTAGGGTTCGATCCCAACCGACGGCTTCCGGGTTTCTATCTATTTATCTATTGACCTTTCGAGCCGTAGCCGGTCCATAGGGCGTAGACCAAGATACTCCTTCTCTTATCTGAATTTTTGTTCTAGCAGTTTTCAACTCTTTTAAAGATATTTTATCAAATCTTGCCATTTGTCTCTGTTCTGTGCAAGCAGCTCTATCTCATTGAGGGAGCCGAATCCTGCTGCTCTTGCCTCTATCATCAATGTTTTTCTCAGTGTCTCTCTGGGTCTTCCTCTTTTTCTCTTACCTGTTGTTTCCCATATGAGGGCTTGCTTTGCTATACGTTTATTATCTCTTCTCATCACATGTCCAACATATGACCATCGTCTTTTCTTTATTACTGAAGATATATAGTGGTTGTTTGGTGATTTCTCTAATTTCCTCGTTTGTTTTGAATTCATTCCACGCTATACCAAGTATTTTCCTTAGACATTTATTTTTGAATGCGTTCAACTTTGTTTCTATATCTCTTGTTGTTTTCCAGCTTTCACACGCATACGTAAGGGTTGATAGTACATTTGATTTGAATAGTCTAAGTTTTGTGTTTGTGTTGATGAGTTTTGATTTCCACAACTTTTCAAGGCTTCTGAAAGACATTGCTGCTTTAGCTATTCTTATTCTAATTTCTTTGCTTGTATCCCCTTCTCGATCAATGTGACTTCCAAGATAGGTAAAGTAATCTATCTCTTCTACTGGTTTGTTTTCCATGTATATTTTGTCATCTATTGGAATTAAACTTTTTATGACTTTAGTCTTTTCATGATTGATCTCAAGCCCAATTTTGCTGGCTATTGATGATAGTTCATTTGTGTTTTCCTGCATCGTTTTTATCTGGCTGCTGATGAGAACTATGTCATCAGCAAAGTCGAGGTCCTTCAAATGGTCTCCTTGTATCCATTCGATGCCTTTATTACCAGTGCAGCATTTATTCATTATGAAGTCCATAACAATTCCAAATAACAAGGGCGATAAAATACATCCTTGTTTAACCCCAGTTTCTATTGGGGAAACATTCGCTCAGTCCTTCCTCTGTTCGAACTGCACATGTGTAACCATCATACATGTCTTTGATAATATTTATGATTTTTTATGGTAAGCCATATTGCTTCAGAATTTTCCATAAAGAATCTCGATGAATACTGTCAAATGCTTTTTTTAAGTCGATGAAGTTAAGTACAAAAGGTTTTTGCTTTTCAATGTATTCCTCCAATATAAGTCGTACAGTGAAAATATGGTCAAATGTCGGTTTACCCAGCCTTAAAATGGGTACCGGATTTTTTTCTGGGAAAGTAAAGAGGCACGGGCGTAATACTGACCACATTACCCCAAAAATCATGTGCTGAAGGTCTGTAAAATATAGGGTCACTAACACCATATTTCCCTATACACCACTTGGCGTAATGGGGGTACTTGACTTACTTTTTTTAAAGAGGTGCAGACAAATAAGCAGTTCAGGAAAATTGGAGTAAAAGCAATAGCAGCCAATGAGATTGAATGAACATTGCAAGTATCATAACTTTGGAGCTTCACAGCTTACAAACTCTGATGCTGCATTAAATGTGCTTTCACTCAGTATTTAATATGCCTTTAGATTCCTCTACAAACCTCTACAAAAATATATATATGTCTATGGCTACATTTGATTCTACATCTCCTTTTATTTGATAAAAAATTTAATTTTGATTTCTTTCAATTTAACACAAATAATTCATCTGAAAGAACAAGCGCGACAACTTGAGTATTTGATATTTAAATGCTGGAAATATAGTTGCCACAATATAATTATAGGGAGCAGCGATAGCTCAGTGGTTAGTGAACTGGACTACAAAGGACAAGGGGTAGGGTTCGATCCCAACCGACGGCTTCCGGGTTCACCCAGCCTTTAATGGGTACCTGATTTTTTTCTGGGAAAGTAAAGCAGCACGGGCGTAATATCGACCACATTACCCCAAAAATCATGTGCTGAAGGTCTGTAAAATGTAGGGTCACTAACACCATATTTTCCCTATACACCACTTGGTGTGATGGCGGTACTTAAAAAAAATATATATATATAATTGTGAGTGCAATTTATGGTAACCATTTTCACACCGATGACATTATATAACTCGGTCATGAGAACTAGTAACAGTTACTTACAATGTTGGTAGTGTCATCCAGGGAACAGACCAATTAGAGTTATCTGTCTATCTCATGATTCTTAGCCAAGACTAGTTAGAGGCCATATTTCCAATTTGTGTGTGAGTGTGTGTTTAAACTGTGTTTCTTTACACTGCTCACTTCTCAGCGTAACTGACTGCTGACACAGTTAGATGTTTACTAAATGAAAGATAAATGTCTTGCGTATATGGAAATTATACAGAACCCCAAATTTTCAGAGACTTGTGCAGACTGTCTATTCTGTGCAATACAGAGTTGGAGTGAACTAGAGACATAAAAGATCTGACAAATCAGGTGTTCAAATCTGCAGCATTAACAAATGAGCATGTTGGTTGCATTAAAGTCAGTGAATATTTGTATTTTTTGTTAACAAGAAGGCACAACAATTGTTGTCTTGAAGCAATGAGAATTTGGAAACTAGGGCAGTTTATGTTAGATGTTGGGGTATATGTTTAACCAGCAGTCAATTAGAACAATCAACAGCAGGCATGGAAGACCAAAGGTCTATAAGAACAATCAGCAAACATATATCTTTTTGAAGAGATTAGATGATACTTATTAAATGATACTTATTAAATGATACTTATTAAATGATACTTATTAAATGATACTTATTAAATGATACTTATTAAACGATTCTTATGGATCTGACCAGGTACAATGAGGCTGAATTTCATTGACCAATAAAAAAAACTTAAAAGAAAACATGGTAAATGAGCAGAAACAGAATCAGAGTCACTCCAAAAACAACAATGAAAAAACAAATCCAGTCAGGCATAAAAATAGAAAACTGATATGTGGTGTATCAAACCATACACATAAATGAAAATAAACACAACTGATATGTGGTGTATCAAACCATACACATAAATGAAAATAAACACAACTGATAGCACAGACACATGCGCCACTGTGTAGCTACTACTCAACAATACTTCACACAGAAGCAAGCATAACAATGATTATAGTATTTTAAAATAAGTATTGTTTGCATATGTGGAAATGTTATACTACATCATACACAAGAACAACCGACACACAGACTGCAGATAAATGGCCATAGTTTGACAAGAAATTGGTGGAAATTTCTTTTTTTTTTTTTTTAATGTTATGTATAGATAAGTTTTAAAAAAAATTTATAAATAAATGAGAGCGTTAAAAAAAAAGAAAACATGAAAAAGTCTGAAAAACTATAGTCGTTAGTCAACAGATCATCCTCATTGCATATTGGAGACCCAGTATAAACATCAGTGCATAGTGACTGACGACTGCAGTTGTGTGTTGGTTTACCAGTCACTTTTGGCTTCTACATAATGTTCTAGTCTGCCTATGCCCCTATTGACATGATGTTCTTGCAGTCATTGCAAGAATCATTTACTCGTCCTGCCTCCCTGAAATATTTTAGAATCTCTGCCAAGTCCATTCATCCACTCTCCACAATACTCTGCCAGCAAGACAGTCTGCTCAGTTTTTCCTCTTACATGCAAGTGCTTGACACAAAAATAAAGCAGATTTTTGTCAACTTTGACCTCTTCAGAGATTCCAACCCCTGTCTTTGAGCCAATCATTTTGAACATACCCATTGAATAAATGCAGGGACATATATGCGTAAAGATCTGTCTTCAGCCAATCTATTACTTTAGTTACTGGTATGACCTCCATTATCAAACTATCTGTAGTCAAACAAATGTATCACTGTCTTCCTTGACAATTTTCTCAAGTTCTGACTATGTCAAATAACAGACCCATCTGTGCATATGACTGTCTACATGACTGTATATATGAAGTTTAGACATCAGGTTTCAAGTTGGTGGGCGGGCAGACTGTTGTTCTTCTGTGACAGCCACTTATTTTTTTATTGTTGACAGTTAATTCCATCTCTCTCTTTGTAGAGCCATTTTGTAAAGAAGAGACTTTTTACAAACCTTAACCAGTGCTATTGACTTTCATGTATCTGTCATTAAACCATCGTCAAATCTTGCTAATGTGAGGCAAAAGTAGTGATTTTTTTATAAATGGCAGATCAGCAATCAACAGGCTAAACTATTTAAACACAAAGCTAATCAAGGAAATCAAAGGGGGACTCCTTGGTCTCAAGGCAAAAATGCCGGTCTCAAGGCGGAGAAGTTGGGAGTTCAAATGCTGGCTACACCAGTTGGGATTTTTATTTCTAATTTCTCTCAGCTGCAACCACCTCTGGTCTCAGCAACCACCCCTGGTCTCAGCAACCAGCCCTGGTCTCAGCAACCACCCCTGGTCTCAGCAACCACCCCTGGTCTCAGCAACCAGCTCTGGTGTCAGCAACCAGCTCTGGTCTCAGCAACCACCCCTGGTCTCAGCAACCACCCCTGGTCTCAGCAACCACCCCTGGTCTCAGCAACCAGCTCTGGTCTCAGCAACCAGCTCTGGTCTCAGCAACCACCCCTGGTCTCAGCAACCACCCCTGGTCTCAGCAACCAGCTCTGGTCTCAGCAGCGAGGACCAGCTTGAAACGTCCATTACTTATTGATGGAAAAAATATGAGTACCTCTGAAGACGGAGTTATATGCCTGTGTGACGAAGGACCCCTGTACTTATTACTGCCAGGGAAAAATAGACTCAACGGACAAAATTCTGTTCTTAGTCTCTAGGGACTTTGCCAGAGGTGAAAGCAGGCAAACAACAACAACAGAAAAAGACATTAAAAAATACAGGGAAAGGTATTATATAGTTAAGCACTATATTAACAAAAAATAGATATTTGACAAATCAAGTTTATAAAGACAAGCAAGTAGCAAGACTGAAAGCTAGAGCTGAAGATATTAGATAAGAAACAGGATTGATGGAGAGAGTGTCTACACGAAACAAGACTTAAAGTACCATCATCATCAAGTACCATGCCTGCTGGCATAGGTGATCATGTCTCTCCACAACTTTCGATATTGACAGCTATTTATCATTTCTGTTGTTGACCTTTTGCCAAGCCATTCTGTGTGGTATCTTTTCTCTTTGCTTCCCACTATCTCTTCATTCCTCAACTTTCCCCGTTGTCACAACGTATTCCAGCTGTTCCTTTCTCATTGCATGGCCGAAAAATGATGATACTTAAGGTATGAGTAGTTAATACTAAACAAGACTTAAGGTATGGGGAAGTAGGTGATGGTAAAAGTGGCATGCACGAAACAAGACTTAAGGTATGGCTAGTAAGTGATGGTAAAAGTGGCATGCACGAAACAAGACTTAAGGTATGGCTAGTGGGTGATGGTAAAAGTGACATGCATGAAACAAGACTTAAGGTATGGCTAGTAGGTGATGGTAAAAGTGGCATGCATGAAACAAGACTTAAGGTATGGCTAGTAGGTGATGGTAAAAGTGGCATGCATGAAACAAGACTTAAGGTATGGCTAGTAGGTGATGGTAAAAGTGGCATGCATGAAACAAGACTTAAGGTATGGCTAGTATTGATGGTAAAAGTGGCATGCATGAAACAAGACTTAAGGTATGGCTAGTAGGTGATGGTAAAAGTGGCATGCATGAAACAAGACTTTTGGTATGGGGAGGTAGGTGATGGTAAAAGTGGCATGCATGAAACAAGACTTAAGGTATGGCTAGTAGGTGATGGTAAAAGTGTCATGCATGAAACAAGACTTTAGGTATGGGGAGGTAGGTGATGGTAAAAGTGGCATGCATGAAACAAGACTTAAGGTATGGCTAGTAGGTGATGGTAAAAGTATCATGCACGAAACAAGACTTTAGGTATGGCTAGTAGGTGATGGTAAAAGTGTCATGCATGAAACAAGACTTTAGGTATGGCTAGTAGGTGATGGTAAAAGTATCATGCACGAAACAAGACTTTAGGTATGGCTAGTAGGTGATGGTAAAAGTATCATGCATGGAACAAGACTTTAGGTATGGCTAGTAGGTGATGGTAAAAGTATCATGCACGAAACAAGACTTAAGGTATGGCTAGTAGGTGATGGTAAAAGTGTCATGCATGAAACAAGACTTTAGGTATGGGGAGGTAGGTGATGGTAAAAGTGGCATGCATGAAACAAGACTTAAGGTATGGCTAGTAGGTGATGGTAAAAGTGTCATGCATGAAACAAGACTTTAGGTATGGGGAGGTAGGTGATGGTAAAAGTGGCATGCATGAAACAAGACTTAAGGTATGGCTAGTAGGTGATGGTAAAAGTATCATGCACGAAACAAGACTTTAGGTATGGCTAGTAGGTGATGGTAAAAGTGTCATGCATGAAACAAGACTTTAGGTATGGCTAGTAGGTGATGGTAAAAGTATCATGCACGAAACAAGACTTTAGGTATGGCTAGTAGGTGATGGTAAAAGTATCATGCATGAAACAAGACTTTAGGTATGGCTAGTAGGTGATGGTAAAAGTATCATGCACGAAACAAGACTTTAGGTATGGCTAGTAGGTGATGGTAAAAGTGTCATGCATGAAACAAGACTTTAGGTATGGGGAGGTAGGTGATGGTAAAAGTGGCATGCATGAAACAAGACTTAAGGTATGGCTAGTAGGTGATGGTAAAAGTGTCATGCATGAAACAAGACTTAAGGTATGGCTAGTAGGTGATGGTAAAAGTGGCATGCATGAAACAAGACTTTAGGTATGGCTAGTAGGTGATGGTAAAAGTGGCATGCATGAAACAAGACTTAAGGTATGGCTAGTAGGTGATGGTAAAAGTAGCATGCATGAAACAAGACTTAAGGTATGGCTAGTAGGTGATGGTAAAAGTGGCATGCACGAAACAAGACTTAAGGTATGGGTAGAAGATACTTAACAGAGCTTGAATTCTATCTATCGACCTTTCGAGCCGTGGCTGGCCCATAGGGCATAGACCCAAATACTCTTTCTCTTTTTCTAAATTTTCTTTCTAGCAGTCTCAGTCCTTGTATAGATCTTTTATCAAATCTCACCAATTGTCTCTGTTCTGTGCAAACATCTCAATCTCATTAAGGGAGCTGATTCCTGCTGCCTTTGCCTCTCTGATCAATGTTCTTCTCAGTGTTTCTCTGGGTCGGTCTCTTTTTCTCCTACCTGTTGTTTTCTACTTGAGGGCTTACTTTGCTATTCGGTTATTATCTCTTCTCATCACATATCCAACATATGTCCATTGTCTTTTTTTATAATTACTGATGATATTAATGGTTGATTAACAATTTCTCTAATTTCCTCACTTGTTTTGTTTTATTAACAAAGGTGATTTTACAATAGCGGCTTGTTAGACCTCACATCTACCACTTATCTTTGCCTAGCGAGAGAAAAACAACCATCTTGGATCGAAACTAGAAAATTGAATTAGAGCCATGACAATTTTAGCAGTGAATATTTTAAAAAAAAAGTAATAAACTCCAAGTTAATAAATCAAAAGAAGAACTAACAACTGATGTTCTAACTATAAAAAATTTACATCAAACATGTCAATCTATTCTTTGATTGATGTAAACTCAGTTGTCTGTTACATTTTGCACTTATCTATCTTGTTATACTAGTTTCATTTGCCAAATGATGATCTCTTGGCATTGTACACAACTGTTTACACCAATTTTCAGCTTGAGTGCTTTAATTGAAGTTGTGTATGTGGAAACAAAGGGAATACCACAAACAAGTTCTGAAACTATCACAAATTTTATATATGGCTTTTGGAGTCTTGACAGACGGTTAGTAACAAGCATTCATGATAAGTCAGTAGTTTGGTAAAATATTAGTGTCTTATGCTGGATGCTGCTTTGCTGAACAGCTCTCGTGGCTGAATCAGCCAATATTGGACAGACAGATCCATTCACAGAATGAACAGAATAGTGTCTGGCCTAGTCTCCTTTCACCTGCGCCTTTTGTCTTCTGAATTTGATATCAGCACTGCCTCGAAAGTTGCTGTGCCTTTTTTTATTTGTGTTCTCCATGTGCTACAATCTGCAGCAAGATTTTCCCAGTTTCTTTCACTGATAGAGAGTTCCCTCAAGGAAGCCCTGCAAGCATCCTTATATCTCAGCACTGGTCTACCCTTTGGTAAAAATTGATAAAACACTACAAGTGTTTTTAAATAGCACAAATAAATGAAATAATATAAACATTTAGTGTTGACAACAATGACATAATTTATTAGAGACAAATTTTATGGACATGTTCGGAGTGCAATGATGATGACCCGCAAATAACTCAATAACTCAGAGAATAAAGAGAACTAAATAAAAAATCCATAAAAAGCAATAAAGATTACTGAGCCAGCCAGTACAATGTGGTGTACACAACAACATAAAGTAAAGATGTAAGAATAATTGTGGAGAAAATACAAGAGGATTGAAGGAAATACAACAAATAAATGTATGGATAATAATAATAAGCTTTCAATTTTGAGAAAAATATGGATGTGTTATAGTAGGTCAAAGTGAACACAAATAATGTGACTTTTCTATAGCACAAACCAGGACAAGATGGATGTGTTATAGTAGGTCAAAGTGAACACAAATAATGTGACTTTTCTATAGCACAAACCAGGACAAGATGGATGTGTTATAGTAGGTCAAAGTGAACACAAATAATGTGACTTTTCTATAGCACAAACCAGGACAAGATGGATGTGTTATAGTAGGTCAAAGTGAACACAAATAATGTGACTTTTCTATAGCACAAACCAGGACAAGATGGAGGTGCTGAATTGCTGAAGTCTCAGAATCCTCATTTCAGTCTCGTCAGTTCATTTCAAAGGGAAACAATCATGCTACGTCTGGTATCTATCAGACTGCTTTTAATAAAAGAACTATAAAAAATGAAGAATCTAAGGCAGCTGATAGTAAGTGTCATCATACATCTTCTAGCATCCCTTGCACCTCAACTTTCAAATACAAGGCTACTGCCTTCTATGCAAGCACATTGAATGGAGTAGAAAAGTGACAGCACTATCTCCAAATCTTCTGCCCAGGAAGAGTAATCCAAATGAAATGACAGCTCGGTAAATAAAAGTATCCTTTAAAATGAGCACATTTGGTCCATGTGCCCTGGATTTGACAGTTCAGAACATTCAAATGTCAGACGCATTTGGAGAACATAAAAGGACTTAAACCAACATTAGATTAAAGTAAAATTAGTAGCATATCCTTTACAGAATGTTGCTACTACCCCAGCATTTTTGGGCTGTGTAATTGTCTAGACATTATACGTCAGTAGTTTACCATTGCCTTCTGATGGCAGGCACAAAAATCCCACAGGTCGTGATTTCTTTCAAAACCATGCTCAGTGGGGCTCATTCCCTGGACCTCGAGGTTTTGAGACTACCTCTACTAAGCCATGAATTCCTACAACATGAGATTAACAATGAGAATATTCATCCTTATTTAGGAGGAATGCATGCCAGCATGTGTCTGAAACTTGGACTACTTATTCAAGGCAAGTGAAGATCAAATAGTTTCATTTTGTACAGTCTTTTCAAAATAATGAACATTAAATGGCTAGACAGAATAGTTAAGTGACATAGACTGCAATGCTTCCATCTCATCAGAGAACATCACCAAGTCAAAGACTATGGTGGAAGGGTCATGTTAGAAGGTTGGAAAGTTTTTTTTTAAATAAGAAACAAATAGATGTAATAAAATATAAAAACATTTTAAAATGTAGGCCCTATAACAAAAGAAATATATAACAAAGATTAGAAATGTGTGGAACAGAAAATTGCATCTATAAAAAATATATATAAATGATAATGTTATGAAGGAAAAATAACGACACAAAATAAAACTTCAGCATTAAGAGATAGCAAACATATAACAAAGAAAAATTATAAGAGAATGATTGCTGGGAAATAAAGAATTTCTACTTATAAATGTTAACAAATAAGAATGAACTAAGCAATCATGAAAGATCATCTAAACAGCATGCATATTTAAAAACACAACAGCAGGCCTAAGACAAGCACCTTCAACAGAGCTGTTGGCCTGTACAGTTTAGGTGCTAACTTTGCAACAAGAGACATAACATTGCTCTACCACAGAAGTGTGCGTCACTCAACTTCGAAAACAATTATTGTACATTTTCATCCTTTTTTTCCTCTTTCTAATGGTCTTTTAATTAGAATGTACTTCTTGTTTAACTTGAACCAGTGTCCTGATATCTGGTTGACAACTATTACGGCGCAATTTGTTTTAATTTTTTTAATGAACATTACATCATTGTTCATTTATTTGGTTGAACATTTAGTCCACATCTTTTCTAACAAAATGATCAACAAGTGAACACATCAGAATTTTCTGACTAATAATAGTCAAATGATCAGCCATGCTATTATTGTTGTTATTGCACTGTTCAATAATGCAAGACTACTGCCTGGCTAACAACTTACAACAAACAAGAAAACTTCAGCAGAATTGTTGTATGACATGACCTTACATAACGCTTGTGCTCATGCCACAACAAACCCTGGCATTGATGCTCTAACTTATAGCATGACTGATGGAAGAACTAAATTTGGTGGAATGCATGAGATAAAATGTAGATGAATTCAGTAACGTCCATAACAATTATAGCCATTATGATAATTAATGTGTAACAAATACTATAGTAAACCTATTGTCAACATCATTTTCCATTAAGAATGTCCTCAAACAAGCTAAAGTCATCAGCTGTACTTGGATGGATTGATTCGAACATGGGCTCATTGCTTAATGGGTTATCCAGGAAGTGAAGGAACTCATCCTGATTCGACATTGGTGCTGTTGGCTGGCTGGAGAAACTGGCACCATTAGTCTGTGGGTTTGTGCCGCTGTGCATAATGCTTGATGGACCCATGTTATAACCTGCAGGGGGCACTGAACCAGTTCCTGAAGTTGGGCCCCCCATGTTGTAAGCAGAGCTGGATGTGTGAATCTGCTGAGACATCTGGTGCTGCATTATTAGCTGTGGACCAGTGGGCGCCATGCCAGAGCCAGGCACTCCTCTAATCTGACCAGGCCTTGCCTGAGGCTGCACCTGAGCCATGTTTGTGGTTGTTGCTGCCATAACTCCTGTGCTAGGACATGTTCCATAAAGTGAAGATCGGTCTTGCTGATACTGCATCATGTGTGCAGACATAGAAGCTGATTGTGTCATTCCATGGGGACTAGGACCACTGCTAGCCATCCCTGGTCTCATGCCCAC
The DNA here is from genome assembly GCA_032433765.1 of Megaustenia siamemsis. NCBI lineage: Eukaryota > Metazoa > Mollusca > Gastropoda > Stylommatophora > Ariophantidae > Megaustenia > Megaustenia siamemsis. The sequence goes on from JAVIAB010000102.1 coordinate 21,535,506, forward strand.
ATGACCTGGCTGAAGCATATTTGTTCGTGACCAGTCAGCATTTGTCCGTGACTGAGAAATATTCAACCCTTCTGGGCCAACATTGATGTTAGGAGGTCTTTGATTTCTTATGATTGCACTGCTATATGTTGATGTTGACTGAGCATGAGTGGAAGACTCAACTGAGGAATAGCCTGGTGGCTCTTGTTGTTGTTGGGAATGAAAGCCTGGTCTGTTCGGTTGAGTTATGTTTCCCATGTGAGATCCGTTAGAAGCCATGCTGGCTGACATGGTTTGCTGCTGCATGGCAGAAGACATCATTCCATTATTTGTTTGTCCTTGGGAAGATGCACTGGCCACTTCACTTTTGACAGCACCATAAGCTGAAGTTTGATTGACCATATTTTGCATTGTCTGCAGTGGATTCTGATTGCCACTGGAGTTCATGGCATTTGTGTAAGAGCCTTGTGGTCTAGAGTTATGGTGCATGTTGTAATCTGGTGGAGGTCTGCCCCTGTACTGGGAAGGCATGCAACCCTTCTGAGCCTGTTGTTGTTGTTGTTGCTGCTCCATTCTCAATTTCTCCATCATCTGCATCTTCATCTGTTCACTGACTAACTGTTGCTGCCCCATGCTAAAGCTTTGTTGCTGTGATAAGGAGATCTGTTGTGGTGGGGGCTGCATTTGAACTTGTTGGGTCTGAGATAGTTGCATGCTGTGTGATCCATGAGTCAGCTGCATGTGCTGAGTCTGTGTGATTTGCATTTGATGTGGAGAGGCCATAGAAGGCTTGAAGTGGCTCTGCACTTGATTCTGCAGTTGTTGCAATGAAGATGGTGAGTTGTGCTGTTGCCCTTGCTCATTTGGAAAATGTGTCAATGGTTTTGTGCCAGCATAGGTCATGGTAGCTGCAGCAATTTCAGGTGCCATCTGGGATGATTCACTCATGTGGTGATTTGATGAATGGTTGTAGGGAAACGATGTCATTGTGGGGACTGGGCGGTACATTTGGGAGTAGCTTGGTGAGAAGCCTCCATTACATAAACCATCTGTGAAATGGTCCATGCTTTTCATGGGATAGCTAGGACTATGCTGATGTTGATGCTGAGCAGCCATCTGCTTAAGAGTTTCAGCTGCAGGCCCTGTGCTTTCTTGTATGGCCACTGGGATAGTGTGGTTGGTCATGGCTGCAGGAACTGGAATAGTGTGGTTGGTCATGGCTGCAGAAACATTCATGTTCTGGTTGTTGTCAAACATATTGGCCATATGACCACAAGACCCAAGGTTGGGGAAGGCCCCCTTTAAAAGTCCAGGAGATCCACAGGCTAAAGGCCCATACATGCTCCCAGATTCATTACTCTCAGATTCCTGCTGGTATTTTTCACATATTTCTTCAAACTTACTCAGCTCCTTCAGCAGAGATGGTTCATTCTTTTCAATGCTGTCTAGAAAATTTTGAAGCTCATCAACATCATCAATACCAATAGCAAGATCACCTACAAAAGCAGTGTCAAGGTCACTATTATCAGCAGTGGATAATGAAGCAACGTTTGTAACTGTAGCGTTTGTGGCAGCAGCGTTTGTGACTGATGTTCGTCCAATGTCCTCAGATGGCTCCTGTTTACACTGAACACTGGTGTGGACACTGTGACTTGTGCTCCCTGTTTTGGGTGAGTCTGTGCTGTAACAGGAGCTGACTGTGACGTTGGTGTGTATGGTTTGAGGTGTGTCCTGTTGGCAGTGAGAACTGATCTGCTGGACAATCTGTACTGACAGGCTTGACAAACCAGAACTGTGCTTGTTTCCTCCACAGGAACCAATGCCCTTACTGCTAGTTTTACTGTTCTTGATGTTAGACAACTGTAGGTCGTTATCATCAAAGTTGAAAACAGTTTCTGCTGCACTAGTTGTGATGGTGCCAGGTCCTGTTGTTGATGAGCTATTTGCTTCTGCGCTATCAATTTTCCTCTTGAGTTTCTGAAAACAAAAAGAAAAATAGATACATCCATTTATTTGAGTCCTGCAGAATCTAAATCATTTTCATTTAATCATTTCTTCTCTTAATTCTTTCTCTCATTTTAAACTCGACCTCTAGTTACCACAGTTTAATTCCTGCAGAAGTTGGATGTTGCAGGTGATTGTTATTGGTTCTCTGAGATATCTTAAAGAAAAGAAATCAAAAACTTTGTTTTTAGTTTCTTTAAAAAGGTGCTAACATTAATTAGCAATGGTTGTTTGTTAGCAACTTTGTTAGAGGTTTTTCAGTCCAGTTCAACAGTGACTATAGCACACACAATCATCAACGTTGTGTTCAGTGAGCTTTAGATCCATACTACATATGTAGCAGATGTTTTATCTACAACAGTTCTGACAATAGAGAGGAACCTGACAATCACCTTAACACACCTGCCTTGTTTACATAATATGTTTATAAGGTAGATGGACAGGTAGAGCTTACTGTGACCAGTAACACTGAATTATTCAGATTAAGACAATCTATTCATCTATAAAGCAAAGCTCCTGGACCAGATAATATAGCTAAAGAAGAGATTGAAGTCTGGGTGATTTTGGAATAGAAATAATAACAAAAATATTGAACGATATCTACAACAGCAGATATATACCAGACGACATGCTCAAATCAATATTCATAGCCCTACAAAAAGAAATTGGGTGCGATTGAATGCGATGATTATCGCACAATAAGCCTTATGAGTCATATGACTAAGATATTACTAAGAATCATCATGCGAAGAGTGCGAAACAAAATCAGTCCAGAAATTAGCAATGAACAGTGTGGTTTTGTTAGAGATAAAGGAAAAAGCAATGCCATTTATATCATAAGATCTTTAGTAGAAAGAGCCATAGAGGTGAAAACAGATCTATACCTATGTTTCTTAGATTACACCAAGGCATTTGACAAAGTAAAGCACCAAGAAATAATCACAATTTTAGAAAGCATAAACGTAGTCAGCAGAGATCTAAGAATAATAAAGAACATGTACTGGCAACAAACAGCGGCCATAAGAACTGGAAACCAATTGGGAATGTTTCAACAAATAAAACAAGGTGTTAGACAGGGTTGTGTGCTGTCACCAGATTTGTTTAATATTTATAGTGAGATTATTTTAAGATCCATAAGGGGCATGCCTGGAATAACAATTGGAGGTCATAATATAAATAATCTAAGGTATGCTGATGATACAGTCTTAATCGCTAAGAGTGAAAATGAGTTACAGTGAAAGAAAGCAAAAATAAAGGACTCAGCCTTAATAGCAAAAAGACAGAGGTAATGGTAACAACAAAGAAAAAGACATCACCTCAGTGCAAAATAAAGACAAGTGGAACATTATTAAAACAGGTAAATGAATTTAAATATTTGGGAACTTTGTTAATCTCAGACGGAAGATGTACAAAAGAGGTGAGATGCAGAATGGCTCAGGCAAAAGCAGCTTTCCAGAAAATGAGGAAGATACTATGCAATCCATTTTTGACAATAGAAACAAGAAAAAGAGTTCTTAAATGTTATATAGAGCCAGTCTTAACATATGGATGCGAATCATGGACAATAGGACAACAGACAAGAAAATCACTGGAGTCTGTAGAAATGTGGTTTTACAGAAGAATATTGAGAGTACCATGGACAGCTAAGAAGAGTAATGAAAAAGTTCTGAAAGAGGACAAAGCAAAAAGAGAGCTAATTTCCAATATTAGGAAGAGACAATCATAATTTTTTGGCCATGTAATGAGAAGAGAACAACTGGAATATATTATAACAACTGGAAAAATTGAGAGACGAAGAGATAGAGGGAAGCAAAGAGGAAAAAATAACAGACAGCTTAAGAGAATGGCTTGGCAGAAGGTCAACAACAGAAATGATAAATAGCTGCAGAGATCGAAAATTGTGGAGGGACATGATCACCTACGCCAGCAGGCCCGGTACTTGATGATGATGATGATTCATCTATACCAATAAGATTAAGACAATATATTCATCTATACCAATAAGATTAAGACAATCTATTCATCTATACCAATAAGATTAAGACAATCTATTCATCTATACCAATAAGATTAAGACAATCTATTCATCTATACCAATCAGATTAAGACAATCTATTCATCTATACCAATCAGATTAAGACAATCTATTCATCTATACCAATAAGCAAAGTGCACAACCATGGTCACAAAGTACAAATGTGTGTGTGTGTGTGGGGATGGGGAATGTTGGTAACAGTGGCATTAAGAAATGACTAGTGTCTGTTTCAGGTAATACAGAAAAATAAGACTATTAATGCAACAAAAACCTAACTTTACAACAGATAAAAAAGATGTAAAAACTGGCGCATAGAATAATAATTGTAAACAGTTATGAGTATCTCAGGCTTTCTTAGCTATTTCTAACAAGTGACAGAAAAATTACAAAGCAGATGAACAGAAGACTCAAAACAACTATGAATAAAACAAAACTGGGCACCACATAGTCTTCATCATCATCAATGACCATTGCCTGCTGGCATAGGAGATCATGTCTCTCCAAAACTTTCGATCGACAGTTATTTATCATTTCTGTTGTTGACCCTCTGCCAAGCCATTCTCTTAATCTGTTGGATATCTTTTCTCTTTGCTTCCCTGTATCTCTTTGTCCCTTAACTTTCCCAATTATCACAATATAATCCAGCTGTTTCCTTCTAATTACATGGCCACAAAAATCATTATTCTTTCTTCCTAATATTGAAAATTAGCTCTCTTTTTGCTTTGGCCTCTTTCAGAACGTTTTCATTACTCTTCTTAGCTGTCCATGGTATTCTCAACATTCTTCTGTAAAACCACATTTCTGCAGCCTCCAGTGATTTTCTTCTCTGTTGTCCTATTGTCCATATAGTATGAAGCTCATAAGCACATATTTATAAGAGCCTGAATAGTTCTCAAAGCAAACTGTGCTTGTAAAAAAACTTAAAATTGAGGAAACTAGTTTGCATATGAAACTTAAAAACAACATATTTTGTTCATATAATAACATGACGAGCTACAGCATAAGGCTTGGTACCAGCAAGAGGAGAACGAGAGAGAGAGAGAGAGAGAGTGAAAAAGAGAGAGAGAAAAATAGAGAGTTAGTTTGGCATGACTGCAGCAGATGTTAAGACATCTCACACCAGAAAAAGCTTGTAAGCAGCTGTCATGGCAACCAAGTTCCATGATGGACAAGCTTGATGATGAGAGTGTTGTTGTCTGCAAATATTTGTAATTATTAATACTTGAAACAATATACATTATACATGATACTTTATCATTCATTAATGTGCATCATTAATGTTATGTTACTTAAAGAACTTTCTTGTGTTGCATGAACTATAACACAAAACTGGTAATAAATATTTCCACAAACACCACAAACTTTCTAACACTGAACTCTTTCATTCTTTTTCCATACAAATGATGATTTAGAAATATTTTGTTTAAATATAATATCTCCCTTTAACCAAGACTGTTTTGCTTGCTCAATTCCAGAGCCATGCTTCTGACACAGTAAATGTCTTATGTACAAATATGGCATGTCCTACTGTAACTGCTATGCTTCCATAACAATATTTTCATAGTTTGTAACATTCATTTTACAATTTCATTAATATTTGATGAGCTTTAATTGGAACAAAATGTACACAGATTTTGTAATTTGATGACACTAGTAGTTCATAATTTGATGACATTAGTAGTTCATAATTTGATGACATTAGTAGTTCATAATTTGATGACATTAGTAGTTCATAATTTGATGACATTAGTAGTTCATAATTTGATGACATTAGTAGTTCATAATTTGATGACATTAGTAGTTCATAATTTGATGACATTAGTAGTTCATAATTTGATGACATTAGTAGTTCATAATTTGAAGTCAGACCATTTTAAACATAGTAGGAAAATAATTCTGGAGTTATGAGTTTAAATTCTGCCAACACCACATAATTTGTAATATTTAAATTATTTCAACACCATACAATTTGTAACACTCTGTCAACACCATACAATAATGTAGACACCAAAAATGTGTACTAGATACCTTTTAATCAACAGCACACAATTTGTAACAATCTATATACTTCCTTACTTTTTTTCCTTCTTCATAGTATACTATGTTCAGTATTGAGAGATATATGCTACCTAAATATGAAAATATATAACTAATATTTCTCCAAAATCTTCAGATATGTAATAATTAATATCTCTTAAAAAATAAACATTTTCAAAATAACAAAATATGTAACTAATAATACCTCTCCATCTCAATATATGTATTAAAAGATATTCTTCAACTTATATCAAAACATAGAGCAATTCTACCATAAAATCAAAATATGGAGCAATCCTACCATAAAATCAAGATATATGGAGCAATTCTACCATAAAATCAAAACATGGAGCAATTCTACCATAAAATCAAAATATGGAGCAATTCTACCATAAAATCAAAATATGGAGCAATTCTACCATAAAATCAAAATATGGAGCAATTCTACCATAAAATCAAAATATGGAGCAATTTTACCATAAAATCAAAATATGGAGCAATTCTACCATAAAATCAAAATATGGAGCAATTCTACCATAAAATCAAAATATTGAGCAATTCTACCATAAAATCAAAATATGGAGCATTTCTACCATAATATCAAAATATGTATCCTACTTAATTTGTCACAAACCCAACTGAACTGTTCAATTCCCATAACATCACCACTTTTAAGAAACTGTATCCTGCCACCAACAGACTTGTAACAATCCTAAAATCTGAACTTGTAATCATTTCAAAATCTAAATCTGTAAACAACTCAAAATTAAATCGGTAACAATCTCTAAATTAAATCTGTAACAATCTCTAAATTAAATTTGTAACAATCCCATAAACTAAACCCTGCAATAATCCCCAAAACTAAATTTGCAACAATTTAAAAATCTAAATTTATAAAAATCCCCAAAATGATCCCAGCAAGATTTCCTGCCTGTTGTAGCACACAACTCACATAAATGAAGCAATTCTATGAAGCCCACAAACAGGATGTGGCTGCTACATCTCCCAAAGGAAACCACAAATAACGGCTTCTGCCTGCCCAACTTCAACATTCTGCACATAAAGTTGTTTTATCCATGGCCATGTCACTCCCGCCCGTGTCTGGTGTACAATGAAATATTACATTCTATAACCTGCTAGCATCTGTTGTCAGCCGTTCTCAGATAGGAGGACTTCATTAACAACAGGCAACCACAAACATTTAAGCAGACATTTGCAGATAGGAAGAATAAGACAAATTTCCTGAAAGAATAAGGTACATTTCCTGGAACAGCCAACAAAGAAATAAAGGTAAAGCTTATATACAAGCTACTCTACTAGGTCACTCTTGTATACAAGCATAAACTCTACTTAGTCACCCTATTATACAAGCATAAACTCTACTTAGTCACTCTATTATACAAGCATAAACTCTACTTAGTCACTCTATTATACAAACATAAACTCTACTTAGTTACCCTATTATACAAGCATAAACTCTACTTAGTCACCCTATTATACAAGCATAAACTCTACTTAGTCACCCTATTATTCAACCATAAACTCTACTTAGTCACCCTATTATACAAGCATAAACTCTACTTAGTCACCCTATTATACAAGCATAAACTCTACTTAGTCACCTTATTATACAAGCATAAACTCTACTTAGTCACCCTATTATCCAAGCATAAACTCTACTTAGTCACCCTATTATACAAGCATAAACTCTACTTAGTCACTCTATTATACAAGCATAAACTCTACTTAGTCACCCTATTATGCAAGCATAAACTCCACTTAGTTACCCTATTATACAAGCATAAACTCCACTTAGTTACCCTATTATACAAGTATAAACTCTACTTAGTTACCCTATTATACAAGCATAAACTCTACTTATTTACCCTATTATACAAGTATAAACTCTACTTAGTCACCCTATTATACAAGTATAAACTCTACTTAGTCACCCTATTATACAAGCATAAACTCTACTTAGTTACCCTATTATACAAGTATAAACTCTACTTAGTCACCCTATTATACAAGTATAAACTCTACTTAGTTATCCTAATATACAAGCATAAACTCTACTCACTTATCCCTATACAGAAACATAATCTCTTATTCACACAACACAAGGTAGTCAATGGCTCATAGCAGGCTCTTGTTGCCAATTCAATGAATCAGAACTAATTAAGACCCTACTACATCTCCAGACTAACCAGGTTAATGAAGGCAAAGATGAAATATAGAATGTATTCTGAAGTTAGATGTTTACAGACTTGCTGTAACAAACAAATGGCTGAGTGCATATAACACCAGGTTAAACACTCATATAAGAGTGGAAGATGCATAACTACAGGGTAAATGTCAAAGTGGAAGTTAGGGGCAAACCATTCTATCAATGAGCTACTCTCACTTTTGTGGATAAGCCATTCTTATTGTTATTGGTTATTGAAGGCCTCGGTATCACTGCAAACGAATTAAAATCCATAATTGCTCAACCGCCCGTGCCAGTGGAATCATCCGAATTACTAACACATCTCCCAAACAAAGAAAGGTAACTGTAATCCCCATCGTAGCAGTCTCAGCACACGCCAAAAGACATAAGTCGAAACCGCGCAGAAAGTGACCACAGCCAACTGTTCCCTGTCATACGATATTATCATTCATCATAAACAAGCGGGATATCGAATCAGGATCAAAACGGATGAGACACACAGCTCACGGTGTGCACAGAGCACTTAACTCAGTAGCTCCTGCAACAAAGCCATTCTACAACTCATGAACTCGCATAAATAAAAAAAAATGTACTGAAAAGTATTATATAAACAAACTCTAGTGACTAAACAATCTAGTTTACTAAACAAAGCACTCGTCTTGACAAACAGTACATACATGATACTAAAGAAATAGACTAGTCAGTACATACATGATACTAAAGAAATAGACTAGTCAGTACATACATGATACTAAAGAAATAGACTAGTCAGTACATACATGATACTAAAGAAATAGACTAGTCAGTACATACATGATACTAAAGAAATAGACTAGTCAGTACATACATGATACTAAAGAAATAGACTAGTCAGTACATACATGATACTAAAGAAATAGACTAGTCAGTACATACATGATACTAAAGAAATAGACTAGTCAGTACATACATGATACTAAAGAAATAGACTAGTCAGTACATACATGATACTAAAGAAATAGACTAGTCAGTACATACATGATACTAAAGAAATAGACTAGTCAGTACATACATGATACTAAAGAAGTAGACTAGTCAGTACATACATGATAATAAAGAAATAGGCTAGTCAGTACATACATGATACTAAAGAAATAGACTAGTCAGTACATACATGATACTAAAGAAATAGACTAGTCAGTACATACATGATACTAAAGAAATAGACTAGTCAGTACATACATGATACTAAAGAAATAGACTAGTCAGTACATACATGATACTAAAGAAATAGACTAGTCAGTACCTACATGATACTAAAGATATAGGCTAGTCACTACATACATGATACTAAAGAAATAGATTAGTCAGTACATACATATAGAAATAAAATAGTGTCTACATACATAATACTATAGAAATAAAACAGTGTCTACATAAATGATACTATAGAAATAAAACAGTGTCTCTATATACATGATACTATAGAAATAAAACAATGTCTCTACATACATGATCATCATCAAGTACCGGGCCTAGTGGCGTAGGTGATCATGTCTCTCCACAACTTTCGATCTCGGCAGCAATTTATCATTTCTGTTGTGACCTTCTGCCAAGCCATTCTCTTAAGCTGCCTGTTATTTTTTCTTTATCTCATTCGTCCCTCAATTTTTTCCAGTTGTTACAATATATTCCAGTTGTTCTCTTCTCATTACATGGCCAAAAAATGATGATTGTCTCTTCCTAACATTGGAAATTAGCTCTCTTTTGCTTTAACCTCTCTCAGAACCTCTTCATTACTCTTCTTAGCTGTCCATGGTATTCTCAACATTCTTCTGTAAAACCACATTTCTACAGACTCAGTGATTTTCTTGTCTATTGTCCTATTGTCCATGACTCGCATCCATATGTTAAGACTGGCTCTACATAACATTTAAGAACTCATTTTCTTGTTTCCATTGTCAAAAATGGATTGCATAGTATTTCCTCATTTTTTGGAAAGCTGCTTTTGCCTGAGCCATTCTGCATCTCACCTCTTTTGTACATCTTCCGTCTGAGGTTAACAAAGTTCCCAAATATTTAAATTCATTTACCTGTTTTAATATTGTTCCACTTGTCTTTATTTTGCACTGAGGTGATGTCTTTTTCTTTGTTGTTACCATTACCTCTGTCTTTTTGCTATTAAGGCTGAGTCCTTTATTTTTGCTTTCTTTCACTATAATGTTCAACATTCCTTGTAACTCATTTTCACTCTTAGCGATTAATACTGTATCATCAGCATACCTCAGATTATTTATATTATGACCTCCAATTGTTATTCCAGGCATGTCCCTGCTGTTTGTTGCCAGTACATGTTCTTTATTATTCTTAGATCTTTGCTGTCTATGTTTATGCTTTCTAAAATGTTGATTATTTCTTGGTGCTTTTCTTTGTCAAATGCCTTGGTGTAATCTATGAAACATAGGTATAGATCTGTATTGTCGTTATGTCTAAAGTTGTGGTGATTCATAATTATACAAAGAAATTATGACGGTGGTTTTCTGTTGCCTTCCGTCGGTTTGTTTACGGTTGGCTCCGCTAGCCTTTGACTAAAAAGTCTCACCCACAAGGCAGTGGGGTGGTTTTACTTCGGGGTACCCTCCCTTAGCCTTTTACTCTCCCGAACTTACCTACAAAGCAGCAGGGCAGCCACAGATTGTACTGTTTACTGCATACAGTAGCAGGTAAAATTACCCAACCTGACCTTAACATATTATATACTATATATATTATATACATGATACTATAGAAATAAAATAGTGTCTCTACATACATGATACTATAGAAATAAAATAGTGTCTCTACATACATGATACTATAGAAATAAAACAGTGTCTCTACATACATGATACTATAGAAATACAAACATTTTCTACATACATGATACTAGAGAAATAAAACAGTGTCTCTACATACATGATACTATAGAAATAAAAACAGTGTCTACATACATGATACTATAGAAATAAAACAGTGTATCTATATACATGATACTATAGAAATAAAACAGTGTATCTATATACCTGATACTATAGAAAAAAACAGTGTCTCTATATACATGATACTATATAAATAAAACAGTGTCTACATACATGTTACTATATAAATAAAACAGTGTCTCTTTATACATGATACTATAGAAATAAAACAGTGTCTACATACATGATACTATAGAAATAAAACAGTGTCTACATACATGATACTATAGAAATAAAAACAGTGTCTACATACATGATACTATATAAATAAAACAGTGTCAACATACATGATACTATATAAATAAAACAGTGTCTACATACATGATACTATATAAATAAAACAGTGTCTCTATATACATGATACTATAGAAATAAAACAGTGTCTCTATATACATGATACTATAGAAATAAAAGTGTCTCTATATACATGATACTATAGAAATAAAATAGTGTCTCTACATACATGATACTATATAAATAAAACAGTGTCTACATACATGATACTATAGAAATAAAACAGTGTCTACATGCATGATACTATAGAAATAAAACGGTGTCTCTATATACATGATACTATAGAAATAAAATAGTGTCTCTATATACATGTACATGATACTATAGAAATAAAACAGTGTCTACATTCATGATACTATAGAAATAAAACAGTGTCTACATGCATGATACTATAGAAATAAAACGGGTGTCTCTATATACATGATACTATAGAAATAAAACAGTGTCTACATACATGATACCATAGAAATATAACAGTGTCTACATGCATGATACTATAGAAGTAAAACAGTGTCTCTACACACATAACACTATGCAAGTAAAAATGCCACTCTGTATACGCACCTATGCATAGACAAGCCACTACTATATTATTGTTTATTTTTAACTCAACAGACCGCGATCCTCCCGACGAGGAAGTACCCCAGTATCAAATATGCAGTCTGTAGCCATAACTCGTACAACGGCGGCGTTATTATTTTAAGTGCTACAACCAACCGTGATGAGCTGCCTATGCCGCACGGAACCGTATCTGCCTTATCGTATCCGAAACGATATTTACTACTGGTTGGCTATCTGTATATAGGCGGAGACAGTAATGTGCATATACTCGGTGTACGACGATAATTAGCGAGTATTGTAGAAGTAACCTCAGACAGAAGGAGAGGGAAGTAACCGTAAAATTCAGTGGGTGTTCGTTAAGACGTCCAGGATCATTAGACATATTGTGTCATCATTGAGCTTGGCAAACAGTTGGCCAAATCTGGGAGTCTGCGGCTTTGGAAGAGGAATATAAAAGGAAAGAAGAGGAATTAGAAGAACAGTACACAGTTATATGAAGCTGATCTCATGAGCGTTGCCGCTGTGCCTTGTCCGTGTTGAAAACGGCGTCAGTTGCACGAAGTCGTGCTTTACACAAGCTGCCTGTGTATCCATTTCATTGTGGCATTTTTAGTACCGGGCTTGCCTTCCGTTTGAAGTTTTTATTGACTTGGACAGGTCGCTGACTAGTCAGTTTCTAGAGCCCCAACAGGGAGGTAAAGTCATATACTGATCCTTCTGTTTGACAGCTCCTTCTGATGGACTGGTCATGATGTTTGACTGGTCCTGATGTTTGACTGATGCTTCTGATTGACAGCTCCTTCTGATTGACTGGTCCTGATGTTTGACTGATGCTTCTGATTGACAGCTCCTTCTGATTGACTGGTCCTGATGTTTGACAGCTCCTTCTGATGGACTGGTCCTGATATTTGACTGGTCCTGGTGTTTGACTGGTCCTGATGTTTGACTGGTCCTGATGTTTGACAGCTCTTTCTGATTGACAGCTCCTTCTGATGGACTGGTCCTGATGTTTAACAGCTCCTTCTGCTTGACTGGTCCTGATGTTTGACAGCTCCTTCTGATTGACTGGTCCTGATGTTTGACAGCTCCTTCTGATTGACTGGTCCTGATGTTTGACAGCTCCTTCTGATTGACTGGTCCTGATGTTTGACAGCTCCTTCTGATTGACTGGTCCTGATGTTTGACTGGTCCTATGTTATTGAGTCACTGACCGTCCGTCCTACGCCCCTTCACTAATTGTGCCTGACCTCCTCCCCGAAGGCCCCAAGAGATGATAAATAAAGATGTTGGGAGATTTCCTAGAAATGTCGTTGAGTGTGCAATGTTTCCGCAAGTACAAAAAACGTTTGGTGAAGTTGCAACACAACGTGGCCAACACAACGTGGCCAACACAACGTGGCCAACACAGCTCTCTTCAGACACAGCTCAACACAACGTGGCCAACACAGCTCTCTTCAGACACAGCTCAACACAACGTGGCCAACACAGCTCTCTTCAGACACAGCTCAACACAACGTGGCCAACACAGCTCTCTTCAGACACAGCTCAACACAACGTGGCCAACACAGCTCTCTTCAGACACAGCTCAACACAACGTGGCCAACACAGCTCTCTTCAGACACAGCTCAACACAACGTGGCCAACACAACGTGGCCAACACAGCTCTCTTCAGACACAGCTCAACACAACGTGGCCAACACAACGTGGCCAACACAGCTCTCTTCAGACACAGCTCAACACAACGTGGCCAACACAACGTGGCCAAACACAGCTCTCTTCAGACACAGCCCAACACAACGTGGCCAACACAGCTCTCTTCAGACACAGCTCAACACAACGTGGCCAACACAACGTGGCCAACACAACGTGGTCAACACAGCTCAACACAACGTGGCCAACACAGCTCTCTTCAGACACAGCTCAACACAACGTGGCCAACACAACGCGGCCAACACAGCTCTCTTCAGACACAGCTCAACACAACGTGGCCAACACAGCTCTCTTCAGACACAGCTTCCAGCTAGACTTGGACAGTGGAAGCAACCGAATGCATTCTGGCAATTGACAGCGCACGGACTGTAATCGGCAAGTAGTGGTAGATCAAGTCACAGATAGCGTGACAGACAGATCAATACTAGATCTATCGATTGGCAAGAGTGGGGGAGGTGGTGGGTGATGGCCGCGCTTTCGTGTAGAGACAGGATATAATTTGGGGAGTAATGGATGGGAAAAGAAAAAGCTGCCGTTCAGGGTAAGGAAAACTTGGAATTATGAGTGAGGGGTTACGACTGGGAGGGGAGTTACTAGTAGGAGGAGAAGGGTTACTACTGGGAGAGGGGTTACGACTGGGAGGGGAGTTACTAGTAGGAGAAGGGTTACTACTGGGAGAGGGGGTTACGACTGGGAGGGGAGTTACTAGTAGGAGAAGGGTTACTACTGGGAGAGGGGTTACGACTGGGAGGGGAGTTACTAGTAGGAGGAGAAGGGTTACTACTGGGAATGTTTGCTACTGGGAGAGGGGTTACTACTGGGAGAGGGGTTAGTAGTAGGAGAAGAAGGGTTACGACTGGGAGAGGGGTTACTAGTAGGACGAGAGGAGTTACTACTGGTAGAGGGGTTAGTAGTAGGAGAAGAAGGGTTACTACTGGGAGAGAGGTTGCTACTGGGAGAGGGGTTACGACTGAGAGAGGGGTTACTAGTAGGAGGAATGGGATTAATAGTAGGAGGAGAGGGGTTACTACTGAGAGATGGGTTACTACTGGGAGAGGAGTTACTAGTATGAGGAGAGGGGTTACTACTGGGAGAGGAGTTTTAGTATGAGGAGAGGGGTTACTACTGGGAGAGGAGTTACTACTGGGAGAGGGGTTACTACTGGGAGGGGAGTTACTAGTAGGAGGAGAGGGGTACTACAGGAGAGAGGTTACTACTGGGAGAGGAGTTACTACTAGGAGAGGAGTTACTAGTATGAGGAGAGGAGTTACTACTGGGAGAGGGGTTACTACTGGGAGAGGGTTATTACTGAGAGAGAGGTTACTACTGGAAGAGGGGTTACTAGTAGGAGGAGAGGAGTTACTACTAGGAGAGGGGTTACTACTGGGAGAGGAGTTACTACTGGGAGAGGAGTTACTACTAGGAGAGGGATTACTACTGGGAGAGGAGTTACTAGTAGGAGGAGAGGAGTTACTAGTAGGAGGAGAGGAGTTACTACTGGGAGAGGGGTTACTACTGGGAGAGGGGTTACTACTGAGAGAGAGTTACTACTGGAAGAGGGGTTACTAGTAGGAGGAGAGGGTTACTACTAGGAGAGGGGTTACTACTGGGAGAGGAGTTACTAGTAGGAGAAGAGGAGTTACTACTAGGAGAGGGGTTACTACTGGGAGAGGAGTTACTACTAGGAGAGGGGTTACTACTGGGAGAGGAGTTACTAGTAGGAGGAGAGGAGTTACTAGTAGGAGGAGAGGAGTTACTACTGGGAGAGGAGTTACTACTGGGAGAGGGGTTACTACTGGGAGAGGGGGAGAAGACCGAGAGTATGTGTGTTAAAATTACGTGCACGCAAAGATTATTGGGAACACACAGGGGGATGGCTAAGGTATTGAATGAGAGAACAGACAATGGAAAATAAACTGAGGGATGGCTAAGGTATTGAATGAGAGAACAGACAATGGAAAATAAACTGGGGAATGGCTAAGGTATTGAATGAGAGAACAGACAATGGAAAATAAACTGGGGAATGGCTAAGGTATTGAATGAGAGAACAGACAATGGAAAATAACTGGGGAATGGCTAAGGTATTGAATGAGAGAACATACAATACAATAGAAACAGCCTTGTTTATCCACAAGTGGGTATACAGAGAAATAAACAAGGACTAGAACAAAGGAATAACCTGGAAATAAAGATTTGAAAAAGGAAATGAACACAGGGATGAACGACAGCTTGGATAAGGGAATAAAGAAAGAAATGGACAATAAAAACAGATATATGTTGTTTGGGAACTGCACGAGAGACAGTAACAGGAATTGCTATTTGAAGAAGACTCCAAGAAATCGACAAACATTGAATACATTCCAGCACAAACGAGAGTTGGAACTCGAGACTGTCATGTATTCGATTACTCTTGGAGAGGTCATGACCTGCGTTTTCGTTGACGCTGTTATCTCTAGTCGTAATTAGGTGGAAATTGGGGGGGGGGGGAACAGAATATCTATCTATCTATTGACCTTTCGAGCCGTAACCGGCCCATAGGGCGTAGACCAAGATACACCTTCTCCTATATGAATTTTTGTTCTAGCAGTTTTCTTTTAAAGATATTTTATCAAATCTCGCCATCTGTCTCTGTTCTGTGCAAGCAGTTCTATCTCATTGAGGGAGCCGATTCCTGCTGCTCTTGCCTCTCTCATCAATGTTCTTCTCAGTGTCTCCCTGGGTCTTCCTCTTTTTCTTTTACCTGTTGTTTCCCATATGAGGGCTTGCTTTGCTATTCGATTATTATCTCTTCTCATCACATGTCCAACGTATGACCATCGTCTTTTCTTTATTACTGAAGATATTAGTGGTTGATTGGCGATTTCTCTAATTTCCTCGTTTGTTTTGAATTCGTTCCATTCTATACCAAGTATTTTCCTTAGACATTTATTTTCGAATGCGTTCAACTTTGTTTCTATATCTCTTGTTGTTTTCCAGCTTTCACACGCATATGTAAGGGTTGATAGTACATTTGATTTGAATAGCCTAAGTTTTGTGTTTGTGCTAATGAGTTTTGATTTCCACAACTTTTCAAGGCTTCTGAAAGACATTGCTGCTTTAGCCAGTCTGATTCTAATTTCTTTGCTCGTATCCCCTTCTCGATCAATGTGACTTCCAAGATAGATGAAGTGATCGATCTCTTCTACTGGTTTGTTTTCCATGTATATTTTGTCACTTGTTGGAATTAAACTTTTCATGACTTTAGTCTTTTCATGATTGACCTCAAGCCCAATTTTGCTGGCTATTGATGATAGTTCATTTGTGTTTTCCTGCATCGTTTTTATCTGATTGCTGATGAGAACTATGTCATCAGCAAAGTCCAGGTCCTCCAAATGGTCTCCTTGTATCCATTCGATGCCTTTATTACCAGTGCAGCATTTCTTCATTATGAAGTCCATAACAATTCCAAATAACAAGGGCGATAAAATACATCCTTGTTTAACCCCAGTTTCTATTGGGAAACATTCGCTCAGTCCTTCCTCTGTTCGAACTGCACATGTGTAACCATCATACATGTCTTTGATAATATTTATGATTTTTGATGGTAAGCCATATTGCTTCAGAATTTTCCACAAAGAATCTCTATGAATACTATCAAATGCTTTTTTGAAGTCGATGAAGTTAAGTACAAAAGGTTTTTGCTTTTCAATGTGTTCCTCCAATATAAGTCGTAGAGTGAAAATGTGGTCAAGACAGCTTCTCCCTTTTCTAAACCCAGCCTGTTCTTCACGCATTACTGTATCTATTGAATCCTTTATTCTATTTAGGATGATTTTACAGAATAATTTTGAGGCAACTGACAAAAGTGTCACGCCTCTCCAATTGTTACAATCTCTAAGATTGCCCTTTTTTGGGATCTTAACAATGATTCCTTTTTTCCATTTATGAGGCGTCTTCTCTGTTTTCCAAATGATGTTGAACATTTTTTGGAGATGTATTAAATTATGGCTATCAATTGCCTTGAGGATCTCAGCTGTTAACTTATCCTCTCCAGCAGCCTTGTTATTGGTCATTAGCTTTAAGGTGGTTTCTATTTCACTCAAGGTGAAGTCATCTAAATTTACATCTAATTCTGCTGCTGGTGTTTCAGCTTCAAAATCTATTAAACTGTGAGGTAGTGGACGGTTAAGAATTTCTTTGAAGTGTTCCGCCCAACGGGCTTTTATGTCTGCGCTTGTTGTTAGCATTAATCCAGATTTGTCTAGAATTGGTGTTCCACTGGATGTATAGGTGTTTGTCAGCATCTTTTGTACAGTATAAAGAGTTCTGCTGTCTCCTGTAATTGCAGCTGTCTCTGCTTTCTCTGCCAAGTTGTCTATATAAGCTCTTGTATCTCTTCTTGCCGAACTTTTCACTTTGTTGTCTAATTCTTTGTATGTTGCTTTTGCCAGAACCTTTCCAAGATCTGTCTTTACATTAGTCATGGCTCTCTTCGCTTCTCTTCTTTCTTTGATGTATTTCCATGTGGTGTCTGAGATCCAAGCTCGTTTTTCCATTTTCTTCAGTCCAGCACTTGCTTCTGCTGCTGTCATTAGTATTTTGCTCTGTGAGTCCCACATTTCATTGATATCTAAGTCTATTTCACCAAGTGCTGAATAACAATTACTTAGCTCTATGTTAAACTTTTCCTTTATTGCTTCATCTTTCAGTTTATGACTATCAATTTTATGTGTAATTGACCTCTTCTGTTGGTTTCTAAATTTTAATCTTATTTTCCCAATGCACAGGTTGTGGTCACTATTAACATCAGCACCTCTGTATGCTCTTACATCTATTAATGATGATCTGAATTGTTGTTTAATACATAGGTGGTCAATTTGATTTGATGTTCTATCATCAGGAGATATCCATGTTGTTTTGTGGATATTTTTATGTGGAAATAATGTCCCACCTATAACTAAATGTTCTATTAAACATAATTCTATTAATCTTTCTCCATTCTGACTTGTTGTATTACAGCCTTCTCTCCCCATCACATGTTCCACTCCTGCGTTATCTTGTCCTACTTTGGCGTTGAAGTCTCCCATTACAATTAAAAGATCGTGTTTTGGTATTTTGTTTATAAGTTGTTGCAGTTGGTTATAAAAATCATCCTTAACTTCATCATCAGCTTCGTTAGTAGGCGCATAACATTGAATAATTGAAAGTCTTCCATGTTTTGTTTTGTATCGTGTTCGTATCAGACGGCTATTTACCGGTTCCCATTCTAATAAACTTCTTGCAGCTTTGTCTGTCATCATTATGCCTACTCCTTCACGGTGTTTTCCATCTTCCCTTCCAGAAAAAACTACTATTTTATTATCAATAGATCTCCTACCTGTTCCAGGCCAGCGCATTTCGCTTAATCCTAAAATATCTAGATCGTATCTGTCCATCTCGCTCGCGACCTGTGCATGTTTCGTCGGAGCGGCCATTGTTCGCACATTCCAGAATCCTATTTTTGTTGTTGTTTTAGGGCCGAAAAAACTATCACTACTATCTACTGCTAATTTACACATTCTGTATCAGGTCTACGTTTCATTAACAACATCGTTTTTACGATAGCGGCTTGTTAAACCTCTGATCAACGGTTCTATACCAAGCCGGAGAAAAATAATTCCTCCATTTTGGAAACAACCGGAAACCAACCATTATACAACAGAACAGAATATGGGACAAATATAAACAGGAAAATATGCATTAAATTGATAAAAGATACACAATGCAATAAACAAGAATTTGTACAAACGATAAACATAGGTATGAACCCAAAAAAATGAATAACGAATAAACAAGGAAATGATCAAGATTATGGACAAAGCCATATTCCCAATAAGGGAATGAGCGAGAATATATTCTTCATTTCAACTCCCCGTGGAGCTTAGATCTTCAACAAACACTTTCCATGCCGTTCTGTTTCTTTCCATTCTTTTAAGATCATTCCATGTCTTCCCCATCATCGTCATCTCAGCTTCCACCTGTCTTCTCAAAGAATAATTTGGTCTTCCTCTTTGTTTCTTTCTCTGGGGATTCCAAAAAAGGGCCTGCCTAGTAATAGTCTCAGTTGGCTTCCTTAGTGTTTGTCATATCCAGCGCCATCGTCTCAGCTGATCTCTTTGTCTACTTGTTTTTGACTGGTACTCTTCCATATTGTTATTGAGTTATTTGCGGTCATCAACATTGCACTCCGAACATGTCCATAAACTTTTCCATAATTCTACATTAGTGATTTTGTCCTGCTATTTCCATCCCGTTATTCTGCGAAAGCATCCATTAATGAAAGTCTGTATCTTCGTGACTGTCATGTTTGTTGTTCTATATGGTTCAAAGATATATAAAAGGACTGACCTAATAAAGCATCAGTTGCATGGTTCTCCCTTAACAGTCATATCGTTAATACGGACACACTGGTGGTTCAACTGGGAGCTTATGAAGTGACCAGGACCGGGTGATAACATATCTAGGAGTTTGATTGCAGCCTGTGTTTTCGGGACCACGTCGACCATGTGGTAACAGTCCCACAAAGAATTAGCCGCCTTGAAGGTCATGGCAGCTGCCAACATCGAGCAGAGGTAGTCTTACTCTTCTGTTCCAGGGATTACTCCTCGCACCAATCGAGTATGCCCTGGCAATTCTTACTGTCAGTACGACGCAATTTGACAGACTGGAGACAATACATAATGAAGCCATGCGCTTTATCTTTATATATATATAGATGAACTATAGCAATGAGGTATCTTCTTGACGTTCCAAACATGAATGACAGGATCAAGCTCTAGAAGGCACGGGCATACTTGAAGGTAAGTGCAGATAAATAGCATCTATTGCATCATGAACCCAACAAAGCGGAGGTGTCATGCTAAAATGAGGCAAATCATGGATGGACCGAGCAGAAGATGTCATCAAACAGGTCTGTAGACTTACTAATATCAGCGTTGGCGAGGAGTGGATACCGGTGCCTACGCCAATCAGAGGGATATTCTCGTGTATTGTCACACTCGACAGGAAATGTAGGGAGCAGAACTCAGTCGTGATCAATACGGAGATCAACGGTCTCATCTGGGATAACACCGATGGGAATGATGCAGTCATTTATACAAAGGGATCTGTAATACGACACCAATGGAGTGCACGGGCATTTTCAGCACGCTCGGCAGGCAGAATTGTCAAAGAAGACAGTGCTGCATACGTCATGACCACGAGTAGCATGACAATGGAGGTGATGGCACTGACCAAGGCATTCATCTGGTTAGGGTCACAAGACTACACCCACGCCTGTATACTGAGTGATTCGATGAGAATGATTTAAAAAAAGGGGGGGGAGGCGGGCTCTGCGCGCAGGCAATGGGTAGAATCGTTGGGAAAAAGTAAACAATACGTAGGGTCATCTTTGTCTATGTCCCTGGACATGTGGGAGTACGGGGATCTGACCTTGCTTTCCATTCACCAGACCTGGATTGGAATATCACACGAATTGTTGGGAAACAACTTGGAGGCAGCGACCACCGACCAGTCTTTTTAGTGGTACAAAATAAGGCCATCAGGTAGAGCAGCACTCTCTCCAGATGGAATTACAAAAAGGCAGACTGGAAATGTATCAACACTACACCAGTGTACTGACTAAAGATATAAATACAGATAGAGACATCAACAAAATAGTTGATGAATTCAGTAGACTAATAATACAAGCTGCCAGTGAAACAATACCTATAGGGGCACGGAAACACTACAAACCATACTGGAGTAGTGAACTAGAGCAACTACACAATGACATGGAAACATCTCGAAAGCAAGCAGAAAATAACCCTTGCCAAGAACACCACAACAACTACCAGCATGCTAAAGCCAAATTTCAACGGGCTAAACTACAAGCCAGACGGAGAAGCTGGAAAGAGAAAACAGAGTCCTTGAATCTTGAACGAGACACAAGAAAATTGTGGAAGCTTGTAAAACAGCTGAATGATGAGGGTACAGAAAGGAACACCAAAATTACACTGAAGAAGGATGGAAACATTCTAACAGGTAAACATGCAGCAAATTACTTTGCAGACTCCTTTGCAAATGACAATAATATTGAAATTAGCCTAGAAAAACGACAAGAGACCCGTTTAAAACAACAAAATGCAAGACAAGAAGAGACCACACATGAAGTAATGGAAACACCCATTACACAAAGAGAGCTAGAGCTGGCAATATCCAAATTAAAAATGAAAAAGTCACCAGGCAGTGATGGAGTGTCCAATGAAATGATTAAGAACTTGGGAACTGCAGCTAAAGCAAAACTACTGCAGATCTACAACATTTGCTGAATCACAGGTAGAGTGCCACAGGCATGGAGAGAAGCAATTATGATACCATTACTAAAGCCAGGAAAAGATGGTTCAATTACATCCAGCTATAGACCAATCAGCCTTACAAGCTGTTTGTGTAAAACAATGGAACGTATAATCAATCTCAGACTGCAGTGGTACCTGGAAAGTGAAAATCTCCTTGTCCCACAACAAGCAGGCTTTAGACAGTGTTACTCTACCGAAGATCAAGCAACCTATCTTTCCCAGGAAATTGAAGATGCGTTTCAAGAAAAGAA
Source organism: Megaustenia siamemsis (assembly GCA_032433765.1). Classification (NCBI taxonomy): domain Eukaryota; kingdom Metazoa; phylum Mollusca; class Gastropoda; order Stylommatophora; family Ariophantidae; genus Megaustenia; species Megaustenia siamemsis. Next base: position 21,557,933 of record JAVIAB010000102.1, read on the forward strand.
ACTGGTACTAGCAGCATGGATAGACCTAAAGAAAGCATTTGATAAGGTATGGAAGGAAGGGCTTTTGAAGAAACTGAGAAATTATGGAGTAAATGGCAGGATGTACAAATGGGTCAAAGCATACCTGCATAACAGGAGAGCCAGAGTGCAACTGGATGGTCTTAAGAGTAAGAAGGTCTTATTGCGCCAGGGCGTTCCACAAGGAGGGGTACTATCTCCAACACTTTTTCTGATCTACATCAATGACCTAGTTACTGAACTACCACATGGCATCAAAGTGGCAATGTATGCAGATGACTTGGTAATGTGGTGCACAGAGGAGTATGCAACAGTGGCCTCCAAATTGCTACAAAGAGCTATGAATGCACTGAATTCATGGACAAATAGATGGTGTATCAGCATCAATACAGACAAATGCAGTACTACATTTTTCACACTCTCCCCAAAACAAAAAGCAGGAGCCATCTACATAAACAATGAGCCTGTGAAAGAAGACATACAAGCTACATATCTCGGAGTTACATTTGATAACAAACTATCTTGGAAACAGCAGATAAATAAGGCAACCCAAAAAGCAAGGAGGAAATTGGCTATTCTAAGAAAGTTGTGTGGAACCACATGGGGTGCGAGTGGGAAAATACTCAGTAAAGTTTACCAACAGAGTATACGCCCACATTTAGAATATGGATCATCCGCATGGTGCTCAGCATCAAACACCACATTGCAAGAACTGGATAAAGTACAAAACCAGGCACTTAGGGTCATCACAGGAGCAATGAAATCAACACCAATATTGGAGATGGAGAAATTGTGGAGGATACCAGCACTGAGAGAACGGAGAGACACAAAGGTGCTGATACAGACAGAAAAATTTGTATGCATGCCGAGACATCCAATGAAGGACAGATTCCAAAATCTTGCATTGGGACGACTTAAGAGAAGCAGCTTTATCCACCAAGCCATGCGTATTAGTAGACAAACACCAGACAAGCCAAGAGTTGTTAAACCCCTTCTGCCCATACCAGAACAGACTCCCTGGACAGATGAATCAGGATTATCAGTTCAAATACGGACAGAAGTGAAAGGAATAGTTGACAAAGAGGAACAAAATAGTCTACAGCGAAAAACAATAACTCTCAGTTTCCTGGATGAAGAATACCCACAAGACCTATGGATCCGTGTGTACACAGATGGATCAGCACAGAATGCAGTAAAGAATGGGGGAGCAGGTGCATATATAGAGTACCCAAATAACACTAGGGATATGAATAAAATAGCAACAGGGAAATATTGTCACAATTATGATGCAGAAATACAAGCAATAAAGTTGGCAATAGAAAAGCTGCTGAACAGTAATCTTAGCCCACAGCCTGTAGTGTTTTTGACAGATGCAAGATCAGTACTCCAGGCACTACAATCCAGAAAATTACCACATCTGCAGACCTTATTGACTGAACTCTGCAAGCACCACAGGGTTGCCCTGCAGTGGATCCCATCTCACTGTGGAATACCAGGAAATGAGAAAGCAGATCAGTTGGCAAAGGAAGGTTCAATAGGCACACAACTAGATACACCAGTTACATACCATCATAAGAAACAGATAATCAAATCAATCAGAGGACCACAAGCCCCATATCAGGATGCCTTTCATAATATGAATAGATATGAACAAGTTATCATTATACGCCTAAGAACAGGACACAATCGACTCCATAGTCACATGTATACAAAATTCAAGATCGGCACATCAACTACTTGTACATGTGGACAGACACCCCAGACTGCTGAACACATACTTCAAGACTGCACTGAATATAATAGACTGAGGAAAATCCATTGGCCCATAGATACAACACTACAGACAAAACTATATGGGCCACTGCAAGAATTACAAAAGACAGTAAAATTCATACAGGAAACGACATTGCTGATATAGACAATACTTCGAGCGAACGAAAGATAGATAGATAGATAGACTTACATAACCTGTGACCGTACCACTTTTTTCTATTTTGTGACGTCCTTTACTTACATAAACCTGTGACCGCACCAGTTTTTCTATTTTGTGACGTACATTACTTACATAAACCTGTGACCGTACCACTTTTTCTATTTTCTTTTTTTGTTTCTCCCGTCATGGATGATATATTAACACAGCGTGGTCCAACCTATGGCCCGCGGGTGCGAGGTCCGCCAGACTCGTTTCCTGGTGGCCCGCTACTCTCTGCTACGGCTTTCACTAACAGAACATAACCTAAAACAAAATTTAAAATTGTGAGCATTGTGCCAATATGTCTACAAGTTCTATAATCTCCACGGTACAAAATACTACGGATTCGTGTAACTGTGCCAATATGTCTACAGTTCTATAATCTCCACGGTACAAAAAACTACGGATTCGTGTAACTGTGCCAATATGTCTACAAGTTCTATAATCTCCACGGTACAAAATACTACGGATTCGTGTAACTGTGTCAATATGTCTACAAGCTCTATAATCTCCACGGTACAAAATACTACGGATTCGTGTAACTGTGTCAATATGTCTACAAGCTCTATAATCTCCACGGTCCAAAATACTACAGATTCGTGTAACTGTGTCAATATGTCTACAAGTTCTATAATCTCCACGGTACAAAATACTACGGATTCGTGTAACTGTGTCAATATGTCTACAAGCTCTATAATCTCCACGGTCCAAAACTACAGATTCGTGTAACTGTGTCAATATGTCTACAAGCTCTATAATCTCCACGGTCCAAAATACTACGGATTCGTGTAACTGTGTCAATACGTCTACAAGCTCTATAATCTCCACGGTACAAAATACTACGGATTCGTGTAACTGTGTCAATATGTCTACAAGCTCTATAATCTCCACGGTACAAATACTACGGATTCGTGTAACTGTGTCAATACGTCTACAAGCTCTATAATCTCCACGGTACAAAATACTACGGATTCGTGTAGCTGTGTCAATATGTCTACAAGCTCTATAATCTCCACGGTACAAAATACTACGGATTCGTGTAACTGTGTCAATACGTCTACAAGCTCTATAATCTCCACGGTACAAAATACTACGGATTCGTGTAACTGTGTCAATACGTCTACAAGCTCTATAATCTCCACGGTACAAAATACTACGGATTCGTGTAACTGTGTCAATACGTCTACAAGCTCTATAATCTCCACGGTACAAAATACTACGGATTCGTGTAACTGTTTAGTCCGCTTCATGAAATGTAACAAGTGATTATACTTTCATCTAGGTTAGAGATTCGAACGGCAGTTACTTGTCCGAGAAGACCGGTCTCTACATGTGAAAAGGAATGCCTCCAGGGGGTTTGAATTTGTATTACGGCAGATGAGTGAACATTCAGTGCTGTCGATGCGAAGTTCTCATTGCAAAACAATCTCCCGATGACTTGAGATTGTAGTGGGGATGGGTGAGAAGGGGTTTCACTTAGCAGCCACAGTGGCTGTTTAGCTCTAGCGACTTCATAAACAACAATAACCTGGCGCTAGAAGAAAGGTATAGAATTTCTCTTGGAAGATATAGACTTCAGCATTAAGATCGTGCGCCATTATGTATTGTCCAGGAATGTTTTAGCAATGTGCGGTACAAGGGGAAACAAATGCATAGAAGGAATGTCAAGGTAGTTGTCGGCCTCTAAAAGTCTCTAAGCACGGAGTCTTGAGTTAGAGTGGAGCGCATTTTTGTAGTTTAATTTGTGATAGGGCACGGACTTGTTTCAATTGAGAGCTGAAGGAGTTTAGGAGCACAGTGAGTTGAACAGGTTCTTTGACGTTCTTATTATATAATAATAAATGACATCTCTGCATGTAAACTACTGTTACTACCTACTTAGTTTGTTGCCAGGACATGTTCTTTAATATTCTTACATCTTTGCTTTCTACGCTTATGCCCTCTAACATTTTGATTATGACTTGGTACTTTACTTTGTCAAATCCTTTGGTGTAATCTATAAAACAGGTATAGATCTATTTTCATCTCTATGGCTCTTTTCTACCAAAAGATCGTATGATGCATTGCTTGTTCCTTCACCTCTAACAAAACCACTGTTCATCACTAATTTCTGGACTGATTTTGTTTCACACTCTTCGCATGATGATTCTTAGTAATATCTTAGTCATATGACTCATAAGGCTTATTGTGCGATGATCATCGCATTCCTTCAACCCTAACTGCAAATTCTATTCTATTTCCTAATTCAACACTGCTCCAAAATCAGCTCTTATCCTAATCGGACCAGATTTATTTGGTAGGGCTATGAATATTGATTTGAGCAGATCCGCTGTTCTGGATATCATTGTATGTTTTTTGTTATTATTTCTATTCCAAAACACACATGGCTTTAATCTTTTCTTTAGTTATATGATCTGGCCAGGGGCTTTTTTCTGCTTTTATATTGCGCAAGGCGTCTTCCACTTCTTCTTTGAGTATTTTTGGTTCTTCCCCATTATCCCGAATATCTTTTTCTGTTCGCTCATCATTATAAAGATCTTTAATGTATTCTGTCCATCGCTCCCTTAAGCTTTCTTGTTGATTCAATAGTTCTCCCTCCTTTGATCTTAAACATCCAGTTTTTGATTACGTTTTTCTACCTGTTAATTCTTCTATTTGTTTGCATATATTTTTGCCATCACCTTTTTGTTGCATTTCAATCTCCTTGCATATCTGTTTTAGCCATGCTTCTTTTGCCTCATTGGATTTTATTACATTTCTTTATTTAATCTCTTATCTTTGTTTTCCTTATTTCTTCTTCTTGTAGCCATTAGTTGTAAAATGTCATCTGTTATCCATTTCTTTCTTGAATTTGTCCTCACTGGTGGTATAAACTCTTTTGATGTTTGCCGCATTGATTCTTTTAGTATTTCCCACTGTTGTATCTTCTCTATAGCACTGTACCTGTTCTGAATTGCGTGCGCACGAGCGCGCGTGCGTGCGTGTGCTGGCAAAGGTTCTAGAGAGAACTGAATTTTGCGTGTTGACCCGTTTTTCCATGGCAGCCGTGTGCACAGGGGTTCCTCGCCGCACAGGCAGATAACTCCGTCTTCAGTGGTACTCATAATTTTTTTCCGTCAATGAGTAATTGAAGTTTCAAGCCGGGCCTCGGAGACCAGGGGTGGTTGCCGTAGAGAGAAATCATAAATAAAAACCACAACTAGTGCAGCCGGGATTTGAAATCACAACCTCTCTGTTTCAAGGCGGCTTTCATCGAGGCCAGCGCCTTGCCACGAGACCAACCAGCACCCAAACTTAGAAATTAAAAAAATATTTAAAAAGATAAATATTCCTCTATTTTAAAATAAATTTATCAAACTGAAAATCTTTGAGCTCCCCTTGATTACTTATAACACCAAGAAGACAGTAACTTCGCGGAAAAATTATTCCAGATAAATCTGCACAGCACCATTCGGCGAAAGACTATTGGAAAGATGAAGCAGAAGAGTTTACTGTTCTCTTTCTAGCAGTCAGTAAACGCTAACTTTCTAAATAATGTACCTACTCTTTCAGCTTCGGTATAACCGGGATTTTTGTCATTCCGGGATTTCCCATTCATTCTGGATAATTGAAACACAAACAAATATAACAGTAATTGTGAACGACCTCTAGCTGTACGTTCTGTTTGGTCCAGGGAACAACAAAAGGTTGAAGGTTACTGTATTTGTATATACATCGAGAGTAAGAGAGAGACGGATGGTGGTGAAGAAATAACAAAGAGAGGGACTAAATGTGAGAGTCAGAGACAAGAAATAGGAACAAGAGAAAATTAGCGATATAAATAAATAGAACAGTGGAGAATCTGACATAAAGAGTACAGGAAGAAATAGAGCAGTGGAGAATCTGACATAAAGTATACAGAGAGAAATAGAGCAGTGGAGAATCTGACATAAGGTGAACTGAGAGAAATAGAGCAGTGGAGAATCTGACATAAAGTATACAGAGAGAAATAGAGCAGTGGAGAATCTGACATAAAGTATACAGAGAGAAATAGAGCAGTGGAGAATCTGACATAAAGTGAACAGAGAGAAATAGAGCAGTGGAGAATCTGACATAAAGTTAACAGAGAGAAATAGAGCAGTGGAGAATCTGACATAAGGTGAACTGAGAGAAATAGAGCAGTGGAGAATCTGACATAAAGTGAACAGAGAGAAATAGAGCAGTGGAGAATCTGACATAAAGTGTACAGTGAGAAATAGAACAGTGGAGAATCTGACATAAAGTGAACAGAAAGAAATAGAGCAGTGGAAAATCTGACCTAAGGTGAACAGAGAGAAATCGAGCAGTGGAGAATCTGACATAAGGTGAACAGAGAGAAATAGAGCAGTGGAGAATCTGACTTAAAAAGTACAGAGAGAAATAGAGCAGTGGAGAATCTGACATAAAGAGTACAGAGCGAAATAGAGCAGTGGAGAATCTGACATAAAAAGTACAGAGAGAAATAGAGCAGTGGAGAATCTGACCTAAGGTGAACAGAGAGAAATAGAGCAGTGGAGAATCTGACATAAAGTGTACAGAGAGAAATAGAGCAGTGGAGAATCTGACATAAAGAGTACAGAGAGAAATAGAGCAGTGGAGAATCTGGCATAAAGTGTACAGAGAGAAATAGAGCAGTGGAGAATCTGACCTAAGGTGAACAGAAAGAAATAGAGCAGTGGAGAATCTGACATAAAGTTAACAAAGAGAAATAGAGCAGTGGAGAATCTGACATAAAGAGTACAGAGATAAATAGAGCAGTGGAGAATCTGACCTAAGGTGAACAGAGAGAAATAGAGCAGTGGAGAATCTGACATAAAGTGTACAGAGAGAAATAGAGCAGTGGAGAATCTGACATAAAGTTAACAGAGAGAAATTGAGCAGTGGAGAATCTGACATAAAGATTACAGAGAGAAATAGAGCAGTGGAGAATCTGATATAAAGTTAACAGCCAGAAATAGAGCAGTGGAGAATCTGACATAAAGAGTACAGAGAGAAATAGAGCAGTGGAGAATCTGACATAAAGTTAACAGAGAGAAATAGAGCAGTGGAGAATCTGACATAAAGAGTACAGAGAGAAATAGAGCAGTGGAGAATCTGACATAAAGTGTACAGAGAGAAATAGAGCAGTGGAGGATCTGACCTAAGGTGAACAGAGAGAAATAGAGCAGTGGAGAATCTGACATAAAGTTAAGAAAGAGAAATAGAGCAGTGGAGAATCTGACAAAGAGTACAGAGAGAAATAGAGCAGTGGAGAATCTGACATAAAGTGTACAGAGAGAAATAGAGCAGTGGAGAATCTGACCTAAGGTGAACAGAGAGAAATAGAGCAGTGGAGAATCTGACATAAAGTTAAGAAAGAGAAATAGAGCAGTGGAGAATCTGACAAAGAGTACAGAGAGAAATAGAGCAGTGGAGAATCTGACATAAAGAGTACAGAGAGAAATAGAGCAGTGGAGAATCTGACATAAAGTGTACAGAGAGAAATAGAGCAGTGGAGAATCTGACCTAAGGTGAACAGAGAGAAATAGAGCAGTGGAGAATCTGACATAAAGTTAAGAAAGAGAAATAGAGCAGTGGAGAATCTGACAAAGAGTACAGAGAGAAATAGAGCAGTGGAGAATCTGGCATAAAGTGTACAGAGAGAAATAGAGCAGTGGAGAATCTGACCTAAGGTGAACAGAGAGAAATAGAGCAGTGGAGAATCTGGCATAAAGAGTTCAGAGAGAAATAGAGCAGTGGAGAATCTGACATAAGGTTAACAGAGAGAAATTGAGCAGTGGAGAATCTGACATAAAGTGTACAGAGAGAAATAGTGGAAGGCAATTTTTTTCGGGGGGGGGGGGGGAGGGAGAGAGAGAGAGAAACACTGAGCACGGAAGAACGGAATTTGAAAACATAAACGAGCGGACGACGGACAGAGAGATAGGCTGGCAGGTATTTCGGTGTACAACAACTATACCCTAACATTGTCGGTAGGACAGAGAGATAGGCTGGCAGGTATTTCGGTGTACAACAACTATACCCTAACATTGTCGGTAGGACAGAGAGATAGGCAGGTATTTCGGTGTACAACAACTATACCCTAACATTGTCGGTAGGACAGAGAGATAGGCTGGAAGGTATTCGGTGTACAACAACTATACCCTAACATTGTCGGTAGGACAGAGAGATAGGCTGGCAGGTATTTCGGTGTACAACAACTATACCCTAACATTGTCGGTAGGACTGAGAGATAGGCAGGTATTTCGGTGTACAACAACTATACCCTAACATTGTCGGTAGGACTGAGAGATAGGCAGGTATTTCGGTGTACAACAACTATACCCTAACATTGTCGGTAGGACTGAGAGACGCTATAAAATACTAACATCCCTCCGACGCCTGATGTCATTCAGGAGAGGGAAGCAAATACAAAACGTTGATGGCAATCTGTTTGTGTTCTCCACTGCCGCTATTTCTTTCAAGATCGTCGGCGCCTTCATCTCTGCCACATTCACAGTGTCACACTTCCGCCTATCACTGCAGCCATCCTTTACAACAAAGCTACTTTTGTTTTGGTTTTGTCTAAACACATCTTCTTTTTCAAAATGTAGAAGCTGAAGATAATCACAAAAAAAACCTCATATAGGCGCAGAGAAAACTGATAATCACTCCTCTTGACCAGGGATGGCCAATTAAGTGCCCGCGTTGTGGCCCGCGATGTCCTTTTTGTGGCCCGCGGCGGATAAAAAATTGCATTGAGCAAAATGTCCTGGGTAAAACTGATTAAAAATTTGTTACATTAACTTCTACCGTGGAGAAAGCTAACGCAAACATTCCCTAGTAGACCTATGTTTAAAACTCGGAACACTCTAGTAGTTAGTTTAACGTCTACTTCCCGTCATTCCCGGCCCATCCTTTTTTTTTTCCTTTTGATCATCCTGCGACCGACTTAAACAAAGGAAGAAGCCAACGAATGGTTCTGGAGCCGACTCTCGGTTCGGCGAGTTCAAACAGTTTCCGCCAAGAAATACTGTCAGTCACCCACCTCCTCCACCCCAACACATTCACCTCACAATTATTTTACTTTCAGTTTCTTTCTCTCCAAACCTCTTATATTATAAATTTATATTATTAAAATTATATATCCGATCTGATCATTCTGATTTTGTCGAGTTACAGTGAACAGTTCCATTTTAAGAGGAAACAGTGCTATTGTTGTAATCTGTGTTTTCATTGCCTGTTGCTTCGGTCGTGGTATAATATGAACAATAAACGTCAATTAAATGAAAAAAATCAGATTTTTTCATGAGAAATGGGAACATGATTTTTTATTTATCAAAAATAAGGTTAGCAAACCGCAGTGCCTTGTGTGTTTGCAAGTGTTGTCTGTAAATAAAGAGTATAATCTTAAACGGCATTACACACAGCATCACGCCGCTAAATACAAGGACTACATTGGTACAATACGTTTTACACTTGTGTTTGCTATTTGAAGAAAAAGGTTAGTGCTCAGAAATCTGTTTTTACTACATTAACAACAAAAACAAACAAGTTCCTTAATGGCATCGTTTGTTGTAAGCGCAGAGATAGCGAAATCAAAAAAATCATTATGTGACGGTGACTTCGTAAAGCGTTGTTCTATTAACATGGCGCGTGCATTTGGGGAAGAAAAAATTGCCAGTCATTTTGAGAGCGTTCCACTATCAAAACAGACAGTCACTAGAAGGGTTGAGGAAATAAGTTCTCATATATCTAGTAAATTAAAGAGTGTCGTTACAAATTCCGCTTAAATTGCTCTGGCTTTGGATGAATCTACTGACATATCAGACACAGCACAACTTTTAATTTTCATAAGAACTGTTTCAAAAGACTTGATTATCAATGAAGAGCTACTAGCTTTAGATTCATTGCATAATACGACCAAAGGTCAAGACATTTATAACTCAGTTATGAAAGTTGTTAACAGTATCGGAGACATAAACAGACTTTCAGCAATAGTGACAGATGACGTTAAGTCAATGTGTGGTACTCAAACAGGTAGGTTGGATTATTAAGGAAGGCTGGAATCCATTGCCCAGCATTACACTGCATTATACACCAGGAGGCGCTGTGTGGCAGATTCTAGACGTGGAGGATGTTATGAAAACTGTAATAAAGCGTGTGAATTTAATAAAAGGAGGGAATTGGTCTTTGACACACCGACAGTTTATAAATTTTCTATCAGAAGTTGAGACGTAATATGGCGATTTGGTGCTCTGCACACAAGTACGCTGGCTAAGCAGAGGGAATTGTTTGAGGCGGTTTTTTGCTTTGAGAAACGAGATAAAGCAGTTTTTAGAAAAATATGATACCAACAAATAACTGATCAGAAAAATGTCTGATCCACATTTTAACAGCGTATTGGCCTTTTTAACTGATATCACCCAGCACATGAATGAACTCAACGTGAAGCTACAGGGACGTTCCCAAACAGTCTCAGATTTGGTAGGACACCTAGATGGATTTATAAGTCAACTAAGAGTTTTTAGATTTACCCTGGCCAAAGAAAAAACTTCATTCATTTTCCTTCGTGCAAAGAATTGACTGAGGAGCGCAGTGACACTGATTTCAAATTTTTTGTATTAATGTTAGACAAACTATTGGAGCAATTCAATGAACGATTTTCTGACTTCAGTGGTATACGACCATAACTGGCATTGTTTAACAACCCTATGAAGTGTGACATTTTCCAACAACATGACACTTTTCTGTTGGAGTTATGTAACCTCCAAAGTGACCCCTTTTTCCAATCAAGGATGGAGATAGGACTTGACTTTTGGAAACTTGTGCCACAGGAAAAATATCCCGCATTGAGTGATTTCAGTTTGAAAATTACTTCTATGTTCGGAAGCACATATATATGTGAATGCGCTTTTTCAACAATGAAGGAGATTAAATCGTCACAAAGAAACCGACTCACTGATGGCCACCTTCAGGATTTATTACGACTATCATCATCATCTTTACACATTGACTTTGATGAACTTGTTGCTGCACATGAACGTCCACATTGTTCTCATTAAGGTTTGTTACATGTCAACTTTAAAATGACCTAACTAAAACATGTTTGTTAAACAATATAAATAGCAAATTTTATTCATTTTTATAAATCAACTAGGCATTTTTAACTCTGTTGCAATACAATGATTTATGTAAGCAAATACTGCCGATAAATAACAAAAATATTACCTTAAAACAAATGCCAAGTTTATTTGTATTGATGTTGTTATGTGTGTGGCCCGCCACACAAAAAAATAATAAAAAAGTGGCCCGCCATTTGAAAGAAATTGGCCATCCCTGCTCTTGACAATCAAAACTGAACTATGAAATAGAAAACTCACACCGTGCGGTGACATCATCTATATCTGCCAGCCGGAACTTGATTTAAACGGACAAATAATTATATTTAACATTTAATATGTACCATAAAAGGTAAGAATTAAATTATGGAAATGTACCAGTTAAATACCAGTGGATAAAGAGATACAGCGAAGACGATGGCATTGGATAGGACACACATTACTGAAGCCAACTGAAAGTATTACACAACATGCCCTTTTTTGGAATCCCCAGGGGAAAAGACAAAGAGTAAGACCAAGAAATTCTTGGAGAAGACAGACAGAAGCAGAGACGAAGATGAGGGGGAAGACATGGAATGATCTTAAAAGAATGGCAAGAAACAGAACGACTTGGAAAGTGTTTGTTGAAGACCTATGCTCTACAGGGAGCTGAAAGGTAGAAGAAGAAGAATAGAAGGTTAGACAAATAATTATGATATTTAACATATAGTATGTACCATAGAAGGTTAGACAAATAATTATGATATTTAACATATAGTATGTACCATAGAAGGTTAGACAAATAATTATGATATTTAACATATAGTATGTACCATAGAAGGTTAGACAAATAATTATGATATTTAACATATAGTATGTACTATAGGTCTACGTTTCATTAACAACATCGTTTTTACGATAGCGGCTTGTTGGGAGACACTGAGAAGAACATTGATGAGAGAGGCAAGAGCAGCAGGAATCGGCTCCCTCAATGAGATAGAACTGCTTGCACAGAACAGAGACAGATGGCGAGATTTGATAAAATATCTTTAAAAGAAAACTGCTAGAACAAAAATTCATATAGGAGAAGGTGTATCTTGGTCTACGCCCTATGGGCCGGTTACGGCTCGAAAGTCAATAGATATATAGATGTACTATAGAGGGTAGATAAATAATTATGATATTTAACATATAGTATGTACCATAGAAGTTAGACAAGTAATTAAAAGTAAAGTACGAGACTTGAACCGACGTCTTAGCACGCCAGTTTTCACCCATATGTGCTAGGCCGTCTATCCAGAAATGTTCGGAGACTTCAAGACAGTGTCGCTTCAAGCATCGAAACTCACGATGCGAGGCGGCATTTTTCACCTTCCCATAGTCTTATCCTGGTACCCATTTTTGCCAGCGGCTGGGTCGACTGCGGGGGTATATTTTTTTGTTTTTAACCACGAGTACAATTCACACTGCATCTAGCTGGAATCGAACACGGGTTGTCCGAAAGTCCGTACCCTAATCGGGTGACAAATAATTATGGTATTTAACATATAGTATGTACTATAGAAGTGAAACGGAAGAAAGATACAAATGACGGTTATTTCGTCCGAATATCGAAACGAGCCAGCAGACAGAAAGTGTCAAGTCTGTCCTTCAAATCCCTGACAGTAGCGTGATCACACTGTCTGTCTATTGTTCTCCCTCCTTACCTCTCTCGGCTTCTTACATTCTCTCTCTCTCTCTCTCTCTCTCTCTTAGAATACTTTCATACCGTCCTGCATCATATCCCAATCATTATTTCTCTAATTTCCTCTTCCCTCATTCTGTTTCTATCTCTCCCTATCTGTCATTTTATTTTCGTTTATTACTTTTCATTTATCCCACTCCCTTCTTTTTTTTTCTGCCTCTCAGTCTCAGTGTGTTGGCATCATGTTTAATCATATTTTTCTATCTTTGGCTCTCGCTTCCATTTTACTTTGTTTCTTTGCCTCCTTTCTTAGACTCTCTTACTCAGCCACCACCACCCATATTCTATCATCTACCTCTGTAGATATCTACCTGCCTTCGTCTATTTGTACGAACCCTAGCCCCATCTACAATCTGATGGATTCTACATCGAAATGCTGTACATTTTTAGTTTTATTGTAAGTAGAAAGGGAACAACCGAATGGGCGTTTTCGTTAACCAACGCCCAGTGGACGCAAGAAAGTAATTCCTTAAGGACAGTGTCAGTTACAGGGTCCATGGTCGCTACAAGTCATTTCACAAACATTTCTCATGAACAATTTAACAAGAAAACAACTCGTCTCTTCTTCCCGAAATAAATGCCGCCGACAAAGAGCAATGACTGCTAGAACATCAATGTTTCACGTACACAATAAATGCGTCAGCAATCATGCCATTTTTACTGAACACATCATTTGTCCTCCACTAAGTTGAAGTCTTTTTAGACAGTGCTACTTTAACGGAGGACTTTAGAGGAGGACTTTAGCGGAGGACTTAGAGGGAATGTCATCAGTGAGAAATTTCACATCGTCCCCGTTCAGAACGTAGACAGGGGATGGTGAGAATGGGATAATGAGATGGCATGAATGAAAGAGCAGAAGAGAGAAACAGAAATGAGATAAAGAGAGAGCATGAATGAAAGAGCAGAAGAGAGAAACAGAAATGAGATAAAGAGAGGGCATGAATGAAAGAGCAGAAGAGAGAAACAGAAATGAGATAAAGAGAGGGCATGAATGAAAGAGCAGAAGAGAGAAACAGAAATGAGATAAAGAGAGGGCATGAATGAAAGAGCAGAAGAGAGAAACAGAAATGAGATAAAGAGAGGGCATGAATGAAAGAGCAGAAGAGAGAAACAGAAATGGGATAATGAGAGGGCATTAATGAAAGAGCAGAAGAGAGAAACAGAATGGGATAAAGAGAGGGCATGAATGAAAGAGCAGAAGAGAGAAACAGAAATGGGATAATGAGAGGGCATGAATGAAAGAGCAGAAGAGAGAAACAGAAATGGGATAAAGATAGAGCATGAATGAAAGAGCAGAAGATAGAAACAGGAGGTGGGGAGCGCGATATACATTATATGAGAGAGAGAGAGAGAGAGAGAGAGAGAGAGAGAGAGAGAGAGAGAGAGGGAGATGAGAGAGAGAGTGAGAGAAGAAGGTTATATTTGCGAGCTTTGAAGAAGAGTAGAGCCAATATCTGGGATGGCTGTTTACGATGATTGTGACGGTAACAGCATTAAGTGGGCGTGCCTAGTGGCGGGAAGGAAGTGGAGGGTAACACAAGTCAGAGAAATGAAGTGCGCGGGTGTGTGACGTGGACACAACAAACCATATTAAGCTTGTAGGAGAGGCCTGGCGGGAATTGACGGTCAGTTGCTATTGGTTGCATCTCTTTGTGGTTGCTAGACAGGACGTCAGTGCAAGTTGGTCGTAAAATATTGATATAGATGTAATGTTAGCATAAAAAAGTGTTATAGATGTAATGTTTGCATTAAATATTGATATAGCTTTAATGTTAACATGCTAGATCGATATCAACGTAATGTTAACATGAATGTTGCACGGCAACAAAAGCTGGTCCAAAGAGAACAGCTAGAGGCTAGATCCGTTACAAACGGAAAGTCACGCCTCATCCACATCGCCGGCAGCTAGTCTTATATTCTAGGTCAAGCGCCCCGAACTAGCAGCCCGCGCCACTTCTCTTGGAATTAAGAGATTTTGTGTTTGTATTTATTCATTTTGTATCTCCCTCGACGACCGAAGGAGTAAAGAGAGGAAGAGAGTTTATGTTAATTAACTCTTCTACTTCTTTGATCCCAAAAGTCAGCAAACCCACGGCTGTTGTAGGCACAACAGCTAGTCTCAACTCTCATGAGATGGCAGAAACACTTTTCTTTCCCAAAACGTTTGCTACACGGTGTCAAACGCAGCTTTCCCTATGTCATCAACTGTCAGTGTGTATTTTAGTGACATTATTTATTGAGGCTCATCTCCTACACTTGTGATCTTGGAGATGTTCATCCCTGTCCTACACAGCTCATGTCCAACATTCTTAAGGGCAGTGCTATTTTGTTTGACAAAATTAGTTTACCGCGGCGTTATCATCCTATCCCATCAAACAAATCGTAATATACCAGGTGGCCTCGCTCTGGCGTACATCACCGCTTTCAACGACCATAACGCCAGAATGTACACTCGCGGCCATTTTTTCAATTACTTATAATACATGTGTCTAGAGTATCTAGTTAATTACTTGTAATACATGTGTCTAGAGTATCTAGTTAATTACTTATAATACATGTGTCTAGAGTATCTAGTTAATTACTTATAATACATGTGTCTAGAGTATCTAGTTAATTACTTATAATACATGTGTCTAGAGTATCTAGTTAATTACTTATAATACATGTGTCTAGAGTATCTAGTTAATTACTTATAATACATTGGTTATTATTGGTTATTGGTTATGGAAGGCCTCGGTATCACTGCAAACGAATTAAAATCCATAATTGCTCAACCGCTCATGCCAGTGGAATCATCCGAATTACTAACACATCTCCCAAACAAAGAAAGGTAACTGTAGTCCCCATCGTAGCAGTCTCAGCACACGTCAAAAGACATAAGGCGAAACCGCGCAGAAAGTGAACACAGCCAACTGTTCCCTGTCATACGATATTATCATTCATCGTAAACAAGCGGGATATCGAAGCAGGATCAAAACGGATGAAACACACATCTCACAGTGTGCACAGAGCACTTAACTCAGTAGCTCCTGCAACAAGCCGGACTTGGAATATGAGGAAACTGCAAAAAGGAACACTTTTCAGACATAGCCTTCAATGGTTCCCGCCGCCTATCTACCATATACCATGGAAGTTCGCGTCCTCCCGAAAACGATGATCGTCGTAGCACTCGATGATGTTAGGCCATCATTGATGACTCCAATTCCAAACATATAGACACACAGTGGTGGTAAGTTATCATTTCCAATCCAACAGAAGCCACCTGACCTGTAGTTAGTAAAACCACAGAGAGAATATGATTTGTGACCTTCACTGATTCACTCTTGGGTGTGAATGTGTAGTTTACACAAGAGGAGAAGTTTTCAACTACAGTGATTCCATTTAAGGCAATTCTGTGATAGCAAAGCAAGTCTCCTTTATAGCAACAGAACTTGATGTTCTCTGCTCCCTTCTTGTAGCTGCTGCCACACGATTTTAATGTCTCATTAACTTGGACATCATTCAAGAACAATGTCAGATTAACATTCCATAGATATGGCTCTGCTGATGAAGTGCTTGGTGCAACAGTTGTATCAATCATACAGGAGGCTCCTGGTTTGTGGTCATTAATATCACAGACGGCACATGATGTTGTTATATTCAGTATTTCTTTCTGGGGTGTAAATATGTGGCACACACATGGAGAGTGGTTTGTGGTCACAGTAATCCCATTAAAGGCAATTCTAGGGTAGCATGGCATAGCTGTTTCAGAACAGCACAATCATATGATGTTTTCTGTGTTCGCTATAAAGCTGCTGCTGCTACACAACCCTGACCAATTATAGGTGTGGACATTATTCACTTGCAATGACAAAACTGCTTTGTTTACATCATAAACCTCTGGAAGCGAATCATTTATGGGACTAATAATACAATTTATTCTTCCATCGGGGATATCTTCCTTGAGTCTACCCCCCCCCCCCCCCCCCCCCCCCAAAAAAAAAAGGTCTTTGGTTAAAAAGCACATATGCTTTTGAGTTAAACACAAAATGAGCCCACTTCATAGATTCAAAATGATCCTTGCCAATGCCATCCGTTTGCACAAGTTAGGTCCTTAGCTACCAAAGTCACAAGCGAAGCCATCAAATTAAAGACTTTATCTACAGCGAAGGTTAACGAACTGTGAACAAACATTTATGTTCAAACCCTTGAATACATTTTCAAAAATCTGCCAACTTGCTGCAATAACAGATATCGTGGTGTTCAAAGTAAACATTGCTTAGTCCATGGCTCGAATATAAATAAGCTGCCATGTGTCTAGAGTATCTAGTTAATTACTTATAATACATGTGTCTAGAGTATCTAGTTAATTACTTATAATACGTGTGTCTAGAGTATCTAGTTAATTACTTATAATACGTGTATCTAAAGAACGTTAACACTTAATATACTAAAAGTTTATCGAAACACGTCCCCGGATGTTACTGCTGAAAGAAAACCTGGATAAAGAATACACTACACTGATAAAATAATATATTACTTTGATAACAGATTATATTACATTAGTAAAAAATATATTACACTGTTAAAAGAATATACTAAATTAATTAAAGAATATGTTATATTGATAAAAGAATATATTACATTAATTAAAGAATATGTTATATTGATAAAAGAATATACTACACCGATAAAAGAATATCATCAACAAGTACGAGGCCTACTGGCGTAGGTGATCATGTCTCTCCACAACTTTCGATCTCGGCAGCTATTTATCATTTCTGTTGTTGACCTTCTGCCAAGCCATTCTCTTAAGCTGTCTGTTATTTTTACTATTTGCTTCCCTCTATCTATTCGTCCCTCAATTTTTCCAGTTGTTACAATATATTCCAGTTGTTCTCTGCTCATTACATGGCCAAAAAATGATGATTGTCTCTTCCTAATATTGGAAATTAGCTCTCTTTTTGCTTTGACCTCTCTCAGAACACCTTCATTATTCTTCTTATATGTCCATGGTACTCTCAATATTCTTCTGTAAAACCACATTTCTACAGACTCCAGTGATTTTCTTGTCTGTTGTCCTATTGTCCATGATTCGCATCCATATGTTAAGACTGGCTCTACATAACATTTAAGAACTCTTTTTCTTGTTTCCATTGTCAAAAATGGATTGCATAGTATCTTCCTCATTTTTTGGAAAGCTGCTTTTGCCTGAGCCATACTGCATCTCACCTCTTTTGTACATCTTCCGTCTGAGGTTAACAAAGTTCCCAAATATTTAAATTCATTTACCTGTTTTAATATTGTTCCACTTGTCTTTATTTTGCACTGAAGTGATGTCTTTTTCTTTGTTGTTACCATTACCTCTGTCTTTTTGCTAGCCTTAAGGCTGAGTCCTTTATTTTTGCTTTCTTTCACTATAATGTCCAACATTTCTTGTAACTCATTTTCACTCTTAGCGACTAAGACTGCATCATCAGCATACCTTAGATTATTTATATTATGATCTCCAATTGTTATTCCAGGCATGTCCCTTATGGATCTTAAAATAATCTCACTATAAATATTAAACAAATCTGGTGACAGCACACAACCTTGTCTAACACCCTGTTTTATTTGTTGAAACATTCCCAATTGGTTTCCAGTTCTTATGGCCGCTGTTTGTTGCCAGTACATGTTCTTTATTATTCTTAGATCTTTGCTGTGATATACACAGCACAGTGGATATACACAACTTCCGATCACGACAGTTATTTATCATTTCTGTTGTTGACTTTCTGCCAAGCCATTCTCTTAAGCTGTCTGGTATCTTTTCTCTTTGCTTCCCACTATCTCTTCGTCCCTCAATTTTCCTAGTTGTTACAATATATTCCAGCTGTTCTCTTCTAATTACATGGCCAAAAAATGATGATTGTTTCTTCCTAATATTGGAAATTAGCTCTCTTTTTGCTTTGGTCTCTTTCAGAACGTTTTCATTACTCTTCTTAGCTGTCCATGGTATTCAAGCTGGACATTGGAATAAGCAGACATAAATAAGAGCAAAAGGAGAAGCACTTAGGCTGAAGCAGAGGTGGCACGCAAAAACTAAAAATAGAAGTGAAAAGAGGCCTAAAAAAATAGATAAGATAAAAATATATAGATAAACTAGTTAGAGTGGCAGGTGGGTGGCAAAGAAATATGAAAGAAGTGTCAAGAACACACAAAAAAATAACTAGGAAAATACAAACATTCATGCTTGTCTCAAGGATAAGAAAAAAGGTAACGTACTTAACAACATCAAGGAACAAGTGAAGAGACGGGAAAAAAACACTTTTTAAAAAAATCGTCATAGAGAGACTAAAATAGAACATGACAAACATTTGAATGTTCGAAAAAATAAATCACGTGAAGCAGTAGCAAAATAGCTACTATTCGTATAATAGTTGAACAGAGCTTGAAGTTACGGTCTCCGTTTTATGTTGAATTTGTGGATTATGAAAAGACATTCGATGTTTGGACAGAGAATCCTATGGAAGTTTGCGTGTTATCCCTATAAAGTTGATTAACTTGATGAAAGCAATAGTTGAAGAGAAGAAACAGCATTTTGACATCAAGACGTTTATCATATCAACTGAGACTAGAACAGGAGATAACCGGATATGTCCATTTCTCTTTTAGCTGGCCATTGATTAAATTAAGTTAGATTAGATTAGATTAGATTAGATTAGATTAGATTAGATTAGATTAGATTAGATTAGATTAAATTAAGTTAAATTAGATTACATTAGATTAGATTACATTAGATTAAGTTAGATTAGATTATATTAAGTTACATTAGATTATATTAAATTATATTCTGAGAACAGCACAGAACAACAGGAATTGAATGGTAACGAACCTAGCAACTTAATGACCTCTGCTGATAACACAGTTCTCACAACATAATAAACAAATGCAAGATAAAATAAGCGAGAGGTCACAATAGTTACAACTAACAATAAATAGAAATCAGACACAAATCATGGGAATTATGGCAGTTACCAATACCAGATGGCACAAGGAAAAACATCCAAGACGTAGAATTGTTATGGTTAGGTTATGGAAGGCCCCGGTATCACTGCAAACGAATTAAAATCCATAATTGCTCAACCGCCCGTGCCAGTGGAATCATCCGAATTTATATCTCATCTCTCGATCAAAGATAGGTAGCTGCAGTCCCCATCATAGTAGTCTCAGCACACGCCAAAGGACATAAGGCGAAACCGCACAGAAAGTGAACACAGCCATCTGTTCCCCGTCATAAGATATCATTCATCGTAAGCAATCGGAACATCGAAACACGATTAAAACAGATGAAACACACATCTCACAGTGTGCACAGAGCACTAAACTCAGTAGCTCCTGCAGTAAGCCGGACTTGGAATATGAGGAAACTGCAACAAGGAACACTTTTCAGACACATCCTATAATGGTTCCTCTCGCCTATCCGCCATATTGACCGGAAGTTCACGTCCTCCCGAAAATGTTGACCGTCCAACTTTTTTATAATGTATAGCGCTTGATGATATTAGGAGATCGTTTTTGTCTCCAAATCCGAACACATACGAAACACAGTTATTTGTCGGATTATCCACATCGGACATCGAACAACAGTCCGTAGACGCTGAGATCTCCCCTGCAATGTGAATCTGTGAAATGATAAACCAGTCCACAAGTCTACCCTCGATCTCACAGTCTTGAATCTAGACAACATCCAATCCTGATCAACGTGAAACTCCGTGAGTCACAATGGGGCTGCAAAATCATGAACAAAACTCCTCGACCTTCATTAAAGGCGTACGGCCGGTTTATTGATAAACGATCAGCCATCATGATGATGTGCCAAACACAACAATGGATGCGCCCACAAACAACCGATTAATATAGTGAATACAACCAACAACGTACGAAACATGGTAACGATGGTACAAAATCCCTAAAGTGAAACCTTCGACTGACGTGGCAGAGCAGTCCGTGTTAATAATTTGTAACTTGTAAATAAATGACGTCAAACAATTCCAGTGACGGCCTTTGAACAGCACCCAATATGATGACGTAAAAAAAAAAAAGTAAAGTACCCCCGTCACGCCAAGTGGCGTTTAGGGAATATGGTGTTAGTGACCATAAATTTTACAAACCTTCGGCACATGATTTTTGGGGTAATGTGGTCGGTATTACGCCCGTGCCGCTTTACTTTCCCAGAAAAAAAAATCCGGTACCCATTAAAGGCTGGGTGAAATGGAAGCCGTCGGTTGGGATCGAACCCTACCTCTTGTCCTTTGTAGTCCAGTTCACTAACCACTGAGCTAATGCGGCTCCCATGATGACGTAAACCACATAACTCCAAAACGTGGGAAGATCGCATTCACAACACTTGACCTGCCACAGGAGAATATTGCCATGTGTACGGCTCCGCATCATCAGTGCAGATTTGTTAAGTGGAACATCAGGTTGACTTTAACGCAGCAATCTGCAATGGAGAGCTGAAATTAATCAGTCCCCAAATGCAAATCCTGCAGCAGTCGAGAGAACATGAACTTCGTTCCAACATCTTGGAACCGGAAGTCACGTAGAATTGTATACGTATCTAGGCAGTAATATAGACAATGGAGGAACAGAAAATGATACAAAAATAAGGATTTAAAAAAAAAAAAGCAAGAGGAGCTTACATTGCACTAGGAAACATGTAAACTCAAAGAAAAGAAATTAAGTTAAATACAAAAATAATCAACTTTAATGTTAGATCATTCCTATAATATGGATGTGAAACATGGATAACAAACACGACAATCATGCTGATACCAACTTCCATCAATGGGTACCAGCGCAAAATAAAAGGATGGAAATGACAGGTCAAGGTCACTAACTTAGAACTATGGAAAAGTGTCAGACAAATATCAGTGGACAAAGAAATAAGTCAAAGACGATGGCACTAAATAGGACACAACCTGCGGAAGCCAACTGAGAATATTACACGACAGTCCCTCTTTTCCGAATCCGCAGGAGAGAAGACAAGGTGGAAAACCAGATAATTGGTGGAGAAGACAGGTGGAAACAGAGATGAAGAGGATAGGGAAGACATGGAACGATGTTAAGAGGATGATATGGAAGAGAACGGCCTGGCAAATGTTTGTTCAAGACATCAGTGGCACTTAGAGGAGGGGCTGGAAACGGTGGAGAAAAAAAAAGAGATAGAGGAGATGGAAGAGGAGAAGTAGAACGAAAAATAAGGAGAGGAAGAGGAGGTAAAGGAGGAGAAGAAGCGAAGGAAGAAGAGGAGAAGTGGGGGAGGAAGAGGAAAAGAAGTGTGAGAAGGTAAAGTAGAAGATAGAACGCCCAAGTCGGCCCATTATTTATCTTCATAGAACGCCCAAGTCGGCCCATTATTTATCTTCATAGAACGCCCAAGTCGGCCCATTATTTATCTTCATAGAACGCCCAAGTCGGCCCATTATTTATCTTCATAGAACGCCCAAGTCGGCCCATTATTTATCTTCATAGAACGCCCAAGTCGGCCCATTATTTATCTTCATAGAACGCCCAAGTCGGCCCATTATTATCTTCATAGAACGCCCAAGTCGGCCCATTATTTATCTTCATAGAACGCCCAAGTCGGCCCATTATTTATCTTCATAGAACGCCCAAGTCGGCCCATTATTTATATTCATAGAACGCCCAAGTCGGCCCATTATTTATCTTCATAGAACGCCCAAGTCGGCCCATTATTTATCTTCATAGTTGTCTTGTGTGTGTGCCCATTTGTGCTACTGCGTCTCTCTCACCAACCTCTTGTAGTGACGTCGCTGTCCTATGACGCTGCCGTTTTATCTCGGCGGTTCGTCCTCAGAAGTGACTCATTTAGCGAGCCATGTCTCAAGAATGCTTCATCTACTCCAATGGACATTACATTCTGGAACTATTTTGTCTTCCTGGTTTCTTCTTGACGCCATTCTGCCCACGTGTACGTTGACAGGCAAAGGTGACCACCACACGGACCATGTCCCACTTAGGATGTTTATTCAAGTCCATAGTCCACATCATGTGTTCTCACTACACTATCACATGTTTGATAATGCCATAATCAGTTTCAGCATTTGTCTTTTGATACATTATCCAGATGAAACAGCAGAAGAACTATGTGGCCAATCTAGTGAAATCTGCAACAATTAGGAGGCAGAAATAAGTGCCTTATAAACAGCAGTTATTTGGTTATTTGGTTATGGAAGGCCCCGGTATCACTGCAAACGAATTAAAATCCATAATTGCTCAACCGTCCGTGCCCGTGGAATCATCAGAATTACTAACTCATCTCCAAAACAAAGAAAGGCAGCTGTAGTCCCCATCATAGCAGTCTCAGCACACGCCAAAAGACATAAGGCGAAACTGCACAGAAAGTGATCACAGCCAACTGTTCCCTGTCATACGATATCAGCATTCATCGTAAACCACTGGAATATCGAAACATGATCAACACGGATGATACACACAGCTCACGGTGTGCACAGAGCACTTAACTCAGTAGCTCCTGCAGCAAGCCGGACTTGGAATATGCGGAAACTGCAACAAGGAACACTTTTCAGACACAGCAATTAAAAGTTCCTGACGCCTAACCGTCATATTGACCCACACCTTGAAAGAAAATAAATCTAGTCATATTTACTGATTCCAAATCAGCTCTGCAGACGCTAGGAAGTAACATAAACAAGCCAGAACTCACAAAACAAACTATAGGCATGGGTAACCTCATTAACACACATGACATAAGGCTAGTGATGCAATGGATCCAAAGACACTCCAACACACCAGGAAATGATAAGGTTGACACATTAGCTAAGAGAGGATCTAGACAGACACAGTTCCACACCGGCATCTCATTAAACACAGCCAAACAAATCATAAACTCTAACAGTAGAGAAGGCTGGCTGAATGGAAGAGCCATGGGAAAAACAGGGAGAGATCTTTTTAAATACATGTCAAGGCCAACCCCCCCATGACAACATTAACAACCTATAGAGACCAAACCACCATCTTGAGACTGAGAACCGATCATGTACCACTGAACAGCCACATCAATAGAATACAAGGAAACCAGCATGTGCACTATGTGAAACCCCACATGAAACAGTAAAAGATCATCAGTAGTAGGTGTGGCTGTTTACTCATCCTAAAAGTGCACGGACATGCACCGAAAGACAATAGATTTGGCACCGATACTGCACGAAATTTGCACACACAAAAAAAAAAAAAAAAAAAAAATTTCGAATTCGCTATTTTTCGAACTTCATTATTTTTTTTTTTTTGGGGGGGGAATTTTTTATTTTTATTTTTTTTTTGTTCGTCAGTTTGTCGAAACGGTCTACTGTGTCTGAGAGATTAACTCAGGTAAATTCAAAGAGACTCGGTGCTAATCGGCTTCTCGCGGTGTGGCGTGATATGCTCTCGCTGTGTGTTAGAGGAAAATATTTGTGAAAGAGTATTTTAAAAGAGTATATTTGTGAAAGTAAAAATTCAGAATTATTTTAAAAATATGTATTTGTGAAAGTAAAAAACTCAGAATTATTAAAAATAAAAATAAAAATAAAAAAATAAAAATAAAAAAAATAGTCTCCCATCAGGATTCGAACACGGGTCTACTACGTGACAGGAGGCGACATGTAAAAAAAAAAAATGCTGACAAGCAATGACGTTGAAGGTTAGTTTGTCGAAACGGTCTACTGTGTCTGAGAGATTAACTCAGGTAAATTCAAAAGATCGCGGCGTCAAACAGTCCGGCTCAGGATATTTCCGTTAACCAACTCAGGTAAAACCCCGATTGAAAAGAAAACGGACTTATGTTAAAAATAATAAAATATAATGATGAAAAATCAATATTTTAAAAAACTTAAAATGAAGGGAAATTTAAAATTATAGGCGATCTCGTAACTGATTGGGTCGCGGATCTCGCACTACATTTTTTTTTTTTTTAGTGCCACCCTCAACACCAGCATCAACCCTTCATGTCCTATCATCATCATCATACCACACAAAGTTTCAAACCGATTATTATTCGACAGCGGTCGGCATGTGAGAAGGGCGGATATCAGGCGACAGGAGGCGACATGTAAAAAAAAATGCTGACAAGCAATGACGTTGAAGGGGTATTGTTAGGAAAATTGCGGGCGGGAACGAGTTGGTTGACACAGGTGTGTTATTGTAGTAACCAGTTTGGCACAATGCACCAATAGACATCCCCATACCAAAAATTTACTTTGATAATCACTTTTATGAATGATACGCCCCTTGCGAAGGTGCATTGTGCCAAACTGGTTCGCGTGTCAAACTTGTGCATGTTTTTGCACGTTGCAAATCTGGTGCGGTTTTGGTATAACTTTTAGATGAATGTGGGAGTAGCTTTTTATGGTTTTGAGGTCGACTTTTTGAGTATGTGCCTAAATTTTTGTGATCTCAGAGATGAAGTGTGTTAGACGAATGACATGAAACAGTCTGAGAGATAAGCTCAGAAATGAAGAACTGAGAAGAAAGCTAGGAATAGCCCCCATCATAGAATATATAAGGAAACAACAGAAAAAATAGTTTGGCTAGGTGACAGGGCAGACAGATCAAAAACACAACGAGCCTTCAGCAAAATGTTGTGAGAACACCAGACCCAACTGTCGACCACGAAAAAGGATGGGTCGATGTACAATTAGAAGCGCTAGGAAACATACCAGCAGCAGAGGCGAACAGAAGAGCAAGAGACCGCAAATTATATCTCTCCTCGACGCTGTCTTTGTTAAGTCCAGGGTTCGTGGGGTTGTGGTTCGTGGTTCGTTAAGTCTGTGGTTCGTGAGTTCGTGGGGTCGTGGTTCGTGAGTTGATGGTTCGTTAAGTCCATGGTTCGTGGGGTTGTGGTTCGTGGTTCGTGAGTTGATGGTTCGTGGTTCGTGGGGTTGTGGTTCGTGGTTCGTGAGTTGATGGTTCGTGGTTCGTGAGTTGATGGTTCGTTAAGTCCATGGTTCGTGGGTTGTGGTTCGTGGTTCGTGAGTTGATGGTTCGTGGTTCGTGGGGTTGTGGTTCGTGGTTCGTTGTGATTTGGTCCAACATTTTGGACCTTGAATATAACTTCCTGCTCGTTGTGTCTAACTATTACTACTATGTGAGTAGCTTTTTGGGATTTTTAGGTCGACTTTTTGAGTATGACCCTAAATTTTTGTGTTCTGGGGTAAAATGTTTGCGATTTGGCGGGACTTTGGATGTAGCTATCTGATCGATGTGTCTAACTAGTATCAGTATGGAAGTAGATTTTTAGGAATAAAACTAGACTGACAATTGAGCCTGAAGAAACACGTAGAGAATCTCACTAAGATGGCAACACAAAGACTCCAACTAATGAAAATGTTAGAGAACGAGCAAGGGAATGTTAGAGAACGCTGGAGGCAATGTTAAAGAACGATCGAGGCAATGTTAGAGAACGCTCGAGGTAATGTTAAAGAACGCTCGAGGTAATGTTAAAGAACGATCGAGGTAATGTTAGAGAACGATCGAGGTAATGTTAGAGAACGCCGGAGGCAATGTTAAAGAACGATCGAGGCAATGTTAGAGAACGCTGGAGGCAATGTTAAAGAACGATCGAGGCAATGTTAGAGAACGCTCGAGGCAATGTTAAAGAACGATCGAGGCAATGTTAGAGAACGCTGGAGGCAATGTTAAAGAACGATCGAGGCGTGATTTGGTCTAACTTTTTGGAGTTTGGAAGTAATTATCTGTTTGATGTGTCTAACTTTTATGAGTATGGGAGTAGATTTGTATGGTTTTAAGGTCGACTTTTTTAAATATGACCCTAAATTTGTGTGTTATGGTGGTAAAATCTTAGTGATTTATTTTGTTTTGGTTTACCATGAATGTGAGAGAGACAGAGAGAGAGAGAGAGAGAATTTCGCTGGTTGATACTTTGTGTGGTTTGATGATAGGACCTGAAGGGCTGATGATGGTGTTGAGGGTGGCACATGATGATGATAGGACATGAAGGGATGATGGTGTTGAGGGTGGCACATGATGATGATAGGCCATTAAGGGATGATGGTGTTGAGGGTGGCACATGATGATGATAGGACATGAAGGCCGAGGGGGTAGTTCCATTGTCTAAAGATGGCGTTAAGGCAGTCTCGAAAACGCTTATGCTAACCTCAACTACACGTCGCCTGTTGTTAACCAGATCAACTACACGCCCTTTTTTGTTAACCAAGGGGACCTCACTCTTGTTAATCAGACGACAGCTCCGGCAGCCAGTGTGGATGCCCAGGATGTTTCAGCAAAGTCACCGATTACCTATTCCAGCTTTGATCAAGGTTTTGTCAAAATGGAGGGCGGTTGTGTAGGAAACCCAGACGGTTAAAATTATCAGCAACCGGACAGTAATATATATATATATGATGTATTAATAACGTTGTGAAATATATCATTTTGTTTTGGTTTACCATGAATGTGAGAGAGCGAGCGTCACTATTTAATATTAGCACACCTTACTACACGACACATGCTGATGTTGGTAGCGATAACACACACGACCAATAATCTTTCCCCAAGAACCGCTATCCTGGCACATGATGTTAGCGATACTACAATAACACACCTGTGTCAACCAACTCGTTCCCGCCCGCGATTTTCCTAACAATACCCCTTCAACGTCATTGCTTGTCAGCATTTTTTTTTACATGTCGCCTCCTGTCGCCTAATATCCGCCCTTCTCACATGCCGACCGCTGTCGAATAATAATCGGTTTGAAACTTTGTGTGGTATGATAGGACATGAAGGGTTGATGCTGGTGTTGAGGGTGGCACTAAAAAAAAAAAAAAAATGTAGTGCGAGATCCGCGACCCAATCAGTTACGAGATCGCCTATAATTTTAAATTTCCCTTCATTTTAAGTTTTTTAAAATATTGATT
This sequence comes from Megaustenia siamemsis, assembly GCA_032433765.1. Lineage (NCBI taxonomy): Eukaryota > Metazoa > Mollusca > Gastropoda > Stylommatophora > Ariophantidae > Megaustenia > Megaustenia siamemsis. The sequence continues at coordinate 21,585,686 of JAVIAB010000102.1, forward strand.
TTTCATCATTATATTTTATTATTTTTAACATAAGTCCGTTTTCTTTTTAATCGGGGTTTTACCTGAGTTGGTTAACGGAAATATCCTGAGCCGGACTGTTTGACGCCGCGATCTTTTGAATTTACCTGAGTTAATCTCTCAGACACAGTAGACCGTTTCGACAAACTAACCTTCAACGTCATTGCTTGTCTGCATTTTTTTTTTTACATGTCGCCTCCTGTCACGTAGTAGACCCGTGTTCGAATCCTGATGGGAGACTATTTTTTTTTATTTTTACTTTTTTATTTTTATTTTTAATAATTCTGAGTTTTTTACTTTCACAAATACAATATTTTTTAAATAATTCTGAATTTTTACTTTCACAAATATACTCTTTTAAAATACTCTTTCACAAATATTTTCCTCTAACACACAGCGAGAGCATATCACGCCACACCGCAAGAAGCCGATTAGCACCGAGTCTCTTTTGAATTTACCTGAATTAATCTCTCAGATACAGTAGACCGTTTCGACAAACTAACCTTCAACGTCATTGCTTGTCAGCATTTTTTTTTTTACATGTCGCCTACTGTCACGTAGTAGACCCGTGTTCGAATCCTGATGGGAGACTATTTTTTTTATTTTTATTTTTTTATTTTTATTTTTATTTTTAATAATTCTGAGTTTTTTACTTTCACAAATACATATTTTTTAAATAATTCTGAATTTTTACTTTCACAAATATACTCTTTTAAAATACTCTTTCACAAATATTTTCCTCTAACACACAGCGAGAGCATATCACGCCACACCGCGAGAAGCCGATTAGCACCGAGTCTCTTTTGAATTTACCTGAGTTAATCTCTCAGACACAGTAGACCGTTTCGACAAACTGACGAACCAAAAAAAATATAAAAAAAATTCCCCCCCCCAAAAAAAAAATAATGAAGTTCGAAAAAATAGCGAATTCGCAAAAATTTTTTTTTTTTTTTTTTTTTTTTTTGGTGCAAGTTTTGTGCAGTATCGGTGCCAAATCTATTGTCTTTCGGTGCATGTCCGTGCACTTTTTAGGGTGGGTAAACAGCCACACCTACTACTATCATCTATTTGACTATTCAAAGCTCACCGACATCAGAGCAACTCTACTTCCTCAAAGACCTGATCAATGGAACACCTACGAAACTACAAGGGAAATGCACAAAAACAAGCAGGCATTACATGGCAGTGGGATGAAAGGGTGGCAACTTACAGGTTTCTGAATCCATAACAGCAACAACAATATCCAGCAATTGTCCATGTCTGATAATGCCCTAATTTCATTCATCAATTGTCAGTGTTTGACAATGCCCACATTTTATTCAGCAATTGTCAGTGTTTGGTACTTCCTTAATTTTATTCAGCAATTGTCAGTGTTTGGTACTTCCTTAATTTAATTAACAATTAATATGCGGTCTAACAAATCTATACAGACCCATGTCGTAGAACGAAGAGGCCACCGTCAGGACAACTTTTTTCATTTATAAATCCAAAGTGAGTCTCACTGGCGTTCTTTGATTGGTTGAGGTCTCTCATTTGTTGACGTAACCCGTCACCTGTTTAACCTAGCACTATAGTCCATTCAGAAATTCATAATCACACCTGAATGATTTTTGCGTGATAACCGCTTGTTATTTTGGTTTCAAAATTTGCATGCAATCTTAGAATATTGATGATGCAAAGATTTTGGTATTTTTTATTCCACAAACACAACAGATTTTGCACATCAGCGAATTCCTTTGATCTTTTATGACGATATCACACAAGTTGAGTCAAATTTTAGAGTTTACAGTAATCGTGTTAAATTTTCCAGTTTACTGCAATTCTTGTCAGAGGCATATCTACATAGTGCTTAATTGTAGGTGTTGTTCGTTATGTGTATTTGCAAACATGAATTCAATTGGTTACAATTAGTCTTGTACTGCGGTCACCATTAGACCCCAGGACGTCCTAACTTCAGCTGGAATTGAATTCATATTAATTTTAATCATTCTGAATCTGACGATTCCAAGAGGTGATAATCATTACTGGCTGGACAAATAGTAATCCATCTCGTTTCCAGTACTCATCTTCCACCCGCAACACATGTTCAACACACTTCTTTTGCATAGTTATAAATTTGCATTTTAAACTCATTGTAATTTAGATATAAATGTTGGTATTTAAAGTCAACAAATTGTCTACTGAGTCTTCACAAAATTAATAAAGATACGCCTTCCCTTCGGTAATTAATGCCAAGGCCGTGATGCGTCATGTTGTTCAATAACAATTCAGTTTTGTGCACGGGATTTTCCTGAAGTTAGTGTTTCTGCAATAGCCAAACTATTTTACGTGAACGACCGCACCAAATTAATTTATATATCCTAAAATTGTGTCAAATTCGAACAGGGTAAATTTAATATAGCCTAAAGAAGAAAACTTTTAAACTAGATCAAATTTCTCAGAGCAAAAAATATTTCTATAACGTCATCAATATTCTAAGATTGCATGAAAAGTTTGAAACCAAAATAACAAGCGGTTATCACGCAAAACTAATTCAGGTGTGATTATGAATTTCTGAACGGACTATAGCACAAATGCGCTCGCTTAATGAACCTCGCTTCTCAAATCCAACTTGTTACTATGGAAACTTCATGGCCCTTTATTTCTGTACAAATAAAAATGTTCTACATAGTGCTATCTGACTCCAGTATCAACAAATGATTTGATTGTATCAAATAACCTAGGACTACAGATTGGTCAGGTGTCTTGGTTCTCTGTAAATGCTTCGATCTCTTGAGCTAATATTTCCTGTCATTCCTCGATTATGTTGTACTTACAAGTAAGTTGTAAGCACAAATTGGTCTGAGATCACTGCCACTTGTGTCAAAGAAAGTATCTTTAACGTTTTTAAATGTGAGATTGTTACTTTATTGTTGACAGTTGAGATTATTACTTGTTTATCGTTGACAGTTAAGATTATTTATTGTTGAAAGTTGAGATTGTTACTTGTTAATTGTTGAAAGTTGAGATTATTTATTGTTGACAGTTGAGATTATTACTTGTTTATCGTTGACAGTTAAGATTATTTATTGTTGAAAGTTGCGATTGTTACTTGTTAATTGTTGAAAGTTGAGATTGTTACTTGTTAATTGTTGAAAGTTCAGATTGTTACTTGTTAATTGTTGAAAGTTGGGATTGTTCATTGTTGACAGTTCAGGTTGTTACTTGTTAATTGTTGACAGTTAAGATTGTTAATTGTTAAAAGTTGAGATTGTTACTTGTTAATTGTTGACAGTTGAGATTGTTACTTGTTAATTGTTGAAAGTTGAGATTGTTACTTGTTAATTGTTGACAGTTAAGATTGTTAATTGTTGAAAGTTGAGATTGTTACTTGTTAATTGTTGACAGTTGAGATTGTTACTTGTTAATTGTTTAAAGTTCAGATTGTTACTTGTTAATTGTTGAAAGTTCAGATTGTTACTTGTTAATTGTTGACAGTTCAGATTATTGCTTGTTTATTGTTGACAGTTAAGATTGTTACTTGTTTATTGTTGATAGTTCAGATTATTGCTTGTTTGTTGTTGACAGTTAAGATTGTTACTTGTTTATTGTTGACAGTTAAGACTGTTACTTGTTTATTGTTGACAGTTAAGACTGTTACTTGTTTATTGTTGACAGTTAAGACTGTTACTTGTTTATTGTTGACAGTTAAGACTGTTACTTGTTTATTGTTGACAGTTCAGATTATTACTTGTTTATTGTTGCCAGTTAAGATTGTTACTTGTTTATTATAGCGGATAGGTAGCAATGAATCGTTGAGGCACTGTCTGAAAAGCTTCATTGTTGCAATTTCCTCACATTCCGAGTCCGGCTTGCTGCAGGAGCTATTGAGATAAGTGCTCTGTGCACACCGTGAGCTGTGTGTTTCATCGGATTTTGTTTCTATATTTCCATTGCTTACAAGGAATGATGATATTGTATGACGAAGGACCGTTCAGCTGCATTCATTGTCAGTGCTATTATGCCTTATGTCTTTTGACGTGTGCTGTGTTTGCAGCGATGGGGACTGCAGCTGCCTTTCTTTCTTTAGATATTTGATGAGATGTTAATTCTGATAATTCCACTGGCACGGGCGGTTAAGCAATTATGGATTTTCATTCGTTTGTAGTGATACCGGGGCCTTCGAAAAACTATAACTTGTTTATTGTTGACAGTTGAGATTGTTACTTGTTTTATTGTTGACATTGTTGTTTTATTGTTGACAGTTGAGTTACTTGTTTTATTGTTGACAGTTGAGAGTTGAGATTATTACTTGTTTTATTGTTGACAGTTGAGATTGTTACTTGTTTTATTGTTGACAGTTGAGATTATTACTTGTTTTATTGTTGACAGTTATCTGTTACAGTAAAGAATTACTTGTTTACTGTTGATTGTTTTGTCGTTTACAGCAGACGTGTCCACTTTGGATTGTTATTTTGTCACTGTACCGTCTCAGTGGGTCTGTATTATTTTCTGTCTTTACTGTGCTCTTCATGTCTATTTTATAGCTCAGTATGATCTTCCATGGTCCAAGTCTTCTCTTTGCGCTGCTTCTTTGACTGTTATATCATAACTATAGAAAGAAGAATAGGAGATGATGACAAAAAGTAAAACAAAAGTAGAAGGGAAAGAAGAATTACAAAGAGGGGAAAAAAGGAAGAGACTGTTAACCAAAACGAATTTTACTTCTGACCTTCCGGCAAATTTCTCGTTATCGAGCAAGTGAAACTGTTTCCTTCATGGCGTGCACTTTCACTAGCCAACTGGGGTAGTCTAATCAATAAGAGAGAGCCCCGAGTGGTGGCGGACATAGCCGAGGTATAAATTCAGGGAAACGGAGAAATCCGGAAACGACAGATAGACGAAGGTACGGGCAGACCAGGTTTTCGTAATTCTAATTATAATAAAAATATGTCAGCAAAAGTGTAACATGAATGAAATGTAACTATTGCAAGTACATCACGACACGGTGTGAACAGACATAGCGCAAATGTTGAAGTTTTTAGTTTGAGACATGCCAGCATAAGCATTGACGTCCATTTTGTTCTTTCCAGAAGCCGTCGGGTTGTTGTCAGGTTATGGGTGTGGGGTATGGGTAGAGAGAGCTCTGCGCGCAGTCCAGATGCGCTCACTTATTCCGGATATATATATATATATATATGTGTGTGTGTGTATTATTCTCTGTCTTCTTATTTCTTCCTGATCTCTCACTCTCTGGTTTCTTCCTGATCTGTCTCCCTCTCTCTCTGGTTTTCTTCCTGATCTCTGTCTCTCTCTCATGTTTCTTTTTTATTTATTTCTCTCTCTCTCTGTGGTTTCTTTTTTTATCTCTGCCTGTCTCTCTCTCTCTGGTTTCTTCCTAATCTCTGTCTCTCTCTGGTTTCTTTTTTAATCTTTGTCTCTCTCTCTGGTTTCTTTTTTAATCTATGTCTCTCTCTCTCTGTCTGTTTTTTTTTTAATCTATGTCTCTCTCTGGTTTCTTTTTTAATCTTTGTCTCTCTGTCTCTGGTTTCTTTTTTAATCTTTGTCTCTCTGTCTCTGGTTTCTTTTTTAATCTTTGTCTCTCTGTCTCTGGTTTCTTTTTTAATCTTTGTCTCTCTGTCTTTGGTTTCTTTTTTAATCTTTGTCTCTCTCTCTCTGGTTTCTTTTTTAATCTATGTCTCTCTCTCTCTCTCTGGTTTCTTTTTTAATCTATGTCTCTCTCTGGTTTCTTTTTAATCTATGTCTCTCTCTGGTTTCTTTTTTAATCTATGTCTCTCTCTTTCTGGTTTCTTATTTAATCTATGTCTCTCTCTGGTTTCTTTTTTAATCTATGTCTCTCTCTGGTTTCTTTTTTAATCTATGTCTCTCACTGGTTTCTTTTTTAATTTTTGTCTCTCTGTCTTTGGTTTCTTTTTTAATCTTTGTCTCTCTCTCTCTGGTTTCTTTTTTAATCTATGTCTCTCTCTCTCTCTCTCTCTCTGGTTTCTTTTTTAATCTATGTCTCTCTCTGGTTTCTTTTTTAATCTATGTCTCTCTCTGGTTTCTTTTTTAATCTATGTCTCTCTCTTTCTGGTTTCTTATTTAATCTATGTCTCTCTCTGGTTTCTTTTTTAATCTATGTCTCTCTCTGGTTTCTTTTTTAATCTATGTCTCTCACTGGTTTCTTTTTTAATCTATGTCTCTCTCTCTCTGGTTTCTCTCTCTTCTTCTTCTTCTTGACAAGCCAAGTTAATAGCTTACAAAATCAATTAGGCGCATTGGATACCAAAGTGGAAGTGATCAATTTAGAAGTGTTAAAGGTGACACACTGAATGAATCCATGACCTGACATCATATATGGTCAACTCAAACTGTATCATCCTCCTCCCCCCCCCCCCTTCTACACCTCCAATTAGAAACAAATAAAATCACTCGAAATTGAGACTGGATACTTTTTGTATAGTTGAGTACAACAAATAAAGATATCTAGATTGTTACATGATACTCTTTGTATAGTAGAGTACAACAAATAAAGATATCTAGATTGTTACATGATACTTTTTGTATAGTAGAGTACAACAAATAAAGATATCTAGATTGTTACATGATACTTTTTGTATAGTAGAGTACAACAAATAAAGATATCTAGATTGTTACATGATACTTTTTGTATAGTAGAGTACAACAAATAAAGATATCTAGATTGTTACATGATACTTTTTGTATAGTAGAGTACAACACATAAAGATATCTAGATTGTTACATGATACTTTTTGTATAGTAGAGTACAACAAATAAAGATATCTAGATTGTCACATGATACTTTTTGTATAGTAGAGTACAACAAATAAAGATATCTAGATTGTTACATGATACTTTTTGTATAGTAGAGTACAACAAATAAAGATATCTAGATTGTCACATGCTACTTTTTGTATAGTAGAGTACAACAAATAAAGATATCTAGATTGTTACATGATACTTTTTGTATAGTAGAGTACAACAAATAAAGATATCTAGATTGTTACATGATACTTTTTGTATAGTAGAGTACAACAAATAAAGATATCTAGATTGTCACATGATACTTTTTGTATAGTAGAGTACAACAAATAAAGATATCTAGATTGTTACATGATACTTTTTGTATAGTAGAGTACAACAAATAAAGATATCTAGATTGTCACATGATACTTTTTGTATAGTAGAGTACAACAAATAAAGATATCTAGATTGTCACATGATACTTTTTGTATAGTAGAGTACAACAAATAAAGATATCTAGATTGTCACATGATACTTTTTGTATAGTAGAGTACAACAAATAAAGATATCTAGATTGTCACATGATACTTTTTGTATAGTAGAGTACAACAAATAAAGATATCTAGATTGTTACATGATACTTTTTGTATAGTAGAGTACAACAAATAAAGATATCTAGATTGTCACATGATACTTTTTGTATAGTAGAGTACAACAAATAAAGATATCTAGATTGTCACATGATACTTTTTGTATAGTAGAGTACAACAAATAAAGATATCTAGATTGTTACATGATACTTTTTGTATAGTAGAGTACAACAAATAAAGATATCTAGATTGTTACATGATACTTTTTGTATAGTAGAGTACAACAAATAAAGATATCTAGATTGTCACATGATACTTTTTGTATAGTAGAGTACAACAAATAAAGATATCTAGATTGTCACATGATACTTTTTGTATAGTAGAGTACAACAAATAAAGATATCTAGATTGTCACATGATACTTTTTGTATAGTAGAGTACAACAAATAAAGATATCTAGATTGTTACATGATACTTTTTGTATAGTAGAGTACAACAAATAAAGATATCTAGATTGTTACATGATACTTTTTGTATAGTAGAGTACAACAAATAAAGATATCTAGATTGTTACATGATACTTTTTGTATAGTAGAGTACAACAAATAAAGATATCTAGATTGTTACATGATACTTTTTGTATAGTAGAGTACAACAAATAAAGATATCTAGATTGTTACATGATACTTTTTGTATAGTAGAGTACAACAAATAAAGATATCTAGATTGTTACATGATACTTTTTGTATAGTAGAGTACAACAAATAAAGTTCTAGATTGTTACATGATACTTTTTGTATAGTAGAGTACAACAAATAAAGATATCTAGATTGTCACATGATACTTTTTGTATAGTAGAGTACAACAAATAAAGATATCTAGATTGTTACATGATACTTTTTGTATAGTAGAGTACAACAAATAAAGATATCTAGATTGTTACATGATACTTTTTGTATAGTAGAGTACAACAAATAAAGATTCTAGATTGTCACATGATACTTTTTGTATAGTAGAGTACAACAAATAAAGATATCTAGATTGTCACATGATACTTTTTGTATAGTAGAGTACAACAAATAAAGGTTCTAGATTGTCACATGATACTTTTTGTATAGTAGAGTACAACAAATAAAGGTTCTAGATTGTCACATGATACTTTTTGTATAGTAGAGTACAACAAATAAAGATTCTAGATTGTCACATGATACTTTTTGTATAGTAGAGTACAACAAATAAAGGTTCTAGATTGTCACATGATACTTTTTGTATAGTAGAGTACAACAAATAAAGGTTCTAGATTGTCACATGATACTTTTTGTATAGTAGAGTACAAGAAATAAAGGTTCTAGATTGTCACATGATACTTTTTGTATAGTAGAGTACAACAAATAAAGGTTCTAGATTGTCACATGATACTTTTTGTATAGTAGAGTACAACAAATAAAGGTTCTAGATTGTCACATGATACTTTTTGTATAGTAGAGTACAACAAATAAAGGTTCTAGATTGTCACATGATACTTTTTGTATAGTAGAGTACAACAAATAAAGGTTCTAGATTGTCACATGATACTTTTTGTATAGTAGAGTACAACAAATAAAGGTTCTAGATTGTCACATGATACTTTTTGTATAGTAGAGTACAACAAATAAAGGTTCTAGATTGTCACATGATACTTTTTGTATAGTAGAGTACAACAAATAAAGGTTCTAGATTGTCACATGATACTTTTTGTATAGTAGAGTACAACAAATAAAGGTTCTAGATTGTCACATGATACTTTTTGTATAGTAGAGTACAACAAATAAAGGTTCTAGATTGTCACATGATACTTTTTGTATAGTAGAGTACAACAAATAAAGATTCTAGATTGTCACATGATACTTTTTGTATAGTAGAGTACAACAAATAAAGATATCTAGATTGTCACATGATACTTTTTGTATAGTAGAGTACAACAAATAAAGGTATCTAGATTGTCACATGATACTTTTTGTATAGTAGAGTACAACAAATAAAGGTTCTAGATTGTCACATGATACTTTTTGTATAGTAGAGTACAACAAATAAAGATTCTAGATTGTTACATGATACTTTTTGTATAGTAGAGTACAACAAATAAAGATATCTAGATTGTTACATGATACTTTTTGTATAGTAGAGTACAACAAATAAAGGTATCTAGATTGTCACATGATACTTTTTGTATAGTAGAGTACAACAAATAAAGATATCTAGATTGTCACATGATACTTTTTGTATAGTAGAGTACAACAAATAAAGGTTCTAGATTGTTACATGATACTTTTTGTATAGTAGAGTACAACAAATAAAGGTTCTAGATTGTCACATGATACTTTTTGTATAGTAGAGTACAACAAATAAAGGTTCTAGATTGTCACATGATACTTTTTGTATAGTAGAGTACAACAAATAAAGGTTCTAGATTGTCACAGAAATATCAAGCTTGTCCAGTACGTATAGTGGAGGTGCACAAATGGGTATCAAGAAATTATCCATCTTTATCTTTAGATTGCCATCCGGCCATTGTAGACCCAATTACCACACATATTACCATCCAGCTATTGTAGACCCAACTATCACACATATAGCCATCCAGCTATTGTAGACCCAACTATCACATTGCTGTAACACATAAGTCAGACTTGTACACTGATTGTATGAAAGACACAAGTCAGACTTGTACACTGATTGTATGAGAGACACAAGTCAGACTTGTACACTGATTGTATGAGAGACACAAGTCAGACTTGTACACTGATTGTATGAGAGACACAAGTCAGACTTGTACACTGATTGTATGAGAGACACAAGTCAGACTTGTACACTGATTGTATGAGAGACACAAGTCAGACTTGTACACTGATTGTATGAAAGACACAAGTCAGACTTGTACACTGATTGTATGAGAGACACAAGTCAGACTTGTACACTGATTGTATGAGAGACACAAGTCAGACTTGTACACTGATTGTATGAGAGACACAAGTCAGACTTGTACACTGATTGTATGAAAGACGCAAGTCAGACTTGTACACTGATTGTATGAGAGACACAAGTCAGACTTGTACACTGATTGTATGAGAGACACAAGTCAGACTTGTACACTGATTGTATGAGAGACACAAGTCAGACTTGTACACTGATTGTATGAAAGACACAAGTCAGACTTGTACACTGATTGTATGAGAGACACAAGTCAGACTTGTACACTGATTGTATGAGAGACACAAGTCAGACTTGTACACTGATTGTATGAGAGACACCAGAATGAGGATATAAAAATAGTGCCAAACAATAGCCAAACATTTGGAACACCTGTCGTGGACGGTACACATCAACATTGTAATAAGCGACACAACTTACCCAGCAAATAAAGCAGGCTGCAAGGACACGTCCGTGTTGTTATTCTCCTACCTGAGACTACAGGTTAGACTCTCATTCGGACAATGGCTATTTCTCATACCGGTCAGGTGCACACTGAGGGAAGGCAAGAGAAACGCGCAGGCTGCTACCCCGCGTGGGTCAGCCAGTGGTCCTCTGTGCTCGAGGAACTATGACGCCCACTCCGACACTGTCACTCATTATTGTTCTCCATATAAAGTGCACCTCTTCGGTAAGATGTTGTATTTCTGTATCCCCCTTTTTCTTGGTCTGGTGTTCTCGTTTGTTGATAACTCGTTGTATTAAACATACTTCTTTATGTTTATTCACATGCTCTAACCACGTGATCTGTTATCACTTGATGTATCCAATTGCTGGTTCCGTTCCTGGTCTTTTTCGTCGCTCTCTATTCCTCATCTTATCTCTCAGGCTGTTTCCTGCCATGCGTCTGACATCACACTTCATTTCTATGGTGGAAATTTGTTGTCTAAATTCCACTGGTAGCACAACGTTAAGATAAGATAATCTTATAAATAGCTGGCTTCGCTTCTAACGCTACTTCTTTGTTGGACGGTAGAGGTGAGATCTGTCCGATAACGTGACAAACTTCGTGACATCTGGAGACTATTTCTGTTGCTTGCATGTTGTTCTATTTATATCAGGCTATTAAGCATTGCAATTCCATCACTTCGGTGAGATCAAAAGTTGGAATTTGTTTGTTTCTCTCTCACCAAGAACATCGCTTTGGACATGCGAACTTTATTCTCCATCCCAACCCCACAACAAAAATGAGATAAAAGCCGCATTGATGATAGTCACAGCCAGTGTGCGACTTGCCGGTCTGTCAACGTTGTACATGGTACCGTTATGTGCCTCCCCGTCTTGGCGTGAGTCATCTCTTAGGTCAATGGGCCTGTCAGCAAGCAACAGTTAAACTGTATAGATGATGTCACCCCTAGTTTAGGTTTAATTTGCTGAGATCTGACCAGTAACGCTTCCGTAGAATGTATGGATCCCAGGCCATTAAAGTACGTGGGTTAGGGTCCTCCTCATTCAGTATTCCATGGAGAAGATCGGATCACCTATCGGTGTCAGTGATGATGATTAAGGCATAACTTTCCCGTCTAAAAAAATTCAGAATTTCTGCCATTTTGTTTGAAATTATGAGGATGATAGACATAAGATAGTAGACAGGTTAGGGTAGACAGGTTAGGATAGACAGGGTAGGATAGAAGGGTATGATAGACAGGGTATGATAGGTAGGGTAGGATAGAAAGGGTAGAATAGAATGGTATGATAGATAGGGTAGCATAGAATGGTAGGATAGACAGGGTAAGATAGACAGGGCAGAATAGACAGGGTAGGATAGAAGGGGATGATAAACAGAAGACGATAGACAGGGAATGATTGACAGGGGAGGACAGACAGTGGATGGCAGACAGACAGAGAACGATAGACGGGATGATAGACAGACAGAGAACGATAGACAGGGGATGATAGACAGACAGAGCACGATAGACAGGGGATGATAGACAGACACAGGGGATGATAGACAGACAGAGAACGATAGACAGGGGATGATAGACAGGCAGAGAACGATAGACAGGGGATGATAGTCAGAGAACGATAGACAGGGGATGATAGACAGACAGAGAACGATAGACAGGGGATGATAGACAGACAGAGAGCGATAGACAGGGAATGATAGACAGACAGAGAACGATAGACAGGGGATGATAGACAGACAGAGAACGATAGACAGGGGATGATAGACAGACAGAGAACGATAGACAGGGGATGATAGACAGACAGAGAACGATAGACAGGGAATGATAGACAGACAGAGGACGATAGACAGGGATGATAGACAGACAGAGAACGATAGACAGGGGATGACAGACAGACAGAGAACGATAGACAGGGGATGACAGACAGGGGATGGCAGACAGACAGAGAACGATAGACAGGGGATGATAGACAGACAGAGCACGATAGACAGGGGATGATAGACAGACAGAGAACGATAGACAGGGGATGATAGACAGACAGAGCACGATAGACAGGGGATGATAGACAGACAGAGAACGATAGACAGGGGATGATAGACAGACAGAGAACGATAGACAGGGGATGACAGACAGACAGAGGACGATAGACAGGGGATGACAGACAGGGGATGACAGACAGACAGAGGACGATAGACAGGGGATGATAGACAGACAGAGGACGATAGACAGGGGATGACAGACAGACAGAGGACGATAGACAGGGAATGATAGACAGACAGAGGACGATAGACGGGGGATGACAGACAGACAGAGGACGATAAACAGGGGATGATAGACAGACAGAGGACGATAGACAGGGGATGACAGACTTACAGAGAACGATAGACAGGGGATGACAGACAGACAGAGGACGATAGACAGGGGATGATAGACAGACAGAGAACGATAGACAGGGGATGACAGACAGGGGATGACAGACAGGCAGAGGACGATAGACAGGGGATGATAGACAGACAGAGGACGATAGACAGGGGATGACAGACAGACAGAGGACGATATACAGGGGATGATAGACAGACAGAGGACGATAGACAGTGGATGACAGACAGACAGAGAACGATAGACAGGGGATGATAGACAGGGGATGATAGACAGACAGAGAACGATAGACAGGGGATGACAGACAGACAGGACGATACAGTGGATGACAGACAGACAGAGAACGATAGACAGGGGATGACAGACAGGGGATGATAGACAGGGGATGACAGACAGACAGAGAACGATAGACAGGAGATGACAGACAGGGGATGATATACAGACAGAGCACGATAGACAGGGGATGACAGACAGACAGAGGACGATAGACAGGGGATGATAGACAGACAGAGGACGATAGACAGGGGATGATAGACAGACAGAGAACTGTAGACAGGGGAGGATAGGTAGGGAATGATAGACAGAAAAATGACAATAGACAGGAGATGATACACAGGGGAAGAGGCGGTCCACCAAATGTTTGAATGATTGCTACGGTCCACCAATTGTTGAATGATTCCTACTGTCCACCTAATGTTTGAATGATTGCTACTGTCCACCAAATGTTTGAATGATTGCTACGGTCCACCAATTGTTTGAATGACTCCTACTGTCCACCAAATATTTGAATGATTGCTACGGTCCACCATTTGTTTGAATGGCTCCTAGTGTCCACCAAATATTTGAATGATTGCTACGGTCCACCAATTGTTTGAATGGCTCCTAGTGTCCACCAAATATTTGAATGATTGCTACGGTCCACCAATTGTTTGAATGGCTCCTAGTGTCCACTAAATATTTGAATGATTGCTACGGTCCACCAATTGTTTGAATGGCTCCTAGTGTCCACCAAATATTTGAATGATTGCTACGGTCCACCAATTGTTTGAATGGCTCCTAGTGTCCACTAAATATTTGAATGATTGCTACGGTCCACCAATTGTTTGAATGGCTCCTAGTGTCCACCAAATATTTGAATGATTGCTACGGTCCACCAAATGTTTGAATGATTCCTACTGTCTACCAAATGTTCGAATAATTGCTACGGTTCACCAAGTGTTTGAATGATTGATATACATTGCTGACCTTTTCTTATATCAGGGATGATGGGACAGAGGCGTCTGTCAGCACTGAGGCGGGAAACAGTCAGCGAATCATAGCTGACTGCTCGCGCCAAGACAGGTGGACGTATGCAGACTTCACCCCTTCGCGGTGCCCCTAGTAACAAGAGACTAGCAAGACTGGGTCAAGTAGCGATCGAGAGGGGAAGGGGAAACCCGGTGATACAAAATGACATGTCTATGCCTGAAAGGTGCAGATGATACAAAGTTGTTGTAAACCAGATGATACAAAGTTGTTGTAAACCAGATGATACAAGGTTGTTGTAAACTAGATGATACAAAGTTGTTGTAAACCAGATGATACAAAGTTGTTGTAAACCAGATGATACAAAGTTGTTGTAAACCAGATGATACAAAGTTGTTGTAAACCAGATGATACAAGGTTGTTGTAAACCAGATGATACAAAGTTGTTGTAAACCAGATGATACAAGGTTGTTGTAAACTAGATGATACAAGGTTGTTGTAAACTAGATGATACAAGGTTGTTGTAAACCAGATGATACAAAGTTGTTGTAAACCAGATGATACAAAGTTGTTGTAAACCAGATGATACAAAGTTGTTGTAAACCAGATGATACAAGGTTGTTGTAAACTAGATGATACAAAGTTGTTGTAAACCAGATGATACAAAGTTGTTGTAAACCAGATGATACAAAGTTGTTGTAAACCAGATGATACAAAGTTGTTGTAAACCAGATGATACAAGGTTGCTGTAAACCAGATGATACAAGGTTGTTGTAAACTAGATGATACAAGGTTGTTGTAAACCAGATGATACAAGGTTGTTGTAAACCAGATGATACAAAGTTGTTGTAAACCAGATGATACAAAGTTGTTGTAAACCAGATGATACAAAGTTGTTGTAAACCAGATGATACAAGGTTGCTGTAAACCAGATGATACAAGGTTGTTGTAAACCAGATGATACAAAGTTGTTGTAAACCAGATGATACAAGGTTGTTGTAAACTAGATGATACAAAGTTGTTGTAAACCAGATGATACAAAGTTGTTGTAAACCAGATGATACAAAGTTGTTGTAAACCAGATGATACAAGGTTGTTGTAAACTAGATGATACAAAGTTGTTGTAAACCAGATGATACAAAGTTGTTGTAAACCAGATGATACAAAGTTGTTGTAAACCAGATGATACAAAGTTGCTGTAAACCAGATGATACAAGGTTGCTGTAAACCAGATGATACAAGGTTGCTGTAAACCAGATGATACAAGGTTGTTGTAAACCAGATGATACAAAGTTGTTGTAAACCAGATGATACAAGGTTGTTGTAAACCAGATGATACAAGGTTGTTGTAAACTAGATGATACAAAGTTGTTGTAAACCAGATGATACAAAGTTGTTGTAAACCAGATGATACAAGGTTGTTGTAAACCAGATGATACAAGGTTGTTGTAAACCAGATGATACAAGGTTGTTGTAAACCAGATGATACAAAGTTGTTGTAAACCAGATGATACAAGGTTGTTGTAAACCAGATGATACAAAGTTGTTGTAAACCAGATGATACAAGGTTGTTGTAAACCAGATGATACAAAGTTGTTGTAAACCAGATGATACAAGGTTGTTGTAAACCAGATGATACAAAGTTGTTGTAAACCAGATGATACAAAGTTGTTGTAAACCAGAGGATACAAAGTTGTTGTAAACCAGATGATACAAGGTTGTTGTAAACCAGATGATACAAGGTTGTTGTAAACCAGATGATACAAAGTTGTTGTAAACCAGATGATACAAAGTTGTTGTAAACCAGATGATACAAAGTTGTTGTAAACTAGATGATACAAAGTTGTTGTAAACCAGATGATACAAGGTTGTTGTAAACCAGATGATACAAAGTTGTTGTAAACCAGATGATACAAAGTTGTTGTAAACCAGATGATACAAAGTTGTTGTAAACCAGATGATACAAAGTTGTTGTAAACCAGATGATACAAGGTTGTTGTAAACCAGATGATACAAGGTTGTTGTAAACCAGATGATACAAAGTTGTTGTAAACCAGATGATACAAAGTTGTTGTAAACTAGATGATACAAAGTTGTTGTAAACCAGATGATACAAGGTTGTTGTAAACCAGATGATACAAAGTTGTTGTAAACCAGATGATACAAAGTTGCTGTAAACCAGATGATACAAGGTTGCTGTAAACCAGATGATACAAAGTTGTTGTAAACCAGATGATACAAAACTGCTGCAAAGCGCAAAACATCAAATCTACTCCTCATTAGTGACATTTTAAGAGTATACGATGAAGAGGTTGAAAGCAAAAAAGAAACTGAAGAACGTGTTTGGGGGAGGGGATGGTTGTTAAATTCCTATATAAGTATTCTATTTGTTACATTGCTATATAAATATTCTATTTGTTACATTCCTATATAAATATTCTATTTGTTACATTGCTATATAAATATTCTATTTGTTACATTGCTATATAAATATTCTATTTGTTACATTGCTATATAAATATTCTATTTGTTACATTGCTATATAAATATTCTATTTGTTACATTGCTATATAAATATTCTATTTGTTACATTCCTATATAAATATTCTATTTGTTACATTGCTATATAAATATTCTATTTGTTACATTGCTATATAAATATTCTATTTGTTACATTGCTATATAAATATTCTATTTGTTACATTGCTATATAAATATTTTATTTGTTACATTGCTATATAAATATTTTATTTGTTACATTGCTATATAAATATTTTATTTGTTACATTGCTATATAAATATTTTATTTGTTACATTGCTATATAAATATTTTATTTGTTACATTGCTACCGCAGCAGGCGATATGGTGTGTGCTACACTTCTTTTATTATCTCATGTAACTCGGGTTCTGTATCACATAATTGGAATTTGTCCCTCGTCGAGGATGAGTCGAGAACAGGTTGGTCGATATGGAAGCACACACACTCTATGGTGATCGTGGACACAGTTTGAGACCTTGCGACATATATCCACCTTGCTAACTTCGTTGGTGGGACTGCCAGTCAAATATCAAATGTCTGCGGTTACTAACGACACAGCCTGCTTCTAACCGCCAGCATTGTTGGCGGGTTGGGAGAGAGACCTGGCTAGAGTATGTCAGACAGGCTGTGATGAAAACAACGTTCTGCAAAGGGCGATCTGATTATGATTACGATAGATATATTTGCTTTTGGAGACAAAAACCATGTCCTAACATCATCAAGCGCTATACATATATACATACATATAACGATCGACATTTTCAAGAGGACGTGAATTTCCAGTCAATATGGCGGATAGGTGGCAGGAACCGTTAAAGGATGTGATGAAAAGTGTTCCTTGTTGCAGTTTCCTCATATTCCAAGTCCAGCTTGTTACCGGAGCTGCTGAGTCAAGTGATCTGTGCGTTTCATCCGTTTTGATTGTGTTTCGATATTCCAATTGCTTACGAAAAATGATGATATCATATGATGGAGAACAGATGGCTGTGTTCACTTTCTGTGCGGTTTCGCCGTATGTCTTTTGGCGTGTGATGAGACTGCTATCATGGGGACTGCAGCTACCTTTCTTTGTTTGGGAGAGGAGATATTAATTCGGATGATTCCACTGGCGGTTTACGCAATTATGGATTTTAATTCGTTTGTAGTGATACCGGGGCCTTCCATAACCATTTATACAAAGAAATAAAGGGAGAGAGAGAGACAAAAAAGAGAGAAGGGAATAAAGAGAGAGAGAGAGAGAGATCTTCATAAAGTAGATAGTACTGAAAATATGAGAGATGATTCTGGGAAAATAGGTCGACATGGCGTGTTACCGACCACATAGTCTATATATATAATGTGCCACCGGCTTTCGAAAATACGCGCATAAACACCATATTCCCCAAATGTCTAAAAGCACAGAAATAGCCTTGAACTAAAATATTATTCAGGCTTACTTTACTTATCCTATACCCCAAATATTATGTAGTTTCACGTGACTTACTCAAATATTATGTAGTTTCACTTGACTTACTCAAATATTATGTAGTTTCACTTGACTTACTCAAATATTATGTAGTTTCACTTGACTTACTCAAATATTATGTAGTTTCACTTGACTTACTCAAATAGTATATAGTTTCACTTGACTTACTCAAATATTATGTAGTTTCACTTTACTTACTCAAATATTATGTAGTTTCACTTGACTTACTCAAACATTATCTAGTTTCACTTGACTTACTCAAATATTATCTAGTTTCATTTGACTTACTCAAATATTATCTAGTTTCATTTGACTTACTCAAATATTATCCAATCTCAAATGTTGAAGAGACTATCTCTAAGAGAAAAGTATTGGGGACCGCTGGGTTTGCCCGGCCAAGGATTGGGCAAGTTGTGCCGGAAATGGTCAGAAAGGTTACTCAGAGGTCACGCGGGTGTTTGATCTGTGTTGGCAACTGCTGCGTCCGTGGGTGTGTTGATATGACACGTCACAGTGGACAGCCAGGGAGGGGAACTGGGTCGTCATCGACCTTGCTTGAAAGTGAAATCCAAACAAAATGGATGAGTTACCAGGCAACATATAATAAATACCACAGCGGCGCTCCATATCGGATAGTTGATCCACAGTCATATATAGTTTTACGACCCACGGGCTGAGAGGGAAATCCCGAAATCACCTAAACTTTGAAACGTCTTCAGTTATGCGAGCTATAGACGACTGACGTCATTTTACCCACAACGCACCTGCTAGCAATGCTGAAAGCGTCACAAGCTTTGGGTTATCCGTTTCATTCCGCGGGCTTAAAACTACAGTTGGCTGTGAATAAACAAGGCTGGCAAATTCATGGATTCCCCTGTTGTTGTTTTTCTTCCTTGACATCGGTTTGGATATTCCATAAACTTCATTTACATTTGTAGATTTCTGAACAAACATGTCACCTAAGGTCGAGCTACAAAATGATTTCGAAACGCACAAAACATGAACATTGTGAGTGTGCCCACAGATGGTCACTGACAAAATCAAGTGCTGGTCAACATCATTGAGTGCCGTCTCCGCATCGAAGGTTGGCTACCATGGAGCGCCATTCCGCTCTGTCTCTTGCTTTGATGGTGCAGATTGTCATAGGCTGACTTGTCCATCTTTTGATGTTACTCTTCCATGTTTGTCTTGGTCTGCCTTTGCCTCTTTTACCTTGTATTTTCCCTTCCAATATTACTTTTATTAGGCTGTTGTGTCTTTTAACATGACCCAAAAATTTCATTTGTCTTGTTCTAATTGTGTTTAGTAGTTCTCTTTTAATTTTTAGTTGTTTTAAAACTTCCTCGTTTGTTTTCTTTTCTTTCCATCCAATTCTACCTATTCTTCTATAAATCCACATGTCAAAGGCTCCAATTTTCTGTTTTGTTTTCTGGTCTAATGTCCATGTTTCTGCACCATACAGGAATATTGATAAGATGTAACATTTTTCCATTCTTAGTTTCAGCCCTGTTGATATTTGTTTTGTTGTTAGTATATTTTTCATGGCATTGAAATTACTTTTTGCCATACCTATTTTTTTATTTATTTCAGTTGTACATTTTCCATCATTGGTTATAGTATGTCCCAGGTAGTTGTAGTTCTGAACTGTCTCTAGATGTATTCCTTCAACTGTGATATTTAATTGTAGGTCTTGAGAATTTTCTTTGTTTACGATCATAGTTTCAGTCTTTTTGATATTCATATCTAGTCCATATTTTTTGCTTATCATGTTTATTTCATTAAGTAATTGTTGTAGATCTTTAGGATTTCCTGCTAGTAGAAAAGTATCATCAGCATATCTTAGGTTATTGATTATCTTTCCATTAATGTTTAGGCCTGGCATCTCTGAGATGTTTTTAAAGATTTGCTCAGTGTATAGATTGAACAAGCTTGGTGATAGGATGCATCCTTGTCTTACTCCTCTTTTTATATCCACGGGTGTAGAGTTCTCCCTGTTATATTTTATTATTGCTGTTTGTTCCCAGTACAAATTACATATTAGTCATATGTCTGTGTCATCTAGATTTATATCCTTTAGGCAGTCTATATGTTGTTTGTGGTGTACTCTATCAAAAGCTTTGGTGTAGTCTATGAAGCAGGCATATATTGGTTTGTTTACTTCTATGTACTTTTCGATCAATGTCCTCATGCTGAATATGGCTTCTTTTGTCCCACTGTTTTTCCTAAATCCGAATTGCTGCTCATCTAATTCAGTATTGATTTTATTGTGAATCCTTCCTTGTATAACTTTTAGAAAAATTTTGGTTACCTGGATCATTAGGCTTATAGTTCTAAAATCAGTGCATTCAACTGCACCATTCTTTTTAGGCAATGCAATGAAAGTTGATGTTTTTAGTTCATTTGGTATGTATCCTGTATGGTATATGTCATTGCATATGTCTGTGGTCACTTCAATGCCAAAATCTTCCAGTGCCTGTATCATCTCTATCTGTATATTGCCCGGTTCTTGCTGCTTTTCCCTTTTTCATTGTTTTTATAGCTTTTTCTACTTCAGATTTTAGGATTTTATAGTTGTATGTACATTTTATAGATGGTTTTTTGTCCCTTTCGTCATGAAATAATTCTGTTATGTATTTCTGCCATCTACCGATTATATCTTTGTTGTCTGTTAGCATTCTTCCCTCTTTGTTTGCAATACATCGGTTTCCTGCAGCTTTTTTGTCCTTATTATTCATTCTTTTTATTTCTGTGTATTCCTCTTAAATTTTGTTTACTTTCCATAGTTTCCACTTCTAGACATCTTTGGTTGAGCCAGTCTTCTTTTGCCTTTTTGCACATTTTTCGCATTTCATTACCAATTTCCTTGTATCTGGCAGTGTTCTTCACTGGTCTTCTCTCTTCCATTTTTCCTAAAATGTTGTCAGTTATCCATTTTTGTTTTTTGTTACTTTCCTTTTTGGGTAAGGTGATGCAGGATTCTTGTATGCTGTTTTTTTTATGCATTGCCATTTGGTTGCGACTTTTTCTTCAGGATTTTTTCTTCTGTACTGCTCAATCCCTTCTTCTAGCAGCTTCTGATATGTGTTCTTTACTTGTACAGTATAAGTTTCTTTTACATCTTTCTGGTTTAACGCTGTTGTATCTATTGCTGTTGCAGAATTAGTATTTTGTTTATTTCTCTTGTATTTGATTTTTATTTTAATCATTACAGGATTGTGATCTGAATTAATATCTGCTCCTGGATAGGTTTTGGCTTTCTTGACGCTGTTCCGGAATCTGTCTTTTATCATTATATAATCTATTTGATTCCTCTTTCTATCTCCAGGGCTTTTCCATGTGTATAATTTCCTTTTCTCTTGCTCAAAGTAGGTGTTACATATTATCAGCCTGTTCTCTTCACAAAATTGTATTAATCTTTCTCCTCTGTTATTTCTTTTTCCTAAACCATGATTTCCTATAATGGTCTTATATTTACCTTTTCCTACTTTAGCGTTCATGTCACCCATTACAATCAAGATGTCTGAAGATTTCACTTGCTTCATAACTGTATTTAGATCTTCATAGTATGCTTCTATTTGTTCGTCTGTATAGTCTTGAGTATGTGCGTATGTCTGTATTATTGCTATGTCAAATGGCTTTGCCTTCATTTTTATTAATATAATCCTATCATTGCATGTCAAGTGAGTATTTATATATTTTTGTAGTTCTCGTTTTATTAGTATGCCTACCCCTCTTTGGTGTTCTGTGTGTTCCCTGAGTATATAAATGTATATTTATCGTCTTGTATGTATCCACTTTCCGTTCATCTTGTTTCTGATATGCCTAAGATGTCTATGTTTAATCTCTCTGCTTCTACCATAAGATTTTCTAGTTTTCCTTGTTGGTACAAGGCCCTAACATTTCCATGTGGCTATCTTTAGCTCGTTCCTAAAACATTAATTAAAATTTCTCTCCATGTCTTTCTTTGGAGTGTTACGTGATGAGGCTCCAATCTCTTTCACGATGGTCTGCCATATTCGTCTTTCGTGTTCTGAATATGCCTCATGTGTACCTCACACTTTGCTGTTTTCGCTTTCTGGGCGAACCGTTAATAACCGTTGATTATTTCTAATTCTTCCGCCCCATCCACCGTCACAGACTTTTCACATACGGGTTGAACACACCCGGCTGGCTCCATTGTTGTCTAACCATGTGCTTGCCTATCTAACCGCGAACACACGACACAAAGAAGAATAAATCATATTACAAACGGGAATAGCAACTTAGACTGTCGTGTAAATCATTTAAATATATCAACAAAAGCTGAATTATAAAAACGACAACACGTGGTCGCCATGACACCGGAAGTTCGTGTAACAAGTGCTGGTACATAGAGAAAAGCAGCCTTTGTTGCTACATACCACCGCTTTGAAAGCTGCAGGACTTCCTGTTGGTCTCTCTAATGTGTATTCGACAAGGTGGAAGACTGCGATCAAATATGACGTCAGATAATAAATGTAGCTCATCATATCCCTCAATGGTCAGACCAACATAAGACCAATTAAGGCTACATGCAAGAATTCTGAAACATTCTGATGCGATGTTTATGGGGGCTTCCAGTTAAAGCAATAAATAAATGTGGGAGTGGCATCAGACAGAGCATGCAGCATGTTGACTTGCGAGCTCTAGCACGCTCTTTATGACATTGGTTATCACGTGAACTCTCGTTGTCTTTACAGAAAAGACAGTGGATGAGCTCACCGACACCAGAATCGCATCTTATACGTCAAGGCTCCTAACTACCGCACACTCTATTCAACATTCACACAATCAAGTCACAAATATTGAGCCAAAAGGACCAGGAAGAGCATTAACGTTGACAGATAATAACAAGATCTACCGACCATGGTAGGCATAAGTGAAATCTGGCACTCAGTAAATATTGTAGCTCCCACCTCGCCGTCCTCTTATGTTATAACTTCAGCTCACAAATGAATACCACCAAGGCCAAGGTTAATATTGAACGTAATTCTCAAATGGTCTTCCTTGATGTTTCATTGTTCTAAGAAAAACCCCTTCTTAAGATATGGCCGTTCATGGCCGTTGATCAACTTCGGGTAAACTTCATCAACAACTTGGGGCCTCGGCGTGGTTGGGACAACCACCTGACTGGGCTACCGACGTTAGGACAACCACCTGACTGGGCTACCGATGTTCGGACAACCACCTGACTGGGCTACCGATGTTCGGACAACCACCGACTGGGCTACCGATGTTCGGACAACCACCTGACTGGGCTACCGATGTTCGGACAACCACCTGACTGGGCTACCGACGTTCGGATAACCCGCGTTCGATTCCCGCTGGAACCAGTGTGAGTTGTACTCGTGGTTGAAATAAAATAAATACCCCCACGGTCGACCCAGCCGCTGGCAGAAATGGGTACAAGGGTAGTTCTCTGTGAAGGTGAGGAATGCCGCCTCGCATCGTGAGTTTCGAAGTTTTAAGCGACACTATCCAGAAGTCTCCGAACACTTGTGGATAAGGAAGCCGAGCACATATGGGTGGAAACTGGCGTGCTAAGACGTCGATTTAAGTCTCGTACTTGACCTTGACTCTTCAGCTAGAGGACACATCGTTGATTAATTATTGACGTCTTCACCCAAGAACATCAACAACATCTGTCACCGTGTCTAAGGAAACCAGAGCTCTGGAGCTCGGCACTTGTAGACGAATGAAGATATAGAACAATAAAAGAGAGAGAGAGAGAGCAATAAATGAGAGAGAGAGCGCAATAAATTAGAGAGAACAATAAATGAGAGAGAACGAGCAATAAATGAAAGAGAACAATAAATGAGAGAGAACAATAAATGAGAGAGAACAATAAATGAAAGAGAACAATAAATGAAAGAGAGCAATAAATGAGAGAGAACAATAAATCAAAGAGAACAATAAATGAGAGAGAGCAATAAATGAGAGAGAACAATAAATGAAATGGAACAATAAATGAGAGAGAACAATAAATGAAAGAGAACAATAAATGAAAGAGAACAATAAATGAAAGAGAGCAATAAATGAGAGAGAACAATAAATGAAAGAGAGCAATAAATGAAAGAGAACAATACATGAAAGAGAGCAATAAATGAGAGACATGATGAGCTGCATTCATCATCTGACGTTGTATTTGAGCATTGCCTTTCACTTGGTCGGACACACCTTAGAGAGAGCAAAGAGGAGTCCAACAGTCCCCAAAACTATGGCTGGGAGCACATCAGAAATACCTGACTTTGAAGCCAGTGAACAATAATTCTCATTTAGGTAGATCACCGGAACAAGAAAAGTTACTTTCTGTGGGAACATTTTATTAGGGAAAAAACAGAACAACCCCGAAGATGATGCATGGTTCATAAGGCCAAATTACAGCAGATGCAGTCATCTATACAGACGGATCCGTAACACGACACCATAGTAGTGCATGGGCATCTACAGCACGCTCGGCAGCCATAATTGTTAAGGAAGACAGTGGTGCATACGTCATGACACGAGTAGCATGACGATAGAGGTGACGACCAGGGCATTCATCTGGTTAAAGTCACAAGACTACACCCACGCCTGTAAACATGGTGATTCAATGAGTATGATAAGAAATTTGGAGGTGGGTTCTGTACGCAGGCAATTGGTAGAGCCATTACACAAGTCAAAAATACGTAGGGTCACCTTTGTCTACGTCCCTGGACATGCGGTAGTACGGGGAAATGAATGAGCGAACAGGTTGGCTAGCTGCGCTGTCGTTGAGGACAGTCAACCAATGGCTCGGGCGAACATCATCAATGCCCTCCGAAATGTGGGAAGGGCACAAGACTTCGATAACCATGAGTCCACGTCACTCCTTCGGATGAAAGAGATGGGAGTTAAGATGGGCACAGCTAGAAACGAGAAACTTCGTGGGCGTATAAGAAGACTTATCAACCAACACAGAACTGGAGTCGTCAGTCGCTGGACACTGCTGGACTTGTTGAGGTGGGACTCTTAGCATCTTAGAACATGTTCGGAGTGCAATGATGATAACCCGCAAACAACTCACGTTACGGTACGTACAGTGATATATAATATCCTAGATATTGACGTACAATATCATACCAACGAAGGTTTACATTTTGATCGTACTAGGCCACTTCATTTAGCGTTGATGTGGCTAGTTCTCATCCTCGCTGTCATTAACATCCCCAACTCAACAAACCACCCTTCCCCTATTCAGCTGGGTCCACCGAAGAGAGTCAGCTGGAATCGTCACGCCCATCGTATTGCCAAGGCAGCGAGTTATCGCTAACAGCTGACGTCTCCCTTACAGCCAATCTTTGCCGATCTTTCAAATGGCGGACGGTTCCGCACGCTTCACTGACTATAGAAACTTACACACATACTCACGCACACACACACGTTGTCTTATTTTTTCTTTAGGGATAATCCCAGAAAACGAAGCAACTGTAACATAATAGCACGCTGTTAGCGATGATGCAAGTACATCGTACTGACATTATCGCTGACAGCGACTATAACATAAGATGTGAAGTGTAGGTAATTCTGGCTGTGAACGACAATAACATAAGATGTGAAGTGTTGGTAATTCTGGCTGTCAACTACTATAACATAAGATGTGAAGTGTTGGCAATTCTGGCTGTCAACGACTATAACATAAGATGTGAAGTGTTGGCAATTCTGGCTGTCAACGACTATAACATAAGATGTGAAGTGTTGGCAATTCTGGCTGTCAACGAATATAACATAAAATGTGAAGTGTGGGTAATTCTGGCTGTGAACGACTATAACATAAAATGTTAAGTGTGAGTAATTCTGGCTGTCAACGACTATAACACAGGATGTAAAGTGTTGGTAACTAGCTGTCAACGACTTATCAAACAAGTATCTTGAGACCATTGAAATCCTGACCGTGTACAGCCCCACGTTCGGTACACGACAGTAACAAAGTCGTGTGTGCGTGCACTATACATCAGCAATATAAGAAAATAAGGGATCAAATCGCAATTATAAAACACAAAGAGAACTCAGCAACAAATGAGCAACAAATGACGAGATGAGATCGCGACTTGTCGGGTTTTATTTTTCAATCTATACACGTAGAGGGTTAGAAAAGAAGTTCAAACCGCGTTCAAATATCATTGAAGACATAATGACCTGTCTAAGCCTTACAAATGATGCGGCATTACCAGCAGAAAGTCTACATAATGACCTGTCTAAGCCTTACAGATGATGCGGCATTACCTGCAGAAATTCTACATAATGACCGGTCTAAGCCTGACAGATGATGCGGCATTACCGGCAGAAAGTCTACATAATGACCTGTCTAAGCCTGACAGATGATGCGGCATTACCGGCAGAAAGTCTACATAATGACCTGTCTAAGCCTTACAGATGATGCGGCATTACCGGCAGAAAGTCTACATAATGACCTGTCTAAGCCTTACAGATGATGCGGCATTACCAGCAGAAAGTCTACATAATGACCTGTCTAAGCCTTACAGATGATGCGGCATTACCAGCAGAAAGTCTACATAATGACCTGTCTAAGCCTTACAGATGATGCGGCATTACCAGCAGAAAGTCTACATAATTACCTGTCTAAGCCTGACAGATGATGCGGCATTACCAGCAGAAAGTCTACATAATGACCTGTCTAAGCCTTACAGATGATGCGGCATTACCAGCAGAAAGTCTACATAATGACCTGTCTAAGCCTGACAGATGATACAACAGTGTTAGCAGAAAGTCTACATAATGACCTGTCTAAGCCTGACAGATGATACAACAGTGCTAACAGCAGAAAGTCTACATAATGACCTGTCTAAGCCTGACAGATGATACAACAGTGTTAACAGCAGAAAGTCTACATAATGACCTGTCTAAGCCTGACAGATGATACAACAGTGTTAACAGCAGAAAGTCTACATAATGACCTGTCTAAGCCTGACAGATGATACAACAGTGCTAACAGCAGAAAGTCTACATAATGACCTGTCTAAGCCTGACAGATGATACAACAGTGTTAACAGCAGAAAGTCTACATAATGACCTGTCTAAGCCTGACAGATGATACAACAGTGCTAACAGCAGAAAGTCTACATAATGACCTGTCTAAGCCTGACAGATGATACAACAGTGTTAACAGCAGAAAGTCTACATAATGACCTGTCTAAGCCTGACAGATGATACAACAGTGCTAACAGCAGAAAGTCTACATAATGACCTGTCTAAGCCTGACAGATGATACAACAGTGTTAACAGCAGAAAGTCTACATAATGACCTGTCTAAGCCTGACAGATGATACAACAGTGTTAGCAGAAAGTCTACATAATGACCTGTCTAAGCCTGACAGATGATACAACAGTGTTAGCAGAAAGTCTACATAATGACCTGTCTAAGCCTTACAGATGATGCGGCATTACCAGCAGAAAGTCTACATAATGACCTGTCTAAGCCTGACAGATGATGCGGCATTACCAGCAGAAAGTCTATATAATTACCTGTCTAAGCCTGACAGATGATGCGGCATTACCAGCAGAAAGTCTACATAATGACCTGTCTAAGCCTTACAGATGATGCGGCATTACCAGCAGAAAGTCTACATAATGACCTGTCTAAGCCTTACAGATGATGCGGCATTACCAGCAGAAAGTCTACATAATGACCTGTCTAAGCCTTACAGATGATGCGGCATTACCAGCAGAAAGTCTACATAATTACCTGTCTAAGCCTGACAGATGATGCGGCATTACCAGCAGAAAGTCTACATAATGACCTGTCTAAGCCTTACAGATGATGCGGCATTACCAGCAGAAAGTCTACATAATGACCTGTCTAAGCCTGACAGATGATACAACAGTGTTAACAGCAGAAAGTCTACATAATGACCTGTCTAAGCCTGACAGATGATACAACAGTGTTAACAGCAGAAAGTCTACATAATGACCTGTCTAAGCCTGACAGATGATACAACAGTGTTAGCAGAAAGTCTACATAATGACCTGTCTAAGCCTGACAGATGATACAACAGTGTTAGCAGAAAGTCTACATAATGACCTGTCTAAGCCTGACAGATGATACAACAGTGTTAGCAGAAAGTCTACATAATGACCTGTCTAAGCCTTACAGATGATGCGGCATTACCAGCAGAAAGTCTATATAATTACCTGTCTAAGCCTGACAGATGATGCGGCATTACCAGCAGAAAGTCTACATAATGACCTGTCTAAGCCTTACAGATGATGCGGCATTACCAGCAGAAAGTCTACATAATGACCTGTCTAAGCCTTACAGATGATGCGGCATTACCAGCAGAAAGTCTACATAATGACCTGTCTAAGCCTTACAGATGATGCGGCATTACCAGCAGAAAGTCTACATAATTACCTGTCTAAGCCTGACAGATGATGCGGCATTACCAGCAGAAAGTCTACATAATGACCTGTCTAAGCCTTACAGATGATGCGGCATTACCAGCAGAAAGTCTACATAATGACCTGTCTAAGCCTGACAGATGATACAACAGTGTTACCAGCAGAAAGTCTACATAATGACCTGTCTAAGCCTGACAGATGATGCGGCATTACCAGCAGAAAGTCTATATAATTACCTGTCTAAGCCTGACAGATGATGCGGCATTACCAGCAGAAAGTCTACATAATGACCTGTCTAAGCCTTACAGATGATGCGGCATTACCAGCAGAAAGTCTACATAATGACCTGTCTAAGCCTGACAGATGATGCGGCATTACCAGCAGAAAGTCTACATAATGACCTGTCTAAGCCTGACAGATGATACAACAGTGTTAACAGCAGAAAGTCTACATAATGACCTGTCTAAGCCTGACAGATGATACAACAGTGTTAGCAGAAAGTCTACATAATGACCTGTCTAAGCCTGACAGATGATACAACAGTGTTAGCAGAAAGTCTACATAATGACCTGTCTAAGCCTGACAGATGATACAACAGTGTTAGCAGAAAGTCTACATAATGACCTGTCTAAGCCTGACAGATGATACAACAGTGTTAGCAGAAAGTCTACATAATGACCTGTCTAAGCCTGACAGATGATACAACAGTGTTAGCAGAAAGTCTACATAATGACCTGTCTAAGCCTGACAGATGATACAACAGTGTTAGCAGAAAGTCTACATAATGACCTGTCTAAGCCTTAC
This sequence comes from Megaustenia siamemsis, assembly GCA_032433765.1. NCBI lineage: Eukaryota > Metazoa > Mollusca > Gastropoda > Stylommatophora > Ariophantidae > Megaustenia > Megaustenia siamemsis. The sequence continues at coordinate 21,615,282 of JAVIAB010000102.1, forward strand.
AGATGATGCGGCATTACCAGCAGAAAGTCTACATAATGACCTGTCTAAGCCTGACAGATGATGCGGCATTACCAGCAGAAAATCTACATAATGACCTGTCTAAGCCTGACAGATGATACAACAGTGTTAGCAGAAAGTCTACATAATGACCTGTCTAAGCCTGACAGATGATACAACAGTGTTAGCAGAAAGTCTACATAATGACCTGTCTAAGCCTGACAGATGATACAACAGTGTTAGCAGAAAGTCTACATAATGACCTGTCTAAGCCTGACAGATGATACAACAGTGTTAACAGCAGAAAGTCCACGTTAGTCTGTTACAGAAGCCAGCAATAGAATCAGGTATTATGAATGAGAATACACCATAACCAACTCATAGACTGCCTAAAGGATATAAATCTAGACGACACAGACATACAACTAATATGTAATTTGTACTGGGAGCAAACAGCAATAATAAGATATAACAAGGAGAACTCTACACCCATGGACATACAAATAGGAGTAAGACAAGGATGCATCCTATCACCAAGCGTGTTCAATCTATACACTGAACAAATCTTTAAAAACATCTCAGAGATACCAGGCCTAAACATTAATGGAAAGATAATCAATAACCTAAGATATGCTGATGATACTGTTCTACTAGCAGAAAATCCTAAAGATCTACAACAATTGCTTAATGTGATAAACATAACAAGCAAAAAATATGGACTAGAAATGAATATCAAAAAGACTAAAACTATGATCATAAACAAAGAAAATTCCCAAGACCTACAATTAAATATCACAGTTGAGGGAATACATCAGGAGACAGTCCAGAGCTACAACTACCTGGGACATACTATAACCAATGATGGAAAATGCAAAACTGAAATAAACAAAAGAATAGGTATGGCAACAAGTAATTTTAATGCCATGAAAAATATACTAACATCAAAACAAATATCAACAGGGCTGAAACTAAGAATGGCAAAATGTTACATCTTCTCAATATTCCTGTATGGTGCAGAAACATGGACATTAGACAAGAAAATCGAAACCTTTGAAATGTGGATTTATAGAAGAATAGGTAGAATTGGATGGAAACAAAAGATAACAAACGATGAAGTTTTAAAACTGAAAATAAAAAGAGAACTACTAAATACAATTAAGAGAAGACAAATGAAATTTTTGAGGCATGTTAAAAGACACAACAGCCTACTAAAAGTAATATTGGAAGGGAAAATACAAGGTAAAAGAGGCAGAAGCAGACCAAGACTAACATGAACGAGTAACAGCAAAAGATGGACAAGTCAATCTATGTCAGCCTGCACCATCAAAGCAAGAAACAGAGTAGAATGGCGATCCATGGTAGCCAACCTTCGTTGTGGAGAAGGCACTCGAAGATGATGATTGAGAGTCCACATTCTCAGAATAGAGGAACAAAAGGTAAAAAAAAAAAAAAACAATTTGCAAAAATTCCGGACTGAGTCTAACCAGACACAAGCCACCCCACGTACTAGTATCCGCACCCCGTGTACTAGTATCCGCACCCCGTGTACTAGTATCCACACCCCGTGTACTAGTATCCACACCCCGTGTACTGGTATCCACACCCCGTGTACTGGTATCCACACCCCGTGTACTGGTATCCACACCCCGTGTACTGGTATCCACACCCCGTGTACTGGTATCCACACCCCGTGTACTAGTATCCACACCCCGTGTACTAGTATCCACACCCCGTGTACTAGTATCATCACCCGTGTACTAGTATCCACACCCCGTGTACTAGTATCCACACCCCGTGTACTAGTATCATCACCCCGTGTACTAGTATCATCACCCCGTGTACTGGTATCCACACCCCGTGTACTAGTATCCACACCCCGTGTACTAGTATCCACACCCCGTGTACTAGTATCCACACCCCGTGTACTAGTATCCACACCCCGTGTACTAGTATCCACACCCTAAAGGAAGCAATTACATGTTGCTGACAATCGTTCCTGACTCTCAAATCGGGCAACATAGCCACCCCACTAACCCCGCCCGCCCCTCATTCGTATATAGGTTATCAATATTTGCGGAGAAGTTTAGGCTGATGATGCCTCGCAGTGATGGCAAGTGACGTCAGTCAGATAACTGTTTCAGACCAATAAGGTGGGCTCTAGGTGTCTTCTGTAAAAAAAAGCATTCATTGCGTGAGGCTCATTGAGGGCGAGTGGTACTCTGGCTTTATGCTAAATGATGATTGGTTTATTCCCAACCAATAATGTCCACATCCATAAATAATGAAGTACCTCGGCCTGGCAACAAAGAGAGTTGAGAATACTCTAGTCTATTCAAATGTAAAATAAATAGATAACAAACTGGTTGGCAAAGTTGTCATCATCATCATCAAGTACCGGGTCTACTGGCGTAGGTGATCATGTCTCTCCACAACTTTTGATCTCGAAGGTTATTTATGATTTCTATTGTTGACCTTCCGCCAAGCCGTTCTCTTAAACTGTCTTGTATTTTTTCTCTTTGCTCCCCTCTATCTCTTCGTTCCTCAATTTTCCCAGTTGTTACAATATAATCCAGCTGTTCCCTTCTTAATTACATGGCCAAACAATTATTGTTTCTTCCTAATTTTGAATATTAGCTCTCTTTTTTGCTTTGGCCTCTTTCAGAACGTTTTCATTACTCTTCTTAGCTGCCCATGTTGTGAAAAGTAAATAACACGAATCCCGTGCACTGGCCCCATCATATACAAATGTTGAGGTCTAGCTCTACGAAATGAACTCATTTAATAAAGAAGGACATTCTGTTTTATCAAACGTCACGGATAAGCGAAGTACTGCTTCGGCACAAATTGTGGGATGCTGGAGGGGCCAGTGCTTCTCTGGTTTTTATTACTTGCCCCCAAAGCAGCACATTATGTAGTCTTTTACTTCAGGCGAGTCAACAGCAGAATGTCCTAAAACTTGTTAGTGCTAGACAGACACAGCGAGAGAGAGAGAGAGATAGAAAGAGAGAGAGATGTAGAAAGAGAGAGATGTAGAAAGAAAGAAAGAAATAACGATAGAAAGAAAGAAAGAAAACAAAAATATAATAGAAAATAGGAAAGAAAAAAAAAGAGAGAGTAATGACGTGATGAAATATTTGATGACGATATTGAAATTTGATATTTTTGTTCATTTAACAAGTAAAAAAAAGATCAGGTATACAGTAGGCGTGGTGTAGAGAATGTGGAATGTAATGGAGAGAAATATGTGACGAGCATTGAGAAAGATGCGACGAGCATATAGAAATATGTGACGAGCATTGAGAAAGATGCGACGAGCATAGAGAAATATGTGACGAGCATTGAGAAAGATGCGACGAGCATATAGAAATATGTGACGAGCATTGAGAAAGATGCGACGAGCATAGAGAAATATGTGACGAGCATTGAGAAAGATGCGACGAGCATAGAGAAATATGCGACGAGCATAGAGAAATATGTGACGAGCATTGAGAAAGATGCGACGAGCATAGAGAAATATGTGACGAGCATAGAGAAATATGTGACGAGCATAGAGAAATATGTGACGAGCATAGATAAATATGTGACGAGCATAGAGAAATATGTGACGAGCATAGAGAAATATGTGACGAGCATAGAGAAATATGTGACGAGCATAGAGAAATATGTGACGAGCATAGATAAATATGTGACGAGCATAGATAAATATGTGACGAGCATAGATAAATATGTGACGAGCATAGATAAATATGTGACGAGCATAGATAAATATGTGACGAGCATAGATAAATATGTGACGAGCATAGAGAAATATGTGACGAGCATAGAGAAATATGTGACGAGCATAGATAAATATGTGACGAGCATAGATAAATATGTGACGAGCATAGATAAATATGTGACGAGCATAGATAAATATGTGACGAGCATAGATAAATATGTGACGAGCATAGAGAAATATGTGACGAGCATAGATAAATATGTGACGAGCATAGATAAATATGTGACGAGCATAGATAAATATGTGACGAGCATAGATAAATATGTGACGAGCATAGATAAAAATGTAATAAGATGGAAACTGGTAGAAGAAAGAAAGACACATTGGAAGATGAGAAACAACTGGGTCAAAATGGGGGAGTTAAGAGAGTGGGGGGGGGAGAGAAAGGGACAGAGAGTGAATGGGAGATGTCGAGAGAATGGGCGATGTCGAGAGAGTGGGAGATGTCGAGAGAGTGACGGGAAAAGCGACTGCAGATGTTGAGAGAATGGGAGATGTCGAGAGAATGGGAGATGTCGAGAGAATGGGAGATGTCGAGAGAGTGGGAGATATTTAGAGAGTGACAGAAAAGCGACTGCAGATGTTGAGAGGATGGGAGATGCAGAGAGAATGGGAGATGTCGAGAGAGCAAAAATGTGGAGGATGAGAAAGACAGACAGACAAGACAGGCGACAGAGAATTGAATTGCTTTGAGATTTAGAGACGGAAAGGTATTGGGCAGTGAGTGAGACAGTGGGGGTGGGATCTAGACAGAAAGCAACGGGAAAGTGGGGGGGGGGGGGGTTAACAGAGGTATAAAGTTGAGTAGAAAGAGAATAATAAAGGGATAGAGATGGAGAGAGAAATAGGGTTGAGAAGTAAAATGAGATTTGGTATTAGACAATAGAGAGTAAGTGGGAATGAAAAGAAAGTAGAACAGACAGGATATGATAAGGAGAAAAGAAAGTAGAACAGACAGGATATGATAAGGAGAAAAGAAAGTAGAGCAGACAGGATATGATAAGGAGAAAAGAAAGTAGAACAGACAGGATATGATAAGGAGAAAAGAAAGTAGAGCAGACAGGATATGATAAGGAGAAAAGAAAGTAGAACAGACAGGATATGATAAGGAGAAAAGAAAGTAGAACAGACAAGATATGATAAGGAGAAAAGAAAGTAGAACAGACAGGATATGATAAGGAGAAAAGAAAGTAGAACAGACAAGATATGATAAGGAGAAAAGAAAGTAGAACAGACAGGATATGATAAGGAGAAAAGAAAGTAGAACAGACAGGATATGATAAGGAGAAAAGAAAAGTAGAACAGACAGGATATGATAAGGAGAAAAGAAAGTAGAACAGACAGGATATGATAAGGAGAAAAGAAAGTAGAACAGACAAGATATGATAAGGAGAAAAGAAAGTAGAACAGACAAGATATGATAAGGAGAAAAGAAAATGGAACATAATAAGTTTGCAGGGGGCAAATAGAAAGGAAAAGTGATGAAGTTAAAAGAGAGAAAAGAAAAGAGAGATTTACGGTAGTGGGGTATAAACATGGAGAGAGAAGAAACAAACTGGCGTAGAGATAGATAGAGAGAGAGAGAGTGATTGAAATAGACTGGTGTAGAGTAAGAGAGAGTGATTGAAATAGACTGGTGTAGAGAAAGAGAGAGTGATTGAAATAGACTGGTGGAGAGTAAGAGAGAGTGATTGAAATAGACTGGTGTAGAGAGAGAGAGAGTGGTTGAAATAGACTGGTGGAGAGTAAGAGAGAGTGATTGAAATAGACTGGTGGAGAGAGAGTGATTGAAATAGACTGGTGTAGAGTAAGAGAGAGTGGTTGAAATAGACTGGTGTAGAGTAAGAGAGAGTGGTTGAAATAGACTGGTGTAGAGTAAGAGATAGTGATTGAAATAGACTGGTGGAGAGAGAGTGATTGAAATAGACTGGTGTAGAGTAAGAGAGAGTGGTTGAAATAGACTGGTGTAGAGTAAGAGATAGTGATTGAAATAGACTGGTGGAGAGAGAGTGATTGAAATAGACTGGTGTAGAGTAAGAGAGAGTGGTTGAAATAGACTGGTGTAGAGTAAGAGAGAGTGATTGAAATAGACTGGTGGAGAGAGAGTGATTGAAATAGACTGGTGTAGAGTAAGAGAGAGTGATTGAAATAGACTGGTGTAGAGTAAGAGAGAGTGATTGAAATAGACTGGTGTAGAGTAAGAGAGAGTGATTTAAATAGACTGGTGTAGAGTAAGAGAGAGTGATTGAAATAGACTGGTGTAGAGTAAGAGAGAGTGATTGAAATAGACTGGTGGAGAGAGAGTGATTGAAATAGACTGGTGTAGAGTAAGAGAGAGTGATTGAAATAGACTGGTGGAGAGAGAGTGGTTCAAATAGACTGGTGGAGAGAGAGAGTGGTTGTAATAGACTAGTGGGATATGAGTGTGGTACGAAATAGACCGGTGGGGAGAGAGAAAGTATGTGATTGAAATAGACTGGTGGAGAGAATTAGTGAAATAGACTGGTGGAGAGAGAGAGAGTGATTGAAATAAGACTGGTGGAGAGAATTATTGAAATAGACTGGTGGAAAGAGAGAGAGACGGTGGTTGAAATAGACTGGTGGAGAGAAAGTTATTGAAATAGACTGGTGGAGAGAATTATTGAAATAGACTGGTGGAAAGAGAAAGAGACGGTGGTTGAAATAGACTGGTGGAGAGAAAGTTATTGAAATAGACTGGTGGAGAGAGAGAGTGATTGAAATAAGACTGGTGGAAAGAGAGAGAGAGTGACTGAAATAGACTGGTGGAAAGAGAGAGAGAGAGTGATTTAAATAGACTGGTGGAGAAAGTGGCCGGTGCGTTAGTTTACGATCTATCCATAACAAAACAAAGACACAGTGCCGGATGGTGATCTATCCATAACAAAACAAAGACACAGTGCCGGATGGTGATCTATCCATAACAAAACAAAGACACGGTGTTGGCTGGTGATCTATCCATAACAAAACAAAGACACAGTGTCGGCTGGTGATCTATCCATAACAAAACAAAGACACAGTGTCGGCTGGTGATCTATCCATAACAAAACAAAGACACGGTGTCGGCTGGTGATCTATCAATAACAAAACAAAGACACAGTGTCGGCTGGTGATCTATCCATAACAAAACAAAGACAGTGCCGGCTGGTGATCTATCCATAACAAAACAAAGACAGTGCCGGCTGGTGATCTATCAATAACAAAACAAAGACACAGTGTCGGCTGGTGATCTATCAATAACAAAACAAAGACAGTGCCGGCTGGTGATCTATCCATAACAAAACAAAGACACAGTGCCGGATGGTGATCTATCCATAACAAAACAAAGACACAGTGCAGGATGGTGATCTATCCATAACAAAACAGAGACAGTGCTGGATGGTGATCTATCCATAACAAAACAAAGACACAGTGCCGGATGGTGATCTATCCATAACAAAACAAAGACACAGTGCAGGATGGTGATCTATCCATAACAAAACAGAGACAGTGCCGGATGGTGATCTATCCATAACAAAACAGAGACAGTGCCGGAAGGTGATCTATCCATAACAAAACAGAGACGTAGAGTTGATCTCAACAGACAAAAAGATGCTGGTACCAATAACAGGAGGATATAGGCAAGTGTTGATGAAGTCAAGGACGTGTTAGACGAAGTTAACAGTAGTAGCACAAGCAGCTACAGGCTATCACGGAAGGGAAATCTCAGTATTGACTTTGCTTACTAATATGCTTCCAGCTGTGTTACCGTCGTCTGGTTTTTTTTTTTTTTTTTTTTACATTTAAGTGTATGCGATGTACCCGCTGTCTGGTTCTCTACATGACTGTGTTTTGTCGTGCTATTTTCGTCTCTTCTACAACTCATATTTTGTTCTTATCTACAACGCATAATTTGTTCTCATCTACAACTCATAATTTGTTCTCTTCTAAAACTCATATTTCGTTCTCTTTTACAACTCACATTTTGTTCTCCTCTACAACTCACATTTTGTTCTCTTTTACAGCTCACATTTTGTTCTCTTTTACAACTCACATTTTGTTCTCTTTTACAACTCACATTTTGTTCTCTTTTACAACTCACATTTTGTTCTCCTCTACAACTCACATTTTGTTCTCTTTTACAGCTCACATTTTGTTCTCTTTTACAACTCACATTTTGTTCTCCTCTACAACTCACATTTTGTTCTCCTTTACAACTCACATTTTGTTCTCTTTTACAACTCACATTTTGTTCTCTTTTACAGCTCACATTTTGTTCTCTTTTACAACTCACATTTTGTTCTCTTTTACAACTCACATTTTGTTCTCCTCTACAGCTCACATTTTGTTCTCCTCTACAACTCACATTTTGTTCTCTTTTACAACTCACATTTTGTTCTCTTTTACAACTCACATTTTGTTCTCTTTTACAACTCACATTTTGTTCTCTTTTACAACTCACATTTTGTTCTCCTTTACAACTCACATTTTGTTCTCTTTTACAACTCACATTTTGTTCTCTTTTACAACTCACATTTTGTTCTCCTCTACAACTCACATTTTGTTCTCTTTTACAACTCACATTTTGTTCTCTTTTACAACTCACATTTTGTTCTCCTTTACAACTCACATTTTGTTCTCCTCTACAACTCACATTTTGTTCTCTTTTACAGCTCACATTTTGTTCTCTTTTACAACTCACATTTTGTTCTCTTTTACAACTCACATTTTGTTCTCTTTTACAACTCACATTTTGTTCTCTTTTACAACTCACATTTTGCTCTCTTTTACAACTCACATTTTGTTCTCCTTTACAACTCACATTTTGTTCTCCTTTACAACTCACATTTTGTTCTCCTTTACAACTCACATTTTGTTCTCCTTTACAACTCACATTTTGTTCTCTTTTACAACTCACATTTCGTTCTCTTTTACAACTCACATTTTGTTCTCCTTTACAACTCACATTTTGTTCTCTTTTACAACTCACATTTTGTTCTCCTTTACAACTCACATTTTGTTCTCTTTTACAACTCACATTTTGTTCTCCTTTACAACTCACATTTTGTTCTCTTTTACAACTCACATTTTGTTCTCTTTTACAACTCACATTTTGTTCTCCTCTACAACTCACATTTTGTTCTCTTTTACAACTCACATTTTGTTCTCTTTTACAACTCACATTTGTTCTCTTTTACAACTCACATTTTGTTCTCCTTTACAACTCACATTTTGTTCTCCTCTACAACTCACATTTTGTTCTCTTTTACAGCTCACATTTTGTTCTCTTTTACAACTCACATTTTGTTCTCTTTTACAACTCACATTTCGTTCTCTTTTACAACTCACATTTTGTTCTCTTTTACAACTCACATTTTGTTCTCTTTTTACAACTCACATTTTGTTCTCTTTTACAACTCACATTTTGTTCTCTTTTACAACTCACATTTTGTTCTCTTTTACAACTCACATTTTGTTCTCTTTTACAACTCACATTTTGTTCTCTTTTACAACTCACATTTCGTTCTCTTTTACAACTAACATTTTGTTCTCTTCAGTAATCAGATGTAGTGTCAAGCATAAGTGTAGTTAGAACATTTAGAGCTACATGTTCTCTATTGTGTGAATATTTATTCACGTTGCATTCATCTCTGCTTCACTACAACCCATATTTTGCACTCTACTACAACTCCCATATTGATCGCTTCTATAACTTATATTTTACTCTCTTCTACAACACGTTTTACACATGGGCTCCTGTAAGTCTCAGAAATGTCTAGTGAGAACAGCCTAGAAATTAGATCCATAAATATAGATTCAACATCTGTATTCTTCCAGAGGTTGGCAATGATATAACAAAGTGGCGAACCAACACACCATTTGTGGAGCATAGGTCTTCAACAAACACTTTCCAAGTCGTTCTGTTTCTTTCTATTCTTTTAAGATCATTCCATGTCTTCACCATCATCTTCATCTCTGCTTCTATCAGTCCTCTCCAAGAATTCTTTGGTCTTCCTCTTTGTCTTTTCCCCTGGGGATTCCAAAAAAAGGGCCTTTTGTGTAATACTCTAAGTTGGCTTCCGCAGTGTGTGTCCTATCCAGCGCCATCGTCTTCGCTGTGTCTCTTTATCCACTGGTAATTTTATAAGTAATACCTGTGTTATTTTATAGGTAACTTTTGTTATTATAATGCAGAAACAAATTGCAAAATTGTGAGAAGATTTAGCTAACTGAATTTGAGGGAGACAGAAATTGTTGAGGGGATTTAGCTAATTTTATGAGAGAGATAGGACCTTATAAATATTATTTTAATATTCGATTAAGGTATTTGCCGGTACAACGGAGTTTGTGCATCTCAGCTGAAGCCATCTTCATTGCTTTAGCTAGCATGTGGCGGAGGTGCTGCTGGGGTGTTGGAGAGTGGGTTTGTGCACTGTTGAGTTGTTGCAATGAACTCAAGATCACATTGGGCTACAACACAGTGATCACCAAGTCAATTACAGTGAAACATTCTGACAGACAAACATTCCGACAGACAGCTAGCAGAAACGACCACAGAACACAATCAAAATTTGTACATAGCTTTTACAAAGCAAGAAAATGCATTTGATCAAGTGAACAGAGAAAAACTGTGGAGATACTAACAACATACAGAGTAAGCCAACATCTAATCAACCTAAATAAAAGTCTCTATATCAATACATTCATTGTTAAGATCCCAAAAAAGGGCAATCTTAGAGATTGTAACAATTGGAGAGGCGTGACACTTTTGTCAGTTGCCTCAAAATTATTCTGTAAAATCATCCTAAATAGAATAAAGGATTCAATAGATACAGTAATGCGTGAAGAACAGGCTGGGTTTAGAAAAGGGAGAAGCTGTCTTGACCACATTTTCACTCTACGACTTATATTGGAGGAACACATTGAAAAGCAAAAACCTTTTGTACTTAACTTCATCGACTTCAAAAAAGCATTTGATAGTATTCATAGAGATTCTTTGTGGAAAATTCTGAAGCAATATGGCTTACCATCAAAAATCATAAATATTATCAAAGACATGTATGATGGTTACACATGTGCAGTTCGAACAGAGGAAGGACTGAGCGAATGTTTCCCAATAGAAACTGGGGTTAAACAAGGATGTATTTTATCGCCTTGTTATTTGGAATTGTTATGGACTTCATAATGAAGAAATGCTGCACTGGTAATAAAGGCATCGAATGGATACAAGGAGACCATTTGGAGGACCTGGACTTTGCTGATGACATAGTTCTCATCAGCAATCAGATAAAAACGATGCAGGAAAACACAAATGAACTATCATCAATAGCCAGCAAAATTGGGCTTGAGGTCAATCATGAAAAGACTAAAGTCATGAAAAGTTTAATTCCAACAAGTGACAAAATATACATGGAAAACAAACCAGTAGAAGAGATCGATCACTTCATCTATCTTGGAAGTCACATTGATCGAGAAGGGGATACGAGCAAAGAAATTAGAATCAGACTGGCTAAAGCAGCAATGTCTTTCAGAAGCCTTGAAAAGTTGTGGAAATCAAAACTCATTAGCACAAACACAAAACTTAGGCTATTCAAATCAAATGTACTATCAACCCTTACGTATGCGTGTGAAAGCTGGAAAACAACAAGAGATATAGAAACAAAGTTGAACGCATTCGAAAATAAATGTCTAAGGAAAATACTTGGTATAGAATGGAACGAATTCAAAACAAACGAGGAAATTAGAGAAATCGCCAATCAACCACTAATATCTTCAGTAATAAAGAAAAGACGATGGTCATACGTTGGACATGTGATGAGAAGAGATAATAATCGAATAGCAAAGCAAGCCCTCATATGGGAAACAACAGGTAAAAGAAAAAGAGGAAGACCCAGGGAGACACTGAGAAGAACATTGATGAGAGAGGCAAGAGCAGCAGGAATCGGCTCCCTCAATGAGATAGAACTGCTTGCACAGAACAGAGACAGATGGCGAGATTTGATAAAATATCTTTAAAAGAAAACTGCTAGAACAAAAATTCATATAGGAGAAGGTGTATCTTGGTCTACGCCCTATGGGCGGTTACGGCTCGAAAGGTCAATAGATAGATAGATAGATAGATATCAATACAGACACTTCAATGTTAAAACAGGAGTAAGACGGTGGAGGCTATTTTTTATCCCCTATTGTTTATTACCTACATGGACTACTACATATGTAAGTTAGCCTACCCACTGTAGACAAGGGAGATTAACAAACTTCTATTTGCAGATGATCAGGCACTAATACATGAACAAATAGAAGACCTATAAAAACACTTAATAGATTTAAGAGCACAGTCACCCAATTACAACATCACAATCAACATCAGCAAGACAGAAGTCATGAACATTTTAAATGAAACACAGAACATCAACATAACAATAGACAGCAGACAAAACAAATCTATCTATCAATCTATTGTCCTTTAGAGCCGAAGACGGCACATAGGGCAGAACCACAATCTTAAAACAGAAACCTTGCGTGCCAAAATATCACATACTGCAGAGATTACTGCTTCCAAAATCTATGGCATGTTTCCATAACAATACTTTTTACAATGACAGCTTGTCAGGCCATCCATCAACCTCCTTAGTCGCCTCTTACGACATGCCTGGAAGGTCACAGTGTCACTATTCTTTATTCCCTCATAATGAGGCCCCGGTAACACAGGAACACACAAAACAATGCGTAGACCCAGATACTCCTTCTTTTATCTAAATTTTTATTTTAGCAGTTTTCAATCCTTGTAAAGATCTTTTATCAAATCTCGCCATTTGTCTCTGTTCTGTGCAAGCAGCTCTATCTCATTGAGAGAGTCGATTCCTGCTGCTCTTGCCTCTCTCATCAATGTTCTCAGTGTCTCTCTGGGTCTTCCTCTTTTCCTCTTACCTGTTGTTCCCCACATGAGGCTTGCATTGCTATTCGGTTATTATCTCTTCTCATCACATGTCCAACATATGACCATCGTCTTTTCTTTATTACTGAAGATATTAGTGGTTGATTGGCGATTTCTCTCATTTCCTCCTGTTTTGAATTCGTTCCACGCTGTACCAAGTATTTTCCTTAGACATTTATTTTCAGATGCGTTCAACTTTGTTTCTATGTCTCTTGTTGTTTTCCAGCTTTCACGCGCATACGTAAGGGTTGATTGTACATTTGATTTGAATAGTCTAAGTTTTGTGTTTGTGCTGATGAGTTTGATTTCCACAACTTTTCAAGGCTTCTGAAAGACATTGCTGCTTTAGCTATTTTGATCCTAATTTCTTTTCTTGTATCCCCTTCTCGATCAATGTGACTTCCAAGATATAGATAAAGTGATTGATCTCTTCCACTGGTTTGTTTACCATGTATATTCTATCATCTGTTGGAATTAAGTTTTTCATTACTTTAGTCTCTTCATGATTGATCTCAAGCCCAATTTTGCTGGCTATTGATAGTTTATTGTGTTTTCCTGCATTGTTTTTATCTGACTGCTGATGAGAACTATGTCAATATATATATATGAGAAACTATAACATTTATAAATCTGTTATACCAGTAAACTATGTGTCAACTTTAAATGCTGTTATTAAACATATTGAGTTATTGAGTTATTTGCAGGTCATCATCATTGCACTCCGAACATGTCCATAGGTGCTCAGATCCTCTCCTCAGCAATTCCCTCAGTGTCCAGCGACTGACGACTCCAGTTCTATGTGGTTGATAAGTCTTCTTACACGGCCACTAAGTTTCTCATTTCTGGCTGTGCCCATCTCAACTCCCATTTCCATTACCCGAAGAAGTGACGTGGATCTGTGTTTGTCGAAGTCCTGTGCTCTTCCCAAATCTCGGAGGGCATTGATGATGTCCGCCCGATCCAATGGTTGCCCGTCCTCAACGACAGTGCAGCTAGCCAACCTGTCCGCTCTTTAGTTTCCTCGTACTCCCGCATGTCAAGGGACATAGACAAAGGTGACCTTACGTATTTTGGATTTCTGCAACGACTCTACCCATTGCATGCGTACAGAGCCCGCCTCCACTTTTTTAATCATGCTCATCGAATCACACAGTATACATGCGTGGGTGTAGTCTTGTGACTCTAACCATTTGAAGGCCTTGGTCACATATTAAACATATGATACTATGCAACATTGCAGTTTGTATTGTCATTTTCAAAACTTCAAGTGAGAGCCCTTAACATAAAACAAATGTCTTATTTGTCCGGCAGCCAGGTCGACCACTCTAATATTGACAAAATCAGCAACAAAGAGAGAAGCTGCTCAATTAAACAGCCAGGTCGACCACTCTAATATTGACAAAATCAGCAACAAAGAGAGAAGCTGCTCAATTAAACAGCCAGGTCGACCACTCTAATATTGACAAAATCAGCAACAAAGAGAGAAGCTGCTCAATTAAACAGCCTAGGACATTTACTAATGGAGATCTGCCTGCTTCCAACCATCCATAAAAAGCCAAATATAAAAATGGATTATTTGAAAGTACTCACTGTAACAACTAGATTCCTGTGCTCACTATGTGCACTGGTGTTGTCTCTGCTGCTCTTGGACTGTTTGCATGTTTTCTTGGCCTACTCTCCAGCCAGCGCTGCCGCAGTAGCAGCGTACCTTGTTTGTGCTGCTCAAGGATACTGGGCCTGGCATCCAAGAAACGGCTGGCAGCCTCTGACTGATGCTGTCGATAATGTTCTAACCTGCGGCGGATTTTGTCAAACACTTCTCTTCTTTTGGGGGCACAAAATCTCCCATGCTCGGGGTGAAGCAAGTCTGAGTTTGAAAATGATGACGATGTTCGTGTGTGGAGGAATGTGAGTCTGTGGGATGCCAGGACGACAAAGTTGAAGATTTGCTGATGGTTGAAGTTATGGATGTAGCAACTGTTTTATGTTGAACATATGTTTGTTGCCACACAGCTGAAGATGATGGAGCTTTATGTAGAAATGGGTGGTAATCCAGAGTCAAACAGTGAGCAAACAAAATGAGATTAGATGGCGTGGCCCGTCTGATGCGATAGAATATCAATATAACTGAGAGGATACACCATGTGTGCAAATAATTATTTAAATTATCAGGTAAGGTGATAACAAACCATGTTTGAATGACAACATTCTAATAATCCAAGCATCGAAGCTTGTCGTTTCTTCCAGTTCTGCTCTTACCAATTACCTCTTCTTCCATGTATTATGATGTATTATTATGTTGTGTTTACTTTACTGATGTGAACGAATCTATCAAGACAATAATTGTATCCTAATCTGCGAACCTGCCTCACAAGCACTAGCCACCTCCCCAACATCCTGGTAGCACACGCATAATGATGATGTTTACAGTCAGACCCTAACACAGTTGCAGACTTGTGACTCAAACACTAGAGTGGTCAGTGCCTGTCTGGTGTGGTTGATCCAGCTTCTACTTCAACAAACCGCTAGCACGCATCATCCTAACACGCAAGTTGTTATCTCACAACAAGTCCACAGCAGCACTCCCTCCATGAAGCACTTTCGCCAGTTTCTCGTGAAACCCCTGCCGACCAGTCTTGGTCAACGTTTGCGATCACTTTCTCTGCCAAAGAAAGATAAAGAAATGAAGTATCCCAACATGAAACATCCTTCCGTAGCAACAAAAAACTGCAGTAAATCATCAACAGCAGCAGACTTGACGTACGACGACACGCTGGAGTCGCTGGTGTGTAGGCGCCTCTCGCCTCAGCACGGCCTGCTCCCTCGCACACACGCCGTGTCCCCCATTAACGATCAAGGACTCCGCCAGCTTCAATACTTCACTTCGCAATAAACGTCCAGGCAGCACCCATTTAGAGGGGTGCAAGTCCAC